>OX359295.1:36635082-39120082 GCA_947179395.2 Pulicaria dysenterica
TGAAGTTAATTCTCCAAATATCAAACACCTCACATACTGAAATACCTTTTTGTGACATTTTATCACATTTGGAAATATTACCAAATCTTTGGCATGCATCACATAATTTTACCATTGCCAACGCGTCCTTGAGAATAGTTGGGCAGAACTCTACATCAAAAACTTTATTTGCTTTTAAATTAGGGCCAAAATATCTACCAGTAAGTCATTTGTGACATTTTTCTAGAATTTTTTTCTGATTCAGTACTAAACACACATCCGCACAACATATTATCTGTAACACCCTCATTTTGAGTACAAATTTGAACTTTTCAAAATACACTTTCATGCGGAAGCGTTAACTTGTTTTACAAACGATTGGTGTTACTTGATATCTTGTATACACAACCATCAATTAATATCATAACAGCAAAAGAGTCAACTACCATATGCCAACATTTCTTTAAATTACACAAACAACATATTCCAAAAGCTCTTAACCACCTCACCGGCCATAGCTACTTATTACTTGCGGATACAAATTATTTTTACGTAACACCTTAGCATAAACATAGTGAGTTCACTAAAAAAACAATTTAATATTTAAATCAAGTCATCATAGTAGTCAATACTTTTGCAATATATGACATAAATTAAACTTTAGCACATAAGTGGTGTGGGACAAGTCTACCAGATCTTGTATTTTCAATAGTGGCCAACTATGGTTAACAAGTCCTCATAGGGGTATGTCCATATATCCCGTCAAGGTGTGGGAGAACAAAACATCCACCATACAACGATTGCCAGAAATGAATGACCTTTTTCCCAAGTTCACTCTTGTATGCTTTGGATCGGTGGCTCATCATTCCTTCAACATGGTCATAATTGCTACTCATCATTCCACTCCACTCTTTGCAACAATTCTCCACCACCCGTGTAACAATGGTTTCCAATTGCCGAAGCCACATGAACCTTACACGTCACCTAATGGTGAGAAACAATCCAAAGTCTAAAGCACATAATCACATGTACGGGTCCGGTCCATAAAACACAAGCATAAGCACAAGCAAGTTAAGCAACTACAGCTATTAACTTGCATAAAACATCACATAACATATCACGAACTCAAATATACATGTAATTGTACATATAAAATACTAGAGTGAGATTATTTGATGATTGTAATTATTAGTTAATATCAAGAGACTGGTTATTAACTATCTGGTAAGGAGTGTAGAGATAAACACAAAAATACAAACATGAGTATAATTGTACATAAGACATGCGAGACAAATATACATGTTTATGACTGAGGTTGAAGTATTATAGTATTATAATAAATAATGAGAAATTAGTGTAAGTGATTAAACAAGTAGTGATGAGGATATTATAGCTACAAAATTTAAGAAAACGAGTCTTTACTAAAAACTAGAGTTATAAATATTGCTTATGTGTCCATATCTGTGATAATTATAGATTGTCAACGTGATTATGCGTGTGATTACAGACTATGTTATATATATATATATATATATATATATATATACACACATACTTATGTAGAGGATGGTTCATGCGAAAAACAATTTTTTTACGAAAACTGTGAGAAGCATTTTCATCCATTAAATTATTTAATCGATGGATAAGATACATCATGGTATTTCTGTAATTAGATTAAGTTTTAAGAAGAATAAAATAAAACTAATAGGGGTAAAGCTAGTAGACATTCTACACATAACAAGTTTAGTTACTCTAATAAAAAATGGTTACCCCCTTAAATGTCTAACAACCTACCCCATTTAATTCCTAGAAACCATTTCATCATCGACTCCTCACATCTTCTCTTGCAGCCGGCACCCAATCTTCTCTCTTTCAGCCGCCAGCCGATGACAAATCTCACCACCGCCGTTAAAGGCCTTGCCTTACTCTCCAATCACATATTTCTGCACAAAAAACCATAGAAAGCAAATATCTCTCTACTTCGCCGCTGGTGACTACCGCCTCTTACCTTTTCTCTGAAGCAGCCAACCTCCGACCTTCTCTCGTACTCAATGTCGTCGCCGTCACCCACAACCATCACCGCCATCAACAACGTGAGTCGCCAGATTAATTTTTTGAAGGTTATGGTGCATTTATTTGATTTTTAGTTAATGGTGATGTTATTGAGAGCAATTAAATTTTGGATGGAGAACATTACGTGTGGATCAAGAACACATTAGAAATTACATTGCACTTTTTTTTTTTTTTTGCTTTTTCAAGAACATTTCGTATTCAACATTTGTTAATATCTATGAAATTTATTTGATTTTAATTTTTCTTTTTTCTATTTTAATTTATCTTTTCTCTTTAATTTGCATATCATCTTCACCACTACCTTCTCAATTATCATTAGATATCAAGTGTTTTTTGGTTGTTCATGGTTTGTACATAAAGGTTGCAAGTTTGATTTATAAATACAAATTGATTGCATTCAAAGTTTGAGTTTGTTTTTATTAGTGATTGAAATGTGTATTTTAGATTTGGGAATCTTTTCACTAGTGAACAAACAAATGAGTTAAAAAAAAAGCGGATAACATAGTTCACAAGTGATTGTATATAAATTATAAATTGTAGAACATCGATCATTGAAAAACAAACATAAAAAGAACTAGTAAAAGAAATAATGTATTATATACGTGTTTTTTTTTAATAAATATACAGACCTTAACAAGGGGCAGTATACAAAATACAACAATGGAAATTGTAAATCGTACATTGTTTTCACTAATGAATACAGTACACAACGAAAATTTTGTAAATAGTACGTTGTGTTCAGTAGTGAACACCGTAATAATAATAATTAATTAGAAGTAAATTCTATATCTGGAAAAAATTACCTAGAGAAAAAAATTAATTAAAGGAGAGAAAATTTTGTTTACTAATTTACCCTTTTCGATTAAACAAAAATATTAATTATGATTAACCTGAACCATAAGATCAAAAACAAATCAATGGCTGAAATTACTTCTCGCACTTTTCGCAAATATAACATTTTTCGCATGCACCCTCCCCTACACATATATATATGAAATAATGTGAATATATTACTTTTCATATATTGTATGTTTGTAATGTTAAAACAATATAGTATATGTGCTAATACAACTTATGTGATTTGATAAGGTGTGTTATATGATTATGGAGGTTATAACTTGGTTATGGAGGGAGATGAGGCTTCCATGTGTTGTAGTAGACGAGGCTTCTATGTGGACATCATACAGGGCCGTCTTAAATATTTTGGAGGCCCGGGGTGTTAGAACTGTATTATTGTAATAGAATAAGAGTTTAACAATAGTTGAGGGTGCTTATTGTAAATATACCTTATAGGTATATAACCCTTGTGCTAGACAAGAAAATGTAAGGGTTGCCACACTTACAAGAAATAAACTATGTGTGTTCTAAGGTGAAAATGAGATTCTCTCTCAACCTTATCATAGTTATCTTAGCAATCCTTCAATCTACCGCTTGTATATCCCTAACACGGGGCAACGTTAATAAATGGGACCTTAAAATTCTAAACTATATAAAAGGTTGATAAGAAACTTACAATTGTATGTACCTAACTACAAAAGTAGACAAAAACACATAATTGACAACGAAATAAATGTTTCTTTTGAAACATGATTTAGAAAATAGCATAATAATATACAAATACAAATTAACCAATTACAAATGAAGTAAAACTAATATACAGTTATTCAACCATTAAAATCTAATAATTACCAACTAAGCAAACTAATATACAAACTAATATGAAATGCCAATTGTTAACACATAACTAATTAACCAATTACTAACTAAGCAACTAATATGCAAATACCAAATAGATAATTATCTAAGCAACCTAGTAAACAAACTATTATGCAAATTATCAATTAGCCAATTACCAACTAAGTAATTAATATCCAAATACCAGTTATAAAATTATACTAAGCAAACTAGTAAATACCAACTAAGTAATTACTAAACAAACTAAAAATACAAATACTATTTAGTTATCAAACAATCAATTGACAAAAATAAACACACAAAAAGTAAGGAGTAGAATGTTAAAAATCTAAATATTTATCAACTAGAATCCAAGAAACATAGATTAAATAAAAGTTTAAGCGTATTTGAGAAGTTAGAAATATTTCAAATTTCAAATATGCCTTAATTAAGGTGATAATTTTGAAATTTACATTTCACAAAAGAGTAGGATTATATTTTTTTTCTCACGAAAAACAAATAGGGTAAAATATAGTGAATGCCATTTTTGTTTCTTATTCTCAGATTGTGTGACTTCGTCCCCTTGTGTCAAACGATTTTGTGTTATTTCATATCAAATTAACAATCGATTTTTTAAAGAATTTATGATTTCTTGATTTTCTTCCAAAATGGTCAATACTAGAAAATCAAGCATTAAAAAGAGATTTCCTATTGACCAGATTTAGTTGGGAATTTTCAACCAGTTTCACACGGATTTGAATCAGAAAGCAAATTTCTAACGCACTTTCCACGAATTCCGTGGGAAATATGAGAGAATGGGTTTCTCATTAAGTTTTTATCAATGGTTAATTATATGGGAAATCTAGGGAAATAGCATTTTGCCATGAATTAATCTAGCTCAAAGGGAGTGTTGTGCTGTAGTAGACCAGACGATTTTGGCATTTGAATATATGATTTCTGCTTAGAGTGTTAATATAGAATATATAAGAAATTATTAGCGCTTACAACAATATTCAAGTCATAATAGATTAATTAAACTAGACTTAAGTTACACAATATACATTATAGTTATACACACATAAAAATGGGCCCCTCTAATTTGTGGGCCCTGGGCGGTCGTCCCTCTCCACGCCCTTTAAGACGGCCTTGACATCATAGAGAGTTTTTGTAAAGGAAATTGTTTTTATATTATACATAATTCCGTTTTTCCCTTTTTAATAAAGTAATATTGGGAAATTGTTTTATTAGGATTTCTATGTTGCAGGTTTAAAAAGTGGGCATCACATAATTAAATACCTCAATGTGGGGTCCAATGCTCGGCTAAATACCCAACCGCGCATGGTGTGTAGTTAAAGGCCCATCGAAGAATAGAGGTATTGGAAAACTTAACCTACATGTTCTTCATTGTTACAATCCAGACTTGCAGGCACGTACACGTAAAGATCCACTAATAACTGGTGAGCCGTGTCATCATGTTCATGAATAATTAAAATGAACGCATAAACATATTAAAGAGATTCATGTGAACATAAGCAATATTTGATATAGAACATGCATGTTCAAAAATACCGTTGGACATGTAATAATCAATATAACAATAATGAAAGTATGAAACATCTATATTAAGAAATATCAGTGAATATGAATTTATCATATAACAACCTATAAAATACGAGCCCTTTCTCGGATTTTAATAATCCAATATACTTTTACCATTAACCACATTAATAATTATTACATGATACAGTAGTACTCACCTAAACCTAGTGTCGAGAGTTCTATTAGATCGAGTATCGAGCTTGAGTGCAGGTCGGGGACTGCTAAGTGCCGTTGAGGTGGTTCGATGATGTGAGAGCCAATGTGAACAAGAGCAACGGAACTGATGGTGAGGCGGGTGAGGTGGTCCCAAATGACACTGAGGTTGTCGATGGTGACTAGTGAGATTGTAGATGCTGAGCATTGCAAGAGCAACTGGAATTGAAACCATCCTAGTGTTTTAATCTTTGGGCCTTAAGCTCTTTTAACCTTTAAATTTTGTATATTTACTAACAGTCCAACTCACAAACCAGTTATAAGCCTCAAGCTAGTAAGCGGATCTGATTTTACTTTTCTTTCATAAATGGGTCTAAATCAAGTTGGCCGGTCAACCTGATCCCGAACCGATTTTTTCGTGTCGACTCAATTTTTAACTTGTTTGTGATTCATGATATTTTTTTCGTGTCAGCCTTGCTCAATATACTAAAATATTAAACACACTGTAGAACATCAAGGATTTTGTGTTCACTAGACACATAATTTAGGATTTTCGATTCAAAACCTATCCTAACCAACAAACACTAATACGCAAATTGTTGTTCACATCTTCATATATATGATTTATTGATTCAGACCCAATATGCGCGTCTTCGAGTAAAATGACATAACTTATGATAGCAAACCCTAAAAAATGAATAATTCAAGAAAGAATATAGAAAACTTGCACATACAACTACAAAAAGTTGTTTACAATCCGTAAGAAATCAACACTTAAAAGGCAATTAAATGGATGCCTAACATGGTAAAAAAAAGTTAAAAAACAAAGGATGTAACAAAATTTCCAAGTAGCAATGCCAAGTTCTACTAACAAATACAAGCATACATACATTTAACATGTTACAAAGTTGATTACATCGATTTCTGAAACCCAAATGCAAACTATGGCAGAGGTTAAGGTTTCTTGATTTCTCTATCATCCGGTCCAGCAAGCATTATCTGTGATTATATTAATGTAAAGGTTCAAAATTCTTTTCTTGACGGAATAAAAAAAGGGAAATCATATGTGCGATAATAAAACTTAAGTAACGTGTTTTTACACTCTCAAACCACTTAAATTAGTGAATAGTGAAATGACTAATTACCACTCAGTTAAGTGTTGTTAACAACAAATATCATTTCCCATGAATAAATATCAAATATTGAGGATTTAAGAAATTAGTAACTTACAATACAATTCAATGCAAATCTTCTTGCAAGCAGAATGACAGCATTTTCTCTTTCTGATTCAAACCCCAAAACAAACACTACAACAAAGTAGTTAAATAATCACACTTTTTTAGCCATATTTACACATTTAAAAGTGCAAAGAAATACATTGTTCACGCTTGAGTGGTGTGCGAGGAAATTGGGTGTAGCAAATAGTTTCACGTTTATAAATGTGAACATATTGAGTCAATTATTCACACCTTAACGCGTGAAGATATTTACATATTTGTTCACACTTTTAAACGTGAAGATATTAAAACAATTGTTCACACTTATAAGTGTGAAGGTTTCCACAAATGTCTACACGCTTTTAAACGCAAACAAATTGACTAATCTTATACGCTTTTAAGCGTGAAAATTTTAATCGTATATACAACACAAAACAGAAACTATTTTTGTTTAAAATAAACCACAAACCACTAGTGATATCCAACAAAGCAAACATTTAAAATAAAGATATAAAAAAACTGCTTATTACTAAACACAAATCATTTGCCATTAGAATTCAATGTACATATATCCTAACATTTACCCTCCAAATTTAAAATACACATACTTTGCAAGAAATTAATTATGCTTGCTACTTATTATAAAAATCTGCATCATTAGCCCTCAACCTTGAGATGAACAAATCCTTTGCCCTCATTCAAAATACACATATCTAAAGCTTGAGATGAACAAATCCTTTTGAACATGGTTGAAATTTTGAGAGTTTATCCACCTGAAAATTATCAGCAACTTTCAGATCAGAAAATTATCAACTTTTTGATATCCTACCTGTTTAACTTTAACCCATTAATAGCAAAACATGTAAAAATTTATACCTTTTTACCAAAAACGAATGGCTGGAAGAAAACCCGTCCACTAACACATGCAAGTCATATGTTGAAGAAAACTCGTCCTAGATGCAATAGTTGTATGGATATATAGCTATACATACAAACTCCTTATTGTACACATATCATGGATCAAACTGGCTATGATGATTGAACAAGTAAAAGACTTTGAAAGCAATAGATACTGAAAGCAACAAACAGTGTGGAGCCAACTAAGAACCCAGAAGATGGAATGATTTCAGTAAAAAATATAAATAGTTTTACCTGATGGACAGATGTGGTTGACAACAAAAACGAGAGAGCTCGAGATTGCAAGGCTACAAAAAAGGAAATCTTGTGAGTCCCATCATGGTAAAGAATGGCAGAAAGTCACGGCAACAAACATTATAATAAATGATAATTATTATTCTGAAGAGATAATATGACAGATACCCATTGAAGAATCCATGTTGTGCTTTCATTACTTTTGTTCCATAACGCACAAGTCGGCGAAAAATGCGGCGCAAAACATATTCACGCCCTTCATTGCCTGTAGAGCAAGAATATTATCACAAAATTAAGGCATGTTATTTGCAATTGATCATGCTGGTTAAAATATGCACATGAAACAAGGTACAAATGCTAGTTTTATGATGCCATGGTCATATATACGAGTAAGAACAACATAAAGAAGGTTTTTGATATTTTTAGACACTAAGGTAGAACAGAGTAGGTTTCCACATCAACCTGGACAAGAACCATCTGCAATGGCAACTGAAAGAGTTCTGATGTGGTCAGCAACAACTCTGTCAAACTGCGAAATATTGATAAAAAAAATTTACACTTACACAACAGAATGCCTGTAAATAGAAAACAGAAACAGTGCATCCTTACACCCATTACTTAAGTTAATAACTGAGGAAAAAACTTACTTTACCACCAAAAGGCAAAATAATTGTAGGTGCTTATGAAATGATTATAATACCTTCAGAAGAGCAGTTCGCTCTTGAGTTTGAATTACCACTTGTTAAAGCAAGTGATTGATTTAAGCTTGTGCTTTTCATCTCTTGATCACAAAACCTATTATGCTACAAATCATTATACATCAAAAATACTTGCCATTGTAATCTATTGTAAGCTTTAGTTACCATATGAATCTTCAAGTTTGACTGTTGATCTTAAGGCTGAATTTGAAGAGGCCTGGCTCATAAATCAGAAATCAAAATGTTAAAAATCTAACTTTTTTCTCACTAATTTCCTAATTTCAAAACACTTGATGAGTTTCTAAACTCCCAAAATTACTCCAAAATCATGAATTTGATAAATTTGAATAAAATAAGATTAAGCCTAAATATATAATTCAATCGTAATGCAAGCAACCAAATGAGAAGGAATTAACAAACTAGCTTTGGCAAAAAGAAGCGTGGGATCATTGACAGGAACAACCGGACTTGATTTCCATTAAACATGATTCCTTTCTTCAAAGAACTTCATAAAAGAGTCCCTAACTTTATTAGCCGGCCACTCCACTTCCGTTAAGTCAGGAATTTTCAGAAGAAGCATAAGAAACATAAGTTTTATCAATCAAAATGATTAGGGTTAGGGCTCGATCCGGAACAAACAAAAACTAAACAAATTGGTGTTGAATGTACCTCGATTAGGAAAAATCGCGTTGATCACTGGAACAGATTGGAGAGCAGAATCCTCGTAAAACAATTAGATAAGTCGGTAGTGTTTGGGGTGCCTCGATCGTCGATGAATCGGAGAACTCGATTGTCGGTCAATCAAAGAAGTCGGTGGTGTTTGGAGAGCCTCGATCGTCGATGAATCAAAGTAGTAGTTCGTCGATTAATCAAAGAAGTCGTTGGTGTTGGGGAGCCTCTAACATTGAGGAAGGGAAGCTGTGTTTGGCAATGGTGAACCATAACATATGAAACAGCCAGTCAAGCAGTCAAGCTAATCAAACACTCGATAAAAGCAACTCCAACCAACCTCTGTCCCACCATTTTTGAAGTGAAAAACTAATCCAATCAACCTCTATAACTCTCTTCATATATGGAGGGAACAAAAACTCCCACTATATTTGAGGTGAGAGGATTTATCAATGGACCCCACATAAATTATTTACTTTTTTTTAACTTTTATAACATTATATGTATAATACCTATTAATAATTTGTATTAATTAAAAGGTTTATATATACTTTTAAAAATTAGTATATAAGAAATTTTATTTTGATATAAAAATAATATATTGGAATTAACAATAAGTGAATAAAAGATATATTTATAAAACAAGCATACATAAACTTAAAAGTACATAAAAAGTACATAAGCTTACAAATACATAAACTATAAAATACATTAGACATGAAATGCAATAGACATTTATTCCTAACCCGTAAACATATAGATTAGAAATAATATTTTTTAAATATTTATTAAATATATGATTTATTAATTATTTACTATTGTAATATTAATATATATAAATTATAGTTATTGTATTTAAAAATAATATTTATTATTAGTGGAATATGGGTCCCACTAGTTTTGGAGGGATTAATAGAATGTATGGTTGGAGTTGGAATTTTGTTTAGAGTGGATGGTCTCATCATAAATAGAGATAGAGTGTGAATTATAGAGGTGAAGGTTGGAGTTGCTCTAAGTCGACAGTGATAAGAATTTTTCACGTTTGGAGGAGCGTGAATTTTTTTTTCACATTTGGCAAGCGTGAGCTTTTTTTAGTTAATAGGATAAATATATATTTCGCGCTATAAAACGTGAGGAGAAACGTATATACTTCACGTTTATATATGTCACCAAATTATGCCTTTTATCACACATATAAGAAAATGTTGTAACTTCTAGCTCACACATATAATTGTGAACATTATTTTATTACTATTATAAATGTAATTTCTTAAAATAGTTTTTTTGTTTTTCACACTTATAAAAGTATACAAATTGTACGCGTTTTAAACTGTGAATAACCTAAAAAAAATCTTCACGCTTTCATGAACCGTGAAGAAAAAAATGTGAACAATTACAAATTTTGTTGTAGTGAAATAAGAGCAAAGGGAGTACCCTCTGCATGCTTTCTGCATGCTGAGGTGGAAGACTCGGTACCTAAGCAACACCACCCCCAAGCCCACGGTACCTCGCTGAAGCATGGTTTCTCGGTGGTTGCATGCCGAAGAGAAGAAGAGAGAGAAAGAGAGTAAAAAAGAGAGAGAAAAGGGGATATTTTTTAATAATATCTTTTTGAAACGTTGAAACACGTGTAGTACGGGGGCTTGGCGCTGATGTGACACTTAAGCATGGGATGCTTCAAGCGTGTATACCCTTTGCTCCACACAACCGCATTTTTGAAACACTTCTAAATGTTAGCCTATAATGTTTAATCATATAAATATTTCTATTATTATTGACTTCTAACTATGTGTTTTAATTAAGTGTTAGATGTCACACATTCGTTGTGTTTGGCAGCTGTTAGGTCCTAAATTGTGTTCAATATATTATACTGAAATTTAGTATTACATTTGATATTAGTGATAGTTTAGAGTACATTCTGTAAATACCCTTGAGGTATAAATAGTTTGTAATTAGCCCTAATTCAATCAAGCTTTCAATAAAACGTATTCTTCAAAGTTCTGCGGACTCTCTCGATCATTCATAGGCATGCATTCATAGAGTTCATAACCATTGTGTTGATTGCTTCATTTGATTGATGATACCAGATACACTTGGACCTACAAGTGGTATCAGAGCAAAAGATTGACAAATAGGTTGGTATTTCTTTGATAATAGATCGATTTTTGTTCTTATTTTTTGCAATAGCCGTAGGTAGTAAATCCCTAATTCCTTTCGGTTTTTTGTGTATTAAAACTACAATTAACTGTTGGGGTTTGTTAGTTTGGTGATTATAAACTGTTAGAAAGCGATTGAATAATTGTTTATTGTGTTTTGAGAGTGAATTTGATTGAAAGTTTATCATCGTTGAATCTGATTCTTTAGCTGCGCAAACAATTTTGTACGCTGAAACCTTCATGCGCAAACAATTTTATGTACTGAACCATAGTGCGCAGTTAATATCCTGCGCAAACCATTTTCTGCGCTGAAATCATCCTACGCATACCAAATCCTGCGCACAGCCACAACGCACAGCAATCTGCGCAGACCAAGGCTTCCTTTTGAAAACTATTTTGTTGGCCACCGACCCACGATGGTTCTTTGAATTTATGGCCACCAATTTTTTTTCAATTTGTTGCTGCATTCCACGTATCTATTATTCTATCGAGTTAATTTTGCATTGGTTTTTATCTAGATTCTAATTTGCATGAACCATTTTGCTTTATTAATAACTTTGGTTTTTATTTGTGCTTGTTTATCTCATTTTTTTAAGCTTGTTCACAAGAAGTTAGTAATCATTGTATGTGGGTAAGCTAGTTGGCAATAGTTGAGGTCAAAATTCGAAAAATTATAAGGAATATTCTTCTGCTCAGTAAACTCTGCTTAGTGTTTGCTTAGACTTTGTTTGTTCAGAGACTTCTACTCAGTAAACTCTGCTTAGTGTTTGCTCAGACTTTGTTTGTTCAGAGATTTCTGCTCAAAAAATTCTGCTTAGTGTTTGCTCACAGACTTCTGCCAGTAAATTCTGCTCAGTGTTTGCTCACACTTCTTCTGCTCAGTTAACACTGCTTAGTGTTTGCTCAGACTACTGCTCATAGTAAACTCTGCTCGTTTCATCTACTCTGCTTGGAAGTCTGCTCCATTTGCTCGGACTTCTGCTCGAAAGTCTGCTCAAACCTCTGCTGGAACTACTGCTCGGCTACTTAGAATTTTGCTCGGAAGTTTGCTTGCACGTTTGCTCCATTTGCTCGAACTTCTGCTCGGAAGTCTGCTCCATTTGCTCGGAAGTCTGCTTGGACCGAATGTACGATTAGTTTGGCTACTTAGTCATTTTTCGATCACATAAATCACATACACTTACACACACGCACACACTTTTGTGTCATACCAACTTTTGTTTTCAATCTACGATCATATATCTACGTATCAAAATGGCAAAAGGAAGTACATGCTAATAATGGAGATCAGCAGTGTTGCATCGGTTCTGAGGTTAGCATTACTAATTCTTAGTTTATCGATATGATTCATACATTCCAAAATCAGATCTCAGAATTAGAAAAAGATAAAGCTCGTTGTCGGATCTTAGAGGCTAGATTAGACAACAATTACAATGAGTTAGTTCAGTGCAATCGAGAACTGGCATCAGCAAATGATCAGTTGTCTTATGTACAAAGTAAGTTGAAACTTTGTGAAGAAAAGGTTGAATATTCACTGAAGTTAACTATGAAATTACTGTCAAATTAAGGGATGCATAAATTCAATGTAAAGATAATGATGCTGAGATTGATCGTTATGCTAAATAAAGAGCCCAATTGTATTCTAAAGTTAAAGAACTGGAAGATAGTCTTTGTAAACGTGGTCAATTAGAACAAGAACATACTATATTTTTTAATAAACCAAAAGACACTACATTTTACGATGTAAAAGCGGGTCTAGGTTTTGAAAACCCAAAGAACTTATCTAAAGTTTGTCGTGCTCAATTTTATGAATTTGAATTTATGGGTTGGGGTTTCACTGATTTAATGAAATTCACTGGGGCTTTAGAAGATGATGAGTTAGAAATTCCAAAAAGAGAAAATAAAGATAAAATGCAACTTCCGTTTGACTACACTGAGTTAAACAAAAGTTATGAAAATCTTGAAATTTCTTCATCAATTGAATCTACATCTACTTATTCTTGTGAAGAATTTAAACAAAAATCAGAAAATCTTTCTGAAAAACCCGAATACTCTGATCCTTATATTCCAAGTTCTATTTTGAAAAACAAAGTTTCTGAACTTCAAGAAGATTTAGCTAAACAAACAACAGATTTCACTAATGAAAGAGTTATTCTACTTGATAGAATAAATTATTTACACGACCAACTCACTTCCGCTGTTAACAATAAAACTGAAAAGGTCTCAAACTCTTTCTTTGACAAAGGAAAATCTGTTGAACAGAATTTTGATGAATTAGTAGAGTCAGATTGTGGAGATAAAGTCTTTAATGATCAATGTAGCACCTCTCAGCATAATCAATACGTTAAATTTCCTAACCAAAATTTTAAAGTGATGACAGAGAAAACTTTAAGTAAAAGGCAGACCAAGAGAGCATTGTAGTTTGGGAAAAGAAAGAGTTTTCAAGAAGCCAGGAAAAGACACTTTCAAGAGAAAAATCATTCCGATTCTGGTAGTTATAAGAAAAATTTTGGTCATGTGCATGGAAGAACTTCAAATGCTGGAAATAGTTCTCTTTGTGCAAAGACTAATGTTTCGAAAGAGTTTGGTTTTAATTCCAATGTTCATTCACATGCTAATGTTAGGAAGTATGAATCTTCTACTTTTGTTAATTCTTGTTGGGATGCTATTGATAAACCTGATATGAAATATTCATTTAAGGTGTATTATATTAAACATCTCATAAGGTTATCTAAGGAGAAAATTTCTACCTCTACTCAAAGAGTGAACACATTTTTGATCAATCAGAATATTCAAAAGGAGAAACTGAATTCTAATTACAAGTGGATGCCTAAAAAAGAATACGTAGTTAATTCTCCTAATCTACCTGGACCCAAATTCAAATGGGTACCAAAATCTTCATGATCTGTTTTACAGGTAAGCCTCGAGACATTCTGGAACACCACAGTTACACTCTGGAGAATATGTGAAGTCAACACAACTGTGTGTTCAATATGCTAAGAAGTTCAAATCCATGGCTTGGAGAAAGAAGAGTGTTCCCTGCTGTTAATCACACACATCATTCTGTTCAACATTAACCCGAGCCTGATGATCTGAGAAGCTTATTTTTGTAGTTTATCATTATTTGATATAACTTGTGTGTTGATGATTGTTACTTGCAGGGAGAGCACAAGTCTTCAGGACCCGCAAGTATGCAATTTTTCTTAATAAATATGTTTTTATGCATACTTGTAGGGGGGTAAATCAGAAAAAGTTTCACAAAAATATTTCTTTTGTTTTAGTTTCATTCTTCGAAAATCCAAAAACATTGAAAAATAAAAATCCAAAAATTTTGAAAAATCAAAAACTCCAAAAACAGTATAAATGTTCAAAATTCCAAAAATATTTTGTTGTTTCGATCACACGTGCGTACTGTGTTAGGCAGCTTCTTTACTCCTATGGTCTAGCCAGAGCCGGACAGACCTACCCAGGGAGCTTCCTATTTTATAGAATTGAGAAAAAGAGTCTGTTTATTTTGGAAAAAGAGTTTGAGGGAGAAGTTGAAAAATATTCAGAGAGATGAGGGTGAGAGAAAGGATCAAAAGAAAAGAAAAGATCCCCACTAAACAGTGTCAATCTGGGTAGCCGCATCTACTACTGGTTTTATACTGGTATTGAAGAAAACATCATGGACCCAGTGATGCAATGCACTAACCCCACCCAGCTACTCAATTATCTCTTAAAAGATAATTGTTTCAACTTCACACGGAGAGTTTTTCACATACACTATTAGCATCTCAATTGGAGATTGTTGATATTGAAAATAGGAGGACAACTACTCCAGTCCTTGACTTCTTTCGTGCACTTATTGAGTCTAGAGCCAATTGCTATATTATTTTCTTCTAGGACACCTATGGAATCATCTGCTTGTTTTTGTGACAATGCCAGAACATCTTGAGTAATATCTTTATGATATTTACAGTGATAGATGGAAACCCTACCAGTGCTAACATCATGCCAATGCTGAACGTAGGTCACTCGGTTTATTTAATCTGAAGTGTTAACGGGTAATCTATGTGATCCCGATGTTACAACGGATACGTTAATTGTCATATCATTCTGATAGAGTCATGCCAATATCAAGCTGATTGCAGTTTACATGTGTATGATGATCATGATGAATCCTGACCATTATGAGGGGGAGAATCATCTTATTGGGTTGAGAATGAAAAGAAGATGAGATAATTCACACGTTAAGGGGGGCTAATTTCAAGTGCAGCGTGTCTTATAATTTTCAAAGAGAAGATGACAAAGTTTCAAAGAGAAGAAGACAACTGTTCATAAATTTGAAAGGGAGCAAGGTTGTATAAAAAATTCAGATTTTAAAGATCTTGAGCTACTTTCGAGGGGGAGCAAATTTTGTTTAGAGTTTAACACCCCAAAATGGCGCCTAGTTGTAAACAGTTGTACATGTAGCCTTAATAGTTGTACGTTGACTTTAACTGGTGTTTTGTTGTTAACTGTAGTATAAATGTTGTTAAATGGTGTTCTATATGTTAATTGGCGTTTAAACGTGAATTGGTGCTGATTGGTGTTAATTGGTGTTAACCGGTGTTAATTGTAGATAAAAATGTGGTATTATGAAAAGTGTCATAAGTTGACCATATAGATAAATAGTGGAACGGTTTTAAATAATGGTTTCAAAAATATCTCCGTTAGTTGAAACGGATAACCTTAAGTGGTGTTTTAAGTTGAATAGGAGAACAAAATACCCGCGAGGGGTATTAGTTGGTTAAGTCGGCCAAACAGGCTTTTCTTATCCCCTGTTGAATCTAATAACACACACACACACACACACACACACACTCTTTACACATACATACATAAGTACAAACCAAAACACATACAAACTATTGTTGGATTGAAGAAGGAAACCAAGTTTAGAGGCTGGAATCAAGTCTTTAATCTGTTCATAGAGCTTGGAATCATCATCTTTGTAAGTTTTATTGTTTAAAACCTAGTTATGGTGTTCATATGGGTGTTGTGTCAAATTTGAAGATTTAAGTGTGTTGTGGTGTTGCTTTTATGTCCAAATCAGGTTGGTAAGTTTGTATATATGTTAGAGATTGTGTATAAACACTTGAATACGGATTCAAGTTGGTTTTTGTGTCAAAAATTCGTAAAACAGTCGCTATGTTCGAACAGAACAAGAACGCTCTGTAACTGGAGTCCTTGCGGTCGCAAATAAATGTCTTGCGGTCGCAAGCATGTTTATAGGTCCCTTACGGTCGTAAGCAAAGGGTCTTGCGGCCGTATGGATTTGATGTCACGGTGTACCTCATACAGGTGATGGAATGAAGCCTACGGGCGTAGGTACATAACCTACGGCCGCAGGAACCTTAAGAACAACCCTTACGGCCGTAGGGATAATCCCATGCGGCCGTAGGAGTGGGTTTTTGGGCAAGGTCCTTGCGGTCGCATGGAAATCCCTTGCGATCTCATGGTGATGCCTTGCGATCGCAAGGGGGTGCCTTGCGATCGCATACTGTACTGTTAAGCTGACAGTTTTGTAGTCGTGTGTTTTAAGCCTCGTTAAATGTCGTTGATTGGTGTCTAAGCCTGAACCTAATGTGTTAGGTGATTCGGACGACTCTGGGGATTCTTGGGATTCACGATTCCATTTCTGCCTTATGTGATATCGAGGTGAGTACCGGTTTCCCATGAGTCTCACGCATGGATGGCAGCTTCAACTGAGTCTTCATCATCTTCATCCGGTTCTGATTAACTGAGAATCACTTGCTTGTACTTCATTGATCTTGATGATGATTCTCTTGGAATCCTTTCTGCTGCTACTAGGGCAAGAGGGTCTGCAGCTGGCTGTTTTGGGAGAGATTTCAGTATCTCATCCTGGTACTGATTGAGGTCTTCAAATATGTTGTGGAAGGTAACTGTGGTAAGATCTTTTTAGATTTGCTTGTACAGTCTAACATATTTCTTCCATTCTAAACTAGTGACTTCTGAAAAACACAGTTCAGATCTAAGTCAGTCCTGGTGATTTGATTAGACCTCATCTCATTTTGTAGTTTACAAAATCTACCATATGTTTCAGAAAGAAGTTCATTCTCTCGAACACTGAAGTCATGATAGCTGTTGACTAGTTGAGTACGCTTGATGTACTCTCCCTGTTCAGTACCCTGCAGTTGCTTCTTGATCTCATCCCATATCTCCTTGGCAGTGGCTAAGCTATCTATCTTAGTATAGATTTCTGAGGAGAGTCCTTGTTTAATATAGTACTTAGCCAATCGTTCAACCTTTTTGATTTCCTTTTCTTGAGCTGTGAGCTCTTCTCTAGTCTTTTCTCTTTCATAATGGAGAATGGCGGGATTGTTGTTCGGGTCAGCTTCAACAACTTTTATAAACTTTTTGTTCCCATTTAGGATGCAGTCGATCATCATTTCTCCGTATACCTCATTGTGCTCCAGGAAGTCCATAAACCTTCCTTTCCAAACATTATATTCTCCTCGGAACAGAACAGGAGGTTTTATGTCGGTACCAATGGACATCTTTTCATTTGAACTTGACATAATGAATGTTTTAGTAAGAAATGATCGTTCACTTGTTAGATGATTTGATTGTTCGAAAACTTTACTGACAATAAAGAATAAGATTCTTTTCAAGCTTGTTTTAAAAACTTCAAGGTGATGATTGAGGAACTTGTTGGGGTTTCTAGGGCACGCAACGGAAGCAAAGTACAACACAAATAGCCCATGGTACAATCATATAAAGCACAAAATCATAAAATCCCAAACATGGATCAATCTCTATGACAAGAAATGCAACAAAAAGAGGGTTAAGGAGATTATACCAGCTCCTAAGCTCCAGAAATTGTTGATGAAGATGATGAGCTTGCTTCTCCTTTGCTTCAACGAATCGGCTAATGGGTGGTACCCCGGCAACACGTCAAATCCCTTGAGCTAGCAAGCCTTGGTGATTTTTCACTCTGGAAAATCACTTGAGGAACATCAACTCAAGTTCAAGGAACCGAAATTCTGGAGCTACACTCTCTTTTTGAACTCTCTAAGTTTTTGTAGCACTCAAGAGTATTTAGAATGCAAGAGAAGCAAAAGTAGCTAGAGTATTAAAGGAGACCAAATACACTCCTTTTATAAATCTCCAGATGACATTTCATCTCCCCACAAACCGGCCAAAGTCGAAGTAAGTGGATACATGCATTGGCCAACTCTTGAGGTGATATGACAAAATGTCACGTCCGACCGTAGCGGTGCTAACCAAGAGTTAGCGGCGCTAACCTGTATTGGTTAGCGGCGCTAACGCGCCCTGTCAGATGACTTGACGTAAAGTACATGTAGCCGTAACGGCTCTAACCCATAAGTGTTAGCGGCGCTAACACCTTATGGTTAGCGGCACTAACCCTGCCTGCCGTGTCAACTTTTGTCTTTTGTCATTTTTGATCCCTTTACTTAAGTTGCTGTCGGATTTGACCCCGGTGTATGACCCAATAGGCCCATACATCATCGGCAGTGATTCAAATGGTGTACTCGCATCAGTGGGCATATTCTAACAAACTCCCACTTGCACACGATGCACCATTTCTAATAAACTACAAACAATGAGCGGCCTCTAGCAAAAGCATCATTGCCCCCAAGTCAGTATGGGTTTCGTTACCCGAATAAAACCTGTTCACAAAGAAAGGTCCTATAGATAAGTGATCTTAAACATCCTTTTGTTCACGATATCATTGTGAACACGAGACATGGATTAAATGTCAATCTCCAGATCGTTCACGATTGTGTTTCTCGATCTTGATTGGTGGTGACCAAAAGTTAAGTACATATCTGATTCTCAATCAATATTCCTTACGCATGGCCATGCAAAATTTTGGTGTCAGCTCCCAATCATCGAGGGGCCCAGTGATATCTCTCATATCAGAGGAACAAATCCCTTTTTGACTGTATAACCCTAAACCATACCCTTTAACTTATCTAGCCATTTCCTTTATCACAGTCAGTTACAAACTGCTTTTGAAAATGGCTAAAGTAAGAAAGAAGTATGATATAGTGGTTCATACATCTCAGGTCTAAGGACGTAAGATATTATCATCCCAAGTTACTCGTGACTATAATCCATGAAGTATACTTGGGTGTGGGTCTTCCAGTCACTTGAAACTCTTTTCAAGTACAGATAGGCATTGCTCCTTAATTCGACCAAATTGAATTCAAGGTCACATGCTTATCTCAGTCTTAATTCAATCTTCCTTCCACAAGATTGACTGACCGTGGAAAGTTTGAAATATAAAATATTTCCGGAAGTGATTAAACATGCTAAGATGGAACACAGTAGAGTCTTATGAATGTAACCGTATCGCACGCATATATAATCTCCATTACATATCGAAACAAGCATAAGTTACAATACTGTCTTAATCGTTCCAAAAATATAAAGTTTACATATCAAACAAACTAAATACATAATTCAAGCCAAATCGCTGGCAAATCTTACAATTATAGCACTAGTGTGAGAATCATGAGCTGCCTGCGATAACGGCTTCGTGAATGGATTCGCAAGGTTTCCATCCGATGCTACTTTGCTTATGATGATTTCACCACTTTCAACTACTTCTCGTATAAAGTGGTATTTGCGCAATATGTGTCTCGTCCTCTTGTGAGCTCTTGGTTCCTTTGCCAAAGCCACTGCACCCTCATTGTCACAAAATATCTCAATAGGGTCAGTAATGCTTGGAACCACTTGTAGATCTTGGATGAATTTCTTCATCCACACGGCCTCCTTTGCGGCTTCGCTTGCCGCAATGTATTCCGACTCGGTAGTCGAGTCAGCCACCGTGTCTTGCTTCGAGCTCCTCCAGCTGACAGCACCACCATTTAATAGGAATACGAACCCCGATTGAGATCGGCAGTCATCCCTATCTGTTTGGAAGCTAGTGTCCGAGTAACCCTTTACTCTTAGCTCCTCTTCCCCACCATATACCAAGAATATTTCTTTTGTACGCCTGAGGTACTTAAGAATGTTCTTTACAGCTTTCCAATGAGGCTCCCCGGGATTTGCATGATATCTACTAGTCATGCTTAAAGCACATGACACATCAGGATGAGTGCATAACATGGCGTACATGATCGATCCCATAGCCGAAGCATATGGTACTCGCTCAATTACTTCTACCTCCTTTTGGGAGGTAGGACATTGAGTCTTGCTCAACATCAAGCCTTGTGTCATAGGGAGGTTTCCTTTCTTGGAATCCTTTATTCTAAAGCGTCTCACTACCTTATCTATGTATGCACTTTGAGAAAGCCCGAGCAGCTTTCTAGATCTATCTCTATAGATCTTAATCCCCAGAATATAGCTCGCATCCCCTAAGTCCTTCATTGAGAAACAATTCCCTAGCCAAGCTTTTACACTCTTAAGGCTCGGAATATGGTTTCCAATGAGCAATATGTCATCTACATATAGGACTAAGAAGATAATAGTGCTCCCACTAGCCCTGACATATACACATGGTTCATCTTTGCTTTTCGAAAATCCAAATTCTTTGATTTTCTCATCAAAGCATAGATTCCAACTACGAGATGCTTGCTTGAGTCCATAAATGGACTTCTTTAGTTTACAAACCTTGTTCGGATACTCTGGATGTTCAAAACCATCAGGCTGTGTCATATACACCTCTTCAGAAAGCTTCCCGTTAAGAAAGGCGGTTTTAACGTCCATTTGCCATATTTCATAATCATGAAATGCAGCAATGGCCAGAAGTATCCGAATAGATTTCAACATAGCCACTAGGGAAAAAGTTTCATCATAATCAACACCTGGTGTTTGAGTGAAACCCTTTGCCACCAGTCGGGCTTTGAAGGTATCCAAGGTTCCGTCCATGCCGGTCTTCCTCTTGAAGACCCATTTATACCCTACGGGTCTAATCCCGGGTGTAGGATCAACCAGTTCCCAAACCTGGTTATCCGACATGGATTGCATCTCACTTTCCATCGCTTCCTTCCAATTTGCAGACTCAGGGCCCGCCATAGCTTCCTTGTAGTTAGTGGGCTCATCAGAGTCCATTACTAACTCGCTGCCCTCAGATATGTAGAATCCATATCTCTCTGGCTCGAAACGAGTTCTACTGGAACGCCTTCGAGTAAGCAATGAACTAGTGTCAGGTATTGCAGCATTCTCTTGCTCAGTTTCAACCGTCCTAGGTTGATTGCTAGTGCCAACCTCAAGCTCTTTATCGGTTGATCCTTGAACTTCCTCAAGATCAATTTCCTTGTTGTCCCTTTGTTTGGATAGCATTTCTCTTTCCAAGAAAAATGCCCTTCGAGTAACAAAAACTTTGTTCTCAGAAAGGTTTATAAAATATGTATCCAACACCGGCAGGTGGATATCCGATAAAGTAACACCTTTCCGATCGAGGTTCAAGTTTGTCCTCAGTCTCACGTCTCACGTAGGTTTGACAACCCCAAACTCGTAGGTATGAAAGTGTCGGCTTCTTACTATGCCACATTTCATAAGGTGTTTTTGATACTTTCTTGGTTGGTGCAAGGTTAAGGATCCTTACCACCGTTTCTAGAGCATATCCCCAGAAACTAATGGGTACCTCCGTCCGACTCATCATGGACCTTACCATATCTAGTAAAGTCCGGTTCCTCCTCTCAGCGACCCCATTTAATTGTGGAGTCCTTGGAGGTGTCAATTGCGAAATAATTCCACAATTCTTAAGATGATCGGTAAACTCGGTACTTAGATACTCTCCACCTCTATCAGACCGGAGTATCTTTATCGTTTTGCCCAATTGATTCTCAATTTCGTTTTGGAATGTCTTGAACACCTCAAAAGTTTCATTCTTGTGTTTAACAAGATAGACATATCCATACCTACTATAATCATCTATAAAGGTTACGAAGTATCTTGAGTTATTCCTTGTGACATGCTTAAAAGGCCCACATACATCCGTATGGATGATGTCCAGGAGGTCTTTTCCCCTCTCACTTGTCCCCGTGAAGGGTGCCTTTGTCATCTTGCCTAATAAACAAGAATAACATACATCATTCGACCCTTGGTCAAATGATTCCAAGATCCCGTCCGCTTGGAGCTTGGTGATGCGAGTCTTGTTTATATGGCCAAGACGACTATGCCACAAGGAATACTTATCCAAACCATCTTTGGAACTAGAATCAATATTTATGATAGATTTTGTTGAATTAATGTATGCACTTGCCTCATAAATGCCATGACATGGTAAAGCCTTAATATAAACAAGATTATCTTTAAAGCATATAATAGAACCATTATCAAAATGAAAATTGTAACCATCGTCATACAAGGCGTGAAATGAAATAATGTTTCTTGCCACATGGGGCGAATAGAATATATTATGTAATAAAATAGAGTAGCCGGTCTTGAACGAAAGCTCCAAATCTCCTTTCGCTTCTACTGGGACAATCTCTGAATTTCCCATCACAAGATCCAGCTCTCCCTTCTCCAAACTCCTACTTGCCTTTAGCACCTGCACCATATTACATATGTGAGTGCCACAGCCGGTATCCAAAACCCAGCCTTTAGAAGTAGAAGTATTATGGAGTTCTATCATGAATGTACCTGAAGTTTCCGGGCCCGATATGCTTATCGCCTTGAGCTTATTGAGTCCCTCCAAGTACTTTGGGCAGCTTCGGCGGTAGTGGCCCTTGCCCCCATAAAAGAAGCACTCCGCATCCTCCGGAGTCTTGGCTTGGGGAGTCTTCCCCTTGCCTTTACCCACGGAGGCCGGGGCAGGCTTGGCTACGCCAACCTTTCCTTTTCCCTTCCTTTTGTTGGAAGGGGCGGCCTTCTTTTTGGTAATTCGGCCTTCCCGGATGGCTAGAACGGGAGTGGAGGAGGAGGATGGCTTGCTCTTGGTCATGCTCGCCTTGGCAGTTTTGAGCATACCATGCAGCTCCATCAAAGATTTATCCATGCTATGCATATGATAACTCATAGTGAATTGATCATATGCACTGGGTAGGGATTGGAGGATCAAATCGACTGCCATCTCCCTCCCAATGGTAAATCCCAACTTCTCCATGCGCTCAATGTTTGCTTTCATACGAAAAACATGAGCGCTCATGTTCCCTCCATCTTGAAGCTTGCAAGCGAGAACGGACTTGAAGCACTCATACCTCTCCTGCCTCGCATGCTGTTGGAACATATCCTTCAGCTGCACGATCAGTTCATGAGCACCCAAGTGATCCATTTGCTTTTGCAAATCGGTACTCATGGTGCTCAACATGAGGCATGTGATTTCCTCAGTCTCCTTGAGGCGTTTCTTGTACGCCTCAAGGACCGCCCTCGTTGCACCGCTTGGAGGTGCCTCGGGTAAGGGTTCCTCAATGGTGTGCATCTTCCCTTCATAGCGTAGGACGAGCTTAAGCTGCCTATACCAATCCATGAAGTTGCTCCCGTCAAGTTTCTCCTTTTCAAGGAAAACTCTTAGAGAAACGTTGGTGATGGTGGTGTTTGCGCTTGTTGATGCCATCTAAAATTGCAAAGTAGACTTAAATTAGTTTGTTGCATATGTATTATCTTGTTAAATTAATTTACCCATAAAGAATTAACTTTAACAAGGCTAAGAACCATATTTCATCCCACCATGTGACGGGGTTACCGCGGATCACATGATAAAATTATTTAGGTCGGCAACCATTTTGCCAATTGCAATCTCTATTGCAATCCTTAGCGCCTTGCGGGATCCTACGACATCCGATGGTCGTTTGGCATGTTTGATCCCTTCTTGCACCAATTTTGAATCTTGAAATTTTGGTTAACTCGTGCTAAGCTCGACAATTAACCAAGATTTCAAATCCAAAATTGCAAATAGTCCATCAAGACATACGGTGACAAATTCACCAAAGTTGGCTCGTGCTAAGCTCGACAACCAAAATTGTGAATTTACACACTCACCTTCCACACAGTTTTATGGGAGTTGGCTCGTGCTAAGCTCGACAACCAAAACCCATAAGACAGATTCGGGTGGTATCATCTTACGGATGGTGCATGATTTACATTTCGTGGAAAGACGGGCTTTTGTTTCCGGTTTGGTTTTAGATTAACTTATTAGCGACAAAAACCTATTTTTACTAGGTGAGTTAATCTTGTATGTGAGCGCGCGAGAGAGTTGTAAACCATTTTTATCAAATCTCTTGTGATTTTGTTAATTTTCGAAAAATTATCTAGCATGCGAATCCTACACAATCCATGCATACAAAAATCACATCACACGCATAAAATACTATAATTGGTAAACCTTGCCATAAAAACCTATGCGTTCTTCCCGTGAGCCAAACGGGAAGAACTTGGTCAATTCTAGGGACAAAGTCTTCGACGCGAGCTCCCACTAACGCCACCATCTCCATTGGACTTCATCGGCTTCATGGGCTCCATGCTCCATCTCCTTTGGCCCATCTTGTGTGTCATCATCCACCAAAAAAATACATACAATAGAATAAAATGGCATACAAGCCATAAAATACCTATTTATCTATTACAATTACATGGATGAATGAAATGGCATGCAAGCCACATTATTATTACAAGTTTATCATAAGAATAACAATACAACCAATCATACATCCAAACACACAAAATCAACCCAATGGTCTAGGCAAGGTTACCAACTTACATATTCACATACAACCAAACAAATACATGCTACTGGAATTAAACATCATAATAACAGGATTAAAATTTCCAGAAGCTCAAAAACAAGGCTAAAACCCGAGACCAAAATATGTTTTTAACTAAGAACAAAAAACTGACTCAGCGACGCTAGCGCCGCTATCTTTAAAGAGTTAGCGCCACTAACTCAAAGTTAGCTCCGCTAACCCCTGTTCGACAGAAAACAAACAATTTCGATTTCGGGTTTTCAAAGCCACCATGTGCATAACTATCATAGAGGTGGCTCTGATACCACTGTTGGGGTTTCTAGGGCACGCAACGGAAGCAAAGTACAACACAAATAGCCCATGGTACAATCATATAAAGCACAAAATCGTAAAACCCCAAATATGGATCAATCTCTATGACAAGAAATGCAACAAAAAGAGGGTTAAGGAGATTATACCAGCTCCTAAGCTCCAGAAATTGTTGATGAAGATGATGATCTTGCTTCTCCTTTGCTTCAACGAATCGGCTAATTGGTGGTACCCCGGCAACACGTCAAATCCCTTGAGCTAGCAAGCCTTGGTGATTCTTCACTCTGGAAAATCACTTGAGGAACAGCAACTCAAGTTCAAGGAACCGAAATTCTGGAGCTACACTCTCTTTTTGAACTCTCTAAGTTTTTGTAGCACTCAAGAGTATTTAGAATGCAAGAGAAGCTAAAGTAGGTAGAGTATTAAAGGAGACCAAATACACTCCTTTTATAAATCTCCAGATGACATTTCATCTCCCCACAAACCGGCCAAAGTCGAAGTAAGTGGATACATGCATTGGCCAACTTTTGAGGTGATATGACAAAATGTCACGTCCGACCGTAGCGGCGCTAACCAAGAGTTAGCGGCGCTAACCTGTATTGGTTAGCGGCGCTAACGCGCCCTGTCAGATGACTTGACGTAAAGTACATGCAGCCGTAACGGCTCTAACCCATAAGTGTTAGCGGCGCTAACACCTTATGGTTAGCGGCGCTAACCCTGCCTGCCGTGTCAACTTTTGTCTTTTGTCATTTTTGATCCCTTTACTTAAGTTGCTGTCGGATTTGACCCCGGTGTATGACCCAATAGGCCCATACATCATCGGTAGTGATTCAAATGGTGTACTCGCATCAGTGGGCATATTCTAACAGAACTAAGTCAATTTAATTCAACTTTGAATTAGATCTTATAAAGATTAAATTCAACTTTGAATTAGAAAGAATTAAGTTAATTTAATTCAACTTTGAATTATATCCGGTTTAGATTAAATTCAATTTTGAATTAGATTGTTGATGTTTAAGGTTAGATTGTCCTCTTGTTCAATAAGTCAAGTCCCAATAGTTCAATCACTTGTCCAATAGATTCAAAGAATGCGAATGGTTTTGTGCGATTGGTAGTATCCCTTGAAGGTAAATGGGCAGAGTAACGACTTGGTAGTGATTAAATGAGTAACCAATAGAATGAGATTGATCCCTGTAGCACCAAACACTTAGAAATAAAACTGTTAGTAATGCCAATCGAATGCTTATCAAGTCAAGGATTCGAATGCGATTGCCTTTGATGTGTTTGATAATAAAGTAACCAGGAACCCTTGAATCGCATAGTTCAATTCAATGTGATTGATGGAATAGACTTTGAATCGCACGGATTAGTTGAATGCGGTTGATAGAACAAACTTAGAACCACCGAATCGCATGCGATAGAACCAATGTGGCTGATAGCTTAAGAGTAACACTTAGGATCTTAGTTTGGAAACTCTATAAGCCACATACCCTTTCAATCGCATACATCGTGAATCCGGCTTATAGGATCTGAGATGTCACTATTAGATCTGTTGGCTTTACTCCTTATGGTGTCTACCCACTTGTACCTTGATTGGAATGGGTAGTACTTGAGTTTCCTTGTTCAATAATTAATCTTTGAAGAATTTATAATTATTTAAATTAATAAACCGATTTCTTCTTCTTCAAGACTGCACTTTCAGCTCCAAGAACACCATAAATGCTTAAATACCCAGAAAATTAAATGCTAAAAGGTAGAGTATTTAATGAACCATTGAACTTTTTCCTTTTAAAACACCACTCGGTTTTATATGTTCTTCAAGAAAACCTTATAAAACAGTAGCTACCTTTGAACTAACCCAACGAAATGGTAGAAAGAGATATTGTTTGTACCTTGAATGTGTTCTACACTTGGGAATCAATGGTTGTTACTTGGTAAATCACTTGAAATCGAACTTTTCTTGAAGAAACTGTGAGTTTTTGTACTTTGAAGAAACCGAATGCATGTTCTTAATTTGAGCTTGAAATCTTTGAGATGTAGCTTGTAGTCTTCGAACAATCACGAGCCAAAAACAAGTTTGGCTCTGATACCAATTGATGGTCCCTTAATGTAAGGATGAAGCAATGCTAAGGATTAACTTGTATGTATTTGTATGTGTGAAGCAGTTTAGAGAGATAGAGAGAGAGAGAGTCGAGAGCTAGGGAGTAAACACAAACACAAGATATGTAGAAATTAACAAAGCTTAATTATAATAGTAGGGGCAAATGCCTTTTATAGCATTTGCCCAAGTTTACAATATTGACATATTGCACCCTCACTTTTATAATCTAACACTAGTTCAACCATGAAAACACCCATGTCACCAGCTGTCAAGCTGAGTAAGGGCTCAGATGGAAAGTCTGTATGTCAGTCTACCTATAGAGGAATGATAGGTTCATTACTGTAGTTGACAGCCAGTAGACCTGATATAATGTTTGCTACATGTGTTTGTGGAAGATATCAGGCAGATCCTAAGAATCACATCTTCAAGCTGTGAAAAAGATCTTTAGGTACCTTAAAGGTACACCAAATCTAGGTCTTTGGTATCCAAAGGATTCTGGATTTGAATTGGTTGGATTTTCTGATGCTGATTATGCTGGGTGCAAATTAGACAGAAAATCTACAACAAGAGGATGTCAAATGCTTGAAGGGAAGTTAGTAAGCTGGACAAGTAAGAAACATAATTCAGTGGCTATTTCAACTGCTGAAGCTGAGTATGTTGCTGCAGGAAGCTGTTGTGCTCAAATTCTGTGGATGCAACATCAGCTTCAAGACTTTGGTATGAATTTTAATAAACTCCTATCTTTTGTGATAACCAAAGTGCAATAGCCATAACATATAATCCAGTCTTCCACTCAAGAACGAAGCATATAGAAATCAGACATCACTTCATAAGAGACATCGTGAAAAAAGGTAAGGTTGAAATAAATTTATCTCCACAGATGATCAACTAGCAGATATCTTTACAAAACCTCTTGATGAGAAAAGGTTTTCTTATCTGCTAAGTAAATTGGGTATGGTCAACCCTTAGATAAGTTTCTAAAACTGAGTTTCAGCTTGATAAAGACTATGTGTCTTAAGCTAAGAGTACAATTTATAGATATGTTATCATAAACTGTTCACTTGGTCAAGCTGAGTGATAAGTTCACACATTTGGTTTGTTCCAAATATGGTTTAACTACTTAGTGTGGTTTAAAATATAAGTTTGAGTTAGTCTCAAATAGAAATGACTAAGTGTCATTGAATCTGAGCTGTGTGCTCAACTCAAGATGAGTGTTAATCTCAAGCTGAGTGCTAAAGTAAAGCTGAGTGCTTGACTTACGCTGAGTGATAAGTTTCCTCAGCTTGGTATGTCCAATCCATATTTTAATTATTGTGTGTTCTTAATTCATGAGGCATTATGTTTGAGTCAGTCTCAAATTATATTTTTATACCGATTATGTATTGGTGTAATACAACAGTGTAAATAATATTTTTGTCAGTCAAGAGTGTTAGTTTACCAAATTATCCGTTGGAATATGATGCGTTTCATCTCGATTCCGGTTATATCTATCCATAAGTTAGTTAGTGTAACGGATAAAAAGGGATTTCCAATGGTAACTTTTCTCTCTCCTCAATAAGGTATATATATCAATTGTAACTGAACTTCAGAAGTTTACGCTTACTTTCTCTCATATTTCTATTTCTGCAATACTCAATATAACTTCTCCAAACACCTCAATTTCTACGTGAAATTAAACGTTCATCCGAACTTGAAACCCTCATCGCTCAGTGCGAAATACAATATATTACTAAGTGTGAATCGAATTCAAATCTAATTATTTTATGATGGACGGGATCATTCTCAATCTTAGTGATCGAATGGTACGAGGTGCTACATTTAAGAACAACGGAGTGCCGTTGATTAAAATCAACATTCAACATGCTTTCCTCGCTATTCCTGAGCTAAAGCGGGGCAGAGGTTATGAAGCCTGGGTGGATTACATTCGAAAATGCCCATTGGCATTTGCTTTCACCAGAGTACCACTTCACATTATTCCTCAACACCTACTGGAATTCTGGTATACATGTGTCTGTGACCAGGATAGAGGAGAAATTAGAGGAACCGTTCTGAATGGGGAGAGAACAGTAATAATTACGGTTCAAAGGCTAAGGGAGATTCTAGACCTCCCTGAAAATGATGTGTTCGAGCCTACCGTGACAAGACAGGTAGCAAGATCAGTTCTGCCAAGAATGGGTCACCCACAAGTCGAGGGTGTCATTAAGAAAGCTACCTTTCCAACCGGATGGGGTTTTATGGTTTCTATAGTGATCCGTTCACTAGGGACCAAGGTTGGAGGACTAGACCAAGTCAACGAGTTCGAGATGCAGTTGCTGTACAACATGTTATATGCAAGGAATTTAGATTTTGCACTGCTAATCTTCAATGAGCTCAATGTCCAAGTGATGAAGACACCAAGGGACCTACATATGCCATTCATAAGGTACTTGTCCTTGGTGATTGAAGCAGAGCTGGGGAGTGAAATTTGCGAGGCTGGAAAGGATCTGTTCTTAACACCAGCACTCAGCTCAAAGATGTTCAACAATGACATCTTTCCAGAGCAAGAGGGACTAGGTGAGTCCATGCACTGGATTGCTGAAGGAGTATCCTCAGAAAGTGAAGCTGAGGAGTCTGACCAAGGGGGAGCAGCTCAAGCTGAGCTGGAAGTTCAAGCTGATCAATCTGCTCACGCTGAGCTGGAAGTTGAAGCTGAGGGTGAGTCTTCAACATCTTCGTCCATACCTCTTCCATCTTCAGAGTCTCCATTAGTTGACAGACCCAAAACAGGTATGAATTCTCCACTCTCTTCTTCTTCTAACTATTCTCCATCTTCATTTGTGTTGATGTCTGCCCACTGACACAAGTACAATGGTGTTATTGCTGATAAAGTGCGAGCCTATTGGGTCACATACCAAGGATTGATCCCGACAGCTTACTGATAAAGAGAGAAGGTCCAAAAATCAAATTGCTTGATTTTGGGGCTTCACGGTCGTGAGGGATGCTCCACGGGTTATGGAGCCCACTGCCCTCACGTTTGACTCAATAACTCTCATACGGCTCGTGGAGTTTTCAAGGGCATGAGAGGTCGTGAAGGGGTCGTAGAGGATGACACCCTCACGAGTCACTCGTCGCGGCACGGGCTGTGAAGGATTATGGCCAGTCGTGGCGCATTTTTGTCTTCACGGGCCGTGAGAGGCCGTGAAGGCATGTCTGCATGAAAATCTTATTTCTGATTGGGCCATCTTGTGGTCCAATTGGGATACACTTAACACTCCGGCCAAAAAGGGTTTTTTGTGGTCTGGTTGAGTGGAACATGCATGAGACTTCATATGACACTCTCTCTAATCTCTCTTGGAACCTACATGGAAATTACACATTCTACACTAAGTGTGAGTTCTTGAGTGGGTTGTGTGTGCTTTCTTGGTGCAAGAGGAGAAGCTTGTGGGCTGTTCCAAAAGATGAAATCAATGAGGATGTCCATTTGATGGATTGCTTTGGGATCAAGAAATCTTGGTGTGGATCATGCAATAGAGGAGATACACTTGGATCTCTTGGTTGTCCCGGTTTGGATTTGCCACAACCGATTTCACGAAAAGGTAGTGAGGTATTCTCTACCCTCTTCTTATTTCTTGTAGTTGCAATTTGTGTTTTGTAGAAAGATCTCACTTTGGAACATGTATGGACCCGATTTTGTTCGGTTTTTAGACTTTTGTGTTTTTGCTTCCGCTGTGTTTGTGCTCCATACCGTGTTCCGACAGTGGAATCAGAGCCAAATCTACAAACAAAGTGCACTTTTTTGGCTTGAAAACCGAAAATGGACATTCTGTCCAGAATGTCTTCACGGGTCGTGAAGGGTTTTTCTTCACGGTCGTGAAGGCTCACGACCAGTTACGTGGGGTGTTGGTCGTGAAGGTTTTTCATCGTGTCAGAGTCATGGAGCTCATAGGCTTCACGGGCCGTGAGAGGCCGTGAAGGCTTCTGGGCCGTGAAGGATGTCGTGAACAGTGTTTTTGTCCCTTTTGAAAAAAGAAAAATAATTTTTGGTTTTAACTCCTCTCAATTCTGTTTTTCCAGAATCCGTCCATAGTTGTTTGGACATGAAAAGCCCCATAATATCCTAACTCGCATATTTATATGTATCGGGCGGTTTTGGCATGATAACGCGCACGTGCATATAGTTGTGTTGTGTATGTATGAATATGGTTTTTCAAAGTGTTTGGGATTCCTAATGCATACGTACGAGATTTGTTCACTTGTGCCTTGAGTGTTTTAGGTTGTTTAAGAACAAATCTAGTTGGGATATGTCTACACGGTTTTGTTGTGGCACACCGTGTTGTAATAATTGAATTTATTCGGTCTTGTATTTTGTACTTGATTTTGGCTTGCATGCCGATTGCTTTTCTCTGTAATTGTTAGATTAGCTTAGATTAGCATTTCGCGGCTTGCATGCCGTTTCTTTCAAATATTTTGTATGTATTTGTAAAAGAAGACCGAAGACAACCATCGAGAGTCGTGGAGCAGACGTCTCGGCTATTGGTGGATCCGGAGATTCTTTGGAGATGACGGATTCAGTGGGAGCACTACCAGCTGGGCCAAGTGGTTGTGTCCTTAGTTTGGCCTTGCTTTCCTCGTTTGGCTCACGAGGAAGGCACATAAGGTTTAGGGGCATGTTACCAGATGTTGCTTGTGCATGGTTGTTGTTTTGTTTATTTTCTTGCGTGGTTGTTTAGTTCTTCGCTCGCTTGAAAATTTTTCAAAATAATAAAAACCAAGAGTTTTGAATTGGTTTACAAACCTTGCGCCTCCCGTAAGATGACACCACCCGAATCTAGTGAAACAAGATCGGTCGTCGAGTTTTAGCCGAGTTCGGTTTTGCGTAACTGTGTGGAAGGTGCGTGTGGCAACTCGCAAGGGTCGGTTGTCGAGCTTTAGCCGAGCCGGTCATTGGGCTAGAGTACCACCGTGTATCTTGACGGTTGATTTACAATTCCAAGACTTGATACGCCTTGGTAGTTGTCGAGCTCTAGCCGAGCTATCAAAGCGGATTAATGAGGAATCGGTGAGGGAAGGGATCAAACATGCCAAACAGATGCTATGAGTATCGGTGGATCCCGTAAGTGTCTAAGAATTGTAATCATGGATTGCAATTGGTAAAGTGTTTACCGGCCTAAATAGCTCCATGAAGTGATCCGCGGCAAACCCTTCATGGATTGGGGTGAAATAAGGTTCTTAGCCCTTGTTAAGATAATTTGGTTTTCTTAATCAGCTGGGTAATTATTTTAACGAGGATTATATCGAAACTAACTAAAACGTGTACTCTTTTATAGATGGCAAACATTAACAACACCACACCAAACTTTAAACTTCGATTATTCCTAGAAAGGGAAAGACTCATAGGAGTGAACTTCACTGACTGGTATCGTGTATTGAGAATTGTCCTCCGTCACGAGTCAAAGTTGCACGTCCTTGAGGAACCCTTTCCGGAGCCACCTTCTACCAATGCAAACTGGGCCACTCGATACGCTTTTGAGAAGCGTGTTAGAGATACACAAGATATTTCTTGTCTCATGTTGTCGACTATGAGCTTTGAGTTGCGTAAGCAGCTTGAGAAATTGAGTGCGTATGACATGATCAACCGGCTAAAGGATATGTTCCCACAGCAGGTTAGACAAGAACGGTTTGAGTGTATAAAGGCTTTGGTCGGTTGTAGGATGCAGGAAGGTGAGGATGTAGATGTCCATTTCCTTATGATGAAGGGATACATGGACCAATTGGAGAGACTTGGACTTCCAATAGGGAAGAATATTGTAGTGGATATGATCCTCCAGTCCCTGCCCGCGTCTTTTGAGAAGTTTGTCAAGAACTATCACAAAGACAATTTGGAAAAATCCTTGATCAATCTTCAAGACATGCTGAAGGCTATTCAGTCTTACATGGTTGAGAAGGATCGTACCTCCTCCACATCCACAATGGCTACTAGGAAACAAGTAAGCAAGAAGGAGAAACTAACCTCAAAAGGAAAGCCTTGTATGACTGGGCCATAAGATTGTGCCTCAAAATGATGTTCCACATCGGGTAGTTTGCTACTTTTGCGGAGATATTGGAAATTGGCGCCGTCACGCCTACCCTAAGTGCCTGGAAGAGCTAAGTATCCTAAAGCGAAAGAATGTTAGCTCATCGACTTCAGGTACATTCATGATCAAACTCCATTGATCTTCTACTTCTAAAGACTGGGTTTTGAACGCTAGTCAAAACGCTCACGTGTGTCACAAACTTGTTTGTTGCAAAGTGCAGGTGTTTATCAGGTGTAAGTAATGGATGCATGGAGAGCTGGACCTTAGAGAGGGAAACATGGTGGTTGTCCCTAACTAAAAGGATTGGAAGAAGAATCTTGCCATTCCATCCAGCTATACTATTACTTCATTTAGATCTTTGTCTTACGCCATGTGAGGCAAGAAGCATTGTATCTTTTATGCCTTTGATGACGATGAATATTACTTTGAATTATGTTATTGTGGGTTTTCGAGATTTATTTCAAAGTTTATTCATGTCTAGGCATTTATAATAAGCTTTTGCTTAAGGAAGTAATTGAATGATTATGAATTATTATTGAACTGTTATCCTTATGAAATAGTTGATTTAACCATATAAACAAGACTTGCATCACCAAGCTCCATGTGGTTAGGAACTTGAAATCTTTTGACCATGGGTCAATTGATGATTGCAATTCTTGCTTATAAGGCTAAATAACTAACATATCATTCCCTTGTGAATGTGAGAGGAATAAAGGCTTGTTGGATTTCGTTTGCATGTTTGTGTGAAGACCGTTCAGGCTAAAACATAAGGAGTAATTCAATATGATTTGTTACCTTTACCGATGATGGTAGAAGGAATGGGTAAGTCTAATTTATTAGACGAATGTCTGATACCTGAGAGGTGTTCAAGACTCACCCTTAACATTTAAATAATAAAGAGGGCAAAAAGGAATAAAGATACTCAAATCTTGTGAGATGTTGAGCATCTACATTCTAAATTTCTAAACCATCATAAGAATTGTGAGGTTGCCTCATAATTCACTTCTCCTAGGATACATGTTTTACATGGATCGCTGAGTGGAAGATTGGAATATATTTGTTATGGTTCCGCCTTGATGGCTTAAACTTAAGTATCCTGTTGGATAGATGTACTTGAGAAGTGACGGACAATGTTCTTGTTTTATATCAACAAAGATGGTCACTTAGCATCTAAGGAGACTCGACTAGAAAGTGTTCTTTGCTTGTCCGTCTCATAGATTAAAGTCATCTGATCTACATTTAGTGGGAGATAGTTGGACTTTAATGGATGCTGATACATTTAAATATTTCTTCTAGGTTTCAGATATTTATTTCATATCCTTTTGAGAACCGGGTTTGGTTGCTCGAAAAGGGAAAGGAATAACTGAAGCATTCCAGTGGAAGAACGTGAGATTTAAATAAAAGACTTGAAGTTGACACTAGCATTCGATCAGAAATGATTGAAACTCAACATGGCTATGTTGGTGTATCTGGCATAAAGTTATTACTACTTCATATGTCTGGTAAGAGTCGTCACAAGACCAGAAGAGTATAATTTATTATATCTGAGGACGATGACTTATTGATGATACGTGATGTATGCATCAACTACCGGAAGCTGTAGTGGGCCCTTGAGTCTGCTAAGAAGAGGAGTGTAATAACATAAGATACATTCCATGCTGGATTTTCGAGTTTTGAACTTGGTTAATCCAACACCTAGGTTTTGACCTGATGGTGTAAATAGATCTTTTGGGAATGAGATCTGCATGGATAAGTTTGTAGATAACTTCAAATACTGACTGAGAGGAAATGGTTTCATGATGATTGACCATTGGGTAGGAATCATATGAAGACATTCTCCCAGTAGTTATGTTGAAGTTTAAGTGGATGCTTATGCCGTTTTATGGTAGTATGATGCAAAGACCGCATTCCGTTATAGGAATTTTATGAGAAAGTGCTCACAACACTGTCCGAGGGTCTTTTACATCCTGAGTATCCTTATGAAGTCTACAAAGGAGGAGTCCTTTTGGGCTTAGAATAAATCTAAGTTTTGGAATCTTTGCTAAGAAAATCAAGTGTTTGAGTTTTCAGTAAGCAATGATGAAACTTGGATAGATGCCAGAGCTAGTGGGAGCGCTGTTATAATCCTATTTGGTATGTCTAGAACATACTAAGTTTTGGAGATAATGTCTTGATTTAGCTTGGATAGAAGCGTAAATTGAGAATTATGCGTCCATAAGAATATGGGATATTCAAAGAAGTTTGTGGAATACAAGAAATATGAGTATATGTTCTACTTTAAAGGATAACCGCCGATCTTGATTGGGGGTTGTGATCCTTCTTAATATGGTGTTGTTAATTTACGTGTTTCTTAAAGCATCGCTGACTCTATTGCGTTCTTTTGAGACAATGAGGGTACGATGGCTTATACACGTTAAATTATGCGTACCAAGCATTGTTTGCCTTATTGGGTTCTTTTGAAACAATGAAGGTATAACTGCTTGGACAAATGATCAAAATCCCATCAACGCACACTTTGGAAGTGGTTGGTTGAAGCAGGGATATGATAACTGAGAACCAAGCATCGGTGACTCTATTGGGTTCTTTTGAGACAATGAGGGTACGATGGCTTATGCACATTAAATTTGAGATCCGAGCGTTGTTTACCTTATTGGGTTATTTTGAAACAATGAAGGTATAACGGCTTGGATAAATGATCGAAATCCCATCAACGCACACTTTAGAAGTGGTTGGTTGCAGTAGGGATATGATCAATGTCAGAGTACACACGGATGACATCATGGATGGTCCGTTTACTAAGCTATAGTGGCAGTCTAGTGATGAATGTCATACTAAGGTCTGCATGAACTTGGCTCGAGTATGGTTTAGTCATGTTTTGATATGCTTTACTCTTGGGAACATTAAGCAATATTGTGCTTCTGCTTGTATCAATTATCAAAGGAGTTTGGTAATGCGCGTGTAGCGGGTACTCTCAGTAAGCCTTATTGTGTTCCAACTTTGCATGTTTTACCTCTTCCCTGAATGTGTATACATTCTAAATGTCCACAGCCAGTCATTCTTCAAGGGAAGGAAGTCTGAATGAAGGCCGAGGGAAGTGATTGGTCAAGTGTCCAATGGTGATTGGGACACAGGGACGCAATACTTCGCCTGTACTTGAAAGGGGTTTCAAGTGACTGGACGACTGTAACCCCCAAAACTTTCATATAATAAATTAAAAACATTATTCATAATTAAGATTAAGAAGTTCCCAATATTCGAAAGAATAAACCAATAATGGCAACCACGTTTTCATGAGTCCAAATGGAGAGATCTCAAAAGAGAAAAATAATGCTAAAAGTAAAATCTTTTTTTTTAAAAAAAAAAATATAAACAATGTCTATACGCGGAAGAACAAAAGGTCCCAACAGTTAAGACCAGCCGTGTATCATCAGTGCTCCTGTCAGTCCTTTGCCTCCTTGATCTTAATACCTGAAAATGTTAAGGGAAACCGTAAGCACAAAGCTTAGTGAATTCAAACACAACACAATCCCAATATGCATAATCACCAGACCTAAGTTTAATCTCTTTAATATCCAGTAAATATAAGCTAAGAACAAATCAAAGCTTACAAGGAGGACTAGTAGGCTACCCGCATCCCACATAACTGGAGAGTATTGAGTTAATATTACCCTCACCTCACATCCTCCGGAGGATTTTGGAGTAATTATACCTAACCACGCGCACCGGATAAAATCCGGATAATTGCTATGGTTCCTCATACAAGTTATTATAACATACAGTGCACATGTACGATTAAATAAAATTAACAAATAATAACTAATAAGTAAGCATGCTTTAACCATTATCAACCGCTAAGGTCAAGTATCACACACGTGCTACCTAGCAATCATGAATACTGAAACAATGGTGTGAGAGAACTCACCTCGGATGAGTGAATAGAAGGGATTACAACTCAAGTAGCTACCACTTCTGGGCAAAAGCCAAAACTTCACCTAATATAAACTAAGAGTTAGAAAAGACCTCAAAAAGGTGAAGCTAGAGGGTAACTTCAAATCTGGACAGCAAGGTCTTAAAACTGACCTGCTGTTCAAGATGGGTTTACTCAATTTTCCAAAACATTACTATACCATTATTAAATTTTTCTAAGTAAATATAGCCTCTTCCCTACCCGGAACAGTAAAGAACATCCCCTAACTCTAAAGTATGGATTTATTATGATTTTTATAAAAAGACGTTGCAGAACTGTCAAATTTAGACTAACCGGTAGTGTTGGCCATTTCTTCCCACTTTGTGGGTAAGCATTGTCCAACCCAAAAATCACAGTGAATCTAGACACCAAAAAAAACAAGTTTGAGAGTTGGAATCACCTTAAAAGGGTACCCCAAACTCCAGATACAAAAATCACAAGTTGACCCAAATCAGGACTAGACAAATCTGGCAACAAATTTTGGTATGGAGTGTAGGTCTAATTTCACCAAGAATCACTTAGAGATAAATTCTCATCTTTTCCAGATCATAAATTCAGGACATAAGACACATGTGGGAACTTGGAATCAACCTAGATCATTTCCCAAGCCCCATTTATGACCAAAAACATTTTATGTAACACTGCAGACCCGAACTGACTCAGTTTCAAAGATTCGGTCCAAGCCTTTAGATAAACTCGAAATGAGTAAAAGTACAAAACTAAACAGAGTTGAACCACTCAAAATGTGAACTTTTGGCACTGGTCCTACGTCCATTGGAGTTTTACAACTCGAGATATGAATTTTCTAATAAAACCTAATTTCTGATGAGAATCACAAATCCAGATTTGATACCTTTCCCACATAAAATCATAACCACCCTAGTTCTACAATGTTTTCATGGAGTTTTATAGAAGAAAATCATTACCTAGGCTTGGTCACCAAGCCAAGAAGTGAAGGTGGAGAGGAAGGAGGCCCGATGATGATGATAATCCGGTTGGAATGGTGGCCGATGAAGGTGGCTGTCGTGAGAGAGAGGGCTGCCGTGAGGTAGAGATATCGAGAGGGAGGGGGCTGCCGAGAGAGGGTGTCGAGAGAAAGAGATAGGTGAGGTAGGTTACAAATTTTAAATAAAAAGGGTTTATCCCCTAATGGGCTTTGTTCAAGTGGGCTTCTAACTTTCTTCTAATTAGCCCATTGATGTCAAAACCATCTTCCAAGCCCAAAAACATAATTAAAATTTTGATTAATTAATTGAGCCCACCATTTAAATTAATAAATAATGAAATTAAATAAATAAATACGTACCGGAAAACCGGGCGTTACAACGACCCACACCTGAATTCACTTTGTGGTACTTGTCATGAGTGATTCAGGATGATAATATCAGTTCATCCTCATACTGGAGATGCATGTGTTTGCATCACTTTGGTTTGCTTTGCTCTAGTTGCTTTCAAACGCAGTCCGTAACTGGCTGTTATAAAGGGAGTAGCTGGGCAGAGTATGATTACTGTGGTGGGCAATGTAGTCAAAGGAATTTGTTCCTCTGTTTAGAGAGATATCCCTGGGCCCCTCGATGATTGGGCGCTGACACCAAAATGCATGGCCGTGCTCGAGTGTGCAATGATTTGGGTAATCGATTGCAACTTGTTTATTTTGGTCACCACCAATCTCGATCGAGAAACATAATCGTGAAGGACTTAGAATAACTTAGTACCATGTCTCGCTTTCGCAAGGATATCGCGAAAAAAAGGATGGTTGATCACATATCTATAGGGCCATTTCAAACCTTTGGGTTGTGAATTGGTACTTGTCTACTGATAAAGAGAGAAGGTCCAAAAATCAAATTGTTTGATTTTGGGGCTTCACGGCCGTGAGGGATGCTCCACGGGTCGTGAAGCCCACTGCCCTCATGTTTGACTCAACGACTCTCATACGGCTCGTGGTGTTTTCACGGGCGTGAGAGGTCGTGAAGGGGTCGTAGAGGATGACGCCCTCACGAGTCACTCGACGCGGCACGGGCCGTGAAGGATTATGGCCAGTCGTGGCGTATTTTGTTTTCACGGGCCGTGAGAGGCCGTGAAGGCATGTCGGCATGAAAATTTTATTTCTGATTGGGCCATCTTGTGGTCCAATGAGGATACACTTAACACTCCGGCCAAAAAGGATTTTTTGTGGTCTGGTTGAGTGGAACATGCATGAGACTTCATATGACACTCTCTCTAATCTCTCTTGGAACCTACATGGAAATTACACATTCTACACTAAGCGTGAGTTCTTGAGTGGGTTGTGTGTGCTTTCTTGGTGCAAGAGGAGAAGCTTGTGGGCTGTTCCAGAAGATGGAATCAATGTGGATGTCCATTTGATGGATTCCTAGCACTTTGGGATCAAGAAATCTTGGTGTGGATCATGCAATAGAGGAGATACACTTGGATCTCTTGGTTGTTCCGGTTTGGATTTGCCACAACCGATTTCACGAAAAGGTAGTGAGGTATTCTCTACCCTCTTCTTGTTTCTTTTAGTTGCAATTTGTGTTTTGTAGAAAGATCTCACTTTGGAACATGTATGGACCTGATTGTGTTCGGTTTTTAGACTTTTGTGTTTTTGCTTCGGCTGTGTTTGTGCTCCATACCGTGTTCCAACAATTTGGAGATAAGACTGTGGTCATCCGAACACAATCTAACCCATCTCCTCCACCTTCTATCCATTTAAAACTCCAATCTGAAGCCAACCTTGGTGTGCCTACTGCAACCAAGGATACTTTCCAAACCTATATAAGAAAAGCTGCCAAAAGTGGGTCACACCTAAAGACACTTCTGGAGCTGATATCACACTGATACCTTCACTGGCAGGAGTTGAGGGGGAGACACCTACTCTTAAGGTGCTAACTTCAAGGCTCAATCTAACCCAACAGCCAAACCAAGGTGTGGTGTCTACTCAGCCCACACTTTCCAGAGCCATGGGAGAGCCTATTACTGTGCCTGAGCAGACACACTCAGGTTACATTGAAGAATTGACCAATCCCCAGGGTCAACTACCCCCTACTCACCAAATTAGCCAACTACCAATCCATTCTCAACACAGTTTGAGCCAAACACATTTCTTCACTTCTCACACTCTCTTACACGACCTGCCAATGATTCACCTAGATACGAAGGTGAGTTATAGGGTCCAACCTCTGGTACAGATGAATTTGGGGGTAGATACCAACTCCTGAAGGATGTACCCAAACACTCTCCGGACGTTCTTGACTCTTTCATTTCAGAAGAACAAAATTTTGAGTTCAAGGGCAGGAGTAAGTCTACCGAGGTTGAAACTCCCTCATCAAGCATTCAAGAACTAAAATCATTCATTGCAGCTCCATTTGAGTTATTTCACCTCAAGAGAAAGAAGAACAAACGAAAGATTTCTCAGAGGATTGACAAGCTGACCAATGATATCAAAGAGATTACATCTGTAGTTGCAACTCTACAACAGACACAGACTTCAACCCCTATTGATGATGACAAAAAGGGGGAGAAGGTTCAAGAAGCTGAGACTGAGTTAGTTCAAGCTAAGGATGAGGATTTGTTACTTCTGGCCAAAGGAGCAGAGAAGCAAGCTCAGATTGAGGGGGAGCTAGATGGTATGGTAGAGGAACCTGCAGCAAAAAGAAGAAAAAATGTAGAAGAATCTGAATCTGAAGCTGACAGTGTTTCTGAGACTGAAGAAGAAAAAGCAACAAGAGTTAAGATTGAACAGCTTGAAAAGGAAGAAGCAGATGAGCTTGGCATATCTCTTGATGAGCTTAGAAGGAGAAGAGAAAAAGAGGAAAGGGACAAAGAAATAGAAATTGAAAGAAAAGCTTTAGCTCAAGCTGAAGCTGAGTACTCTGGTCCAAGGCCTGATCCAATCCCATATACTGATGCAAACATCCAGGAATGCTACTTTAGAAGGAGCACCAACAAAGAAATCAAGAGCATGACTCTAAGCAGAACAAATGGAGCCATCATTCTCACTTTCTAATTTGGTGATAAGTCAACAGTGGGAATTGACCTAAGATATGTTCATAGGATGGGCTACATTGAATGGAAAAGAATTATGATGATGCTCAAGAAAGAGTCAAATCAAACAAGAGATTACAACTGAAGTCTCTAAGCTGATGTCTAGAGCTGAGGAGCTGAAATATGTTCCAGTTCCTGGTCTGCAATGGGAAAGCTTATTTAAAGTTCCTGAATGTGTGATATTTGAAGAGAACCAAGTTACAGACACACCAGTTAAGGGATTTATGTTTAAGGATCATGATGGCAATCCTAGATTCATCAAGCTTTCTGAAATTTGTTATCTGAAGGCTAAGGATGCCATAAGAATAAGAAGTTGATGTTGTGATGATCACTTTGTGAGGTACAAGCTGAATAAAATCATCAGAATGCAACCAAATGAACTTAGAAAGGATATAGAAGCTGAAAGACTGTTAGAAGAAATCAACAGAGGAATAATACTTTGGGAAGTTCTACATCCAGAGTTCAAGAGATAAAATTTTGTAATAGATTAGTTCTATTGTAACTATTAGATTAGTTCTAATATTTTGTAAGCACTAAGTGTGCATGATCTAAGTGATCACATTTTTGTATTCTGATATGTTCAAGTTAAATGAATACAAGTATTATTTTGATATGTTCAAACGTGTATGATATGTTCATATTTATTAGTCTGATATGTTCAGTTTTAATGAACAATATGATAAGTTTGTGTTCATTAATATGATTGGTTTGTATGTTCAACTTATAATTGATAAGTTCAAATAAAATTTGATTAGTTCAAAAATTAAATCTTATTAAGTTTAAGATTTGAAACATAATTTTGTTCAACAAACTTAAAACTGTTTGATGGTTATGTCATCATCAAATAGGGGGAGTTTGTTGGTCAAATGATCTTATTAGTTAAGATTTGATGAGACAAAGTTAAGTTTGTAAGATATGTTCTAAATACAACTTAAACAGAATTATGAAGCTTGGTCAGACTGAACACTTATAGTGTTTCAGACTGAGCATAAGCTGAGCATTATAGTTGATCATCTTAGACTATATCTTAGTCAGTTTATCTATATGTTTGATAAGTTGTCTGTTATCTAAGGTATAGGTCGAATATTCAGTTTGATGTGTTTCAAGCTGAGTAACTCTGCCTTTAGGCTGAGTCAGCTCAACAGAGTTGCTAAGTCAGTTATAGCTAACTCTGATGACTTCTAAGGATGAGTTAGTCATTATACGTGTTAGTACATGTTTAATATCAAGTTACTTCTCGATGAACTCAGCTTGATAGGTTTCAGGCTGAGTAACTTAGCCTGATGAAAGAAGTCAGTTTAATAGAATTTAAATATGTTTTAAATTATATTATTCTCTATCTACGGTGCGTATAAGAATATTCCATAATCAAGATTGAAGATTGAAGATTTAAGCTTGAAGATTCAAGATATCCGGATTATCCGTTAGTTAGTTAACAGATTAGGATAAGTTCTAGTTTGTTAGGATACGTAGAATAGGATTATAAATACTAACCTTCTAATTATTCAGAGATTGCCAACAAGAGTTCGTATGTTTGGTCTTCACGTACGTTGTGAAGTTGGTAAGTATTCAATCTGTGATAAATCCTGTTTAGAGAATTATGTGGTGTTTATAATCATTAGTTGATTATAGATAGCAAGTTTGATCAATTAGTTTGAGAGATTGAGAGATTTGAGTTGTATTCGGTGTTCATACGTCAAGTGTTTTATACTTGATGAGTTATTGTAATCATCTTCTACTTAATGAAAGCATTCAATTTTATTCAAGTTGATATGTGTAACACTTTTTATTAATTTTTTCAATTTTCCACAGAAAGTGTATTCAACCCCCCCTTCTACAAAATAATTGCTTGTTGTTTATCTCACCAAGGGACCAACAACCAGTGATGGTCAAAAGGCGTTATGTGTGTTGGCTTATTATTATTGCTATTATTAATTGCGTGGTTGTGTTTAATTAATTATTATATAGTGCACGCTCATCATTAAAACCATATACATATATAAAGGATATTTTAAGATGAAAAGATTTTTCACTTAAAAAGATTATAAGTTTTACAAGTTTTGTAAAACGGTTAAAACTTGCAATAGTTTTTACCTTTTCAAAATCTTAGACCAGTAGTGCTACCCATCTAATGGTACACCTTTCCTGCTACCGGTACCTTGGTGTGTTGTCGTGCCCAAACCTTGTTTGCGCACCGGGGTTCTAACCGACTTGGGGAGGGGGTGAAAGAATTTGCGATTCCCTGATGTGACGGGCCAGAGTTCACCCCGTCTTAGATGGTGAGGTCTATTTTGGTGATTTCCTGATGTGACGGGCCCAAAGTGCACTTTGGTGGACTAAATATGTACGAATTATTGTTTTATTCGATGTCCTAAAGATATAGGAGTCGTGTTTCGGTATAAACACGATCGATATGGTTTATACCCACCAGAAATAGCACGTGGTCGGTGTTGTCGTGCCCAAACCGTGCACCGACACGTGTGAAATATGGATCCTATTCTAAAATATATTTATTTAAAGGGTTATAAATTATTTTAGAGGAATTAAATTACTGAAATGTTTATTTCTTTCTATTTACCGTAGATGTCGATATTATTTGTTACACCGTTTTACACACCCGAGGAGTCTCTTAGCCTCATCATGAGCGAGTGGAGCTTTCAGTCCCAAACTTTATGGTTTGGAAGTTGCACTTTGGGAATATCCTAAGGGCACATGGAAGGTTGTACATAGTAGACAAATCTCGTCTGACACGACCTGACTATTCTGCTTAGGATGGAGAGTATGATACATATTTCAAGTATTTGTCTGATGATTCTGACGTCATGTCATTCTGATACTCTCCACAGAGTCTGACTTTTTGGATGAATTAAAGAATAAGTCGGTGTTTGAGGTCGTGCAGGAACTAGAGGAGCGCTTAAAAGACAGTGAGCGCTATGGATGCTTTCTGCTCATGAAGGATATTCTTTCACAGAAGATGAAAGAATGCCAGTTATTAAGTGATCATCTCATTAACATGAGAAGGATTTTTGATTTCTTGATGATTCTGGGATCACAAGCCAGTGAGCGTTAATTTTTTGATGCTCTATGTTGGTACCCTAACTTACCACTATCAAGCAAAGGTAGTGGAAAAGTTTGGTGAACCAGATACAACAGTAGTTGGTATGCACGAGTTCTTAATGTGCATAGATGACCAGTGCATCCGGACCCATTTGATGCAATAGTAGTTGAGTCAATGGAGGAAGACAACTGGATTGATGAGCAACTAGACGCTTGTTGCCCAGATTGCGGTAGCAAGGATATTTGCGAGCACTCACTCGACATTGATCAGCTGGACGTCGGTTATACCGACTAGTCAGGATCTTTATGATAGATTGCTTAATTACTTCATTTGAATCATGGGTACTCGATACCGGATGTGGTCATCACATTTGCAATCACTTGCACGGATTCAAGAGAAGTAGGAAACTAAGGAAGGGGGACATGGACCTATGGGTAGGCGAAGGCTCCATCATTGGTGCTGAAGCTGTAGGAACCTATTGTCTCAGGCTACCTTCAGGATTAATCATAGAACTAGAGAATTGCTTATATGTTCCTAGATTGATTAAAAATGTAATCTCTTACGATATATTAATAGACAGTGGTTTTAACTATCAGTCGGTAGGTAAAACAATCTTTTGCTTTAAAGATGATTTATTCGATTTTAAAGCAAGTTCACAAAATGGTCTACACATAATAAATCTAAAAGATGACAAGAAAATCTATCATATAAGTAAGAGGTCAAAGGACACTTTGAACCAGACTTACCTTTGGCATAGTCGGCTTGGACATATAAATAAGAAACCCATAGAGCAACTTCATGGAGATGGAGTTTTAGGGTCATTTAATCTTGATACAATTGACAATTGCGAATCTTGTTTGTCTGGAAAGATGACAAAGAAACCTTTAGACAACTTGAATGAAAGGTCAAAGGAAGTGCTAAGAATTATACACACAGATGTGTGTAGTCCTTTCAGTCAAGAATCCAAGGGAGGATACCGGTACTTCATTACCTTCACTAACGATTTCAGTAGGTATGGTTATGTGTATCTGATGAGGCACAAGTCTGAAATTTTTGATTTCTTCAAAAAATTTCAGAATGAAGTACAGAACCAGCTTGACAAGAAGATAAAGCTTCTTCGATCTGACCGGGGTGGTGTGTTGGTACCCTGGTGAGAATAACAACAAGCAACAGGTGTGTAGAAGGGGGGCTGAATACACTTTCTACGGAAATTGAACAAATCAAATAAAAGTGTTACACAAAGTAAATCAAACCACAATCGAATGCTTTGCTTTTCATTAATAAGAAGATGATTACAGACTCTATCAAGTAAGCACATCTTGATATGTAAACACTTAATATAAATCTCTCAATCTTTCAAACTTAGCTATCTATAATCAACTTATGATTATAGATACTGACGACTCTCTAAACAGGATTTACACAGATTGATAACTTACCAATATCACAACTGATGTGAGTATTCGAACACACGAATAACTTGGCAATCTGTGAGTTTCTTGATCACGTTGACCTGACAAACAATGATTCAAGAATTGTAACACATAAGGTAAGGTGATGTTTTTTGGCTCTGCAACACTAAGTTGTTTTCGTATCTGAGTCGTACCTCTAAACTTATCAGGAGATAAGTATTTATAATCATGTTCCTACGGTTCCTAACAAATTGGACTTATCCTAATTTGCTAACTAACTACCGGATGACTCGGAATCTTGAATCTTCTTATCTTGAGTCTTCAATCTTCAATCTTGATTCTGAAGTCTTCTTATCCTTTCCGTAGATATTGAAAGTTAAAACAGAGTTTAAAAAATATTTAAATTGTTTTAAACTGACTTCTTTAGTCAGACTGAGTTACTCAGCTTTAAATTCATCAAGCTGAGTTCTTCGAGAACAAACCCAAATTCAAACATGGATTAACACGTATAATTATTAACTCATCCTTAGAAGTCTAAAGAGTTAACCAAAACATATTTAGCAACTCTATTGAGTTGACTCAGTATACATGCTGAGTCGCTCAGCTTGAAACTCATCACGCTGAAACTCAATATATATATCTTAGGTGACACACACAGTTTATCAAACATATTGATAATCTTACTAAGATATAGTCTAAGCTGATCAAACATATTTACAACTTACACTCACCTTATACTCAGTCTGAATCACTATAAGTGTTCAGTCTGACTAAGCTTCATAATTCTTTTTAAGTTATATGTAGATCACATCTTACAAACTTAACTTTGTCTCATCAAATCTTAACTGATGAGATCATCTTCCTAACAAACTCCCCCTATTTGATGATGACAAAACCATCAAACAATTACTAAGTTTGTTTAACAGAATTATGTTTTAAATCTTAAACTTATCAAGATTTTTAAATTTGAACTAATCAAATATCAATTAAACTTATCAATTTTAATTGAACTTATCAATTATACGTGGAACAAACCAACTTTTAGTTAAACACACCAACTAAACATATTAATGAATAAGAACTAATCTTTCATTCATTAAGCTGAACTTATCAGACTAATTAAGCATGAACACATCACAACACAGTTGAACATATCAAACAAATATTTTGTATTAATTGAACATATCATAATACAAAAATATTGATCACATAGATCATGTACACTAAGTGCTTACAAAAATATTAGCACTAATCTAATATTTACAATAGAACTAATCTATTATACAGTTTATCTTATGAACTCAGGATGTAGAAGCTCTCAGATGCTGATCTCCTTGTTGATCTCATCTAACAGTCTTTCAGCTTCTTCATTCCCACTGAGTTCCTTCTGTTGTACCCTGATGATCTTGTTCAGTCTATATTTCATTAGTTGATTCGAAGCATCATCACCACAACACTTTCTAATTTTCAAGGCATCCTCAGCTTTCAGATAACATACTTCATTCAGTTTGATAAAGCTAGGATTTCCTGCCTGATCCTTAAACATAAAGCCTTGAATAGGTGTGTTGACACTTTGATTTTCCTTGAATTATGCACCCCCAGGCATTCTGAACAGATTTTCCCACTGCAGACCAGAAACTGGAACATACCTCAGTTCTTCAGCTCGAGCAATCAACTTGGAGACCTCAGATAGAATTTCTTGTTTAATTTGACTCCTTTTGAACTTCCTGAGCATCATCATTATTCTTTGCCATTCAATGTAGCCCATCCTGTGAACGTATTTCAGGTCTATTCCCACTGTTGATTTGTCACTAAGTTCAAAAGTGAGAATGACAGCTCCATTTACTCTGCTAAGAGTCATTCCTCTGATCTCTTCATTGAAGTTTCTTCTGAAGTAACATTCCTGCAGTTCTGCATCTGAGTATGGGATTAGATCAGGTCTTGGACCAGTGTATGTAGCTTCAGCTTATGCCAAAGCTTTTCTTTCCTTTTCCTTTTCTTGGTCTTTTACTTCCTTCTCTTTTCTCTTTCTCAGCTCTTCAAGTGAAATACCTAACTCATTGGCTTCCTCTTGTTCGAGAATTTCAATCATAAGCCTTGTGGCTTTATCCTCTTCTGTTTCTTCCTCAGTTTTAGAAACACTGTCAGCTTCAGGTTATGATTCTTCAACCTTTTGTCTCTTAGCTACAGGTTCCTCTTAGTTCATTTCCAACTCCCCCTCAGCCTGAGTCTTCCTCTCTACTCCTTTAGCTAGTACTAGTAGAGCTTCAGCTTCAGCTCGAACTAGCTCAGCTTCATTCTCAGCTTGAACCTTCTCCCCCTTTTTGTCATCAACACTAGGGGTTGAAGTCTTTTGTTGTTGGAGTGTAGCAACTGCAGAGGCAATCTCCTTAACATCCATGGTCAGCTTCTCAAGCCATTGATAGATTTTACGTTTGTGCTTCTTCAGATGGAACAAACCAAACTGAGCAGCAACATAATTTTTTAGCTGCTGAATGCCTAAGGAGGCAGTGTCAGTGTGAGGAGAGTCTTTGGGTGCATCATCCAAAGGTTGGTGTTTACCTTCAAATTCATTTGCACCAGAGTCTAGACCCTGTGAATCACCTTGGTTTGAAGATGAAACATTGACAGGTCGTGCGAGTAGGTGTGAGTAGTGAAGAGAAGTAATGGGGCTCGAAACGTGTAGTGTATGGATTGGTGGTTGGCTTAATGGTTTGGAGGGAGGTGATTGACCCTGGGGATTGGTCATATGTTCAATGTTACCTGAGTGTGTCTGCTCAGGCACAGTAATGGGCTCTCCCATGGCAATGGAGAGTGTGGGCTGAGTAGACACCACACCCGAATAAGGCTTTGAGTTTGAAATAAGCCTCGAGGTTGACACCTTAAGAGTAGGCGTCTCCCCCTCAACTCCTACCTGTGGAGGGATCAAGGTGATCTCAGCTCCAGTGATGCCTGTAGGAGTGGCACCACCTATGGCAGTTTTCCTTGTATAGGTTCGGATATTCTCCCTAGCAGCAGTGGGCAAACTAGGGGTGGCTTCAGATTGAATTTGAATGAAAGGTGGAGGAGATGGGTTAGACTGGGTTGGGTTTACCTCAGCCTTATCTCCAAATGTAGATGGAGAATAATGAGAAGAAAGAGAAAGTGGAGAGGTTTTATCGGAAGCAACTTCAGTATGTACTGGTTCAGCTTGAACAGAATGCTCAGCTTGAACCTCAGTGTCAGCGTGAGAAGCTCCCCCTTCAGTGGATCCCTCTGCTTCACTTTCTAATGAAGCTTGCTCAGCTATCCATCGCATTGGGTCACTCAGACTTTCTTGCTCTGGAAAGATGTCATTGTTGAACATCTTGGAGCTGAGTGGTAGAGCAGGGAACAAATCTTGTCCAGCTTCATATAGTTGGTCTCCCAACTCAGCTTCAATCACCAAGGATAAGAACCTTATAAAAGGCACATGAAGATCCCTTGGTGTCTTTAACACTTGAACCTTGAGCTCATTGAAGAAGAGCAGTGCATAGTCGAGATTTATGGCAAAGAACATGTTGTACAACAGCTGCATCTCGAACTCATATACTTGGTCCAAGCCTCCCACCTTTGTTCCTAGTGAACGAATCACCGTAGAAACCATAAAACCCCAACTCGTTGGGAAGGTGGCCTTTTTAATCACACCCTCTGTTTGTGGGTGTCCTATACGCGGTAGGAAAGACCTTGTCACCTGTCTTGTCACAGCAGGCTCGAACACATCATTAGCAGGAAGTCGAAGATCATCCCTCAGCCTCTGGACAGTAATAACGACTGTTTTATTTCCATTTAGAACAGTGTCACTGATCTCTCCCCTGTTCTGGTTGTATGTACAGGTGTACCAGAACTACAGCAGATGTTGTGGAACTATATGGAGTGGTGCGCCAATAAAAGCGAATGCCAATGGGCAATTCCTAATGTAGTTCACCCAGGCTTCATAGCCTCTGTTCCTTTTGCGTTTTGGGATTACCAAACAGGCACGTTGATTATTGATTTTGAGTACCATTATCCCGTTGTTCTTGAGCGCAACACCTCTGGCCATCCTATCACTAAGAATGAGAATGGTTCCGTCCATTATCGTTTAATTCCACAGAGTAATTTTTTGAAGAAGCACGTAGCAAATGAAAATTCGCACTGAGCGAGTTGAAAATAGCATTTAGCAATTTAGGGTTTGAACGGACATATGCACTGAGCAATGTTCGTGAAAGGTATTCTAGAAGGTGAGAAGACTGTTTTGTAAGCGAAAACTTCTCTAAACCGGTTATGATCGATATATATACCTTTCTTAGGAGAGAGAAAAGTTACCGTTGAAGTTCCTTTTTATCCGTTACACCGTAAAAAAAACTTACGGCATGATGTAACAGTGAGTGGGTAGAAACACATCATATTCCAACGGATACAAGTGTAACATAATATGATTAACTCATAATAATATTATAAACACTGGTAAAGTATACCAATACACATTTGATATACGATGCAATTTGAAACGTACTCAAATACACATGTATAGATGAATTAATTACACTTAGTAATTAAATCATAGTTTGGACACACCAAGCTGAGTAAACTAATCACTCAGCCTAAATCAAGCACTCAGCTTGAATTGAGCACTCAGCTTGAGAATGAAACTCAGCTTTAGTAGAGCACTCAGCTCAGGCTCAATGACAATTAGTCATTATCGTTTGAGACTAACTCAAACTTACATTTTAACTACACTGAGTAGTTAAAGTATGTTTGGAACGCACCAAACGTGTGAACCAATCACACAGCTTGAGTTAAGCACATAGCTCAGACGCAATGACACTTAGTCATTTATGTTTGAGACTTACTCAAACTTATATTTTAACTACACTGAGTAGTTAAAGTATGTTTGGAACGCACCGAACATGTGAACTCATTATTCAGCTTGATAGGTTATTCAGTTTATGAAAACTTATTTATAAACTGTGCACTCAGCTTAAGACACTTAGTCTTTGTCAAACTGAAAACTCAGATTTTAGACACTAAGATAGGGGTTGAGCATACCCAATTCACTTAGCGGATACATAAACCTATTTTCATCAAGTGGTTTAGTAAATATATCTGCTAATTCGTCATTAGTGGAAATAAATTTAATGTCAACTTTACCTTTTTCCACAATGTCCCTGATGAAGTGATGTCTAATTTCAATGTGCTTGGTTCTTGAGTGGAAGACTGGATTGTAAGTGATAGCTATTGCACTTTGGTTATCACAGAAGATAGGAGTTTTCTTGAAACTCATGCCAAAGTCTTGAAGCTGATGCTGTATCCACAGGATTTGAGCACAACAGCTTCCTGCTGCAACATACTCAGCTTCAGCAGTTGAAGTAGCCACTGAGTTTTGTTTCTTACTGGTCCAGCTTACTAGCTTCCCTCCAAGCAATTGACATCCTCCAGTTGTTGATTTTCTATCTAACTTGCACCCAGCATAGTCAGCATTAGAGAAACCAACTAACTCAAACCCAGAGTCCTTTGGATACCAAAGTCCTAGATTTGGTGTACCTTTAAGGTACCTAAAGATCATTTTCACAGCTTGAAGATGTGATTCTTTAGGATCTGCCTGATATCTTGCACAAACACATGTAGCAAACATGATATCAGGTCTACTAGCTGTCAAATAGAGCAATGAACCTATCATTTCTCTATAGGTAGACTGACACACAGATTTACCATCTGAGTCTTTACTCAGCTTGACAGCTTGTGACATGGGTGTTTTCATGGTTAAACTTGAATCAAAACCATATTTCTTTATCAAATCAAGAACATACTTGCTTTGATTAATGAATATTTCATCAGGCTTTTGTTGAATTTGTAGGCCCAGAAAATAAGTCATCTCACCCATCATACTCATCTTGTACTTTTGTGAAATTATTTTGGAGAACCACTCACACAGAGATTCATTGGTAGAACCAAAGATAATGTCATCCACAGATTTTTGTACAAGAATAACCTGCCCTTTACTCTTTTTAATAAAGAGTGTCTTATCTATACTATATCTGATGAATTCCATTGATAGTAGATAAGTGTACAGAGTATCATACCAAGCTCTTGGAGCTTGTTTAAGACCATTCAAAGCCTTGTCCAACTTATAGACATGATGTGGAAACTTTGAACTTACAAAGCAAGGAGGTTGTTCCACATAGACTTCCTCCTGAAGTATTCCATTCAGGAAAGCACTCTTCACATCCATTTGATAGACTTTGAAGTCTTTATATGCTGCATAAGCTAAGAACAGCCTTATGGCTTCAATTCTAGCAACATACGCAAAGGTCTCATCATAATCGATTCCTTCTTCTTGCTTATACCCTTATGCTACCAGCCTGGCTTTGTTCCTAACTATCACTCCATCCTTGTCCATTTTATTTCTATAGACCCACTTAGTGCCTATAACTGTATGATCTTCGGGGGCAGGGACAAGGTTCCAGACTTTGTTTCTCTCAAACTTATTTAATTCTTCTTGCATAGCATCAATCCAATCCTCATCCTCTAAGGCTTCTTCAGTCCTCTTTGGCTCCATCTGAGATAGGAAACCAAAGTGAGCAACATAGTTAGCTGTTGCCTTGGATCATGTCATAACCCTTTCTTGGACATTTCCAATTATCTGATCTTGAGGATGGTCTTTGAGGAATTTAAATGTTGTAGTTGGAGAGTCTGGTTCAGAATCTAAGTGATGTTGAGAGCCCTGAGGTGAACTTATTTCCTCAGTCTCAACAGCAACATTGTTACCAAACTGTTGATCACCAAGATCTTCAGTCTGAGGAATGTCAGCTCCAAACGGATTGACGAACTCATCATCTTTCTCAGCTTGAGAATCCATTTGAGCATGTGATGATTTCTTGGATGGACACACATCATCATCACTATTATCTCCTATGACATACATAGGATTTGATAAGTTGGTTTCCTTAGGCCTTTCAAGCTCACTCAGACTGACCAAGTCAGCTTGACTTTTATCAGCTTGATCAAAACAGTCTTCATCAAAAGATACATGGATTGATTCTTCTATGGCCTTTCTCCTTGTATTATATATTCTATAAGACTTGGAGATTGAGGAATAACCAACGAATATTCCAAGATCAGCTTTAGGTTCCAACTTATGGAGCTGATCTCTTTGATTCAGCACATAGCATTTTGAACCAAAGATATGGAAATAACCTATATTGGGCTTTCTAGACTTATACATCTCATATGAAGTCTTTCCATGTCTTTTGAAAATGATTGATATAATCTGGGTATAGCAGGCTGTACTAATAGCTTCATCCCAAAAATAGAGTTTCAATCCTGCCTCACATAGCATTGTTCTAGCAGCATCAATTAGGGTTCTATTTCTCCTTTCAATAACTCCATTATGTTGTGGAGTTCTACAAGATAAGAAATTTTGTAATATCCCTTTTTTGTTCACAAAAGCTTTCAAGGGTTGAGTTTCTGAACTCAGTCCCATGATCACTTCTGAGTTGCTTTACAAACAAACCTTTCTGCAACTCTTCCTGTTTGATAAAACTGATTATCTCCAGGGCAGCCTCACTTTTGGCTTTAAGGAATATTACCCAGGTGAATCTTAAGAACTCATCTACTATCACTAGTGTGTACTTATTGCCACTTAGGCTTGGAGTACTTATGGGTCCAAACAGATCCATATGCAACATATGTAGTGGGTCTATTATTGAAAAAAAATTCTTTGATTTAAAGGACCCTTTATGGTGTTTCCCTTATTCACAAGCTGAACAAAATTTGTCTTTGACAAATGTTATCTTTGGTAATGCAGAGACTAACTCTTTATTGGACAGCATATTTATATATTTAAAGTTTATATGAGATAAACATTTATGCCATAACCAACTCAGCTTAGGAACAGATTGGGAATACAAACAGGTTTCATTATAGGGATCAGCAGAATTAAGATCAAGTAGATACACATCTCTTTCTCTTTTAGCTATTAATATAGGCTTTCCCTTAGCATTATAAATTGTTCATGCTCTCTTCCTAAAAGTAACTATATTGTCTTCATCACACAATTGACTGATACTAATCAGGTTGTGTTTAAGACCTTTGACATATGCAACTTTCTGGAAAGTGACCTTGCCAGCTTGCATCTTCCCATAGCCTTTAGTTCTTCCATGGGAGTTGTCACCAAAAGTTACTTTAGGACCTTCATCTTCTTGGAAATCACTAAGAAGTCCTTTTCACCCGGTCATGTGCCTTGAGCATCCACTATCCAAGTACCAAATACTTGAATCCTGCACATGATATAAAAACTAAACACATTAGTTTTGTTTGGGAACCCACTTCTTGGTGGGTTCAGATGAGGAGCACTTAGCATCTTCATATTGATGAACTATCTGTTCTGCTTTAGCAGGAGCTGAGTCCTGTGTGGGCTGATCAGTCTGTTCTTGTTCAGGCCTTGAAATTTCAGCATCACAGTCTTTAGCCTCATGACCTCTACTTCTGCACTTGTAGCATCTCCTTCTTCCAATGATTACAGGAGGTAGAGTGTCTAATAATCCTTGTGAGAACTTGCTCTCAGTCTTAGGATTATATGTGGTGGATAACTTTTCAACTTTCTTTGCAAGTTGATTGACATGATGATCACTGACTTTGGACTTACCTTTATCTGATCTTTGTTTGTTATCCTCTTGATTAGAAGTTTGACCAACAAACTTCTTTTCCATGACCGTGGACTTACCTTTGTCATGCTTATTGGACTCACCAGTTTCAACAGATTTGGACTTACCACTGTTGATTTTCTTGGACTTACCAAGATGTACAACTTTGGACTTACCATTGTTGTGATTTGACCTCTGACTGACAGTGGTCTTCCTATTCTTGTAACTTCTGTCCGAGCCAGATAGAGAATGTTGTCTTTTGAAAGGATTTGGGTTAAGCCTTTCTATGACTGAAGTTCTTTGAATAGGTTGAGTGCTTAATCTTTCCAGCACAGACTTACCATGTTGTTTGGATGTTGAGCACTCATTTCCATGATCTTTAGCCTTTACAAACATATTGTATTTAAGGTTTTGACCATGTTTCTTCTCTGAAGCTGACTTCTGATACTCAATCAGCAGTCTGTCTTCTTCAGAGTCTGTACTAGCTATCTCATCATCAGCTACATAAGCTACAGTTTGATAGTCACCTCCAAGTACAGCCTTTACCTGTTTAAGAATTTTTTGGTTTATGCACTTTTCAGCAAGCTTTGATGACTTACATCAAGACTCAGTGACCTTTTAAAGTTGGTCAGCTTTGTCTTTAGCTTCCTGAAGTTCTTCACTTAGAAGTTTGTTAATGTGTCTTTGGCATTCAAGATCACATTGTGCTTTCTTACCAACATCAATGAGAGATTGATTTTCCTTAATCTCATCTTTTAGTTTAGCTATCTCAGCTTTGAGGTCATTTTGAGACTTAAGGCTGGTCTTGAAATCATTCAGCAGATAATCAAAAGCAAAACCCTTTTCTTCATCGGTGTAAGAGTAGAAATTACTGACCTTATACATGGAAGCAGGATCCCAATCACTGAGCTTGCTGTTTTCCTCAGCTTCCTTCATGTCAGCTTCAAAAATTGATTCGGACAAACCATAATCAACCTCATCTATTTCCAACTCTTCATCTTCTTGAGCCATCAGACATACATCATCATCTGAGGTAGATGATTCTGTATCCTAGGTTTCAGCATATAGTCCTTTTGCACTGGGTTTGTCTTCAGGCTTTCCTTTCTTGAGCTGAATATATTTCTTTTTATACTTGTCAGCTCTATAAGCATTCTTATCAACAACTGATGTTGATTCCACCTTCTTTGATCTGCACTCAGCAGCAATGTGTCCCTTCTTCTGACACTTAAAGCACACAGCATTCTTGGGATCAAAGGAACTCTTCCCTTTTCCCCTGTCAGATCTTCCTCTTCCCCTTTGAGCTCTTCTCAAACGTCTGGCTAACATTGCCATTTGCTCAATGATATTTTAAACATCATCAGCATCACCTGAGTCTGAGTCTGAGTGGTCAGCCTGAGATTCTGACTCAGTCTCAGATTCAACAACCAGTGCCTTGGAACTTTTCTTCTTTTTCTGTGCAACCAATGCAGCTTTAGTTTTATCTAGAGACTCCTTGAGTTGTTGTTGAGAAGTTCTTTTGTGTTCAGTGATCTGTCAATGATTTAGCAATAACCCATAAATGGACTGTAGGTTGTACACATGCAGTGTACCTCCAGCCCTCAGTGCCGTGGTTACTTCATGAAACTTTTCTGGTAACACATCCAGAAATTTCAGCACGAGTTCAGCCTCATCTTTCTTTACACCCACACTTAGTAGGTCATTTATGAAGCAGTGAAACCTTGTGAACAAATCTGGCAAGGTTTCATTCTTCTTTGAAAAGAAGTTTTCATAAGATCTATTCAAGTGATTCTTCTTTTGCTGCTTGACCAGATCTTTGCCCTCATATGTAACACTCAGCGTATCCCATATATCTTTTGCGGATTGACACCCAGTCACAGTACGCAAGATTTCGTTGGTCAGGGCATTTGCCAGAACACTTTTTTCCTTTTCAGTTTTGCCAGGAGACGTATCACTGAAAGTAGCAGGAATCTTGGGGATGATAGGTCCTTTTGTAATGACATCGAACATACGATTGTCATGGACTTGAGGAATAGCATTGCTCTGGAATTCCACATAGGATAGTCAGATCCATCAAATATGGGACAGCCTTTGGCAGACATCTGTGGAAAGTTTGAAGTATTGTTGCTTGTAGACATTGTAAACTTTCTCAGAATCTTGAACTTTTAACTTATGAAATCGTTCAGCCTGCTCTGATACCAGTTGTTGGTCCCCTAGTGAAAATAACAACAAGCAACAGGTGTGTAGAAGGGGGTTGAATACACTTTCTGCGGAAATTGAACAAATCAAATAAAAGTGTTACACAAATTAAATCAAACCACAATCGAATGCTTTGCTTTTCATTAATAAGAAGATGATTACAAACTCTATCAAGTAAGCAAATCTTGATATGTAAACACCTAATATAAGTCTCTCAATCTTTCAAACTTAGCTATCTATAATCAACTTATGATTATAGATAGTGACGACTCTCTAAATAGGATTTACACAAATTGATAACTTACCAATATCACAACTGATGTGATTATTCGAACACACGAATAGCTTAGCAATCTGTGAGTTTCTTGATCATGTTGAACTGACAAACAATGATTCAAGAATCGTAACACATACGGTAAGGTGAGGTTTTTTGGCTCTGCAACACTAAGCTGTTTTCATATCTGAGTCGTACCTCTAAACTTATTAGGAGATAAGTATTTATAATCCTGTTCCTACGGTTCCTAACAAATTGAACTTATCCTAATTTGCTAACTAACTACCGGATGACTCGGAATCTTGAATCTTGAATCTTCTTATCTTGAGTCTTCAATCTTTAATCTTGATTCTGAAGTCTTCTTATCCTTCCCGTAGATATAGAGAGTTAAAACAGAATTTAAAACATATTTAAATTCTTTTAAACTGACTTCTTTAGTCAGGCTGAGTTACTCAGCTTGAAACTCATCAAGCTGAGTTCTTCGAGAACAAACTCGAACTCAAACATGGATTAACACATATAATTATTAACTCATCCTTAGAAGTCTAAAGAGTTAACCAAAACATATTTAGCAACTCTATTGAGCTTACTCAGTATACACGCTGAGTCACTCAGCTTGAAACTCATCAAGCTGAAACTCAATATATATATCTTAGGTGATACACACAGTTTATCAAACATATTGATAATCTTACTAAGATATAGTCTAAGCTGATCAAACATATTTACAGCGTACACTCAGCTTATACTCAGTCTGAATCACTATAAGTGTTCAGTCTGACTAAGCTTCATAATTTTGTTTAAGTTATATGTAGAACACATCTTACAAACTTAACTTTCTCTCATCAAATCTAATCTAATGAGATCATCTTCCCAACATGGTGCTGAGTCAATAGTTTGACGATCATCTAAAGGAATATGAGATTTTTTCACAACTCACACCTCCGTATATGCCACAGTGGAATGGTGTATCATAAAGGAGGAATAGAACCTTGGTTGACATGGTTCGTTCTATAATGCGTCAAACTAGTCCGCCAATGTCGTTCTGGGGTCATGCAGTTGAAACGGCTGCTTTTATGCTGAACCGAGTTCCAACTAAGTCTGTGGAGAAAGGAAAGATACCGTTCGAGTTATGGACGGGGAAAAAGCCCAAATTGTCTTTCATAAAGATTTGGGGTTGTGAGGCGTTCGTTAAACGATCGTTCTCGGATAAACTCAAACCCAAATCAGATAGGTGTATCTTCGTGGGTTATCCTAAGGAAACCTTAGGTGGTGTTTGGTTGGGGGGAATTGGTGGGATTTGGGGGGAATGGGAATTCAAATCCCATGAAATACTGTGTTTGGTATGCAAATTTGAGTTGGGAATCAAAATCCTTGGATTTTATAAAATCCTTTGAATGAAGGATTTCTAAATCCTTGGACCCCCCTGGTATTTCTAAAACCCACAAATGAAGCATTTGGTCCGGCGACTATCTGGCGACCATCCGGCAAACATTCCGGCGAACCACTGCCGTCGACCTTCGCAAAACAGCACTGTTGTCCTTCGCCGTCATCCTCTTCCTTCACAAAACAGCACCGCCGACCTCTTCCTTCGCAAAAACAATGATCTGTTCCTTCACAAAAAACCCTAGCCGCCGTCGCTTTAGTCGTTCAAAGAAACCCTAATCGCAGTCGATCGCAGTCCTCCTCCTCCTTCGCAAAAACAACGATCTGCAACTCCTTCCTTCGAAGAAAACCTAGTCGCCGTTCGAAGAAACCCTAGATCGGTGGTGGTTTCTTTCTTTGTAGGGTGGCGGCGGCGATATTAGAGAGGGGGACGAGGAGATCCGGCAGATTTGTGGTAGGGTGGCGGCGGTGAGGTGGTTTAGTGGTGGCGGTGAGGTGGTTTAGAGGTAGTGACAATGGAGGTTGCAGGTGGTGATGGTGACAATGGAGGTTGTAGGTGGTGGTGGAAATCCTTTGTAAAAAATTTGAAACAAACATAGGAATGGATTCTAAATCCTACCAAATACAAATCCCACCAAATGCAAATCCCATCTTAAATCCCAATCCCATCAAAAACAATACTTGAACCAAACGCCCCCTTAGGGTACTAATTCTACAATCACGATGACAACAAAGTCTTTGTTGCTCGGTCAGGGACATTTCTACAGGATAAGTTTCTATGTTCAGAAACTTCTAGAAAAGAAATAGATCTTCAAGAAATTGAAGAGGATGAAGGTATACAACCTCCATTTGTGGAACCCGTAAGTCAACAAAGAGTTGTTGAATCCCAACCCGAGTCTGCGGTTGAGGAAGAAGTGGAAACACAAGACCTTCGCAAGTCCAGTAGGATTCGGACTGAGGCGAATAGATATATGATATTTCTAATAGCTCAGGAAGGAGGGGATCTTTATGAGTCCACATCCTACGGGGAAAATAGAGAGAAAAAAGGAAGAAGAGAAAACAAAAGGTGCACTAGAAAAGAAAATTAAAAGCGATGAAGATGAAAAAGAGAGAAAAAGAGAAATGTCTTATAAATTGCTAAGATTGTATGATAATTTAGTTGAAAGAGGACGGTCTTTATTTGATGGCTATAGAAAATGGATGCTTCGATATGATCCTACTTCACCTTATGTGATAATAGTTACTCCTATGGATGAGATGTTTGGGATAAAGGATCAAGAGGTTAATATCATTGTTGACGCCCATGATGTGTATGACTTGTGGACAAATAATTGGCTAGATATGAGAGTCATAACTTGGTTCGAGTGGTAAGTTTAAATAGATCTTGTTATGGTTTACTTGTCTTTCTTGTTGTTTTACTAATAAAATTTTTTCTACATATGTTATGTTATGGTTTTAGGGCGCTTTACCAAAACATGGATTTCGTAGCTAAGGAGAGGGCATTTTTCTTGATGCCTAACACTATTTGTGATGTATATATCACGAAACATCGAGAAGAAGTGTTAAATTATTTGAGGGATGTTTTAAATGATGAAAGGAACGCTAACATTGAGTTTTTTCTCGGTGCATATTTTCAAAGGTACTAGTTCTTTTTATTTATAAAGCATGATTATTGTAATTACTAATTTTTTTTTTCAAATTATCAGCCGACATTGGGTTTTGTATGTCATACACAAAAAACAAGGAATTGTATATATTTTCGACTCCCTCAATTGTAAATTCATAAATTGTATAGAAATAGGAGTTTCTATGTCATATACTCATGGAGTATATATATAGGGATATGACTATTGCAATTGTTAAGGATTGTGGGCATAATGAATAAATAAACTAGGTGTTTCTCATAGTGTAAATTCAAATTCTCTCTAGTTTACTATTGCAATCCTTCATCTATCCTACATTATACTTGAACCACTTGTTATCAAGGCCTAACAAGTGGTATCAAAGCCAAGGGAGTGTGATTTGATCTGTAGTTCATTGCAAAATTTCGAGATTTTTTGAAGATTTGAAGAAAAGTTACTATTCATACAAAATTGATCAACTTCACGGATTTGATGCTTTTTGTTTTATATTTTACATGATTTTAGATCGCAAAGCACAATGGAACACTCGTCATTTTATTTCATAGCAATTGGATAACATTACAACAGTCAATTTGAAGATTTGTGAGGTTTTGGGTTTTCAAAGTTCGTGAAGAAAATTATCAAATTTGAGTTAATTTGTTGATATAAATGATGGATTTTGGATTAGAGATGCATTTCGGGGGTATATGAAGTGATCTGGGCAAGAAATATACAGATTCGTACAAATTTGAAGAATTTTTGAATCTGAGCGGGTCGAATTTTGAAGCATGTGGGATTTCAGACTTGAAGCATCCGGGATTCTACTTTGAATCATGCGGGAATTTTGCAAATACCGCATAAAAGTGATTGACTTTATGGAAAATCGCATAAAAGTATTCGGTTTTTGACATGTCCGGTTTTTTAGCATAAGGTTTTCACACATTCGGTTTCTGTGGCATCCGGTTTGTGACTAAGGATTTAAATCATTCGGTTTTCTGATATCAGGTTTTTGCTTCATCCGGTTTTTTATCATCCGGTTTTTGATCATACGATTTTCACTCATCCGGTTCTTGATCATCCGATTTTATACACATTTTGATCATCCGGTTTTACACTCATTTTTCGCGATTTTTGAGATTTCGACCCCAGCCAGGGGCTCTGCCCCTTGGACCCCGCCAGGGGTTGCACCCCTTGGACCCCGCTATCACGGGCGCTGCCCCCGAATCCCCGTCGTTGTTCTGACTGAGTTATCTTGTCACCTTGATTCCTAAGACAAGTGTTTGGATTTTTTGGCTGAGTCAGGAGTTCTCAAAGTTTTAGTTATCATTCTGATGCTTCTAGATTTGGGTCATATTTTGTTTTCCCGTGAACCGTGTGCTTAATTCCTAGTACCCTTATGTCTAGTCATCCTGCCATTTCCTAACTGATTTTTGGTTCTTCTTTCTTAGTGTCACCAATTTTTGGTCTCAAAACCAGATTTTGGCCATCTATTCCTTGCTTCTTTTGAATCTTGGTTATCTTTTATCAGTCATTTCTGAAGACCCATATCATATTGTTAGTGAAATTGTTTGAAGGATTAACCTAAATCAAATTGCTTCTAGTTTTTGAGAATATTTTTTATTGCATGCGAATGCTCATTACATATCAATCTTTTGGTGCTCTTGAATAAGGATGAATCCGACTCACTGATTATTATATCAAAGTCACCTACCCACTTATGTGTAGCCAAGTTCATTTGCACCCGTATGTCTTCCAAAATCTTTTTGGAACTTGCGGTGATCTGGTCAAGGTTGATTACACGGTATTGGGAGACTTACTTGACAACATTAATCTCCAATATCAGATTACATCCAACACAGAGTTATAAATCTTCAAGAATTCACATCAAATCTTTACCACTGCTCAACGATCAGAATGATTCAAGTATCTATTCAAGTCACGGAATGTTTGAAGATTATTTTGACTTAAAGTGTAGGATCCTCCCCACCCCTCTTCCATGTCTGTTACAACTGAATCTCACAGTGATGTATTTTATGCATGATGCTAATAAAGTATTATAATCATCATGAGGGGGAGAATAAAAAGTGAAAAATTTTACATTGTTGATTCAGTGGTTGAGGGGGAGTAAAAGAACATATTGAAAAATTATTGTGTCTACTCAAAGGGAAGAGAGAGAAAGCAACATCAGTCTAATGTCTAGGGGGAGTAAAGATCTATCATATGAAGACATGGGAACAATCTGAGCTACATTCTAGGCGGAGACAAAAAGAAGATTCTTCCCAACACATCAAAAGTGTTTATGCTTCCGCTGTCAGATGCTCAAGATTAAACATTGTTCCATACTGATGCTTATGGTGAAAATTGCTACATCCTAAACTGCTTATATAACCTAAGGAAGACATATAGAAAGATTAAAAAATCCTTAATTTACCGGCGTTTACACTCCTATTTCAATGCAAAGGGGGAGAATGTAAATTCATAAATTGTATAGAAATAGGAGTTTCTATGTAATATATTCCTAGAGTATATATAGGGATATGATTATTGTAATAGTTAAGGGAGTGTGGGCATAATGAATAAAAAAACTAGGTGTTTCTCATGGTGTAAATTCATATTCACTATAGTTTACTATCGCAATCCTTCATCTATCCTACATTATATTTGAACCACTTGTTATCAAGGCCTAACATCAACAAAACTGGTGCAAAATTAGTGAAGAAATACAAATTCACAAATTGTTTGATCGAGTAAGTATTACCTATAATTCTTAGCATATTTTAAGTGTAACTATATCTCCTAACGGTGCATATTTTCAGAGTGCTTGGCAGTGGTGTGAAATGGAGACTACTTAAGGTAAATTAATATTATGTATAATTTCACTGATTTAGATAAGTGTTTATATGTATTTATTTGTTCCACTAACAAGCAGTGCAATGAACAAAACAATGGCTGGGAATGTGGATATTACATGATGAGATTTTTATATGATTTTGTTACGGAACACATTTATGAATTCCCTGCTAAAGTAAGTATTGTCCTTTTTTAATTTTAAATTTTATATACAAATATATCATTAGTGAAAGTATATATATTAAATTTTTTTCGATTTTAGAATCATTGGACTAGTATGAAGGCTTTTACCTAGGAAGAATTGAATGACATTGTTAATCTATGGCACACGGTATGTGATATTGACTAGGTATGTTTACTCAATCTACTTGTGTAAAACTTGGATATCCAACTTATTTTTTAACAAGTGTTTGTGTTGGTTTTTCATTTGTACGATGGGTGTTGTTATACTGAATGTCTTTGACTTATTGCTATAGCCATGATGTGTGTGTTTTTAATGTCTTTTGTGGTGGTCTTTTAGTAGTTTATACTAGAAGATTCTAATATTAATATATTTATTTTTAGTCATAATTAATAATTATGTCTCGACTAACTAGACGGTAATTGAAACTATGTTTTCCAGAGTCTCTAAAGCTAATGACAAGGAAGATTAAGGACGATGAACAGGAATTGAAAGAGAGATTCGGAGTGAGTATTTGGGAAAGTAGCTATTTTTTATGATACGCAGACATGAAGATTATAGAGTTGAAGTTTGAACCTAGCACACTAATACCAAGTAATTTCACGAAAAATTACTTAGTTCTTATTCTTATTAGTTGTAAATCGAGTACATATCATTTGTCATGATGCAACTTTAACGTGATGAAATGAAATAATATCTTTATTTAACGGGGCTATGTTTGAGTGACAATATCCTTGATATCAGTTCTAACTTTTTAATTTTTGATATGTAAAGTTAAATTTAAGTTTTGTTTTTATATTATAATGCTATTTAGTGTAATTTGTGGTGTTGTATTGGAAATTGAAAAAAGGTATTATCCCAAAATGCAAAAAGTAAAAAAATACATAGAGAAACCGTTGTTTATGACCACCATTCATATAATTTTTAATTTTAAATAAATAATATATTAAAACCAGTTTTTCTTAATAAAACCACTAAAAACCGGTCTAGATGACAAAATATAGGTCTTGAAAAAAGAAAGTAAGAGTAACGTAACCGGTCTCGATAGTGTAAAGGAGGGGGAGCTAGCATGAAAACCAGTCTATAAACACTTTATAAAGACCGGTCTTAATATGCTTCCTGTTGGGGTTCTATGTACACAGCGGAAGCAACCAAGTACAACAAGCACAACACAAGGTACAAGAATTAAAGCATAAAACCCCAAGTCATGGACCAAACTCTATAGTTAACATTTGCAACATGTAAAAGAGAAAGAAAGAAGATTATACCATCCTCCTTAGCTCCAGAAAAACTCGTGGATGTTGTGGTGATGACTAGAAGACCAAAGAAGCCTTCCTCTAATGAAGTCAACCCCGGGTATAAGCCTTCTCCTTGTACTAGCAAGCTTGTAGGAGCTTCAAAGCCTTGAACTACTCACAAGAACAGCCCCAAAAGCACAAAAAATTCGGACCTCCTTGTAACACACTCAAAATCCTCTCAAAGTTACTAACTAAGTGTTTTAGTATGTATCTTGGCAAAAGGTTATCAAGTGATAAAGAGAAGAGACTTAAATAGACTCCCAAGTGACACTTAGATACCCCAAAGACCGGCCAAGAAAGATTCTAGAAGGCTACATTCATTGGGCAAAAGAGGAGGTGGAATTTAATGTTGCATGCAGTCTGTCGGGAGTTAGCGCCGCTAACTTTTTTGGTGTAGTGCCTCTAACCCTAAAAGATTAGCGCCGCTAACGCTGCCTGCATCATAACTTTCCCATTTTGACACCATTGGTCCCTCCATCTTTTAGTCTGTCGAGATAGGTCCCCTGTGCGTGACCCAATAGGCCCATACAACATTGGTAGTGATCCATATGGCGTACGTGTGTCAGCGGGTATACTCCAACAAACTCCCACTTGCACATGACACACCGTACCCATAAACCACAGACAAAGAGCGGCCTCTAGTAAGACATCTCTGCCCCCAAGTCAGCATGGGTTTTGTCATCTAGAACAAAAACCATATCCAGAATCAGTTACGAAATGGTCCTATAGATAAGTGATCATCTATCCCTTCGTTCGCGATATCCTTGTGAACACGAGACATGGTTAAAAGTCAATCTCTAAATCATCCACGATTATGTTTCTCGATCTCGATTGATGGTGACCCAAAATCCAGTTGCAATCGATCGAATATCATTGCAACTCGAGCATGACCATGCATTTTACGTCAGCGCTCAATCATCGAGGGGCCCGTGGATATCTCCCTAAAACTAGAGGAACGAATCCCTTTGACTAAATTGCTCCACCACATACACCATACTTTACCTAAAAGCTCCCTTTATAATAGCCAGTTACGAACTGCGTTTGAAAGCAATCAAGGCAAAGCAGATCTATGCTCAGGAACACATGTATCTCCAGTCTAAGGATAAAATGATATTATCATCCTGACTTACTCATGATATAAATCATGAAGTAAGTTCAGGTGTGGATCGTCCAGTCACTTGACCATTGCAAGCACAGGCGAAGTGTTGCATCTCTTTTTATATAATCCATTATTAGATAGCGACCAACCACTTCCCTCAATCTTATCTCAAACTTCCTCCCCATGAAGAATGACCGACTGTGGATATTTAGAATGAAAAAGGCATTCAGGGAAGTATTAAACATGCTAAGATGGAACACAGTAAGGATTCATAAAATATTCGCCCTCAGCGTATCATTAAATCACATTTAATAATCAATATAGTATGAAATACAATACTGCTTAATGTTCCCATAATACAAGTACAAATCAAACACAAACCAGATATTACACTCAAACCAAGTCACTAGCGAATCTAACACCTATCGACCTAGTGTGAGAATCATGTATAGCTTGTGACAACGGTTTAGTGAAAGGATCGGCCAAATTACCTTCCGATGCTACTCTGCTGATGGCAATTTCACCACTCTCTATAACATCTCTGATGAAGTGGTATTTTCAAAGAATGTTCCTCGTCCGCTTATGAGCCCTTGGTTCCTTAGCTAAAGCAACCACACCCTCATTGTCACAGAAGATCTCAATAGGGTCGGATATGATAGGAACCACTCCAAGATCTTGGATGAACTTTCTTATCCATACTGCCTCTTTAGCTACTTCACTAGCCGCTATGTACTCCGACTCGGTAGTTGAATCAACCACGGTATCTAGCTTGGAGCTCCTCCAACTTATAGCACCACCATTTAAAAGGAACACGAACCCCGATTGTGATCGGCAGTCGTCCTTATCCGTTTGGAAGCTGGCGTCAGAGTAACCGTGTACTCTAAGCTCTTCCTCACCACCATAAACCAAGAACATCTCCTTTGTCCTCCGAAGATACTTGAGAATGTTCTTAACCGCAGTCCAATGAGCTTGCCCGGGATTAGCCTGATATCTACTCGTCATGCTCATAGCACACGATATATCAGGACGAGTGCATAGCATGGCGTACATGATTGATCCTATTGCTGAAGCATAAGGGACCCTCTTCAGTATGTCTAGTTCCTCGTTGGAACTAGGACATTGAGCCTTGCTCAACATCACTCCATGCAACATAGGGGTGTTACCCCTTTTAGAGTCCTCAATCTTGAATCGCTTCAAGACCTTATCGACATATGCACTTTGGCTAAGCCCAATTAGCCTCTTAGATCTATCTCTATAGATCTTTACGCCCAAGATATACGCTGCTTCTTCTAAGTCCTTCATTGAAAAACAACTCCCAAGAAACGTCTTAACCTCATTCAAGGTTGGGACGTCGTTTCCAATGAGTAGAATATCATCTACGTATAGAACAAGGAATACTACAGCGCTCCCACTAGCTCTGGCATACACACATGGTTCATCCTTGCTTTTCAAAAATCCAAACTCTTTGATTTTCTCATCAAAGCACAGGTTCCAGCTGCGAGATGCTTGTTTAAGTCCATAAATGGACTTCTTTAGTCTGCAGACTCTATCAGGATACTCAGGAAGTACAAAACCCTCGGGTTGTGACATAAACACCTCTTCATTAAGCTTCCCGTTAAGGAAGGCGGTTTTTACATCCATTTTCCATATCTCATAATCATAAAACGCAGCTATGGCCATGAGTATTCGGATAGACTTCAACATGGCCACTGGTGAAAAAGTTTCCTCATAGTCAATCCCATGAGTTTGCGTGAAACCTTTAGCCACCAGTCGGGCTTTGAAGGTATCTACAGATCCATCCATGCCGGTCTTCTTCTTGAAGACCCATTTACAACCCACTATCTTACACCCGGGTGTAGGATCAACCAAATCCCAGACTTGGTTATCCGACATGGATTGCATCTCACTCTCCATTGCTTCCTTCCACCTAGCGGACTCGATGCCCGCTACAGCTTCCCGGTAGTTGGTGGGTTCATCATGATCCACCAATAAGTCATCGCCCTCAGATATGAGAAACCCATATCTCTCTGGCTCATGACGTGGTCTACCGGACCTACGAGGAATCAATGGAGCGTTGTCAGGTACCGACGCATCCTCTTGCTCGGTTTCAATCACTTCGAGTTGAGTGCTAGTGCCGACATTAGTCCCTTCTCCATCGGGTTCTTGAACTTCTTCAAGATCAATCCTTTTACTACCGGAATGCATGGATATCATCTCCCTTTCAAGGTTCGCGCAATGAACACCTTGTTTTCGGAAGGGTTGTAAAACAAGTAACCCATGGCTCTGGTTGGATACCCAATGAAGTAACACCTTTCAGATCTAGGTTCAAGTTTATCCTCTACCTCTCGTCTAACGAAGGCGGGACATCCCTAAACCTTGAGATATGCGATCTTTGGAGCAACTCCATGCCACATCTCATCAGGTGTCATTTGGACTTTCTTAGTCGGTAAGAGGTTAAGGATCCTAGCCGCCGACTCGAGAGTGTACCCCCAAAAACTAATGGGTACTTCCATGCGACTCATCATCGATCGGATCATTTCTAACAATATCCGATTCCTCCGCTCGGCGACACCATTCAATTGTGGCGTCCTAGGAGGAATTAGTTGTGAAATAATTCCACAACTAGCTAGATGATCACGGAACTCCGAGCTCAAGTACTCGCCTCCCCTATCGGAGCAAAGTATCTTGATAGTATTGCCCAATTGATTCTGGACTTCATTTTGGAATGTCTTAAAGACCTCAAAGGTCTCAGACTTATGCCTAATCAAGTAGACATATCCATATCGACTGAAATCATCAGTGAATGTAACGAAGTATCTAGAGTTATTCCTTGTAACATGCTTGAACGGACCGCATAAATCGGTATGCACTAATTCCAACAAGCTTTTAGCCCTTTCACCCATACCGGTAAAGGGCGACTTAGTCATCTTGTCTAATAAGCAAGACTCGCATGCTTCATTTGACCCGTGATCAAATGATTCCAAGATCCCATCCACTTGGAGCTTGGTGATGTGTTTCTTGTTTATATGGCCAAGACGGCTATGCCATAAGGAATACGTATCCAAACCATTTTTGGATCCAGAATCAATGTTCATAATTGCTCTATTATTTTCTATGTATGCATCGGCTTCGTATATTCCTCGACATGGATAAGCTTTAAAATAACAAACATCATTTTTTAAACAGGAGATAAAACCATTTTCAAATTTAAAATAATATCCATCGTCATACAAAGCATAGAAAGATAAAATATTTCTTGCCACAAGTGGCGAATAGGATACATCCTTTAAAATAATAGAAAAGCCGGTCTTGAAAGTAAGCTCCAAGCTTCCTTTCTCTAACACCGGGACAACAACCTTGTTTTCCATAGTTAGCTCCAGCTCCCCATCTCTCAGCCTTCTACTTTCCTTTAGCACCTGCACCATATTACATATGTGAGTGCCACAGCCAGTATCTAAAACCCAGCCATTAGATGTAGAAGTATGATGGAGTTCAATCACAAACATACCTGAAGTAGAAGCGCCTGCTCCTAAAGCTCGTAGCTTCTTCATGCCCTCTAGGTACTTAAGGCAGCTCCGGCGCATATGCCCCTTCACCCCGCAAAAAAAACAAACCGTCTCTTCCAGATTCTAGGCTTGAGGGATTGGACCCTTCATCTTTGGCTCCGGGGCAGGGTTCGGCTTAGGTGCCCCAACCTTACCCTTTCCTTTACCCTTCGGGGTAGAGACCGATTTCTTCCTCTTCTTGGACTCAATCTCCTTGATGGCCAAGACGGGAACTGAGGTAGATGGCTTTTGCTTGGTCATGTTGGATTCGGCGGTCCGCAGCATACCATGCAATTCCATTAGGGATTTATCCATTCCGTGCATATGATAATTCACAACGAATTGATCATATGACGGTGGGAGAGACCGTAGAATCATGTCTACCGCCATCTCTCTCCATGGCAAACCTCAACCTCTCAAGGCGTTCCACCAACGCTTTCATCTTAAGAACGTGGTGGGACACATTCTCGCCTTCTTGCAACCGGCAACCGATTAGGTCATTAAGACAACCATACCGTTCTTGCTTCGCTTGTTGTTAGAACATGTCCGACAACTCGCGCATCATGTCATAGGCACTAAGATGCTCTATCGAATTTTGCAAGTCGGAGCTCATCGTGCTAAGCATGGAGTAAGTAACCTCGGTGATGTCTTTGAGGCGCTTGTCATATGCCTCCTTGATGGCCCTACTCGCGTTGGATGCAGGACCCTCGGGGATGGGTTCCTCGATGGTGGCCAACTTGTCCTCATGACGGAGGACTATTCTAAGTTTCCGTGACCAATCCAAGAAATTGGTCCTATCAAGTTTGTCTTTCTCAAGGAAAATCCTTAGAGAAAACGTGGTGTTGTTGTTGGTGCTAGTTGGTACCATCTATAAAACGCAAAGTAGATTTGGTTAGTTTGATTGAAATCCTTGTTAAAATAATTACTCATGTGTTTAATGAAAAACAACTATTTTAACAAGGGCTAAGAACCCTATTTCACCTTGCACCGTAACGGGTTTTCCGCGGATCACGTGGCAAGGTTATTTAGGCCGTCAACCATTGACCGATTGCAATCCATTATTGCAACTCTTAGTTTCTTGCGGGATCCTTCTTTACAACCATTGTGTCAAATTCGGCATGTTTGATCCCTCCACACCAATCTCAAAGTAATATTTTACATAACCTCGGCTAGAGCTCGACGATTATATGAAATATTAATTTGAAACCGTAAATCAACCATCAAAATACACGGTGGTACTCTTGCCCAACGGTCGACTCGGCTAAAGCTCGATAATCGACTTTGCGAGTTGCCACACGCACCTTCCACACAACTCACACAAAAATTGACTCGGCTAAAGCTCGACAATCAACCCTTATGTTGTTAGATTCAGGTGGTGTCATCTTATGGATGGCGTGAGATTTACATTTAGAAAACGGGATTTTAGTTTTCCGGTTAAAAACCATTTTTAAAACTCTAGCTTTTATTATTTATCAAAATTGTCTAGGTTGCAATAGTCCTACAACTCATGCATAAACAACATAATAAAACCATCACACGCATACACGTATCTTAGTTGGTAACCATGACCCTAAAACCTATGCGATTTCCCGTGAGCCACTCTGGGAAAACAAAGTCATCTAAAGATAAAACTTTCTTGACTTTGGATGTGCTCCCACTAAACCTGCCACCTCCAATGGGCCTTTCGGATCCGTGTTCGCCAAGAGGTCACTCCATGGACTCCCGATGGTTGCTCCATATTACAATTAGATAGAAAATTAAATAAATGGCATGCAAGCCACAAATTCCTATTTTCTAGTACAAATACATAATATGTTATTTAAATGGCATGCAAGCCATGAATACAAATTACATACCAAATAAATTAAATAATTATTATTACAAACCATGTGACATAAAGTCACCAAATGAATGAATAATAATAAAAACACACAACCAAACATCCACAAGGGCATTTCTAGTGGTTACCAATATCACAAGAACAACAAGTCATCAACAACAACAACATGGTGTGTCCCCACAAAACCATGTAAACTTATGTATAATGGTTAAGATTTTTCAAAAACACTCAAGGCACCAAAATCCCATGTATTTATGCGTTAGTAACACCAAACCATTTTTGATGAAACATATTCATAAATACATAATGTAAGTATATGCAATTATTATTTTCATGCCAAAATAATAATATACATATAAATACACCAACCATTATACAAGGCAATATTAAAGAAAAAAATTTAATTTCTGGACCCAAAAATCTAGAAACTAAAACAAAATGCCAAAAACCTAAAAAAAAGCTTTTAAAGTTTAAAAACCAAAAAACAACACTGCTAGACACTGTAGCGCCGCTAACTTTAAGGAGTTAGCGCCGCTAACCCTTCTGGGCAGAAAACAAAAAAAAATATTTTTGGGTTTTTCAGGCCACTATGTGCAAAAGTGGTATAGAGGTGGCTCTGAAACCACTATTGGTGTTCTATGTACACAGCGGAAGCAACCAAGCACAACAAACACAACACAAGGTAAAAGAATTAAAGCATAAAACCCCAAGTCATGGACCAAACTCTATAGCTAACATTTGCAACATGTAAAAGAGAAAGAAAGAAGATTATACCCTCCTCCTTAGCTCCAGAAAAACTCGTGGATGTTGTGGTGATGACTAGAAGACCAAAGAAGCCTTCCTCTAATGAAGTCCACCCCGGGTATAAGCCTTCTCCTTGTACTAGCAAGCTTGTAAGAGCTTCAAAGCCTTGAACTCCTCACAAGAACCGCCCCAAAAGCACCAGAAATTCGGACCTCCTTGTAACACACTCAAAACCCTCTCAAAGTTACTAACTAAGTGTTTTAGTGTGTATCTTGGCAAAAGGTTATCAAGTGATAAAGAGAGGAGACTTAAATAGACTCTCAAGTGACACTTAGATACCCCAAAGACCGGCCAAGAAAGATTCTAGAAGGCTACATTCATTGGGCAAAAGAGAAGGTAGAATTTAATGTTGCATGCAGTCTGTCGGGAGTTAGCACCAGTAACTTTTATGGTGTAGCGCCGCTAACCCTAAAAGATTAGCGCCGCTAACGCTGCCTGCATCACAACTTTCCTATTTTGACACCATTGGTCCCTCCATCTTTTAGGCTATTTAGATAGGTCACCGGTGTGTGACCCAATTGGCCCATACAACATTGGTAGTGATCCATATGGCGTACGTGTGTCAGCGGGCATACTCCAACACTTCCGAGGGGAGATAACATGAAAACCGGTCTATAAACATCTTATAAAGACCGGTTTAAACCGGTCTTAATATGCTTCGAAGGGAGCTAGCATGAAAAAACACCTTTTAAAGACCGGTTTTAAACCCGTCTTAATATGATTTCGTATTTAGACCATCTGCTATCTAGACCAAACGAAACTGGTCTAAATAACCTTTTTAACCGGTCTAAATAATAATTCCTATACTATTTTTCCTATGTCGTGCAACAGATTTTCTTCCATATGCACGACCCGCGCAAGCCTCATTTCACTGCCCTTAAACGCATTCTCAGATACGTGAAAGGTACTTTATCTTACGGGTTACAGCTCTTTCAATTCCATCTACCACGGATCGTGTCATCGCCTATTCAGATGCAGATTGGGGTGGATGTCCATCCACTCGACGGTCAACTTCAGGATATTGTGTTTATCTGGTCGACAACATTATCTCTTGGTCCTCTAAACGACAGCCCAGTATCTACCGATCGAGTGCCGAGGCCGAATACCGCGTTGTTGCAAATGTTGTTGCTAATACCGAATGGCTTCGGAACTTATTCAACGAGTTACGTTCTCCTCTAACGAAAGCCACCATCGTCTATTGTGATAATGCCGGTGCGGTCTACATGTCTTCTAATCCCATCCAAAATCAGCGCATAAAACACATAATTTTTGCTTCCGCCGCTACGCACGGACCAAAAACCTCGTTAAAAACAAGATTGGTTGTCATTAAAAAAAGGTAAATAATACCATTAATCATTCATCTTTATACAATAGCATCGACCAGCTGCGAGCTGTCACGTTCAACGACTTCGGAGTACCCAATGAATGTCATGGTAAATACGTAATTTTGTTCACATTTAACAGCTGCTAAAAAAACTAAAGTGATGTAGGCTTAATTCGTAAAATTATAGTAAAGGTCGTCTTCAAAAGAATGTTAGATTTTTTTATAAACACTATTACGGTACCGTATAATGTGATATTAACGAGTATATTCTACACCTAGCGATAATATCAAATAATTTATAGATATCATCTTCGATCTGCAGCACCCCTAGCGATTTGTTAAGGAAACAAGTTATCTAAAGATCGACTTTTGGCTGTACAATTCAACTTCCAATTTGTATCTATCTCAATTACAAATTCTACTCGATCATCTCCTCATCGATCACCAAAGAATTGAAGATGCAATCGTCAAGTGTGAATGACGGAGATCCGTCGTCATCAGGTGGCCTGCACAGATTCTCGTTTGCTGAGATAAAAACGGCAACCAATCAGTTCTCGACTTTATTCGTAGAACTTGACGGTGCAAATTACTACAGAGGCAACATATCTGAAAATTTTTACAATGGGAATGTGATGGTGAAGCGTTGGAACGGCACAAAGTACGAGGACGGTACTTCCATGTTCCATTTCCAAAAGGAGATGGAGCTTTTGTTGGTTTGTGATCATGTCAACATCATTTCTCTACTAGGATATTGTGATGAAGAAGATGAGCAGATTTTTGTATACAAGTTCATGCCAAACCGTACCCTAACGCATAATCTTTATGGTCATAAAGACAACACTTTTCGCTTGAATGTGGAGCAACGTCTAGAGATCTGTTTAGGAGTTGCAAAAGGTCTCGTTTACCTTCATTCTCGCAGCCCATTTCACATCATTCATTGTAGCATGAATCCTGACAATATATTCTTGGATGATAATTTGGTTCCAAAGATCTCAGAATTTGGATTGTGTAGGACTCGTGTTGCCGGACCGTCTTGTTCGTTACAAATTACAAATAGATTAAAAGGTATTACTAATTGTTGTGCGACAACAATTCAAATAATCTTGTGATGTATCATAGTTTTTTGTTTAAATTTTAGGAGAAGATAAACCGTAAAATTAACTGCAGGTACAGACGGGTATATACCACCCGAGTGCTATGAATCTAACTATATGGTAAGTCGCAAAGCTAATGTGTACAGTTTTGGTGTCATAATGTTGGAATTGTTATGTGAGAAGAAAGCCCGCGAAAGACTTGTTATTTGGGCACTTCCCTCCCTATTAAAAGGAAATCTTCCCAACTTCGCCCCGAAAATTGTGAAAGAGAATATTTCTCTAAAATGTTTACGGGCATGTGGGAATCTCATAATCGATTGCTTGGAAGTTGACCCACATCAGCGTCCTTATATGAATCAAGTCGTGGATGAGCTTCAATTAGCACTCAAACTACAAATTCAATATCAAGATACTAAAGGCCAAGTAACCGGTAAAGAGGTTGGACCTCAATTTTTAATAAATTCAATAAAAACTTCTCTCTTCTTCCAAAAAATACATCAATTTTCATGGATGAATAGAAGGGTTGGGGTCTGGGTAATATTTTTATTTTTTTTAAATGTCATCATATGTGCCTGTATAAAGTTTGTTTTTTTTGGTTGAATCGCTGATATTTGATGTTGGAAGAAACTTATAAAAAAATAGTTTTTTCCTATATGAAAAAAATCAAAAATCTTACCGATAAAATTACTTCTAAGCTTGTACTAAACTAATTATGATGAGAAGGTAGCTTTTAAATTAAAAGTGGCCAACAATTATTTTCAAATAACTTAACATCAAAGGTGAAAAGTAATTTCTCATGGATCATCATATCTTGTAGATATTCTCTCTTCGTGAGTTAAGAATGGCAACCAATGGATTTGTGGCTGAAAATTGCATAGGAAGCGGGAAACTTTGGGAAGTCTATCGTGGAAAGATTTTAGAACATAGTTACAGTACAGATGTTGCCGTGAAGTGTTTGAAGAAGGAGGTAGAATTTGATACCGCCCTATTCCAGAAGGAGATTGCCCTGTTGTCTTCTTGCCATCATGCTAATATCATTTCTCTAGTTGGATATTGCAGTGAGTTGGATGAGAAGATACTAGTGTATGAGTTTATGCCAAATGGTACACTTTATAATTATCTTTACAAAAACTCCGATCGAACTCCACTTTTAACCGTAGAGCAGCGCCTGCTGATTTGTATAGGAGTGGCGGAAGGTCTCAATTACCTTCATTCTCATACCGGTTATATTCATACTAACCTGAAACCTGACAACATTCTCTTAGATGGTGATTTGATTGCTAAAATCTCTAGCTCGGCATTGTCCTTGTCTCGTGATGCCCACCCCAAATCCTCATTTCAAGGTAATTAAGAAAACCAGAACTTAACATGTTAACACCTAGAGTTATTTATATTTCTCTTCTAAATTGTACACAACTTAATTATTCTTAACAGCTATTGGATGCAAACTATGCCAAAAATCCGAAGTGTGCAGTTTTGGTATGTTGTTGCTAGAAGTGTTATGCGAGAGGCAAGGCGGGAAAAGTTTAGTTGATTTGGCTCTTCCATTCATCATAAGAGGAGAACTTCACAAGTTTACCCCTCAACATGTTACAACAACTATTTCTCCAGAATGTTCTAGCACATGTGGTAATCTCATCAAGGATTGCTTGAATATCGATCCAGATAAACGTCCTGTCATTCACCAAGTCCTCATCGAGCTCTTATCAGCTTTGAAACAACAAAATCAACTAGACCACAACACCAGCCTACATATCATGTCCAAAGATAATTTTGATCAACAGGTTAGATCTAAACTTCCACCGTCTAGTAATTACAAAGCTGTTTACATCTAAAAATGTTCTTTGCTTATATTTAACGGTAATAATACGATTTAATAAATTGCTAATACATATTTGGGGTAAATAAATCTATTGTATTGGAATCGCTTAATTAAGGAAGGAATTATGTAAATAATCATTACAAGTTATAATATTGGCCTACCTAGTATTCAATGGGCAACAGACTTGAAGTTGCTTTCAATTGTTAGACATCAGGCATTGTTCACATTTTTTTTTAGGATTAAAATGATAAATAAATAAAAAGGTTCAGGATTCACATTTTTTTGTACAGGATTTAAAAAATATTTTGAACCCTGTTTAATCATTAGTATATATATTTTCTTTAAGTTTTAACCAACGTACCATTTTAGGTGGGAGTACATTATATAACCATACGATTTGAACCAAACAAACAGGGTGACAATAAATAGTTACTCAAGCGCGTATTAACACAATTTGGTTGCAGTTCAGTTGGTTAATTCTTTGGTATTTAAGTAGGAGGTCATATGTTCGATTTCCGCTCCCCTATTTACAATCAAACTCTTTTAACGGAGGTTTTGACTTTTGACCCATCAACCACGTGCCTGGAGTCTTGGTCTCTTGGACTACATAATATATATAAAGCGTTTTGATCCTGCCTAACAACCTGTTTTTCTTTTTTATTTTTTAAACAAAGCAACTAACAACAGTTTAATAGCTAAAATTTAATCTATATTTTATCTTCACATCCAAGTGACTTAAAAAATCTCCAGGTGAAGTCTTGATCTCCTTTCAAGAAAAGTATTAAAAAGGAGAGGTATCGTGATTTTTTTTATGATTAAATTAATAATAAGTAATTCTGAAACCAAAAACTAATAATTTCATACTATTATAATAATTTTTCAACGTAATTACAAATAACAGTAACTTTAACATTTTTATATAAAAGCTAAAGTGATGTTATGTAAATTTTCATCAAAATAATTAGATAGTTTGGATGGAAATGACGGTGGTCGATTGGTGGTAGATTCATAAGAAAAAATGATAGGGAGTATAAGATTGGGGTGTTGGCTAGCAGTTATAGTAGAATAAGAAAATTACTTTTACGTATAAAAGCATCTTTTAAAACCCGTCGCAACGCGTGGGCAAAAAGCACCTCGTTTGATTACAATATCACCATTGCATTTTAAAAAGGTTGGCTTAATTTGACAACATCAGATCACAAAAGAAAAGGAAGACATAAGAAAGGAATAATTAATATTAAATTAAATTGATTGTAAACACTAGTTTTCTGCGTATAATGATTAAGGCTAGTAATTTGAATTATCGGTTCGTCGCGTCCATATTTTGTGTCAAACTAAATTTTGGCATTTTTATTTCGTGTCAGGTTCAAGTCATGTCATTTTTTCATGTATCGGTTTCGTGTTGACCCATTTAGGCCAAATGTATTCAACAACTCATTTTTCGATTTTTTTAATACGGTTTTCATTTTCAATTTTGCAGATCCTTGTTTTTTCGATCCGAATTAAGAATACTGTGCTTCTCTATTTAGATTCAAACTTTAAATTCGTTATTCGTTTCAATTCGATTGAAGTTTCGATTTGATTTATTCTTGAGCATATATAAATGAGTATTTTAAGGACATTTGTATAAATAAAATATAACAATATGATTTACAAAGCAGCATAATGTTATCTAATATATAATCAAATAAAATTAAAGTAACACATCAATATAAAGGCATCACCCAATGCCGGCCGAATATTTATTCTCAATCCTTATTTTTAAATTCTAGAAAATATTTATGATTTTTTTCTTTACATTCTGGGGTTGATCGGTCACCATTAGATTTTCAGGTGGACCAAACCTAACCCATTTTTTGTGACAATTTCATGTCAACATTTCTTTGACCCATTTTTGGTTCTTGTAATTTATTTTATGTCATCGACTCAAAAAATTTCAACCTTAGTAGCGGCTCGTGATAACAATTGTAAAGAGTTTAGTTTGTCATTTTTATACATATCTTAGTTACTATATATCATTATTTTCCATTATTTCATATTTTCACTAACCTCATCGATGTCAAAAATCATATGTAGTTCTCTCGCAGAAATAACTCGAACTCGGTGTCATCCAGTCTCATATTTTCATTTAGTGAGATAAATAGGGCAACAAATGAATTTTCAGAGGAAAATTTATTAGGAAAAGGGGCATTTGGGAGTGTCTACCGTGGCAGCATATCCAGAAATGGTTACACAAGAGTTGTGGCTGTGAAACGTATGAGCATCGAGCCTCAACAAGGAATTCCCTCATTCAGAAAGGAGATTGCTTTGCTATCAAATTGCGATCAAGTCAACATCATTCATCTAGTTGGATATTGTGAGGAAGGAGATGAGATGATTCTCTTATACGAGTTCATGCCAAATGGTTCTTTGTATGATTATATTTACCATCACAAACAAGGCACTCCTTTGACGGTGGATCAACGCCTTGAGATCCTCCTAGGCGTGGCAAATGGTCTCAATTACCTACATTCTCGAAAGGATTACAACATCATTCATAGTGACCTGAAGACTGAAAATATTCTATTGGATGCTAAGTTGGTTCCAAAGATCTCAGATTTTGGATTGTCCAGGACTCGTGCTGCCGGTCCATCCTCTTCGATACTAATAACGAATAATATACAAGGTATTGTAAGCATAATTGTATCTAGATCTCTATGTTATATTTAACCATACTAGATTCAAACTTTTAATATAACTCTTTTTCAAAGCTAAAAGACTTGTTATAATAGGTACAGAAGGTTATATAGCTCCTGAATGTTATGAACCCAATTACACGTTAAGTCGCAAAGCTGACGTGTATGCTTTTGGTGTCATCATATTGGAACTATTATGCGAGAGACCAGCTTGGAAGAGACTTGTTACTTTTGCACTTCCATATGTCTTGAAAGGAGAACTTCCAACGTTTACCCCAAAACACGTTAAGAAAAATATTTCTCCAAGATGTTCCCGTGCATGTGAATATCTTATACGAGATTGTTTGGATACGGATCCTCGTAAACGTCCTTCTATGGATCAAGTGGCGGATAAGCTTAATTTAGCATTAAAATTACAATATGAAAACCGGAATGCTAAAAAGGCGAAAATATATGATGGTAGGTTGGATGTTTGTGTAGACTAGTGAAGTGGAGGATACCACACATCAATTGGAAGTGAATGTGGGAACTTGAAAATAAATTTGCAAAGGATTGCAAAAACTTATTAGAATTAAGATTTTGAACAAACATTGATATTGTAACTATTGTAATAAGTTGCGTTACAGATATTAAGTTAAGTTGCATAAGTTATTGTGCGTTATAGTTGGTCGATGTTAAATTGTTAATTATGCTTTGGCATAACAATATGAATAATTTGATGAATTAATTTGACATTTATTTCTTCACTTTAATTGTGCTTTGGTTTAAAAAATATAAAAATTCCTTAATTAAGGAGGAAATTGTGTACATCATTACAACTTTTATAGGCCTAGCTAGCATATATTTATACAACTATCAAAGCTCGACTAGGTAACTAAATCAACCATAATAGAATACTACAATTACATGTAATACGTAGCAATTAGTAAAGTAACTGCTATGCTGTTTTAATGGGGTGACAAATTTAAAGTCTTGTAAGTTGTACGAAATGCTCATAATGCATTATCTAATTTGGTTGTCCAAATTTTAGGATTATTTTGCATAGTTTGTTCCAGAATTCTTTTTAAAGAGCGGTTTGTGTTTTCTACGTGTGCACTTGTTTATGGGTGACAGAAAGTAGAAAAATTGTGTGAATATATTTTTACAACTTTTTTCATTTGTTGATTGGTAAAATGGGTTCCTGTATCACTAATTAAAGATTTAGATATACCAAACATGAAAACAAAGTTCTCAAATAATCAACTACAACGTGGGCATCATGTGTTTGTAACGCTTTTGGTTTAAACCATTTGGAAACATAGTCAACAACAACCAAAATATATGTGTTTATTTGAATTAGGAATTGGACCCACGAAGTTGATTCCCCAAATATCAAACACCTCACATACAGAAATACCTTTTTTTTTGGCATTTCATCACGTTTGGAAATATTACCAAATCTTTGACATGCGTCACATAGTTTTACCATGGCGAATGTGTCCTTGAAAATGGTTTGCCAATAGAACCCTACATCAAAAAAAATTAGCTTTTAAATTAGGCCAAAATATCCCCCGATAGGTCCTTGGTGACATTCTTGTAGAATTTGCTCCTATTCAGTACCAAACACACATCGGCACAACAAATTATCTTTAACACCTTGATTTTCAGTACAAATTTGAACTTTTAAAACTACACTTTTAAACATAATTTTAATAACATACTAAATCATGCGGAAGCATTAACTTGCTTTACAAACGGTTGGTGTTACTTGATATCTTGTACACACAACTATCAATTAGTATCATAACAGCAAAAGAGTCAACTACCATATGCCAACATGTCTTTAAATTACATAAACAACATATTCCAAAAGCTCTTAACCACCTCACCGGCCTTGGCTACTTATTACTTGCGAACACAATATATTTTTAAATAACACGTTAGCATAAAGCTAGTGAGTGCTCCAAAAACACAATTTAGTCTTTAACTCAAGTCATCATAGTAGTCAACACATTCGCATACTATGGCATTGATTAAACTTTAGCACATAAGAGGTGTGAGACAAGTCTACTAGATCTTCTATTTTCAATAGTGGCTAACCATGGTCAACAAGTCCTCATGGGGGTACGTCCACATCTCCTCTCAAGGTGAGGGATTGTTGGGTTTCGTTGGCCATCATACCCGCGCGGCGGAAGCGTGAAAAACAATTTTCCGGGTATAAAACATGATGCCATCAAGACCCAAAGTGGAAGTACTCTACATACAAATATTGCAACCAAAATAAAAGAGATGGGATATGAAATATACCATGCTCCAGCTTCTGACTAGTTCAGGTTGGGATGAACTCTAAGCCACCGAGAGAGCAACTCTCTATTGCTAGTCCACACCAAGTTTACTTGATCCCCAAATGCTATTAAGCCAACTTGTGATCTTCAAAACCTTGAAACCACTCCTTGGTACAGCCCACAATATCCAGAAATCACTAAGAACCCTTATGCATTTCTAGAGGAACTCTCAAGAACTCATAGGAGCCGAGTAGAGAGAGAGAGAGCACTTATGATATATATTAATTCCATGAATTAATATATGTTACTTGATAAATGAGAGCCACTTGGACAATTATGGAGACTCACAATCATCTTGGCAGAGATTCTAGTCGACCATGCAGCCCCCTAGGTGCCCCAATTATCCAAGCTTTGAGCCATGTGCAGAAAATGACAAAACATTAACTGCAGTCTGTCAGACAACCCTTGTGGCCGCAAGCAAAAAGCCTTGCGACCGTAAGTGTTGTAACAGTCCTTGCGGCCGCAAGCAATATGCCTTGCGGCCGTAAGACCCAATTTTGCATATTTCTCTCTTTCGCGCATTATGTGCTATCCGGATCAATCCTTGGCGTGTGACCCAATAGGCTCGTGTATTATCAGTAGCATTACTAATATACGTGTGTCAGTGGGCATACTCCAACAGACTCCCACTTGCACATGACACATCGTATCGATAAGTAACACAGACAAATAGCAGCCTCTAGCAAGACATCTCTGCCCCCAAGTCAACGCGAGTTATGTCATCCCAAGACAAGTACCAAATCACAACCCTATAGGTTTGATATGGCCCTATTGATAAGTGATCAATCATCCTTTCATTTCTCGATATCCGTGTGAACACGAGACATGGTTAAATGTCAATCTCCAGATTGTTCACTATTATGTTTCTCGATTTTGATTGATGGTGACCCAAAATCTAGTTGCAACTGATCATATATCGTTGCAATCTTAGAGCATGACCATGCATTTTACGTCAGCTCTCAATCATCGAGGGGCCCATGGATATCTCTCTAAAACTAGAGGAACGAATCCCTTTGATTACATCCCTCACCTTGAGATATCTCTAAAACCCATGGATACCTTACCATGGATATCTCTCTCAATCAATGTGATTCGTGTGGTGACAGAGTATGTGATATATATATATATATATATATATATATATATATATATATATATATATATATACATATGAAATAATCTGAATATACTACTTTTCATTTACTGTATGTTTGTAATGTTAAAATAGTATACTATATGTGCTAATATTCCTTATGTTATTTGATAAGATGTGTTATATGATTATGGAGGTTATATCTTGGTACTAAGTAAATTATGGAGGAGATCGAATATATATGCTATTGGTTCTCCCAATATATATGATTATGGAGGTTATAACTTGGTACCAAGTAAATTATGGAGGGAAATCCAATATATGTGATATTGGTTCTCCGTATTATAGCCTTACAATTTACTATTACAGCAATATTGTTACACTGATTTTCAATAGTATAACTGATGTAATCATATTTATACATGTTTTTACATGCATTTCACTTACGTTTTAACCCGTTTTTATGGTGAATTGTGCTTAGAATGATGGAAAATCCTTTATATTCACCAAACTGTTGTGAAATGATAGCCCCGCGACAAAAGGAAGCAAAAACGACGAAAAACTGAAGAAAAGTGCAAAAGGCCACATAACAGCCGTTATGAGATAACGCCCGTTATCTATGGATAACGTCCGTTATCACTTTCCAGACTGTTAAACATTGATTATTCAAGAATCTTCGGCTTTTTCTGATTTCTATAATATCACCCATACCAGATCCAATATGAGATCTGAGAATCTGACAACTTTGAGCACATAACGGCCGTTATCCCCCACCTGCAACAGACCCTATTTAAACAGCACTTAACACAGAAGAAAGGGAGGCTTGGAGGTCGGCATTTTCATTATTTTCTCTCACAATTACGACAAAAAACACATATAACTCCAGTAGAAGGTTACTAGAAGTCAAGGGAAGCTAGGAAGCAAAAGTCTTCATCAATTAGAGGCTTAGCATCATCAAATCATCATTGTTCTTCATTGTTCATCATTTGTTCTTCATTTTGGTATACTCTAACCTTTATTTCCAGCATGTATAACTTAATTTCACTAAATTGTAATGTTATTTTAGACATGTTAGTAGGCTAGTTCCATTGATTCATCTAGATATAGATGAATCCTTTTCATTAAATGGTTGTAAGACTACTTGGATCATGTTTTGATATAATAGCTATTGTATTCTTGTTTTAAGGTTGTAGTATGTTTAATTGGTTTATTTACACGATTGAGTCATGTGGTTGTTTGTCTCGGTAAATTGATAACTCCCTCTTGTTAAAACCTCCATGTTCGGTTGCTAGTATATTCCAAACATTTATGTTCAAACGGATTTCTTGTCATAAATCATACACTTGTCCCTTGAATGTATTTGGTATTTTCAACCGTGATGCTATGACTTAGAAATGAGCGGTATGGATTTACATTGTGTCTATATTCCGGTTAAACATATGTCCTTGATTTTGTATTTGAAAAGATACGATTTTGTTATGTTGTTGGAGTCATTAGATAGTAAGAGTTGTTGTCAAGAAATGAGATGCTCCTTTTATTGTCTTTGGTTTTGCATACATGAGTTAAAACAAGTTTACTTTACTTGAGCATCATGAATATTTACATATCATTATATGATCTTTGTAGTGTATTTGTGTATATATATATGTCTATGTGTGTATATGCTTATATCAATAACCATTAATGAATAGGAGGATTCGACATCTAGATGGATCTACTTGTTAATCTTGTAATAGACATCATTGCTATTTGGGTTATTTGTGTTCTTAGATAAAATCACCACTCCACTCTTGCATGTTACATGCTTACACTAGAAATAGGTATTTATTACCTATCAAATATTATCATTTGTCAAACAATATTTGAGATTCACATTTTAATAACTACTATTCCCTGTGTTCGATACTCGGTCTTATATATCTATATATAATGCTTACACTAGAAATAGGTATTTATTACCTATCACATATTATCATTTGTCAAACAATATTTGAGATTCACATTTTAATAACTACTATTCCCTGTGTTCGATACTCGGTCTTATATATCTATACTATATACGTGGGTTCTCTGCCCGTGTGTGTTGTATTCTTATTGATACCCTTTTAAAACTAAATGTGTCTTGCGAACTTATAAATAAATATGCACACGTACACGCACACCAATAACTTACAGTTATATAGTTACACTACTTTGTAGTTGTTGGTGTCTGCCCATTGTCACACACACGCGTATCACTTTCGATGAAGCACAGACCAATTGGGTAACACGTCAAGGAGTGATCTTGACAACATGCTTGAAAAGAGGGAGGATGATAAAAGTTATTTTGGCTTGAAAAGTGCTTCATGACGATGAAGACTTTTGCTTCATGGGTTGTGAAGGCTGAGTAGTTCATGACTATGAATCTTCTTCATTGGCTGTGAAGGCTATGAGCTTCACGACCATGAAACTCCTTCATGGACCATGAAGGGCTAGTGCTTCACGCGTCGTGAATAAAAATCCTTCACGGATGTGAAGGGGAGCTGAAATGTCTCTTACTTTGATTGGACCTCCTTTTGGTCCAATGACAATTAGCCATTCTTTTTGGCCGAATTTTAAGAGATTCCTGGTAATTTTTTATGCATGTGACATGCAAGACTGATTTTCAGACTCTCTCTCTTTCTATATATATTCTCTCTCTAAAATACACACCAAATTACACATAGTTAATGACTTTTAGCGTGTAAGGGTATGTGTAGCATAGAGGGTGTGAAGGTGTTGTTCCAGAAATCTCAAGGTCATGTGTGAGGCTCGGGATTTGGGTCATTAGCAAGAAGGGATCTCGTTATATTGGTGTGGATATGCAATAGAGGGACTCGGTTTTCGGGTTCACTTCATCCTCATCATTTGTGATTGATTCCAGCCCCATTGTATGGTATATTTCTCCTCTTTTTCTTCTCTTTTCAGTAGCTACATGCCTTGTAGTTATGATCCCCACTCGGGAAGCACATGCATGTGGTTTTAGATACCAGGAAAACCGATTTTTAAATAGTAGCTTCCGTTGCTTTGAGCGGGTATTAGCATGCATGAGGTATCCTTCAGTAGTGGCACATTTCACACTATTATAGTTATACTTCCTTGAAGAGGTATAGATTAACTATTATACAGTTTACGGTTTTAAATTACCGGTTAAGTGTGTGATATGTGATTATATACTGGGTATTCTATAGGTTATTCACTACGGTAGCTTTCAGTGTGATATGATAAGATTATAATTATCATCATTTGAATGATTTGGGAGTTGTTTCTAGCTCATTTCTATTGTTGTTTATTTCTTGAGTTAATTACACAAATGGTCCCTATGGTTTACCAAATTTCCCACCAATGGTCCCTAAACATAAAAAATTACACACATAGTCCCTGTGTTAAGCAATTTGTTACAGTGTTAGTCTAATTTTAACACCTCCGGCCAACTCAACATTAACTTCTTTATTTGCCCTTTATGAATGAGGGTATTTTTGACCTTTTACCCACTATACTCTCCCCCATGCCTTATCTCCTGCAAATCAACGTCATCTACCTCCCAAATCATCTCTCTCTTATTCTGACCTGCAACCGAACCACCTCCACCCATAGTCCATGGAAGAATACCACCGCCGCCCATCACCCTTTCCCCGGAGAAGTCTACCGCCACCACCAACCACCTCCACCGCCTACATCACCCTCACTCTCTCTCGTTATCTCTCTCAGCCCTAACCACCGCTACCTGCCACTACCCGCCGCCTCTCTCTCTCAACCTTAACCACCTCCAATCACCTCCACCGCCTGCATCACCCTCACTCTCTCTCATTCTCTCTCTCTCTCTCTCCACCATTTACAATTTTCTAAACAAATCTGCAAAGAGGAATAAATGTACAACCCATTAAGAAATCAAACAAGAGCCCAGGAGAGTTCTTTGCTCCAGTCTTCATGCTCTTCAAGAATCCGAATAGGGTTTGAGTCTTTATCTTTAAACTTCTCAAACAAAATGCTTTTGAGGTTCTAGTTTTGATAGTCTTCTTCATCTTCTCTACACGGGCAACAATGGCGAGAATAATCAAGAACAAACCCGGATTGAGATTTTGTACCGTTTTTCTGTATTCGTCGGGATCTATTATTTTCCCATATACATCTACAAGGTCGATCGAGACCCTATCTTTCGAAGAGATCCGTGCTCCATCCCACAAGCTAATGCCCGGTCATCCGTCCCACATAAGATCCCCCAAACTTTGACTTCGATACCATCCATGCGGGTTGTTGAAGTTCTAATTTTATTTGAAATTTCAGATTTTTAAGAAAAAACCTAAAGATTATTTCGAATTCTGCAGTGTGTTTATGGGTCGCTTATTTCTAATTTTTTTGATTCCGATCATCGTGAAAATTTTGTGTTAATATGTTATACTTACTATGTGTAGATTGGAAGATGGTTCTTTTGTATTTGAGGAATCATGGACAATCAGCTATTGTATCTGGTTTACTCCCACCTCATGACATCATCAATGTTGCAATGATGTTGCTAATCTTGTGAAATTTCAAAATTGGTGTTGGCCTAATGTTGTTTTGGGGCACTCCATGGGTGGCAAGGTGGCAGGTGGGGGCGGTGGTGGGTGAGATATGGTGGTGGCAGGTGGGGGAGATGAGTTTCACACGGAAGGGTACGTTTCTAGGGACAGGGGAGGTGCAAAGGTTGAAGAAGAAGGGGGTGGATGAAGGTTGACCAATTTTGTTGATAATAGGACAATTTAGGGGATAAAAAGACATCAATACCCTTATCACTAAAGTGATAAACGTCAATTTAAATGGAAATGTTAAAAGTGAACCAACATTGAAACAAATTGTTTCAAATAATAATTCCAGATATAGTTTAGATAAATGTTTGAAATAAGAAAAAACAGTGGAAAACGTTTGAAAGCGATGAGCCGTCTTCACAATGCCGGGGAGCTTCTCCACCGCTCGGTCTAGAAAATAGTAAATCCACGACAGTAAGCATAAAACTTAACGAGCACACTAAGTTACACACCACACTAGGTATGCATATGTCATACTTCACATATCAATCCATATTCACATATCATTTCACATACTACTGACTCAGTGCACCGAAGACGATTTCACACTTTGGGTGACAGCCGACTACCCAAGCCGTACCAAGGGTTCACACCATGTCTGACTGTGCCTGGTTACGTTTTCTCTCAAATAACGTAACCCTTCACTTCACATACATACATACACATCACATTCACACATATACAATATATGCATTTCACACTAATATCATGTATAAATTAATGGACTCACCTGATCCGCATCACAATTGATAAGCAGCAGATTTCACAACTCTTAATAGTTATCTCGTCCAACTGCGAGGACTTACAATATATATTTCTCACTATATCATTAACTTAATCCGCGTGTCGAACCACTCTTTACTTATAAGTCTTATAGCGGTCTCGCACTTGGGCCGGACCTCCCTAGGTCGGACCTTCACTCAACCATTCCAATCCATAATATAATTCGGGTTCTGTAGCGTAAGTATAGCGGGTCACCCTATATTGTATTATTAGGCTTGATGGGCCTACTGGGCTAAACCATAGCACTTTAAAACTTATGGGTCTGATTTGATTCAGATATCACTATATAACTTACCGAAGATAAACTGGCCCATAAGGCCCAAGTCGATATTGTGATACTAGAACACCAAGTCGAATTATATATAGCCAAGCCAACTCGAGACGCGGATTTAAAATACTTAAGGAGAGCTAGTGGGTCTTCGGCCCAATTCCCATCTTCATAAACTACAAGTCGAATTTGTATGCTAAATATATGTATATGTCCAATTTCTAAAAACCTGGGACATAAGTCGAATTATTATATATAAGCACCAAGTCGAAATGCTCCTTATCACCCAAGTCGAATATGAGGTTTTATCCCTAGGCCGAATATGGTGACTGGCCCATAAGGCCCAAGTCGATATTGTGATACTAGAACACCAAGTCGAATTACATATAGCCAAGCCAAATCGAGACGCGAATTTAAAATACTTAAGGAGAGCTAGTGGGTCTTCGGCCCAATTCCCATCTTCATAAACTGCAAGTCGAATTTGTATGCTAAATATATGTATATGTCGAATTTCTAAAAACCTGGGACATAAGTCGAATTATTATATATAAGCACCAAGTCGAAATGCTCCTTATCACCCAAGTCGAATATGAGGTTTTATCCCTAGGCCGAATATGGTGGTTGTAACATCCTAAAATAGGGCCTAGTAGTATGTTGTTGTACTTTGTGCTTAGATGTTTGTACATTGGTTTAAATCAATGTGCTTTGTTGTTAATGTGTGTTATATGTGATAAAAAGGGGTTATGTTGAATAATTATAGAAATAGATAAAAATAGTTAGTTATTAACCGATTTTAGATAATGATTCTAAAAATATCCCCGTTAGTTGAAACAGGTTACTGTGTGTTAAGTTGTAAGTTGAAAAAGGGGACAAAATACCCGAGTTTAATTAATTAAACTCCTATGTCGGTCTTGACTCCTTCTTATCCCGTGTTGATTCATTACACGCACTAAACACACACAGTAACATACGAGACACACACATACTCTCAATCCTTGCAATTTGAGAGAGGAAAACAAGAGGAATTGGATCATTTTGAGTTCCAGCGACTACATCTTGTGTCTAATTTGTTATTACTTCATCTTCTTGTAAGTAATCTCTTATGAAACCTAGTTTTTGTATTTGGAAGAAGATAACCTCTTTTGATGGTGTAAAATGGTTTTGATGGTTTCCTTTTGTGTCTAAAGTGTTTCTAAGCATCCCTTGATGTCAAATAAAGTGTATAAATGATTAAAACGGAGTTTTGGATCGATTTGGGTGTCAAAAATATGATTTACAGGAGCTATGCTCAAACAGGGACGAAGGTCTACTGTTCAGAACCTCCCTATGAGCGTAAGACTATGTTCCTGCGGCCGTAGAGGCCTAATTATGTTTCTACGGATGTAGGCTTGGGTTTCTGCGGCCAAAGAAGTTATGTGGTGTGTTTTACGGTTTACGGATGAAGGAACAAGGTCTTCAAATGTACGTACATAACCTACGGCCGTAGGTCACCATAAAACAGCTGATGTTGGCATAGGGATAAATTCCTGCTGCCGTAAGTCCTGGTTTAATTGAAAGAACTTCTGAGGGCATAGGGTGTTGCATCTACGGCCGTAGGAGGAGTTTGTTATGCCTTCTGCAGCCGTAGGATATGTCCTCTGTGGCCGTAGGATCCTGTCCAGTATGGACGGCTTGTGATTCGTATTTTCTGATAAGTGTTTAGTGATAATCGGGTATGTATGTGATGTGTTAGGTGCTCCTGAGTAATCGGAGGACACCGAATACTATATCTGCCTACTGTAACTCCGAGGTGAGTACCGGTTAACCTTAGGCATCATAATAAGAATGTTATACCAAGTCTAAGGTAAGTTATTGTTTATGTGTTATTAAATTGATATGATATGAGTGGATATGTAACCATGTTAGGCTTGAGTAGGCGAACTATAATATGATTTGATATGTGCTGATGCTATGGGATTGAGTAGGCTACTTTGTTATGATGCGGCTTTTTATAGGCCAATTTTGTTATGATGCGGCTTAAGAAGTCCAATACATGTCCATGCCGACAGTTTGATAGCTGTTTGGGGTACGGTGATTCGTCGATCGCGAATAGTGGTTCTTGAGAAACCTCCGTGCATCAACTTGATACTATGGGCTCTCAGTTCCCACTGATCCTGATAGGGGGTACCTCTCCCCGCCTCGTTAATGCAATTGTGGACCGCTACCCGCTCCCCCACCGGCGCTATATGATGTATTCGGTTTCCCCAGTATGGATCATTGAGCCGGGCTTCCAATCCTTCAAGATGTAACTCCTACTGGCTATACCGGAACATCGCTAGCTGTTAGGGTAGACTTGTTTGTTATCTGTGATATCTTTGCATGTTATAATATTCTTGTTATAATACTTATGTTTAATCGTTATTCACTACCTATTTATAGCTAACCCCTCCATTTAGCCTTCCTATGTGCAGGTAAACAGTTGTTGGTGAGGAAGGGTGCCTTGATATGGTTAATACTGCCATAATTTTTGGGGAACACTTTTGTTATTACTTTTGGTAACTCTGATACTTGTTTTAATGGTCGGCAAATATTTGGTAACATCGTCGGGTTCTTTTGTTATAACATATGATACAGTTGATGTAAATATTTAACTAGATACTTCCGTTGTGTTAACTAAACAATCTTTTGGTAAGATAATTGATGTAATCGATTCTCATAATTAAGCTTGTGAAAACCCCAACGTTACAAGTTGGTATCAGAGCCTAGATTTGAGGGAATCACATACTCTAACGAGTACTCAGTCTCATAACCAGGCCCAACCATTACTATGTGTTCCTTGGGTGGTATTGGGGTGTGATGAGCGATATACGTGAACTGTTATGTGTTAGAATAATAATGTTATTTGCTAATTGTTAAAATTATGTGAAGTATAGTAAGTATTCTTTATTTGGTATAGAAGTTGAATCAAATGACTAGTTCCTCCGGTAACGAAGGTAAGGATGCATACATACGCCAATTAGAAGCTCAATTGCAACAAGCAACCGAGCGAGAATCGTTACGAATTGCTAAAGAAGTCTCAAAGTCCACTGGTTTCAAAACCTTCATGAGTTGTGAACCTCCTTGTTGGTCCCTTGGTGAGAATAACAACAAGCAACAGATGTGTAGAAGGGGGGTTGAATACACTTTCTGCGAAAATTGAACAAATCAAAGAAAAGTGTTACACACAGTAAATCAAACTACAATCAAATGCTTTGCTTTTCATTAATAAGAAGATAATTACAGACTCTATCAAGTAAGCAACTCTTGATTTGTAAACACCTAATATAAATCTCTCAATCTTTCAAACTTAGCTATCTATAATCAACTTATGATTATAGATTCTGACGGCTCTCTAAACAGGATTTAATGACAGAGTGAAAACTCACCAGTCTCACAACTGATGTGAGTATTCGAACACACGAATAACTTGGCAATCTGTGAAGGTCTTGATCACGTTGAACTGACAAACAATGATTCTAGAATTGTAACACATACGGTTGAGGTGAAGTATTTGGCTCTGCAACACTTAGTCGTGATAGTTTCAGAATCGTAGTCGTTTCTGAGTCGTACCTCTAAACTTATCAGGAGATAAGTATTTATAATCCTGTTCCTACGGTTCCTAACAAACTGGACTAATCCTAATTTGCTAACTAACTACCGGATAACTCAAAATCTTGAATCTTCTATCTTGAGTCTTCAATCTTCAATCTTCAATCTTGATTCTGGAGTCTTCTTATCCTTCCCGTAGATATAGAGAGTGAAAAAGATAAATTTAAAACATATTTAAATTTTCTTTAAGCTGACTTCTTACTTGGACTGAGTTACTCAGCTTGAAACTCATCAAGCTGAGTTCTTCGAGAACAAACTCGAAAACCAACATGAACTAACACATATACTAATAAACTCATCCTTAGAAGTCCTAAGAGTTAGCTAGAACGTATTTAGCAATTCTGTTGAGCTGACTCAGTATCCAAGCTGAGTCACTCAGCTTGAAACACATCAAGCTGAAAGCTCAATATATATCTTAGGTGACAGACACAGTTTATCAAATACATTTATAATCTTACTAAGATATAGTCTAAGCTGGTCGAACCTATGCTCAGCTTAAACTCAGCTTATACTCAGTCTGAAACACTATAAGTGTTTCAGTCTGACTAAGCTTCATAATTCTATTTAAGTTATATCAAGAACATATCTAACAAACTTAACTTTGTCTCATCAAATCTAAACTGATGAGATCATTTTCCCAACAAACTCCCCCTATTTGATGATGACAAAACCATCAAACAGTTATTATGTTTGTTTAACAGAATTATGTTTTAAATCTTAAACTTATTTAAGATTTTATTTTTGAACTAATCAAATTTTAACTGAACATATCAATTTTAATTGAACTTATCAATTTTAAGTTGAACATACCAACTAATTATATCAATGAATAAGAACTGATCATTTATTCATTAAGCTGAACTTATCAGACTAATAATTATGAACACATCATAACACAGTTGAACATATCAAACAAATATTTGTATTAATTGAACATATCATAATACAAAAATATTAATCACATAGATCATGCACACCAAGTGCTTACAAAATTAGAACTAATATAATTTATTTACAATAGAACTAATCTATTATCTTATGAACTCAGGATGTAGAAGTTCCCAGAAAATGATTTCTCTGTTGATTTCTTCTAGAAGGCTTTCAGCTTCTGCATCTCCTCTGAGTTCTCTCTGTTGCACTCTGATGATTTTATTTAGCTTATATCTTACAAAGTGATTTGAGCTATCACCACAGCAACTTCTTATTTGTAAGGCATCCCTAGCTTTTAGATAACATATCTCACTCAGTTTGATGAAGCTAGGTTTGCCTGGCTTATCCTTAAACATGAATCCCTGAACAGGTGTATCAATACCTTGATTCTCTTTAAATTCTACACCTTCAGGTAACTCGAATAAACTTTCCCACTGTAGACCGGGAACTGGAACATATCTCAGCTCTTCAGCTCTATTAATCAGCTTGGACACTTCAGCAAAGATCTCTTGCTTGATTTTCTTTTTCTTGAAATTTTTAAGCATCATTAATATTCTCTGCCATTCTTGGTAGCCCATCCTGTGAACAAATCTCAGGTCCATTCCCATTGTAGATTTATCATCAAATTCAAAATTGAGAATGATGGCTCTATTTATTCTACTCAAAGTCATGCCTCTGATCTCCTTGCTGGTGCTCCTTCTGAAATAGCTCTCTTGAATGTCCTCGTCTGTATATGGGATGGGATCAGGTCTTGGACCAGTATAGGTAACTTCAACTTGAGCCAAAGCTTTTCTTTCTCTTTCCTTTTCTTGGTCCTTTGCCTCCTTCTCTTTTCTTTTCCTTAACTCAGCTACAGAGATTTTAAGCTCATCTGCTTCTTCTTGCTCGAGCATGTCTATCAGTTCTCTTGTAGCTTTCTCTTCTTCTATTTTCTGCTCAGTCTCAGAAACCTCTTCAGCCTCAGATTCAGATTCTGTTAATTTTTGTTTCTTGGCTGCAGGTTCATCTTCTTTTAATCCCAGCTCCCCCTCAAGCTGAGATTGCCTCTCTGCTCCTTTTGACAGTCCTAGTAGAGCTTTAGCTTGAACTAAATCAGCATCAGCTTCAGCTTGATCCTTCTCCCCCTTTTTGTCATCATCAATAGGGGATGAAGTCTTCTGTTGTTGGAGTGCAACAAATGCAGAGGTAATTTCTTGAACATATTTTGTCAACTTCTCAAGGCGTTGATAGATCTTTCGTTTGTTTTTCTTCTGCTTGAGATGGAACAGACCAAACTGAGCAGCAATGTAGTCCTTCAGCTGTTGGATGCCTGAGGAGGCTGTTTTATGTTGAGGAGAGTCTTTGGGTGCATCATCCAAAGGTTGGTGTTTACCTTTAAATTCATTTGCACCAGAGTTTGGACCCTGTGATTCACCTTGGTATAGAGATGAACCATTGACAGGTCGTGCAAAGGAGTGTGAGAAGTGAAGAGAAGTGAGAGGGCTCAAAACGTGAAGTGTATGGGTAGGTTGGCTTATGGGTTTGTAGGGGGTGATTGATCCTGGGGATTAGTCATTTCTTCAATGTTACCTAAGTGTGTCTACTTAGGCATAGTAATGAGCTCTCCTATGGCACTAGGGAGTGTGGGCTGAGTAGACACCACACCCGGTTTAGGCTTAAGGGTAGATATGAGCCTCGAGGTTGACACCTGAAGAGTAGGCGTATTTCCCTCAACTCCTGCCGGTGGAGGGATCAGTGTGATCTCAGCTCCAGTGATGCCTTTAGGAGTGGCACCACCTTTGGCAGTTTTTCTAGTATAGGTTCGGATATTCTCCCTAGCAGCAGTGGGCATACTAGGGGTGGCTTCAGAGTGGGATTGTAGATGGAATGAAGGTGGAGGAGATGGGTTAGACTGGGTTAGGTTTACCGCAGCCTTATCTCCAAAGGTGGATGGAGAAAAGTGAGAAGAAAGGGAAAGTGGAGAGGTCTTACCAGAAGCAGCTTTAGTGTGTACTGGTTCAGCTTGAGCAGAGTGCTCAGCTTGAACCTCGGTGTCAGCTTGGGAAGCTCCCCCTTGATTTGATCCCTCTACTTCACTTTCTGAAGAAGCTGCCTCAGCAATCAGGAGCATAGGTGCACTCAGACCTTCTTGCTCGGGAAAGATGTCATTGTTGAACATCTTCGAGCTGAGTGTTGGAACAGGGAACAAGTCCTGCCCAGCTTCATATAATTGATCTCCCAACTCAGCTTCTATCACCAAGGATAAGTACCTTATGAAAGGCACATGGAGATCCCTTGGTGTCTTCAGTACTTAGGCCTTTGAGCTCATTGAAGATGAGCAGAGAATAGTCTAGATTTTGAGCAAAGTACATGTTGTACAACAACTGCATCTCGAACTCATTTACCTGGTCCAAGCCTCCAACCTTTGTTCCCAGTGAACGAATTACCGTAGAAACCATAAAACCCCAGCTCGAAGGTGGCCTTTTTTATTACACCCTCTGTTTGTGGGTGACCCATACGGGGTAGGACAGACCTTGCCACCTGCCTTGTCATAGCAGGCTCGAACACATCATTAGCAAGGAGTTGAAGAACATCCCTTAGCCTCCGGACAGTAATGACAACTATTCTATCCCCATGTAGAACAGTTCCAACAATCTCTCCCATGTTCTGGTTATAGGTACAAGTATACCAGAACTCCAACAAATGTTGTGGAACTATGTGGAGTGGTGCGCCTGTAAAAGCGAATGCCAAATGGAATTTTCGGATATAATCCACCCATGCTTCATAGCCTCTGTTCCTCTTACGTTCAGGGATTGCCAAACATGCACGTTGATTGTTTACTTTAAGAACTGGCATCCCGTTGTTTTTTAACGTAGCACCTCTAACCATCCTATCACCGAGATTTAGAATGACTCCGTCCATCGTCGAATAAAACTTGAGTAACACTGAGTAACTTCAAAAGTCGCACTGAGCGATTAGGGTTTAGAAAAGAGATGAACGAGAGATTGCATTGAGCAATTGGAGGTGTTTGTGAAAGGTATATAAGTGAATGAGAGGTTCGGAATTGCGAATTGTAAGCGTAAACCTCCGAAAATCAGTTTGGGTCGTTATATATACCTTTCCGAGGAGAGAGAAAAGTTACCGTTTGAAATCCCTTTTTGTCCGTTACACGTAGCAAACTTACGGCGCAAAGGAACAATGATTGAGATGAAATATATCATCTTATTTAACAACATTTTGGCTATATTCTTGTACTAAAAACCAGATATTGTCATAAATCAGTTATGTATTTTATGTAAAAAATTGACAATATCAATTACCCCACACATAGGATCTTCCTTGTCCTCAAGCAATGGGTGCATGCTTAATTAAAAACAAATCATCAAAAATTTACAATTATAATTAAGTCAGAAATCCAGCTTTATTTAACATGATTAAGATATTAGCACAAGTAGAAAATTATTCAGAAATAATCACGACTTTGCATTCTCACCAGGTGGTTCACTCTATCACTCAAGTGTATAAGGTTTAAATCAATTCAGTGAATCACATAATGTCATAAAATGCCATATTATCATATTCTTGTATCCAAATCGAATCTGCACCACTAGAGACTTTACAACTGTCAAGAGGACTTTGGGGTTAAAATGAAAAAGGCTATGGTTAAGGGTAGGAAGAAGGGATATAAAAGTGGCAAAAATAAGAATCCAAAAATCAAGTTAAACAATTTTGTAAGCTGCTTTTATTTGAACTAACGCACAGGAATATCACAGTATTTTTGTTGAGAATACAATTCACTGAGAAGTGATGGAATCAGAATCTTCTGAATAATGGCTAATATCCAGGCAATACTGAAGAAAAAATTACTACTCAATGTATGACAACCTCAAAAATAGCCAAAGAAAGGCATATCAAGCATCTGAGATTTCTCATTTTTCTCTGATGATTTTCTAATTTTTATGGATTTTCTGGGTTCAGCTATCCCGCTAATTGGTGTATGAACAACTTGAAGATTATAGGAACACAATATGGAACTAAGCAGCAAATATTGGATTTAACTGATTTTGGAAACTTAAAAATAAAATAGACTAAAAATGGGATAAAATGGGTGATGAAACGAAAGGATAAGGCTCAAAATGGTTAACTAGGGTGTCGAATGCTAAAAATGAACATTACGCTGAAAAAGGGATAAAAAGAAAATAAATTAAATAATATAAAATTGAGATTATTTAAGTTTGAATGAAAAAGGCTTAAAAATAACGGGTTTAAAAAAAGAAAGACGGCCTCTATCAGTGCAATAGTCTAGTTCTCTTTTTGGTGGTTTCGAAAAGAATTCAGTAACAAGTTCTGAAATATATGCAATTTAGACATACTCACAGCAAATGAATCAGTGTTTTAATGATAACAACTAATAGGCTCAAACACTCAATATAAAGTACGGGCTGTATTAATGCTAAGTCGTGATATCTCCGATAAATTTCTTTATGTAATCTTGAAATCATGAAAATATTGCTGGAATTTCAAAAAATAATTATAAATGAAAAAACTTCTGATTTGAATTAAGATTAATTTACAAACAAAGCAATGAGAATTTTTGAAATTTTTGCTCTTTTTCGGGGGTTTTTATTAACTTTTGCGGAAAAATCAGCAAAATAATAATACGACACAATTGTAACGTCTCTACCCCACACTTAAAAAAATACATTGTCCTCAATGTATTTAAAGCATGAATTACACAGTGAAGTAGAGAAAACTCCCCTATTTTTCATTTGGAAGGTCGGTCGGATGGTAGTGCATCATGTTCACAAGCAATAAAACAATTTTGAAACCAGAAAACTCATAGCAAACATTAGCAACCAAACACAATATATACATACAGAAAGGAATATAATACAATAGTTCCAGTGTCAGTACAAAAATAAAATACAATAAAGAAAAGATATCAGTCCTCGTCATCATCATCATCATCATCACCTGCCCTGGCACCAGATGTGCCAGCCTCTGTATCATGAGCTCGAGTAGGATAGGGAGTGGGAGGAGTGAAGCCCTGATGTAGGAAGAATGCTTGAAACGAGGTGCACAACCACTGTGTATCACACTCTAAAGCAGATAATCTGTCATGAACGTCCGTAGCATCAGATGCTGCTGTGGTGCGGGGTCTCACTCTCCTGACAGGCGGTGGTGGTGGAAGATCCGGCTGCTCCATCTCTTCGTCCGGCTCTGGCTCTGGTCCACTAGCAGGCTCATCATCTAAAAGCCTCGCTCCCCCACCTAGAATCCTCTTTATAATATGCATAGTATCTAATAAAGTCTCAGATAGGATCCTAGGCTGGTAAGTGGTAAAAAGTGGTTCCTCCTCTGCGGTCAGAATCTAATATGATCGTGCAAGTCTCGTGATGAAATGACTACCACAGAAAGTACTAGAAGGATGAACACGTGCAACTCTGTGGCTCAAGAATAAAGCTAGGCCAAACGGCAGGTTGCAGTGGACATCTCGGCTCAAAGCACACCACTGGAAAAGTAAATCTGACAGAGGCACTTTCTCACTACCTCGGGGATGAGCAATGGTATTGGCTATCAGGCGATGGATGAGACGATGAATAGGATGTCGAAAGCTGCTCTCTAGAGCTCTGTTGGAGTCATAAACTCCATGTGCAATCCTGCGCCAAAACTTAGATCCGGAGAAGATAGACGGAGACCCTCTCAAAGCAGATGTAATGAATGGAACAAACTGTGGGCTCTCGGTCTCCTCTCTGGTGTACAGACCTACTCTCCAGGCAAACTCAAGAATGATAAGCTGCCTCTGATGACCTCCTAATCTAAATCTCAAAACAGTCTGATGTGTGTAGTCAAGGGAGGTAGCATCGAAATGGACAGTGGATAGAAACTCTAGAACGAGCTCTCTGTAGATCGGCTCATGGATGCTAAAGAGTCTACGCCACCCATGGCAAGTAAAAAGCACAGGTCCACCCTCAGGTCTGAATCGGTGTCTAAGGTATGGTCGGAGGAGTGGACTCAATTGTAATCTCTCTAATAGGTCCCAATCTAATGAGATACCTATCTCTATCTGTCTAGGCAATAATGATACTAACCTAGTAACATACTCCGTACACGTGACGTCATCGTCAACCAGAGCTGGGAAATCTAGCCAGCGGTGAGTAATGTGTGGAAGTTGTGGTGCAGCAGCTGGTACTCCCCTCTGGGCTCTTCCTCTTCTTCTTGGTCTTTGTGCCATCTGAAAATAGTTTCAAATCAGACAAATACGCGAAATTGACCTATAATATATATATGACTATTTTAATACTAATTCCTAGATGAACATTAAGCATGAAACATAATTGACCAGAGAAATCAGTTTGAAAAAGTCAACAAAAGTCAAAATTAGGTCAAAAAGGATCCCGCGGCGTGGTGATTACTGGTTCCGCGGACGCGGGACTGGAGAAGATGATGAACAATCCATTTTGTAAAATCAATCAACCAAACTAGTCCCATTTTGTTCCTAGACTAGCGATTAAGCAATGGGGACTAGTTTTAATCATTTCCATCCACACAATTGGGAGAAATCAGTCCTCAAAGGTCTCGGTTTTTAGGGTTTTCAAAAACCGAATAAAAGCTTGATTTTCTAGAAGTTTAACATGCAATAACATAAAATAATCAATCCTAAACACTACTAGCATGTTATAAACTACAAATCCGAGGCTAATAGAACAAAATACATGCTATACCTCTCGGATTTAGTCGAAAACCGTAAAAGGGGGTATTTTGAACATTCCTTTGATGATTACGAGTACAAACGGATGAAATGTGGACTGAAATCGGTTGATTGTTGCTCGGCTATGGATTCCGCGTAGAGAGAGAGAGATTTTCCCCGTTTTGTGTGTGTGCGTGTTATGAACTGAAACTAGGGTTTTATTTTAAAAACCTGTTCGCTGATTACCGCGTCGCGGTATTTAACCCTTCCCGCGTCGCGGAAAGTGACGATTTGGTTTATTTTGCAATTTTCAACCTGTTTTCTAATTCAAACACTTGAGGAACGTTTTAAAACACAACACCTTCTAATATGTGACTTGGTTGTAGGAAAATAGACGGAAATGGAATACAACTACACAACGAACAAAGAAGAAAATATTATAAACAAGTTACATACTATTCGTACGGTATGTAAGCGAACATTTTGACGCTTTGAAATGCGGAATCTTTAAGAGTCAGATCTTCAAGACTAATTATTGAAAATAACAGGAATACGAAAACAGAGAGAAACTATGCGAACAATCAAAAAGAAGGAAAAAGGGATACCTTAGTGCCGGTTTGCATACAACTTACTTACGCGGAGTTGACAAAAATAGTTAATCATATCGCTAGGAATTACCGAATTTCCAACATCTTCCGAATTCTCTTGCTCTTTGTTTGATTGCAGAGCGTGATGTTCCTCTACAGAAGTTCCTGTAGTTGTGGTCTCTTCTATATTGTTTAACATTCTGTTAAGCTCTATCAATAATTTCAATTCTAACATCTAAAGGCAAATAAGTACGGAAATATAAACATGAAAGCAAAACAAATGAATCTTAGGAAAGCATATCCAGTTCTTTAACGTCTCCCGGTAAAAGACGTATGCTTCTTTACCATCAAAGAGATTCTGACTGAAGCTTCAGTACTTCAGTTTGTTCATTTTCAAGTGGAACTCCCAAGTAGTGTTTCACACGGTGACCATTAACTTTAAAAATGTTACGTGCAAAGTCAGTTAAATCAACGGCACCATAAGGATATGACTTATGCACTACATAAGGACCTTTCCATCTTGATTTCAGTTTTCCTGGAAACAAGCGGAGACGAGATTGATACAGAAGTACACGATCTCCCGGCTGGAATTCTCTTTTGTCCCTCAGTCGGCTATGGTGGTATTTCTTTGTTCTTTCTTTGTAGATCTTCGAGTTCTCATACGCTTGAAGCCTTAACTCATCGAGTTCATTCAAATCGAGCAATCGCCTTTCACTTGAGGTCGAAACATTAAGATTTAGTTTTTTTAAAGCCCAGTATTCCTTATGTTCGAGTTTGACTGGTAGACGACATGCTTTTCCATAAACCAACCTATATGGTGTAGTACCAATAGGTGTTTCGTATGCTGTTCTAAATGCCCAAAGAGCATCATTGAGTTTATCGGACCATTCTTTTGGATTATTACCCACTGTTCTTTCCAAAATTCTTTTCAAACCTCAGTTTGTGACTTCGAATTGACCACTCGTTCGCGGATGATAAGGTGTAGAAAACTTATGAGTTACCCCATATCGTTTCAATACCTTTTCGAGTTGTGCATTGCAAAAGTGAGTGCCCCGGTCACTGATTAGTGCCTTTAGGGTTCCAAATCGGGAAAATATTGTTTTCAAGAATTTTGATACTACCCTTGCATCATTAGTAGGCAAAGCTTGTGCTTCAGCCCATTTGGAAAAATAATCGACTTCTACAAGGATGTATTTGTTTCCTCGTGAGTTTGGGAATGGTCTCATGAAATCAATACCCCACACTTCAAATATTTCAGTAATTTGAATGTAGTTTTGAGGCATTTCATTTCTTGCAGATATGTTTCCTGCTCTTTTGCAATGCATCGCACGATTTGACATAAGCAAAAGCACCTTTAAAGATTGTTGGCCAATAGAATCCTGAATCTAAGATTTTCTTAGCAGTATATCCAGGTCTATTATGACCACCAGTTGGGCCTTTGTGGCAATTGTTGAGAATGCGTTTTGCTTCTGTCTCACTTACACATCTTTGAATGATGAAATCGGGTCCTATCTTAAAAAGATAAGGATCATCCCATAAATAGTGCTTAAGGTCACAGAAGAATTTCTTCTTCTGTTGGTAAGTAAGTCCTTTTCTTAAGACTCCTCCTGCCAGATAATTCGCAAAACCGGCGAATCAAGGAGGGTCATCAACAACTGATGAATTTAACATAAATTCATGAGGGAATGTATCATGAAAAACGGTTTCATTGAGAGCTTCTAAGGTCGGATTATCAAGCCGCGAAAGATGATCTGCCGCTAAGTTTTCTGCACCTCTTTTATCTCGGATTTCAATATCAAACTCCTGAAGTAGGAGTATCCATCTAATCAATCGAGGTTTCGCATCTTGTTCAGCGAACAAATACTTAAGAGCGGAATGATCAGTAAAAACCACTATTTTTGATAAAATCAAGTAGGATCGAAATTTATCAAAAGCAAACACGACTGCCAAGAGTTCTTTTTCTATTACAGTGTAGTTTTCTTGAGCATCAGTTAAGGTTTTACTTACGTAATGGATCGGATGAAATCGTTTTTCTTTTCTTTCTCCTAAAACAGCACCTACTGTAAAGTCACTAGCATCGCACATGATCTCAAACGGTAAAGACCAATCAGGGCTAGCAAGAATAGGCGCATTTATCAGTTTCTCTTTTAACAAATTAAAGGCATTTAAATATTCAGGAGAGAAACAGAAAGGAGTATCCTTTTCCAACAGCTTAGTCAATGGTTTAGAGATTTTAGAAAAATCTTGAATAAACCTTCGATAAAAACCAGCATAGACAAGGAAACTTCTTATGGCTTTGACATTAGTTGGGGGAGGTAATTTTGCAATTATATCAGTTTTTGCTTTATCAACCTCAATTCCCGAACTAGAGATTCTATGTCCAAGAACAATACCCTCGCGTACCATAAAATGACATTTCTCCCAATTTAACACCAGTTTAGTGTTCACACATCTTGACAGCATTTTCTCTAAATTCTTAAGACAAGAATTGAAACAATTTCCAAAGACTTAGAAATCGTCCATGAAAATTTCAACACCATCTTCAAATAAATCATGAAATATGGCTGTCATGCATCGTTGAAAGGTCGCAGGAGCATTACATAACCCAAACGGCATTCTTCGATAGGCGAAAGTACCATAGGGGCATGTAAATGTGGTTTTCTCTTGATCTTCAGGAGCGATCGAGATTTGAAAATATCCAGAGAAACCATCAAGAAAACAATAGAACGAATTTCCTGCTAAACGTTCTATCATTTGATCAGTGAAAGGAAGAGGATAATGATCCTTCCTTGTGGAATCGTTGAGTTTCCGATAGTCTATACAAACACGCCAACCAGTAACTATACGAGTTGGAATCAGTTCATTTTTATCATTTACTACAACGGTCATTCCTCCTTTCTTTGGGACTACTTGAACAGGACTAACCCACGGGCTATCTGAAATTGGATAAATCAAGCCTGCATCAAGTAGTTTGATTACTTCTTGTTTGACTACCTCTTGCATGTTAGAATTAATTCTTCTTTGTCTTTGTACACATGGCTTGTAATTTTCTTCCATGAGAATTTTATGTGTACAAAAAGAAGGATTAATTCCTTTTATGTCTGAAAGCTTCCATGCAATGGCAGTTTTGTATTTTCTCAATACCTGTAAAAGCTCAACTTTTTCTTCTTCTTTAAGATTAGATGCTATAATCACAGGTAATTTTGAATTTTCCTTACGGAATGCATATTCCAAGTGAGAAGGAAGTTCTTTTAACTCAAGAGACGGGGGTTCAATAACAGATGGTTTTGATTTGTTAAGTTCAGCTTTTTCAAGAGTTTTGATTACGGACAAACCTTTCTGCAACTCTTCCCTTTTGATGAAACTTATTATCTCCAGGGCAGCCTCACTTTTGGCTTTTAGGAATATTACCCAGGTGAATCGTGAGAACTCATATACTATCACCAGAGTGTACTTCTTGCCACTTAGGCTTGGAGTACTTATGGGTCCAAATAGATCCATATGCAACATATGCAATGGGTCTGTTATTGAAAAATTTTGCTTTGATTTAAAGGACCCTTTATGGTGTTTCCCTTGTTCACAAGCTGAACACAATTTGTCTTTGACAAATGTGATTTTTGGTAATCCAGAGACTAACTCTTTATTAGACAGCATATTTATATTTTTAAAGTTCAAATGAGACAAACGTTTATGCCATAACCAACTCAGCTCAGGAACAGAATGGGAATACAAGCAGGTTTTATTATTGGGATCAGCAGAATTAAGATCAAGTAGATACACATCTCTTTCTCTTTTAGCTATTAATACAGGCTTTCCCTTAGCATTATAAATTGTTCCTGTTTTCTTCCTAAAAGTAACAACATTGTCCTCATCACACAATTGACTGATACTAATCAGGTTGTGTTTGAGGCTTTTGACATATGCAACTCTCTGGAAAGTGACTTTACCAGCTTGCATCTTCCCATAGCCTTTGGTTCTTCCATGGGAGTTGTCACCAAATGTTACTTTAGGACCTTCATCTCCTGGAAATCACTGAGAAGTCCTTTCCATCCGGTCATGTGCCTTGAACATCCACTATCCAAGTACTATTTACTTGCACCCTGCACATGATATAAAAACTAAACACATTAGTTTTGCTTGGGAACCCACTTCTTGGTGGGTTCAGATGAGGAGCACTTAGCAGCTTCATCTTGTTGAACTGACAGCTCAGCTTGAGCAGGAACTGAATCCTGTGTAGGCTGATCAGTTTGTTCTTGCTCAGGGCTTGAGATTTCAGCATCACAGTCCTTAGCCTCATGACCTCTACTTCTGCATTTGTAGCATCTCCTTCTTCCAATGATGACAGGAGGTAGAGTGTCTAAAAATCCTTGTGAGAATTTACTCTCAGTTTTAGGATTGTATATGGTGGATAACTTCTCAACTTTCTTTGCAAGCTGATTCACCTGGTGATCACTGACTTTGGACTTACCTTTGTCATGCTTACTGGACTCACCAGTTTCAACAGGTTTGGACTTACCACTATTGATCTTCTTGGACTTACCAAGATCAACGACTTTGGACTTACCATTGTTGTGATTTGACCTCTGACTTACAGTGGTCTTCCTGTTCTTATAACTTCTCTCCGAGCCAGATAGAGAATTTTGTCTTTTGAAAGGATTTGGATTAAGCCTTTCTATGACTGAAGTTCTTTGAACAGGCTGAGTGCCTAATCTGTCCAACACAGACTTACCCTGTTGTTTGGATGTTGAGCACTCATTACCATGATCTTTGGCCTTCACAAACATATTGAATTTTAGGCTTGGATCATGTTGTTTCTCTGAGGCTGACTTCTGAGACTTAATCAGTTGTCTATCTTCCTCAGAATTTGTACTTGCTATCTCATCATCAGCTACATAAGCTGCTGTATGATAGTCACCTCCAAGTACAGCCTTCACCTGTTTAGGTATTTGTTGGTTTATGCACTGTTCAGCAACCTTTGATGACTTACACCAAGACTCAGTGATCTTTTGGAGTTGATCAGCTTTGTCTTTAGCTTCCTGAAGTTCTTCACTAAGAAGTTTGTTAATATGTCTTTGACATTCAAGGTCACACTGTGCTTTCTTACCAACATCAATGAGAGATTGATTTTCCTTAATCTCATCTTTAAGTTTAGCTATTTCAGCTTTGAGGTCAGTCTGAGACTTAAGGCTGGTCTTGAAATCATTTAGCAGATAGTCGAATGCAAGACCCTTTTCTTCATCAGTGTAAGAGTAGAAATTACTGACCTTATACATGGAAGCATGATCCCAATCACTGAGCTTGCTGTTTTCCTCAGCTTCCTTCATGTTAGCTTCAAAGATTGATTCGGGCATACCATAATCAACCTCATCGATTTCTATCTCTTCATCTTCTTGAGCCATCAGACATACATCATCATCTGATGTAGATGATTATGTATCCCATGTTTCAGCAATTAATCCTTTTGCACTGGGTTTGTCTTCAGTCTTTCCTTTCTTGAGCTGAGTATATTTCTTCTTGTATTTATCAGCTCTGTAAGCATTCTTATCAACAACTGATGTTGATTCCACCTTCTTTGATCTGCACTCAGCAGCAATGTGTCCCTTTTTCTGACAATTGAAGCACACAACATATTTGGGATAAAAAGAACTCTTTCCTTTGCCCCTGTCAGATATTCCTCTTCCCCTTTGAGCTCTTCTCAAACGTCTTGCTAACATTGCCATTTGCTTAGTGATATTCAGAACATCATCAGTATCACTTGAGTCTGAGTCTGAGTAGTCAGCTTGAGAGTCTGACTCAGTCTCAGATTCAACAACTAGTGCCTTAGGATTTTTCTTCTTCTTTTTCTGTGCAACTAATGCAATATCAGTTTTATCCAAGGACTCCTTCAGTTATTGTTGAGAAGATTTCTTGTGTTCAGTGATCTGTTCATGATTCAGCAAGAACCCATAGATAGACTGTAGGTTGTACACGTGTAGTGTTCCTCCGGCCCTCAGTGTCGTAGTTACATCATTAAACCTTTCTGGTAACACGTCCAGAAATTTCAGCACCAGTTCAGCTTCATATTTCCTTACACCCACACTTAGTAGGTCATTTATCAAGCAGTGAAACCTTGTGAACAAATCTGACAAGGTTTCATTCTTCTTTGAAAAGAAGTTTTCATAGGATATATTCAAATGATTTTTCTTGTGCTGCTTGACCAGATCAGTTCCTTCATACGTGACACTCAGCGTATCCCATATATCTTTTGCAGTTTGACACCCAGTCACAGTGCGCAAGATTTCATTTGACAGGGCATTCGCTAGAACACTTTTAGCCTTATCATCTAGATTGAAAAGTTTCCAATCTTCATCAGTCCATGATGCAACATGCTTTCTTGTTTCCTTTTCAGATCTGCCAGGAGACGAATCACTGACAGTAGCAGGAATCTTGGGGATAATTGGTCCTTTAGTGACAACATCAGACATACAGTTGTCAATGGACTTGAGGAACAGCATGGCTCTGAACTTCCACATAGGATAGTCAGATCCATCAAATATGGGATAGCCTTTGGGAGACATCTGTGGAAAGTTTGAAAAATTGTTGCTTGTAGACATTGTCAACTTTCTCATAATCTAGAACTTTCAACTAATGAAATCGTTCAGCCTGCTCTGATACCAGTTGTTGGTCCCTTGTATGAGAGAGTAACAACAAGCAACCGATGTGTAAAAGGGGGGTTGAATACACTTTCTACGGAAATTGAACAAATCAAATAAAAGTGTAACACACAGTAAATCAAACCACAATCAATCGAATGCTTTTATTAAGAAGATGATTACAATGCTTTGAATAAGAAGATGATTACAATAACTATCAAGTAATCAACTCTTGATATATAACCACCTAATATAAATCTCTCAATCTCTCAAACTTATTTATCTATAATCAACTTATGATTATAGATACTGACGACTCTCTAAACAGGATTTCACACAGATTGACAACTTACCAATATCACAACTGATGTGATAGTTCGAACACACGAACACTTGGGCAATCTGTGAGTTTTTCTTGATCACGTTGAACTGACAAACAGTAATCAAGATTCGTAACACATACGGTGAGGTGAGGTTTGGCTCTGCAACACTTAGTTGTTTTTGTATCAAAGTCGTACCTCTAAACTTATCAGGAGATAAGTATTTATAATCATGTGCCTACGGTTCCTAACAAACTAAGACTCAACTTAATTCGCTAACTAACTCTCGGATAATCCGGAATCTTGAATCTTGAATCTTCTATCTTCAATCTTGATTTTGGAGTCTTCTTATCCGCGCCGTAGATATAGAGAGAGATAAAGATGAATTTAAAACATATTTAAATTATCTTTAGACTGACTTCTTCACTTGGACTGAGTTACTCAGCTTGAAACTCATCAAGCTGAGTTCTTCGAGAACAAATCCGAATTCATACATGAACTAACACGTACATTGATAAACTCATCCTTAGAAGTCTAACTTAGTTGACTAAAACATATTTAGCAACTCTGTCGAGCTGACTCTGCTTTTGAGCTGAGTCACTCAGCTTGAACCACATCAAGCTGATTACTCGATATATACCTTATGTGACATACACAGATTATTAAACATATTAATAAACAAACTAAGTTATAATATAAACTGATCAACATATGCTCAGCTTATACTCAGTCTGAATCACTCTAAGTGTTCAGTCTGACTAAGCTTCATAATTCTGTTTAAGTTATATGTAGAACTCATCTTACAAACTTAACTTTGTCTCATCAAATTCAAACTGATGAGATCATTTTCCCAACAATTGTTAAAAACAAATTATATTTGGTTTTACTATCTTTTTTCTGAATTATCAAAAAATTTGCGTGTTAGAGGGATAGAGTCGTAGTTATGTCCGCCACAATTAACTTTTCTATAATTAATTAGAATTAATCTATGATATTGTTTAGTTAATATATTGACCTAAATAAATATTTCAAAGATTATTTTCATGGCTCGTCAAGTTATCATCGTGAATTGCTATCATTGCGGTAATGTTAAAAAAGATCAGGTCCCTCATTACTCATGTGGCGAGATGTACTTACTTGAGAATCTTGATGTTACTGGCTGGAATATTTTGGATTTTTTTTAGTTCATGTGTTGGAGGTTTAGCAAATTTGTGTATTTGTATTATTGTACCCCTTTCGACAGAGTTATATTTGTGTCATTATATATTATAATACTCTATATAATACTCATCTTTGTAATTTTTTTAGTTCTCATTATATATTATAATACTCTATATAATACTTCAACCTAAGTCATGAACATGTATATTTGTCTCACATGTCTTACGTACAATTATACTCATCTTTGTAATTTTGTGTTTATCTACACTCCTTACCAAATAGTTAATAATAACTCACTTGATATTAACAATTAATAACAATCATAAAATAATCTCACTCTAGTATTTTATATGTACAATGACATGTATATTTGAGTTCGTGATATGTTATGTGATGTTTCATACAAGTTAATAGTTATAGTTGCTTAACTTGCTTGTGTTTATTGGTCTAGATCCTTATATGTGATTATGTGCTTCGGACTTTGGATTGTTTCTCACTATAAGGTGTCGTGTAAGGTTCATGTGGCTTCGGCAATTGGAAACCATAATTACATGGGTTGTGGATAACTTAGTGCAAATAGTGGAGTAGTATGATAAGTAGAAATGATGACCGTGTTGAAGGGATGACGAGCCACCGATCCAAAGCATACACAAGTGAAACTGGGGAAAAGGTTATTCACTCCTGACAACAGTTGTATGGTGGATGTGTTGTTATCCCTCACCTTGATGTGAGATGTGGACGTACCCACACCTCTTATGTGCTAAACTTTAATCGATACCATATTATGCAAATGTGTTTACTACTATGATGACATGAGTTAAATACTAAACTATGTTTTGGAGCACTCGCTAGCTTTATGCTAACGTGTTATGTAAAAATATTTTGTATCCACAAGTAATATGTAGCTAAGGCGGGGTGGTTAAGAACTTTTGGAATATGTTGTTTATGTAATTTAAAGACATGTTGGCATAGAGTAATTGACTCTTTTGCTGTTATGATACTAATTGATGGTTGTGTGTACAAGATATCAAGTAACACCAACCGTTTGTAAAGCAAGTTAATGCTTCCGCATGATTTATATGTTATTTAAATTATGTTTAAAAGTGTAGTTTGAAAAGTTCAAATTTGTACTGAAAATCAAGGTGTGGAGATAATTTGTTGTGATGATGTGTGTTTCGTACTGAATCGGAACAAATTCTACAAGAATGTCACCAAGGACCTACTGAGGGATATTTTGGCCCTAATTTAAAAGCTAAATTATTTTTATGCAGGGTTCTATTGGCAAAACATTTTCAAGGACGCGTTCGCCATGGTAAAAATATGTGATGCATGCCAAAGATTTGGTAATATTTCCAAACGTGTTGAAATGCCAAAAAAAAGGTATTTCGGTATGTGAGGTGTTTGAAATTTGGGGAATTAATTTTGTGGGTCCATTTCCTAATTCAAATAAACATATATATTTTGGTTGTTGTTGACTATGTTTTCAAATGGGTTGAACCAAAAGCATTACAAACAAAGATGCCCACGTTATAGTTGATTATTTGAGAACTTTGTTTTCATGCTTGGTATATCTAAAGCTTTAATTAGTGATAGAAGAACCCATTTTACCAATCAACAAATAAAAAAAGTTGAAAAATATATTTCACAAATTTTTCTACTTTCTGTCATCCACAAACTAGTGCACAAGTAGAAAACCTAAACCGCTCTTTAAAAAGAATTCCGGAACAAACTATGCAAAATAATCCTAAATTTGGACAACCAAATTAGATAATGCATCATGAGCATTTCATACAACTTACAAGACTTTAAGTTTGTCACCCCATTAATACAGGAATATCAGTTACTTTACTAATTGCTACGTATTACATGTAATTCTAGTATTATGTTAATGTTGATTTAGTTACCTAGTTGAGCTTTGACAATTGTATAGATATATGCTAGCTTGGCCTATATAAGTTGTAATGGTGTACATAATTTCCTCCTTAATTAAGGTATTTATATATTTTATAAACCAAAGCACAATTAAAGTTGAAGAAATAAACTCCCAAGTTCCATTCCCAAATCATTCATATTGTTATGCCAAAGGATAATTAACAATGTAACATCGACCAACTGTAACGCACAATAACTTATGCAACTCAACTTAACAATTGTAACGCAACTTATTACAATAGTTACAATATCAATATTTGTTCAAAATCTTAATTCTAATTAGTTTTTGCAATCCTTTGCAAATTTCTTTTCAAGTTCCCACCTTCCCTTCCAATTGATGTGTGGTCTCCTCCACTTCACTAGTCTACACAAACATCCAACCTACCATCATATATTTTCGCTTTTTTAGCATCCCGGTTTTCATATTCTAATTTTAATGCTAAATTAAGCTTATCCGCCGCTTGATCCATACAAGGACGTGTACAAGGATCCGTATCTAAACAATCTCATATAAGATATTCACATGCGCTGGAACATCTTCGAGAAATATTTTTCTTAACGTGTTTTGGGGTAAACGTCGGAAGTTCTCCTTTCAAGACATATGGAAGTGCAAAAGTAACAAGTCTCTTCCAAGCTGATCTCTTGCATAGTAGTTTCAATATGATGACACCAAAAGCATACACGTCAGCTTTGTGACTTAACATGTAATTGGGTTCATAACATTCTGGAGCTATATAACCTTGTGTACCTATTATAACAAGTGCTTTAGCTTTGAAAAAGAGTTACATTAAAAGTTTGAATCTTGTATGGTTAGATATTAACATAGAGATCTAGATACAATTATGCTTACAAAACCTTGTATATTATTTGTTATTAGTATCGAAGAGGATGGACCGGCAGCACGAGTCCTGGATAATCCAAAATCTGAGATCTTTGAAACCAACTTAGCATCCACTACAAATTTTCAGTCTTGAGGTCAATATGAATGATGTTGTAATCCTTTCGAGAATGTAGGTAATTGAGACCATTTAGCACGCCTAGGAGGATCTCAAGGCATTGATCCACTGTCAAAAGAGTGCCTTGTTTGTGATGGTAAATATAATCATACAAAGAACCATTTGGCATGAACTCGTATAAGAGAATCATCTCATCTCCTTCCTCGCAATATCCAACTAGATGAATGACGTTGACTTGATCACAATCTGAATGAGGGAGTTCCTTGTTGAGGGTCGATGCTCATACGTTTCACAGCCACAACTCTAGTGTAACCATTTCTGGATATGCTGCCACGGTAGACACTCCCAAATGCCCCTTTTCCTAATAAATTTTCCACATATATTTTCATTGGAAAATTCATTTGTTGCCCTATTTATCTCACTAAATGAAAATATGAGACTAGATGACACCGAGTTCGAGTTATTTATGCGAGAGAACTACATATGATTTTGGAGATCGATGAGGTTAGTGAAAATATGAAATAATGGAAAATAATGATATATAGTAACTAAGATATGTATAAAAATGACAAACTAAACTCTTTACAATTGTTTTCACAAACCACTACTAAGGTTGACAATTTTTGACACGATGACATAAAATAAATTACAAAGAACCAAAAATGGGTCAAAGAAATGTTTGTCAAAAAAATGGGTTAGGTTTGGTCCACCTGAAAATCTAGTGGTGACCTATCGACCCCAGAATGTAAAAAAAAAAAATCATAAATTTTTTTTAGTATTTAAAATGAGGATTGAGAATAAATTTTGGGCGGCATTGGGTTATGCCTTTATATTGATGTGTTACTTTAATTTTATTTGATTATTAGATAACATTATGCTACTTTGTAAATCATATAGTTTGTTATATTTTATTTATACAAATGTCCTTAAAATACTCATTTATATAAGATGAAGAATAAATCAAATCGAAACTTCAATCGAATTGAAACGAATAACGAATTTAAAGTTCGAATCTAAACTAGAAAAGCACGGTATTCTTAATTCGGATCGTAAAAACAAGGAATTACAAAATTGAAAATGAAAACGGTATTAAAAAATCAAAAAATGAGTTGTTAAATACATTTGGCCTAAATGGGTCAACACGAAACCCAATACATGAAAAAATGATATGACTCGAACCTGACACAAAATAAAAATGCTAAAATTTGGGTCGATAGAAAATATGGACACGACGAACCGATAATCCAATTTATGAGCCTTAATCACTATACACCGAAAACTAGTGTTTACAATCACTTTAATTTAATATTAATGAATCCTTTCTTATGCCTTCCATTTCTTTTGTGACTTGATGTTGTCAAATTAAGCGAACCTTTTTAAAAATGCAATGGTGATATTGTAATAAAATGTAATCCCACCCAAAATGGTAGGTTGGTTAAAACTTAAAAGAAAATATAAATACTAATGATTAAACAGGGTTCAATATACTTTCTAAATCCTATACAAAAAAATGTAAATCCTGAACCTTATTATTAAACTATCTATCAATTGTAGAAGTGATATGGTAATTTATCATGAGAAATGAAGGGTATTTTTGTAAACTCACATCTATATCATGATACATGAGATGATTAAATCTCATGAGAATTTGAATTACAACGAAAGTTGCAACTATTAGTTGGCTTATATATATATATATATATATATATATATATATATATATATATATATAGGGTATGGTTAAACAAAGAACCTCTCTTAAATATAGAACCTAAAGAACCACCCTCGTGATGACATGTGGCATTTTGATTAGGGGCAAAACTGGAAAATTGGAAAAAAAAAAAAACTCACGCGCCACCAGCGCCACCTCCAGCAAACTTAAAAGAAAAAAAGAAAAAAAACCCCATTCAACTTTAAATCATCATAACTTATTCGTTTTTAAGAATTTTAGCAAAAAAATTATATCAATAGATTCAGTTTTTCGTCCTCTTTCAAATAAGACCAGTCTTGATATATTTTTGAAATTTTTTTTTCAAAATGCAAAAAATTCAGAATTTGCATTTTCTTCTGGGTTTCACTCATGAATGCTAAATGCAAAAAATGTAAAATGCAAATTATCGAAGATGCATGTCAAGCAGATGCTTCCAAAATGCAAATTATGAAAATGAAAAATGCAAACCCCCAACTCTTATATGCATTTCCACTATCTGATTCAATAAACATAAAGCCCAAAATGCAAATTACATATTTCAAACCGAAAAATGCAAAATCCAGATCTAAAGATGATACCAAAATGCAAAATGCAAAACGGAGAAGGCTTGGTCGGACGTTGCCGTCATTGCCGTCACTGCTCGATGGTAAAAAACTGAAAATGCAAATACACCATATAAATAAGAAAGAGAAAGAACAGAGGGTGTATAACCCACTAATTTAAAATTTTTACAAACTGCTTTCACTAATCTAGTTAGAATACTTAACATACACGTTCGATTGTGAAGCATCTCAAAAACAGATGGTGAAGTGATGGGTGGTCTTCAACGATCTAAGCCAGAGTCGATGGTGGATATGGGAGTAGCACCGTCGCCGTCGATCTTGTTCAGATCTGCAACTACTCTACTACTAAAGCGAACAAAAACCAAACCCATCGTTCAAAACTTGGTTCACCGCTTCATATGGTGGTTGAGGTATTTGTAGCTGGCGATTACGGAAAAGGGAAACACCAGAGGAAGAAAAAACCTTGAGTCACGGGGGAACGTGCGGCGACACATGACGGGGGAAACCGTGAGTCGGGCGTCGACAGATGACGGGGGAAACCTTGAGTGGGGCGGCAAGCGTTATGTTGAAGAGGTCACTGCAATCGTAGAAGAGAAATGCTAAGGCAGAGAAAATGTTAATTTTGAAATCTAGAGTTGGTAGGTGGGATAAATAAATGGCAGAGATAAGCCATAACAATTTCATTCCCAAATTACCCTTAAGCAAATATAACAGCGCGTGAATGATTAAGTTTATTGATTAGTTTTTTGTTTATAATCTCAGCCGTTGATGTAGAGATCTAATGGATGATATTGGTTCTTTAGGTTCTATGCTTAAGAGGTGGTTCTATATTGATCCATTTTCTATATATATATATATGTAGAATAATTCCTGATTTGGATACAAGCAGAAGCTGCTACTTTAACTTCTTTTACCCAATATATATATATATATATATATATATATATATATATATATATATATATATATATATATATATATATATATATATATATATATATATATATAGGGTGTGGTTAAACAAAGAACCTCCCTTAAACAAAGAACCTAAAGAACCTCCCTGGTAATGACATGTGGCACATTGTTTAGGGCAAAAAAAGAAATTAAAAAAAAAACAATCGGCGCCTACAGCACTCACAACCAAAACCCACAACAAACTTAAAAAAAAACTCATTTACTTTAAATAATCATAACTCGTTCGTTCTTAACAATTTTAACATAAAAATTATACTGTTAGATTTAGTTTTTCGTCCTCTTTCAAACAAGACCGGACTTGATATATTTCTGAAACTTTTTTTTTTTGAAATGCAAAGTTTGCATTTTGAGTTGGGTTCATTCAAACTCAAAATGCAAAATCTGAAGTTTGCATTTTGAGCTGGGTTCATTCAAGCCCAAAATGCAAAATCTGTAGTTTGCATTTTGAGCTAGGTAATTCAAGCTTAAATGCAAAATCCGTAGTTTGCATTTTGAGCTGGGTAATTCAAGCCTAAATGCAAAATCCGTAGTTTGCATTTTGAGCTGGGCAATTCAAGCCTAAATGCAAATTCCGTTGTTTGCATTTTGAGCTGGATTCATTCAAGCCTAAATGCAAAATCCGTAGTTTGCATTTTGAGCTGTGTTCATTGAAACCTAAATACAAAATGCAAAAAACGAAAACGTACATGCTGCCTAAATGCAAACAAAATTTTCATGTTAAAAAAATTTTAGAAAAATATGGGAAGAGTGATCTTGTTTGAAAGAGGATTAAAAAACTAAAAGATTGGTATAATTTTTTTGTTCAAATTCACAAAACTTAAAAAGTTATGACAATTTAAAATTTTGGGGGTTTTTTTTTTTTTAAAATCGAGTTTGTTGGGGGGGGGGGGGGGGATTTTCCATGTTTACCCTTTTCTTCCTTAATTAATACATAATAATTACATTTTTGCCACCAATCAATCTCATCCATTGATTTTGATGATCCAAAGGTCCAGATTGGTTCTTTAGGTTCTTTGTTTAACACATGGTTCTTTATTGATCCAATTTATATATATATATATATATATATATATATATATATATATATATATATATATATTGACAAGTGGCACATTAATGTATTACATAAGTATTTTAATATATGATTTACTTTACAAACAATTATATTTTGTTTCTTTATCATAAATTTCAAAAAAAAATCTATAGCACTTATACAACTTTAACTCTATTTCTCAAGCAATCAGTAATAATAAAAGTTATCTTTTAATTAAAAGCTTATTCACAAATGTTAGATCAAAATTATTGTAATAGAATATATTGTTTGAGGGTGCTTATTGTAAATATACCTTAGAGGTATATATGCATATGATGTGTGTGTTGTATGCTAAATATTGCCACATTACAAAGAAATAAACTATGTGTGTTTCAAGGTGGAAATGAGATTCTCTCTCAACCTTTGATAGTTTACATTACAATCCTTCAATCTACCACTTATTTATTTATAACAACAAAAAGTCAAAAAGTACAAGATTTTAATAATGCATTCTTCAATTATCTAGAGACGTTTGATTAAATCTGGTAAGTAGTGACGTGTAAAAGAATAGAAAAAAGGCCTATACCTTGCTTTCATTTTTCACATAGCTGGAAGCATTTTAGTAAGTGGCTATACTTTTTTTTGATAAATAGACAACTAGGGGAATGTTCATTTGAGAACCAATGTTATTGCGAGAACCGCAAAAACCAATCTTAGCCATTGATTTAGTAAGTGGAATTCATTGATGGAGAGCGTGGAGGGATCAAGTGTGGCAGGGTGCATGTGATAAATTCATGGGTGGGTGATGACATTGAATGAGGGGGAATTGGACGGCTTAGGGTATGTTTGGTGAAACTGGCTGAGGCTGAAGCCAGTGCTCGGGCTTATTAATTGATAATCTAAAGCTCAAGCCATAAGCTACTTGAAAAGGCTTTTATTTTAGAGGTTTATGGAGGCTTATTGGGGCTTATGTTTTTTATAATCTCCTCATCCAAACGAGGCTAGAGGGCTGGGGATTATAAAAACTAGAATTTCAAGCTCCTATAAGCTCCTCGCCAAACAACCCTTAGATTGGTTCTCGCGGTTCTCGCGTTAACAATGGTTCTCAAATGAACTTTTGTCTATACAACTATATATGTTAACTTGATCTAAAGAGTAATTTTAACCCGGCACGAAGTGCGGGCAAGTTAAAAGCTTGTTTATTTATCATTTTAATCCTAAAAAAAATTTGAACAATGCATGATGTCTATCAATTGAAAGCAACTTCAAGTATGTCGCCCATTGAATACTAGGTAGGCCTATATCATAACTTGTAATGATTATTTACTTAATTCCTTCCTTAATTGAGAGATTCCAATAAAATAGATATATTTACCCCAAATATGTATTCGCAATTTATTGAATCATATTATTACCGTTAAATGTAAGCAAAGAACATTTTTAGATGTAAACAGCTTTGTAATTACTAGATGGTGGAAGTTTAGATCTAAGTTGTTGATCAAAATTATCTTTGGACATGATATGTAGGCTAGTACTGTGGTTTAGTTGATTTTGCTGTTTCAAAGCTGATAATGTAACTATGTTCTAAAATCTTTCCGCCATAGACTTCCCAAAGTTTCCTGCTTCCTATGCAATTTTCAGCCTCAAATCCATTGGTAGCCATTCTTAACTCACGAAGAGAGAATATCTTGTAACACCGGGTTTCAAGAGCTTAAAATTAGTAATAATTTAAACTTTTAAAGCTTGTTTATCAAAAGCGTGCAGCGGAAACTAAACACTGATTACAAAATATATAGTGTTTTTATCCGACTTGGCAATTAATAACACAATAACACCATAAGCCAAGTCCCAAAATGAATCGGTATTACCGCACTACAAACCGACCATCGGATCACAAGAAAATAAGCATAAGGTAGTGTTCCCATAAGTAATTATAACTACCGACAAGGACTCGCCTCACCAGGCTGCCTAATCTTTACATGCATAAAGGGCAAATCATGAACCGGTTAGCTACACTAGATAGTGAGTACAGGTTGCACATAAGTATCAATAAGCATGCTATCATAACACAAAAAAAGCACACAGGGCTATCCTATCACATCGCGGAGTGCCAACATATCAGTAGGAATCATATCTCGCAGGGTTTCAAGTCCCGCTCAACGACTCCAACTGGGGAATCAGCAACACCAATCCACACTCGTAGGGGAAGCAAAGAGCAGTCCACGCAGCGCGTTACGGAGCCACCTGGGCTCAAGCCACCTGGGCTGGGCCCTCAAGGGATCCAGCCGCATTATAGTCAGCTGACCTCAACCGTGTCGCAAACTATAAACAGTTCCCCGAGTGTCCGGACATAAATACATAGACAAATAGCCGATCCAATCAGGATCCAATTTCATGCGCTCATATAATCACGGTAATAACTGTTCATACTAGTGAACAAAACATGCGAGTATAACTTAATTATTATACATACTTACCACATGATTCATGTCACAGGTATTCATTTTCTTTCTTAGCAATTCTAATCATCATAAGCATGGTATATCAAATCATAACATACTTCAAGTACGCATACGCGAAGGCACAAACTACACATCATAGCACACAACAGTTAGCCCTACTTACTGAGCCTAATGGGAAACCGGTACTCACCTTGAGTTCAAAAAAGACAGATATAACGCCAGGAATCCTCAGAGTCCTCCGAATCGCCTAACCCAATAGGTTCAGGCTTAATCACCAAGTAACAACAACTAACCGCAAGGGTCCTCCGCAATTCACCCACTCTTACGGCCGCAAATGACTATCCCTAGGACCGCAAGGGATGTTCTTTGGGTACCTACGGCCGCAGGTTAAATACCTACGCCCGTAAGCTTCATCTTTTCACCCGTAGGTGGTAAACCATGACATGACCTCCTTACGACTGCAAGACTCATTGCCTACGACCACAAGGACCTCATGCGACCGCAAGGCTTTTCCTTGCGACCGCAAGGACCACTTTTACAGTTAGCATAGCTCTGTTGTCGAACAAAACCTGCAACTCGACATTTTTACCATTTTAATCACTGAATTCGAGTTCCAAACGTTCCTACATGTTCTTTAACACTACTACAACACTCATACATGTTTCTTGACTAAAAAACAACATTGGTTAATCACTTTAACCTTTTAAATGAGTGTTTCCTCTCAAGAACACAAAACTAGGTTCTATACTAAAAATAAGGAACAAGGGAGATGACACAAGAATCTGCTCCAGACTTGAGGTTTGTTGCTGAGATAACCACAAATCAACTTCTCTTAATATTCTATTTCAAAGCAACAAGGGTTTATGAGTGTTTGTGTATGTTGCGTGAGTTTGTGTATGTGTTTTGTGTCAACAGGGAAAACCACATGGATAAGAACACAAGGGCCGACTCAAGGTTGGTCTAATACCCCACGCGGGTATTTTGTTCCCCTGTTCAACTTACAACGCGACTTAGGTTTACCGGTTTCAACTAACGAGGATATCTTTGGAACTATAACGCGAAACCGTTTAACACTTTATCACTTTTACTTGTTAACCCTATATTTCATATACACCTCATATATCCACTTTAACCAACTAATAACATTGGTTAACAACACAAATACTTAATAAAAATTAAGGTACAACCAGCTAAGCACAAAGTACAACTAGATACTACTAGGCCCATTTTTAGGATGTTACAAATCTACCCTCCTTAAAGACGATTCCGTCCTCGGAATCCAACCACGATTACATACATAGTCACAAATTATTTTCACGATACTTCATTAAGCAACAACCACAATTTATACGAAAACTATCAACACAACACTTTAGTTATTTCACTAATTGTAAGGTTACAGTACACAAAACATACATATCTTACTTATACACGTCTTACTTGATTAAAAGAAAACTACATGCGACTATTTCAGAGTTTACACGACATTTCAACTTTACCTACTCAACCAAAACTTCTACAATCGTTCCTAAACTTACATAACGCTTCAACTAGTTAGGACACTCTGAGGAGTCATGCCCATACTGGCTACACTTATAACAGAATTTACCCCAACATTCCTTAGCATAATGTCCCGGAAGTCCACAAGCATAGCAAACTTTCTCTTTATACTTACACTCTCCAGCGTGATTCTTTCCACAAACCTCGGACACAACTCGGCATCTGGATCCTCCAGCCTCAGCCTGAGTATTCGCCCTCTGAACTTTCTCACTTTGTTCCTCTTTTATCATAAATTCTTCTCGTATCACACTCCTTATCTCATTTCTAATTTCGCTTCTCATTTCGTTTCTTATTCCTGCTACAATCGGAGGCATATTTTTCTTAAAACACTTGTTAAACTGATCATAACTTCGCAAAGATGACGCGTAGGCACAGCCCCATGTCTACTTCCATAAATCGAAATATAATCCCGTACTTCCCCGATAGTAGTTAGATCTAAAATCTCTTCACGGTTCTCCTCATTTCCAGCCTGCTGGTTCAAGTTTCTATCCATGTTTCTGCAACCAAAAGAACTCTTAATCAGTATAAAGACTACAACACTATACACATTCTTTCTTAATAAACCGTTTAAGTTTCACTTATTATTATCCGAATTATACTTTCACACCTCTCGTTCGGATTTACTGATTTCTTTCTTAGCTTATCTTTTATACTTAAACAACAAGATAATACGAATACTACTCTCTTATCATTTTTTTTCACGGACTAGGGTGGATATCTAATCTAATCTCGTCAATATCAATAACAACTCCAAGAACATAATTAACAACTGTTACCGCTTGATATTAACAAACCTTACTTTAAACGAGTTAGTAAACACAGAATAGGCATTTTCAACCTCTTACAATACCACTAACTTACAACATTGCGAACACAAAACTACCAACTCAACTTACTAGTACAGTTACAACAAAACTACCAAAGAAAACACTTATAACTATCCCTCCAGCTGGCTTCCTCTGTCGTCACTTGGGACGCCCTTCCGTTGTCACTGGGAGCATCTTCATTCTTTGATCAGATGAAGATCCGTCTACTCTCATGCCTCATCTTGCACTATAATCCATAATTTTATGCCCAGGCTTAAGACACTTATAACATACACCCTGTTCAAACTCACATTCTACCACCATATGTCCTGTACGTCCGCACCCCAAACATCTTGTAGTAGCTTTAGTACAATCTCCGGTGTGATAAGCACGGCATCGTAAACACCAAGGACCATCAAACCTCGGCCTTTTAGAGGAACCGGATTTCTCAGCCGCAGAAGACTGTCCTTTTAAAGGACCAGACGGCGGTAACTTCCTCTTACCCTTGACCGCGTGATCACCCTTATATTGGAGATACTCTCATTCCACTCTAAGAGCTATCTTAAAATCTTGGTCAAGATTAACAGCAACTATTACCTTAGCATGATATTCTAGTGGCAGTATTTCCACGAACTTTTGTATTTTCGCATTCTCATCAGGTAACAACTAGGGCACTAACTCCATTCTATTGGCAAAGGCATTGATAAAACTTTTCACAGGTCTATCACCCTTTTGGAGACTATGGAACTCCCGTTCCATGTGTTCCATGTCATAATCAGTACAATATTTCATCATCATCCTCTCATGGAATTGCTCCCAAGTTAGCGTATCCAACACCTTTTTACTAACCGAGGCTTTCACAACACTCCACAACGAAGAAGCACTCCCCTTTAACTTACGTACCGCGTATTCAACGCGATATTCCGGTTCGCAGTCGCATAACGTAAATATATGTTCCATTGCTCGAAGACACCGTATAGCAGCAATAGGGCTAGCACTACCCTTAAACTTCGATGGGTTACACCTAAGAAATTTTTGGTAAGTACAATGCTCACAAACTTCATCTTTAGTCACCAAAAACAACAACTCTTTTGCCAGTCGTAGTTCTCCTTCGAACTGTCGAACGTAAACTTCTCGCTCTTGCTCACGCCTCAAACCCTCATAAAGGTGACTGGAAGTTTCACCTTCCGCTTCAAGTCGAAGACGAGCCATTTCATCTCCCACTTGTACAACATCTTGATCAGCGCTAGTTTGCTGCCCCGACATTTCACTCTATTACTGGTAAAGGAAGAAGTATGTAATGCGCGACTTAATCTCAAACTATTAACACTACAAGTTAATTCATAACACATAATAATCACACAACGCTCACACTCAACCCCAAACATCCTTCAAGGAACACTTAACGATGGTCGGGCCCGAGTTTGAGATCAAATACTTTTGCAAGTGCCCGATTCACTCAAACTTAGGCTCTGATACCTATTTGTAACACCGGGTTTCACGAGCTTAAAATCAGTAATAATTTAAACTTTTAAAGCTTGTTTATCAAAAGCGTACAGCGGAAACTAAACACTGATTACAAAATATAAAGTGTTTTTATCCGACGTGGCAATTAATAACACAATAACACCATAAGCCAACTCCCAAAACAAACCTGTATTACCGCACTACTAACCGACCATCGGATCACAAAAAAATAAGCATAAGGTAGTGTTCCCATAAGTAATTATAACTACCGACAAGGACCCGCCTCACCAGGCTGCCAAATCTTTACCTGCAAAAAGGACAAATCATGAACCGGTTAGCACACTAGCTAATGAGTACAGGTGAATGACAAGACGTTTATCTGGATCGATATTCTAGAAATCCTTGATGAGATTACCACATGTGCTAGAACATTCTCGAGAAATAGTAGTTGTAACATGTTGAGGGGTAAACTTGTGAAGTTCTCCTCTCATGATGAATGGAATAGCCAAATCAACTAAACTTTTACGGGCTTGCCTCTCGCATAACACTTCTAGCAATGGTATAGTTTGCATCCAATAGCTATTAAGAGTAATTAAGTTGGTGTAAAATTTAGAAGAGAAATATAAATAACTCTAGGTGTTAACATGTTAAGTTTTGGTCTCATTAATTACCTTGAAATGAGGATTTAGGGTGGGCATCATGAGACAAGGACAATGCCGAGCTAAATATTTTAACAACCAAATCACATCTAACAAAATGTTTTGAGGTTTCAGGTTAGTATGAATATAACCGGTATGAGAATGAAGGTAAGTGAGACCTTCCGTCACTCCTATAAAAATCTGCAGGCGCTGCTCTACTAATAAAAGTGGAGTTCGATCGGGGTTTCTGTACAGATAATTATAAACTGAACCATGTGGCATAAACTCGTACACTAGTATCTTCTCATCCAACTCGTTGCAATATCCAACTAGATAAATGATATTAGCATGATGGCAAGAATACAACAAATCGATCTCCTTCTGGTATAGGGGGTATCGAATTCTACCTCCTTCCTTAAACACTTCAAGGCAACATCTATAATGTAACTATGTTCTAAAATCTTTCCGCGATAGACTTCCCAAAGTTTCCTTCTTCCTATGCAATTTTCAGCCTCAAATCCATTGGTAGCCATTCTTAACTCACGAAGAGAGAATATCTTGTAACACCGGGTTTCACGAGCTTAAAATCAGTAATAATTTACACTTTTAAAGATTGTATATCAAAAGAGTGCAGCGGAAACTAAACGCTGATTACAAAATATAAAGTGTTTTTATCCGACGGGGCAATTAATAACACAATAACACAATAAGCCAAGTCCCAAAACGAACCGGTATTACCGCACTACAAACCGACCATCGGATCACAAGAAAATAAGCATAAGGTAGTGATCCCATAAGTAATTATGACTACCGACAAGGACCCTCCTCACCAGGCTGCCTATCTTTACCTGCAAAAAGGGCAAATCATGAACCGGTTAGCTACACTAGCTAGTGAGTACAGGTTGCACATAAGTATCAACAAGCATGTTATCACAACACAAAAAAAGCACACAGGGCTATCCTATCACATCGCAGAGTGCCAACATGTCAGTAGGAGTCATATCTAGCAGGGATGCAAGTCACGCTCAACGACTCCAACTGGGGAATCAACAACACCAATTCACACTGGTGGGGGAAGCAAAGAGTTGTCCACCCAGCGCGTTATGGAACCACATGGGCTCAAGCCGGATTTTGATCATAAACCAAGACCCCGAGATTGTCAATGAACGGTGGTCCTGCAGAACCTGAGACATGGCGTGCACCACCGAGCCACCGTTAATCCCGAATAACCAGCCATTTAGGCCCTGAAGGGACCGCATTATAGCCAGCTGACCTCAACCGTTTCGGAAACTATAAACAGTTCCCCGAGTGTCCGGACATAAATACATAGATAAATAGCCGATCCAATCAGGATCCAATTTCATGCGCGCATATAATCACAGTAATAACTGTTCATACTAGTGAACAAAACATGCGAGTATAACTTAATTATAACACACAATTACCATATGATTCAAGTCACAAGTATTCATTAACTTTCATAACAATTCTATTCATCATAAGCATGGATATCACATCATAACATACTTCAAGTACGCTTACACAAAGGCACAAACTACACATCATAGCACACAACAGTTAACTGTACTTACTGAGCCTCGGAAACTAGTACTCACCTGGAGTTCACAAGAGACAGATATAACTCCGGAAATCCTCAGAGTCCTCCAAATCACCTAACACAATAGGTTCAGGCTTAATTACCAACTAACAACAACTAACGCAACTTAAAACACAATTTAAACAAGCTGTTAGCCCTGTTCCCCTGCTTGCGACCGAAATGGATTTCCTTACGGCCACAAGGGCCATCTCAAATCCCTCCATACAACCGCAAGGGATCTCCTTGCGACCGCAAGGGTCCTCCCCAATTCACCCACTCTTACAGCCGCAAGGGACTATCCCTACGACTACAAGGGATGTTGTTAGACCTTGATAACAAGTGGTTCATATATCATGTAGGATTATGTGAAGGTTTGCATATGTAAACTAGAGAGAATAAGTTTTACACCTTAGAAAACACCTAGTTTATTCTTTCATTATGAGCAAAACCTTAACTATTACAATAGTCATATCCCTATATATACTCCATGAGTATATTATATAGAAACTCCTATTTTCATACAATTTATGAATTTACATTCTCCCCCTTTGTATTGAAACAGGAGTGTAAACGCTGTTAACCTAAGGCATGAGCATTCTCCCTTAGGTTATATAAGCAGTTTAGGATGTAGCGATTTTCACCATAAGCATCACGCTGGAACAATGTTTCATCTTGAGCATCTGACAGCGGAAGCATAAACACTTTTGATGTGTCGGGAAGAATCTTGTTTTTGTCTCCCCCTAGAATGTAGCTCAAATTGTTCCCATGTCTTCATATGATAGATCTTTACTCTTCCTAGACATGACATAAACTAATGATCTCTTCCCCATGAGTAAATACAATGATTTTATCAACAAAAACATTCAAACTCCCCCTCAACAACTGAATATCTTCAACAATGTAAAATTTCTTCACTTTTTATCTCCCCCTCATGATGATTATGATCCTTTATGAGCATCATGCAAAAAAGATATCACCATGAGATTCAGTTGTAACAAACATGGAAGAGGGGTGGGGAGGATCCTACATAGTCAAGTCAAGAAGATCTCCATTTGTTGTATGACATGAATAGATACTCGAACCACTCAAATCGTTGAGGAGTGGTAATGATTTGATCTGAATTCTTGAAGATTTATAACTCTGTGTTGGATGTAATCTGGGTCTTCAACACTCCCCCACTTATGATCTGGGTCTCGAACAAGAATTATCAACCTTGACCAAATCACAACAAGTGAAAAGGATCATGAAAGACATAAGGATGCAAACGAACTCGGGACACATAAGAGGATATTTGACTGTGAACTGTAATAAGATCAGGGAATCGGATATTTGACTGTGAACTGTAAAAAATGAAGAAATTTTACATTGTTGAAGATATTCAGTTGTTGAGGGGGAGTTTGAATGTTTTTGTTGATAAAATCATTGTGTTTACTCATGAGGAAGAGATCATTAGTCTATGTCATGTCTAGGGGGAGTAAAGATCAATCATATGAAAACATGGGAACAATCTGAGCTACATTCTAGGGGGAGACAAAAAGAAGATTCTTCCCAACACATCAAAAGTGTTTATGCTTCCGCTGTCAGATGCTCAAGATTAAACATTGTTCTAGACTGATGCTTATGGTGAAAATCGCTACATCCTAAACTGCTTATATAACCTAAGGGAGAATGCTTATGCCTCAGGTTACCGGCGTTTACACTCCTATTTCAATACAAAGGGGGAGAATGTAAATTCATAAGTTGTATAGAAATATGAGTTTCTATGTAATATACTCATGGAGTATATATAGGGATATGACTGTTGGGATTTCGTGGGCTAGCAGCGGAAGCAAGGTACAAGATTTAAAGCCCAAGGTACAAGCACATAAAGTATAAAAACCGAAATCCCATAAATGGACCAAACTCTATGTGTAGAAATGCAACAAGAAAAGTAGGAAGAAAGTTATACCTTCCTCCTTAGCTCCAGAAAACTGATTGTCTCGTGGTGTTGATGCTCCAAGAACGAAATGCGGATCGACTATTGAAGTATACCCCGGTAACACGCCAACTTCGAGAGCTAGCTCGCCTCTAGTAGTACTTCACCTTGAATACTACCTCGGAACAGCAACCACGAAACCAGAACTCTGGAACAATACTCTTGAACTCACTTGTTTACAAAATTCTCTCTCAAAGTCTAAATGCCCTTTAGAGAGTATATTGTGTGTGTGTATTTTCACCAAGTGAAAAATGAGTTCTCCTTTCTCCAAATGTTCCAGAATCCGTGACTTAACCTCCACAAACCGGCCAAGCCTCGAGAGTAGAAGTCAACATGCATTGGCTAGTTTTGGAGGTGTTTTGACAAATGGCACTGGCAAGGTTTAGCGGCGCTAACTCAAAATAGTTAGCGGCGCTAACGCGCCCTGTCAGTGATTTGACACAAAGTACATGCAGCCGTAGCGGCGCTAACCACTAGGACTTAGCGGCGCTAACCCCTAAGAGTTAGCGGCGCTAACGCGGCCTGCGATGTCAACTTTTGTCTTTTGCCATATTTGGTTCCTTAACTTAAGTTGCTGTCAGGTTAGACCCCGGTGTATGACCCAATAGGCCCATACATCATCAGCAGTGGTCTATATGGTGTACATGCATTAGTGGGCATATTTCTAACAAACTCCTACTTGCACATAATGCACCGTACCCATGTGACCACAGACAAAGAGCGGCCTCTAGCAAAAGCATCAATGCCCCCAAGTCAGTATGGGTTCCGCTTCTTTGCAGAAAACCATAACCTACAAAAGAACGTAGAGGTCCTATTGATAAGTGATCAAACATCCTTTTATTTGCGATATCCTTGTGAACACGAGACATGGATTGATACGTCAATCTCCAGATCGTTCACGATTATCTTTCTCGATCTTGATTGGTGGTGACCAAAATTCAAGTACATATCTGATTCTCAATCAATATTCCTTTGCGCATGGCCATGCTTATTTTGGTGTCAGCTCCCAATCATTGAGGGGCCCAGGGATATCTCTCATACCAGAGGAACAAATTTCGTTGACTATACAATCCCATAGCGTGAACCTTATCTTACTTAACTATTCCTTTTATAATAGCAAGTTACGAACTACGTTTTGAAATAGCCGAAGTAAGAAAGTTTCATGCTATAGTAATTCATACATCTCGGGTCGAAGGACGTAATGATATTATCCTTCCGAGTCACTCTTTGACCATGATCCATGAAGTGAACTCGAGCGCGGGTCTTCCAGTCAATTGAAACCCTTTTCAAGCACAGGTTACTGTTGCGTTTCATGCATTCAATCCTTGATTAATGCACAACCAACACCTAACCTCAGCCTTATTTCAAACATCCTTCCCATGAAGAATGACTGGCTGTGGAAATTTAGACTGTATAAACATTCTGGGAAGTGGTTAAACATGCTAAGATGGAACACAGTAAAGACCAATGAAGGTAACCGCATCATGCGTATATATAGTCCCCACTATATATCGATACAATCATCAGTGAGCAGTACTGCTTACCGTTCCCAAAGCTTATAAGTAAATCAAACATTTACTAAAACAATATTCAAGCCTAGTCATAAGCATAAACAATGCTATTATACCTAGTATGAAATTCAACACTAGTATTTGACAACGGCTTAATTGTGGGATCATCTACACGATATCCCTTTGTACTCTTTTGTATTTTCTTATTAAACCACTTGCAAAGTGTTTATCAAAGAGATCATACATAATATTATCATAGTCGTCATATCCTCAATGTTTCCGAAGTCTACAATAGGATAAATGACACTTATGATTATTAGAGTCGACATACCCTCAATGTAACCGAAGTTCACAATAGAGTCACTGACACTCACTTTTATTAGATTCGACATACCCTCAATGTTACCGAAGTACACAATAGGGCCAATGACACTCATTTGAATCTAAATGTCGTATCTACACCACATATTTGTATATTCAAAACTTTGATTAAAATCGACAGACTTACAAGAACATCAAGACAACTTTATTTTCGTCAAACATCAAGAACATACGTCAGTATTTCTTGAATTTAGTATCCACTTTACTTAACGTTTATATTTATACTCGTAGAACAATAATTCCATCAATAGGTTGAAAACAACCCTAAATTAGGACATTATTTTCATTTGAGTATATTTTACTAGGAACACATAAAGCTCCCACTAGCCCTGACAAGAGTATCTGGCTTAATCTATGCTTTCTAGAAAACTCATTCCTTTGACTTTCTCGTAAAGCAAGATTACATACACAAGATGCAAGTTTTGTCGACTTCATTCATGGACATAACTTGAATATAATGGATATGTAAGACCTCGGAACATGCTTCAAAACATTTCCTCAACTTAATCCTGCAAAGGATCAAGGTCTTCTTATTTCCATGTGAACATACTTGTTTCCCTAAAGCGACAACAACGTTTCACATAATCCAGACCTAATCTGGATATTATGGATGTGTAAGAACCTCGGAAAATTCCTTAAGCATTTCCTCAACTTAAGCCTATGAAGGATGCAGGTCTCTTACGTCCAAGTGAACTAACTTGTTTTCGCAAGGTGACAACAATATTTCACTTTATTCAAGTCATCTTCAACATAGCCACTAGAACATGTTTCCATATAATCGATATGAAACACTTTGTCTCTAGTCGGTATTTGAAGTTGTCCATAATTGCATATATGTTAGTCCCTTCACCCTTCTTGGATAACACCTTAGGTGTGGGATTAACCCAAGTCAATTACTTGGATGCATCAAATGGGTTACACCATTATCTTCTTCTATTCACTAGTGAACACAGGGTCCCACTATGTTTCCAATGAATGGTGACATCACAATGATTCACCATCAAGCTGCTGTTGCTAAAATATGACAACCTCATATCTAAACAGCCTTCTTGAATTCCATCAGATTTATAGAAGTAATGGATATTGTCAGGTTTTACCAACATCTCTATGTTGATTAAATGCTAGTGACAACATTATGTCTCTTATTTAAGTTTTACGTTCTTCCACTGGAATGCTTTTGTAAATTGTCTTCTTCCTTTTGAGAAACCAAATATGGTTCCCATAAGTCTAAGAAACAATTATCCAAAACTCAGATGAACTACTTAAATATATAGGCATCAACTTATAATTCATCCATCTCCCACTGAATGTAGACTGGATAATTTTAAGTTATGAGATTGACAAGCAAACGACTCTTTCTAGTCAAAATCTCATTCGATGCTTAAGTGACCATAATGTTGTGTTTTAGGTTTGAGGACTTGGTTCATAAAATTAATGTATACCAATTACATTGAATACATATTTTTAGGCCTACCTTTTACCAGATCATCAACAAAGATATCCGGTTTTCTTTAATGTGACACCATGTACAAATGTGTCTTTTATAGAAAACGAATTATGGGTTAAACCCATGATCCATTTCATATTTAAACCAATATAGATAAGAAAACATAGCATCTTGTCTTGATCTAAGAATTTTATATCTATATGCCCTTACTGATTCTTAGTTTACTTTAGGTTAGTTCCGAACACCACTAGGTTTCAGACACAAGCCTTTTCTCTAGTAAACATTCTCTCAACAACAATCATAAAGATGGTGATGGAGAATTTCACTAGTGTCACTCTTTGTGGTATACTTGAACGGATTATCCACACAAGTGTGATCAAAATCCAACAAGTCATAATCCTTCCTACCAACACTGGTGAAGGATTTTATAATCAATCAAGTCCAATAAACAATATTTATACCTTTCATTCAGCCCGAGGCTAAACTTTTACAAAGATCCTAACCACATGGATCTAAGCGATGTAAATGTTGTTTACTTGGTCAAGTTTGATTATGCCATAGAGCTCATATATCCAAACCATTTTTGGATCTGAGAATCAATTATTCATGATTGCACTATTACTTATAACGAGCCTTTATGTATGCAATGATATGGATAAGTTTTGATAAAATCATCTCAAAAAATAATTTTTCAAAATTGTTTCAATTCCAAGTGATATCCATCGTCATCAAATGTGTATTTAAGCACTAAAAATAGTCAAAAATAACACATAAGCATAGACATGGATCAAATTTGAAATGAAACTATCAATATGAAAAATCTTTTTCATAAAATACAAGATACAAAATATCCATCATCTTCAAAAGAACATACAATAAAGCAAGTCTTGCCGCGCAGGGCATAAAACAAAAGTAATAATTAATCCGGAAATAATGGCGAGACTAACACTCCCAATTCTCTTGTAGAAGACAATCAACAAAATTTCTTCTTCAGAGATCCGGTTCTTTAAGCTCTTCCTTCTTACAACGAACAGTCCTACACTTTGTAACAAAAATAAAATTTTGACAAACGTGAGTCTTATAACTCGGGTAAACAACCAAGCTTATTAAGGAATAGCAATGAAGTAAATCATGAATGTACCTCAAGTAGGAAAATTAACTCTCTCTTTTATGAGAAGTTTTATATCCTCTCGGCACGAAGGGCAGGCATGACGGCCCCAATCCCCAAATATTCCGCAGAAGTAGCAAACCACCCCTTGTTGAGTCTCTTTAGGCACATCATCAATGTCCATAGACTCAAAACTTGAAGCAAGCTTGGAAACTCCAACTTCTTCTTTCAATGGGATCGATTTCTTCTTTTTGGCTAAAAGTTGTCCCTTAGAACCAAGAACGAGAGTGGATGAGGATGATGTATGTTTGGACATGTTAGATTCTACATCCTTCAACATTCCATGCAATTCATCTATAGATATTTCCTTTGCATGCATATGATAGTTCTTGATAAACTGTTTATATGATGCGGGCAGAGACTGAAGTATGAAATTCACACCAAGCTCCCTCCCTACAGGAAATCCTAGTCTCTCCATTTGGTCCATGTATGATTTCATCTTCAAAACATGGGCACTAACACTCCCGCCTTCCCGCATCTTACAACCGGTTAGACATTTAACACACTCATAATGTTCTTGCCTAACTTGCTGTTGGAATACATCCTTCAGCTTGTTAATCATGGCATACACAGTCATGTGCTCAAATTGCTTTCGCAGTTCTAAGCTCATACTTGATAACATGAGACAAGCAACATCGTGCGTATCCCAAACACGCTTTTCATACGCGTATCGGATAGTCCATTCCGCATTGATAGCAGGTGGTTCAGGAAGGGGTTCCTCAAGAATGTGCAACTTAGACTCGGCACGTAGGACAATTCTCAATTGCCTAAGCCAGTCAACAAAGTTCACTCCCGTGAGTTTTTCCCTTTCAAGGAACATGCGTATTGAAAAATTTGACGTGGTGTGGTTTTGATTCGACATCCTATAATTAAACAGAGTACGCGAATTAGTTAGTTTGATTTAATCCTCGTTAAAATAATTACCCCATATCGTCTCAAAATATATTTTAACAAGGGCTAAGAACCATATTTCACTCCAATTCATGACGGGGTTGCCGCGGATCACTTCATGGAGCTATTTAGGCCGATAACCATTTTACCGATTGCAATCACTATTGCAACTCTTAGACACTTGCGGGATCCTACGACAAGCATCGGTCGTTTGGCATGTTTGATCCCTACTAGCACCAATTCCAAATTAAAATTCTTGGTTGACTCGTGCTAAGCTCGACAATCACTCAAGGATTTTAATTTGCAATTGTAAATCGTCCGTCAAGACATACGATGTCAAACCCACCAAAATTGGCTCATGCTAAGCTCGACAACCAAAATTGTGAATTTGCCACACGCACCTTTCACACAGTTTTATGAGAGTTGGCTCGTGCTAAGCTCGACAACCAAAACTCATAAATCTAGATTCGGGTGTTATCGACTTACGGATGGTGCAAAATTTACGTTTTATGAAATGGGCTTTTGTTTCCGGCTTGGTTACAGATTAACTTGTTTAGTGACAAACCTATTTCCACTAGGTGAGTTAATCTTGTATGTGAGCGCGCGAGAGAGTTGTAAACCATTTTTACCAAATCTCTTGTGATTTTATTAATTTTCGAAAAATTATCTAGCATGCGAATCCTAAGCAAACCATGCAAGAAATAATAAAATCACATCACACGCATATATTCGAAATAAATTGGTAACCCTTGCCATAATTCCTATGTGTTCTTCCCGTGAGCCAAAACGGGTAGAACGTGGTCAAACTAAGGGACGGAAGGTCTTCAATGCGAGCTCCCACTAGAACTGCTATCTCCAATGGACTTCACCGGCTTCTATGGACATGTTCCATCTCCTTCCGACTCCAAATTGTGTGTCTTCATCCAAATTGTACAAAACATACAAATAGAAAATAAATGGCATACAAGCCACAATTTTCCTATTTTATCTATTACAATTACACGGATGAATGAAATGGCATGCAAGCCACAATATTATTACAAACCAAACTAAATTAATAAATATTACAGCCCATAATGTGATTTTAAAATCACCAAATTGCATCCAAACACACAAAGTCACCCACAAGGACAAAGGCAAGGTTAACAATTTCAAATCAACCACATACAACCAAACATACTAAAATGGTAACAAAATTACCAAAACAAAATCTGGAATAAATTTCCAGAATCACAAAATAGCCAAAAATACCCGAGATCAAAACTGTTTTTAACTTGAAAACCAAAATCTGTAGCTGCGCGTTAGCGCCGCTAAGTTTTATGAGTTAGCGCCGCTAACTCGAGGTTAGCGCCGCTAACCCTGTTCGAACAGAAAACAAACATTCCGATTTCAGGATTTTTCAAGCCACCAAGTGCAAATCTAACATAAAGGTGGCTCTGATACCACTGTTGGGATTTCGTGGGCTAGCAGCGGAAGCAAGGTACAAGATTTAAAGCCCAAGGTACAAGCACATAAAGCATAAAAACCGAAATCCCACAAATGGACCAAACTCTATGTGTAGAAATGCAACAAGAAAAGTAGGAAGAAAGTTATACCTTCCTCCTTAGCTCCAGAAATCTGATTGTCTGGTGGTGTTGATGCTCCAAGAACGAAATGCGGATCGACTATTGAAGTATACCCTGGTAACACACCAACCTCGAGAGCTAGCTCGCCTCTAGTAGTACTTCACCTTGAATACTACCTCGGAACAGCAACCACGAAACCAGAACTCTGGAACAATACTCTTGAACTCACTTGTTTACAAAATTCTCTCTCAAAGTCTAAATGCCCTTTAGAGAGTATATTATGTGTGTGTATTTTCACCAAGTGAAAAATGAGTTCTCCTTTCTCCAAATGTTCCAGAATCCGTGACTTAACCTCCACAAACCGGCCAAGCCTCGAGAGTAGAAGTCAACATGCATTGGCTAGTTTTGGAGGTGTTTTGACAAATGGCACTCGCAAGGTTTAGCGGCGCTAACCACAAGTTAGCGGCGCTAACTCAAAATAGTTAGCGGCGCTAACGCGCCCTGTCAGTGATTTGACACAAAGTACATGCAGCCGTAGCGGCGCTAACCTCTAGTACTTAGCGGCGCTAACCCCTAAGAGTTAGTGGCGCTAACGCGGCCTGCGATGTCAACTTTTGTCTTTTGCCATATTTGGTTCCTTAACTTAAGTTGCTGTCAGGTTAGACTCCGGTGTATGACCCAATAGGCTCATACATCATCAGCAGTGGTCTATATGGCTTACATGCCTTAGTGGGCATATTTCTAACAATGACTATTGTAATAGTTAAGGTTTTGCTCATAATGAAATAATGAACTAGGTGTTTTCCAAGGTCTAAATCATATTCTCTCTAGTTCAACATATGAATCCTTCACATTATCCTACATGATACAAGAACCACTTTTTATCAAGGCCTAACAAGTGGTATCAGAGCCAAGGGAGTGTGATTTGATTCTGAATTCATCATACAAGTTCAAGATTTTTGAAGAATTTGAAGAAAATCAAGAACACATTTTTGAGAATTTTTGGGTTTTCTTCAAATTTTGAGATTTTGGTGAAGATTATGGTTGATTGATGCTCGATTATTATTTTAGAATCATTCTGGAGTGTAAAGCAAAAATCTTCTGAGCCAACTCCAAGTACATCAGAGTACAAACTAAAGAAGGTTCTAAATAATGATTCGTCAAATACAACAAAAACAACGAGGATTCCAAAGAAAGAGATTCGTGCTGATAAGCCAAATCATAGTTTTCACAACAACAACAGACGCCGATCTTTCTCAAAACCAAAATCAACAGGGAGTTTGTGCTTAAGACAGATGTCATGTATCCTTTTGGGGTTTACTCAGCAAAGGACTTAATCCGCCTTTCAAAAGAAAAGATTTGTAAGACGTCAAAAATCAAACAAGAGTTTGTTGTGAAGAATGGAATTCCTCAATGGCATTCAGGACCATTGAACAAAAAGGTCCATAAACCTGTTATTACTGCAAATACACAAAAATGAATGCCAAAACCTGCTACTATCAAATCTGGACCCAAAAGAGAATGGGTATCAGTTTTTGTAATCCGTTTTGCAGGTAAACAAAGAGAGACATTGTTGGAGCACAATGAAGATCATTCAAATGCGGTGAAGATCATTGTGTTCAGTGTGCTGATTTGTTTTTAAATCTCATATTTTTTAAACAAGATGGAGATCCCTTGCAATTCAATTCAAATTCATTTTGTTCAGCATTAGCCTGAGTCTAATGTATGAGATGCTTATTTTGTGTTGTTTTATCATTTCATTATATAACTTGCTTTCTAATGGATTGATTTTTGCAGGGGGAGCAAAGCTGTTTATCTCCACCTAATTGATGACAACCTATTTTCATGCAACAATTTAGGGGGAGTTTATGTTTTTGCTGCTTTATATTTCTCTAAAACTCCAAAAACATTTAAATATCGAAAAGCCAAAAACATTATAAAAGTTCAAAACTCAAAAAAAAAATTGCTTTTCATTTGTAGTTATGTGTTCAAGAAGGTATTCATTCATTGCTTCATTCTCATACCTTTGTTGATTCACTCATTTGTTGATCTTTTGAAAGATCGCCTTTCATTTCCGCAATTCCATCTCTTTATATTTGATATCCTTTCTTCAAGTGCTGAATGTTTTATTCTTTCTTGAAACAACTCACTCATGTGCTATTAGTCATGTGATCAAAAACACACCATGAGTGAGGGAGTGTAGGCAACTTATACTCCTATGGTCAATCCAGAAGCGGAAGGACCTGCCCCAGGAGCTCACCATATTCTAGAACGAGATAGTAAGGGTTACTTACTAGGTCAACTAGGTAAGCAGAGTCAGTTATCACTTGATACTGATTGGTGTGCAGAGGTAAAATGAAACTGAGAAGGGAGGAACAGGAGATAGGGTGCATATGATCAACATATAATCTTGAGCTTCTACTGTAAAATCATTTTGTGACTTTCTTTGTCAAATACCCTGATTGTTCATAATCTTTGATTATTCAAATCATCCTTGATAATCCTTCTCAACAGTGAATTTCTTTGAAAATTCGTTCTTGTTGAAAATCACATGATTTCTCATCCGGTTACAAATGACAACAAGTGTCCATATGTATCTAACAAATAGAGATACATACATAAATTCGGAAAGAGAGTTTGAGGGAGAAGCTGAAAAATAGTTAGTGAGTTGTGGGTGAGACAGGATCAAAAGAAAAGAAAGATCCTTACCAAATAGTATACATATGGGTAGCCACATCTGCTATTGGATCTCATTCGTTGAGATTTGATATTGAATTAGACATCATGGACCCAGTGATGCAATGCACTAACCCTACCCAGCTACTCAATTATCTCTTAAAAGATGATTTTTTCAACTTTACACGGAGATTTAGCACATTTCTATTGACATCTCACCTGGAGATTGTTGATATTGAAACAAGGACGACAACTACTCCCGTCCCCAACTTCTTTCATGCACTTATCGAGTCTAGAGCTTAATTGGAATATAAATTTCATTTCTTAGGACACATGGTAGAAATATTAAGTGTATCTAGTTTTGGTAACTACCGGAACATCTTGGAGTGATATCTTTTGTGATATTCACGGTGATTAGATGGAAATCCAACCAGAATCAACGTTATGCCAGTTCTGAACGTAGGTCACACAGTTTATTTAAACTGCTGTGTTAACGAGAATCTATATGATCATGGTGTTATCCTACGGGAACTTAGAGACGTTGCCCTAAAGACTGTCTCTGGTACTTTCATTACCATATCATTATGGTGACATTATCATTCAACTGAATCTCATGATAAGGGTTCAAAGCTTCAAGTGTTCAACATATTCAGGCCAAAATCAAGCCGAATACATAATTCATGTACATGATATTCATGAAGAATCCTGATCATCATAAGGGGGAAAAACTTTGATACTTAATTCAGTTGATTTTGAGCTTATCGATCAAGAAATGATTCATGTGTTGAGGGGGAGACAAAGAGAGCTAAATTTGAAAATTCATATGTCAAGTCAAGGGGGAGCAATGAACAAGAGAAAGATATCAACTTCAGAACAATGATAGTACTTTATTGAAAATTCAAGAAGTTCTGAAGAAATAAACCAGATCTAGACTACATTCAAGGGGGAGAGAACAAATATTCTTCCTAAATCATTCTCTTTAGAGGCTCAAGTTTGCGTTTGCTGAAAACCACTACATGCTAAACCGTTAATACAACCAGAGGTTGGAAAACCTTAGGTTACTGGTGCGAATCCGAAAATCAGATGAAAAAGGATGTTACTGTGTGCTATCAAGATTAAAATTATCATCAAGATTTTGAAGTGATGACTATTCTTAAAAAATGAAGAGTCTATCTTTCAAGATGAGAAGACATTCTGAAGACATCAAATCAAAGACTGAAGATTCAAAAAGAAATCGTTCAAGTCTTATCTCCTAAAGCTTAAAGAATGCAGCAAGAAATCTGCAAATTTGTAAGAGGAGATTGTTAGAGTTCGTATGAAGCTTAAAAGACAAACATCTTCTATTTCTATACAAAGGGGGAGATTGTTAGGTTATAAATATTGTATAGGATAGAAGATTACATTTTAGTTGAAGTTTGTATTAAATATACAAACTAGAGGGTGAAATATGTAAATACCCTTAGGAGTATATATACTAATGACTAATTGTCATTAGTAAGGTCTTTGGCATAATCAAAGCTTTAAGTGTGTGTTTTACATGGTGTTTAATATTCTCTCTCTACATTTCAAGATTATGTTACATTGATCTTCATTACATTCTTGATACCTGAATCACTTGGGACAAATAGATGTTCTTTGGGTACCTACGGCCGCAGGTTAAATACCTATGCACGTAGGCTTCATCTCTTCACCAGTAGGTGGTAAACCATGACACGACCTCCTTAAGACCGCAAGACACATTGCCTGCGACCGCAAGGAACTTCAGACCCCCCATGCGACAGCAAGGCTTTCCCTTGTGACTGCAAGGACCTCATGCGACTACAAGGCTTTTCCTTGTGACCACAAGGACCTATTGAGACCGCAAGGACCACTTTTACAGTGAGCACAGCTCTGTTCTCGAAAAGAACCTGCAACTAGACGTTTTTACCATTTTAATCACTGAATTCGAGTTCCAAACGTTCCTACATGTTCTTTAACACTTCTACAACACTCCTACATGTTTCTTGACTCAAAAACAACATTGGTTAATCACTTTAACCTTTCAAATGAGTGTTTCCTCTCAAGAACACAAAACTAGGTTCTATACTAAAAATACTTACAAGGAACAAGGGAGATGACACAAGAAGCTGCCCTAGACTTGAGGTTTGTCGCTGAGATCACCACAAATCAACTTCTCTTAATCTTCTCTTTCAAAGTAACAAGGGTTTGAGAGTGTTTGCGTATGTTACGTGAGTTTGTGTATGTGTTTTGTGTCAACACGGAAAACCACATGGATAAGAACACAAGGACCGACTCAAGGTTGTTCTAATACCCCACGCGGGTATTTTGTTCCCCAATTCAACTTACAACGCGACTTAGGTTTACCTGTTTCAACAAACGGGGATATCTTTGGAACCATAACGCAAAACCGTTATACACTTTATCACTTTTACTTGTTAACCCTAACTTTCATATACACCTCATATATCCACTTTAACCAACTAATAACATCGGTTAACAACTCAAATACTTAATAAAAATCAAGGTACAACCAGCTTAGCATAAAGTACAACTAGATACTACTATGCCCATTTTTAGGATGTTACATATCTGACAAGATATGATCATCCATGAGAAATTACTTTTTACCTTTGATTTTAAGTTATTAGAAAATAATTATTTACCACTTTTAATTTAAAAGCTAGCTTCTCATCATAATTAGTTTAGTACAGGCTTAGAAGTAATTTTATCGGTAAGATTTTTGATTTTTTTCATATAGGAAAAAACCATTTTTTTAAAGTTTCTTCCAACATCAACCAAAAAAAACTTTATATAGGTACATATGATGACATTTTTATAAAAAATAAAATATTACCCCACACCCTAACCCTTCTCTTCATCTATGAAAATTGATGTATTTTTTAGGAAGGAGAGAGAAGTTTTTATTGAATTTATTAAAAATTGAGGCCCAACCTCTTTACCGGTTGCTTGGCCTTTAGTATTCTGATATTGAATTTGTAGTTTGAGTGCTAATTTAAGCACATCCACGACTTGATTCATATAAGGACACTCATGTGGGTCAACATCCAAGCAATCGATTACGAGATTCCCACATGCCCGTAAACATTTTGACAAATATTTTCTTTCACAATTTTCGTAGCAAAGTTGGGAAGATTTCCTTTTAATAGGGAGGGAAGGGCCCAAATAACAAGTCTTTCGTAGGCTTTCTTCTCCATAACAATTCTAACATTATGACACCAAAAGTGTACACATTAGCTTTGCGACTTACCATGTAGTTAGATTCACGCTACTGTGATGATGTGAAATGGGCTGAGAGAATGAAGGTAAACGAGACCTTTTTCAACTCCTAAACAGATCTCTAGACGCTGCTCCACATTTAAGTGAAAAGTGTTGTCTTTAGGACCATAAATATTATGCGTTAGGGTATGGTTTGCCATGAGCTTGTATAAAAGAATCTCATCTTCTTCGTCACAATATCCTAGTAGAGAAATGATGTTGACATGATCACAAACAAACAAAAGGTCCAACTCCTTTTGGGAACGGAACTTGGGAGTTCCGTCCTTGTATTTTATGTCGTTCCAACACTTCACCATCACAATTAATGTTATTTTTTAAACCAAAGCATATCACAAAAAAATGTATGGTAGCATAACAATTCATTCGATTGTAAATTAACTAGCATAAAGAGTTTAATCAACACAATAATGTCGTCGTTTGATCAAAATCACATTCACATCTATTACATATAATAAAAGTTGGAAATCTTCAATCGCGTCTTTACAAATTCCAGAGAACGTTTCCTCCTACATAAAAAAAGGAAAAGAATATTATTATCATTCACTTTATCATAGATGTACATTACTAGATGATTAGAGTAATGAAATCATACCTTGTATCACATATAGACAATAATTCAAGCTACCAACTTTTGAGCAACTTCAGTAGATAATACTTGCGTAAGCTTTCATGAATCTTCAACTATTCCGTATAACTCTTTGTTAAGTTCTCATCCCATTGCTTCTAGCTCAACCTTTTTCCTTTCATACTAGACGTCAAACTTGACCTTCCTTCTTTCATGCTTTGAGTACTCTTCATATAATATACCATTTTATTTTTTTCTTCTTCTGATTCCATAAGTAAGCACCACCGGAACCATAAATGACTCGCCACATTTCACTTTTGTCATCAATTTTTTAGTAGCACCTCTACCATAAAGTCTAAGTTGTCCATCCTATCCGTTGGTTGTCATGGCTTGGAGAGAATCTATTGGAGCACTTTTACCCTATGGAGGTTCTTCATTTGTTCGTTCATGATAATAAAGAAAAGCTTACCTAATTTATAAGTAACATTAGTAAATTAGTCTTTAGGTTGTGCTGCACACAACCTACCATGTTTTATGTTAATTTTTAGAGTTAATTACTAAAATGGTCAGTGTGGTTTGCACAAAGTCATTAGTTTGTTCTCTTAACTTAAAAAAGTACTAGGATAGTCCCTACTACACCAAATAAGTCTCATAGACGGGCCTGAACTTCAATTAAGTCCAATCGTTAAGCTCCTTTTCAGGAGGGGCATTTCATTATTTTTTTTTTGCATTATAGGGGCCGTTTCAGTAATTAACTTTTTTTATAATATATATATTTTTTAAATTTCTTTTGTTTTCTTTTTTTAGTTTCCTTTATACTTATTTTTCATTTATTTTTGTTGTTATTTCTTATGTTCTTAATTTTTTTTAATTATTAGTTAAATAAATATTACCAAACATCTTAGGAATTCCTTTTTTTTTCTTTCTAATTTCTGGTAATATATTTACCTTCAGTTAATAAACTTTTATTATATTTTTCTAATATCCTTTAAAGATAAAAATTTCAAAAACTTAATAATCCTATATATTAAAAAAGGGATCAATCTTGTATGATTGAATAACAAATATTATAACTAAATAACCTCAAGAATTAATCTTAAACTTACTGGACAATAAGTAATCATAAGTAAGTTAAATTTCATTTCTTCTTTTTTAATCGGATCATGAATTAACACATAAATTATAAAGATTCTAAAAATTTGTGCATTGTAAGTAATTATATAAAACCATTCTTTAAAAATGTTTAATAACGAGTTATCTTTTTCCGTGCTTCGCTACGGGATAAATTTTTTGTTTAGGGTGTATAACGAGTTATCTTAAAAAGATAGGCTAAGGTTAATACATAATGAACTAACATAGAAGCTAATTTCGTGTATTTTAAAATATATAAGCTCATATCTTGTTATAGGAAAAGGTAAAAAATATTATTTATTTCAGTTTTTATATATCCATATAATTTATTATTATTATTTTAATTCCTATAATTATAAACTTATAGGGTTATATATTTGAAAATAATAGAAGATCGAGAAAATATACATGAGTTTTTCGTTTTTATAAAATCTTACACGCTCGTATAGTAAAAATATACAACATATCAAACTAAAACATAATAATCAAGCCAAAAAATAAAAATATTTATATTGCATCTAAAAAGTATAATAGAAACAAAAGCAATGTCTTCACAGTCTTTTTCATTGTTATGAATTTTAATAGATTAGTTAGTATAATATGTTATTTAAGTTGTTCATCATGAAAAACGTTTTTCATGTATTGTATTATGATACGTGAAGCTTTTTTGGATATACATATCAAGTTCACAAAAGTATTAGAGCTAATTACAAAAATGGTCCCTGTGGTTATCATGAAATTTCACTTTTACTCCTTTACCTTTAAAAATTACAAAAATAGTCACTGTAGTTATCATTTTGTTTCGATTATAGTCCTTTAGTCTAACTTCTATTAACTCATTCCGTTAGATTGACCAAAGTACCCTCATGTGCAACTACATCTAGCAGAACGAGTTAACAAAAGTTAGACCCCACAAAATGACAACCACATGGACCATTTTTTTAATTTTTAAAGTTAATGGACTGAAAGTGAAATTTTGTGACACCACAGAGACTATTTTTGTAATTAAAAGTTTTATTGTTCATTAATGTTCAAAATATATATCAATATACCTATTTATGTTTATGCCCATATTGTTCCAAATTTTTACACATATAAAACTCTTTTAGAAACATAATTGGTGTATATGAACATTAAAAAAACTCTATATGCCATAATAAAACATTAGAAAAATATTCTTTGTGTTAAACAGTTTCAACCATATAATAAAAACATATAGAAAATGAAATAGAAAATGTAAAAAAAAATATTAGAATAGTAAAATAATAAAAAATAAAAAATAATAATCAAGTGAGTGAATTTGTGCAAACCACAGTAAGTAATTTACTCTAATTTTTACCGATGAATACGTACTTCTGTAAAAACAATACAGAATGTAAGCTGCTAGTGGTCTAATATACAAACAAATTTTAGGCAAATCACCTTTACTCTAATGGTTTCTTTTATAAAACGATGATCCCAAATTTACAACATACACCAATTCATATATGTTGTTTTATTGTCCACCTTTAGTTGTGCTTTTTGTGCAACCATAGGTTGAAAATGAAACTATTTGCATTTTATTTTGGCCAACATGTGTGATGAGGTAGTCAAACTCCGTAAGAGAAACCAAAAAGACTCTAAGATTGAAACCTAGCCAAAGACTAAAGTCTTAAATCAATATATGTATTACATAGTGTACCTTTGTTTCAAACTTTGAAGTTGTAATCAAAGCCGAGATAATTCCATTTAACATAATTGAAGATATGAATTAACTAATGATGTTATATTATGGTACCGGGTGAAAACAGAAAACCTAATCGAAGATGACACCAATAAATAACAAGTTTGAACTATTTACGTGTTAATTTGTAATATAAGGAAGTTATGACATTAGAACAATGTAAACGCATGTATATACATTGACATTAAAGAAGACACAATGTTTCATTGTACTTTGTGTTTGTTGTATTCTTCATGAATAACATAAATCTTAATAATTAAGGATTTTTCTTTTTTAAGGAGTATTCCAAGTTACGTACAGATGTACACGGTTTAACCGGTTTTATGCATGGCCGTTTCCAAAACATCCCATGGCCATCCCTAATTAAATCCTGGTGGAACTTGAACCCTTGACCTTCCCTATGGGGCAAGTGGTTTACCCACTAGACCATTAGGAGATGGTTACACACCCACTCTACATAATTATACTATTTTTCAATTTAAAAAAACATTAACGTTGTATTTTTTTAGATATTTGTTTTAACCCAAGAGAATAGTGTAAGAAAAAATAGTAATGCTTAATGTGATATACCTTGAACTTAGATATCTTAACCATTTGTACTTTCATTGTGGTGAATATTCCAATATCAAGCTTCCCTGCATCGACCTATTGGAATTGCAGACTGCAAGCAACAATACAAAGAGAATAACTTATCATGTCCAATTTATTAATGAGAACAGCTTAACATTAATCATACTTAGAGAATGATATCCAGTATTGTGACCTGAATTAATATTACTTTCTGTGGAACGTACATCTCCATATCATAGATTAATTAGAGCACTTCTTAAATTAAGTTCATTAACCTAAATCGAGAACCTCCATATAAGAAACTCAAGAAAAGCATGAGTTTTAATATGATTGAATAATCACCCCTCGCTAATCCCATTAGACAAGAGGCAACCAATTAACCCAAAAGAATAGATACAAATAAAAAAAACTCAGTTTATGCTTAATTTAAAGTTAGTAATCATATGGTTATTCCCAACAAATTTAAAAATGAATATAAACATTATATTTCATTTCTTTAATGTTCCTGTTTTGTACACCATAATAATGATAGATTTCATATAAAAACAATGAAGAAACTACAAACTGAAGAATGGATAGATATGTAAGCCTTACTAAATTCCATATTGTTTAGGCTTTCCATTAAGAGCATTTTACAAGTAATATGTTAGATTATTAAATAGTGGAAGTACACTTAGCCTATCCCTTAGAATATATGTACGGATATGGCTCTTGAAAAATTTAAGATTTCTAATCTCAAGTCATATTGAGCAAAAGGTGTTTGTGTGTGTTTTATGTGTTTTCTCTCAATCCGATACACAAAGTAAGACTAGATCTCTTCACATCACTTGATATACATTCTTCAATTGATATCAGAGTCATACTTATTAAAAGTTGGCTCGTGATTGTCTTAATTCACTGCTACAAATTCAAAGAAAGCTGATGTTTGATCAGAATTCTACTGTTCATCGTACGAAAATGACTGTTTGATCAAAGTTCGAGATTTGCTACTGTTCATAGTACGAAAGTCCTATCGTAGTTACTGTTCAACATTGGAAGATTACTGTTGAAAATCGAAGAATACAGTTCGATATGGATTTTTGTTGATTGAAATCAAAGTTCCTGTTCATAATTCGAAACTACTGTTCGAGGACTGTTGATAGGTCGAAGGCTCCTGTTTTCTCATCGAAGATTATTTATAATTATTGTGGATTGTTCGAAGTCACTGTTCGAACGAATTGCAAGAAGTCATTGTTCAAAACTGATCGATTCGGATAGTTTTTGAAAATCTCCTCAAGAACACATGAAGAACACCAAGAAGAGTTGACATCTGATTTTTTGATCTATATAATTTGGAATTTTTCGAAAGCAAAAGTGTTTGTAAGAAGGCTTCGAACGGATCAAATAGACTTTGAGTAGTCTTCGAGCTTGTTTCTTTAATCTAAGAACACATCGAGTTCGAAAGATGTCCATTCCTTTGGACTTCGAGCGGATAGATTTGTTACTTTGGTTTTCGAATTCGAAAGCTTTGTTCCAATAGAAGAAAATTTTGGTTACTTGTTAACAAATACGAAAAGTTACTCTGCTCTAGTTTTCAAAAATAAACCATGCCTAGAAAATTTGAAACTTTCGAACTAAGATCCTTCGAACGGAAAGACTTCGAACAAGGGGACTTTGAATCACTGTCTACTTCGAGTAGATTGTACTTCGAGCTAATAAGTCCTTCAAACTGAGTGCTTCTTCGAACTGATTGAACTTCGAGCTGATAGATTCTTCGAACGGTTTAAGACTTCGAATTGATTAAGTCTTCGAGCTGATTAATCCTTCGAACTAAGTGTACTTTGAACCATGTGACTGAACTTACTGATTCTTCGAACTGAACCACTTTGAATTCAAAAGGAACTTCGAATTCGAAAAGAGAACATTCCGAAAAGTTGATTCTAACTTCAAACTCGAAACATTGTCCAATTGTTTTCGAACTCGAAATAATTTATAAGTTGATTTCAAACCCAAGTTGATATCGAATCCGAGTTAACTTCGAACCTTGTGAAACAAGCGGTGTTTGACAATCACATCCTAACTTCACAAGAATCGATCCTGTTTTAAATATCATGTGAAAATCATGTCAAGTTCAAATGAAATGCTTGTTATTTGAACTGGTTCAAACAAAACCACCAGTGTTGTTCAGAAATGACTACCTTGTCTCGAAAGGTAGATTCATGGACTTTTTGAAACATAACGAGACATATGATGAGATGATGATAGACTGTATCCTCTATGGAGATAAGAAGTTCATCAAGGTTATCGAGCCTCAGCCTAATAATAAACCCCCCCCCCCCCCCCCCCCCCCACCCCATTCAAGGCACAAAACGTGAAAAGTCATCTGATAAATTAGCAGCAGCTGAGAAATAAAGAAAGAAATTAGCCAAGTACTATCTGAAACAAGATTTATTGTACATGAAAGTTCATAGTCTGGCTACAACAAAACAAACCTAGGATGAGATAAAAAGCCAATTGCAACGGACTGAGCAGGGTGAGTATATAAAGAGAACTTAGTTAGTGAACACATTGCATGAGTTCACTGCAAGAGAAAATGAATTGCTAATTGACACATATATTTGTTTCGGAACGAGTTAAGATCAAACAAAATATAAAGAACCGAACTCGATGTCAACTGTGTCTTTTTGCGTGCTCTTGGTCCAGAATGGAAAGACCACGCCAAGCTTTACAAGCATATAAATCGAAACCTGAAAATTGTGACTTATCACTATATATTCGAAGACTTACAGCAGTACCAAAACGAGGTTTTCAAATCTCTCCCTAAGCCATCTGCTGATCCACTTGCTCTACTTGCTGCTGAGAGAAGTGCCAGAGATTCATCTAGATCTCTTAAGTACAAACAGATTGCTATATATTACTCTGAAATTGAAGAGACTGATGAAGATGACATGGAAAAGGTGATAAAGGCCATGTTATTTGTCACTAAAACGTTCAAGAATAGGTTTTCAAAGACCAACAACAAGCAAAGATACACATTTGGGTCTCGTAGACCAGATGCATACAAGGTCTATGACAAAACCAAGGTATGCAAGAGAGGAAAAGAAAAGTGACAAAAAGTGTTACAACTGTAGGGGTAATGTGCATTTCATAAAGGGTTGTACTCAAAAGAAAGTAAAAGATGCTGAGTACTATAAGCAGAAGTATCGGTTGTCTAGGAAGAAGAGTGCTGGAAAAGCAATGATGGTAGAAGAGTTACTAATGTCCAAGCATAATTCTGCTTGATGACCAAGGTTGAGGAAGAATATTCTAAAGACTTCAATGAGGATCAGCCTATCTTCAACAACTCAGAAGATGAATTTGATGAAGATGCTGATCAGGTATATTCTAATTCTGGTTCTGCTGAGGTCTCAACATGGAGCACGTACAGATAATTATTGCACACATGAAAATATTAGACCATAAAGTAGAAAAGTTAACGAGTAAGTACCAGAAACTAAAAGAGGTAAGTAAAATGCAAAACATAGAAACTCACCAATTATTTGAACAACTAGAACAAGAAGTTTCTGAGTCTAAAATTAAAGTTTCTGAAAAAGAAAAAAAATTACTTGATTTAACTGCCGAGACGAATCACGATCCATGCTTTAAAAGCAGAACGAGTAAGTGCAGAAAAAGACACAGAATTTCTTAAAAGGGAGAGTGGTGAGTTATACTCAAAAATCAAAGAGTTGGAGGATATGTTAATCAAAAGAAGACATAGCGAACAAACCATCTTTCTTAACAAACCGAAAGAAACAAAATTTTCAAAATGGACATACGAGGGGCTTGGATTTGAAAATCCAAAGGTCAGTTAGAAGGTGACGGCTACACAATGTTAGGTTATAAATATTGTATAGAATAGAAGATTACATTTTAGTTGAAGTTTGTATTAAATATACCAACTAGAGGGACAAATATGTAAATACCCTTAGGAGTATATATACTAATGACTAATTGTCATTAGTAAGGTCTTTGGCATAATCAAAGCTTAAGTGTGTGTTTTACATGGTGTTTAATATTCTCTCTCTACATTTCAAGATTATGTTACATTGATCTTCATTACATTCTTGATATCTGAATCACTGGGGACAAACAAGTGGTATCAGAGCAAGATTAAGATTGATTTGAGTGATTTTTGATCAAATATAGGAAGAATATTTGTTCTCTCCCCCTTGAATGTAGTTCTAGATCTGGTTTATTTCTTCAGAATTTCTTGAATTTTCAATAAAGTACTATCATTGTTCTGAAGTTGGTATCTTTCTCTTGTTCATTGCTCCCCCTTGACTTGACATATGAATTTTCAAATTTAGCTCTCTTTGTCTCCCCCTCAACACATGAATCATTTCTTGATCGATAAGCTCAAAATCAACTGAATTAAGTATCAAAGTTTTTGTACGATTTCAATCTCATGAATAAAATCCTCGCCAAAAGAATGGTGTTTGTTGGTCAGGAAGAAGAAATTATTGAAGATGATATTGAAAAAAGTACAAACCTAAAAGCAGAAATTCCTTTTATTATCAAGAGTTAAATAACTCTTATCTTTCTGGGCCTTAAAAACCCGGTGGAACAATTAATTCTTCTCCTGCATACACTCAAGAGGAATTACATACACCAACTGTTATTAAATCCACGCAAGTGTATATTCCCTAGATGGAATTACAAAAGCCTTTTGAAACCTTACAGGCGTACTACTTTAACTCTACAGTGATGAGTGTTTTAATTACTTGATTTCAAAATCTGACAACTACTCTCACTGTAACTCTAAATTTCAAACTTCTTTGAACACCTCAATATTCGTTTCCAACTCCACACCTTCGAGTACATCATCCACAGCACCCTTGTCTACTCCGGTACGAGAAGAAGAAAAGGTTGTTCCTCCCACAAATCTGTCTTCAAAAGTCAAAACTGTGCATATCTCCACTTAGACCGGTGACTGCAAGCATGAAAGTGCGAAATCTGTTAACAAACCTTATTTGCGAAAAGATAAAAAAAAGACTTTCAAACAAAAGGAATTTCAGCAAAAACACCATCATACATCTAACTTCTCCAAGTCTCATTCTCACAAGACTCACACACATGATAAACCTAAGTCTTCAGCTGTTGGTGCTCTTTGTCATACTTGCACTAATCACACGTTTTCTTCTGGTGTAGATGTAAGAAAAGCTGATGCGAGAGTGTTTGAGCGTAAAACAGGCGAAAAATGGACAAGAGTACTACCTAGGTCTGCTAGGGTGTGTACTGTATTAGATCAAATATGTCCAAACATTATTGCTTTCAAATCGGTTTGTAATTTTTCAATTGAAAATAAACGGCTTGCAATAACAACGTTTTGTATTAGTGATGGATGTTTGCATGGCCAATGTGAGTTTAAATGTCAACATGATCAAATACGCAAATCTTTAGACATTAAACCATGTGAGATGTGGTCGAATCATTACACCAATAAATGTTATCTCCCGTTCATAAATTCCAAAGGCGTCATAATTCATTAATGGATTTCCAAACATGCATCGTACCAAGTGAATCGTCTGAATTATGCACAAAGAGTAATCATGATTCAAGAGCTGGAAGCTTACAAATACGGTGGTTACAAGGAGTTTCTTAATGTTTGGTTCGCAACAGAAAAATCATTTCGGACAAGAAAGTCTATGATGAAACCACCTGGCGTCACTACACAAAAGTGGGTACCAAAGAATACCAAATCCACTTCTCCAGTTCAACACAAGAAGGTTTACTACAAATGGGATCCCAAGGCTGAAATGAATTCAAAACAAAAGAATCCAGCGACTCATCCTCCATCTAGAAAAAATGTCAAAAAGAGTTCAAAAACTCAACCTCGAGCGAGGGAAATTGTTAAAACATGGAAACAAAAGCATAAACCTACAGTTAGGGAAATTGTACAAAGATGGACACCAAAAAGTCAACCTCCAGCAAGGAAACTTGTTCACTTGAGTCCAGCAACTCAAAAAATCCAGTGCGGAGATTTGTTAAAATTGATCTTCCAATAACAAGAAATGTTATTCCTAATCTGCACTGAATGAGAAGTAAAATGTTTCCAACTGAAGAAGATATACGCATGTATGGTAGCACAAACAATGTAAAATTTGTTGATAAATCTGAGTGTGCTAACTTGCAAGGACCCATTGTCAAATGGGGACCTAAAACTTCTCTTTTATCCATGTTCAGTAACCTAATCTTTGGTATCTGGACTCAAGCTGCACCAAGAACATGAATGTCGACAAAAGTCTCCTCCAGAACTATGTTCCTAAATATTTGGGGAATGTACGTTATGAGAACGACAATGTTGCACCAATCCTGGGTTATGGAGATATCAAGAAAAAGAACATAAAAATAAAGAAAGTATCATACGTGGAAGGATTAGGCCACAATCTTTTCTGCATTGGTCAATACTGTGATAAGGATTTAGAGGTGACATTCAAAAAGAATTATTGTTCAGTGACTACAGAAAATGGGGATGTGCTTCTATCTGAGACTAGAAAGTCAAATTTATACTCCATTGACCTATCAATTACAACTCAAAAACCTTTGTTTGCTTATTAACCAATGCCTCATCGGATCTAACTTGACAGTGGCATAGGAAACTCTCTCACCTCAACTTGAACAACATCAACAAGCTTGTAACTAGTGACTTGGTGAGAGGCCTGCCCAAATTAATATTCAACATGGATCATTTGTCTATAGAGACTGTGATATAGGTAAAATGAAAAACGCTTCACACAAACTCAAACAAGTGTCAAGTACAAAGAAACCAATGAAACCGCTGCACATGGATCTCTATGGTCCGATGAAAATTCAATCACACAATGAGAAGAAGTATATCTTAGTCATGGTCGATGACTACTCTCGATATACTTGGGTCAAGTTTTTGCGTTCAAAAGATGAAGCTACACCAACAATAATATCTTTTATCAAACAACAACAAAATGAGCATGAACAACGTGTGGGTGATGTCCGAAGTGATAATGACACAGAATTCAAGAATCAGACACTCGTTCCTTATCTTGACCTTGTGGGAATAACACACCAATTCTCAGCAGCATACACACCTCAATAAAACGGTGTGGGGGAACGATGCAACTGAACTCTGGTTGAGGCTTCTCGTACAATGCTATCTTATTCTGGTCTCCTACCTTCCTACTGGGCTGAATTAGTCAGCACTGTCTGTTACACACATAATTGTTTCTTCATGCACAAATGCTTTAATAAAACTCCTTATGATCTTGCAAATGGCATAATGCCTAATAATAAATATTTTCACATATTTGGTAATAGGTGCTTTATCCTTAATGAAAAGGATATCTTTGGAAAATTTAAGGCTAAGGCTGATGAAGCAATTTTCCTTGGTAATTCACAAGAGTCAACAGCTTTTCGAGTTTTAAACAAAAGAATGAACTGTGTTGTTGAAAGTATTAATGTAACATTTGATGATTCTTTAGATGTTCCATCTTTTCCACCAAAATCAAATGTTTTTGCTTGTGGAAAAGTCAGTTCAGGACCAGTTCTTCAAAGTAAAGAAACAAATAAAGAGTCTATCAAAACTTGGATTTCTTATTTGTTTTCTTTTTATCTGAATCTACTATTTCTAATTCTGGTGACAAGAATGATACAGTTGTACAATAGATTATCATAGTCACTCCTTGAACATCAACTGATATAGTTCACTCTGAAAATTTTCCTTATTTGGGTAATAGTGACATGTTCATCGTTAACATCAACTATCAGTCCAGCAATAGTACCTTAAGATACTAACTATGAGAGTACACCCATCTTTGATTCAGATCTAATTATTAGTGAGGAAGATACAAAATTTGCTAGAAAATTAAATGAATTCTTTCCTCCTATTAATAACTCCATGAAGTGAAATGGACAAGACACCACCCTGAGACATAAATCATAGGAAATTTAGAAGTAGAAGTTCGAACTAGTTCTGCAACTACGAATGAGTGTCATTTTTCTATTTTCCTCAGCATGATTGAACCCACAAAAGTATACAATGCTCTTAAAGATCCTGATTGGGTGATAGCCATGCAGGAAGAACTTAACCAATTTGATAGGTTAAAGGTTTGGAGACTATAACCTTTATATGAAGGTAAATCCATTGTAGGTACTAAGTGGATATTCAAGAATAAGCAAGAATCTGATGGGATATTGGTAAGGAATAAAGCTAGGCTACCAACAGGAAGGTATTGATTATGATGAAACATTTTTACCTATAGCTACAATAGAGGCAATAAGACTTTTCTTAACTTATGCTGCCTGTAAGAGCTTTAAGGTGGCATATTAAAAAAGGAAGTCTATGTGTCCCAACCAAATGGTTTGTAGATCCCAAACACCCACATCATGTATATATATTCTAGACAAAGCGATGTACGAATTGAAACAATCCCCGAGAGCTTTGTATAACGTATTGTCGGAATACATATTAAGTGAGGGATATAGCAAACGAAAAAACAATACCACTTTGTTTAAGAAAGCCAAAGGAAAAGAATACATTCTTGTCCGGATCTATGTAGACGATATAATTTTTGGTTCTACCAACTACAGTGATGAATTTCCCAATACAATGCAAAACAAATTTCAAATAACTATGATGGGAGAGATGTCATTCTTTCTCGGATTACAAGTCAAACAACTAAGTCATGGAATTTTTATAAATCAATCCAAGTACATTAAAGACTTTTTGAAAAAGTATGAAATGACTAGTTGTTCTTCCATTTCTACCCCAATGGCTGCTGAAACTAAACTATTTGCTGACCTTGATGGAAAAGGAGTAGATTTAAAAACTTATAGGGGTATGATTGACTCATTACTGTATTTGACGGCTAGTAGACCGGACATTATGTTTTCTACATGTCTATGTGCAAGATTTCAGGCTAATTCCAAGGAATACCATATGCTAGCGGTGAAAAGAATACTTAGATATCTCAAGGGTACTGCAGATTTAGGTCTTTGGTATCCTAAGATTCGAGTTTAAAGCTGTTTGCTTATTCTGATGCAGATTATGTTAGATGCATGCTGCATTCGTAACAGTACATCACGCAGTGCATATTTTCTTGGCGTCTGGTTAGTTTGTTAGGCCTCCAAAAAGCAAAATTGTGTGTCCACATCAATTGCTGAGGTGGTGTATGTTGTTGCTGTAATGTGCTGTTCTCAAAGCTTGTGGATTTTGGCCTAGAGTATGACAAGATACCGTTGTTGTGCGACTCACAATCTGCCATTACAATTTCATGCAATCCAGTACACTCTAAAACCAAACATATAGATATCATATATCACCTTATTAAAGACAATGTAGAAAAAGGTTTAATTAAATTACACTATGTTCAAACAAAAAATCAATTGGCTGACTTATTCACCAAACCATTAGATGATTCTCGTTTTAATGATTTAATGTCTAAGTTGGGCATGTTAAACTTTAACATCTGACAATCTGTTATTCAATTTTAACTTTTTCTCTTTCTTGTTTTTAGTGGAAATTATATTGTGTGTTCATTGTGCAGAAATATAAAGTTGTTATCAAGGGGAATTGTCTAAATTAGTACTAATTATGCAAACTTGTAGGGGGAGAAAAATCCTGAAAATGAATAATCACAAATTTTATCTCACTCAACTAAAAAATATGTGCTTAATGCAAAATTTGAGGGGTAGTTTGTTTTTATTGTGAAATAGAAAATATTGCAAAACAAATTGAAAAATAAGAAAAAGCTAAAAATATTTTAATTTGTGTTTTGTTAATTTTTTATATTGAAAATAGCAAATTGAAAATAAAAATTCACAAGGCTTCGAATTTAAAAACTTCAAATTTGAGAACATCATCAAGAATTTATATTCGAAACATGCACGTACTTGGATCTTAAATTCGAAACAAGTTCATACATTAAGTCTTCGAATTTGCAAAATGAAAAATTCATTTTTTCTTCGAACTTGGAAGAGTGTTATTTATCACGTCTTCAAATTCGAAACATTCTAAATCATCAAGAACTTGAATTCGAAAATATTCATTTATGAACATTTTCTAACGGTTTCGAATTCGAAATGGGTAATTTTACTAAGCCTTTGAGCGTGCTATACTAGTACATTAAGTCTTCGAATTTGAAGACCAGTGGTCCAAGAAAGCTTCGAGCGCCGATTTTGGGTCGTAGAAGACTTCGAATTCGAAGTCTACTGTTACATAAGCATCATATTCATCATATCATATTCTTTATACCATCATGCCTCATACATATCTAATGCCAATCAATAATTCCATACATACTATATAATGATAATGGTTAAGTCGGTACTCACCTAGGTTCCAGCAATTATGATTAGCATAAATCAACCGTCAATCCACACAATGCTAATTAGGTCAACTAGTACCTGTATAGCTACAAGAGGCATATAAAATGTTGTGGCTCGTCTTGGTCGACTAATTCACCTATAACACAATACTTACATTAAAACTACTTACATTAATCAAATAAATGTCACTATTCCCAAGCACTATTCATCAATAGTGTCTTTTTTAATCTTAAGATATTATTTATCTAAACTAAGAATTTTTTCATCTATGGTAAATGTAGTTTTCTCATAAGGATAATTTTTTTACTAAATTTTTTTTTACTAAAAAGTTATATCTCAAAGTCTAATTTGTTAAACTTAATATTTGAAAAAAAATTATAAAAAAGTTCTATCTCAAAGTCTAATTTATTAAACTTAATATTTAAAAAACTAACTAACAAAGTCTACCTCAAAGTCTAATATAGTTAAAGTTAACATCTGAAAATAATCTTATGTCCACCACTACCTTCTAGGGTTGTATTGCACATGGTTGATTGGTGTGACGATTAGTAGTTGACAAGGCTCAGGTTTGCATATTTTCTCCGGGTTTTTAAGTTTGATTTTTCAATGGATGTGTAGTTTAAAGTTTGTTTATGTTAGTATACGTGTTTGATACAGAGATAAATGAACAAATCTTCCACCTTATATATACAAACAACACAATCAAATCAATCTCGCGGATAATTTAGTGAGGGTTCTTGGTTGCTAAATGCAATAGAGTTAAAATATTAGATGTGTTTTTGTTCAAATGTATTTTACATATTCTTATAATTTGACATGCTACGTTGTTAGTCTCATATAACAAGTGATTCAAGTAATATGTAGGATAGATGAAGGTTTGCATATGTAAACTAGAGAGAATATGAATTTACACCATGAAAAACACCTAGTTCTTTATTTCATTATGAGCAAAACCTTACTAATTACATATGTCATATCCCTATTTATACCTCATAGGTATATAACATAGAAACTCCTATTTCTATACAATATATGAATTTACATACGTTATAAACAAATGTGTCTCAATTATGTTACTATCAATATAATCTTCATGTATACTTCTCGAACTTTCCATATATGTTATAAATGGTAGACAATTCATACTTCTAAAATTTGTTAATTTATCATTCGTGTTGAATCTTGCAGGTTACTGAGTAACCCATAATTTTTGCGTGAATGATGATTATTTATATGAGTAAGGAGGACATAAAGTATCAAATTCAAAATCTAGAATAACGTTTATGCCTAACTCGGGATTCTCCTTCAACGAAGCAATGAGCGAGTAAAAAAGGTGTTGGTTTCTATATAATATAAAATGTATTCGTTGAAACCCCGCGCAACGCAACGCGCGAGCACTAAAACCTTGTTTAAACATAACACCCAAAGTACAGCAACTAGAACACTAATATTAAACCTCTAACAATGTCCTTAATCCATTTAATAACCTAATAAACTTCCCGTACAACAATACAACGAAAACAGCAAAACTGCTTGTTGTCACTAGGCAACACCTACTTGCTTGCGCCTGTAAGGATACTTAACAAACCCTTGCACCCTCAATGAGAACCCTTGCGCCTGCATGCCACCTTAACAACATCCCTTGTGACCGAAAAGAATACCCTTGCGCCCGCAAGCAACTTGTTACAGACCAGTGTCGACTTCCAGCCCCTATTCTGTCCATTTTCGTATCAAACTCAATTCCAGTTGTTTCAATTCGATTTCCAATGTTTGTATTATATATAAACTACCAACATGAGTCTTAAAACATACCATTTACAAATTCTAACAAACACTTCAAGATTTCGGATCAAATTCACCAATTTTGACCCATTTGAAGAAAATTACTAAACTAAATCAAAAACAACACTTTAATCCATAAATCTTACTTATAATAAATTGTAGAGACTATAGGAACTAATTAAAACAATAAAATCATCTCTTGATTGATAATTCAAGTTTGTCCATTTTCAACCTAAAACCTTAAAACTAAGAACATGGAGAGAATGAACTTACAAGTGAGATTAGATGAAGAATACGATTAAGATGATGAGAATGAATAGATTATTATCTTGAATCTTCTGCTGGAATATAAGGCTTGATTATTTCTTCTTCAAATATTCAAGAACGAAGAAGGAATGTGTTAGTGTGTGTTTTTGCACGTATGTGTGTGTGTCTGGGAGAGATTTAGTTATCCACAAGTGGGTATTGTGTTCCCGTTCTCAACATACAACTCATTACCCGTTTCAACCAACGGGGATATTTTCATAATCCTTATTTAAAATCATTTAATCTTTTATTAATTTTATTTATTTACCAAAGGTACTACTTACAAACATAGAGTACAACAAGGCCCAGTTTGGGGTGTTACAGGTGCTATTGCTAAATGATGGTCCCAAACACGAAATGCACACGGAAATAAACAAAGATTTCATCTTTATTACACTTGAAATATTCAGTATATTTTCCACCATATGGGCACTTGAACCACACACTAAAAACGTACATATCAATCTATATATAGAGGTGGTAATGGCGGCTATCTCGAGCGGTTACCGGCGGTTCTCCTTCACTTGACGGAGGCGGTTGGCCTTCGGCCGGTTACTGGCGTAGGCGGGTTACATATTCATCTACATTACACAATTTCTACTAAATACAGTAATTGTAACACCTGCATTTAGGGTCCAGTCATTCTTGGCAATTAGGTGAGTATTTAAGTATTATTTATTTAGTTACTCATTTTATTTAATTGTTAATTGCATGATAATTAATTGGTCTGCGAGACAAGAGATAAAATATGAGATTTAATATTTTGATAAGATATTGATATCAAATGATTTGGTTTTACACGAGGGTTCCAAATAATACCTCATTGCATGTTTTTGGTTTGAGTAGGACTGCTTTAATTAAGTTTCTGTATCTCAGATATCAGTATTTGCACTGTGTAGTGTAATAGTTGCATTTCTTGACCTATATATATATAGCAATTGTGTATGTGTGGCCGTTTTTCGGTTTTGCTTCGCTGTGGAGGAAGAGAGTTCACCATAAAACGCACTTTTACTCAAAACTAGATCCGTGATTGCTATTTCGAGTTCTAAATCGAGTTTTAACGATAGATTTCGAAAGCAAGCCTTAGAATCAGTAGCAAGAGGTGTGTTTTGTTGTTTTTGTCGAGTTTTGATTAGGAAGTTCTTGAATATTGAATGTTGACCGTGTGAAGTGGAGTCCACTACGTGCGTAGTGACTCCATTACGTGCGTAGTGCTCGATGAAGAAGATGAAGCCGATGAGTTTTGGTCGCACGGAGTGTAGTCCACTACGTGCGTACCAGTGTCCAAATCGTGCGTAGTGTGTGTGAACCACTTTATACGTGCCAAATGCAATACGTGCGTAGTGTGTTCATTACGTGCGTAGTGTGTGCACCACGTGCGAAGTGTTTTCACCACGTGCGCAGTGATTCGGATGTTAATTCAGTGAATGTTTTTATTGTTCTGTAGCCATTGGAAGTTGATGTTTTGCAATTGGAATGTAATTCCAAATACTGACTAAGTTATGATGTGTTTCAGGAAACGAGAAGACTCAGTGAAATTAGAATACTGAGCGTGGTGTTGGAGAACACAGGTGAGTGGACTTTTAACTCACGAATTGTTTTGGTTGTAACGGTAACGGTTATAACATGTCGTAATGTCTTATTTTCTGTTAGACTAAATGATCTGGTACTTGTTTTGTTGATGCCTTGGGCATACTTGATGATTGGTTAACAGCTGTTTATTGGCACTGGGTGCATATGATGGGGTCAGCCATAGTGGGTTGGGTTCACTTGTCATCGGCTAATCAGTATTAGATCTGTTGATGCATGCGTTGCAACTTGAGGTGATTACTGTGTGAGAATGACAAGTGGGCTATCGGTAAACCTATGCTAGGCCAGCATTTGGTTGAAGGTTCGGCCGAACCGCCGGTCCTCTGTGATACTTGTTTATTTGCTGATGCTTTTCGTTGGTTAAACTTCCATTCACTTAGCTTTGAGCTAATTCCCCACCATAAACTCCAATTTGCAGGTTGTTGAGCCGTTTTGCTTTTGGGAGTTTTGCTGGTCTTTTGGGGAATGTCTGATACTGTAACTCTGATACAATTTTTAATGAGCCTGTATGTATAAATATGTAACACTGGACTTGGTTTACTGACACTTGTGTCAGAGGTTAAATCGTTTGTAATACTACTGTAAATACGTATATATTTGGTTGTTCGCTTCCGCAGGAAAAAAAATAAAATAAAAAAAATAATAATAATATAGCGGTGTTACAATTTGGTATCAGAGCCCTGGTTTGGGATGCGTGCACAGTTAGAGTGTTCAATTCTCAAATCTTGGCTCGAGTTTGGTCAGACATTCCTGATGTGGGTGGGAATTAGCGTGAATGCAAGTTTCTTTTGATGTTAACTGTTGTTAGTAGGTTGTGTACTAACGGTTTACCTAATAAGTGTTGAGGTGTTGTGATTGACACAGATATGGCCGATAATGAGAACCTGACTAATGCCCCCTTGACCCCAAGAAGAGCTGGTACTTCGGCGGCAGGTCCTTCAGAGATTCCTATAACAGAGAATGTTGAGGTTACAGAATCTAATATTGATCGGGAAGAGTATATTTATCAGTTAGAGGATCAGTTACAAGAGCTTAGAGGAGAGGTACGGGAGCTTGAGAGACAGAAACAGGTACAGGCTTCTCAGGCACAAATTCCTCCAGCGATTTCTACCCAATCGGAGATTCCTCCAGTATCAGTACCTATTTTCTCTACATATCAGCCAACCCAGCCTCAGTATTTTTACCCCGTTATGTCTCAGGGATCTTATCAGTATCCTTTGGTTGGGTACCCACCTCAGAAGGGACCCAAGAAATGTCAGTTCAAGGATTTTCGAGATTGTAAACCAAAGGAATACTCAGGGAGCACCAATCCTGCTGAAACTCTAGAATGGTTGAAAGGAATAACGAGAATTTTGAATATTTGTAATTGTGAAGAGGAGCTTCGAGTTACCTATGCCCAGAGTATGCTTACAGGGGATGCTTCAGCTTGGTGGGAATCGTTGACAGCTCACCTCACCCCGGAGCAGATGAAATCCATTACTTGGGAACAATTCCAGAATAAAGTTCTTGAACAGTATTGTGGTGAATTTGAAATGGATAAAATCAGAAACGATTTCTTGAATTTGCATATGACCGAGAGGATGACAGTTGATGAATTAATCAAACAGTTTAATGAGAAATTGAGATTTGTAAAGCAGTGGGTGCCAACCGAACGTTCTCAGATACAACACTTTGTTGGAGCTTTGTTACCAAAATACAGGGGTAATACCCGTTTAGCCAACACTTTGTCTCAAGCCTTCACCTTAGCTAAATCAGCCGAGGGAGATGTTAAGGCACGGGACCAGATGAACAAGGATAAAGCTGCCTTACAGAAACCAAAGACAGAACAGACTGGTTCTCAGCAAAAGAAGAAATGGCAGGGTAACCAGGGACAGAGTAGGCAGAACCGTAGAGCAGCTGTTGGTGGTTCAAGTCAGAGGTTTCTATGGTGTAGAAACTGTAGGTCTTCCCACACCGGACCTTGTACACCCCAGACCTCGCGATGTATCAGATGTGGTGGATTGGGACACGAGGTAAAAGATTGTAAATTTCCTCGTAACGTGTGCTGGAATTGTCAAAAAGAGGGTCACAGATCAGGAGAGTGTCCTTCTGCAAGGAAGACGGGGTCAGGTTCAGGGGCAACTACAGTTGGGGGATCATCATCTCAGTCTGGCCAAAAGAGAAAGAATCCTCCTGCACCCGAGGGTAGAGCTTTTCGGATGACAGTAGATGATGCTATTGCCACCGATGATGTCATCACTGGTACGTTTCTTGTAAATTCTGTACCTGCACGTGTGTTTTTTGATTCAGGGGCTAACCGCTCCTTTATTTCGATGGCTTTCTGTGATAAATTGAAATTGCCTACTTCACATGTTACTGATTCTCTAGAAGTAGAAATAGCTAATGGTAAAATGGTTCCAGTCACAACGGCTGTGTCTGGAGCTAGAATTGATATTGATGGCACTTGTTTTCCAGTCTCTTTTCTGTTAATGCCTATATCTGGATTTGATGTGGTTTTGGGAATGGATTGGTTGAGCCAGAATAGAGCTAGTATTAAATGCCATAAGAAGTTGATTTCTTTTCCTTTATCTGACGGGTCACACGTAGTGGCTCGCGGAGAGAGGTCTTTTTCTACCTTCCCTATTATTTCGTTTATGAAGGCTAGAAAATCTTTGGCCAAAGGGTGTGAATCGTTTCTGGCTTATGCTATTGATGTTAAAAAGGAGAAGCAAGTTATTTCTGATATTCGGGTAGTTTCGGAATACCCGGAAGTGTTTCCGGATGAGTTACCAGGATTGCCTCCAGTTCGTGAGGTAGAATACAGAATTGATCTAATTCCTGGTTCGAGTTCCGTGGCTAAAGCCCCTTACAGATTAGCTCCTGTTGAAATGCGAGAAATGATGACTCAGATCCAGGAATTGTTAGATAAAGGCTTTATTCGTCCTAGTTCATCTCCGTGGGGTGCTCCGGTCTTATTTGTTAAAAAGAAAGATGGTACTCTACGAATATGCATTGATTATCGGGAATTGAATAAAAGGACAGTTAAAAATAAATACCCTTTACCTAGGATTGATGATTTGTTTGATCAGCTACAGGGTGCTTCTTATTTTTCGAAGATTGATTTGCGCTCAGGTTATCATCAAGTACTTGTTTCTGAAAATGATATTCCTAAAACTGCGTTTCGTACCAGATATGGTCATTATGAGTTTTTAGTGATGCCTTTTGGTCTAACTAACGCCCCTGCTGTGTTCATGGATTTAATGAATCGGATTTGCCGGCCGTTTTTGGATAAATTTGTAATTGTGTTTATCGATGACATTTTGATATATTCAAAAACCGAATCTGAGCACGAGCTTCAGTTAAGGCAAGTTTTAGAGACCTTAAGACAGAATCGTCTTTTTGCGAAGTTTTCTAAATGCGAATTCTGGATGCGAGAAATTCAGTTTTTGGGACATATTATTTGTAAAGATGGGGTTAAAGTTGATCCAGCTAAAGTTGAAGCGGTTATGAACTGGAATTCCCCTAAATCACCATCTGAGATTAAAAGCTTTCTGGGTTTGGCGGGCTACTATCGCAGATTCATCAAAGATTTCTCAAAAATTGCCAGTCCTTTGACGAAGTTAACCCGTAAAGATGTACCGTTTAAGTGGAATGAAGAACAAGAATTAGCTTTTCAGACTTTGAAACAGCTGTTGTGTCAAGCCCCTATTCTTGCTCTACCTGATGGATATGATGATTTTGTAGTATATTGCGATGCTTCCTTTGCAGGTCTAGGATGTGTTCTAATGCAGCATGACAGAGTTATTGCCTATGCTTCTCGTCAATTGAAACCACACGAGAAGAACTATCCAACCCATGATTTAGAGCTTGCGGCGGTGGTTTTTGCATTGAAACTGTGGAGGCATTATTTATATGGTACTAAATGTGTTATCTGTACTGATCATAAAAGCCTGCAATATATATTCTCCCAGAAGGAGCTTAATATGCGGCAAAGGCGATGGCTGGAATTGATTAAAGATTACGATTGTGAGATTCGGTACCACCCAGGAAAAGCAAATGTGGCAGCAGACGCTTTGAGCCGTAAGGGAGCGGGTGATAATATCCGATTCATACGTATTGAGATTGTTTCTGACTTGGTGGATAGACTTAAAGCTGTTCAGTTAGAGGCCTTGAAGGATGAAAATTTGAAATCAGAAATCATGGTAAAAAGAAAAGCTGAGTTAATTGATGATTCTCGTGGATTAAAGACCTTTCAGTCTCGTATTTGGGTGCCAGTACTTGGGGAACTTCGAAATTTGATTCTGTCAGAGGCTCACAAATCGCGATTATCTGTTCACCCTGGTAGCACTAAAATGTATAACGATCTTAAAGTACTATATTGGTGGCCTACGATGAAGACAGATGTTGCAAAATTCGTGGAATCCTGTCATATTTGTGCACAAGTCAAAGCAGAGCACCAGAAACCGTACGGGTCTTTAAAACAGTTGAAGATACCTGAATGGAAATGGGAGCATATCACGATGGATTTTGTAACCAAACTGCCATGTACTCAGCGGAAACATGATATGATTTGGGTGATAGTCGACCGTTTAACGAAAAGTGCTCATTTTCTTGCGACCAGTGAGACAGCTTCACTTAGTAGATTGGCTCAGTTATATATTGATGAGATTGTTTCTCGGCATGGTATTCCTCTTTCTATTGTTTCTGATCGAGATCCCAGGTTTGTTTCTAATTTTTGGGCGAGTTTACATCGTGAATTGGGGACGCGTATTAATTTAAGTACCGCTTATCATCCTCAGACAGACGGTCAAACCGAACGAACCATTCAAACCCTTGAGGATATGTTACGCGCCTGTGTGATAGAGTATGGTGGATCTTGGGATACACATTTGCCATTGATAGAGTTTGCGTACAATAACTCTTATCATTCGAGTATCGGTATGCCACCTTACGAGATGTTATACGGACGTCGCTGTCGCACTCCTACTTGTTGGCTAGAGGCAGGTGAGAAACAGTTTACAGGTCCCGACATTGTTCAAATGACAGCTGAAAAAGTTGTAATTGCCCGAGAAAAGTTGAAAGCTGCCAGAGACAGACAGAAAATGTACGCAGATCCTCGCCGTCGACCAGTTTCGTTTGTTGAAGGAGAGTTGGTTTATCTGAAGGTCTCTCCATGGAAAGGGGTTATTCGCTTTGGGAAGCGCGGGAAATTAGCTCCACGATATATTGGTCCGTTCCGAATACGACAGATAGTGAATGATCAGGCTGTTACTCTTGATCTTCCACCTGAGTTAGCAGGTATTCATGACACCTTTAATGTCTGTTACTTGCGTAAATGCAACGTTGAGGATGAAAGTCAGATCCTTCCAGTGCATGATTTGAAAGTGGATTCGAAAAAGCGATTAGTAGAGGAACCAGTTGAGATAGTTGATCGTAAGACGACAAAGCTTCGCAGAAAAGAAATTCCTATGGTTTTAATTAAATGGAAACACAGTTTGGGTTCAGATTTGACATGGGAGACCGAGGCAGACATGAGGAACCGCTACCCTAACCTATTTGAGAGCGATGAGATTCCGGGGACGGAATCTTCTTTAGGGGGGGAGAGTTGTAACACCCGCATTTAGGGTCCAGTCGTTCTTGACAATTAGGTGAGTATTTAAGTATTATTTATTTAGTTACTCATTTTATTTAATTGTTAATTGCATGATAATTAATTGGTCTGCGAGACAAGAGATAAAATATGAGATTTAATATTTTGATAAGATATTGATATCATATGATTTGGTTTTACACGAGGGTTCCAAATAATACCTCATTGCATGTTTTTGGTTTGAGTAGGACTGCTTTAATTAAGTTTCTGTATCTCAGATATCAGTATTTGCACTGTGTAGTGTAATTGTTGCATTTCTTGTCCTATATATATATAGCAATTGTGTATGTGTGGCCGTTTTTCGGTTTTGCTTCGCTGTGGAGGAAGAGAGTTCACCATAAAACGCACTTTTACTCAAAACTAGATCCGTGATTGCTATTTCGAGTTCTAAATCGAGTTTTAACGATAGATTTCGAAAGCAAGCCTTAGAAACAGTAGCAAGAGGTGTGTTTTGTTGTTTTTGTCGAGTTTTGATTAGGAAGTTCTTGAATATTGAATGTTGACCGTGCGAAGTGGAGTCCACTACGTGCGTAGTGACTCCATTACGTGCGTAGTGCTCGATGAAGAAGATGAAGCCGATGAGTTTTGGTCGCAAGGAGTGTAGTCCACTACGTGCGTACCAGTGTCCAAATCGTGCGTAGTGTGTGTGAACCACTTTATACGTGCCAAATGCAATACGTGCGTAGTGTGTTCATTACGTGCGTAGTGTGTGCACCACGTGCGAAGTGTTTTCACCACTTGCGCAGTGATTCGGATGTTAATTCAGTGAATGTTTTTATTGTTCTGTAGCCATTGGAAGTTGATGTTTTGCAATTGGAATGTAATTCCAAATACTGACTAAGTTATGATGTGTTTCAGGAAACGAGAAGACTCAGTGAAATTAGAATACTGAGCGTGGTGTTGGAGAACACAGGTGAGTGGACTTTTAACTCACGAATTGTTTTGGTTGTAACGGTAACGGTTATAACATGTCGTAATGTCTTATTCTCTGTTAGACTAAATGATCTGGTACTTGTTTTGTTGATGCCTTGGGCATACTTGATGATTGGTTAACAGCTGTTTATTGGCACTGGGTGCATATGATGGGGTCAGCCATAGTGGGCTGGGTTCACTTGTCATCGGCTAATCAGTATTAGATCTGTTGATGCATGCGTTGCAACTTGAGGTGATTACTGTGTGAGAATGACAAGTGGGCTATCGGTAAACCTATGCTAGGCCAGCATTTGGTTGAAGGTTCGGCCGAACCGCCAGTCCTCTGTGATACTTGTTTATTTGCTGATGCTTTTCGTTGGTTAAACTTCCATTCACTTAGCTTTGAGCTAATTCCCCACCATAAACTCCAATTTGCATGTTGTTGAGACGTTTTGCTTTTGGGAGTTTTGCTGGTCTTTTGGGGAATGTCTGATACTATAACTCTGATACAATTTTTAATGAGCCTGTATGTATAAATATGTAACACTGGACTTGGTTTACTGACACTTGTGTCAGAGGTTAAATCGTTTGTAATACTACTGTAAATAAGTATATATTTGGTTGTTCGCTTCCGCAGGAAAAAAAAAAAAAGAAAATAAAATAATAATATAGCGGTGTTACAGTAATAATACTTATACTTTTTTCCTTTTGACAATTAATCCAACAATCTCCCCCCCTAATCGTCAAAAGTCTTCGATCTTCAGTCTTGAGTCTTGAAATCTTCATATCTTTAACTTGTTCTTCCATATTTTGAATACACCTCCTTAAACTGCTGTGATCTTCCTTAAATCCTGGTTGATCATGCTTGATAGCGTTTATTAACCAAATGTTGGTTATAAACATTGGGGTGCTCTAGCTTCAACGGTTGGTTATACCACCAACACATATGTCTTCCTTTTATGTTTGGTTCCAAATGTTGGCTCCAACACTTCTGTCTTCCTTCCAGTTTTAGGTTTCTTTTCCTGAACAAAAAACTATTTATTTCTTGTTTGCGTGGCGAATCAAATCAATTGCATCTGATAGTCCCCTAGTTCTTTTTATACCAAACAAACTTCTTCCTATGAATCAAACTAACTGCCTGAGACAGTCCCTTGGTTCTTATTTCAGTGTATAAACTTCTTACTTCTCAAGTGAATCAAACCAACCCCTTTGATAGTCCTCTGCTACAGTTATCTCGGTTGAAAACCAAATATCGGTCAAGGTCCGAGATTTGAAATACCGGTTATCGCGGTGAGATATTGGTGTGATATCGGATTTTTATATTATGTAGAAAATACACACACACACACACACACACACACACACACACACATATATATATATATATATATATATATATATATTAAAATTATAAAAATTTAATAAAAAGCATAGAACTCCAAGTCAAAATCCTACACGAAAAAAGAAGAGGCATCTCATATACAAAAAAGAAAGAAAGCCTTTTGTCGCTCATACAAGTATGAAAGAAGGAAAGGAAACGTGTGTTAATTAGGTTTTTAGGAAATAGGCTATTAAAGTGGACAAAAGAAAATCTCGGCCAATCTTGGCCAAATATCGGTCAAATCTCGGCCGATCTCGGCGAGAATATCGGTTCCGATATTTACAACCAATATTTGAAACCGATATTTTTTTTACCTCTGATATTTGATATCTTGGTGAGATATCGCCGAGATTGACTACATAGGTCCTCTGGCTCCGGTTCTTTTTTCACGGGACAAACTTCTGATTTCTCCTTTGAATCAAACCAACTATATTCTGTTTGCGGGTCGAATCAAACCAACTGTCTCTTAATAGTTCGCTTCCATTCTTTTTTCACTAGACAAAACTATTGTCTTCTTTGGGGTTAATCAAACCAACTGTTTTTGACAGTCCAGTGTTCTTAGTGTTTCATTTAAATACTTCTAAAATTTTCCTTTTAAAAAACTTATAACTTTACTTATTCGTAAAAAGCTTATTAATAAAAACTTTAATCCTTTAATTAATCTAAATTAAATAACAAGAAAATTTTATTTCCTTGTATTAAAAACCGTAATTAAAATTCAAAAACAAAAAAAAAAATCTAACTTAAATCTTTAAAAAACGTCTAGTTTTAAATTCTTTTTTTTACCATCGACTCTATTTTTGTTTTTTCTTAAACTAAAAACTTTAATTAAAATCAAAAAACAAAACTTTAATTTAAATCCTTTTAAAAAATATGTTTTATATTACACAATTTCTACTAAATACAATAATAATACTTATACTATTTTTCTTTTGACAATTATTCTAACACTAAGCCAAAGCTAACCCCAACTCAGCTATTTTATTCCTCTTTTTACACTTTACCATAAAAAAAAGTTACACACAATTTAAGTAGCAAATTAAACAAGAAGTAATTAAAAAGATACACGTAAAGATGATGCAGCAAATCAAGCACGAGCAAATGTGTAAACACCTTTATCAACCAAAGTATAGCATAAGTTTCATATCTTCATAATAGAAATCATTTTTGGTAACCTAATAACATAAGGCACATATTATATAGTTAGCTACATATATTACCATTGGTCGAAAGCGTAGTAGGTGGGAAGAAGGGAAGTGATGAGTGGTAAGAATTTGCAAGCGTATAGTTGCATTAATTACATGATGACATTTTCTATAAAGAAAAACATAAGCTCAAATCAAAAATGAAAAAAGAGAGATTCAAAGAGTTGGACACAATAAGTTGTAGGTCCTCATAAATTTACTAACCATTTGCTGCTAGAAAGATCTAGACATAGCTAACAATGGCTTAATGAGTTAATTTACTATCAAGAACTGTAAATGCAGTTGCTACTAACTAGCATAGAATTGTAGTTTTATACTGCAACAATAAACAATAAGTGATGGATTTACTAAATGCATGGGAGGATAGACGTACTCATGATTTTTCAACTCACATAACAGGCTCTTGGTGGGACGACCATCATTCGTAGCTAATGTCAGGTTTGTGTATCGTTCGAGGACACCAATAACATCTAAAACAAATACAATACAAGTCAAGGACAAAACAAGAGGATGAAGGTAAACAAACTCAAGAAGCGGAAAAATAAACCCAAGAGCCTTGTTTTCACTTCCCGTTCGAGGATGGTGCTAAACTCGTGAACGAAAACATGCTTCTTCCTAGAGGAAACCGCAGCTTAGGGCTGTACCCGTAAACATCGTAAAACTGATCCGCACCCATAGGTACTCATCTTCACACGAATCTTGTTATCAACAACTGGCTAATTTGTTGGAAATAAGTTTTAGATCAACAAAACAATAATAAACCAGTTATTATTATAGTTATCTAGTTTTGCCAACTATTGATTGATCCTACTCGATCAAACAGTAAAGAAAGGTAAAAGAAGATTGGCCCGTTATTGGACTATGTAAAACAATACACGTATGTAAAACCAACCTGAACTCGTTGATTCTAACGAAGATAAACACAAAGAACCACATGGATAAAACTCCTGTCCTTAAAGGTGTTTACGTTACCGTACTGCTGCAGTCTCTAACGTAACGAACCTAGGATTGAATGCAGCCTCAAGCAAAACGATAATCACAGCACTAATTCCGTTTATAATCTGGAAGATGATGAACAGAAAAAACCGAGAGCAAAAATCACAGAGAGAATGGGAGCTTTACTTTCAGTGGTTTTATGAGAGTCTGGGTAGCTATATAGCCATAGCAGCCTGCCTGGTGGATCCTCCAATTACGGGTTCAATCCGGGAATCAGGTAATGAAGTCAAAGTAATGATTATTACCAAAAATCATGAGGGCAGATCCCAATCTGTCGACTGACTCTACACTCCACCAAACTGACGAGACCGACCCGATTCGCAGCAATCGGCCACCCGTAACCACGACCCACTTTACCGAAAAATAAAAGCTCCTTAGCTCCTAGCGAAGTGAAAAGTGCGCCTACATGCGCCACTCACGGGTACGTGGCTTATGGCTAGGCGCGTGTGTGGGTAATCCCCTCGTAGACCCCTACCATTTGGTATGAATGATAAGGGAATGTAATCCCTTATAAACCCACCCATTTTTTTCTCCCCTCCTATGTGGGACAAGAACAACTTGACAACATTCAAGTTTTATAAACTTGACAACTTTCAAGTTATATATATTTCAACAATCCCCCACCATATTGGAAAGTTTTCTATCATTCAGATATGAGATATCACATAGGTGTCACAAAGATTAAACCTTGTTTGATGTAAGTGAACAAAGATAAATCGATTTAATGGTATCCTATGGATTTAAACCATGAACCTAGTGATCTCTCCGGTTCACCTACACATATTACATAAATCCTATTCACGACCCTCTAGAAGATAAACCACAAATCTTCATTCAAGGTGGAACCACCTCTAGGTCATATAGGCAAGTTTTACAACATCTTCGTTGCTTAGATGTCTCCAAAACTTTGTTAAGAGAGTAATCTCAACATCATTCTCGGAAACAACGTACTATCTTTACCACACATGGATCTATCAAATTTGATAGTACCTTCTATCGATTAAGTGACTCGTTATTACCCTTTAAACTTGAGAGATAGGAGAACCAAATTCAAGTTGGGTTTCCATCACTAATCGATTCTAAGACCCATGTCTCTTGTGGTAGTTCCGACCAAATCTCTCGTCAGAGGTTTGGTAAGAGGATCTGACAAGTTCTCACTCGACTTGACAAAAACAACTTTGATGGTACCGTTATCAATAAGTTGTCTCACAAAATTGTGTCGAAGAAAAACATGTCTCAACTTCCCATTATATACAACATTGTATACTTTAGACAGTGTGGCCTCACTATCACAGAACATGGGAATAGAAGGAATTGAAACATCCCACAGTTGAATGTCCAAGAGTAGATATCTAATCCACTCTGCCTCTTTGCCTGCAGAGTTTAGAGCATTAACTTGGCTTCCATAGTCGAGTGAGCTATACACGTCTGTTTCTTGCTCGCCCAAGAAATAGCTCCTCCAGCTAATGTAAAAATCCAACCACTTGTGGATTTTGAATCACTAGTTTGATCAATCCAACTAGCATCGGAATACCCTTCTAGTATACCGGGTGATGACGTGTATGCTAGTTCCAAAGTACTGGTCCTTTTCAGGTACCCAAATACTCTACTCACTACTTTCCAGTGCTCTACTCCCTGACTCAGTTTTCTTAAAGCAAATGCGATGTCAATTCGAGTGTAATACATGGCATACATCATACTACCAATTGCACTCACATACTCTAGTTGAGCCACTGCTCGACCAAAGTTCACATTAAGTTTCACACTTGAATCAAAAGGAGTATTAAATCCTTTATATTCAGATGATGAAACTTTTCCAGAATTTTCTGTATGTAGTGAGACTGACTTAGAGAAATCTAATTGCCTACTCGTTTCACCTTAATACCAAGAATGGTAACTACATATCCAAGATCTTTCATGTTAAAGTTCGAGGAGAGGCATTTCTTCGTCTCAGAAATACCTTCTAGGTGAGTGCTAATGATAAACATATCGTCAACATACAGGAAAATGATTAATGTGTCATCAGAAGTGCACTTAGTATAAATGCACCTATCAGCGCGTTGTACCGAAATCCAAAAACAGTCACAGTGGAATCAAATCTCTCATGCCACTGTTTAGGAGCTTGCTTAAGCCCGTACAAGGATTTAATAAGTCTACACACTTGGTTTCCTATGCGGGTATCACAAACCCTTCGGGTTGCTCCAAATAAATCTCTTCATTTGAGTATCCATTTAGAAAGGCTGTCTTCACATCCATTTGATGAATTTACAATCCTTTCAAAGCAGATATTGCTATAAGAGTTCTAATAGAACTAATCCTAGCAACTGAAGCATAGGTATCGAAATAATCGATGTCTTCTCTCTGCCTATATCCCTTAGCAACTAATCTTGCTTTATAGGTAGATATTGATCCATCTGGGTGGTATTTCTTCTTAAATATTCACTTGGATCCAATGGGTTTCTTTCCCTTGGGACAGCTAACTCCCAAGTTCCATTACCCAAGATCGAATCCATCTCATCATTAACAGCTTCCTTCCACAAAGAAGCATCTCTAGATGACATGGCTTCATTAAAGGTCTTAGGATCATCATCCAAGTTAATGACGAAAGTAACCTGACTCGTCACTTTCTTTTGTATCCCTTCAACCAAATAAGACAAGAAATCATCTCCAGGATTTCTTTCTTTTCTAACTCTAGTACTTTTCCTTGGCTCTTCTATACATCTAGAAGATGTAGGAACATCTCGAGAAGTACTTGGAATTAAAGTGGGGTTTAAGTTTTCATCATCACTTGAAAACTTGTCTTCGAAGAATTCCTGTTGGTCCCGAATGGATACTACCACAACAAATGTTTGTAGAAAGGGGGGGGGGGGGTTGAATACAAAATTTAGCAAATAAAACTTTAAGAGACACACGGTTTACTTTTATATAATTCTTATTGATGTTAATAAAAAATTACATGAACTAGATGCGGAAAATCTAAGTTCAATAAAAGGTGGCAACTAGATTTGTCTAACACATAGACAATGCTAATCTTAAACAACTAATGTCTAAGATGTTCAACACATGAACAAGTTTGTTACACTGAAAGTAAAATGCTAACTCTTCTAATTCTCAACTTATGAGATTTCAGTGCTTTTCAACGCATATTTAGCATGTTTCCATGCATGAGTATATATAAGCAAGGTGTGTCCGGGTTGATGAAGAGAGAAGGAGACAAAGATACTTGGTTTAATAATATTATAATAGATAAAGTTAGTGGGTGAAAAGTAAGTTAACTTTATACACAAAGTGTGTAAAGTGAACATACTTTTCAGTAATGAGTGTACACACTATCTATTATTATATTATTAAAGTACTACCTTTATATCTTGGAAAAGTAAACTTCTCCTTTCATGCTTGTGCTTTAATCAACACCATGCTTTCTGAAGATTTGACTTTACCAAGTATGGAGTTGCCAACCATACTTAACATCATATCTTCGAGATCTTCTCTTCAAGAGCATCTTTCTCCTTTTCCAGGGGATAAAGATCTATCCTTTTTGTTTCTTTGCAGATACAAAAAGTGCTATGTACTTTTACAAAGAAAGATCTAAGACATAATAAGAACAACACATGTTCTGCCTTTGACTAAAGAAAATATTACATAGAAAAGCTATTAACTGAGATATAGAATAAAGACTCAGCTAACAGACACTGAACTGCAAATGTAAATTTGCTCAGCTAAGGATAAATGTGAAAGACTTAGGTGACTAGATTTGCTCAGCTGATCGAAATGCTCAGCTAATAATACAAATCAGGGTATAGCTAACCACCTGATCAAACTAAACTGTCAGCTGATCCCAAGGGCTCAGCTAATCGTTTGAGTATGATCAGCTTATGAAGGAAAGATTGGATAAGTAGTAAATACCTTATCTGACAAATGGGAGGCATCAGCTGATCAATGTGATTGTGTTAGCTGATCCTTGATAGCTCAGCTGATCTTGAAATTTTCTTCAACGGGTGATTTTGGACCATCAGCTGATCCATTGTAGATCCTCAGCTGATGCTTCTTGACTTGTCTTTTCTTCTCAGCTGATGTTCCTAAAGCTGGTCCTTTGGCTGATACTCAGTGTTCAACTGACACTATGATTCGTCAGCTGACATTTCTTACTTAGAAATTCTTTAAGTCTAAGATGAAAAACAACACATGTTTTTCATCAATCTAAGTCCAAAAACTGAATATATGGTTTTGTTAACATCAAATCCTATTTTACTTAATAGACAGGTTTGATTTAGGTTTGATATTGCTATCTCCCAAACAATCTCCCCCTATTTGATGATGACAAAACCTTTTCTGTTTAAGAAGAATCAGTTTGACTCGGATTTGTAAAGATAAAACTTTTAAGTGCAATTTGGTTACCTAGCTATCTGTTTTTGGTAACTCTTTAATATATGTTCCCTGATATTCTGTTTTTGGGAATCTTTTCATTTATGAAGTACCATGTTCTGTTTTTGTGGTATCTTTTTTATCCTTTTTCTGTTTTTAGGATTTTTGATATTTTCTATATTTACACTATTTGAGCTATTTACTAAGAGTCATATGTACTAGCATTTTAGCTAAGTAGTCCATGATCAAAGTTTCAAGCTTGATTACAAGGCAAAAAAAATTACATCAAAGTTTGTACAATTAAGCTAAATTACAGAAGATGAACTATTCTAAAAAGTTGAAATTACATCTAATCTAGTTATGAAGTTTCAGTTTTCTTCCCACGAAGGTTCTCCTTTCACATCCAGAAATCTATCCAGTGGATTTGCAGCCAACAACTCTTCAGCTCTTGCTTGAATCAGATTTTCAAAATGTTCACTTCCTGTCTGTCCCCTTGTTGAAGTTGCAACTTGAAAGATTAACTCTCCAGGGGATCTTCCTAAGTCAGTTTCTCTTAGGAATCTCCAAACACCAGCTCTGTTCTTGAAGAACATCCCTCTTTCAGGTTCAGTTATGTACTTAAACATTTCTTGCTCAATGTTGGAGGGCAGAGCAGTGTTGAGATTTTCATATGCAGACAGGTAAGGATGATCAGAATTAAGTATAATATGTTCAACAGGTACAAAAGCTTTGGAGGATTTCTTGAAGGCAACCTCAATCACATCAATGTGTTCCACAAATTGATCATGAGTGCATATCCTGTGGTAGACAGCCATTCTGATCCAGTATTCGAATTTGTTTATGAACCTTGTGGGCAATTTCACTTTTGGATTTAAGGAGGTGGTACAGAGTCTCAATCATCTCAGTGAAGGAAAACAGTTTGCAGTGATGAATATAGGCATTCTCATGTGTTTGTCTTTCATCTCTTCTTACTAATCTGAGATATGGCCCTTCATCTGTTCCCTTATATGGAGTGACTCTGGAAATGAGATTTGGATCCTTTCTTTCTATCAAGTTCTTGTTTTCCAAGACCTCTTTGATCTCCCTTTCAGATTGCTGAGTTGTAACTCCAAAGTTGAACTCATGCAATGCTTGAATGGCTTCTCTGTGAGTTCTTCCTCTTTTAGGAACTTTCTTGACAGTAGGATCATCTTGCTGTGGTGCAACCCGTGTTGGATGTGATTGAGAGGATAGCATGATGATTTCTTCTTCTTGTAATTCTCTCAGTTCATCATCAGTGACACCAATGATTGCAGCAAGATCTTCAGGAGTAGTGAAATCCTGGTGTCTCTCCTTGGTTTTCAGAACATCTTCAATGGTTGTGCCAAGAGCAACAGCCGGTTCACTCAGCTCTTTGAGATTCTCATCCTCTTGATTTAACTCTTCCTCTCTTCTTTCTTCTTCTTCAATCTCCTCAGCAGACATTATTTTCTTTTCTTTTCTCCTTGATGTGCTGCTGGGAGTTGGTTGACTTGATTGTACTGGAGAGGAAGCTTGGACTGTTGGAGCTTGAGTAGAGAGGCTCTGCTTTTTCAAGTTGAGTAGAGAGGACAGAGGCATCCTATCTTCATTATCATCATTATCAGAATCTTCTGATGGCACATTGATTGGTGTACAAGATTCATCTTGTCTTGGATTTTTAGCACTCTTCCTTCTAGCCATTTGTTTGAATCTTCTTTTTGGCCTCTGCTCATCTTGAGCAGGTTGCTCCCCCTCAGATTGATTTTCCCCCTCAACGTCTGATTTTCTTTGAGTTTCTGTTTCATTGGGGGCAGATGCATCCTCTGCTTTCATAGCCTGAACCTTAGCTGTATATGCATCAACAACTGCTCTGATTGTGTCTGGTGAAGGTTCTCTTCTAACTGACTTCTCCCCCTTTTTGTCATCAGCAAATGAAAAAGGAAAGTTGTCAGATGGCTTGGCAACAGAAGGAGGGATAAAAGAATAAGGAGATGGAGAAGGAGTAGAGGTAGAGGGAGGGATAGTTGAAGTTGAAGGAGAGGTAGTGGGGATAGGAGGTTGGGTGAAGAATGGAGTTCTCCTCAGGCTTAGGATAGCATCAGTGATATTGGTGAATTCCTTAAGGGTTTCATTGTGCTTTTGTAGAGAGTAGTTGTTTAAGAGTTTGAGGTTAGTAGTTATGGTTTGGAGAAGAGAAGGGACTCTAAGAAGAGAGTCAGGTATGGTAACAGAAATGTTGGGAGGGGAAGGTCTTAAGGTGTGGAGTTGGGAAATAAGATTAGAGATGGTTTGGTTTAAGGAAGTTATGGTTTGGTTTGAGATGGAAGGAGATGGAATAGGATTAGAAGTTTGGGTAAGAAGTTGATCTAATTTGGTGAGAATTGGTGAAAGATCAATAGGGGCAGGGGTGGGTTGGGTTGGGATTGTGTAGTCTTTAGGGACTCAACCTCTTGGGTTAAATGAGAGAGTTGAGTTTCTGTTTTAGTTTGGAAGGAGGTGAAGGAGGCTTGAAGACTATCCATCTTTTGAGAGATGGACAGTAGGCTTTGAAGTATTTGAGGGGAGGGTTCAGAAGAGATAGAGGGAAGGGGTTGAATGGGAGTTGATTGAGAGATGGTGCTTAGAACTGGAATGGAGTGTGGTCCCTCACTTAGACCTTGGTATATAGGCCTAAGATCACTGGGAACAGAGATTGTACCCTGTACCGATGGCTGGTTTATGCCACTAGTATTGACAGGTAGTGTAGTGGTATGTGTAAGAAGTGAATCATACATAGGTGCAAGTCTGTGAGTGTGAGTGAGGGTTGCACTCACTAGGGTATCCCTTATTTCAGTAGTAAGTTTTTGTGAACTTACTAAGGGAAAGGCTTGACTCAGAGGGGCTATAGACACAGTATGACCTTGGGAGGAGGTCTGTCTTTCAAAGGTAGCACCTATTGGGAGGGTGACCCAGATTGCAGCAATCCCATATTTACGAATGTGACCTTTTGTGAGGGCACATCCACTGGCAGTTGGGTTAAAGCAACATCCATAAGCTCCCCCTCAACATAAGAGGTAGCTATAGGAGTTGAGGTCAGAGGTGTGGATAACACTAGCTCAGAGACTTGTGGAAAGTGCACAATATCTTGTGACCTTAATTCAGTATGGGTGTAAGAGGGAGTAGAACTAGCAACTGTTGGGAGTTGACTAGAGCTTGGCAGTTGTGGGGGTGTTACAACTGGAGGAGAGGATGGGTTCTCATTGGTGGGGTCAACCAAATGAGTGTCCTCAGGGAGTGATAAAGGTATACCTGAGATTCGTTTTGCTTTGCTGATCTCTATGAGCTCCACCAGCTTATCATAGATCTCTTCAGCATCAGGAACCTCTTCATCTTCACCACTTGGTGCTCTATGAACAAAGTCACTCGATCCTTGTTGTTGATTAGGGTTGGGATATGCAACTGTGCCTCCAAGAGTCCTACTGGGAGAATCATCATCAGATTCTTCCTCACTGTCATAAGTTGTTAGATGTCCATGTTGGCTGGATGAAGTAGAAGTAGAGTGATATGCTTCATGTTCAATGAAAAATCCACCGGCATCATCATTATCATCATCTCCTCCATCATCATCATCCTCAGCATCAGAACTGATAGGCTTATTCTGTGCTGGCATATCAACAACCAACTGTTCCTTTCCAATACTGGCTTCATCATGAGTATGAGTAGTGGAGTGCTCAGAGTTTTCAGAAATCACATCTGGAGACTCAGAATCATTAGCCATTTGTTCCTCAATGTTTTCAGCAATAACCTCTTCTTCAACCTCAGCTTCATCACCAGCAATATCAATTATTTCTTGCATCTGGGCAGTAATAGTTGGACCTTGCTCTTCCCTTATTAAATTAAAAATCTTTTGACCCATTTGAGGCATGGTCATTGCATCAAGCACAACAGCTATCCCTGTATGCTGTTTCCATTGCATCTGATGAAGGACAAGTAAGCTCAAGTACCTTATGTAGGGAACAATAGTCCTTGTGGACTTCTTTGAAGTAGCAAGAGTAATCTTGTCCACCATATCCGAGAATATGACTTGGGCAAAGTCAATATTCCTCCCTGTGACTAAGGCATGAAGTACCAGCAGCTCTGTCTGGTTCATTTGATCGAAGCTTCCAGTTTTGGGACCAAAACAGCGAGTGATGATACTTGCCAGATACTTCCATGGGTGTCCCAGCACGGACAACTTATATTGACCATGGGTAACAGGAGCATTGTAGCCAATTAGGGGTAGTACCTCCAAAACTTGATCCATTTGAGCAAATGGTTGATAAGGAGCCAAGTTTGGCAGAGAGATGGCCTGTCGCAGAGTGTCGACAGTGAAATTTATGTTGATGTGGCCATTCAGACAGGTGCAGGTGATGAGGTTTTGATTGGGTTGGTACCTAGCAGTGTACCACATCTCACCAACAATGTGAGGGAAAATGAAGTAAGGATGAGCAGAGAGACAAGGGAACAGGGGATGGGCAGTAATAAATGCAACCATGGGTTCGTATCCCTGGTTTGCCTTGTTTGAGGGAATTTCAGTGGTTATCCGAAAGTTATTGGGACGAATGATGAGTTCAGAGTTGGGTGTAACATTCTCACCAGTAATGGCAAGAGGAGTGGAAGCAGAGTTGAAAGTCACCATGATTACAGAGTGAAACAGTTTGAGCAACGAAGGTTTAGGGTTTGAAAATTTTAGAGAGAAAGAGTGTTTGGGAATTTTGAAAGCGTAAGAAATGAAGAACCGCCCGAAAACACCTTTATATCTTCCTTGGAAACCTAAACTGTCACACAAATATTTTCCATAAAGTAAATGTCACGTCTGCAAAAAGGTAGATAAACGAATAAGATAATAAATACATGGACAACTAACGGACAAGTTAACATAAATTAAATACTACCTAGCAACATAATAAATACAAATGAGAAATTAATAACATAAGTGTGGGGACACAGAATTTTTGACGTTTGAAAAACATCAGCTGACAAGAAAGAGTGTCAGCTGATCCATGTTGAGATAAAATAAGTGTCAGCTAATGAGTGCACTTAGCTGTGCTTCTAAGCCTTAGCTGATGGTTTATCAGCTGAGGTATAGTGTCAGCTGATGATCGTCAGCTGACATAATTCCATTAGCTGATCTACCATAAGTAAAATATGTAGAATCTTAGATAAGTACATCATTTAACACACAAGTAAAATTATTTTCTCACACTAAATTAATTAAAAAAAATATATTACAAGTTTAAAATGCCAAGTTTGGATATTAGGAAGTTGAACCGAGACTCATCCAAAGGTTTTGTAAAAATTTCAGCTAATTGAACATCAGTGTTTATATAGTACATTGAAACTTTTTTTTTCTGCACATTATCTCTAAGAAAATGATGTCTGATTTCAATATGCTTAGTTTTTTAATGCAAAACAGGATTGTTAGAGATAGATATGACACTTGTGTTGTCACACAGAATTAGGGAGTTTTCAAACTGTATGTCATAATCCAGTAGTTGATTTTGCAGCCATAGCAATTAAGCACAACAGCTTCTAGCAGCAATGTATTCTGCCTCGGCTGTAGAAGTTGAAACAGAGTTCTGTTTCTTGCTTGACCAGCTGACTAGTCTTCCACCTAATAATTGACAACCCCCAGATGTACTCTTTCTGTCTAGTGTGCAACCTGCAAAGTCAGAATCAGTGTATCCAACTAACTCAAAATCAGAGTCTTTGGGATACCAAAGACCTAGATTAGGAGTTCCTTTGAGATACCTGAAAATCCTTTTAACTGCAGCTAAGTGAGATTCTTTGGGATCTGCTTGGTATCTAGCACAAAGACATGTAGAGAACATAATATCTGGTCTACTTGCAGTGAGGTATAAAAGAGACCCTATCATACCTCTATAAGCTGTAATGTTCACTGATTTACCATCAGTGTCCTTTCCAAGCTTTAAGGCAGTGGACATTGGTGTTTTCATTGAAGAACAATTTTCAAACTCAAATTTCTTAAGTAAGTCATTTACATATTTTGTTTGATGAATGAAAATTCCATCAACCTCTTTTTTGATTTGAAGACCTAGAAAATAGTTTAATTCACCCATCATGCTCATCTGATAATTATCCGACATGAGTTTTGAAAACTTTTTGCAAAGATCAACATTTGTAGACCCAAATATTATATCATCTACATATATCTGCACTAGTATTACATCACCCTTGAAATTCCTTATGAATAAAGTGCTATCTATGCTTCCTCTAGTAAATCCTTTAGTGGTCAGAAAAGAAGAGAGGGTATCATACCAGGCTCTTGGAGCTTGCTTTAGACCATACAAAGCTTTGTTCAAGAAATAGACATAATCTGGCTTGCTAGCATCCTCAAAACCAGGAGGTTGTTTAACATACACCTCTTCCTTCAGTTCACCATTGAGGAAGGCACTCTTGACATCCATTTGGAATACTTTGAAGTCTTTGAAGGCAGCATAAGCAAGAAACAATCTTATAGCTTCAAGTCTTGCAACAGGGGCAAAGGTTTCATCATAATCGATTCCTTCTTCTTGACAATACCCCTGAGCAACTAGTCTTGCTTTGTTTCTGATCATTAGCCCTTGTTCATCCATCTTGTTTCTGAACACCCACTTAGTACCAATGATGGATTTGTCCTTTGGTCTTGGCACCAAAGTCCATACATTGTTCCTAGTAACTTCAACCAATTTCTCTTGCATGGCATTTATCCAGTGGGGATCATTTAGAGCTTCATCTACCTTCTTTGGTTCAATCATAGAAAAAAAACTTGTGTACAAACTAATATTGCAAGCTTTTGATCTTGTTAGTACAGGTGCTTCTATATTACCTATGACTTGATCAATTGGATGACTTCTGAGGTCCTTGTAGGCATTTTGGATTGAGGGAGTGTTTGTATTGCTTTGGATTTAGGAAGTTGGATTTCTTTGATCAGCTGATGATATTTCTAGTTGATCAGCTGACATAATTTCTTGGTTATAATCTGAGGAAACTTCTACTGAAGAAGGAATGTTAGATATGGAATTTGAATCCAATGAAGTTAAGTCATGATTCACATCATTCAGTAAAAGTGTGGGTTGATTTAGGATAGGTTGTGCAGAGATGTTTTGAAAGTTTGGAACAGGTTCATCTAAGTCATCTATGTCAGCTGACGGGAGTGAATCAGCTGATGGGAGTGGATCAGCTGATACTGGAATGTTATCTTCAGTATGCAGCAAATCATTAAATTCCTTACCTGTAGATGGATTAGTAGAACAGGAAGCAACAAAGTCATTTTCATTAAAACTTACATTGATTGATTCTTCTATGACCATTGTTCTGATGTTGTAAATTCTGTAAGCTTTGGAGATCACATAATATCCAACAAAAATACCTTCATTTGCCTTAGGTGCAAACTTTTGCAGTTGATCTCTCTAGTTCAGTATGAAGCACTGACACCCAAAGATGTGAAAGAAACTGATGTTTGGCTTTCTTCCCTTAAGCACTTCATAGGGAGTTTTGTTGTGCCTCTTGATCACAAGAGATCGGTTCTGTGTAAAACATGCACAGCTGACAGCTTCAGCCCAGAAGTTAAATCCTAACCCACTCTCACACAGCATGGTTCTTGCAGCTTCAATTAATGTTCTGTTTCTTCTTTCAGCTACACCATTCTGTTGTGGAGTCCTTGGAGCAGAGAAGTTTTGAGATATGCCTTTTTCATCACAGAAACTTTCTAGAGTTTGATTTCTAAAGTCAGTTCCATGATCACTTCTAAGCATCCTTACCAGATTGCCATTTAGCACTTCCATCTTTCTAATAAAGCTCATTATCTCTTCAGTAGCCTCACTCTTAGCTTTGAGGAAGATGACCCAAATATATCTTGAGAATTCATCAACCATGACTAATGCATACTTACTTCCACCAATACTTGCAGTAGCAACAGGACCAAATAAGTCCATGTGCAACATGTAGAATGGTTCAGTAATGGAGAAGGCTTGCTTAGATGGAAAAGATGTCTTGTGCTGCTTTCCCTTCTCACAGGCAGAGCAAGGTTTTGGCTTAACATATGTCAGTGATGGTAGTCCTGACACTAGATCCCCCTTGCTCAGCTTGTTAATATTTTTGAAGTTTAAATGGGAAAGCCTTTTGTGCCATAACCAGTTTGTGTCAGTTACAAATTTTGTATACAAACAGGTTAACTTTGATGGATCACCAGAGGACATATCAAGAGTATATACATCATTGGTTCTTTTTGCACAAATTATTGTTTTACCTTCTTGATCTAAAATGGAACCACCTGTCTTTGTAAAGAGGACTTTATTATCACCATCACATAATTGACTTATGCTGATGAGATTGTACTTTAGCCCTTTAACATATGATACCTTGGACAAGGTTAAGTTCCCATTATGAAGTTCTCCGTAGCCTTTTGTTTGCCCACAATTATTATCACCAAAAGTCACTCTTGGACCCTTTTCCTTCTTGTAGTTACTAAGCAGAGCTTTTGTTTGGAAATTAGCTAAGGTATTAAGATTGTTTAACATGCAAAGTTGAAAACTGTTAGAAGAATTTTGACAAACAGTTCAAAACTGTTAGAGTTATCTTTGGGAAAACAGTTGTGAACTGTTAGATGAAAATGTGAAAACAGTTGTAACAAACAGTTGCTGTGAACTTCAAAGCTGTTATATAGAGTTCAGAACTGTTAGTACAATCTACTACAACTATTTGAAGACCTTGAAGCCGAAGACTGTTAGAAGAACCAAAACTGTTGCATTCAATGAACAGTTTCAGTTGAGCTAAATATGGAAAACCCTATCTTTGAAGATATCTCGAAATACTTGGAAGATCATCAAGATTATCTCAGAAGATAGAAGATTACCTAACTGTCAGCAAATCAAGGAAGATCAAGGAGTATAAATGCTAGATTAGAATTTATAATTTGTACGTACTCATTGATTAAGTTTTTGCATTCATTCTTCAAGTTGTAATTTGCTTTCAGAATAGTGCTAAGCCTCTAAGTTTCTCGTTAAAACCTAAGAACAATCTGTGTTCTTCGTCTAACATAATAAGTTAGATTGGGGGTGAAGTTTGCTATTGTAATCATTCTGGTTAATCAATAAAACTACTGTTTGATTGAATTGCTTTGTGTTCAAAACCTTCTTTAATCAATTAAGTGTGATTCCGCGACTTCTTAGTTGATTGTGATCATAGTTAAAGATTAACTTTTATTCAACTTTGATTTGTTATTCAAAAGTTAGCTCTTGTTATTTGATATAATCTATATCCGATCCTGACAAGTGGTATCAGAGCCTTATCATTAAGGTTCCTTTGATCACCAGTTGAAGGTTTTGCTTCAATCTTGCTTTGTTCTTTAAAAACTGTTTTCAAATCACTTTGTTTCAATGGATTCTAGTGGATCTTCTGATAACAATGGCTCTGGGTCAAACATTCGTGTTCCCATGCTCAAACCAACTGATTTTGAGATGTGGAAACTGAGGATCAAGCAGCATGTCCAATTAATGGACTATGCTGTTTGGGAAATCATTGAAACTGTTCTCACTACCCCTGTTGATCTTGATGAGACTGGAAAACCAAAGAAGAAACCACCACCAAAGACAGATGGGGAAAAGAAGGAGAGAATGATTGAGATGAAAGCTCTCAGCATCCTCCAGATTGCAATTCCCAATGAGTATCAACATCAATTCAAGAAATTTGATGATGCTCATGGACTTTGGAATGCTCTGGAAAAGAGGTTTGCTGGGAATGCTAGTTCTAAGAGAAACCAAAGAGATCTCCTTAAACAAGCCTATGAGAACTTTACCAGTGGAAAGAATGAGAGCATCACCCAAATCTTTGATAGGTTTTACAAGCTGGTAAGCCAACTAGAGAGTGCTAAGGTTAGGCTTGATCAAGATGAGATAAATAGAAAGTTTCTTAGGTCTCTAGGTGATGAATGGACTGTGTTTGCTGCACAATGGAGGACTAAGGATTCCCTTGAAGACATAGAGTTAGATGACCTCTATAATAGTTTGATAGTGTTTGAGGGAGAGATAGAGGGAAAAAGAAAAACTGTTGTCCCTAGCCACAATGCTGCTCTCCTGTCATCCTCAGGTATGGAATCAAACCATTCATTAACTAACTCTATTGATAGTTGTGCAGGTACTAGTTCTGCTGTTGGACTAGATGTGAACACTCCAGATGCTGTATTGAAGCATTTCTTGCCAGCCATGCACATTCAACCCTCACCAATGAGGATCTTGAACAAGTGCACCCTGATGATCTTGAGGAGATGGATCTCAAATGGCAGATGGCCATGCTTACTGTTAGAGCCAAGAGATTCATCAAAAAGACTGGAAGGCAAAACATGAATTTCAGAGCTGATGGCAAGGCTGGATTTGACAAGCCAAAGGTGAGATGCTTCAAATGTCAACAACTTGGCCACTTTGCAAGAGAGTGCAGATCTGGTGGACAGGTCCAGAATCAAGGTCAGAGGCCAACTTAGAATCAAACCTCCTCAGCATTGGTCTCACAAGAAGGCCATGGGTTTGATTGGAGTGATCAAGCAGAAGAGGCTACAACCAACAAAGCTTTGATGGCATTGACTGACTCCTCCATCAAGATGGATTCACCAGCAACTGAGGACATTCAGAGCATTCATAGGGCCAATCATGGATCTATCTGGCATGTGGATAGTGGATGCTCAAGGCACATGACTGGAAATCCACTCTGTTTGAAGGATTTCAGAAGCATCAATGGTGGATTTGTAGCATTTGGAGGAAATGCTAAGGGAGGAAAAATCACAGGTAAAGGAGCTGTTGAGGCAGGTACACTTACATTTAATGATGTTTTCTTTGTTGAACAACTTAAGTACAATCTGTTAAGTGTATCTCAAATCTGTGACAATGGAAACAAAGTTTTGTTTACAGATTTAGAATGCATTATTCTTTCAAAAGATTTTAAACTAAATGAGAAGGATGTTCTTTTGAGAACACCTAGAAAAGATAATGTATACTGTCTAGATACACAAAAGATTGCTAAACAGAATGTGTTAAGTTGTTTACTCTCAAAGGCATCTCATGATGAGTCTGCCACTTGGCATAGAAGGATGTGTCACATGAATTTTAAAACCATGAACTTGTTAGCTAAAAACAGTTTGGTAAGAGGTTTGCCCCAAAAAGAATTCTCATGTGATGATCATTGTGTAGCTTGTCTCAAAGGCAAGCAACACAAAACTTCTTATAAGACCAAAGAAGTGTCTTCCATTACTGTACCTTTACAATTGTTACACATGGATCTTTTTGGTCCTACATCTGTGGTGAGTATAGGGAAGAAAGCCTATTGTTTAGTCATAGTTGATGATTTCACCAGGTTCACATGGGTTCAATTTCTTAGAACTAAGGATGAAACTGCTGAGTTAGTTAAGTCACTTATTCTTAAAATTGAAAATCAATCTGATTTGAAGGTGAAAGTCATTAGATCTGACAATGGTTCTGAATTTAAGAACTATGAGCTAAACAGTTTTTGTGAAAGTAAAGGTATTGAAAGACAGTTTAGTGCCCCTAGGACTCCCCAACAGAATGGAGTTGCTGAGAGAAGGAACATGAATTTGATAGAGGCTGCTAGATCCATGTTAGCTGATTCTAGGCTTCCAATGACATTCTGGGCAGAAGCCGTGAACACTGCCTGCTATGTTCAAAATAGAGTACAAGTAGTCAAGTCCAAAGGGAAAACTCCTTATGAGTTGTTCCTCAAGAGAAAACCTTTAATCAACTTCTTCAAACCATTTGGCTGTCCTTGCACTATTCTTAATACCAAATCACCATTAGGCAAGTTTGAGAGTAAGGCTGAAGAAGGTTTCTTTGTAGGATACTCCACTCAAAGTAAAGCTTATAGAGTTTTTAACAATGTCACTAGAATCATAGAAGAGAGTATGAATGTCTCTTTCAATGAGAATAGGATCAATATTGCAGGTAATGGGCCTGATTGGTTATTTGATATTGATGCATTGTCTAAATCTCTTTCTTTTGAGTATTCTACTGAAACAGCTGTAGGTACCTCCAAAACTGTTGGTAAAAATCAACAAACAGTGTCCAACAGCCCAAACAGTTTTGAAACTGTCAGCTCAAAACCAACAACTGTTGGTTCAAACAAAGTTACTGAAGACTTTGTTGTGATTCCTATGCTTCAACAAGAGTTCTCCAATGCTGTTGATCCATTGATTGATGCTGAATCTTCAAAGGACATGGAATCCCATGATCCTAAACAACACACTGACTCTGCATCCCAAACAGTTGCTGATCAAGTGTGTGATACTGCTGAAAATTCAAGTGAATGTGAGTTTGATTTGTCTAATCTAGGGAATGAACTGACTGAAGAAAATATTCCTACATCAAGAGTTCACAAGAATCATCCAATATCACAAATAATTGGTGATCCAACCACTCCTATCGGAACAAGGAATATGCTGCAAAATGAAAACAGTGGTGTGGATCTTGCCCAATTTGATGTGAATGCTTGCTTTCTATCTCAAATAAAACCAAAGAAAGCAATTGAGGCATTGAAAGACCCTTCATGGGTGGAAGCAATACAAGAGGAGCTCTTACAATTTCAAATTCAGCAAGTTTGGAAGTTGGTTGAGCTTCCAAGAGGCAAAAGAGTAATTGGCACCAAGTGGGTGTTCAGAAACAAGAAAGATGAAAGAGTGTCAGGATCGGATATAGATTATATCAAACAACAAGAACTAACTTTAAATAATCAATCAGAGTAAAATAAAAGTTAATATTTAACTATGATCACAATCAACTAAGAAGTTGCGGAATCACACTTAATTGATTAAAGAAGGTTTTAAACATAGATTAATTCAATCAAACAGTAGTTTTATTAACCAACCAGAATGATTACAAAAGCAAACTTCACCCCCAATCTAACTTATTCTGTTAGACGAAGAACACGGACTGTTCTTAGGTTTCAACAAGAAACTTAGAGGCTAAACACTTTCAGAAAAATTAAATAACAATAAGAACAAATGCTTTGAATAATAAGATCAAGTCGTCATACTAAATTGATCATCTTATGAAGTATATATAGAGACTCTTGATCCTCCTTGAATTGTTGGCAGTTAGGTAATCTTCTATCTTCTGAGATAATCTTGATAATCTTCAAAGTATTTCGAGATATCTTCAAAGATAGGATTTTCCAAATATAGCTCAACAGAAACTGTTTAATGACACAACAGTTCTTTATCCTTCTAACAGTCTTCAGCTTCAAGGTCTTCAAACAGTTGTAGATGTTTATACTAACAGTTCTCAACTGTTTTCATATTTTCAACAAACAGTTTTAAACTGTTTCACCAACCTTTACCAAACAGTTCTCGTTTTTTATGCTCAATAACTTAGATTATTTCCCAACAATCTCCCCCTAACTTAAAGTATTGAACAATACATTTAAGTTGTTGGTTTGATCATAGACAAATTGATATAAGTAATGAGTCACATTTCTTCTAATCTCCTTTTGAATCTGTTCAGTCAGTTCTTTTATCTTCTCATCTTGAGAAACTATCCTTTTGTTTTGAAGAGCAATCTTTTTCTTTAGGTGTATATGAGCAGCAAGGTAAGGTGCAAAGTTAGGATCCGTCAATGCATGTTGTTTCAGTCTAGTCTCAATGTCAGTTAGTGTTTCCACTGTGACCATATCATTGACATTTTTCACTGGTGGTTGACTCCCCTAAGTATCACCATCAGTACCCCTCTGTTCTTGGTTCTGGGGATTACCAGAAACTATTTTACTAGTCTCTGTTGCCATGGTTGAGGTCTTAGCTATGTTAACACTGTCCTGTTTATCCCTTGCAGATAAAACAGTAGTGTCAGCCTCAAAAACCATATGATCACCCTCTTGAGGAATGATCACCTCCTCATTGTGCCTGGGAGACAGCACCAAAGTGAACCCTTTAGAAATTCTGCACAGGTGAATGCACCTGTGCAGGGCTAGCAGTTTGGGGTTCTCTAACTGTGGTGGAAGGAGCACCAACAGTTTTCCTCTTCTTAAAAATTTTTAGTGCAGGGGCTTGTGTTGTAGCTTTTTCAAAGGAAGCAGGTTGGGAATTTTGAGTATCTTGGACTGTGGGTTCCAGTGTTGGTGGTGTAGCAATACGATGGGTTTCATGCACAACACTGGCAGTCCTGTTTCTTGACAGAAACTCCACCATTTCAGAGAGTGGAGGAGTTATGGCACCAGAGAAACTCTTTCCATTAACCAACAATTTGCTCAAAGTGGAAGCCACATGAGCAGAGGGAATAATGACCCTCTTGTGTGATTTTAGATTTGGCATCAAAAAGTTTAACAATACTTGCACAAATCGAGGATACATCAAAAAGAGACCATACTTGGTCCCTAGATGTTTTACCATGCCATTGAAAATTAATTTTGAAAAGTTGAAGCAACGATTGTTGGCCAAACAGATCAAGGCCAAAGCAATGTTGCTTCCAAACTCGTTCCATCCTGTTCTTTTAGGACTGATGCACTGCTGGAGAGTATGAATCAAATACTTCCAGTGAGCACAGAATTGTCCCTTATAGAATGTACCCTTCCCTGAAGGACCCTCATACCCAAGCTTAACAAGCTCGGCATGCAAAAAATCTAGTGAAACTGAATCAGAATACTCACCCTCACTATCATTGAGTTGTAGAAGGTGGCGAATGGTGTCCTCAGAGATTGAGACGGTCAACTCATCAATGGTAGAATCAATCCATTGCACGTCATCAGTTGTTCGAAGTTGAGCATGTTTCCAAAACTGATCAATGTAAGAAGTGTATATGGTAGGGTTGATGGTGAGAGCAGTGTTGAGATTGGACAATGAAAGATAATCAATCATATCGTGAAACGTGTGAAGATCATCGGGTTTTGAAAGAAAGGCAAGCATGTTATGTTCCTTGACGAATGGAAGGGGAGCCATGGCGATTTGATAGCAGAATTCTAGGGTTTTAGCGTTCAAACGAAGTTCAGTATGCGGAAAGAAACCTCTGAGGAGGGAATGGTTTATATATGTTTCGATTGTTGAAAGCAATCCAAAGGCTTCTAAAATTCTGCAAAGACCAAAGCACCCTTTAATAGCTTAACAGTTGACGGACAAAATGAACTAACAGTTGAAGAACTGTTTTCACAAGATATAACAACTGTTATTCAAAAGTTAACTCCCTTTTGTTTGATCATTTATATGAATTGACAGTTGTTTAGAGTTTACAACTGTTTTTCATTTCTCGCCCTTAGTTGACGAATTTCTCCCCCTCAGTTGCACATGGACTTTGTCTAACAGTTGCCGAAGCCATATGCTAACAGTTGAAAACTGTTAGTATTGATTGAAACAGAAATGTGCAACTGTCAAACAAACTTTTAGCTCTCATAAGTCAAATGCTGAAGCAATAATAATAAATCATTAGAGAACACAGTCATCAACATAAGATATATTTTATTCAAGATAATCACAATTGAGCTACAATAATTTTGAGAAAACAATACTGTCTTGTGCTATAGATCTAAACACAGCTTAGAAGAACTGTCTTAACTCCGAGATCTACATATGACAAATCCATTAATAGCATGCAGGGACTTGTCATATCAAATGCACTATATAACAAGCAAAATGACTCACCTTTATCAGTTTGGAACTGTTGATTCAAGAAAGTGAATTTACCTTTAGCTCATAACAAGGATAGTCACGGGTGTGAAAACTGTTTGTGAGACAGGTCAGCAGATATGTCCAAAACTGATGTGTGAAATTGTATTTCCCTCTCTGAATACTTAAATGATAACAGTTGTTAAAAAACGTAACTAACAGTTGCAAACTGTTAGTGTGAAAAACATGGAATAATGAACAACTGTTAGTCCAAGTTAATCATTCCAATGTTGGAAATCAAAAAGTTGAATCTGCTCACATCAAAAGCTTTAGTGAACAAATCAGCTAATTGATCATCAGTATGAATTTTCATAACTTGGATTAATCTCTTTTCATTGCAGTCTCTTATGAAGTGAAATCTGATTTCAATGTGCTTGGTTTTAGAATGCTTCACTGGATTATTAACTATGCTAATAGCACTGGTGTTATCAACATAAATAGGGGTATTTAAGAAAGACAAACCATAATCCAGAAGCTGATTTTGGATCCATAACACTTGTGAACAACAGCTTGATGCAGCAATGTATTCAGCCTCAGCTGTTGAAGTTGAAACTGTTGTTTGTTTCTTGCATTGCCATGAAACCAGCCTTGATCCAAAGAATTGACATCCTCCAGAGGTTGATTTTCTGTCCACATTGGCTCCACCATAGTCACTATCAGAATATGCCACCAAATCAAAAGGTGAATCTTTAGGATACCAAAGTCCCAATTTTGGTTGGCCTTTGAGGTATCTAAAGATTCTCTTTACAGCAAACAGGTGTGACATCTTCGGACTGCATTGGAACCTGGCACAAACACAAACAGCAAACATTATATCAGGTCTAGAAGCAGTTAAGTACATTAATGAACCAATCATTGATCTATAGAGGTGTATATCAACATCCTCCCCCTCAGAATCTGCTCCCAACTGTTTGTGTGTTTCCATTGGAGTACTTGCCAGCTTCACATCTTGATAGCCAAACTTGTCCAATATGTCCTTGACATACTTAGATTGGCTTAGAAAAATACCAGTGGGCTTCTGTTTGACTTGTAATCCCAAGAAAAATGAGAATTCACCCATTGAACTCATCTGAAATCTTTTGTGCATAATGACTTCAAATTCTTTGCACAAGCTGTCATTAGTGGATCCAAAGATTATATCATCAACATAGATTTGAACAAGCAAAATCTCTGTTTTAACAATCTTTGTAAACAATGTTTTGTCAATTGTGCCTCTCTTAAAACCATTCTATAGAAGGTAGGATGATAATGTCTCATACCAAGCTCTAGGAGCTTGATGTAGTCCATATAGAGCTTTATCCAACCTGTATACCTTGTCAGGATACTTTGAGTCTTCAAAGCCAGGGGGTTGACACACATATACCTCCTCATCAATAGTTCCATAGAGAAAAGCAGACTTGACATCCATTTGATACACCTTAAATCCTTTGAAGCTTGCAAAAGCAAGAAATAGCCTAATGGCTTCAATCCTTGCAACAGGTGCAAAAACATCATCATAGTCTATTCCTTCCTCTTGTGTGTAGCCTTGTGCAACCAGTCTTGCTTTATTCTTGATAACAATCCCTCTTTCATCTTTCTTGTTTCTGAACACCCACTTGGTGCCAATTACTCTTTTGCCTCTTGGAAGCTCAACCAACTTCCAAACTTGCTGAATTTGAAATTGTAAGAGCTCCTCTTGCATTGCTTCTACCCATGAAGGGTCTTTCAATGCCTCAATTGCTTTCTTTGGTTCTATTTGAGACAAAAAGCAAGCATTCATGTCAAATTGGGCAATATCCACACCACTGTTTTCATTTTGCAGCATATTCCTTGTTCTGATAGGAGTGGTTGGATTACCAATTATTTGTGATATTGGATGAATCTTGTGAACTCTTGATGTAGGAATGTTTTCTTCAGTCAGTTCATTCCCTAGATTAGACAGATCAAACTCACATTCCCTTGAATTTTCAGCGTTATCACACACTTGATCAGCAGAGTCAGTGTGGTGTTGAGGATCATGAGATTCCATGTCCTTTAAAGATTCAGCATCAATCAATGGATCAATAGCATTTGATAACTCTTGTTGAAGCAAAGGAATCACAACAAAGTCGTCAGTAACTTTGTTTGAACCAACAGTTGTTGGTTTTGAGCTAACAGTGTCAAAACTGTTCGGGCTTGTGGAAGCTGTTTGATGATTTTCACCAACAGTTGTTGAAGTACCTGTAGCTGTTTCAGTAGAATACTCAAAAGAAAGAGATTTAGACAATGCATCAATATCAAATAACCAATTAGGTCCATTACCTGCAATATTGATCCTATTCTCATTGAAAGAGACATTCATACTCTCTTCTATGATTCTAGTGACATTGTTAAAAACTCTATAAGCTTTACTTTGAGTGGAGTATCCTACAAAGAAACCTTCTTCAGCCTTACTCTCAAACTTGCCTAACTGTGATTTGGTATTAAGGATAGTGCAAGGACAACCAAATGGTTTGAAGAAGTTGATTAAAGGTTTTCTCTTGAGGAACAACTCATAAGGAGTTTTCCCTTTGGACTTGACTACTTGTACTCTATTCTGAACATAGCAGGCAGTGTTCATTGCTTCTGCCCAGAATGTCATTGGAAACCTAGAATCAGCTAACATGGATCTAGCAGCCTCTATCAAAGTCCTATTCCTTCTCTCAGCAACTCCATTCTGTTGGGGAGTCCTAAGGGCACTGAACTGTCTTTCAATACCTTTACCTTCACAAAAACTGTTTAGTTCATAGTTCTTAAATTCAGAACCATTGTCAGATCTAATGACTTTCACCTTTAAATCAGATTGATTTTCAATTTTAAGAATAAGAGACTTAACTAACTCAGCAGTTTCATCCTTAGTTCTAAGAAATTGAACCCAAGTAAACCTGGTGAAATCATCAACTATGACTAAACAGTAGGCTTTCTTCCCTATACTCACTACAGAAGTAGGACAAAAAAGATCCATATGCAATAGTTGTAACGGTGCAGTAATTGAAGAAATTTCTTTGGACTTATAAGAAGTTTTGGTTTCTTGCCTTTAAGACATGCCACACAATGATCATCACATGAGAACTCTTTTTGGGGCAGACCTCTTACCAGATTGTTTTTAGCTAACAAATTCATGGTTTTAAAATTCATGTGACACATCCTCCTATGCCAAATGGCAGACTCATCATGAGATGCCTTGGAGAGTAAACAGCTTAACACATTCTGTTTAGCAATCTTTTGTGTATCAAGACAATATACATTATCTTTTCTAGGTGTTCTTAAAAGAACATCCTTCTCATTTAGTTTAAAATCTTTTGAAAGAATAATGCATTCTGAATCTGTAAACAAAACTTTGTTTCCATTGTCACAGATTTGAGATACACTTAACAAATTGTACTTAAGCTGTTCAACAAAGAACACATCATTAAATGTAAGTGTACCTGCCTCAACAGCTCCTTTACCTGTGATTTTTCCTCCCTTTGGATTTCCTCCAAATGCTACAAATCCTCCATTGATTCTTTTGAAATCCTTCAAACATTGTGGATTTCCAGTCATGTGCCTTGAGCATCCACTATCCACATGCCAAATTCCTCCTTGATTGGCCCTATGAATGCTCTGCACAAATAAAATCAGTTAGTAGCAGGAAGTACCCAGACCATGCAGGTCTTGGGTACACCATTCAAGTCATAATACTTAAACAGAGTTTTGTTCTTTTTGATTTCATCCAAATTAGATTTCTCTAATTTGTGTGAAGAATACTTTGTAAGAACATGTGGTTTCCAACTGTTGTGATTAACAGTGGACACCTTTGAACAAACAGCTGGTGGAGTTGGTAAAACAGATGAATCAACTTGTGAGTCCTTTTGATTTTCAGTTTGAAGAACAGTTTTACCTTCTCCAGAATCAGTTTGTTTTTGAATTTTCATCCAAGCCAAACCAGCAGTTTTTGGTTTTGCTAAAACAGTTTTGGAACTGTTAGTTGGTTTGGATGTAACAGTTTTAGAACTGTTTGCCAGTTTTGGCTTAGCAGTCTTAGAACTGTTGATCTGTTTTGACTTAACAGTTTTAGAACTGTTATTCTGTCTTTTGGGACTTTTGTTTTGAGTGCCATTGGTCTGTGGATTATAGTAACAGTCTTGAATTAAATGATTAGATCTTCCACAAATGTAGCACTTTTTGGTTTTCACAATAGGTAAACCAGTTCTTTGCGACCAGAATTGGTTCCTATTTCTTTGATTTCCTCTAACAACTGCAGATTGAGGAAACTTTTGGACACCATGTTTTTGGCATGTGCATGCAGGCATTTCAGTTTGCCTTTTCTTAGGCTTGGGTTTAGCCTGAGATTTTGAAGCTTCCATCTTCTTCTTTGCATACACAATCTCACCAACTTTCTCCTTTCCTTTGGCTTTTGTACTAACAATTGGGCTTTTTAGATTAGAACTGTTTGGGTTCTTGTGAGAACTGTTAGTGTAAAAATGGGGACTATTTGCAACAGTTGTGGAACTTGCAATGGATTGGATAGCTTTTGAAGGTGTTGGCTTAGTGATGAGGGATTCTGTGGATGCTTTTACAAACACCACAGGCTTGAAAGATGATTTTGTGGAAATGGGTTCACAACAGATGTGATTTTCATAAGGAATCACTTCATCTTTCTTCACAGCTATCTCAATATCTTCAACGCTTACTACAGACAGAACTTCATCTTCATAGCTCTCAAACTTTGGATCAGCTGTCTTTAATTCATCTGCTAACGGTTCATTGACATATCTTTCAGCTGCCTCAGACAAGGGTGTTATGTATGTGTGATTGTATGGAGGTGGGGTTTCCTTATATCCAAGTCCAGTTTTCACCTTGTCTCTCACTTGAGATTGTAGCAGAGTCTCAAGCTTAAGGTTTGCAGCCTTGAACATTCCAAGATCAATGTCCACACCCTCCAATTTCTTTGTAAGTTCATTCACCTTGTTTTCCTTTTCAACCAATTTCTTTTTCAGACTATCAATCTCATCTTGATCAAGCCTAACCTTAGCACTCTCCAGTTGACTCACCAGTTTGTAAAACCTATCAAAGATTTGGGTGATACTCTCATTCTTCCCACTGGTGAAGTTCTCATAGGCTTGTTTAAGAAGATCTCTTTGGTTTCTCTTAGAACTAGCATTCCCAGCAAACCCCTTTTCCAGAGCATTCCAAAGTTCATGAGCATCATCAAATTTCTTGAATTGATGTTGATACTCATTGGGAATTGCAATCTGAAGGATGCTGAGGGCTTTCATCTCAATCATTCTATCCTTCTTTTCAGCATCTGTCTTTGGAGATGGTTTCTTCTTTGGTTTTCCATTCTCATCCAGTTCAATGGGATTAGTAGGAACAGTTTCAATGATTTGCCAAACAGCATAGTCCATTAGTTGGACATGCTGTTTAATTCTTAGTTTCCACATCTCAAAATCAGATGGTTTGAGCATGGAAACAAAAATGTTAGACCCTGACCCACTGTTATCAGAAGAACCTCCCGAATCCATTGAAACAAATTGATTTTTTTAAAAAAAAAATAAAATATTAAAGCAAGGTAAAACAAAAACCTTCAACCGGTGATCAAAGGAACCTTAATGATAAGGCTCTGATACCACTTGTCAGGATCGGATATAGATTATATCAAACAACAAGAACTAACTTTAAATAATCAATCAGAGTAAAATAAAAGTTAATCTTTAACTATGATCACAATCAACTAAGAAGTTGCGGAATCACACTTAATTGATTAAAGAAGGTTTTAAACATAGATTAATTCAATCAAACAGTAGTTTTATTAACCAACCAGAATGATTACAAAAGCAAACTTCACCCCCAATCTAACTTATTCTGTTAGACGAAGAACACAGACTGTTCTTAGGTTTCAACAAGAAACTTAGAGGCTAAACACTTTCAGAAAAATTAAATAACAATAAGAACAAATGCTTTGAATAATAAGATCAAGTCGTCGTACTAAATTGATCATCATATGAAGTATATATAGAGACTCTTGATCCTCCTTGAATTGTTGGCAGTTAGGTAATCTTCTATCTTCTAAGATAATCTTGATAATCTTCAAAGTATTTCGAGATATCTTCAAAGATAGGATTTTCCAAATATAGCTCAACAGAAACTGTTTAATGAACACAACAGTTCTTTATCCTTCTAACAGTCTTCAGCTTCAAGGTCTTCAAACAGTTGTAGATGTTTATACTAACAGTTCTCAACTGTTTTCATATTTTCAACAAACAGTTTTAAACTGTTTCACCAACCTTTACCAAACAGTTCTCGTTTTTTATGCTCAATAACTTAGATTATTTCCCAACAAAGAGGGATTGTAATCAAGAATAAGGCAAGACTGGTTGCACAGGGCTATACACAAGAGGAAGGAATAGACTATGATGATGTCTTTGCACCTGTTGCAAGGATTGAAGCCATTAGACTATTTCTTGCCTTTGCAAGCTTCAAAGGATTTAAGGTGTATCAAATGGATGTCAAGTCTGCATTTCTCTATGGAACTATTGATGAGGAGGTATATGTGTGTCAACCCCTGGCATTGAAGACTCAAAGTACCCTGACAGGGTATATAGGTTAGATAAAGCTCTATATGGACTACATCAAGCTCCTAGAGCTTGGTATGAGACATTATCATCCTACCTTCTTGAGAATGGTTTTAAGAGAGGCACAATTGACAAAACATTGTTTACAAAGATTGTTAAAACAGAGATTTTGCTTGTTCAAATCTATGTTGATGATATAATCTTTGGATCCACTGATGACAGCTTGTACAAAGAATTTGAAGTCATTATGCACAAAAGGTTTCAGATGAGTTCCATGGGTGAACTCACATTTTTCTTGGGATTACAAGTAAAACAGAAGCCCTCTGGTATATTTCTAAGCCAATCTAAGTATGTCAAAGACATATTGGACAAGTTTGGCTATCAAGATGTGAAACTGGCAAGCACTCCTATGGAAACACACAAACAGTTGGGACCAGACTCTGAGGGGGAGGATGTAGACATACATCTATATAGGTCAATGATAGGTTCATTAATGTATTTAACTGCTTCTAGACCTGATATAATGTTTTCTGTGTGTGTTTGTGCCAGATTTCAATGCAGTCCGAAGATGTCACACTTGTTTGCTGTGAAGAGGATCTTTAGGTACCTCAAAGGCCAACCAAAATTGAGACTTTGGTATCTTAAAGATTCACCTTTTGATTTGGTGGCATATTCTGATAGTGATTATGGTGGAGCCAATGTGGACAGAAAATCAACCTCTGGAAGATGTCAATTCTTTGGATCAAGGCTAGTTTCATGGCAATGCATGAAACAAACAACAGTTTCAACTTCAACAGCTGAGGCTGAATATATTGCTGCATCAAGCTGCTGTTCACAAGTGTTGTGGATTCAAAATCAGCTTCTGGATTATGTGTTCAGGGAAGCGTAAAAGTGCAAATCCCAAACCAGTTTTGGACATATCTGGTTGCCTATCCCACAAACAGTTTTCAAATCCGTGAATGTCCTTGATATGTGGTAAAGAATTTTGAGGACGGTTTGAATTGCATTGAACATTCGAAACATATATTAGGCAATTCCCTCCTCATCAGTTCATTCACTCGTTCTAAACTTTGATCAAACGCTAAAACCCTAGAATTTTGCTCTCAAATCAAAATGGCTCCCCTTCCATTTGTCAAAGAACACAATATGCTTGCCTTTCTTACAAAACCTGCTGATCTTACTGCTTTCCACGACATGATTGACTATCTCTCGATGTCAACTCTAAACACTGCTCTCACCATAAACCCAACCATTTACACTTCTCATATTGATCAGTTTTGGAAACATGCTACCCTTCGAACAACTAATGAAGTGCAATGGATTGATTCCACTGTTGATGGTTTAAATGTTTCAATATCTGAGGACTCCATCCGACAACTTCTTCAACTTCATGATCGCGATGGTGAGTATTCTGATTCTGTTTCCCTAGACTTTGTGCATACCGAGTTGGTTAGGCTTGGGTATGAGGGCCCTAGGGGAAAGGGTACCTTCTACAAGGGACATTTTTGTGCACACTGGAAATATTTGATTCATACTCTTCAGCAGTGTGTAAGTCCTAAACGCACAGGGTGGAATGAGTTTGGAAGCAACATTGCATTGGCCTTAATCTGTTTGGCCAACAATCGTTGTTTCAACTTTTCAAAACTTATTTTTGATGGCATGGTAAAACATCTCGGGACCAAATATGGTCTCTTTTTGATGTACCCGCGATTTGTGCAAGTTTTGTTAAACTTTTTTATGCCAAATCTTAAAGCACACAAGAGGGTCCTAATTCCCTCTACTCATGTGGCCTCCACATTGAGCAAGTTGATGGTTAATGGGAAGAATTTCTCAGGTGCCATAACTCCACCACTCTCTGCAATGGTGGAGTTTCTTTCAAGAAACAGAGCTGCCAGGGGTGAGCATGAAGCCCAACTTATTGCTACACCACCACCTCTGGAACCCACAGCTCACGATACTCAAATAATCCCCTCTGCTACCTTTGAAAGAGCTACAACACAAGCCCCTGCACTAAAAATATTTCAAAAGAAGAGGAAAAGAACTGTTGGTGCTCCTTCCACCACAGTTCATGAAACTGAAACTGTTAGCCCTGCACAGGTGCATCACCTGTGCAGAATATCGAAAGGGAACCATTAGTGCTGTCTCCCAAGCACAATGAGGAGGTGATCACTCCATTAGAGGGTGATCATGTGGTATTTGAGGCTGACACTACTGTTTCATCCGCAAGGGATGAACAGGACAGGGTTAACATAACTAAGACCTCAGCCACGGCAACAGAGGCTGGTCAAACAGTTTCTGGAAATCCCCAGTACCAAGAAAAGAGGGGTACTGGTGTGGAATCTCAATTGAGTGAACCACCAGTTTTATCTGTCAATGATATGTTAACAGTGGCAACACTGGCTGGCATTGAGGCTAGAATGCAACACCAAGCATTGACGGATTCCAACTTTGCATAAATATATGGAATTCATTCTTTGCTTATGCTTAATTTGTCGGTGATTGAACCCTATGATTGAAAGAACTTAAAGACATTGGTCAATTCTTTAAGTTAGGGGGAGATTGTTGGGAAATTAGCTAAGGTATTAAGATTGTTTAACATGCAAAGTTGAAAACTGTTAGAAGAATTTTGACAAACAGTTCAAAACTGTTAGAGTTATCTTTGGGAAAACAGTTGTGAACTGTTAGATGAAAATGTGAAAACAGTTGTAACAAACAGTTGCTGTGAACTTCAAAGCTGTTATATAGAGTTCAGAACTGTTAGTACAATCTACTACAACTATTTGAAGACCTTGAAGCCGAAGACTGTTAGAAGAACCAAAACTGTTGCATTCAATGAACAGTTTCAGTTGAGCTAAATATGGAAAACCCTATCTTTGAAGATATCTCGAAATACTTGGAAGATCATCAAGATTATCTCAGAAGATAGAAGATTACCTAACTGTCAGCAAATCAAGGAAGATCAAGGAGTATAAATGCTAGATTAGAATTTATAATTTGTACGTACTCATTGATTAAGTTTTTGCATTCATTCTTCAAGTTGTAATTTGCTTTCAGAATAGTGCTAAGCCTCTAAGTTTCTCGTTAAAACCTAAGAACAATCTGTGTTCTTCGTCTAACATAATAAGTTAGATTGGGGGTGAAGTTTGCTATTGTAATCATTCTGGTTAATCAATAAAACTACTGTTTGATTGAATTGCTTTGTGTTCAAAACCTTCTTTAATCAATTAAGTGTGATTCCGCGACTTCTTAGTTGATTGTGATCATAGTTAAAGATTAACTTTTATTCAACTTTGATTTGTTATTCAAAAGTTAGCTCTTGTTATTTGATATAATCTATATCCGATCCTGACAAGTGGTATCAGAGCCTTATCATTAAGGTTCCTTTGATCACCAGTTGAAGGTTTTGCTTCAATCTTGCTTTGTTCTTTAAAAACTGTTTTCAAATCACTTTGTTTCAATGGATTCTAGTGGATCTTTTGATAACAATGGATCTGGGTCAAACATTCGTGTTCCCATGCTCAAACCAACTGATTTTGAGATGTGGAAACTGAGGATCAAGCAGCATGTCCAATTAATGGACTATGCTGTTTGGGAAATCATTGAAACTGTTCTCACTACCCCTGTTGATCTTGATGAGACTGGAAATCCCTGTGGATTGCACCTAGCTATCCACTTTATAATAGGTTGTTTATGAATGATAGAAACAACTGTGTTATCATTATCAGTCCGCTGTCTTGAGTTACCTTCAAGAGAACAATTACTTGCCTTATGTTCTTTGCTCCCACATTTATAACATTTTTTATTTTTGGAGCCTTTAACATGTTTTGGTAATTGCCTAAGAGATTTCTTAACTGTTTTCTGATGACTATGGGTCATCAGCTGAGAGATTTCACCATTCAGTTGTTGCAACTGATTCTGTAAACTGATTAGGTCTTTGTTTACAGTTACCTTAGGTTGACCCTTAGTTAAAATGAGTTTATGATCAACTTTAGGTGTGGTAGACTTAGACTTTTTGTAAACAAAAGGTCATTTTCCCTTGGTTTCTCCTATTAAAAGAGTTTGAAGTGATGTTTGATCAGCTAAACAAACAGAAGAGGATCCATGATCGGCTGACAGAATATCAGCTGAGCAGTTATCATCTACTTTTTGATCAGCTGATGTAATATCATTAGCTAAAGAATTTTCAGTCAGCTGAGTTCCTAAATTTAATGTATCAGCTTTCAAGGTTTGACAACAGAATCTCTCTTTGGTCTCAACAAATGATTCCATTCCTTTACTTACTTCCTTTTACAATCTTTTGAAAAGTAAGAGGTAAAATATCAGCTTGTTCTAGGATATTTATGTTCTTGCTAAAATCAACACAGTTAGCAACTTTGGAATAATTTCCACCAATAATAGCTTGAACTTGTTTTGGAATCTGCTCATTGACACACTGAGTGGTCTTCTCAGCAGATACACACCAAGATCTAACTACTTTTTGAAGGTCATTAAACTTTATTGTTGCTTCATTGGTTTCTTTTACGAAGATCTGATTAAGTATCTTTTGATTAGCTAAATCATCTTCCAGTTTTGTCATTTGTTTCAGTTTCTCATCTTTAAGACTTAATCTCTCTTTTAGTGATTCTATTTCTAATTTTAGCTTCTTTTCTCTTTGAATATTTGACTGAAACTCAACACACAGATAATCAAACATAGTGTTCTTTTCATTATCTTCATAGTTAATAAATTTTCCAACCTGATACATAGAAGAGGGATCCCAGTCAGGAGAAGTACAAGCTTTAGCAGCTTTCTTCATGTCCTCATCAAAGGAACTTGTACTTGCTGTGTTAGCCATCAAACTGAACTGAGCTGTAAGGACCTCATCTTCATCACTTGAGAGATCTTCCTTAGCCCAATCTTCTTCTTCAGCAACCAGCACCCTGTTCTGAGCCTTCTTCTTCTTCTTGTCAAGGACAGCAGCAAGAAGTTTCTTATACTTAGCTTCATAATCAATCTTGCTGTCTGAGCTTGAGGAACCCTTGAAGCCTGTGCTTCCACTGGACTTACATTCACTGGTATAGTGACCAGTCTTGCCACAGGAAAAGCAACCTTCAGAAGCCTTTGGTTTTGACATGGCTCTTTCTCCTTTGAAGGGTTTCTTCTCAAACCTCTTGACACCCTTTCTTTTCAAGAAAGGTTTGAATCTTTTAACCAACATGGCAGCCGGCTCAACAGCAGCTTCAATGTTGTCCATGTTCTCCAGATATTCATCCCCATCAGCCACCTGCTCTTCATCAGAAGTTTCCTCTTCTTCTTCCTCATCACTTGATTCATCCACCACTGCTACAAAACTCCTAGATCTTGTATCCTTAGATACAAGTGCAGTAGTTGGAGCTTTTGCAGCCTCCTTCATATCCTTGGTAGAGAGTTTCCTTTGTTTCACTGATTGTTCATGATTCATAAGGTTTCCATATAAACCAACCAGTGTAAGACCCTTGATTTTCTCACCATGTTTAAGCACAGTGATGAAATGATCCCAAGATTCTGGGAGAGAGTCTAGAAACTTGTTTACAAGCTCCTTATTGCTCTTGGGAATATCTGCCCTTCTTAAGTCATTAATAAGGCAGTTGAACCTGGTGTAGGTTTGAGTTATACTTTCACCTTTATGAGGAAAGAAGAACTCATATTCTCTTACTAGAAGGAGTTTCTTGTTTTCCTGTACTTCTTCGGTACCTTCATATGCAACGGTCAAAGTGTCTAGCATCTCTTTTGCAGATTTGCAGTTGAGAACTTGATGATAGACATCATTTGGTAGTGCAGAGACTAAGGCTTTTCTTGCTTTAACATCAAGATTAACAAGCCTTTTGTCTTCATCAGACCATTGATTTATAGGCTTTATAATTAGTCTTTCAATAGCAGGAACTTCATCAGTGGCTTCAGTTACTTAAATAGTTGAGGAAGGAACATAAGGACCTTCAGTTACAGTTTTGAGCATCACATCATCTAGGCTTGACATATAGAGAAGAAATCTACTCTTCCAGAGAGAAAAGTTTTCTCCATCAAAAGTTAGACACCTAGTGACTGAGCCATTATTTGAAGAACCATTTGAAGCAGCAACTGGAGTGGCCATTTGGTAGTGTGGGGTAGAAGCAGTTGAAGAGTAAGCAAAACAGATCTTAGATATGAGTTATCTAGCCTGCTCTGATACCAGTTATTGGTCTCGAATGGATACTACAACAACACATGTTTGTAGAAGGGGGGGGGGGGGGGGTGAATACAAACTTTAGCAAATAAAACTTTAAGAGACACAAGGTTTACTTTTATATAATTCTTATTGATGTTAATCAAGAATTACATGAACTAGATGCGGAAAATCTAAGTTCAATAAAAGGTGGCAACTAGATTTGTCTAACACATAGACAATGCTAATATTAAACAACTAATGTCTAAGATGTTCAACACATGAACAAGTTTGTTACACTGAAAGTAAAATGCTAACTCTTCTAATTCTCAACTTATGAGATTTCAGTGCTTTTCAACGCATATTTAGCATGTTTCCATGCATGAGTATATATAAGCAAGGTGTGTCCGGGTTGATGAAGAGAGAAGGAGACAAAGATACTTGGTTTAATAATATTATATTAGCTAAAGTTAGTGGGTGAAAAGTAAGTTAACTTTATACACAAAGTGTGTAAAGTGAACATACTTTTCAGTAATGAGTGTATCCACTATCTATTATTATATTATTAAAGTACTACCTTTATATCTTGGAAAAGTAAACTTCTCCTTTCATGCTTGTGCTTTAATCAACACCATGCTTTCTGAAGATTTGAATTTACCAAGTATGGAGTTGCCAGCCATACTTAACATCATATCTTCGAGATCTTCTCTTCAAGAGTATCTTTCTCCTTTTCCAGGGGATAAAGATCTATCCTTTTTGTTTCTTTGCAGATACAAAAAGTACTAAGTACTTTTACAAAGAAAGATCTAAGACATAATAAGAACAACACATGTTCTGCCTTTGACTAAAGAAAATATTACATAGAAAATCTATTAACTGAGATATAGAATAAAGACTCAGCTAACAGACACTGAACTGCAAATGTAAATTTGCTCAGCTAAGGATAAATGTGAAAGACTCAGCTGACTAGATTTGCTCAGCTGATCGAAATGCTCAGCTAATAATACAAATCAGGGTATAGCTAACCACCTGATCAAACTAAATTGTCAGCTGATCCCAAGTGCTCAGCTAATCGTTTGAGTATGATCAGCTTATGAAGGAAAGATTGGATAAGTAGTAAATACCTTATCTGACAGATGGGAGGCATCAGCTGATCAATGTGATTGTGTCAGCTGATCCTTGATAGCTCAGCTGATCTTGAAATTTTCCTCAGCTGATGATTTTGGACCATCAGCTGATCCATTGTAGATCCTCAGCTGATGCTTCTTGACTTGTCTTTTCTTCTCAGCTGATCTTCCTAAAGCTGGTCCTTTGGCTGATACTCAGTGTTCAGCTGACACTATGATTCGTCAGCTGACATTTCTTACTTAGAAATTCTTTAAGTCTAAGATGAAAAACAACACATGTTTTTCATCAATCTAAGTCCAAAAACTGAATATATGGTTTTGTTAACATCAAATCCTATTTTACACCTGAATCCTTATCCAAAAGTCTGTAGGCTTTACTATTAATTGCATAACCAACAAATATGCTCTTAATAGTTCTGTCTCCAATTTGGATCTCTTAAGATCATGCGTTCGGTAGTAAGCCAAACACCCCCAGACTCTCATATAGTCGATGTTTGGTTTTCTTCCTTTCCACAATTCATATGGACTCCTAGGAATCACACGACTAGTGATACTATTGTGGACATGGCATGCAGTAAGAAATGCCTCACCCCACAGATTAGTTGGAAAACCTAATTGGTTCAACATACAGTTAACCACCTCAACAAGGATTCTATTCTTTCTCTCAGCCAAACCATTCTGTTAGGGAATGAATGGTGAGGTTCATTCATGTTTAATGCCATTCTCTTCGCAGAATGCATCAAACTCTCTAGAGAAGTATTCACCTCCTCTATCAGAACGAAGGATTTTAATGTGTTTCTCTAGTTGATTCTGGACTTCTGCCTTATATATTTTAAATGCATCAAAAGCTTCATCTTTTGATCTCAGCAAATAAAAATATAAATAACGTCTAGAGTCATCGCAAAATGTGATGAAATTCCTTCTACCTCATCGAGTAAGTATTCTATTAAGTTCACATATATTTGAATGAATCAACTCAAGTAATGATATACTTCTTTTAACAGAAGGAATGATCTCTTCATAAATTTTGATTTAACACAAGTTTCACATTTACCAAAATCCGCTTTGTCAAATTTTAACATTCCCTTAGTTTGTATTTTTTCAATATTTCTGATATTTGTGTAAGCTAAACGTTTATGCCATAAAGAAATAGAACAAATAATATAACTAGAAAATTCAACCTCATTAGCAAAAGACAAAGTTACATCATTACTTCCAACACTAGAAGTTACATCATTACTAGAAACTATTACATTATTAACCTCATTATTACTAGCAAGACATAAACGATACATACCCCCCAAAGACACAGCCATACCAACATACATCCCATCCTTGTTGAACTTAATGCAGCCCTTTTCAAGCACCATCTTGAACCCGCCTTTCTCAAACTTATGTGTTGAAACAAGCCCTTTGGAAATAGTAGGAACATGAAGTGCCTCTTTTAGGGTGATCGTGTGACCATTTTTAAACCTCATAGTTATGTCGCCGAAACCCAGCACCTCAGCTTGATGACCATCCGCACATATCACATGCGTCCCCGGAGGCGCAGGACGATAGGTGCGGAAGTCATTTCTCTTCCCGCTAACATGTATTGTGGCACCAGTGTCCACGAACCAACCACAAGCCGCTCTTACTCTGGTCATTGAAGAAATCATATAAACTCCTCCATGGTTCACATTAGCAACCAGATAATCCCCTTTTTCAACCAAATTCGCAACAGGTCTGGACTTACGATCTTTGCAATCTCTTGCATATTGTCCAGTCTCTCCGCAGACATGACACTTGTCCTTGTTGCGTGTTTCCTCCTCAATATGGAGGTTCTTCAACATATCATCCAAGCCGTAATCTTCAGACTTGTGCATCATGCGTTTGGAAAAATCTTTCCAACATGGTGGCAATTTTGCAATAATTACATCAACTTGAAAGAGCTCTGAGAGGACAATTGAAAGCGCACTCAACTTGTTGACTAGAACCTGGAGCTCATGCACTTGCTCCAAGATTGTTTTGTCGTCAACCATATTAAAGTCTAAGTATTTAGACACAAGATACTTGTTAGTGCTTTCTTCATGTGACTTATACTTCAACTCTAACGCTTTCCATAAGTCCTTTGAATCTGTAACGTGCGCCGTACATATCAAACAAGCGGTCGGAGAGTGAGTTCTTTATTTGCCCCAAACACAGATCCTCATCATCCTTCCTTTGCATCCTCTGCTTTTCCAAATCAGAAATTTCTTTCTGATCTAGTTCACTCCCCTCCTTGGGAATTGGATTTGCAGGAATGCGAGGTAAACTCGGGTCCAGAATATAGTAAACTTTAAGAACCATGAGCATAAACTTTACTTTCTCCACCCAAAGGGTATAGTTTTGGCCATCAAAACGATCAAGTTTGACAAAATCTTGATTTAACAAACAAAAGTTGGCATAAGGTAATTCAGAGTCCATTTTGTGTTGTTAATCTGAAATCAAATAAATATAGTTTCACAAATAAAACTATCAAAAGTTAAACACCTTTAAGATTGTTGGAAATAAGTTTCAGATCAACAAAACAATAATAAACCAGTTATTATTATAGTTACCAAGTTTTGTCAACTACTGATTGATCCTACTCGATCAAAGCAGTAAAGAAAGGTAGAAGAAGATTGTCCCGTTATCTGACTATGTAAAACAATACACGTATGTAAAACCAACCTGAACTCGTTGATCTTAAAGAAGATAAACACAAAGAACCGCACAGATGTAACTCCTGTCATTAAAGGTGTTTACGATACTGTATTGATGTAGTCTCTAACGTAACGAACCCAGGATTGAATGCAGCCTCAAGCAAAACGATAATCACAGCACTGATTTCGTTTATAATCTAGAAGATGATGATCAGATTAAACCGAGAGAGAAAATCACAGAGAGAATGGGAGTTATTCTGATATTTTCAGTGGTTTTATGAGAGGCAAACTGGGCAGCTATATAGCCACAGCAGCCTGCCTGGTGGATCTTCCCAATTACGGGTTCAATCCGGGAATGGAGTCGAAAGTAGTGATAATTACCAAAAATCAAGAGGGCTGCAGACTCTACCCTCCACCAAACTGACGAGACCGACAAATTGTAAAGTGTAAAGTGCGCCTACACGCGCCATTCGTGGGCACGCGGCTCACGGCTACGTGCGCGTGTGGGTAATCCCCTACTAGATCCTCACCATTTGGTAGGAATGATAAGGGAGTGTAATCCCTTATAAACCCACCAAATATTTCTCTCGCTGTCTATGTGGGACAAGAACAACTTGACAACATTCAAGTTTTATAAACTTGACAACTTTCAAGTTATATAAATTTCAACAGAATTTCGGGAGAATATAAACACCACCCTCTACAAACATGCAATTGAATCTGGAGGCCTTTAATTAACAGCAAAGGAAGATTACATAATTGAAAACAGAATGCCAATGTATATAGACACATTCAACTGTTAATGGAACAATGAAGCGGCAAAGAAACCTGAGAGACGCAACCAACGACGGAAATTGGCGATGGCTGAAGCAAATGAAAAGCCCTATTTCATTCAAGGACGGCATACTCAATCGAATGTAACACCCTAATCACCGAGGGCAGCCAAAATCGGGAACACATAAGCAAATTAGCCTATCTAAAATCAAAGAATTTAGTTCTAAACGTGATTAGCATTTGCGAAGTCAGCAAATTAAGTTATTGAATTATAGTGAATATAAATATAGATTTTAAAAGCTGGATCTTGAATTGAGCCCAACCTAATTCAAGTCAAAACCCAATATTATAGTTGCTTCACTTGCAATTTATGTTGCGCACTTAATTATTTTGACCCAATCAGGATCACAATCACTTACCAAATAGTCAACAATTTTGTTCTGTATAAAAAATTAAATTCAAACAGCCCCTAGTTAACTTTTGGCGTTGGATCTTTTTTACTTTCTCGAGGAATAAATCTATTTAAGTCATAAACTATGCAACTCTGAGAACAAACTATTATTGATCTTGACTCTTAATCTCCAACCAACTCTTCTCAGTTGTTGTAAAACAAAAGTACAAACGAAAATGCTCCACATACATGTTAATTTCCATAAAACAACATGTATCAAAATAGCCTAAACAAACATAATCAAAATCTAGATGTTTGCAGAATCCTAGTCAGCACATTATAAGTAAAAAAAATTTAATTATGTTCCATCTAATCAACCATACTTTTTTTTTGAACAGCATCTAATCAACCATACTCATCCCATCGTATCCATTATAGCAATTTAATGGTGTACGGAATTCAAAGTTAACATACCAGTTTCAGTCGTATACTTGATTCCATACAGTCTAAACCCAATTTGATTCACATCACAACCAAACATATTATCATTTTCTATAATGTATTGTAGATTTTATTTCCGGCAACCTAAATAACTTTTCTATTTTCAATAATACTATTTTCATTGAGGCATTATATCAGATGGTTGGCATGCATTGAAGTATGAAACCTTTCTTTCTTGTAATTGATCATCGCATACAAATAAACTGAAACAAGCAAGGTTAGATCAAGTGGTTATCACCCTTGCCTCTGGAGACAGAGGTCAATGGTTCGATCCTCACTCCTTGCAAGTCCGGAGGTCCTTTTCTACATTTAGTAGAACTGGAAGCATCCTCTCTACCTCATTAAAGAAATCATATAGACCCATAACCCGTGGAAGACGGTATTGGGTGTTACTTTACCTTTTTTTTTATACAAATAAACTGAAAATTGTTTTTTTAGGGAGAAAAGAAATATGTACCTTTGATTTGAAAATACATACCCTTGCAATTGAATTAAAAAGCTTATTAGAAATCGTGCACTAGAATAACTTAAGGAGGCGTTTGGTTTGTTGAAATTGTAAGAATTGGAATTGGAATCCTTAGGAATTAAAATCCTAAAGGAATTGGAATTTGAATTCCAAATCCTTAGAAGTGTGTTTGGCAACGACATGTAATTCAAAGCCCTAATCTGTGTTCGTTATCCACAGTCACCACAACCACCCATTACCACCGCCCCACAGTCACCACAAGCACCGCCCCACAGTCACCAGAACCACCGGTCGAAACCCATAGCCCTAATCATCGGTCAAAACCCACAGTCACCACAATCGCATGGCGGAAGCCCTAACCTGTGACTGAGTTCACGATGCCCTAATCTGTGAAGACGATGAAGATGAAGGTTGGTAGAACGAGAAGCCCTAAATCATGACAGTCGAAGCTCAAATCTGTGTCGATGATGCCCTAATCTGTGAAGATGATGAAGACGAAGATGGGTAGACCGATGAAGCCGGAGACGAACGATGAAGACGAAGACGAAGACGCACGATGAAGATGAAGATGAACAGTGAAAACGAAGACGAACGGTGAAGACGAAGAAGGTCGCTCGAACCTGTCGCACGAAGACGCTACTGGAGGTGAAGGGAGAAGAAAATCAATCTTTGATGGAAAGTGAATTCCATCCAAACTTGGATGGAATGTGAAATCCCATATCTGATGGATTCTTGGTCTCATTTTGGAATCCTTTTCCATACCTAAAATTGAACCAAACAAGGGAGTTGGTTGGAATTAGATTCCAATTCCCTTAAATTCCTTCCAATTCCCTCAAACCAAACACCCCCTAAAAGTGTTCACGTGATGATTATAATGGAAAGAAATGAGATAAAATAGATAATGAAAACCTAATTGATTGATTGGACAACATCACCTTTATGGACATCTCATTCAAGAGGTATGTCACAACTCACAGGGGTGGTTGAATTTACCAAGCCAACCTGGATATGTTGAATATAAATACAGCACAAAGATCTAAAGATAACGAAAGTAAGAACAAGAAGCAGATGAAGCAAAGTATTGAAAATCAAAACCAATGTATATCAAGGTCGGCGAGGATGCAACAAAGAAAATGCAGACAATGATGAAGATTAAACGAAAAAGCCACTAGATTACCTGAAAGAAAGAAGAATTCGTCTAACAAATGATCCAGACAAGTTACAATCAATCGATGGGGAATCGTACGTAGAAAGAAATTAAAAAAAGAGGATGGAGAAGGAGGGGATCGTAAGCAAGAAAGGAGCGGACGGAAGTTGAGAAAGAACGACTACCTAAACTAACTCAATTTTTATACAATTTTTTTTAATTTATTTTAAGATTAAGTTATAAAAGTGTATCCAACTTTACACCTTTTATTATTGTATATACTGAACTTTCAAACTTATCATTTGATGTATTCAAGTTTTAAAAAAAAATTACCAGTTAATGTACTCTACCTGATATAGCAAGTAATGTGGTGACATGGCACACGTTACACTGACATGGATCTGACGTGGCTGGTGACTAGTGTTTCCTTTTATAAAAATAAAGAAATAATAATAATAATAATAATAATAATAATAATAATAATAATAATAATAATAATAATAATAATAATAATAATAATAAAACTCAATTTCAAAGATTCAAGGTCCTCATCTCAATTTCAGATCTGACGAAAGGGTAAGTCAACGACTCTTTCATGGAGTCAAGGTCATGTTCAATCGATTTCTACACCTCAACTCAAGATCTTCTTCAAAGATTCAATGGTCTGTTCATGGTTATTTTCAGATTTGATGTCAGATCTCTATTTTCAGTTTATGGCTTTCATCACGATGGTGTTTTCCGGTGAAGCACGGCGGTGGTTGAGGGGTTTCCACGACATAAAAGGAAACTGATGAGAAAAAAAGGATCAATGATGGTGTGGATGGTGGTTTTGGGGCTTCGATCTGGGTTCTTGAATCACTTCATCAAATATCTTGTAGACGGTTTAGGGCTTGATTTTGTCGACGATTTAGGGCTTGGATCTTCATCCCTTGGTAAGCTTTCATCTTTCATCTTCATCCGTTGGGTTTTTTACATCTTAGGGTTTATCATCTTCATCTTAGGATTTTTCTTGCTTCTGACCCCCAACGAAGGTTCTGTTGGGAAATAATCTAAGTTATTGAGCATGAAAATGAGAACTGTTTGGTAAAGGTTGGTGAAACAGTTTAAAACTGTTTGTTGAAAATATGATAACAGTTGTAACTAACAATTGCTGCAAGGTTTACAACTGTTAGTTCAAAAGTTCAGAACTGTTAGTTGGCAAAGTCAAAACTGTTAGAAGACCTTGAAGCTGAAGACTGTTAGAAGACTAAAGAACTGTTGTGTTCATTAAACAGTTTCTGTTGAGCTATATTTGGAAAATCCTATCTTAGAAGATATCTCGAAATACTTTGAAGATTAACAAGATTATCTCAGAAAATAGAAGATTACCTAACTGTCAACAATTCAAGGAAGGATCAAGAGTCTATATATATTTCATTAGATGATCAATTGACAACGACGACTTGATCTCATTATTCAAAGCATTTGTTCTTATTGTTATTTATTTCTGAAAGTGTTTTAGCCTCTAAGTTTCTTGTTGAAACCTAAGAACAGTCTGTGTTCTTCGTCTAACAGAATAAGTTAGATTGGGGGTGAAGTTTGCTTTTGTAATCATTCTGGTTGATTAATAAAACTACTGTTTGATTGGATTAATCTTTGCTTAAAACCTTCTTTAATCAATTAAGTGTGATTCCGCAACTTCTTAGTTGATTGTGATCATAGTTAAAGATTAACTTTTATATTACTCTGATTTATTATTTAAAAGTTAGTTCTTGTTATTTGATATAATATATATCCGATCCTGACAAGTGGTATCAGAGCCTTATCATTAAGGTTCCTTTGATCACCAGTTGAAGGTCTTTGCTTTACCTTGCTTTATTTTTCAAATTGTTTTTCTTTTAAATCAATTTGTTTCAATGGATTCGGGAGGTTCTTCTGATAACAGTGGATCAGGGTCTAACATTCGTGTTCCCATGCTCAAACCATCTGATTTTGAGATGTGGAAACTAAGAATTAAACAGCATGTCCAACTAATGGACTATGATGTTTGGCAAATCATTGAAACTGTTCCTACTAATACCATTGAACTGGATGAGAATGGAAAACCAAAGAAGAAACCACCACCAAAGACAGATGCTGAAAAGAAAAGTAGAATGATTGAGATGAAAGCCCTCAGCATCCTTCAGATTGCAATTCCCAATGAGTATCAACATCAATTCAAGAAATTTGATGATGCTCATGAACTTTGGAATGCTCTGGAAAAGAGGTTTGCTGGGAATGCTAGTTCTAAGAGAAACCAAAGAGATCTTCTTAAACAAGCCTATGAGAACTTCACCAGTGGGAAGAATGAGAGTATCACCCAAATCTTTGATAGGTTTTACAAACTGGTGAGTCAACTGGAGAGTGCTAAGGTTAGGCTTGATCAAGATGAGATAAATAGAAAATTTCTTAGGTCTCTAGGTGATGAATGGACTGTGTTTGCTGCACAATGGAGAACCAAGGATACTCTTGAAGACATAGAGTTAGATGACCTCTATAATAGTTTGATAGTGTTTGAGGGAGAGATAGAGGGAAAAAGAAAAACTGCTATCCCTAGTCATAATGCTGCTCTCCTATCTTCCTCAGGTATGGAATCAAACCATTCATTAACTAACTCTCTTGATAGTGGTGCAGGTACTAGTTCTGGTGTTGGACTAGATATGAATACTCCAGATGCAGTTCTTGAAGCTTTTCTTGCCAGCCATGCTCATTCAACCCTCACCAATGAGGATCTTGAACAAGTGCACCCTGATGATCTTGAGGAAATGGATCTCAAATGGCAGATGGCCATGCTTACAGTTAGAGCCAAGCGATTCATTAAAAGAACTGGAAGGCAAAACATGAACTTCAGAGCTGATGGCAAGGCTGGATTTGACAAATCAAAGGTTAGATGCTTCAAATGTCAACAACTTGGCCACTTTGCAAGAGAATGCAAATCTGGTGGACAAGTTCAGAATCAAGGTCAGAGGCAAACTCAGAACCATACCTCCTCAGCATTGGTCTCACAAGAAGGCCATGGATTTGATTGGAGTGATCAAGCAGAGGAGGCTACCAGCAACAAAGCTTTGATGGCATTGACTGACTCCTCCATCAAGATGGATTCTCCAGAATCTGAGGACATACAGGTATCTTCTAAACTATGTCCTGGTGAATGTAGAGCTATTGTTAAGAGATTTAGAGAGCACAATAAGAAAGTATGTGCTGCTCTAAGTAAAATGGAGGAGAGAAGGTATGAGTATACTGCTGTGATAGAAGATTTTGAAAAGAAAATTAAAGACTATCAGGCTAATGAACTGCAAATGGACTATGATAGAAAATATCATAAGTGGGAGAAAGAGCAGTTTCAAGATGAGATTGATAGTCTGAAAAAGAAGTTGGTGGAAAAAGAAAGCAAGGTGGATGAACTCACAAAGAAATTGGAGGGTGTGGACATTGATCTTGGAATGTTCAGGGCTGCAAACCTTAAGCTTGAGACTCTGCTACAATCTCAAGTGAGAGACAAGGTGAAAACTGGCCTAGGATACAAACAAACCCCACCTCCATACAACCAAAACTACATAACTCCAATGTCTGAGGTAGCTGACAGATATGTTAATGAACCTTTGGAAGATGAACTTAAGTCAGCTGATCCAAAGTTTGAGAGTTATGAAGATGAAGTTGTGTCAGTAGTAAGTGTTGAAGATAATGAGGAAGTTGTGAAGAAGGATGAAGGTATTCCATATGAAAATCACATCTTGTGTGAGCCCATTCCCACAAAATCATCTTTACAACCTGTGGTGTTTGTAAAAGCATCCACTGAACCCCTCACCAATGAGCCAAAATCCTCAAAAACTGTTAACTCTATTAGCAGTTCCACAACTGTTACAAATAGTCCTCATCTTTACACTAACAGTTCCAACAAGAACCCAAACAGTTCTAAGCTAAAAAGCCCAACTGTTAGTACCAAAGCCAAAGGAAAGGAGAAAGTTGGTGAAGTTGTGTATATTAGGAAGAAGAAGGAAGTTGCTAAACCCAAATCTAAGAAAAGGCATACTGAAGTGCCTGCATGCACATGTCAAAAACATGGTGTCCAAAAGTTTCCTCAATCTGCAGCTGTTAGAGGAAATCAAAGAAATAGGAACCAATTCTGGTCACAAAGAACTGGTTTACCTATTGTAAAAACCAAAAAGTGCTACATTTGTGGAAGATCTAATCATTTAGTTCAAGACTGTTACTATAACCCACAGATCAATGGCACTCAAAACAAAAGTCCCAAAAGACAGAATAACAGTTCTAAAACTGTTAAGCCAAAACTGGCAAACAGTTCTAAAACTGTTACATCCAAACCAACTAACAGTTCCAAAACTGTTTTAGCAAAACCAAAAACTGCTGGTTTGGCTTGGATGAAAATTCAAAAACAAACTGATTCTGGAGAAGGTAAAACTGTTCTTCAAACTGAAAATCAAAAGGAATCACAAGTTGATTCATCTGTTTTACCAACTCCACCAGCTGTTTGTCCAAAGGTATCCACTGTTAATCACAACAGTTGGAAACCACATGTTCTTACAAAGTATTCATCACACAAATTAGAGAAATCTAAGTTGGATGAAATCAAAAAGAACCAAACTCTGTTTAAGTATTATGACTTGAACGGTGTACCCAAGACCTGCATGGCCTGGGTACTTCCTGCTACTAACTGATTTTATTTGTGCAGAGCATTCATAGGGCCAATCATGGATCTATCTGGCATGTGGATAGTGGATGCTCAAGGCACATGACTGGAAATCCACAATGTTTGAAGGATTTCAAAAGAATCAATGGAGGATTTGTAGCATTTGGAGGAAATCCAAAGGGAGGAAAAATCACAGGTAAAGGAGCTGTTGAGGCAGGTACACTTACATTTAATGATGTTTTCTTTGTTGAACAGCTTAAGTACAATCTGTTAAGTGTATCTCAAATCTGTGACAATGGAAACAAAGTATTGTTTACAGATTCAGAATGCATTATTCTTTCAAAAGATTTTAAATTAAATGAGAAGGATGTTCTTTTAAGAACACCTAGAAAAGATAATGTATATTGTCTTGATCCACAAAAGATTGCTAAACAGAATGTGTTAAGCTGTTTACTCTCCAAAGCATCTCATGATGAGTCTGCCATTTGGCATAGAAGGATGTGTCACATGAATTTTAAAACCATGAACTTGTTAGCTAAAAACAGTTTGGTAAGAGGTTTGCCCCAAAAAGAGTTCTCATGTGATGATCATTGTGTGGCATGTCTTAAAGGCAAGCAACACAAAACTTCTTATAAGACCAAAGAAGTTTCTTCTATTACTGCACCTTTACAATTGTTACATATGGACCTTTTTGGTCCTACATCTGTGATGAGTATAGGGAAGAAAGCATATTGTTTAGTCATAGTTGATGACTTCACCAGGTTCACATGGGTTCAATTTCTTAGAACAAAGGATGAAACAGCTGAGTTAGTTAAGTCCCTTATTCTTAAAATTGAAAATCAATCTGATTTGAAGGTGAAAGTCATTAGATCTGACAATGGTTCTGAATTTAAGAACTATGAGCTAAACAGTTTTTGTGAAAGTAAAGGTATTGAAAGACAGTTTAGTGCTCCTAGGACTCCCCAACAGAATGGAGTTGCTGAGAGAAGGAATAGGACTTTGATAGAGGCTGCTAGGTCAATGTTAGCCGATTCTAGACTTCCAATGACATTCTGGGCAGAAGCAGTGAACACTGCCTGCTATGTTCAGAATAGAGTACAAGTAGTCAAGTCCAAAGGGAAAACTCCTTATGAGTTGTTTCTCAAGAGAAAACCTTTAATCAACTTCTTCAAACCGTTTGGTTGTCCGTGCACTATCCTTAATACCAAGTCACAGTTAGGCAAGTTTGAGAGTAAGGCTGAAGAAGGTTTCTTTGTAGGATACTCCACTCAAAGTAAAGCTTATAGAGTTTTTAACAATGTCACTAGAATCATAGAAGAGAGTATGAATATCTCTTTCAATGAAAATAGGATCAATATTGCAGGTAATGGACCTGATTGGTTATTTGATATTGATGCATTGTCTAAATCTCTTTCTTTTGAGTATTCTACTGAAACAGCTACAGGTACCCCAACAACTGTTGGTGAAAGTCATCAAACATCTTCCTCCAGCCCAAACAGTTTTGATACTGTTAGCTCAAAACCAACAACTGTTGGTTCAAACAAAGTTACTGAAGACTTTGTTGTGATTCCTATGCTTCAACAAGAGTTCTCCAACGCTGTTGATCCATTGATGGATGCTGAATCTTTAAAGGACATGGAATCCCATGATCCTCAACATCACACTGACTCTGCTGATCAAGTGTGTGATAACGCTGAAAATTCAAGTGAATGTGAGTTTGATCTGTCTAATCTAGGGGATGAACTGACTGAAGAAAACATTCCTACATCAAGAGTTCACAAGATTCATCCAATATCACAAATAATTGGAAATCCAACCACTCCTATCAGAACAAGAAATATGCTGCAAAATGAAAATAGTGGTATGGATCTTGCCCAATTTGACGTGAATGCTTGCTTTTTGTCTCAAATAGAACCAAAGAAAGCAATTGAGGCATTGAAAGATCCTTCATGGGTAGAGGCAATGCAAGAGGAGCTCTTACAATTTCAAATTCAGCAAGTTTGGAAGTTGGTTGAGCTTCCAAGAGGTAAAAGAGTAATTGGCACCAAGTGGGTGTTCAGAAACAAGAAAGATGAAAGAGGAATTGTTATCAAGAACAAAGCAAGACTGGTTGCACAAGGCTACACACAAGAGGAAGGAATAGACTATGATGATGTTTTTGCACCTGTTGCAAGGATTGAAGCCATTAGGATATTTCTTGCTTTTGCAAGCTTCAAAGGATTTAAGGTGTATCAAATGGATGTCAAGTCTGCTTTTCTATATGGCACTATTGATGAGGAGGTATATGTGTGTCAACCCCCTGGCTTTGAAGACTCAAAGTACCCTGACAAGGTATATAGGTTAGATAAAGCCCTATATGGTCTACATCAAGCTCCTCGAGCTTGGTATGAGACATTGTCATCCTATCTCCTTGAGAATGGTTTTAAGAGAGGCACAATTGACAAAACATTGTTTACAAAGATTGTTAAAACAGAGATTTTGCTTGTTCAAATCTATGTTGATGATATAATCTTTGGATCCACAAATGACAGCTTGTGCAAAGAATTTGAAGTCATTATGCACAAAAGATTTCAGATGAGTTCAATGGGTGAACTCACATTTTTCTTGGGATTACAAGTCAAACAGAAGCCCACTGGTATTTTTCTAAGCCAATCTAAGTATGTCAAGGACATATTGGACAAGTTTGGCTATCAAGATGTGAAGCTGGCAAGTACTCCAATGGAAACACACAAACAGTTGGGAGCAGATCCTGAGGGGGAGGATGTTGATATACACCTCTATCGATCAATGATTGGTTCATTAATGTACTTAACTGCTTCTAGACCTGATATAATGTTTGCTGTTTGTGTTTGTGCCAGGTTCCAATGCAGTCCGAAGATGTCACACCTGTTTGCTGTAAAGAGAATCTTTAGATATCTCAAAGGCCAACCAAAATTGGGACTTTGGTATCCTAAAGATTCACCTTTTGATTTGGTGGCATATTCTGATAGTGACTATGGTGGAGCCAATGTGGACAGAAAATCAACCTCTGGAGGATGTCAATTCTTTGGATCAAGGCTGGTCTCATGGCAATGCAAGAAACAAACAACAGTTTCAACTTCAACAGCTGAGGCTGAATACATTGCTGCATCAAGCTGCTGTTCACAAGTATTATGGATCCAAAATCAGCTTCTGGATTATGGTTTGTCTTTCTTAAATACTCCTATTTATGTTGATAACACCAGTGCTATTAGCATAGTTAATAATCCAGTGAAGCATTCTAAAACCAAGCACATTGAAATCAGATTTCACTTCATAAGAGACTGCAATGAAAAGAGATTAATCCAAGTTATGAAAATTCATACTGATGATCAATTAGCTGATTTGTTCACTAAAGCTTTTGATGTGAGCAGATTCAACTTTTTGATTTCCAACATTGGAATGATTAACTTGGACTAACAGTTGTTCATTATTTCATGTTTTTCACACTAACAGTTTGCAACTGTTAGTTACGTTTTCTAACAACTGTTATCCTTTAAGTATTCAGAGAGGGAAATGCAATTTCACACATCAGTTTTGGACATATCTGCTGACCTGTCTCACAAACAGTTCTTCACACTCGTGACTGTCCTTGTTATGAGGTAAAGGTAAATTCACTTTCTTGAATCAACAGTTCCAAACTGATAAAGGTGAGTCCTTTTGCTTGTTCTATAGTGCATTTGATATGACCAGTCACTGCATGCTATTAATGGAAATTACTGGATATTAATGGTCATTAATGGCTATTAACGGACATTAATGCCTCCTAGTTTCTCTATAAATAGTCTTGCACCCATCCTTCACAAATCACACCTACATTTGCACACTCTTCTCTCTGCAAATGGATACTAACTTTTTCTAATAACCCTCAAAGATATTAATGTTAGACAAAGTTATGTAACCATCCCTGCCCCATTTGTAAGAATGCATGAGCTTTGGCATCACTCATCATGTGTTCTTAGGATGCATGATGATCGGGATAGGTTTCCCTTGACACAACATCCAGATCCACGTAGGCCAGATAAACAAATTGATCATATTCGTATAAGAGGTGATTTTGAAAATTTCACTCTCTTTCATGAATTGCCTACACCATGTTGTCTAAGATTCGTCTTGAACCTAGCAGGCACTACAAACTCCGTAGTGTGGTTCAATGTTCGAAGATATAATACTCGTAACCACCAGAGGGCCTCAGATGATGAGGCAGTGGAAGTCACTGTCTTAGATGACTAGTTCCACTGCACACCCACGAGGCAAATTATGACAATCGTCTCTGGTGATGCATAAGATGAGAAGGTCTACTGCACACCCATTGGTAGGTAGTATGTTTTGACAATTGTCTAAGGCTTATCAACAGTTGACGGAGAAAGTTGTCTACACTTACGGTGTAGATCATTGTTCTCCCACACCTACGAGACGGCCTTGCACAATTAGACAAGCAGTACCAACAATGGCTCGTGTATTCCATGACCATTCTTTAAAGACAGGCTTCTCAGTAAGACGATGGTGGCACTGTAGAGGCTATTCTGAACTCGATTCTTAAATAACGAAGACAGTCTTGAGCAAGAATGTGAATGTGATGATGATTGTCTTCCCTTAAAGTTCAGATTTGATGATACAAACTGTTATCAATCATTTGTCATATGTAGATCTAGGAGTTAAGACAGTTCTTATAAGCTGTGTTTAGATCTATAGTACAAGACAGTTTTGTTTTTCTTTTCAACTTATTGTAGCTCAATTGTGATTATCTTGAATAAAATATATCTTATGTTGATGACTGTGTTCTCTAATGTTTTATTTTTATTGCTTCAGCATTTGATATATGTGAGCCGAAAGTTTGTTTGACAGTTGCACATTTCTGTTTCAATCAATACTAACAGTTTTTCAACTGTTAGCATATGGCTTCGGCAACTGTTAGACAAAGTCCATGTGCAACTGAGGGGGAGAATTTTGTCAACTAAGGGCGAGAAATAAAGAACAGTTGTAAATCCTAAACAACTGTCAATTCATATAAATGATCAAACAAAAGGGAGTGAACTTTTGAATAACAGTTGTTACATCTTATGAAAACAGTTTCTCAACTGTTAGTTCATTTTTTTTTCGTCAACTGTTAAGCTTTTAAAGGGTGCTTTGGTCTTTGCAGGATTTTGAAAGCCTTTGAATTACGTTCAAAAATCGAAACATATATAAACCATTCCCTCCTCAGAGGTTTCTTTACGCATACTGAACTTCGTTTGAACGCTAAAACCCTAGAATTCTGCTATCAAATCGCCATGGCTCCCCTTCCATTCGTCAAGGAACATAACATGCTTGCTTTTCTTTCAAAACCTGATGATCTTCACATGTTTCACGATATGATTGATTATCTCTCATTGTCCGATCTCAACACTGCACTCACCATCAATCCTACTATATACACTTCTTACATTGATCAGTTTTGGAAACATGCTCAACTTCGAACAACTGATGACGTGCAATGGATTGATTCTACCATTGATGAGTTGACCGTCTCAATCTCTGAGGACACCATTCGCCAAATTCTACAACTCAATGATAGTGAGGGTGAGTATTCTGATTCAGTTTCACTAGATTTTTTGCATGCCGAGCTTGTTAAGCTTGGGTATGAGGGTCCTTCAGGGAAGGGTACATTCTATAAAGGACAATTTTGTGCTCACTGGAAGTATTTAATCCATACTCTCCAGCAGTGCATTAGTCCTAAAAGAACAGGATGGAACGAGTTTGGAAGCAACATTGCTTTGGCCTTAATCTGTTTGGCCAACAATCGTTGCTTCAATTTCTCAAAATTAATTTTCAATGGCATGGTAAAACATCTAGGGACCAAGTATGGTCTCTTTTTGATGTATCCTCGATTTGTGCAAGTATTGTTAAACTTTTTGTTGCCAAATCTGAAAACACACAAGAGGGTCATTATTCCCTCTGCTCATGTGGCTTCCACTTTGAGCAAACTGTTGATTAATGGCAAGAGTTTCTCTGGTGCCATAACTCCTCCACTCTCTGAAATGGTGGAGTTTCTGTCAAGAAACAGGACTGCCAGTGTTGAGCATGAAACCCATCGTATTGCTACACCACCAACACTGGAACCCACAGTCCAAGATACTCAAAATTTCCAACCTGCTTCTTTTGAAAGAGCTACAACACAAGCCCCTGCACTAAAAATATTTAGAAAGAAGAGGAAAACTGTTGGTGCTCCTTCCACCACAGTTAGAGAACCCCAAACTGTTAGCCCTGCACCGGTGCATTTACCTGTGCAGAATATCGAAAGGGAACCTTTGGTGCTGTCTCCCAGGCACAATGAGGAGGTGATCATTCCTCAAGAGGGTGATCATATGGTCTTTGAGGCTGACACTACTGTTTTATCCGCAAGGGATAAACAGGACAGTGTTAACATAGCTAAGACCTCAACCATGGCAACAGAGACTAGTAAAACAGTTTCTGGTAATCCCCAGAACCAAGAAAAGAGGGGTACTGATGGTGATACTCAGGGGAGTAAGCCACCAGTGAAAAATGTCGATGATATGGTCACAGTGGAAACACTAACTGACATTGAGACTAGACTGAAACAACATGCATTGACGGATCCTAACTTTGCACCTTACCTTGCTGCTCATATACACCTAAAGAAAAGGATTGCTCTTCAAAACAAAAGGATAGTTTCTCAAGATGAGAAGATAAAAGAACTGACTGAAAAGTTGGAGAAGGCAACTGAAGTACTCAAGGTAGTAGCAATTCACAATGAGGTGCTAATAAGGCAAGATAAGCAGCTGAACTTTCTTGATGAGAATCTGAAGAAGGCAACTAATGTTCTTCATACTCATGAGATGCTGCTTAAACCCAAATCCTTGGTGAAAACCTCTTCTACTGCTCAAGCTAAAGGAAAAAGAAAATCCAAGCAGGAAGGAGTTAAACAGACAGTTCCACAGGATAAACAAACAGTTGTTGCTACAACTGAACAAACAGTTGCAACCATTGAGCCAACAGTTGCTGCTGAAGTTGTTGAAACAGTTGCTGTAGTTGATGAAACTGTTGTTGAAGATGTGCAAACAGCTGTAGTTGAAGAAGAAAGGTTATCAGCGGTGGATAGAGTGATGATTAACAGAATGGTTATGCAAGGTGATTATCCAACGACTGAAGCTTTCAGATCATGGTCCAAAGTCAAACAAAATTACTTAATTGAAATAGGTGCTCAAATTCTCAACATCAGCACATTTAAAATGGCTCAAAGGATCGATGATGGATGGCTAGAAGGAAAGGTAAAGAAGTTGGAACCACTTCCTCCTAAAGCAGGATTTAAAGGCATTGCTTTTGCTGAGAAACAGAAAGAAGAAAAGAAAGAAGAAAAGATGCCCCCTGTATCATTAAAAGGAAAGGAAGTAATGGTTGATATTCCCAAGCTGAAACTTTCTAAAGAACAGCAAGAAGAACGGGATAGGGAATATGCACAGAGATTGAATGCTGAGCTTGAATTGCAAGAACAATCAGATTTTGAGCTAGCTAAAAAGATAGGTGCTCAAATGACAAAAGAGTTAGAAGAAGAAGAGAAAAAGGAGAAGGAAGCTGCTGGTAAGGGAGTTAAAAGAAAAAGGGTAATAAAAGATAAAACAGTTACAGTTAAGCCAACCAAGAAACTTCCCACTTCAAACAAAGCTGCTGTGGTTCACAAAATTTTGAAAGATAAACTGACAGTAGACGTTCAGCAAGGGATTGACCAATTGGAAAAAGAATTAGGTGAAAAGTCTCATATTGTTGAATGGAAGTTTGAAGAAAAAGCAAATGACAAACATTGCATTACTATTGCAAGGGAAGATGGATCTGTTGAGGTATATGACAATTTTGTACAAATGATGACAAGAATCTCACCAGAAGATGTACAAGAATTGTATACATATGGAATTAAGCACTTTAGTGACCCAAATGAAGGAATCAAGATTTTGATGGAATATCTTACCAGCATTTGCAACCCATTGAAGATTATGCCCAAACTGACAGCAGAGGAAGCTTTTCCCATAAAGGCAGTGAAGGTATATGCAAGATCAAGGACATATTACGTGGTAATGGGAAATACATTGCATGAGTGGTTTGATTTGAACTTCATTGGGCATCACAAGACTAAGCTGGAGTATTTTATTAAAGCTAAATTCCATGGAGACTCAAAACAGAAGGAAGACTTACTGAACAGATTCAAAAGGAGATTAGAAGAAATGTGACTCATTACTTATATTAATTTGTCTATGATCAAACCAACAACTTAAATGTATTATTCAATACTTTAAGTTAGGGGGAGATTGTTGGGAAATAATCTAAGTTATTGAGCATGAAAATGAGAACTGTTTGGTAAAGGTTGGTGAAACAGTTTAAAACTGTTTGTTGAAAATATGATAACAGTTGTAACTAACAATTGCTGCAAGGTTTACAACTGTTAGTTCAAAAGTTCAGAACTGTTAGTTGGCAAAGTCAAAACTGTTAGAAGACCTTGAAGCTGAAGACTGTTAGAAGACTAAAGAACTGTTGTGTTCATTAAACAGTTTCTGTTGAGCTATATTTGGAAAATCCTATCTTAGAAGATATCTCGAAATACTTTGAAGATTAACAAGATTATCTCAGAAAATAGAAGATTACCTAACTGTCAACAATTCAAGGAAGGATCAAGAGTCTATATATATTTCATTAGATGATCAATTGACAACGACGACTTGATCTCATTATTCAAAGCATTTGTTCTTATTGTTATTTATTTCTGAAAGTGTTTTAGCCTCTAAGTTTCTTGTTGAAACCTAAGAACAGTCTGTGTTCTTCGTCTAACAGAATAAGTTAGATTGGGGGTGAAGTTTGCTTTTGTAATCATTCTGGTTGATTAATAAAACTACTGTTTGATTGGATTAATCTTTGCTTAAAACCTTCTTTAATCAATTAAGTGTGATTCCGCAACTTCTTAGTTGATTGTGATCATAGTTAAAGATTAACTTTTATATTACTCTGATTTATTATTTAAAAGTTAGTTCTTGTTATTTGATATAATATATATCCGATCCTGACAGGTTCTGTTTTACAAAGTAGTTTATGGTTCGATTAAGATCTTCCACATCTGCCACCAACGAAGGTTCTGTTTTATGAATTAGTTTTACGAATTAGTTTAGAGTTTTTCTTGCTTTCGATTCATCTGCCATCAACGATTTAAGGTTCTAAGTTTTACATCTGTATTAAGTTTCATCTTCATCTCAATGATTTAGGGTTCTGAGTTTTACATCGATCTGTTGCATATTAGGGTTTTAGATTTGTATGTTTGGTTCGTTTTATATGGATTTCATATGTAACATTTGTATGTTTGTTTCAATCTATATTCAAACCATCGGTTGAAGATCATGGATGTTCTTCAGGGATGAAGCTTATGAATGTTCTTGAGGGATGAAGCTCATGAATGTTCTTGAGGGATGAAGCTCATGAATGTTTTTTAAGAAATAGTGAGGTGGCAACAATAATGAGGTGGAAAATGTAATAACATTAAAAATAAATAAATAATAAAAAATGACCGGTTACCTCTTGTGTAGGTAACCGGATACATTAAGTGGTAATTTTTTGAAACTTGGATACATCAAATGGTAAGTTTGAAAGTTCAGTACATACAATAACAAAAGGTGTAAAGTTGGATACACTTTTAGTAATAAACCCTTTATTTTATTACTAAAGGGGTGTTTGTTTGAGTTTTTTTAAGCTTATAATCTTATATGTTTTTGAGGGAAAAAATGTTTGTATTAGTTAAAAACGTGTTTGACTTTGGGTATTAATGAAAATGATCAAAAAGTACATCCTTACGTTATTTGTGGAGTTAATTACAAATTTGGTCCTTTTAGAATACGCCTAATTGCAGGATTAGTCCTTTAAGGAATTTTGTTGCAAAATTGGTCCTTTAAATAGGAATTAGTCACAGAATTGGTCCTTTACTCAAACTCTGTTAAATATCACCGTTAGTTTAGGGGTATTTTTGTCTTTTCCTTTGTTAAACTTGTAACCAAACACACTTTTGTAATTAACTCTTTATTTTAAGATTTTTACACTTAATTACTTTTCTCTCTCTCACTACAAACACTCTCACACACACTTTTCATCTCTCCATCTCTCCCACCGCACAGACTCCTGCACCGCCGCCGCCACCCGCCGCGGTCAGCTGCCACCACCACATCACCTCCTACCTCGCCGTTAACAACAAACACCGCCACCAACTACTAGATACACACCATCAATCTCTCGCCTGGTGAAAATCCACCACCAACAACCAGATGTGAAAACCCCGCCGCCGCCATCCGCCACCACCTCACAGACTCTCTCTCTCATACCAGCTACCACCGTCGTTTTCCACCCCACTGCTACCACCGTCGTTTTCCACCCCACCATCCACCGTCTCTAACAAAATCCTAAGAAAAACCTACCTCGCCGTTAACCACCAACACCACCACCAACACCACCGCCTCTAACCATCTAGCCCGAATGGAAAACCCTTCATCTTCATCTTCCACACCTTCATCTTCCACACCAACCACCACCTTCATCTTCAACCACAAATGGAAAACCCTAAACATATCTAAAGTGAAAAAGGGTTAAGGAGAGAAGAGGGTTTGAACCCCTTTAACTGACTAGGGTTTCGATCATTTGGTGGTGGTGGGTGGTGGAGTTGGGAAGGTCACAGTGGTGGTGATGTTGGTAATCTTCGGAAGATAGAACGGTGGAGGTATGGTGGCTCTGTTGTAATCTTTGTTCTTTGTTTGTGTTATAATCTTTTTTCACCTCCGTTTATTGAAATCCACCTCCACCTCCGTTTGTTGATTACTACCCATAAACCTAACCTGTTCTCCGTTTTTCCCGTGGTGTCCACATCCGTCTAGAGTTTTCCTCTTTATTTGTTTAGAGAGAGAGAGAGAGGGATTGGTTATGTGTTTAGAGAGAGACAGAGGGTCTGGTTATGTGTTTAGAGAGAGAGTGTCAGGATCGGATATTACCAAATATCAATAACAAGAATTACCTTTTAGAATTAAATCAGAGTTGTTTAAAGATAATATTTCAGTTTGATCACAATCAACTAAGAAGTTGCGGAATCACACTTAATTGATGTAAAAGGTTTTATCACAAGAACAATTCAACAATCAACACAAGAAAATACTTTCAAACTCAAGATGTTTATTAATAACCAATGATGATTACAATATTCCCCAACACCTCTAATCTAACCCTTTTGTTAGACGAAGAACACAACTTGTTCTTAGGTTTCTATGAAACTTAGAGATCAACACACTTTTAGAAAAACAAATTAACAATAAAATATGAATGCGTAGAATTTCCGTATAAAACAATATTCTAGTTCTAGTATATATAGGCTCTTGATCCTCCTTGAATAGTTGACAGTTAGGCAATCTTCTATCTTCCGAGATAATCTTGATAATCTTCAAACTTGATAAAGATATACTTCAAATCCACAAAGATAGCATTTTCCATTAATAGCTCAACAGCAACTGTTTGTTGAATAAACAGTTCTGAATTTCTTCTAACAGTCTTCATTTCAAGGTCTTCTAACAGTTGTGTATAACTGAACTAACAGTTCTGATCTTTTGTACTAACAGTTGTAAAACTTGCAACAACTGTTAGCTACAACTGTTTTCACTGATTACTCTAACAGTTTTACTTTGTATGTCCAACAGTTTCAATGACTTAACAAATTTCCCAACAATCTCCCCCTAACTTAAAGTATTTAACAATACATTTAAGTTGTTTGTTTTATAGGGTTCAACCACAGAAAAATTAACATAATCAAAGAAAATATTTACATTAAATATGCAAAGTCAAACTGTTACAATCAAAACATCAAAAGAAAATTACTTTTGATTTTACTGTAAGAACTCCAACCTTTCCTTTATCCTTTTTATCAGATCATCCTTCATATCAGCAGGTCCAAAGAACTTTGCACTTAACATATTCAGTAGCTTTGCTTTACCATGATCAACGAATTCAAAATCAAACCACTGAGTTTGTGCATTTCCCATCACCATATGATAAACTCTTGCCTTATCATATACTTTCACAGAACTTATTGGGAAGGCTTCGTCACTTATCAAAATGGGCATTATCTCCAGTGGATTGCAATCATCATATCTCTCACCTCAATCAACACTCTCACCTCAATCTGTGTCGCATCTTTATAATTGCTTACTCCATAAGCATACATATCTTGAACATCCCTTCTTGTCATGCTACCCATCAGATTTAAGAAGCTGGAATAACTTTCAATTGGTTCCTCTTCTCTGACAATAATAACTCCTTTCTTTCCAGTTTCCCATCTTAACAGTTCAAATCTCCACTCAGTAATGTGGGATTTCTGGCCTAGCTGCTCTGCCATTAATTTGTCAATTCTTTCTTCAACCTCTACCCTGAGTCTATCATAAAAAATGGTTTGTACCATACCTGCTTTTGCTGCATCTTCAGATGTTTGAACTGATTTGGATTTTTCAGGTTGTTGTGGCTGGGTTGTTTGTTTTATCTTCTCAACTGTTGGTTTGGGAGGTGGAACTGTTTTCTTCCTTTTAACTCTCTTTCTTTTTACTCCTTTACCAAGTTTCTTAGCACTTTCTTCTTCCTCAATCTCTTTTGTACAATCAGCAGCTAGCTTTTGAGCTAACTCAAGATCTTTCTTCTCTTGCTGTTCAAACTCATCAGCCATCCTTTGAGCTAACTCATGGTCACGCTCCTCTTGCTGCTCTTTTGTAAGTTTTAGCTTGGGAAGTTCCACAACAATCTCATTACCCTTACCTTGCACAGAAGGAATCTTCTTTTCCACTGCTTTTTCAGTAATATTGATTCCTTTGAATCCTGGCTTTGGTGCAATAGGTTCCATCTTTGAAGATTTACCATCCAGCCATCCATCTTCAATCTTTTGTTTCATTTGAAATGCACTAAAGTTTTGAGTTTGAGCACACACATTAATCAAATGATCTTGCTTCACTTTTGATCAAGATCCGAATACTTCAGTAGTTGGGTAGTCCCCATACATAATCATTTGATTAATCAAAACTCTATCAACTGTTGACAATTTTTCTACAACTATTTGAGCACTTGGTGCAACTGTTTGTTGTTGAGCCGGTACAACTATTTTCTCTGAAATCTTAGCAACTGTCTGTACACTCTCTTCAACCGTTGGATGATTTGGCAAAACTGTTTTCTCCCCCTTTTTGATTGAAACAGTTGGAGGGGGTCTAGCACCAACAGTTAACTGTTTCAACACTTGATCATGAAACTGTATCACAGCATTAGCCTTTTTCAAAGTCTCTGTCAAAAATCTTATTTGATTGTCTTGCTTAATGATAAGCTCATTATGTTTTGCCAAAAGCTTATCTTGCAAATAATTTATCTTCTTTAAATGCATGTATGCCCCGAAGAATGGTACAAAATTGGTATCCGTCAAAGCCTTTTGTTTCATACTAGCCTCAATGTCAGGGAGTGTTGCCACTGTGAACATATCACTGGCAGAAATAACTGGTGGTTCACTCCTAGAAGATTCCACACCAGTACCCCTCTGTTCTTGGTACTGGGGATTTCCAGAAGATGTTGGAACAGCTTCTGTTGCCGTGGCTGAGGTCTTAAAGATGTTAACACTTTCCTGCTCACCCCTTGCGGATGAAACAGTAGTGTCAGCCTCAAACACCACATGATCACTCTCCCCTGGAGTGATCACCTCCTCAGTGTGCCTGGGAGACAGCATAATGGGTTCCCTTTGGATATTCTGCACAGGAGAATGCTCCTGTGCAGGGCTTACATCTTAGGCATTAGGTACCGTGGTGGAATGAGCACCAGCAGTTCTCTTTCTTTTTCTGAAAGTTATTAGAGTGGGGGCTTTTGTTGTAGCTTGAAGCAAAGTAGCAGATTGAGTTGTTTGAGTATCGTGAACTGGGGGTTCCAGAGTTGGGGTTTTAGCAATGATTTGGGCCTCTTGCTCAAGTCTGGCAGCTCTGTTTCTTGACAGAAACTCCACCATTGCAGAGAGTGGTGGAGTTATGGCACCAGAAAAATTCTTGCCATTTATCAACAGTTTGCTCAATGTGGAGGCCACATTAGCAGAGGGAATCAGTACCCTCTTGTGCATTTTGAGATTTGGCAATAAAGAATTTAGTAAAAACTGCACAAATCGTGGATACATCAAAAAGAGACCGTATTTAGTCCCAAGATGTTTTACCATGCCATCAAATATCATTTTAGAAAAGTTAAAAGAACGGTTATTGGCCAAACAAATTAAGGCCAGAGCAATGTTGCTCCCAAATTCATTCCATCCAGTTCTTTTAGGGCTTATGCATTATTGGAGAGTGTGAATCAAATACTTCCAGTGCGAATAGAATTACCCTTTATAAAAGGTACCCTTTCCCCTAGGGCCCTCATATCCCAGCTTAACAAGCTCAGCATGCAGATATTCCAAAGAAACAGAATCAGAATACTCACCTTCGAGATCATCAAGTTGAAGGTATTGTCTTATGATACTCTCAGAGATAGAAACATCATTAGCATCAACCTTGGAGTCAATCCATTTCACTCCATATTCTTCTCTTAGAGAAGCATTCTTCCAGAACTGATCGATATGCGCAGTATAAATGGTGGGATTGATGGTCAGAGCATGACGTAGGTTGGAAAGTAAAACATAGTCAATCACAACGTGAAAGACACTGAGATCATCGGGTTTCAACAGAAAAGCAAGCATGTTGTGTTCCTTAACGAATGGAAGGGGAGCCATGGCGATTTGCGAGTGAGTTTCTAGGGTTTTAGCGTTTGAAAGGAGTTCAGTAAGCGTAAAGAAAACTGTGAGGAGGGAATGACTTATATATGTTACACATATTCAATGCAATTCAAATTCCCTCAGAGTCCCGGCAAAGACTAAAATACCCTGAAAGAAACTAAAAGTTAAACAAAAAAAGAACTAACAGTTGAGAACTGTTTTCTTAATAAACCACAACTGTTACTAAAAAGAAAGACTTCCCCTTGAATGACCATGCAGTTTGCCTAACAGCTGTGGACTCCATGTACTAACAGTTGAAAACTGTTAGTTGCAGTATGTACAGCTTTCTCTTGAACACTTACATAAACAGTTGTTAGACTGAATACTAACAGTTTCAAACTGTTAGAGAGAGAAAACACAAAAAGACAAGAAAACACAATCAAACATGTGGTTCTAAGTTATTCTAAGTTAATCATTCCAATATTTGAGATCAGAAAGTTGAATTTGCTTACATCAAAGGCTTTGGTGAACAGATCAGCTAACTGATCATCAGTGTGGACTTTCATAACCTGGATTAACCGTTTCTCATTGCAATCTCTTATAAAATGAAACCTTATCTCTATGTGCTTTGTTTTAGAATGCTTGACAAGGTTGTTAACAATACTAATAGCACTTGTGTTATCAACATAGATAGGTGTATTCAAGAAAGTCATACCATAATCCAGAAGTTGATTCTGGATCCACAAAACTTGTGAACAGCAACTTGATGCAGCAACATATTCAGCCTCAGCTGTTGAAGTGGAAACTGTTGTTTGTTTCTTGCACTACCATGATACTAACCTGGAGCCAAAGAACTGACATCCTCCGGAAGTTGATTTCCTGTCTACATTAGCTCCTCCATAGTCACTGTCAGAGTATGCCACCAATTCAAAAGGTGAATCCTTAGAATACCAAAGACCCAGTTTTTGTTGGCCTTTGAGATACCTAAAGATTCTCTTTATAGCAAATAGGTGTGACATCTTTGGGCTGCATTGAAACCTGGCACAAACACACACATCAAACATGATATCTAGTCTAGAAGCAGTTAAGTACATTAAAGAACCTATCATAGACCTATACAGGTGAACGTCTACATCCTCCCCCTCAGGATCTGCTCCCAACTGTTTGTGTGTTTCCATTGGAGTACTGGCCAGCTTCACATCTTGATAACCAAATTTGTCCAAAATGTCCTTGACATACTTTGACTGACTAAGAAATATACCTGATGGCTTCTGCTTTACTTGTAATCCCAAGAAAAATGTAAGTTCTCCCATAGAACTCATCTGAAATCTCTTATGCATTATGCCTTCAAACTCCTTACACAGACTGTCATCAGTGGATCCAAAGATTATATCATCAACATAGATTTGTACAAGCAAAATCTTTGTTTTAATAATCTTTGTAAATAGTGTCTTATCTATAGTACCTCTCTTGAAACCATTCTCAAGTAGATATGATATTAATGTCTCATACCAAGCTCTAGGAGCCTGATGTAACCCATACAAAGCCTTATCCAACCTATATACCTTATCAGGATATTTTGGGTCTTCAAAACCAGGTGGTTAACACACATATACCTCCTCATCAATAGTTCCATAGAGAAATGCTGATTTGACATCCATTTGATACACCTTGAACCCTTTAAAGCTTGCAAAGGCAAGGAACAGTCTAATTGCTTCTATCCTTGCAACTGGTGCAAAGACATCATCATAGTCTATTCCTTCCTCCTGTGTATAACCCTGTGTAACTAGCCTAGCCTTATTCTTGATTACAATGCCTCTCTCATCCTTTTTATTCCTAAACACCCACTTGGTGCCAATAGCTCTCTTGCCTCTTGGAAGGTCAACTAACTTCCAAACTTGCTGAATCTGGAACTATAAGAGTTCCTCCTGCATTGCGTCCAACCAGGAAGGGTCTTTTAATGCCTCAACTGCTTTCTTAGGTTCTATCTGTGATAGAAAGCAGGCATTCACATCAAACTGTCCTAGATCCACACCACTATGTTCACCTTGCAGCATACCCCTAGTTCTGACAAGAGTGATGGGATTACCTATAATCTGCTCTATGGGATGGTCCTTGTGAATTCTTAAGGTAGGGATGTTTTCTTCAGTCAGTACATTCCCTAAATTAGACAGATCAACCTCAGATCCACTCTCATTCCCAGAAGAATTACATACCTGATCTACAACTGTTTGATTTTCAGATTCATTGTTTTGTTGGAGAACGGGAGATTCCATATCCTTTGAAGGTTCAGCATCATCATTCATTGGACTAACTGCTTTGGAAGAGTCATTTTGAAACAAAGGAATCACTACAAAGTCTTCAGTGGCTTTGTTTCTACCAACAGTTGTTGGACTTGAGCTAACAGTTTCAGAACTGTTTGAGACAGTTTGTGGATTTGCACTAACATCTGTAGGAAAACCTGCAACTGTTTCTGTAGAAAACTCAAAAGAAAGAGAGTTAGACAATGCATCAATATCAAATAACCAATCAGGACTATAGGACCGTTGGGGGGACGGGGTTCTAAACTAAACTAAAACACCCTTACGCTAGGACTGATCTAGGATGAGAAATAGTGCGGAATTTCTATTTCCCAAACCTCCTAAGGATTCTAAGATCTGCTTAGGTGTCCGGCACACAGTAACTCTAAGAATAGAAGCAAGAACAAACTCTAAGAACTCACACAGAGATGCTTAAGGTTGCCCTTGGATTCGAGATTAACACTAAATTTGCGTTTTTAGTAGGCTTAAGGTCGTATATGATCGATTACGTAAGGCTCCCGGTTGATTTCTAGCTATTTCTGTTGATTGCTCGATTCCCCGCGAACTTATGAAGTTAATCAGTATTTATAGTGTAATTAATTTCACTACGCACGTGATGCAACGCACTTCGCACGTAGCGTGTCCAGTACGCACGTACTGGTTGTTTTAATGATAATTAATTTAACTTTAACCGACCTTCTTCACTACGTGCGCACTGAGCTCCACTACGCACGTAGTGAGCCTGACTTCGCACGTGGTGATCTGTCACCTAAACTTAAACTTCCAAACACACATCAACATATGATTAAGTACTTGTAAGCTTAAGATCATCACAAAGAATCACTAAGAATATATACACATGCAAACAATTAATCAAAACACATTTGAATTAACATTTCAAGTAAACATGTATGTATTTGATTGATAAGAACTAGGGATTCACAATTATGCACCAACAAACTCCCCCTAAGACCTAGTTCTATCAATAACCATTGCACTAAGCAAAAATTCCACAAAGTAAAATGCACAAAGCAAAATGCACACAGCAGAATGCACACAACAAAATGTACTAAGCAAAAATTTGCACAAAGCAAAATTCATACAGCAAAATGCTAAACGAATACCTTTCGTCAAGCCCTTACCTGCACTACGCACGATGTGAGCTGTAACTCGTGCTTAGTGGGGTTCCATTTCGCATGTAATGAGTTTCTCATCTGTGAACCTTAATTACTGTTAGTACTGCACTCAGCAATAAACTGTCAGTAACTTCAAGATCACTTATAAACATTTAAGCAAAACACATCAAAGTGAGATGAAGGAAACGTAAACAGAACAAATCACACTAAGAGAAAATAGAACATACTAGAACTCTTTTTGTATTTTTCTAAACAGAAACGAGATAAAAATGCAAACTATTAACAACTTATTTTTGGGAATCTAAATTCAACTATTTAAAGACTTAAAAAATAAAAGACAGAAATGAAAATAACTGAAATGAAATTAACTCAGAATAAATTTGCAAAAGAAGTAAATTCCTGAAAATTAAATCTTTTTGTGAGAAGGTTCCAGTATGGAGTCAGTACTAGCTCGTCTATACTCAGTAATCATTCATTTCAGAACCTTGGGCATAAACATATTCTCTTAAACTCTGTCTGTCAACCTATCTTTCTTCAGATAATAACAGATTTTGTTTCAACATTTTCAGATTGTCTAGACTGGATACATGATTAAGACTATCTCTTTCAAAGTCTCACAGTATTTTGATTCACTCAGTAGGTTGCACAACTTAATTACCAAAACCACCATGCTTATGTGATATGTTAATTTGTCAACGCATTTTATGCTCTTTGACATGGAGGTCGATTTTTCACCTCTCTAGACATTTTTCTTGCTGAGCTTTTGTCAATGCATTTTATGCTCTTTGACAGTTCAACACTAATAGATCAATGTAGCTTTTGTCACTGCATTTTATGCTCTTTGACAATTCAACATTAATAGATCAATGTATCTATTTCTTTTGACATCTCAGATTGGGGTCAATTTTTCACCCTCTTTTTACATTTTGCTCATTTTCATCTAAGCTCATTTGGCATGGTAACAGGTGTGTGCACCAGACTAAGTCTCAACTGTTATTGACTTTTAGACTTGGAATGTCTCGATAGTTTGAATCTTTGATGGATTTCCACATGCGTAACCACTTATCAGCCTAGACTCTCATCATATGTCTTACACGCCATCTGTTTCTTATCTGATTTAACTCAAATTTTCAGACAGTTTTCTCAAGAATATGTACATGCCTTCAGTCCTAATTTTACTAGACATACTTTGTATTGAAAGCCAGTGTACCATCATTTTCCATTTGAGTTGGATCAACTTCTCTTTTTTTTTTTTTTGTATTTTCTATGTTTTTGTATTTTCTATGTTTTCTGATTTTTTTTTGTATTTTCTATGTTTTCTGATTTTTTTTGTATTTTCTATGTTTTCTGATTTTTTTGTATTTTCTATGTTTTCTGAACTATCTCCCCCTAAAATACTAAAGAAACTAAAAACTAAGAAAATAGAAACGCAGAAGCACACAGGAAATAAACACAAAGACAAAAGAACAATTTAGTCACACAGAAAATAAACACACAGTCACAAATACCTCACACTTGATTATAGCAGTTGACACCCTTCACATAGAAGAAAGAATTAGAAAGCATTAGGAACCCAAGCCCGAATAGTCATGGGTTTCCCGTCTTCTCCAATCACTGGAAGTTTCATCCAAGTTCCAGTCTTCTCAGCAGCATTGCTGAACCTGTCACTCGAATCCTTAGGCATTTGAACACACAGTTTGTTAGTCCACTTAGAAGTCTGATTGAGCGAAGATTTTCTTTTGCTAACAACTTCGGGATTTTTAGATTTTCCTATGGTATCCCCGTTTGTCCTTTGGTGCTGAACTGGAAGAGTTGAGTTTTGATTGTTTTTAGTAAACGTTTTATTCTTTTGAAAAGTCTCAACTTTCTTGTTACATCGCTGATGTGGCTGCTGATCACACTCGTAACTGAGGTGACCAGGTCTCTTGCACACATAGCAAATCCTGTCTGGATATTGCTTTACAGAACCTTTCGACATCCTTTGAGATCGATACCCTAACCCTTGATGTTTGGGTAAGATTTTGACTTTTTGGTATGGACGGGTATCAGGAGACTTTACAACCTCCTTTTCAAATTTCCGAAAGGCATCGTGGATACGATGCATCAACGGATCTTTGACATTAGAACTTGCCAACAGTTCTCTTATTCCTGGTTCAGCCTTTTTAATTTCTTCTTGTTGAACCTCATTCTTCTGAGGCCCACCCACATTCTCGTGTAACTTTAAATCCTCTTTTGGGGTTGATGCAGAAGATTCATCAACCTTTGTGAGTAGTGGGTCAGATTCAGAGTGAACATCATCATTCACCAGTTGATTTAACACTGGTGGTGGACATTTAGAGTATAACTTCTTGTTCTTTTCTGAATCAGTACCTTGACCTATCTGATCGATTATGTACTCAAATAAGTAAGAAGACGTGGAATAACTTTTGAGTTTTTGACTCAGAGTCTCATAATCGACCTTTGAAGTAGCAAGGTCTCGTTTCAGCTTATCAATCTCATTTATGTAAAACACTATAGCATCCTGTTTATTTAACAGAGCCACACCTAGTTCATGCACCTGTTTGCCTAAACTTTCATTCTTTTCTTTCAACTGTTTTTCTCTTTCTTTTATCAACAGGTTTTTATCTAACTTAGATGTGAGCTCTGAAATTGTAGACTTTAGGAACACTATCTGTTTTACATAATCATTACAAGAACCACAAGGTAAGCCAAAAGTACATACCTTTTCCTCGGATGATTGACCACAACTGCACACCTTTTGGTTTGACTCATTGGCACGAACTTTCACTAGTGTCTTTTCTGCAGCTGGAACCGAGGTTGGTTCATCATCAATGCTGGCAATTGATTCTTCCTCACTTGAGTAACTTTCTGTCTCGGATTGAGAATCTTCGTTCAACACATGAACATTTGCCACATTAATATCAGCACCATCATTCCCAAATTGTACTGACCAGTCAATTCCCTCGTCCTTTTGAACAACTGCCATTGCCTTAGCTGGTTTTGGAGTTGATTCAGACTTTATGGTTGAAGAGGAAAATGATCTACTGCCAGAACTGGTTTTGAAAGGATACTTCGGTCCCATACTCTTCGGCTTATCACATTCTCGCGCGAAATGACCTTTTTCACCGCAGTTATAGCATGTTACTGCAGACTTATCAAAACTGAGTTTTGTATCCTTTGTAGCTGATATTTGCTTCCCTGTTCTTTTCTCATATGCTCTTGCCCTCCTGACTAAGTTAGCATATGACCAGAGGATATCTTGTCTCTCCATCTCATCGTCATCAATCTGTTCATAATCCTCTTGAGTAAGATGAGCATTACCAATCTTCCCCTTCAGTAGATCATCATAAGAGGAGACTAGCACACTTAGCATGCTCATATGTGCTTTTACTTCATCTGCGCTCCCATACTTGAAATGCTCGACATTGAATCCAGAAGTAGACACAGTATAGGATGGCCCAGGTGTAGATCTGCCAGAATCATTCACATTACTCACATAGGCAGATTGTAAGGGGGCATTTGAAGAAGTGGATGACGATACAGGTGTTCCAGAGTAGTAGAGAGAAGGATTTTGTTGATAACCGGACATGGAATCCAAATTTTGTTCCTCCTGCTCTTGCTCTTTCAACTTTGTGATGAAATCATTTAGATCCATCCCGTCAAAACCACCACTGTTCTTCAGTATCATAATATATGGCCGCCAGCTCTTGGGCAAGGCTTTTGCCAAAATTTCCACCTGCTGCTTCTCTGGAACAGTAACACCCAGACTGTCCAGTTCACTAAGAAGATGATTATATCTTGTAATGAGAGAAGGAAGTTTTTCATCTCTAGTAGCCATGAAATGATCTAATTCCTTTCTCAATTGACTTGCTTTCAATTCCTTGAGGGCGGCATTTCCCTCATTTCTCTTCTCTAGTGCTCTCCACAAGCTGTGGGAAGTTTTATATCTTCTAAATTGATGGAAGATCTCATTTGGAATGGCCTGGATTAGTTGAGTATAGACCTTCTTCTCTGCATCATGACTGCTCTTCTGTTCAACAGTCATTCCATCATAGGGGGTTTCAATATTTCCCTCCCCCTTGGGAACCATATAATCGGTGCTTATTGCTCTCCGAAGTCTACAGTCAAGGCCATCGAGGAATATTTCGAACCTGGGCTTCCACATAGGATAGTCTTCCATGGTTAACAGTTTAGGTACTTTATTGGCACTCCCCATTTCACTGTCTAATAATAAGTTGTTTAAAACTGTTGTCTGTTTTGATGCCATTTCAGTAATCAAGAGCTGAGAACACACAGACTGAAATTAGGATTTGATAGACCACACATATTCAATACGCACGGAGTGGGAGCTACTACGCACGAACACGAAGCACTACGTACGGACTGACACGAGGACACACAGATGCTCCTACGTACGAACTGGAACTCTACCACGCACGGGTTGAGAACCTAGGACGCACGGAGTGCAGATGGTACGCACGAAGCAACAAAATAATTTTTTAAAGACAAAGTAAACCACACAGACTCAACTCGCACGAACTGGATACACCACGCACGCGTTGAGGACCTACTACGCACGGAATGAACAAACAGCTTGACGAAGATTCTAGATGATCTACGACACACTACCCACGTACTACGGGCACTACGCACGGGTTAAAGACTCACTTCGCACGGGTAAAACTCAAACAGTTAACGTAAAACACGACCTTTTTAACGCAAAACGACCTATTTTCGACCTAACAACCGATTAAAAACGACGAAAAGGACAAAACACACAGGCCTAATCGACACCTAGATCACGAAACCTAAGGAAAAGTGATCAATCAAAGCACAAGGCTCTGATACCACTTTGTAGGACCGTTGGGGGGACGGGGTTCTAAACTAAACTAAAACACCCTTACGCTAGGACTGATCTAGGATGAGAAATAGTGCGGAATTTCTATTTCCCAAACCTCCTAAGGATTCTAAGATCTGCTTAGGTGTCCGGCACACAGTAACTCTAAGAATAGAAGCAAGAACAAACTCTAAGAACTCACACAGAGATGCTTAAGGCTGCCCTTGGATTCGAGATTAACACTAAGTTTGTGTTTTTAGTAGGCTTAAGGTCGTATATGATCGATTACGTAAGGCTCCCGGTTGATTTCTAGCTATTTCTGTTGATTGCTCGATTCCCCGCGAACTTATGAAGTTAATCAGTATTTATAGTGTAATTAATTTCACTACGCACGTGATGCAACGCACTTCGCACGTAGCGTGTCCAGTACGCACGTACTGGTTGTTTTAATGATAATTAATTTAACTTTAACCGACCTTCTTCACTACGTGCGCACTGAGCTCCACTACGCACGTAGTGAGCCTGACTTCGCACGTGGTGATCTGTCACCTAAACTTAAACTTCCAAACACACATCAACACATGATTAAGTACTTGTAAGCTTAAGATCATCACAAAGAATCACTAAGAATATATACACATGCAAACAATTAATCAAAACACATCTGAATTAACATTTCAAGTAAACATGTATGTATTTGATTGATAAGAACTAGAGATTCACAATTATGCACCAACAAGGACCATTACCTGCAATATTGATCCTATTTTCATTAAAGGAGACATTCATACTCTCTTCGATGATTCTAGTGACACTGTTAAAAACTCTATATGCTCTACTCTGAGTGGAATATCCTACAAAGAATCCTTCTTCTGCTTTACTCTCAAATTTGCCTAATTGTGACTTGGTATAAAGGATAGTGCAGGGACATCCAAATGGTTTGAAGAAGTTGATCAAAGGTTTTCTTTTAAGGAACAACTCATAAGGAGTTTTCCCTTTGGACTTGACTACTTGTACTTTATTCTGAACATAGCAGGCAGTGTTCACAGCTTTTGCCCAGAAGGTCATTGGGAGCCTAGAATCAACTAACAAAGATCTAGCAACCTCTATCAAAGTCCTATTCCTTCTCTCAGCCACTCCATTCTGTTGTGGAGTCCTAGGTGCACTAAACTGCCTTCCAATCCCTTTTTCCTCACAAAAACTGTTTAACTCATAGTTCTTAAACTCAGAACCATTGTCAGATCTAATGACTTTCACTCTCAAATCAGACTGATTTTCTATCCTAAGAATAAGAGACTTTACTAATTCAGCAGTTTCATCCTTAGTTCTAAGAAATTGAACCCATGTAAATCTGGTGAAGTCATCAACTATGACTAAACAGTAGGCTTTCTTCCCTATACTAACCACCGAAGTAGGACCAAAAAGATCCATATGCAACAGTTGTAAGGGTGCAACAATGGAAGAAACTTCTTTGGACTTATAAGAAGTTTTGTGTTGCTTGCCTTTGAGGCAAGCCACACAATGATCATCACATGAGAATTCTTTTTGGGGCAAACCTCTTACCAGATTGTTTTTAGCTAACAGATTCATGGTTTTAAAATTCATGTGACACATCCTTCTATGTCAAATGGCAGACTCATCATGAGATGCCTTAGATAGTAAACAACTTAATACATTATGTTTAGAAACCTTTTGTGTGTCCAAACAGTATACATTATCCTTTCTAGGTGTTCTTAAAAGAACATTCTTTTCATCCACTTTAAAATCTTTTGAAAGGATAATGCACTCTGTGTCTGTGAACAGGACTTTGTTTCCATGGTCACAGATTTGAGACACACTTAACAGATTGTATTTGAGTTGTTCAACAAAGAAAACATCATTGAAAGTAAGTGTAGCTGCCTCAACAGCTCCCTTACCAGTGATTCTTCCTCCCTTAGCATTTCCTCCGAATGCTACATGTCCTCCATTAATTCTTCTGAAATCATTCAAGCAGTGTGGATTTCCAGTCATGTGCCTTGAGCATCCACTATCCACATGCCAAATTTCTCCTTGATTGGCCTTATGAATGCTCTGCACAAATAAAACATAGTTAGTAGCAGGAAGTACCCAGGCCATGCAGGTCTTGGGCACACCATTTAAATCATAATACTTAAACAAAGTTTGAGTCTTATTGACTTCATCCCTGTTAGACTTCTCTATCCTGTGTGAAGAGTATTTAGTGACAACATGTGGTTTCCAACTGTTGTGATTAACAGTTGAGCCTTTTGAACAAACAGTTTTTGATTTTGGTAAAACAGTTGAGTCAATTTGTGACTCAGTTTGATTGTCGGTTTGATTAACAGTTTTGGCCCTTTCAAAAACTGTGTGTTTCTGCAATTTCACCCAAGCAAAGCCAATAGTTTATGGTTTCGGCCTAACAGTTGTGGAACTGTTAGCCTATTTTCTGTAACTTGGCCTCTGGGTGCTATAGATATGTGGGTTATAATAACAGTTGTGAGCTAAGTGATTTGCTCTCCCACATATATAGCACCGTTTGGTTTTGACTATAGGCAAACCAGTTCTTTGTTCCCAAAACTGGTTCCTATTTCTTTGATTTCCTCTCACAGGTGCTGAAGGAGGAAATTTCTGTACAACATGCTATTTGCATGTGCAGACAGGCACTTAAGTATGCCTTTTCACAGATTTGAGCTGAAACTTTGTCTTTGAAGCTTCCTTCTTTGGCTTCTCAATTTCAACTTCACTAACCTTCTCCTTTTCCTTGGTCTTAACACTAACAGCTGAGGTTTTTGGGTTAGAACTGTTTGGGTTCTGTTTAGAACTGTTTGTGTAATTTTCGGGACTGTTTGCAGTAGTAGTGTAGCTGTTTATAGAATAAACAGGTTTGAAAGGTTTTGTTTCACTGGAGGAGGGTTCAAAGGTGGCTTTTACAAACAACACAGGTTTTAAAGATGATTTTGGTGTTGTAGGTTCACAACAGATGTGGTTTTCAATAGGAATATCCTCTTCTTTCTTCACTACTTCCTCCTTCTCATCATCACTCACTTCATGCACAACTCCTTCCTTTTCACTCTCTAATTTTGGATCAGCTGACTATAAGTCTTCTTCTAATGGTTCATTAATATACCTATCAGCTACATCAGACATGGGAGTTATGTAGTTGTGATTGTATGGAGGTGGGGTTTGTTTGTATCCTAAACCTTTTTTAACCTTATCTCTGATTTGTGAGTGTAACAAGGTTTCAAGCTTAAGATTTGTTGCTTTGAACATACTCAAGTCCATATCCACACCTTCTAACTTCTTTGTTAGCTCATCAATCCTACTCTCTTTCTCACTCAGCTTTTTCTTAAGATTATCAATTTCTTCCTGAAGCTGCTCCTTCTCCCACTTATGATACTTCCTATCATAGTCCATTTGCAGTTCATTTGCCTGATAATCTTTAATTTTCTTTTCAAAGCTTTCAATGACAGCACTAGATTCATATCTTCTCTCCTCCATTGTGCTCAGAGCAGCACACACCTTTTTGTTGTGCTCCCTGAACCTTTTTACTATAGCTCTACATTCACCAGGGCATAGTTTAGAAGATACCTATGTGTCTTCTGATTCTGGTGAATTCAGCTTGATGGAGGAGTCAGTCAAGGCCATCAGTGCCTTGTTGTGAGTAGCTTCCTCTGCTTGATCACTCCAATCATACCCATAGTCATCCTGTGAGACCAATGCTGATGAGGTTTGATTGGGTCGTTGTCCTTGACTCTGAGCTTGTCCACCAGATCTGCATTCCCTAACAAAGTGACCAGGCTATTGACATTTGAAGCATTTAACTTTGGATTTGTCAAATCCAGCCTGACCATTTGCCCTGAAGTTCATGTTTTATCTGCCAGTTCTTTTAATGAATCTTTTTGCTCTGACAGTTAACATGGCCATTTGCCACTTGAGGTCCATCTCCTCAAGATCATCAGGATGCACTTGTTCAAGATCCTCATTGGTGAGGGTTGAATTAGCATGGCTAGCAAGAAATGCTTCAAGCACTGCATCAGGGGTGTTCACATCTAACCCAACAGCAGAACTAGTACCTGCACATACATCAACAGCATTAGATAAAGAATGGTTTGAGTCCATACCTGAGGATGAAAGGAGAGCAGCATTGTGACTAGGGATTATAGACTTTCTTTTTCCCTCTATCTCTCCCTCAAACATAACCAAACTGTTGTATAGATCATCTAATTCTATATCTTCCAATGAGTCTTTAGTCCTCCATTGTGCAGCATAGACAGTCCATTCTTCACCCAAGGACCTAAGGAACTTTCTATTGATCTCATCTTGCTCTAGTCTAACTTTTGCACTCTCAAGTTGACTAACCAGCTTATAAAACCTATCAAAAAGTTGGGTTAAACTTTCATTCTTCTCACTTGAAAAGTTTTCATAAGCCTGTTTTAAGAAGGTCCCTTTGGTTCCTTTTGGAACTAGCATTCCCTGCAAATCTCTTTTCTAAGGCAACCCAAAGTTCGTGTGCATCTTCAAACTTCTTGAACTGATGCCGATATTCGTTGGGAATAGCAATCTGAAGGATGCTCAGAGCTTTCATCTCAATCATCCTTTCTTTCTTCTCAGCATCTGTTCTTGGTGGTGATTTCTTCTTTGGTTTTCCTGTTTCATCTAAATCAACAACAGTAATGGGGTCCTTTTCTATGACTTCCCAAACAGCATAGTCCATTAATTGGACATGCTGCTTGATTCTTAGCTTCCACATCTCAAACTCAGTTGGTTTGAGCATGGGAACTCTAATGTTTGACCCAGATCCAGCGTTATCAGAAGATCCAACAGATTCCATTGCAGTAATATGAATGAAAAACACACGACAAGATTTAGACAAACTTTAAATAACAAAACACAGCAGATCTATGAAAAACCTTCAAATAGTGATCAAAGGAGCCTTAATGCCAATAGCTCTGATACCACTTGTCAGGATCGGATATTACCAAATATCAATAACAAGAATTACCTTTTAGAATTAAATCAGAGTTGTTTAAAGATAATCTTTCAGTTTGATCACAATCAACTAAGAAGTTGCGGAATCACACTTAATTGATGTATAAGCTTTTATCACAAGAACAATTCAACAATCAACACAAGAAAATACTTTCAAACTCAAGATGTTTATTAATAACCAATGATGATTACAATATTCACCAACACCTCTAATATAACCCTTTTGTTAGACGAAGAACACAACTTGTTCTTAGGTTTCTATGAAACTTAGAGATCAACACACTTTTAGAAAAACAAATTAACAATAAAATATGAATGCGTAGAATTGCCGTATAAAACAATATTCTAGTTCTAGTATATATAGGCTCTTGATCCTCCTTGAATAGTTGACAGTTAGGCAATCTTCTATCTTCCGAGATAATCTTGACAATCTTCAAACTTGATAGAGATATACTTCAAATCCACAAAGATAACATTTTCCATTAATAGCTCAACAGCAACTGTTTGTTGAATAAACAGTTCTGAATTTCTTCTAACAGTCTTCATTTCAAGGTCTTCTAACAGTTGTGTATAACTGAACTAACAGTTCTGATCTTTTGTACTAACAGTTGTAAAACTTGCAACAACTGTTAGCTACAACTGTTTTCACTGATTACTCTAACAGTTTTACTTTGCATGTCCAACAGTTTCCATGACTTAGCAAATTTCCCAACAGAGAGAGAGGGTGAGGGAGAGATGGACAGAGAGAAAGAGAAAGAGAAAGAGAAAGAGAGAGAGGGTGAGAGAGAGAGGGGTAATTAAGCTAACATTACTTAATTAACAATTAATAAACCATTAATAATTAAAAATTGTTAAAAAAATATTAATTTAACTATTTTAATTGCAAAATTGGTCCTTTATTGTAAAAGACCAAATTACCCTTTGACCGTTAGTCAAATTTAAACGGCATAAGCTTAAAGGACCAATTCTGTGACTAATTTCTATTTAAAGGACCAATTTTGCAACAACATTCCTGAAAGGACTAATCCTGCAATTAGGCGTAATCTAAAAGGACCAAATTTGTAATTAACTCTTATTTGCGTGTTATAGAGGATGTCAAAGAGGAGTATAATAGTAATCGTGTTAAAATAAGCTCCCATCCCAGAAAATAAACTAAGTAAATATGACTTGTGAAAAGGGCTTAGTTTCACAAAAAAAAAGTTAATAAGCTTAATCTAATAAGTCTATCCAAACACATAAAATTTGATAAGCCCATGAAATAAGCTAAAAAAAGCCAATAAGCCCAAAAAAAGCTAAAACTAACCCTTAAAAAACATTCAGGTCGTCGGATGAGGGGAGCCTAGTAGTCTGCTTGAATGGGGTAGCATAGCGGTGTTGCAAGGCGACCAGAGCCTAGGATTACATAACGGGTTAAAAATACAGGTCGGATCAGTCATAATATGGTATGAAGCAAAAACATTATGCATAACTACAAAAAAAGTAAACATATATACAAAGAAAATAGCATAAAGTTCTTACACTTGTATGAGTTTTTAGTAATTGTGTTTAACAAAAAATGAATACGAAAGTTGTTATAACAAAACAAAAATTAATAAAAAAACTTAACTAATAGTCTTGCAATCTTAATTATAAAACTGTACTATGTACAACAATTCAAACATAAAACCAAATAGAGCAGGATTTTAAATTAAAATGTTAAAATAAAAAATCAATATCATTACCTAATCTATAGACTCTATGACCTTCTCTAGATATATACATATTGATATAAGTGTTTGACTCTTGAACATTATAATACACACTCACTTTCTTTTTCTCTTTATCTCTCTCTTTCTTTTACTTGTCCAAAAAAAATTTGGGGTCAATTTTCAACCCAAACAACTACGGATGACAATGGATCGGATTTGGATTGGATTATGTCATATCCACATCTATATCCATTTATTTTTTTATCAACCATATCTATATCCGTACCCACTTAAAATTATTTCTTCTGTTTATATCCATATCTATCGAATTAGACGGGTAAATGATATCCGCCGGATGTCGAAATAAATTTTTTTCTCAAAGGAAATCTCATACATTTACATATAATTTATGATTCTTGTTGACATAAACACATAGTTTTATTATTAAAAATAATACAAATCAAAATATAACATAATAATATAACTACAATCAAAGCAAAAAACAAAGTTTATAATTATAATATTATAATTATATATATATATATATACATATATATATACATATATATATATATATATATATATATATATATATATATATATATATATATATATATATATATATATATTCAGTATTATATTTATATATAAATGTTAAAAATATAGTAAATTTATAGATTTACAAACTTAATTATATATAAATTTAACTTAGAAAATATAACTCCCGGTTGATGGATTCATCCATGGATGGATAATCGACATCCATATCTGCTCTACTAAACATACATATCCGCTCCACATCCAATGTTGGTCATTTAACTCCGGCCATATCCACCGGGTGGATGATCATCGGATCGGATGAGCATTGTCATCCCTACAAGCAACCCGAAGGCCAACCCATCCCCCTCGGGTCATGCTATACCCCATGGCCTAAAAGGTCAGTTTTGTAAACCACCGACAATGATTTGGGCGATGATGGTTGTATGGAAGATCGACAAAGTGGTGGTTGGGCAAGGTTGCTGGTGACGTTGCTGTAGAGAGGGAGGAAATGCTCGGTGGTGATGAAATTGAGGAAAATAATGAACTCTGACCCTGTGGTGGTATGTTGTCCGGTGATAATAGCGGTTGGCATGGAGGATTGGAGGGGGAAGAACATGAATGGGCTAAATTGAGAGCAAGATGGAGGAAATTGATTGAAAAAAATGTACGTAATAAACACAGAGAAACAAGAGGATTAGGGTGTAGGACATGGAGAAGAGAAAAGAAAACACTACGGTGTAAGATATTGGGAAGAGGAAAGAAGAAAGAGAGCCACATAATTCAATGGTTGCTACTACAATTTATTTGGTGCTTAGACATGCACCATAGTCTATGATATTAAACACAAATTTTTATAATTCAATGATGTCAAATTATTCACTTGGAAAATATAATAAGTAGACATAATAACCAACTTAAACACCATTACGATCTCAATCCATACCATCACCATTACAATCTCAATCCACCACTTCAACTAATCCACCACCACCACCACCACCAATTCAACAAACAAATCACTCCACTTCTTACCCTACTCCACTTAGACAGTCCACTAGGATCAAAGTCAAACCCACCAAACTTCAAGATTATTACTATCATAAGATCACCACCAAACACCATAACTCTCATTACACCACTTATACTCACCTTCACCCACACACAACCACCTTCATAAATTATGTTGATCAGGTTGCTGAACCACAATCATATATTCAAGCTTCCAAGGACCCTAGATGGGTTGAAGCTATGAAAAAGGAAATCACTACACTTGAACAAAATCACACATGGCACATCACCGAACTTCCACCAAATAAACAAGCCATAGGATGTAAATAGGTGTTTAGGATCAAATATCATGCAGATGGCTCTATTGAAAGGTTCAAAGACGGGATTGTTGCTAAAGGCTTTAATCAGAAAGAAGGAATTTATTATAAAGAGACCGTTGCTCCTGTTGCCAAAATGGTTATAGTGAGAACTGTACTAGCTGATGCCATTTACAAACACTGGACCATTCAACAGTTGGATATAAACAATGCTTTTTTACATAGGGACCTTCATCAGGATGTTTATATGACCATTCCCCAAGGTTACTTGGTGTGTGCGGACGTATATATATATATATATTTTTAGATATTATATTAATCTGTCACACTCTTAGTTTTAAATTGTGGAATTACGGAATAGCTTAAACACACACACGGGCAGTGTACCCACGTATATAGTATGGCTTTTTTGGTAAGACCGAGTATCGAACACAGGGAAAACGGAGGCTTCTAAAGAAAAACCGTCACTATTATTTAGTCGAAAATAAATATGGAGAGAATTAAACTATATGACTGAAATAAATAAATACAAATAAATAAAAGACAAAATAATATAAACGTGCAACAGGAGGGAAATTCAAAGTAGGAGGGTATTTATTTAGATTTAAATTATTAAAGTATATATAATACAAATATTTTATAACGACGTAATTAAGTTGATTTTAATTAAATCTTCTTTTAACAAGTAAACCAAGCTCCTGTCAAGGTTACTAAATTAACTTGTTACAAATATAGAATAGGCTCCTGTTAAGGTTACCTACCCATACAAGCTTTTGGAAGAGATAAAATAATATAATTCCAAATTATAATTTATCAAGAAACTCGATAAATTATACCAGATACTTAATCTTTTCAAGTAAAAGTATAAGGCCATATAATTAATTATAATTACTACATATTAAACCATAATCCCAAATTGGTCCATGAGTATGTCTCAGATACACATACCAAACTTATATATGTTTAACATCTCAAGTGGGTCCATGAGCATAAGTCTTGCATATATTTGTACCTGTTTAGAATATGTATATGAATATAAATATTATCACATGCAGTTTTTTAACCTATCATGATTTTAATATTAATATGGTTTAAATATGCAGTTAAAATAATCAAGAATAATTCAACATTAGAAATATATATAATAACAACAAAATCATTATCATAATTAAATATATATATATATATATTACATACAACTAAAATATAATAGATCTAAATTAAATTAAAGTAAATAGAACATAGTTCCTACAACAAATCCAAATAATACAACAAATTAAATCTAACATAAGCATAGTAGGAAAGATTATACCAAATATAAAGAGAAGGAAAGATGGATGAGTTCCATGAACTACATACTCCCCTCTAGCTTGTATCACCTTCCCTTTGCACCAGGGATCAAGGAGCCATCATTCCTAAAGGAAATCTGGCTCCATTGGAGCTCAAAATGAAGAAAAAGAAGCAAAAATGAAGAAGAAATAGAGAGAGAGAGAGAGAGAGTTGTGATGGTGTGTCTTCAACTGAATCCCTAAGATGCCTTTTATAGGCAACATTTGCGTGTATGAACAGTACCTCACGCCGCGCGAGGTCAAATTTGTGCGCCGCGCGATAAAGGTTGTCTGGGAATCTTGAAAAGGTGGCGATGTCGCGCGCCGCGCGAACTTTAGTTGGCGCGCCGCGCAAATACTTAAATTCAGCTTTGACCTTTTTGCGAAATTGTAGCCCTCTGAGTCTAGTTTTCGTGGCCTTTTGAATCACCTCAATCGGAGGTCGTATGAGTGAGATATGATCAAAACAGTGGAGGTGTGTCGGAGCTGACAGCTTTTCATGATTGATTTGAAATCAACTTTCGGGTATCCATGATCGACTTGAGGTCTAACCATGAATCAAACCACCATATACAAACTTCATCTTTGACCATATTTTGACCATATTTTGATTTCATTGTGATATTTCCTCGATATTGACATGATTTTACTCATTTCTGAAATTGTTTCCTGAAATAACCAACACTTGTATAAGTTAACATTTTCAATACGTTTTGGTTTATATTAATCAGAAAAACTTGATATTGTCGTGAATTATATATGTAATTATATGTTGTAAATAGACAATATCATTACTCAAAATCAATTCCTCCTAACAGTGTTTGCAAACTTACAAAGTCACTTTATGGTCTCAAATTAACAGGCAAACCGCCAATGGTTTGAAAAACTCACTGAGTTTTTATTGTCTATTGAATTCAAGCAAAGTCATGTTGATACTTCCTTACTCACTTACACCAAAGGGGATCACTTTACAGCCCTCTTGCTTTATGTTGATGACATTATTGTCACTGGTAACACCCCTTCACATATCAACTTAGTCAAAATGAAGTTACTGTTAGATTATGTGCAGAGATAGATAACATGTATCATCGTGTCCAATACTATGTGACACTAAAGAATCACACCGCTGCACACCCAATTAGAACCTTTTGGATTATAACCTTTGTGTGAAAAAGAAATAATTAATTAGTTTAATTAATTATCGAGAAAGAAAATAAAATAATAATAGTTAATTATTATTTAAAAGAGAGATGTTAATATTTAGTTTAAATATTAACGGAACCAGTTAATTAATAGTTATTAATTAACTAGAAAGGTCAAGTGGTATTTTGTGTAATTGGTTAATAGTTTAATTAAAGCTGGGCTTTAATTAAACGGGCTTGGCCTAATAAGGGTTTATTATATATAAACCTAATTAAGCCTAATTAATCACATAAGACAATTACAAGTTAAAAAGAAATAACCCTAAGTGCTCTCTCTCTCCCTCTCTCCTTCTTTCGGCGGCGGCGCAAGAAGAAACCGACCACCAAGGGCGGTGGCCGGCGGCGACGCATACACATACACACGTGGATCTCGATTTTGATCCAAGGGTTTAATCCTTAAGCAGTCTAGCAGCCAGTTCGAGGCGGTGCAGTAGCGGTGGATAGCCTGCAGCTGTCTAGAGTTCAAAGAAAAGTTTTAATCCCTAAAGGTATAACTTTCAAATCCTCTTCTCTTTTAGTTCCTGTATGAGTTAGATGAGATCACTGGAGGGGGTTTTGATTTCCGCTGTGCATGTATGATAATATGTTTTTATACCCCACAAAACCCTTCAGTGGTATCAGAGCCACTTCTAACCTCGTAGGGAACTAGGTAGGTTTATTTTATTCTCATGAAAAGGGTTTAACTTTTATCAAGAAAAAAGGTTTGTTTTTATCCAGGATAATAAAAATGAAGTTTCTGTTTTTTTTAATTGGAAAAACCTTTTGATAAAAGATTATTAGATTTAATTATTAGTTAAATCTGTTTTTTTTATTGTTGATATTTGCAAAAACCGAAACCACCACCCTCGTTGGCGGCGGCCTCGGGCGGTGGCCGTGGTTGGTCGGCGGCGCTCAGCAGCGGCGTTGTTGATCGACGGCGGTCCCAGGCGGGGCGGCGGTTGCCAGCGACGGTCGACGACGGCCCAGCAGCGGCGGAAGTCGATCGGTCTACCAAGTATGGTGGTCGAAGACGTGGTGGTACGCGGCGTCTAGGGCAGCGACGGCTGCAGCGTGACGGTCGACTGTGGGATACCTTGCGTAGCGGGTTAGCGACCCAGTTAGCGGCCCTAACTGTGTGGTGGGTTTCGGCCCAGTATACCACGGCCCAGTAGGCCTGCCGCCCAGTTTCGGGTTTAGCGGCAGGGTTAGCGGCGCTAAAGGTTTTATGGGCCTCGGCCCAGTTTTTGTTTACCCAGTCCTTTTTCCGATTTATAACCTAGTTTAAATATTTGGCCCAGCCTGCGGTTCAGATATTTATAGTCAATATTAAATTAAGATACAGTTGTTATTTTCGTTTAAAGTCTATATATTATTTTTGAGTTTTTGATTAATTATAAAGTATAAAACTCGAAATATATATTTATTGCAAATAACATGAAAAACAATATAGGGATTTTAACAGGTTGTTAAAATCAGTATTTTTCATCAAGGTGAATAATTAGAAATCAGTTGCTGTTTTTTACTTTCATGTATTAGTTTAGTACATGTTTGGGATGTCATAGCCGAGCCCTAGACCTTGTGGATTGTTTATTTTCTCGCACTTGTGGTTGTGATTGGTTTTATTATTCTATGGTGTGGGGAGGCCTGCGTGCCACTTACCACCCCTATTCTTTTTTGTAAAAGTACTAGAATTAGCAGGCATGCGTGCCTTTGATCATCTTGTAATTTTTTATTATTTTTCTAGTTCTTTTTAGTTTTTAGACTAGAATAGATTATTAGAATAAATATGAAGCTGATACAAAGAAGCAAAGAGCAAGGAGCAAAGAGAAGGATTGGATGCTGGAGCCAGTGGGAGCTTCAGAACGCCATGCCATGTGTGTTGTGTTTTTTCACTTAGGTTTTGACCGTCGGGTTTTTCGTGTGGCTCACGAAACCGACATTAGTTAAGGGCAAGGCTAAGGCATAGTTGTTTGTGGCTGTTTTATTTCTTTACATATTTTATATATGCGTGGTTGTGATTAACACGATGAAATAAAACAAGGGTTTTAATAATAGTTAATTATTGAAACAAATGTTTAAAAGAAAACTGGCATTAAAGTTTTTCACGTTGAAAACTTGGAAAATCCTTTTTAGAAAAATCTTAGATCAGTGTGCTACCCACCTAATGGTACACCCTTGCTATTAAACGGTACTCGGGTGTCGGAAGTGCCCAAACCTTGGGCATCCGGGTTCACACCATTGCGGGAAGGGGCATGAAAGATTATGCGATAATCGGGAGTCCCGGCCAGAATTCATGCTGTCTTAGGTGGTGCGATCTATTTTGGTGATAATCGGGAGTCCCGGCCCAAAATGCACTAGATGGACTAAACATGCACGGTTTCTATAACCGATGTCCCGCGGATCTAGGAGTCGTGTCCAGTTAGGATACGATTGGTATAGTTCTTACCTACCATAAATAGCATTGTCCCGGTGGGAAGTGCCCAAACCTTGCATCGGGAAATGTGAAATATGGATCCTAGTCTAATATTTTTTGTTAAAAGGTAATAATTATTAGAAGATATAATCAATACTGAATCGGTTTTATCTTTTTCTTTTTCTGTAGATGTCTATTATATCTGTTATTCCGTTTTATTCACCAAGAGAGTGTCTAAGTCTCATCACCGGCAAGTGGAAGCTTTCAGGTCCGAACTTTGCTGTTTGGAAGTTGCATCTGAAAAATATTTTGGATGCACAGGGGAAGCTTCACATTATTGAGACATTGCCTCCAGAGCGACCAGGAGTAGATGCCCAGGATAGTGAGTATGACACTTACTATCAGTATCTGGATGATGAGTCTGACGTTATGTCGATTCTCATTCTCACAGCATCATCCGAGTTTACGGATGATCTCCGTGAGAAGACATCCTATGAGGTTGTTCAAGGATTGGAGCAAAAGTTCAAGTTTAGTGAACGGATATGTCGTATGCTACTGATGAGGGAAATCCTTTCAGCCAAGATGAAAGAAAGTCAGCCTATTAGCAACCATCTCATTAATATGAGAAGGCTCTTGGATTGCTATGAGAGCTTGGGGTCAAAATCAAAACCACATGAGCTAGTTATGCTCCTGTTCGGTTCCTTGTCGGATTACTACCAGAAAAGAGTAATGTATGTCCTCGGTGATTTTGAGATGACTGTCGCAGGGTTGCACGAAATCCTCATGTGCATTAGCGACGAGTTGAACCCGAAGCAGCTAGGGTCACCAGTTGTGGACCCAATGCAGGAGGATGACTGGCTGGAAGAACTTGGAGAAATTTGTTGCCCAGACTGTGGTAGCAAGGATTCATGCGAGCACTCACTCGACATAGATCAGCTGGACATTGGTTTGCCCAATGAGTCAGGTATCTTTATGATAGATTGTCTTATTACTTCTTATGAATCATGGGTATTGGATACCGGATGTGGTCATCACATATGCAATCATTTGCAGGGATTCAAGAGAAGTAAGAAGCTGAGACAAGGAGATATGGACCTGCGGGTAGGCGAAGGCTCCATGGTTGGTGCTGAAGCTGTAGGGACATATTGTCTTAGTTTGCCCTCAGGCATGGTCTTAGAACTAGAACCTTGTTATTATGTTCCAACACTAATTAAAAATGTTATCTCGTTTGATTTACTTATAGACCGTGGGTTTACTTATGTTTTAAATGAAAAGTCTATTTCTTGTTTCAAAAACGATATTTTCTATTTTAAAACTACTCCAGAAAATGGTCTATATACGCTAAATCTAGATAACAATGACATCTATCATATAAGTAAGAGATCCAAGAGTAACTTGAATCAAACTTATCTCTGGCATTGTCGTTTAGGACATATAAACGAGAAACGCATTGAGAAACTCCGAGATGACGGAATTCTAGAACCATTTGACTTGGAGTCATATGATATATGCGAATCTTGTTTTTCTGGTAAAATGACAAAGCAGCCTTTCAACAGTAAGAATGAAAGGGCCAGTGAGTTATTAGGGATTATACACACAGATGTGTGTGGACCCTTCACTCCAGAGGCCAGAGGAGGATACCGGTATTTCATAACCTTTTCTGATGACTTCAGTAGGTTCGGTTATGTCTACCTCATGAGACTTAAATCTGAAAGTTTTGACAAGTTCAAACAGTTTCAGAATGAGGTACAAAACCAGCTGGACAAGAAGATAAAGTCGCTTCGGTCGGATCGAGGTGGCGAATATCTGAGTCAGGAATTCAACGATCATTTGAAGGAATGTGGGATTGTTTCACAACTCACACCTCCGTATACACCTCAGATGAATGGTGTATCAGAAAGGAGGAATCGTACACTGCTTTACATGGTACGATCAATGATGAGTCGAAGTTCACTACCATTGTCGTTTTGGGGACACGCACTCGAGACAGCAGCGTTCATGCTGAACCGGGTTCCAACCAAATCGGTTGAAAAGACACCGTTCGAGATATGGACGGGGAAAAAGCCCAAAATGTATTTTCTAAAGGTTTGGGGATGTGAGGTGTATGTTAAGAGAACATTCACGGATAAACTCAATCCCAAATCAGATAAGTGTATCTTTGTGGGCTATCCCAAGGAAACCATGGGATACTATTTCTATAACCCAGATGAGAACAAAGTTTTTGTTGCTCGTAAAGGGGTATTCTTGGAGGAGAAGTTTCTAAACTCAGAGACTCCAAGAAAAGAAATAGAGCTTCAAGAAATTGAAGAGGAGGATATTACACCACCACCGAATGTTGAACCTGTAGTTCAACAGAGAATTGTTGAACCTCAACTCGAGTCTGTGGTTGAGGAAGAGGTGCAAACACAAGACCTTTGCAGGTCTAGTAGGCCTCGTATTGAGCCAGATAGGTATCTGGGATTCCTAGTTGCTAAAGACAAAGGGGATCTCTTAGAACCCACTACCTACCAAGACGCTGCCTCAGGTTTAGAATCTGAGAAATGGCTAGAAGCCATGAAGGCAGAGATGAAATCCATGTATGACAACCAAGTTTGGGAGTTACTGGATTTTCCTCAACACAGTAAAGCTGTTGGGTGCAAATGGGTCTTCAAGAAGAAGACAGACATGGATGGAAAGGTGCATACCTTTAAAGCAAGGCTAGTGGCAAAAGGTTTCACGCAAACTCATGTCGTTGACTATGATGAAACTTTTTCCCCTGTAGCAATGCTTAAGACTATTAGGATCCTTATGGCCATATCAGCATATTTTGATTATGAGATATGGCAGATGGATGTCAAAACCGCTTTCCTTAACGGGAAACTGACAGAGGATGTATATATGATACAGCCGGATGGTTTTGCAGATCCAAAGAATCCTAATAAAGTATGCAAGTTGCTTAAATCTATTTATGGACTAAAGCAAGCATCTAGAAGTTGGAACTTACACCTTGATGAGCGTATCAAAAAGTTTGGTTTTACCAAAAGTGAGTTCGAGTAGTGTGTTTACACTAAATTCAGTGGGAGCGCGGTAACCTTCCCAGTCTTGTATGTAGATGACATACTATTAATAGGAAACAATATACCAGTATTACAAGGAGTAAAATCCTGGTTAGGTAAATGTTTCCACATGAAAGACTTAGGAGAAGCTGCTTATATACTAGGTATAAGGATCCATAGGAATAGATCTAAGCGGCTTATCGGACTTAGTCAAAGTACGTATATTGACAAAGTCGTGAAAAGATTCAAGGTGGATGAATCCAAGAAAAGATTTATTCCTATGCAATCTAGCGCGATTTTGAGCAAGGCTCAGTGTCCTGTGTCTAGTCAAGATCAGGACAAGATGAATTTGATACCATATGCCTCGGCAGTTGGTTCAATCATGTATGCCATGTTGTGTACTAGACCCGATGTTGCCTATTCTATCAGTGTCACGAGTAGATATCAGCAAAATCCTGGTGAAGCTCATTGGGTAGCCGTCAAGAATATTCTCAAGTACCTGAGAAAGACGAAAGACATATTCCTAGTTTATGGAGGTTCGATGGATGAGCTCAGTGTAATTGGTTACACTGATGCTAGTTTCCAGACCGACAGGGACGACTTCAGGTCGCAGTCAGGATTTGTCTTTACCCTAAACGGAGGAGCCATATCTTGGAAGAGTCAGAAGCAAGATACAATAGCAGATTCTACTACAGAGGCAGAATATATTGCGGCAAGTGATGCGGCAAAGGAAGTTGTCTGGCTGAAGAATTTTATCTCGGATCTTAGAGTTGTTGCCAATATCTCTAGACTGATCGATATATTCTGTGACAACTCAGGGGCTGTGGCGCAAGCTAAAGAGCCTAGAGATCATCAGCGGACTAGGCACGTACTCAGGAAATATCATCTCATCCGAGAGATCATTGGAAGAGACGATATTAGGTTGCAAAAGATACCGACGGATGACAACGTTGCTGACCCGTTGACGAAGCCGCTAGCTAGGGCTAAGCATGAGAGGCATGCGAGTTCTATAGGAATGCAGTACTTGGAACATAGCAGCTAGTTCGTGTTTTTGATTATTACTATGGATGTAACTTGAAACCTTTTACTATGTATTTACATTTCATGGGATTGAAATAGGAGGTATTTGCATAATGTTTTGTAGTTGTCCATTTTTAGCATGTTTAACCTATCCATGAAAAGTCAAGTTATGAATTGTCTAAATGCCCGTAGCTACTTAATGTAGTGGGAGCTACATTAGGGAGGTAACGCTATTATGGATATTTGATGATTTATTCGGGTAAGAATAAAAGCACAAGGTTGTGACCAAATATTCATAGATATTTATCAGGGGATAAATATTGGGGTGATCCGCATCGGGCTTACTTCATGGAGCACTAACATAAGTAAACCTGATAGGTTGTCCTTAGACCTGAGATATTTGGTTTGGGGCATGGTAACTTCTGTACTTTAGCATGTTCTAACGTCACGCCGTAACAGGGTGATCATAAGGGGCTTGTCTAGGTGCAGCGGAAGCGTGTGCTCAAATTGCAAATAGTCAATATGGGATTTGCTCCTCTTATTTAGGAGAGATATTTTCTGAGCTCCTCGACGATTAAGACTACTGAAAATGCGTGGCCGCGCTCGGTTAGAATGATAGTTATTCATTCGGGAAAACCGTAACTACAGAGTGTCGAAATCAGAGTCGAGAAAATCTGAGTATTAGATGAGATCCCTGCTCCATGTCAAATACTCACATTACGAAATATCGCGATGCAAAAGGAAAAGCCTAGATAATCCAAGGTATGGATTATATCTCTAGATATAAGAGATCTCATAGTCAGGTTAACCTAAGTGTCTGGCTAGGGACATCCTTAGGCCAACGATGTACAAGGAGTGTTACTTATCTTGCACAAGTGAGAGTCTGTTAGATTATGTGCAGAGATAGATAACATGTATCATCGTGTCCAATACTATGTGACACTAAAGGATCACACCGCTGCACACCCAATTAGAACCTTTTGGATTATAACCTTTGTGTGGAAAAGAAATAATTAATTAGTTTAATTAATTATCGAGAAAGAAAAAAAAATAATAATAGTTAATTATTATTTAAAAGAGAGATGTTAATATTTAGTTTAAATATTAACGGAACCAGTTAATTAATAGTTATTAATTAACTAGAAAGGTCAAGAGGTATTTTGTGTAATTGGTTAATAGTTTAATTAAAGCTGGGCTTTAATTAAACGGGCTTGGCCTAATAAGGGGTTATTATATATAAACCTAATTAAGCCTAATTAATCACATAAGACAATTACAAGTTAAAAAGAAATAACCCTAAGTGCTCTCTCTCTCCCTCTCTCCTTCATTCGGAGGCGGCGCAAGAAGAAACCGACCACCAAGGGCAGTGGCCGGCGGCGACGCATACACACACACACGTGGATCTCGATTTTGATCCAAGGGTTGAATCCTTAGGTGGTCTAGCAGCCAGTTAGAGGCGGTGCAATAGAGGTGGATAGCCTGCAGCTGTCTAGAGGTCAAAGAAAAGTTTTAATCCCTAAAGGTATAACTTTCTAATCCTCTTCTCCTTTAGTTCCTGTATGAGTTAGATGAGATCACTGGAGGGGGTTTTGATTTCTGCTGTGCATGTATGATAATATGTTTTTATACCCCACAAAACCCTTCAATTACATGAGAAGTTTAGCATTAAATACTTGTGCTCCATTCACTATTATATTGGACATGACCAAGCCAGTAATCTTGGTATTGAAATTCTTCAAAACTCTACTGGCTTGGTCATGTCTCAAAGGAAATATGCTATTGATCTTATCACTCAAGCAGGGGTTCTGAATTCTAAACCAACATCTAATCCACTGGATCCAAACATCAAACTCACCTTAGATGATGGTGATCCCCTACCTGACCCATCTATCTATCGAACATTGGTTGGTAAGCTCATCTATCTTACACTGACTAGACCCATCCATCTATCGAACATTGGTTGGTAAGCTCATCTATCTTACACTGACTAGACCAGATCTTTCCTATGCTGCATAATCTCTAACTCAGTTTCTACAAAATCCAAGATCTACACACATGAGAGCTTTATTAAGATGCCTACGTTATATTAAGCTTTGCCCAGGCCAAGGACTTTATTTTCCAACAGAAAACAACTTACATCTCACTGTTTATTGTGACAATGATTGGGCCAGTTGTCCCAACTCTCGAAAATCTGTATCTGGTTCTGCTATCTTTCTGGGAAATAGTCTAATTTCATGGCAATCTAAGAAACAACAGGTTGTGTCTAAGTCTTCAACTGAGGCAGAGTATCATGCCTTAGCTTAGCTGTTAGTACTTGTGAAATTGCTTGGATTAGATGTTTACTTCAAGATCTTCATATACAAGTCCCTACCCCTATTTCTATGATGTGTGATAGTGTATCAGCAATTGCTCTAGCATCAAATTTAGTACAACACGCTAGAACAATACACATCGAAATAGACTGCCACTTTATCAGAAATAAGATCAAGGCTGGTGATATCTTACCCATGTTCATTCCTTCCAAACATCAACTGGCTGATATCCTTACTAAAGCTCTTCATAAGCATCCTCACTACTCTTGTTTGTCCAAGTTGAGCATGAGTAATCCTTACTCACTGCCAACTTGTGGGGGGATAATAGACTACATACTACAGAGCACAAGTCAAACCATTCAGTCAACTGTATGCAGAGAAATGGGACTCATGGTTTACGGGTCCTTCATCATAAAAGCCTAATCAATTGTGGCTACATGTAGTCCTCTTTAAGTTAGTTAATTTGGTTATTTGTTAGTTAGCTTTTCTGTTAGCTCTTGCTTCCTTTCCTCTTGCATATAAGCATTGTAAAGGCTTCATTGTTGAGTAATAAAAAATATTTATTACTCTCAAATTTACTCTCAATTGCTCTTGATTATAATAGTATTTTTAAAAGTGGGATCTTGAATTGAGCCCAGCCTAATTCAAGTAAAAACCCCAATCTTATAGTTGTTTTACTTGCAAATTATGTTGCACACTTTATTATTTTGACTCAATCAGGATCACAATCACTTACCAAATAGTCAAAACAATTTTGTGACTTCGAATTGCCATTATCTGATAAAAAAATAAAATCCAAACACCCTATTAGATCTAGAATTTAGTGATTAGATCTAGTCTTACTTTGTGTAATAAGTACATTTGTTGTACTTAGTATAAATAGATGAAGAACATGATCTTAATGTAACCTTTTGACATATTGAATAGAAAACACACACATTAAGGTGTTCTTGACATATTCTCTCTACTTCTATATTCGGATCCATACACTATACACTTATATTTGACTTTCAATTGGTATCAGAGCCAACTCTGATTGGTTTCTGAAGGATCACGAGCAAGAACAACAACAGATTGGGGGGAATTTGATTGGATTTTCAAGATTTTCAAGAACTTCGACTTCTACGGGTTTGATTTTGAATTTGACGTATTAATGGATTAGAATTGTTGAATTTGTGTTCATTGGGAAGGAATTAAGCAACATAACACTCGACGATTGAATTTGGATCATTACAAACAACATATTTGAAGTTATGATTGATTAAAGGGTTTTCGAGTTCTTGAGAAAATTTATTGAAAAACTGATTTGTTGTGTTAGACATCGAGAAATCATGATTTAGAAGAGTTATTTGGAGTATTGCGAACTGTTCTGAAGAATATTAGATCAATTGGAAAAGTTTTGATCAAAATTTCGATTTTCAGATCTGAAAGTTGAAGTTATCGGATTTCACTTGTTGAAGCTCTTGGAATTCAAGTTTGAATCTCTCGGAATTCTCAATTCCGTGAAAATATCATTAATTCCGATAGAATTTATATCGGATTCCTTTCAATTCCGACAGAAAGTTTTCTCGGAATAGCAATTTCCTTCTCGGATTTGAAACTTATCGGTTTTGGATTTCTCGGATTTAGACTTCATCGGATTTGCAATTCTCGGATTTAAACTCTACCGGATTGTTTCAAATTCTCTCGGATTGTTTCATTTTCTCGGATTGCTTAATTCTATCGGATTTCAAGTTTGTTTAAGGTTATCGGATTTCAAGTATTCTCGGATTGTTCATTCTCGGATTTGGATCTTAGTTTTATCGGAATTCACACTTAGTCAAATTATAACAATACAAGAAACCTTTTAGAGAAACGATCTAAACATGAGTGCTTATAGTGAAACATTGTCATTTGGATCAGACACTAAATCTCCCGTACTGTATAGAGGAGAATACAATGTATGGAAAGGGAGGTTTATGGATTTTATAGAAAATAATGAAAAATACGGAGAGCTAATGAAGTTGAGTATCAAGGAAGGAAATGGTGTCTTCATGTTTCATCAGGAAGCTAATTCAACAAACAACCCCCCAATTCCAGAAATTAATCGTCCCAAAACACCTGCTGAATATTCAGCTGATGAAAAGCTTCGTGCAATAGCAGATCAAAAGGTAAAGTACTACTTAAAGCATGGCTTATCAGCAGAGTTCTATATTAAGATCAATGGTCTTAATACTGCTAAAGAGATCTGGGATGAAATTCAGAAACAGATGGAGGGGACTGAATCTGGGGTATGGATTAAAGAAACAACTCTTGTAAATGCATTTGATCACTTCCATTCTTGGGAAGGTGAAACTCTGGCAATTACTTACAGCAGGTTTTGTAAACTACTTAATGATCTCAGAAATCAAAAGTTAGATAGTTATTCTGAACTGACCAAGAATACCAGGTTTCTTAATTCTTTAGGACCTGAGTGGAAAACTCAAGTGGCTATTTATAGACAAATGAACCAAAAGGTTCTAAACAAGGTCACTCACCACATGATATTTGAAGAGCTTAATCAATATGTTGGGGAGATAGCAATATCAAACCTAAATCAAACATGTCCATTAAGTAAAATAGGATTTGATATTAACAAAATCACTTATTCAGTTTAGACTTAGATAAATGAAAAACATGTGTTGTTTTTCATGTTAGACTTAAATAAAATTGTAAGTAAGAAGTGTCAGCTGAAGAAAACAAGTGTCAACTGAACACTGAGTATCAGCTAAAGGACAAGCTTCAGGAAGATCAGCTGAGAGGAAAAGATCAGTCAAAAAGCATCAGCTGAGGATCTACAATGGATCAGCTGATGGTTCAAAACCATCAGCTGAGGAAAGTTTCAAGATCAGCTGAGCTATCAAGGATCAGCTGACACATTCACATTGATCAGCTGATGCCTCCCATCTGTCAGATAAGGTATTTACTACTTATCCAATCTTTTCTTCATAAGTTGATCATACTCAAACGATTAGTTGAGCCTTTGGGATCAGCTGACAGTTTAGTTTGATCAGTTTATTAGTTACTTTGATTTATATTGTTAGTTGAGCATTTCGATCAGCTGAGCAAATCTAGTCAGCTGAGTCTTTCACATTTATCCTTAGATGAGCAAAATTACATTTGCAGTTCAGTGTCTGTTAGCTGAGTTATTATTCTATATCTCAGTTAATAGCTTTTCTATGTAATATTTTCTTTAGTCAAAGGCAGAACATGTGTTGTTCTATTATGCCTTAGATCTCTCATTGTAAAAGTACATAGCACTTTTTGGATCTACAAAGAAACAAAAAGGATAGATCTTTATCCTCTGGAAAAGGAGAATGATACTTTTGAAGAGAAGATCTCGAAGATATGCTGCTATAACTAAGTATGGCTGGCAACTTTATACTTGGTAAAGTCAAATCTTCAGAAAGCAAGGTGTTGATTAAATCACAAGCATGGAAAGAGAAGTTTACTCTCCCAAGACATAAAGGTAGTACTTTAATAATATAATAAATAGATAGTGGGTAAACTCCTTACTGAAAAGTATGTTTACTTTACACACTTTGCGTGTAAAGTTAACTTACCTTCCACCCACTACCTTTATCTATTATAATATTAATAAACCAAGTACCTTTGTCTCCCTCTCTCTTCATCAACCCGGACACCACTTTGCTTATTTATATTCATGCATGGAAAGATGCTATGCATGCGAATAGATAGAGTTGAATACTGAAATCTCATTTGTTGAGAACTAGAAGAGTTAGCATTTTATTTTCAGTATAACAAACTTGTTCATGTGTTGAACATCTTAGATATAAGTTGTTTAAGATTAGCTTAGTCTATGTGTTAGACAAATTTAGTTGCCACCTTTTATTGAACTTAGATTTTCCGCATCTAGTTCATGTAATTCTTGATTCACATCAATAAGAATTATATAAAAGTAAACCGTGTGTCTCTTAAATTTTAATTTGCTAAAGTTTGTATTCAACCCCCCCCCCCCCTTCTACAAACATTTGTTGTTGTAGTATCCATTCGGGACTAACAACTGGTATAAGAGCAGGCTAGATAACTCATATCTAAGATCTGTTTTGCTTACTCTTCAACTGCTTCTACCCCACACTTCAAAATGGCCACTCCTGGTGCTGCCTCTAACAACAATGGATCACTCACAAGATGTCCAATGTTTGATGGAGAGAACTTCTCTCTCTGGAAGTGTAGAGTTCTTCTCTATATGTATAGCCTTGATGATGTGGTGCTTAAAACTGTTACTGAAGGTCCTTATGTTCCTTCCTCAACAATCCAAGTGACTGAAGCAACTGATGAAGTTCCTGCTGTTGAAAGACTGATTATAAAGCCTATAAATCAATGGTCTGATGAAGACAAAAGGCTTGTTAATCTTGATGTTAAAGCAAGAACAGCTTTAGGCTCTGCACTACCAAATGATGTCTATCATCAAGTTCTTAACTGCAAATCTGCAAAAGAGATGCTAGACACTTTGACTGTTGCATATGAAGGCACTGAAGAAGTGCAGGAGAACAAGAAACTCCTTCTAGTTAGAGAATATGAGTTCTTCTTTGCTCATAAAGGTGAAAGTCTTACTCAGACCTACACCAGGTTCAACTGCCTTATTAATGACTTAAGAAAGGCAGATGTTCCCAAGAGCAATAAGGAACTTGTAAACAAGTTTCTAGACTCTCTCCCAGAATCTTGGGATCATTTTATCACTGTGCTTAAACATGGTGAGAAAATCAAGGGTCTTACACTAGTTGGTTTATATGGAAACCTTATGAATCATGAACAATCAGTGAAACAAAGGAAACTCTCTACCAAGGATATGAAGGAGGCTGCAAAAGCTCCAACTACTGCCCTTGTGTCTAAGGATACAAGATCTAGGAGTTTTGCTGCAGTTGTAGATGAGTCCAGTGATGAGGAGGAAGAGGAGGAGTCTTCTGATGAAGAGCAAGTGGCTGATGGGAATGAAGTTCTGTAGAACATGGACAACATTGAAGCTGCTATTGAGCAGGCTGCCATGTTGGTTAAAAGGTTCAAACCTTTCTTGAAAAGAAAGGGTGTCAAGAGGTTTGAGAAGAAACCCTTCAAAGGAGAAAGAACCATGTCAAAACCAAAGGCTTCTGAAGGTTGTTTCTCTTGTGGCAAGACTGGTCACTACGCCAGTGAGTGTAAGTCAAGAGGAAACACAGGCTTCAAGGGTTCCTCAATCTCAGACAGCAAGATTGATTATGAAGCTAAGTATAAGAAGTTTCTTGCTGCAGTCCTTGACAAGAAAAAGAAGAAAGCTCAAAACAGGGTGTTGGTAGCTGAAGAAGAAGATTGGGCTGAGGAAGATCTCTCAAGTGATGAAGATGAGGTCCTCACAGCTCAGCTCAGTTTGATGGCTAACACAGCAAGTACAAGTTCCTTTGATGAGGACATGAAGAAAGCTGCTAAAGCTTGTACTTCTCCTGACTGGGATCCTTCTTCTATGTATCAGGTTGGAAAATTTATTAACTATGAAGATAATGAAAAGAACACTATGTTTGATTATCTGTGTGTTGAGTTTCAGTCAAATATTTAAAGAGAAAAGAAGCTAAAATTAGAAATAGAATAACTAAAAGAGAGATTAAGTCTTAAAGATGAGAAACTGAAACAAATGACAAAACTGGAAGATGATTTAGCTAATCAAAAGATACTTAATCAGATCTTGGTAAAAGAAACCAATGAAGCAACAATAAAGTTTAATGACCTTCAAAAAGTAGTTAAATCTTGGTGTGTATCTGCTGAGAAGACCACTCAGTGTGTCAATGAGCAGATTCCAAAACAAGTTCAAGCTATTATTGGTGGAAATTATTCCCAAGCTGCTAATTGTGTTGATTTTAGCAAGAACATAAATATCTTAGAAAAAGCTGATATTTTACCTCTTACCTTTCAAAAGATTGTAAAGGGAAAAAGTATTATCACTAACAGATTTGTCAAAAGTAAAAGTACTCAGCTAAAAGACTCAACCACTTCAAAAGTTGATTCAAGTTCTATTATTTTGACAGAAAGCAAAAGTACTAAAAATTTAATTGTAAAGGAAGTAAGTAAAGAAATGGAATCATTTGTTGATACCAAAGAAACATTCTGTTGTCAAATCTTGAAAGCTGATACATTAAATTTAGGAACTTAGCTGACTGAAAATTCTTTAGCTAATGATATTACATCAGCTGATCAAAAAGTAGATGATAACTGCTCAGCTAATATCCTGTCAGCTGATCATGGATCCTCTTCTGTTTGTTTAGCTGATCAAACATCACTTCAAACTCTTTTAATAGGAGAAACCAAGGGAAAAGGACCTTTTGTTTAAAAAAAAGTCTTAAGTCTGACACACCTAAAATTGATCAAAAACTCATTTTAACTAAGGGTCAACCTAAGGTGACTGTAAACAAAGACCTTATTAGTTTACAGAATCAGTTGCAACAACTGAATGGTGAAATCTGTCAGCTGATGACCCATAGTCATCAGAAAACAGTTAAGACATCTCTTAGGCAATTACCAAAACATGTTAAAGGCTCCAAAAATCAAAAATGTTATAAATGTGGGAGCAAAGAACATAAGGAAAGTAATTGTTCTCTTGAAGGTAACTCAAGACAGCGGATTGATAATGATAACACAGTTGTTTCTCTCATTCATAAATAACCTAATATAAAGTGGATGGCTAGGTGCAATCCACAGGGGTCCACTTAAATGTGGATGCCCAAGTGTTACTAACCTTCTTTCAATCACAACTATGCAGGGTCTGAACACATGGTATCTTGACAGTGGATGTTCAAGGACTATGACAGGTTGTAAAGCTTTGGTTAGTAACTACAAGAAGGAAAAACGTCCAAGAGTGACCTTTGGTGATAACAATTGTGGGCAAACAAAAGGCTACAGAGAACTTCATAATGGGAACTTAACCTTGTCTAAGGTTTCATATGTTAAAGGGCTTAAGTACAATCTCATCAGCATAAGTCAGTTATGTGATGGTGATCATAAAGTCCTCTTTACAAAGACAGGTGGTTCCATTTTAGATCAAGAAGGTAAAACAATTATTTGTGCAAAGAGAACCAAGGATGTATATACTCTTGATATGTCCTCTGGTGATCCATCCAAGTTAACCTGTTTGTATACAAAGTCTGTAACTGACACAAACTGGTTATGGCACAAAAGGCTTTCTCACTTAAACTTCAAAAATATAAACAAGCTGAGCAAGGGTGAACTAGTGTCAGGACTACCTTCACTGACGTATGTTAAGCCTAAACCTTGTTCTGCCTGTGAGAAGGGAAAGCAGCATAAAACTTCTTTTCCATCTAAGCAAGCCTTCTCCATTACTGAACCTTTCTACATGTTACACATGGATCTATTTGGTCCTGTTACTACTGCTAGTTTTGGTGGAAGTAAGTATGCATTGGTGATGGTTGATGAATTCTCAAGATACACTTGGGTCATCTTCCTAAAAGCAAAGAGTGAGGCTGCTGAAGAAATAATAAGCTTCATAAAGAAGATAGAAGTGCTAAATGGAAATCTGGTAAGGATGCTTAGAAGTGATCATGGAACTGAGTTTAGAAATCAAACTCTAGAAGGTTTTTGTGATGAGAAAGGTATATCTCAAAACTTCTCTACTCCAAGGACTCCACAACAAAATGGTGTAGCGGAAAGAAGAAACAGAACATTAATAGAAGCTGCAAGAACCATGTTGTGTGAGAGTGGATTAGGATTTAATTTTTGGGCTGAAGCTGTCAGCTGTGCATGTTTCACTCAGAACAGATCCCTAGTCATCAAAAGGCACAACAAAACTCCATATGAAGTGCTCAAGGGAAGGAAGCCCAACATCAGTTTTCTGCACATCTTTGGGTGTCAGTGTTTCATTCTGAACCAGAAAGATCAATTGTAGAAGTTTGCACCAAAAGCTGATGAAGGTGTGTTTGTTGGTTATTCTGTGATCTCCAAAGCTTACAGAATATACAACCTCAGAACAAAAATCATAGAAGAATCAATCAATGTAAGTTTTAATGAAAATGACTTTGTTGCTTCCTGTTCTACTAATCTATCTACAGGTGAGGATTTTAATGATCTGCTACATACTGAAGACAACATTCCAGTATCAGCTGATCCACTCCCATCAGCTGATGTAGAGGATTTAGATGAAACTGTTCCAAATTTACATCAAACCAATGCATGTCCAATCCTAAACCAATCCACAATTTTACTGAATGATGAGAATCATGATTCAACATCAATGGAATGTAACTCCATATCAAACATTCCCTCATCAGTAGAAGTTTCATCAGATAACATTCCTGAAATTCTGTCAGCTGATCAACCATAAGTCTCATCAGCTGATCCAAACCAAAGAATTTTCACTCCAACAATCCAAAATAATCCAAACTCTCTCAGAATCCAAAATGCCTATAAGGACCACAAAGATCATCCTAAAGATCAGGTCATAGGTAACATAGAAGCACTTGTACTAACAAGATCAAAAGCTTGTAATTTATGTTTATACACAGGTTTTGTATCTATGATTGAACCAAAGAAGGTTAATGAAGCTCTAAATGATCCTCACTGGATTAATGCCATGCAAGAAGAATAGGCAGAATTCACAAGAAACAATGTATGGACTTTGGTGCCAAGACAAAAGGAAAAATCCATCATTGGTACTAAGTGGGTGTTCAGAAACAAAATGGATGAACAAGGGCTGATCATCAGAAACAAAGCAAGGTTAGTTGCACAGGGGTATTGCCAAGAAGAAGGTATTAATTATGATGAAACTTTTGCCCCTGTTGCAAGACTTGAAGCCATAAGACTGTTTCTAGCTTATGTTTCCTTCAAAGACTTTAAAGTTTTCCAAATGGATGTTAAGAGTGCTTTCCTCAATGGAGAATTGAAGTAAGAGGTGTATGTCAAACAACCTCTAGGTTTTGAGGATACAAGCAAGCCAGACCATGATACTTTCTAAACAAAGCTTTGTATGGTCTAAAGCACGCTCCAAGAGCCTTGTATGATACCCTCTCTTCTTTTCTAACCACCAAAGGCTTTATAAGAGGAAGCATAGATAGCACTTTGTTCATAAGGAAATTCAAGGGTGATGTAATAGTTGTACAAATATATGTAGATGATATAATATTTGGGTCTACAAACTTGGATCTTTGTACAAATAACATCCTAATAAACACCGACATACCTCAATCCAAAGCAAACCAGGGCTTTGAACTCATGGTTAACTTTTTAAGAGCACACCCTCTGTTTCCCTATTTATCTGCAAATCCTCTGTTCATCTTCCCTCGCATTATTGAGGAGAAGTGGTACACTGCCAGATACCACCTAAACAATCAAACCATTACTTGCACTATCTTAAACAACCAAACACCCATTGTTATCTCTGTTGAAACCCTCAGACAAGCCTTATCCATACCAAACTTTGCACCATTCCAACCCTTTGCTACTGCTGAACAAACTTTGGAGGTTATGCCACTGATTGGCTACAATGAACCTATTTCTCATGGTAGATACAACCTATCAGTCTTAGGTCACCCCTGGAAGTACTTGGCTGGTGTCTTCATTCGATGTTTTGGTCATAAATCAGGGAGCCATGATCTACTGAATCAGACTGAGCTTATGGTTCTTCATGCTCTGGTGACTGAGAGGAATGTAGATTTTGCTCAGATTATCTTTACTGAGATAGTGGATAAGATCACTTTGGGAACTGTCAAAAAGACAACAAGAACCCATGTGCCTTATATCAGATTTCTTAGTTTGATTGCTCTACAAACTTTGCAGTGGGAGGCATATACACATCTGAATGTTACACATAACACAATGCCAATCCCACAGATGGGTCAAAAGGTGTTTCACTTGATACGAGATGATGCTGGTCCTGCAATCACTCTTGAGATGCAGGAGTTAATTGATGATGCAGAGGATGTTGTTTTGGAAGATGTGGCTGATGATTCTGAGTCTCCTGATATAATCACTGAGCATTCTGAAGAGTCAGTGACTCATGCTCAAGATGAAGCCATGATTGAAGAAGAAAGGATGGATGAAGAGTTGATGGGCACTGCTGATCAAGAAATGATGATTAGAGCAGATGTGTTTGATGAACCAGCACAGGATGAGCCTATTAATCCTAATGCTGAGGATGTTCATGTAGCAGATAGTGGTGATGAAAGAGGTCAAGATGACAATGATGAAGGAGATGATGAATTTCCTGGAAGTGATGCTAGCTATGATCATACTGAAAATATTCAAGCTACAACCAGCTCATCTTCTCAAAGAGGAATGCCAATTACTGAATTCCCTTTCGGTTCCAGTTCTAGCACCCCACAGAGTAAACAAAGTGGAGGTGCTACTGATGGTGATATTGCTGCGGAAGACACAATCTCTGACAATCTCATTCAACTGATTGAGCTCAGCAAAACTCAGCACATCTCAGGTATAATCTCTACCACTCTTGAGGATACTCATTTGGTAAACCCCACCAGTAAGAACCCAACCTCTCCTACAGTTGTAACACCCCCACAATAGCCAAGCTCTAGTGTACTCCCAATAGTCACTAGTTTTACTCCCTCCTTCACCCATACTGACTTAAGGTCACAAGAGCTTGTGCACTTTTCCCAAGTCTATGAGGTAGTGTTATCCACACCTCTGACCTCAACTCCACTAGTTCCCTCTTATGTTGAGGGGGAGCAAATGGAAGTTGACTTAACCCTCTTACCAGTGGATGTGTTCTCCCAACAGGACACATTTGTAAATATGGGACTCCTGCAATCTGGATCACCCTCCCAACAGGGTGATGCCATTGAAAGACAGACCTTCTCCCAAGGTCATACTGTGTCTATACCCACATTGAGTCTATCCATACCCTTAGTAAGTTCACAACAGCTTACTACTGTAATAAGGGATACCCCACTGAGTGCAACCCTCACTCATAGTCACATGCTTGCACATGTATATGATTCACTTCTTACACATGCTACTGCACTGCCTGTCAATACTAGTGGTATAAACCAACCATTAGCACAGGGCACACAATCTGTTCCCAGTGATCTTAGGCCTATATACCAAGGTCTAACTGAGGGACCCCAATCCATTCCTGATATTGGTACCTTATCTCAATCAATTACTATCCAACCCCTTCCCTCTACTTCTTCTGAACCCTCGCCCCAAATACTTCAAACCCTCCTATCTATCTCTCAAAAGATGGATAGTCTTTAAGCCTCCTTTACCTCTTTCCAAACCCAAACAGAAACTCAAATCTCTCATCTAACCCAAGAGGTTGAGTCACTTAAAGCTACCCAATCCCAACCCCAACCCACCCCTGCCCCAGTTGATCTGTCACCCATTCTTCACAAATTGGATCAACTCTTATCCCAAACTTCTCACCCTTCTACCACCCTTTTACCTCCCATTTCAAACCAAACCATCACATCCTTAAACCAAACTATTTTAATTTTCTTTCCCAACTCCAACCCTTAAGACCTTCCCCTCCTAACATTTCAGTAACCATTCCTGACTCTCTTCTTAGAGTCCCTTCTCTTCTCCAAACCATTGCTACTGATGTCACACATCTAAGCCACTCCTCCAGCCAAAGGCACAGTGCAACCATTCAAGAATTCATTAAAATCACTTATGCTATCCTAAGCCTAAGACAACCTTCATTCTTCACCTCACCTCCTATTCCTACTACCTCTCCTTCACCTTCAACTATCCCTCCCCTACCACCACTCCTTCTCCATCTCCTTACTCTTTTATCCCACCTTCTGTTGCCAACCCTTCTGACAACTTTCCTTTTTCATTTGTTGATGACAAAAAGGGGGAGAAGTCAGTTAGAGAAGAACCTTCACCAGAAACCATTAGAGCAGCTGTTGATGGCTATACAGCTGAGGTTCAGGCCTTACAAGCAGTAGACATAGCAGCAGAAGCATCAGTCCTCAATGAAGCAGAAGTTCAAACCCAATCAACTGCTGAGGGGGAGAATTTATCTGAGGGGGAGCAACCTGCTCAAGATGAGCAGGGGCCAAAAAGAAGACTTAAACAAATGGCTAGAAGGAAGAGTGCTAAAAAGCCCAGACAAGATGAATCTTGTGCACCAAACAATGTGTCATCAGAAGATTCTGTTGATGATAATGATGAAGATAGGGTGCCTCTGTCCTCTCTGCTCAACTTGAAAAAGCAGAGCCTCTCAACTCAAGCTACAACAGTCCAGGCTTCCTCTCCAGTACAATCAAGTCAACCAACTCCCAGCAGCACATCAAGGAGAAAAGGAAAGAAAATAATGTATGCTGAGGAGATTGAAGAAGAAGAAAGAAGAGAGGAAGAGCTAACTCAAGATGATGAGAATCTTAGGAAGTTAAGTGAGGTGGCTGCTGCACTTGGCACCTCAATTGAAGAGGATCTCAAAGCCAAGGAAAGACACCAGGACTTCACAACTCCTGAAGACCTTGCTGCCATCATAGGTGCTACTGATGATGAGTTGAGAGAATTACAAGAAGAAGAATTAATCATGCTATCTACTCAATCACATCCAACACAAGTTGCACCACAGCAAGATGATCCTACTACCAAGAAAGTTCCAAAAAGAGGAAGAACTCACAGAGAAGCCATTCAAGCATTGCATGAGTTCAACTTTGGGGTTACAACTCAGCAATCAGAAAGGGAGATCAGAGAGCTCTTGGAAAACAAGAAGAAGTTGGTAGATAGGAAGTTTCCAAATCTCATCTCAAGAGTTACTCCATATAAGGGTACAGATGAAGGTCCATATCTCAGAATAGTAAGAAAAGATTAAAGACATACACATGAGAATGCATACCTTCATCACTGCAAACTGTTCTCCTTCACTGAGATGATTGAGACTCTGTTAGAAATATTAAAGTGAGGGGTGTAATATGTAATTACTCAAAGTTGGGGAAATGCTATATAAAGGCATTTCCCCCATATTTCAATGTTAAGCTTTGCATTCTAAGTTACTTGTGTTTGTGTTTTGCTCTCAACCTCTCGGCTCACTCTCTCTAACCAATTACACACACAAACACACACTAAGAAGATAATCATCTAGCATTGCTCCATCCGTATCATAATACCGGACCATCAATTGGTATCAGAGCCAAACTTGTTTTTGGCTCTTGATTGTTCGAAAACATCAAAGAAAATTTCGAAAAATTCAAGTTCAAAGTGAAGAACAAGCACTCGGGTCTAACAAAAAGCTTCCAAGAAGAAAAGGCTCTCGGTTTCACAAAGGTTCAAGAACTTCATCTTTCTTCAAGAAAAACTCAAGCACAAACGATTTCTACAGGTAGAACTCGTTAAAGGTTTGAACTACATTTTCTTTAAACTTTCCTTTAAGTTGTTTCTATATTCTTACAAAGTTTATAAAACATTCTTTAAGGAAAAACACAAACCTTGGGCGTTTTTATACACATTAAGTCAAGAAAGTCATTAAATACCCTCCTTTTTCAACATTAAATTTTCTGGGTATTTAAGTATTTATGGTGTTCTTGGTCTGAAAGTACAACTGGAAGAAGAAGAAATCGGATTTTGTAATTGATTTAATTATAAATTCTTAATAGTTTAAGTGTTGTACAAGGAAAATCAAGTACTTGCCATACCAATCAAGTACAAGTAGTTAGACACTATTCAGGGTATGGCAATCTGATTTAACAAGGACACATCAGAGTCTATCAGCCGGTTCCTTGGTCAATGCGATTGACTCTTGGGGCGGCTTATAGAATTTTGTCAAGTTGGAACACCTAAGTGTTAATCAAATAGCTATAAGCCGGGTTCAGTGAATCGCATGCGATTGGACTGTGCGGCTTATAGAAGCAGTTGATAAGATAGCCTAAATACCGTGTGAATCGCATTTGATTGAATCGCATACGATTAACACTTACCTTTCAGCCTACTATTGGAATCGCATTTGATTGGATCACTATTATACATTCCATATTGGCAATCACATGCGATTGACAGGACTAACAGTTTATTTTCTAAGTGTTTGATGAAACAGGATTGATTCGCATTCGATTAACCATCAATACTAAGTTCTTATTCTGCTTGTTTTCAAGGACACCTAATCGCATTCGATTGACCTGTATTCGCACTCGATAAGACAAATTCCAATCAGTTATTCCTTATACTTGGACAAGTGATTGACTCTTTGGACTTGAATTAAAGAACTCTAAGACATTTGGACTTAATCAAACAATCTAATTCATAATTGAATTTAATTTAAATCAGATTTAATTCAAAGGTGAAATATATTACCTCAAGTCTATTTAGTTCAAAGTTGAATTTAATCCTTTAAGATCTAATTCAAAATTGAAATTCAAAAGACTTAGTTCTTTAATCAATCATTCAAATCACTTTAAAATCAGGTCAAGTTTTCGAACAATCAAACCATCTTACAAGTGAACGATCATTTCTCACAAACATCACTAATCATGTCAAGTACAAATGAAATGATGTCCATTGGCACCGATACAAAACCTCCTGTTTTGTTTCGGGGGGAATACAATGTCTGGAAAGGAAGGTTCATGGACTTCCTCGAGCACAACGAACTCTTCGGTGACAAGATGATTGAATGCATCAACAATGGAAACACCAAATACATGAGGGTAGTTGAAGCAGATCCAGACAACAATCCCGGCATTCCCAGACATGAAAGAGAGAAGACTCATGATGAGATGACCACTACAGAAAGAGAAACAAAGAAAGCTAAGAAATTGGCCAAGTACTACCTCAAGCAGGGCCTCTCATCAGAAATCTATCTCAAAATAGATAGCTTGGGCAGAGCCAAGGAAATCTGGGATGAGATCAAGAAACAACTTCAAGGCACTGAGCAAGGAGAATACATCAAACGAACTCAGCTAGTCAACATCTATCATGACTTCAAGGCTCGAGAAAATGAACTGCTTTCTGAAACATATGGGAGATTCTGCAAGCTGCAAAATGAAATGAGATCTAATCAAATTGTCAGAACTGACCTTGATTTGAACTGTGTTTTTCTGAATTCATTAGGTTCTGAGTGGAAAGGCTATGCCAGACTTTACAAACATATCAATAAAGATCTTACATCGGTCACCTTTCACAACATCTTCGAAGATCTCAATCAGTATCAAGATAAAATCTTGCAATCTCTCCCTAAACAACCAGTTGCTGACCCTCTTGCCTTAGTGGTGGCTGACAGAATCCATAGGGAAACATCATCAAGATCCTTGAAACTTAAACAAGTGGTTCTCAGTGATTCTGATCATGATAATGATGATGATGATTCAATAGAAGCTGCATTTCAAGCTCTCATAGTGGCCAACAAGAACTTCATGAACCGTTTCAGCAAGACTAACAATAGACAACGGTTCACATTAGGTTCAAGGAGACCCGAAAGAGCTGCTCCTGTTGACAAGCCAAGGTACCAGAGGGATGAGAAGAAGGATTAAAAGAAAACTGACTCCAAGTGCTACAACTATGGAAGATCAGGGCATCTAATCCGGAACTGCCCCATGAAAAAGACTAAAGATGCAGAATACTATCGGCAGAAGTACCGTCTGTTCAAACAAAGACAGGCTGGGAACGCGCTGCTAGTAGAAGAAGATCAGTTCTTGGATGATACAGAATCGGACAGTGATCTGGATGGTGATGATCATGCTCAGTTCTGTTTAATGGCTCACAATGGTGGAGGAAGTAGAGAGGATGATGATGGTGATGATCTCTCTGATTCAGATGAGGAAAGCTTGGAAAGCGGGAAGGTATCTTCTAACTCTAACTATAATATGGGTTTTAAACATGAACACATACAAACCATATTAATCCGGAATGAAAGAGTTAGAAAATCAGGTAATAGAGTTAACCACTAGAAATCAAGTTCTATAAGATGTTTCACGCAACAAGGATAAAGAGGCACAAATAGTAATTAAACAGTTAGATAATGATTTAATTAGCCTTAAGTCTCAATTAGCTGTGAAAGATTCTGAATTCTTAGAATTAACCGATAAGACAAATAGCACTATACTAGATCTTAAAGTAGAATGTGTATGTGCTGAAAAGGATTCAGAAATTCTCAAAAATGAACTTAGGAATGAACTAAGTACTCTTTACTCTAGAATCAATGAACTTGAGTATCTTCTGTCCAAACGTGATCAAAGTTAAAAGACCATCTCTCAATACAAAGAAAAGGAACGTCCTTTCTCCAGATGGAAATTCGATGGGCTGGGCTTCAAATTGAGAAAGATTACGTCCAAACAATTATATAATGCTGATCTGTTTGGCGAAGGCCTTACCCAACGGATGCTTTTTATTATTCAAGAAGAGGAACGTATTGAAGAAGATGTCAAACGAACCCTTAATCTCAGAACTGCAATTCCATTTGACTACTCTGATCTCAATGACTCATACCTCACCTGTCTCACGTCATCATCTGATACTGATGTTTCATATTCTGTCTATTCTGATGAAGAACTCTACTCTCCTGTTTCACCAAAGCCCACTGTTGAATACATTCCCCACAAGGAATTACAGCAAAGGTTTCAAACCTTACAGGAGTTTTGCTTCACTCATCTAGTTCAAGATGACTTTACCAAAGCCTTCTAATCAGAAACCACATCTGAACCCTCTCCACTAGTTCAAGAAAACGCCATCCTCCACAAGTGTCTCCAAACATTATTCAATCTTGATGGCAAGATCATTAACGACTTGTGCAAAGAAAATTTTGAATTGCTTGAACGAATCAAAGAGGTCGAAACTGCACTGGAACCACCCACTCCATTTACCTTCTCACCACAAGGAACCATATTAGATGAACGAACTAAAGGTTCCAAACATGTGTCTACATCTTCTCAAAATATCACACTAGTAAAATCTGTTAATCATACTGCGGTAACAAATCTTAAACTTAAACAGATTTACAAACCAAAGCAACTTTCCACTTCTAATCACAGTTCTCGTGTGCACTTAGACGTACCTGAATCATCACGAGCTGCAGCCAGTCGACCACGACTTCATTCTAATCTTTTACCCTCTGCTGCAAATGTGAAGAAGGCCGGAAACAAGAAGTGTGAAATAAATACATCATGGAAAAGAGCTATTCCTAAACCCACTAGGAGGTGTTCAAATTTGAAACCTGTCTGTGAAAACGTTTTGATGTTTGATTATGTTTGTAATCATTCCTGTTTACAAGACAAAACTGCTTCTACCATGTTTTGTATGAGTGATGGTTGTACTCATGGACACTGTGAATTTAATTGTTGTTATGATCAATTGCGAAAATCTTTAGGCATTAGGCCATGTGCTGATTGGACTGATTTTTATGCTAATCAAGTATGTGTCCCGTTTTGAAACTCAAAAGGACACATCATTCATCAGTTGATCACCTCTCGTCAATCACATGCACTTAAACGCTTAAACAAATCCAACCGATTGCTCACGATCAAGGAACTGGAAGTCTACAGACGGTAGGGCTACGAAGCATTTAAAAGGGCTTGGATTGCACAGGAAAAACACCTGCACTCTCAAAAGCATTCTCGCAATTCCCCTTCCAAAATCTCCAAATCTTCTAAACCCAAACCTTCATCCATTCAACGAGTAGCAAATCCTATTAATCGAAGTGCTCTAGTTCAGCGAAAGCAAGTTGAGGCATCGAGGCCACAGACAATTCTTAAAAATTTCTCGCAAACATGGATTCGCAAACATAACGCTTCCGCAACTCTACCGAATCCAAAACCTCCGATTCCATCAACTGTCAAACCAACAGTGGTAATGAAACTTTCTTCTCAACCAATTTCTTCCAAATCTATTCATTCTCAACAAAAGATTCGACCCGCATGGGTAATTAAGAATAGATCATCTCAAGTTTCACCACAACAAGTAGACACAATCACTACTCAACCACCTTTAGGAACTAACAATCAAGGACCCATTCATATATGGGGACCTGAACATGCTTTATTCTCTTGCTGCAGGTGCCTCACTTGTGGTAACTTGACTCCGGCTGCACCAAACATATGACTGGCAACAAAAGTCTTCTCAAGAACTATGTTCCTAAGTACTCCGGGAATGTACGTTTTGGGAATGACAATGTTGCACCAATAATGGGGTACGGAGACATAGAGACGAAGCACATCAAAATCAAGAAAGTCTCCTATGTTGAAGGGTTGGGTCATAATTTGTTCAGCATTGGACAGTTCTGTGACAAGGATCTGGTCGTTGTTTTCAAAAGGACCAAATGTTCTGTGCTCACAGAAGCTGGTGATGAACTACTTGTAGGCTCTAGGAAATCTAACCTGTATTCCATAGATTTGGAGAAATATGATTCTCCTACATCTGTGTATCTCCTGTCCGAAGCCTCCAATGATCTTACTTGGCAATGGCATCCTAAACTCTCTCATCTGAACTTTTAGAATATTAACAAACTAGTCACTGGTGACTTGGTGAGAAGCATTCCCAAGCTAAGATTCAACAAGGACCATCTGTGTGCAGACTGTGAGAAGGGTAAAATGAAGAAGGCTTCTCATAAATCCAAACAAGTGTTTAGCACTACTAAGCCTTTAGATCTCCTGCACAAGGATCTCTGTGGTCCTATAAGGATTCAGTCCAAATATGGGAAGAAGTATATCCTAGTTATGGTGGATGACTATTCCAGGTATACTTGGGTCAGATTCTTGAGTGCTAAATATGAAGCTACTCCAACAATTATCACATTCATCAAACAGCAGCAGAACAAGTATAGTCAGAGTGTCGTCTCAATCCGTACAGACAATGGAACAGAATTCAAGAACAACGCTCTGAAAAGCTTTTGTGACCTAGTTGGGATCAACCATCAGTTCTCTGCAACATACACTCCACAACAAAATGGTGTGGTCGAAAGACGAAACAGAACCTTGGTTGAAGCTGCCCGTACCATGCTATCTTACTCTGGGCTCCCACCTTCCTTTTGGGCTGAAGCAATCAACACTGCCTGCTATACGCAGAATCGCTCTTTCATTAATATGCGTTTTAATAAAACTCCCTATGAACTGGAAAATGGCATAGTACCTAATATCAAATACTTTCATGTCTTTGGTAATAGGTGCTTTGTTCTAAATGACAAGGATAATCTAGGAAAGTTTGCTCCTAAAGCTGATGAAGCTATTTTCTTAGGTTATTCCACTGAATCGAAAGCCTACAGAGTTTTTAAAAAACGTACAAAGATCATTGTTGAAAGTATCAACGTAACATTTGATGATGCATTGAATGTTACAGATTTTCCACCTAAATCAATAGTAGTTGCTTCTGAACATACCTGTTCAGGACCGGCGCTTGAAAATCAAGAATCAAACAATCCATCCACTTCAAATACTAATCTTGACTTTATGTTTGATTTCTTAAGATCTGAATCCTCTCCTGTTTTAACTGACAACAGGGACAACACAGGCTTACAAACAAGTGTTACTGTAACCTCTCCTACGGTCACTGGAATGAATCCTTTTGCTGATCTCTATGCTGAGGATTCTTCTTCTGTTTCTGTCACTTGTCCCCCCGTGACTTCTCAGATTCCTGACCCGGAGAGTTCTCCTGTGTTTGATTCAGACCCACATTTCTCTCCAGAAGACGAAGAAGAAGCACGCCACTTACAAGATCTCATTCCTTCATCTTCCACTTCACATGAAATTAAGTGGACCAGACATCACTCTGAAGAGAACATCATCGGAGATCCTTCAGTTGGCATTCAAACAAGATCCGCAACAGCAAACGAATGCCAATTCTCTGGTTTCTTAAGCATCATTGAATCCCAAAGATTCAAATATGGATCTCCATGCTTACTCAGATGCTGACTATGCCGGTTGCAAGATTGATAGGAAAAGCACCTCTGGTAGTGCACACTTTCTGGGTGATCGTTTAGTCTGTTGGGCCTCAAAGAAGCAAAACTGCGTATCCACTTCTACAGCTGAAGCTGAGTATGTTGCTGCTGCAATGTGTTGTTCACAAAGTCTTTGGATACGCACACAGTTATCAGACTTTGGCCTCAGGTATGACAAAATTCCACTTTTATCCGGTACACCACTCTAAAACCAAGCATATTGATATACGTTATCACTTCATAAAAGATAACGTTGAGAAAGGATTAATTGAGCTACAGTATGTGCCTACTGAAAATCAGCTGGCTGACCTGTTTACCAAACCATTAGACGAAAGTCGATTCACTGAGTTGGTATCCAAGTTAGGCATGCTCAATCTACAAATCTAGCATACTGTTACCTTCTTTTCTTTTCCTTTCTTTTCTTTTGTTTAGAGTAGGTGTTATACAGTTTGCTCTCTGTGCAGATATCCACTGCATCAATCGAGGGGGAGTTTGTTCCTGGTTTTACACATGTTATAAATGTGTAGGGGGAGAACTTTGATACACATTGTGTACATGTGTAGGGGGAGAATCATACTACAACTGACACACTTCCAAATTCTCAAACACAAATGCAACAATCTAGGGGGAGTGTGTCAAAATAAACAACTTCAAACAAACTATCTTGGAATATAAAATTTTTCAACTCAACATTCCAGATACTTTGAATTTGTCAGAAAATTCCAAAGTGTTGGGGAGTATTCAATGCCCATCGCATCCTATGCACCAATCGCATGGGATCACTTTCAAATGCAACTGATTTTTCTAAGGTTCAATCGAATTGGACTCAATCGCATTTGATAGGTTATTGCATGGGATAACACTTGGTATTTATTCCTCATTCGCATGCGATAGCCTAATAGAAATGAACATCTCAATCGCATGTGTTAATCGCATGCGATTGGGTTAAGATTCTCAATAAGGCTAAGGTTGAATCGAACGCGATTGTACTCAGATAGTGTGAATCGCATGCGGTTCGGTGCACTGAGCAATGGTCCTAACTCCTGAGCTGAATCGCATGCGATTAACACACCAAAGTGTGAATCGCATGCGATTGCAAACTTTTATCAGCCGCCCGAATTTACCTACCAGCCGTGTTTTTTACACATCCTCGGTCCAATCAACGGGTGACACGTGTCTTTTTCACTTTATAACCGTCCCTTCCCCCATCGGTCACTTCACAAGTTCAAACTTTCAAATCTCACAAACACTCTCTCGATTTGGTTACTTGATTTTGAAAATCATCTCGTTACTCTGCCAAAATTTGCTTTTTAAGTATCAAAATACTCCTAATCACAAAGGTAACAACTTGTACGGTTTACATTTTGAAAATTTTGAGTTAAAAAGGTGATTTTTGGCCCTAGAACTTCCGAATGCGATAGGGTTTTTCGAGACTTTAGGTGAACTTTTGGGACATGAAACAAACTTGTTTGATCAATTCAAGTTTGCGATGAGACTATTGACCATATGGGGAACACTTTGATGTAAAAATATTTCAAAAATCTCAAAAAGTGTTCTTCGTGTTCTTGAGTGGTTTAATTTTTTCTAAACACTTCAAATATGGCCTAGAAAATGGTGTTAGGATGATTTTTGGAACATGCTTCAGTACTGCAAAGTTGTTTATTATTGTTTAATGAATATAATAAGATACTCAAAACAACTTTTTTATGCTGAAAATCATTTTATCCACAATGAGGATTCAACACTTACGGTGTTTGAATATTTTTCAATCTTGGTCAATCAGGGTCAACATTTCTTCAATTACTTAAGTTTGACCAAATTTCACAATTGAATGTTGGTTCTCATGCATATCTCTGTATCTTTGACTTACCTATTTTATCCATTTGTACAGATAAAATGGCTCAAGCTATCCGTGACCCAGAGGAGATAATGCCTCAAGCTGAGTTCCTCAACATCAGGACTCATCCTAACAACCACTATATAGATCTAACCAAACTTAAAACCCCGACTTATCCCATAGTCACAGAAATCCTCAAGATCCATCCACTAAATCACCTCTTAACCTACAACCCAGCCACCACAGGCACACATGTTCCCGAGCTATATGTCCAACAGTTTTGGAAAACTTGTGATGTCAGACTTAATGAAAGAGGAAAGGAGGTCATACATGCTGAGGTTGACGAATTTCAAGTTAACATTCCACTAAATCACCTCAGAACAATCTTTGAACTACCCACTGCAGTCAGCAGACCTCCAGCTACAGAATTTGAGGAAATCCCTGATGAGGAGACATGTCTTACAGCCATTAGGGAAATGGGTTATGATGGGGAGCTCACCCATAAGAATCAGTTCAAACGCACCAGTCTACATCCCAAGTACAATACTTGCATGACGGTGCTTCAAAGGTGTCTTACTCCCAAACACTCGGGGTATGAGTTTCCAATAGAGAATCAACTCAAGATCTTTGTTGCTGCGGCCAATCACTTGCATGTGGATTATGCATTCCTGTTCTTTCAAGATATCAAAGCTACTATGCTAAGAAAGAACTCACAGAAGAAAAAGGATGCAAACTTGCTGCCCTACCACCGCTTCCTGCCAATGATCATCCAATATGTGATGGATCGGAATGCTGAAATTCCTTGCCGGGCAGGTTTACCTTCTATCAACCCTAAACTTTTCATATCTATTAAACCTTCCATTCCGGTCAACTTGCATGTCCCCAGATCTTTCCCTGTGACTCTTTTAGACCTATGTGAGCAAAATGACATTATTGTGAGCTATAGAACGAGTGTAGGGATACCTCCCATGGTTGTGCCAGAACCGGCCATACCTGCCCAGGGAGGAGTAGCACCTGGTGAGGATATAGAGAATAGGCATCAGCAATCTACGGGAGATGCTGAGAGGGAAGAGGAGAGAGAAAATTCTGAGAGGGGTGGAGAAGAAGGTGAAGGTGTTGAGAATAGAGAGGGAGGGGATGCATATGATCACGCTACCATTCAAGCCATTGTTCAATCTCTTTCTCAATCTACCCGAACCCAAGATGTTCTAACTGAACTTGGTCTTGACGTTTCTGAGTCATCTAGTTCTTCTCAAGATGAGTCTGCTTCCCATCCAGGAGGTGCCCCTTCCTTTGAACTTGGTATATCTCCCGTGGGCACCCCTGACCAACCAATCGAACAACCAGCAGAAAGCACACCCTCATTCATGAAACTTTCTGACCCACATACTACCTCTCCTGACCAGACTCACCCCGTTCAAACTACTCAGGTCATTCCACAACCTAGTGGTCTGGTCATTCCTTTGACTTCAACTGCCCAAACAACCACCATTCCTATCATTCGCAGGGCCATAGTTGCCCCTGAACATGACATTCTAGTCACCTCACCAAGTCATTCACTATCTGTTGAATCTGGCTCTGTCACTCCTGATTCTTTTCTAGATCCTAATCAATATGCCGGATATGGAGTTGGCAGTGGTGAAAAAGAAGAAGATAGGAGTATGAGTGAACGAGAGGAGGTGAGAAAAGAAAATATGAGTGTTGAGGGAACACCACACCCAGAAATCCGGGAAGCCACATCCACTATGGGGCCTGACATTGTTGGGCCTCATATTGAACAAGTCGCGGTGATCCCACCCGTGCAAGTTTCTGCCCCACCAAGCCACTACGGTGACTCTCAACAGACTCCGTCTTTATTGCACAGGGTTATAGCACATACACTGGGTCAACCCCAATTGGGTGTTTGACCTATTGAACAAAGAGGACCGTCTCCCTTGTCCTCGATTCCTTTTGATGCACGATTTGACATACCACGGATTTCCGCATATCTTGACCAACACAGGGTAACAATCGATGCACTGAGCTTGTTGGCTCAACAAGTCTCCTCAACTTCTAGAGGTGGTCCTTTTTCAGGTGCCATTCGAGGATTGGAAGGAAATCCTGCTGGAGCCAACATACCTGCTGCTCCTGTAGGTAGTACTGCCTATGTGGCTGGTACTTCAACCGGAAGTCTTCTTGATTCCGGGTTTGTTACAAGTGCAGAACTTCAACAACAAATTCAACAAGCCGTGTCACCAATCCACCAACAACTGCAGATGACAAATCAAAAGTTGGATAGGATAGAGCAAGCCTCCAAGGCCCAAGCTGAGCAGCTAAACTGAATTGAAACACTTCTTGCTGCTCGTCTTTCAGATCCAGAGCCTCAATTATAACCTGATCCTGCTACTATGTCTGTAGATGCTTTAAAGAGCATGTTGTATGTTAGACTTCTGGAGCAAAGGCCAGAATCTGCACATGATCAAGACCTTCTAACTACTCTTCGCAATGAACAGCGTCCATCGGGAATCTCCATGGATAACTTTCAAGAGTTTCATGAAGATGTAAACAGAAAGATTGATGGGATCACAAAAGGTTTCTACACCTCTCTCTCAAAGGTCACAGACCGGCTGACTAGCCTAGAAACAACTTGTCAGGCTCAGGCATAGGGGAGTAAGAGGAGGCGGGATGATCAGGATCCGGATGATCAACCCGAGGGGGAGAAAAGGAGAAAATACATGTCTGCTCCCTCCGTTGTTGCTACTGTACCTGTCCCACTTGTTACTTCATACTTATCTGCAGGTACAAGTTCAACTGGATCTGGAAGTCAACACCAACAACAACAACATATGGCCGATGAAGTTTATGAACGACAACAAAAGGAAGATGCTGAAAAACAAATTGTACTTTATGTACCTCAGCAACAATCTGAACCGAGGCCAAGTGATCTTGAAGAAGGTGAAATACCTTACGAGCAGCCCCATGCCGAGATGTTTGACTGGTCTAGTGACTCAGAGGAACAAGTGGAAGATTTATATGAGTCTATTCACACATCACCTGCAAGGCATGTGGGGGAAGGTAGTTCTGCTCAACCGGAGGAGGAGACTGAGGATTCTGAGATGGAAAGACTATTCAAAGGCATTGATGAATATGTCGGGTTTGCTGGACGTCCAGATTCTCCTAGAATTGTCCAAAAATTTGATGATATTCCCAGTGAAAAAGAACTTGCACTTAAAAGAAAAGAAAGGGAAGCAATTTCTAGAAGGGAAGCTAGGAGAAAGCCTAAACAAAAGAAACCAATGTTCGACGTGTCCAGGGTTCTCAGTGGGATTAATGTTGAAGTTCATGAAACTTTCCCTCCTCCTCCTGGTCAGTTTCAAGAATCAGCTGCCGATGTACTTGAAAGAAACAAACAGAGAGAGGCAGCTGAGAAAACAAGACAAGAGTCTGAATGGCCCTTGCCAAGGAGCTTCATTGTGCCACCTGCTCCTCCAGTGTATCGTGGGGATCCAGGACTTGATGCAGGCAACATGTTCACAAGAAGTGCTGCCCAACAACCTATATGGAAACCTTATTTTCTCAATGCTGCTAATCTTGAAGAAAGAATTCCAGACATATTCAGCAATGAGCTAATACAGGTTATTTCCCCTGAGTTGCGGAACATGGACGACAAACAGAGAAGAAGATATGAACATATCCTCTCTCAGTCCATGACAAAACCCGAAGAGATCAAATCAGAGTATCCTATAGTTGAACTTATCAATATCTATACTCAGACAACCTTCACAATAAAGTATGCCATCTTTCATGTCAGAAGAGCAAACAACCTGTCATACTTCCTCAACGAAGCAGACTTAAGGTTTGTAAGTATTGAAGACATCAGCTTTATCTTTGACACCCTCTCTCAGAAAAGAGGAAAGTGGCCTGAAGAAGAGTTTGGAAGAGGAGCTCTGATGAAATACATGAGAAATTTAATGGAATACTTTGAGGAACATGATCTGCAACTCGGAGCTGAAAACAACTATCTGAAAGTCAATCTCTTAAAGCCTAATCAAAGCCATCCAGATCTAGAAAAGCTTGAAGAACTGACAGTTATCTATGATGGGCATCCAAACTTCAAAGGTGATTGAGGGGTCGTCTCAAAGAATACAAAAGGCGAAAAGATCTTCATCAGACTTGATGAACTCATGGCGTATTCAGACGGCACTTTGAAAATTCTCCATCATAAGATACATCAGAAAGTGTGGGATAACCGGGCAGCCTATACTGATGAAGAACATGCGGAAGCCTATCATGCTATAGAAAGGATGAGAACGACACTGGCAAGCAGAAGGCAAATACGCAAGTGACAAGTGGCATTCGGGATTCGCAACAAATCGGGATACGAATAGATTTATGTATTTATTTGTTGTGAATGATTACACACCTCACTTAGGGGGAGATTGTTAGAAATATTAAAGTGAGGGGTGTAATATGTAATTACTCAAAGTTGGGGAAATGCTATATAAAGGCATTTCCCCTACATTTCAATGTTAAGCTTTGCATTCAAAGTTACTTGTGTTTGTGTTTTGCTATCAACCTCTCGGCTCTCTCTCTCTCTCTCTCTCTCTCTCTCTCTCTAACCGATTACACACACAAACACACACTAAGAAGATAATCATCTAGCATTGCTTCATCCGTATCATAATACGGGACCATCAGACTCTATACCACCTCCTTAAATCCAAAAGTGAAATTGCCACAAGGTTCATAAACAAACTTGAATACTGGATCAGAATTTCTGTCTACCACAGGATATGCACTCATGATCAATTTGTGGAACACATTGATGTGATTGAGGATGCCTTCAAGAAATCCTCCAAAGCTTTTGTGCCTGTTGAACAGATTATACTTAATCCTGATCATCCTTACCTAGCTGCTTATAAAAGTCTAAACACTGCTCTGCCCTCCAACATCGAACCAGAAATGTTTAAACACATAACTGAACCTGAAAGAGGGATGTTCTTCAAGAACAGAGCTGGTATTTGGAAATTCCTAAGAGAATCTTACTTAGGAAGAGTCCATAGAGAGCTGATATTTCAAGCTGCAACTTCAATAAGGGGACAGACAGGAAGTGATCACTTTGAAAGTCTGATTCAAGCAAGAGCTGAAGAGTTGTTGGCTGCAAATCCTCTGGACAGACTTCTGGATGTTAAAGAAGAACCTTGGTGGGAAGAAAACTGAAACTTCATAACTAGATTAGATGTAATTTCAACTTCTTATAATAGTTCATCTTCTGTAATTTAGCTAAATTGTACAAACTCTGATGTAAATACTTTCTTCTGTAATCAAGCTTGAAACTTTGATCATGGACTACTTGGCTATAATGCTAGTATAGATGACTCTTAGTAGATAACTCACATAGTGTAAATACAGAAAATAAAAATAATCCTAAAAACAGAAAAAGGATAGAAAAGATACCACAAAAACAGAACAATGGTACTTCATAAATGAAAAGATTCCCAAAAACAGAAAATCACGAAACATATATTAAAGAGTTACCAAAAACAGATAGCTAGGTAACCAAATTGCACTTAAAAGTTATATCTTTACAAATCCGAGTCAAATTGATTCTTCTTAAACAAGATAAGGTTTTGTCATCATCAAATAGGAGGAGATTGTTGGGGAGATAGCAATATCAAACCTAAATCAAACATGTCCATTAAGTAAAATAGGATTTGATGTTAACAAAATCACTTATTTAGTTTAGACTTAGATAAATGAAAAACATGTGTTGTTTTTCATGTTAGACTTAAAGAAAATTGTAAGTAAGAAGTGTCAGCTGAAGAAAACAAGTGTCAGCTGAACACTGAGTATCAGCTAAAGGACAAGCTTCAGGAAGATCAGCTGAGAGGAAAAGATCAGTCAAAAAGCATCAGCTGAGGATCTACAATGGATCAGCTGATGGTTCAAAACCATCACCTGAGGAAAGTTTCAAGATCAGCTGAGCTATCAAGGATCAGCTGACACATTCACATTGATCAGCTGATGCCTCCCATCTGTCAGATAAGGTATTTACTACTTATCCAATCTTTTCTTCATAAGCTGATCATACTCAAACGATTAGCTGAGCCTTTGGGATCAGCTGACAGTTTAGTTTGATCAGTTTATTAGTTACTTTGATTTGTATTGTTAGCTGAGCATTTCGATCAGCTGAGCAAATCTAGTCAGCTGAGTCTTTCACATTTATCCTTAGCTGAGCAAAATTACATTTGCAGTTCAGTGTCTGTTAGCTGAGTTATTATTCTATATCTTAGTTAATAGCTTTTCTATGTAATATTTTCTTTAGTCAAAGGCAGAACATGTGTTGTTCTATTATGCCTTAGATCTCTCATTGTAAAAGTACATAGCAATTTTTGGATCTACAAAGAAACAAAAAGGATAGATCTTTATCCCCTGGAAAAATAGAAAGATACTTTTGAAGATAAGATCTCGAAGATATGCTGCTTCAACTAAGTATGGCTGGCAACTCTATACTTGGTAAAGTCAAATCTTCATAAAGCATGGTGTTGATTAAAGCACAAGCATGGAAAGAGAAGTTTACTCTCCCAAGACATAAAGGTAGTACTTTAATAATATAATAATAGATAGTGGGTAAACTCCTTACTGAAAAGTATGTTTACTTAACACACTTTGCGTGTAAAGTTAACTTACCTTCCACCCACTACCTTTATCTATTATAATATTATTAAACCAAGTACATTTGTCTCCCTCTCTCTTCATCAACCCGGATACCACTTTGCTTATTTATAGTCATGCATGGAAACATGCTAAGCATGCGAATAGATAGAGTTGAATACTGAAATCTCATTTGTTGAGAACTAGAAGAGTTAGCATTTTATTTTCAGTATAACAAACTTGTTCATGTGTTGTACATCTTAGACATAAGTTGTTTAAGATTAGCTTAGTCTATGTGTTAGACAAATTTAGTTGCCACCTTTTATTGAACTTAGATTTTCCGCATCTAGTTCATGTAATTCTTGATTCACATCAATAAGAATTATATAAAAGTAAACCGTGTGTCTCTTAAATTTTAATTCGCTAAAGTTTGTATTCAACCCCCCCCCCCCTTCTACAAACATTTGTTGTTGTAGTATCCATTCGGGACCAACACACTGTCTGGATGAGATTGGTGTAGGTTCACAGAAAGAGATTGTTGATCCTCTGGCATTGGTTGTGAATGAAAGAAGAGGCAGATCTTCAAGCAGATCCTTGAAACTCAAACAGATTCAGGAATCAGAAACTTCTGAGTCTGATACTGATGAGCCAGATGAGAATGAGAAAGTAATGCAGGCTGTAGCTTATCTCACTAATATGCTACAAAACCAGTTTACCAAATCAAAAACCAATAACCGACAGAGATTCACTTCTGGTTCTCGGATAAGAGATGACAAATTTCAAAAGAATCAGATACATGAGCAAACAGAAAGAAAGGTCCATGATCTAAATGTTGCTAAGTTGAGTGCTGAAATCAATTTTAATTTGATTTTGAAAGAAAAACAAATTTTGGAAACAAAAGTTAACAATCTTGAAGAAGTTGTTCGTAAGAAACCCACAACTCGTCATACGCTTTTCAAAACTTTAAATCCAGATCTTCAAAAAAAATACAAGGGTTTAGGATATGATGAAAGTGACTTTTTCAAGAAAATCAATTGTACTCAACTCTATCAAGCAGAAAGGATGAATTGTGGATTAACTGAAAAGATGGTTTTTGTTGCTGCTGAGAAAGTTAAACAAGAAGAAGATTTCAAGAGAAAGACCACAACAAAGTTCCAAAAACCATTTAATTATGATTCACTGAATGCTTCATACGAAACTACTGATGGTTTCTCATTCAAGAATAAATCTGTTTTCCATGCTTAAACTCTAATTTTTCCAGATCATGAACAAACAGTCACGTCATACGCACCACGCTTGTACATTCCTCACATGGAATTGCAGCGTCGACAGGAGATTCTTGAAACAAACTACATAGTTAACAACATCATTTTAGAAATTGAAAATCAAATGTTGAAAGAACAGTTGTCTCACTTACAGTCTTCCGCTGTTCATTTTGATAAATCTAACTCTGAAGTGGTGAATCAATTGAAATTTGAAAATGATGTTTTAACTAATCAAACTCAAGAATTTTCTGAGGAATTGGAACGAACAAAGAAGGAAGTTGAGAATCATAAAAGAACCATCATTCAGTTGAATGCAAATTTAAAAAGCAAAGTAACTGAATCTCAAAAATCAGATGTTTCTAATTTAGAACATTATGATTGTGCACATCTAGTAATTCCTCAACTCATTATCTATGAATTGGAAACTCAACTTCGTGAAGAAAAAATCAACCGGCTTTTGGAAGAAGTGAAACGTGGCTGGGGTGTGGCAATTCCTACTTGCCCAAAAGCTTGCAGAGAATATGTATCACACAAATGCAATCAGTTTTGTGATTCAACTAGTATTCGTGAAAACGGGTCTACATCAGGAACCAAGTCTTCATCATCTGCATCATATTCTTATAGGCTTTCATTCATTAAGAAATCTAACAAATCTTCTTCGTTCTCTTCCGAATAGGATAAAAACAAAACTGTTTTTCAAACAGAAGTGAGAAAGGAACAGAAGACAGAAGTTCCACAAGTCAAGAAGAAGTCGAATGTTTTTCATCCAATCAAGAAGACAACAGTTGAGGACAAGAGTCAAATCACAAAACATTATTTTAGAAAACATAACATCTTTCCTCCTTTTTATTCAATACATCATAAACGTTGTGCAAATAATTGTAAGTCTAGTCTCACTTGGCAGAAAAAGACTGATATTGTTTCAAACAATCAAAATCATGTTTCAAAATCACAGGTTGTGAAAAAGGAAATTTGTTGTGCTAGTACTGGTTGTGTTGAGGGTCATTGTATAAATGCATGTTCATATCATTAAGATCGAATGTTACGTGGTTTCAAATCTGTTCCAAATTGGAGGAATCCTGAGGAAGATATGATCCTTGCTTGGTTTGTTAACCGTAAGGGTTATAATATTCATCAATGGATTAAAAAGAGTGAACTGCGGTTTTTCCTTCATAAATATGCACATCGAAGTTTACCAATGTTGTTTGGTGAATGGGAAAAACATCTTGAGGAAATGCGCATGGTGGCTGAATCTGAGAGAAAAGAAAAAATACAAAAGATTGAAGTGGAGAAACTCAATCGTTCGCTGTGTCAAACATTTTTGAATAAATCTAATCCTCAGGCTGCAAAATCACTAAATAAATCAGTTTCTCACAAATTTGTTAACAAACCAGTTTCTAATTTTTCCAAACTACAAGTCACAGTGAACTCTACATCAAGCAAACCACAGACAACTCAACCTTCTCATAAATCAGTTCATCAAAACCACTTTGTGGTTCATAAACATAACAAATCAACAAAAGTCCCTCCTGATACAAACAAACGAAAATGGCAACCTAGGAAATGGCAAATAAAACAGCAAAAGAAATCTGAATCTTTGATTGCTGATCCTATTATTTCTTCTGTTTCTATCTCTAACATACCTCATCCCATTTCACAATGGGTAAGGTTTTCACCTTTTGTCTCTATGTGCAGAAGAGCAATCTTTGGTACATGGACTCCGGGTGTACCAAACATATGACTGGGGATAAGGGTCTTCTCAAACAGTTTGTGGACAAATACTCTATAAATGTAAAGTTTGGGAATGACCAAGTAGCACCAATCCTCGGCCACGAAGTGTTGGAAACAGGGAATGTTAGAATTGAAAAAGTATCTTATGTAGAGGGACTTGGTCACAACCTATTTTCTATAGGACAGTTCTGTGATAAGGGTATGGAGGTTCTTTTCAAAAAGAAGTCTTGCTCTTTGAGAACTGAGGAAGGAACTGAGATTTTGGGAGGTAACAGAAAGTCAAATCTGTATACTATTGACTTGTCTGACAAAAGATCTAGTTCTTCTGTTTGCCTGCTATCTAAGCTGCATCAGATTTGAACTGGTCATGGCATAGGAAATTGTCCCATTTGAACTTCAAAAATATTAATAAATTGGTGAATGGAAATCTGGTTAGAGGCATCCCTAAACTTAAGTTTGAAAAACAGCATCTGTGCAAAGATTGTGAGTTAGGGAAGCTTAAGCGGGTACCACACAAGGTTGTTCAAGTTTCAACAACATCAGCTCCTTTGCAGCTGATTCATATGGATCTTTGTGGGCCTATGCGGGTACAGTCCAGAAATGGGAAAAGATATATTCTAGTTATGGTGGACGACTATTCTCGGTACACATGGGTTAGGTTTGTCTCTCACAAGTCTGAAGTGCCTCAACAGATTATTATGTTTCTGAAAAAGCACAAGACTCAACAAGGTCAACCTGTAAAAGCAATTCGTACTGATAATGGCACATAATTCAAGAATAGAACTCTGGATTCTTATCTTGATTCTGAAGGCATTTCCCATCAGTTCTCTGCAGCATACACTCCTGAGCAAAACGGAGTTGTGGAAAGGAAAAATAGAACTTTAGTTGAAGCTGCAAGAACCATGCTACAGTACTCACAGTTGTCACCATCTTACTGGGCTGAGGCTATCAATACAGCATGATGTACCCAAAATAGATCCCTAATCCACCATCGTTTCAATAAAACTCCTTATGGACTGTGCAACGGAGTTGTGCCTAATATCAAATACTTCCATGTATTTGGTAATAGGTGCTTTGTTCTAAATGAATCAGACAAACTGTCCAAGTTTGATCCTAAAGCTGACGAGGGAATCTTTTTGGGGTATTCTAATGACAAATAGGCTTTTTGAATTCTAAATCGGAGAACTAACGTTGTTGTCGAAAGCATCAATGTGACGTTTGATGATTTAGTAAACTTAAATTCTTTGACAGCCCAACCTGCAAACAATAAAAATCTTGTTTCCCAATCAAATAAATCAGAAATTTACCACATTCAGAATGAAGATATAAATCTGGATTTCATGTTTGAATTTTTCAAAACTGATGAATCTTCTTCTGTTAATGTGAACAGGGCTGAATCATTTCAAACACAACCTGAAGAATCTGTAACGTTAACAACTCCATCTGTTGCACGTGACACTGATCAGGAGAATTCTGAGTTTGAAGCTACAAATAGTCCATTTGCAATAGGTGACACTGTCAATCTGTTTGCTGAACCTGAAATGGTAAATCCATTTGCAACGAAAACTCAACCACTTGATGACTTCATACAGGTGAGGACCCCCAAGCCTGTATGGTTGAGAAGTCACCCTGACACTCAAGTCATTGGCAGTTTGAACGCCGGTGTTCAAACTCATGCCACAACCGCAAACGAATGTCTGAATATGAATTTTCTGAGTATGATAGAGCCAACACGTGTATCGGAAGCTTTAGAAGATCCGGACTTGATTCTTGCTATGCAAGACGAGCTGAATCAGTTCGACCGTTTGAAAGTCTGGTGGTTAGTACCCAAACCTGAAGGTAAATCAATTATGGGGACTAAGTGGATCTTCAAAAATAAGAAAGACTCTGATGGAGTAGTTGTGCGAAACAAGGCTAGGCTAGTGGCTAAGGGGTACAATCAGCAAGAAGGAATCGACTATGATGAGACATTTGCCCCTGTAGCCCGTTTGGAAGCGATCAGATTATTTTTAGCCTATGCTGCCTTCAAGAATTTCAAGGTTTTCCAAATGGATGTTAAAACTGCATTCCTCAATGGTAAACTCAAAGAGGAAGTCTATGTTGGTCAAATTGAAGGTTTTGTGGATCCCAAACGCCCGCAGCATGTATATCTACTTGACAAAGCTTTGTATGGATTAAAACAAGCCCCGAGAGCTTGGTATGATGAGTTGTCAGATTACTTGTTGAGCAAGGGCTATGCAAAAGGAACCACAGACACAACACTCTTCAAAAAGCAGATTGGTTCAGATTATATTCTTGTACAGATTTATGTAGACGATATTATTTTTGGCTCAACTAGTCCAATGTACGGTGATGATTTTGCAAATACCATGAAACAGAGATTTGAAATGAGCATGATGGGGGAAGTTAATTTTTTCCTTGGATTGCAAATTTCTCAATTTAATCATGGGATTTTTATAAATCAGTCCAAATATATAAAAGATTTATTAAAATGTTTTGACATGACTGATTGTTCTCCAATTTCAACTCCCTTGGGAATTAAAACAAAACTGTTTGCTGACCCTGATGGCAAATCAGTAGATTTAAAAACATTTCGTGGTGTTATTGGATCATTATTGTACCTAACTGCTAGTAGGCCAGATATAATGTTTGCTACTTGTCTCTGTGCCATATTTCAGGCAAATCTTAAAGAGTTTCATTTGTTGGCAGTTAAAAGAATTTTAAGATATCTTAAGGGTACTCCAAATCTAGGTTTGTGGTATCCTAGAGATTCTGATTTTGAACTAATCGGATACTCGGATTCTGATTATGCAGGATGCATGCTGGACAGAAAAAGTACATCTGGCAGTGCACATTTTCTGGGTGACAGACTAGTATGCTGGGCATCAAAGAAACAAAACTATGTGTCAACTTCCACCGCGGAGGCTGAATATGTTGCTGCTGCTCTCAAAGTCTGTAGATTCGTACACAGTTGTCGGATTTTGGACTGGAATATTCCCACATGCCACTGATGTGTGACTCTCAGAGTGCAATTGCCATTTCATGCAATCCCGTGCATTATTCTAAGACAAAACATATTGACATTCGGTATCACTTTCTAAAAAAATTATGTTGAAAAAGGTTTAATAGAATTAAAGTATGTAAATACTAAAAATCAACTTGCTGACATTTTCACCAAACCGTTGGATGAAAATCGTTTTATTACTTTAGTTTCAAAATTGGGCATGTTGAATTTGAGTATTTGACTGTACTTTTATTCTATTAATCACAATCTGCACAGTTAGGTGTTTTGAGGTAAGGGGTGTAATATCTGATTTCACAAGTTATGAACTACGGATGGTTCATACTTGTAGGGGGAGAGTTGTCAAAATTGTTTTATCTGTTTTAACTGTTTTGGTATAATTCTGAACATTAAAAAACATGTGCAAAATATTTATAAAAAAAATGGTCAAGAGAGAAAATGTTTAAATTTTTACAAGTTACATACAAGAATTGGTCAATTCCGACACATTTTATGTCGGATTCCGAGAAAATTCACACAATCTGACACATTTTATGTCGGATTCCGAGAAACTTCTCACATACCGACACATATTTTTTCGGAAACTGAGAGTTCATATGTTTAAACTTCAAAATCTCGGATTGTTGACTTTTTCTCAGTTTTCTCTCTCGAAATTGACCGAATCTCTCTGTTCATTTGATTTTCGAAAATCGTTAGATTTCAAAAAGGTTATCAGCTCTACATCGGTTTTCAATTGCGATTCTCATGGTACCTTTCGATTTCTCAACTTTGTATTACATCTTTGTGCATGTGGATTTAATAAGTTGAAAACCCTCTTTCTGTCGATGCTTGTGTTTACTGTTTTGGTGTTTGTTTGTAGTTATTTGACTTGTTAATCACTCGGGTATGCTTAGATAACCTGTTAGATGTGTTCCCATTGTTAGTTTACTTTGATTATATATGTTTTGAATGATTTTAAATGTGATTATGTTCCGTTTTGCGTAACTGGATTACGGGACATACTTTGAGTATTTCGCATGATTAATGAACACTGATGGGGATACATTTTGTGTTAATAATGTGTAGAATGACAAAGGATACAATCGACTTGGATTTGTTTGTTAAAATTTTGAAGTTTAAAAGTCTGATTTAGAAGGGTGATACTCTGTTATGATTCTCTCGGAATTCATAATTCCGAGAGTTTTCATTGTTTGACATTACTCGGATTCTATGTTTATCGGATTCCGATATTTTTATCGGATTGTAGGTTTTATCGGATTCTTGTTTATCTTGGATTCTTGATTCTATCGGAATTAATGATTCTCTCGGAATCTCATTTTGTCGGATTGTTGGTTCTATCGGAATCTCACAGCTTCTCGGAATTTCAATGTTTCTCGGATTTCTTATTTTAACGGATTTTAAACTAAATGAATTCTCTCGGAATTCACAAACTCTCGGATTTTCACCTAAGTGTTTGTCGGATTCTTCAATTCCGACAAAACACTTAGCAAAATTTGAAATTTTTAAAATTTTTCAAAGTGTAAATTTTTCAAATCAGAGAAAGGAACAATTTTTTCTAGTCTTATCTGCTGAACATCTGATAATTAACCATTGGTATTATTATCTTCTTGCAGATGGCTAATCCTAGTAACCTCTCAACATTTGTTCCCTCTGAACAACTGTTTTCCCCGATCAATTACTTACCCAATCTCATGAACAATCATTGTTTTGACTGCATCACCACCACCACTCAATACCCTATTCTTTCAGAACTAATAGCTTCCCATCCATTAAACCACATATTTTCATATAACCCTACTGCTGATGGAGAAGAACCTCATGTTCCAGAGGTGTATGTACAACAATTGTGGCACTCTTTGCACAATACTGTTAATGATGAAGGAGAGGAAATTCTAGCTGGTCAGATTGAAAATTTCAAATTCTCTTTTGGTGTTAACCAGCTGTGGACTATGTTTAAACTACCATCTGAGATAGGCACTTATGCTGGCAAAACAAGTTTTGATCCTATTCCATCAAGCAAAGCTATATATCCGCATGTCAAGGATCTGGGGTATAATGGAGTATTGACCAAGAGTGCTCAATTCAAGAGAAACAACATGGTGCCCATCTGGCAGTCTCTATATGCTATAATCAATCGGTGCATTCCCAAAGGAGTTGATGGTGCTAGCTCCAGTTCGTTTCAAATTCTGGTCTCAATGGTCAAACACTGGCATGTGGACTATGCTTCTATAATCTTTCAAGATATTTCCAAAATCGTGCATCAGAAACAAGTACCACAACAGGCTAAGAAATTTCTTCCATATCCGAGGTTTCTCTCGATGATTGTTCAAAGTGTAATGTTAGATCATCCTACTGACAACAATCGAAGGGATAATGATCCTCTGCCAACGGTGTACATCATGCAGAAACTGTATAAGATTGAAAAGACGTTTTATGTTCAGGCTTATGTTATGCCTGTTGATCTGCTAATGTTAATGGATCTAGATGATCCGATAGTTCAGGCATATGTGAGTGACAATAATCTAGTTCTTCCGGATCGACAAGAACCTGTTGATCCTACCCAAAGAACAGTAGAACCTGAGGGACTAGATGATAGTGGTCAGTCGTCTTCGGGTGACACTGACGGGGGAGAGTCAAGAGAAAATTCTGAGAGGGGGGAAGAAGTGGCTGAGGAAAGTGAGACTGTAGGAGAGGGAGATGAGGAGGATGATATGCCTTTAGGAAAATTCATTGAAAAATCTCAATCTCAGGAAACACCAACTGAGGGTGTAGAATATAATGTTCAAAGTATGATTGTGACACCTGAGGGAATAACTAAGGAAACAACTGTGTTTGAGCATGATGAATTGTTTGATATAGAATATCTTGATACTGAGGGATTATATGACACTATCACGATTGTTGCCCAAGTTAATGTAGATGAAGAGGAACAGTTAAAAGAAAAAGAGCGTGTGCTGGGAGAAAAAGAATATAAGAGTGCTGAGAGTTCCCCAACCACATCTAGCCGGGAAACCACATCTGCCATCGGGTCTGACAGGGTCAGTCCTGGTGTTGAAAAAGACTCTGGCATCCCACCAGAGCATGCACAAACCCCACCCAGCTACTCAGAATCCTCTCAAAAGGATACTGTTTCATCTTTACACGGGGATTTAACACATAATCTACCGAAGTCTCCTTTTGAGACAGTAGGTATTAAAACAGGTGCCAGTTCTCCCCAGGCTACCGAATTTCATTTTCAAGAGCACATTGCAAGCCCAATTCTTTCTAAACACAAAGACACATCTATACCACCAACTAGGATCCTACCTGAAGGACCTAGCAGAACATTTATAGAAGCTACTTTTCGTAGACTTCAAGGATTAGATGGAAATCCCGACACAGTCAACCCTAATACAGCTGTGCATACGGGTGGCTCAACTTCTGAAGGATTTGTTCCTCTAGTTGTTGAAGTCTTAACGGGAAATCTAGGTGATCCCGGTGTTACAACTCCAAAAGTTTCTCAGGTTGCCTCAGAATTTGTTTCTAAGGCTGACCTTGAAAATGCTTTGTCTGTGGTTAATGCAAAAATTGATGTTGTAAATGAGAAGGTGGATAGGCTGCTAGCTAAACAAGGCCCGGATGTTTCGGTAGAGGAGTTGAAATCCCAGTGTATGCAAAGCTGATGGCTAGTCCAGATAATAATGAAGAAGATGTTACACTGGTTGATTTATTAAGAAATGAATATAAGAAATCTGACTTTGAAAGTTTCAAGAAGGAGATGAGAGATAGTATGGCGGCTTTTGGAGCTGCTTTTCACAAAAGAATGGATGCCATGGACCCGGCCCATTAAGGATACTGAGGGTGAAGCTTCTCCAACTTTTGTTCGGGGGGAGACTTCAGGGAGAATTAATGCTGAAGAGGAAGCTGCGATTGCTGCTGCACTTAAAGCTTCTCTTGAGGAAACCGGTCAGGCACAAGGAAAGAAGCGAAAGCATAATGATCAAGATCCTGATCTCGATCATTCTGAGGGGGAGAAACGTCGTGCAACTGTGCCTGTGACATCTTTAATATCAAAGCTACGTGCTGCTTCGTCCTTACAAAGTAAAGAACCAACACCAAAGAGAGGCAGAGGTAAAGGTAAAAGTAAAGAGAAAATGCAGTTAGTTGATGAGGTGGATGAGGCATTTGATTTTATTCATGAGACTGAGAATGTGTTTGATGCTTATGGGTCGTTTGAAACTGAAACTGATACAAGCAATCTGACTCTACAGCAACAAATAGATAATATTAGAGAAACAAGAGGTATTACAACTCCAAAAGTTGAAGATTCTGACTTAGAAGAGATACCAACACCAGAACTTATCAATATATCAACTCTTTTGAGGATTAACAAAGAAGTTGCTGATTTGTTTCCTCCATCTCCGGGCAAATTCAGACAATCTGCTAGAGATCTGTTGGAAGAACAAAAGAAAAACAAAAGATTGAGAAAGGGTACAGAGTGAAAGGTGCCTAAAAATTATCATCCAGATCCTATTCAGATCTCAAGTCTAAGAGATTTAAGAAAAAGAGTTGTGTTAACAACAAAGGCTCTGAGAAAGAATGAGAGAAATTGGAGTGAGTATGATATAGATGTGGCTTTTCTTGAAGAGAAAATTCTTGGAATTTATTCTGATCAAGTTCAACCTGAACTATCCATTGATCTTCTGGGAGCTGTTGATGCTTCTGATGCTGGAAAAAGAATACTTCTGAATTGTCATGGTAGATCAAAAGTTGAAGTGTACTCTAAACATCCAATCTCCAAAGTAAAATGCTCTTTTGGAAAAATTGTAAATGTGATTTGGATTTATTTTCAAGTTATGAGAATAGATCGGAGTCATCACTGGTTCAGTCAAGTAGATCTAAAGCATTTAAACTTGGCAGACGTTGAATTTATTATGGATGAGCTTGAAGCCAAGAAACACACTTCAAATGCAAACAATGCAGGATACAAGCTCATTCTAGATTTCATGAAACAAAGAATCTGACTTGCTGAAAGAAACGATATCCAGCTTGGTGCTGAGGCAGATAAAGCAAAGATAAATGTTCAAAAGCCTAACACCTCACATCCTAGACTTGAAGAGCTAGAAATATTTCAAGTAATTTGGAAGGATGTTGAGTCTGGAGAAGATGATGAGGGAATAGTTTTGTTTAACAGAAAGAAGGAGAAATTCTTTCTAAGGACCAAGGAACTTAATGCTTATTCTGATGGGTCTCTCAGAGTCTGGTTAATCAAGATCAGAGAACACAGTTTTAGCCTTAAAGATGACATGGATCAATCTGCAAGAGTTAGCCTGACAGAGATTATAGAACAGATGGATGAAAAGATGCAAGAAAGAGCTACTCTTCGCAGGTGGCAAAGGATCTTGGGTGAGCGCAACATAGACTAGATCAAATCAAGGGGGAGATTGTTAGATCTAGAATTTAGTGATTAGATCTAGTCTTATTTTGTGTAACAAGTACATTTGTTGCACTTAGTATAAATAGATGATGAACATGATCTTAATGTAACCTTTTGACATATTGAATAGAAAACACACACATTAAGGTGTTCTTGACATATTCTCTCTACTTCTATATTCGGATCCATACACTATACACTCATATTTGACTTTCACACCCCCTTGTTACCTTCTTGCGCCTGATCTTTTTTACTATTTCAAGAAAATAAAACTATTTAAGTCATGAAGTCTACAACTATGAGAACAAACTTCACTGATCATGACTTATCTTGACCCGCAACCAACTCGATCTTCTCATTTGCTGTAAAACGTGTATCAAAGTTTTATAATTAAATTGATTTCTTAATCTTGTTCTATCTAATTAATAGTGTACGGAATTCAAAGTGAATATACCAGTTTCAAACCTATCCTTGATTCTTATGTATAGAGTTTGAAATATCAAGTGCATTGAGTGAAATCTGTTGGAAAAGTTAGTAAAAATATATGTGTTTTTACTAACTTTGGACACAATTAAATACATGAGTATTTGTTATATATAGATAACTCTTAGTGGGTTTGTGTTCTCCTTTATGAGAGCTTCGAAACGATATATAATGTGTCCAAAACGGAGAATGTGTGAATGAGATATCGACACTCAAAGTTGAGTACTTGGAATGAAAATTGCCAAAACAAGTGAGTGTGGGAACTGGGAAGTGTCCTACATAGGAGGGAGGAGTAAACTTTAAGGGGTTTATAACCTTGAAGGTGTAAGGGGCTTACAAGCTTCTAGTGTGGTTTTACTCCAAGTCCTACCCGCGCGCGCGGGGGGGGGGGGGGGGGGAGGGGGGGGTGCTGATGGTGGATTTCGTAGGGTAAATTCACCGAACTCGTGTGTGGGCGCGACCTGCGGACACGAATGCAACTCCGAAATATTAGAAACGCGCGAGCTAAGTTTTGCTGTTTTTTCTTTTGATCAGCTGATGACAGTTTCAGAATGCATCAGCTTGAGGAGTCAGGTTCAGAAAAAGATCAGCTTGAGGCTGCGCAGCTGATCGTTACTCAACTTAGCGCAGCTGATCGTTACTCAGCTTGAGACTGTGCAGCTGATCGTTACTCAGCCTGAGACTGTGTAGTTACTCAGCTTGAGACTGTGCAGCTGATCGTTACTTAGCCTGAGGCTGTGTAGTTGATCAAAAGTCAGCTTCAGACTGTTTAGCTGACAGTTTCAGTTTGTAACTGATGTGTTTAATAGAAATAACTGATAATTAATTTGTTTAATTATCAGAAATAATGATAATTAATTTGTTTGATTACAAATTAATTATTAATTTATTATTTCAGTTTCTATTATCACTATAAAATGAACCTATGGTCTCATTCTAAGAAAAAAAAACGAATCCACAACACTCTCTTTCTCTGCTGCGTACGTACTCCGGTGAATTTTTTCAGGCAAGTCGTCATCTCCGGCAGCTCGACTGCTTCGGTTGTCGTACCCTGGGAACAGACGGAAAATCTATTTAAGGGCATCGTATCCAATACGAGCTTCAACCACGATTTGTCTTCTTATTCTGTTTTTTTTTCTGTCTTATTTTATGTACTGCAGTTTATATATACCTTCTACTAACAATCTTAAACAGATTTTGTTCCTATAACTGATCTGAATCGAGTTTGTTTTGATTCAATCACCTGGATTTCCTTTATATAACCTGCTACTACTATTAATTTCGAGAAAGAAAAAAAAATATTTAGATTCTGTTTTGTATAAACAGAAACTGTTTTTTGTAAACAGATTTAGAGTGACGTTCTAAACTTGAAATTCGTTTTTCAGGCAAGATGACGGAAACTGTTGTTAACCCAACTGCTACCACACTGGTGCCAAACACCATGGCAAATCACGCTGAAAGGCCGGAGAAGTTTTCTGGTCTTAACTTCAATAGGTGGCAACAAAAGATGTTCTTCTATTTGACCACCTTAAACTTGGCTCGGTTCCTTACCGAAGTTGCTCCTCAAATTGCCGAAGGAGAGGCCGACACTCAATCTGTGAGTGCGGTGGATGCTTGGAAGCATTCGGAATTTTTATGCCGCAACTATGTGTTGAATGGGCTTGCCGATCCACTTTACAATGTTTATTGCAAAGTGACTACGGCTAAGGAACTATGGGAATCTTTGGATCGGAAGTATAAGACCAAAGATGCGGGAACCAAAAAGCATGTTGTTGCTCGTTTTTTGGATTTCAAAATGATTGACTCAAAAACTGTGATGAGTCAAGTTCAAGATCTTCAAGTCATATTGCATGATATACTTTCCGAAAGAATGATTCTTAGTGAAACATTCCAAGTTGCAGCGATGATTGAAAAGCTTCCTCCCGGATGGATAGACTTCAAAAATTACCTTAAGCACAAGCGAAAGGAAATGTCTGTGGAGGAGCTTGTGGTGCATCTTCGCATTGAAGAAGACAACCGGATGGCTTTAAAGGGAGGTTACTCTGCCGAGTCTTCTAAAGCAAATGTGGTGGAAGTTGGTCAATCTTCAAAAACCAAGGGCAAGAAGATTGATAAAGGCAAAGGAAAAGTGAAGTCTTTTGGCCCTAAAAGTGGAACTTTCAAGAAGAAGTTCAAGTGCTATAATTGTGGCCAACCGGGTCACAAGGCTGCTGATTGCAAGTTGCCCAAGAAGGACAATACGCGTCAAGCAAACATTGTGAACGACAATGTGGACTTGGTGGCCATGATCAAGGATCTTTCGGCCATGGACCTCACCGCCATTGTATCGGAGGTGAATGTGATTGGTTCAAACTCTAAGGAATGGTGGGTTGATACTGGAGCTACCCGTCATGTTTGTCATGAAAAGAGCAACTTCAACACTTTCAAGGAGGTTGATGATGGGCAAAAGCTCTTTATGGGGAATGCCGCCACCGCGGATATCAAAGGTGTTGGTGATGTGATTTTGAAGATGACTTCTGGGAAAGAGCTCAAACTTAAGGATGTTTTGTATGTCCCGGAGCTGCGCAAGAACCTCGTTTCGGGGTGGTTATTAAACAAGTTTGGTTTTAAACTTGTGTTTGAGTCGGACAAGTTTGTTTTGTCCAAAAGTGGTATGTATGTGGGCAAAGGATATGCCTTGAATGGCATGTTCAAAATGAATGTAATTTGTGATAACGTTATGAATAAAATTGGTACTACTTCTGCTTATATGCTTGAGTTTTCAAATGTTTGGCATGGACGTTTAGGACATGTTAATTTTAATTCTATACGACGTTTGATCAAATTAAATTGCATACCAAAATTTGATATTGACTCAAACCACAAATGCCCCACTTGTGTTGAAGCCAAACTTACTAGATCATCTTTCCAATCAATTGAAAGGAAAACTGAACCCCTTAATTTAATTCATACTGACGTGTGTGATTTAAAATCGGTTCCTACTAGAGGTGGGAATAAATATTTTATCACGTTCATCGATAATAGCACGAAATATTGCTACATATATTTACTTAAAAGTAAAAATGAAGCAATAGACAAGTTTGTCTTGTATAAAAATGAAGCTGAAAATCAACTTAACAAGAAAATCAAGGTGGTTAGAAGTGATAGGGGAGGTGAGTATGTTTCACCATTTGCTGAATTTTGTTCACAAAATGGAATTCGGCATGAATTCACAGCACCCTATTCTCCTCAGCAAAATGGTATTGCTGAGAGAAAGAACCGTACCTTGAAAGAGATGGTGAATGCCATGTTGAATAGTTCTGGTTTAGATCAGAACATGTGGGGGGAAGCTATTTTGTCGGCTAATTATCTTTTAAATAAGATACCCCACAAGAAAAAGGATGAAACACCGTATGAACTTTGGATGGGTAGGAAGCCATCTTATAAGTACTTACGAGTGTGGGGGTGTCTAGCTAAAGTAGTTGTACCACCACCTAAGGTACAAAAGCTAGGACCCAAAACAGTGGATTGTATATTCATTGGATACGCACAAAATAGTAGTGTTTATCGGTTTCTTGTGTATGACTCTAAAAATCAGGAGATACATAAGAATACAATTATGGAATCAAGGAATGCTTCATTCTTTGAAGATGTATTTCCTTGTTTGAACAAGGAAAGTCAAATCTCTTCTTCTAAAGATAAAGAAATTGTTCGAGAGGATGAACAAATTCAATCTGAGGAAGAAGAGATAGAACCTAGAAGAAGTAAAAGGGCTAGGGTTGAAAAATCGTTTGGTCTGGATTTTCTCACTTATATGGTGGAAAGTGAACCCAAAACCTATCGTGAAGCAGTTACTTCTTCAGAAGGACCACATTGGAAAGAAGCCATCAAGAGTGAGATAGATTCTATCTTGCAAAACCATACATGGGAACTAGTGGACCTACCTCCGGGTTGTAAACCGCTAGGTTACCGTTGGATTTTCAAGAGGAAAATGAAAGCTGATGGGAGTATTGAAAAATACAAGGCAAGGTTGGTGATCAAAGGATATAGACAAAAAGAAGGTCTAGATTACTTTGATACATATTCGCCGGTAACGCGAATAACATCCATTAGAATGGTGCTTGCCATTGCAGCTATTAGAAACCTGCAAATTCACCAAATGGATGTGAAAACCGCTTTTCTAAATGGAGATTTAGAAGAAGAAATCTATATGGAGCAACCTGAGGGATTTGGTGCCCCAGGACAAGAAAACAAGGTGTGTAAACTTGTCAAATCTTTGTATGGCTTGAAGCAAGCTCCAAAGCAATGGCATCAAAAGTTTGATCAAGCCATGCTTGAAAGTGGTTTCAAAATAAATGAGTGTGATAAGTGTATCTATATGAAGAACACTACTCATGGATATGTCATCTTAAGCTTATATGTTGATGATATGCTTATCATTGGAAGTGATGACAAAATGATAAGATCCACGAAGGATATGTTGAAATCTAAGTTCGACATGAAAGACATGGGTTTAGCAGATGTGATACTTGGTGTCAAGATCACAAGAACCCAGAATTGTCTAGTGTTAAGCCAAACACACTACGTGGATAAGATTCTTGAGAAATTTAATAAAGGAGATACTAGTATAGCTAGAACTCCGATTGACACTAGTCAACATCTATCTAAAAATAGAGGAGATAGTGTTGCACAAGTAGAATACTCAAGAATTATTGGTAGTCTAATGTATCTTATGACTTGTACCAGACCAGAATTAGCATATGTTGTGAGCAGGCTAAGTAGGTATACTAGTAATCCCAGTTCTGAACACTGGAAGAGTATTACTAGATTGTTAAGGTACTTGAGATACACTCGTGAGTATGGACTGCATTATGGCAGATTTCCAGCTGTAATCGAATGATACAGCGATGCAAGTTGGATATCTAACATAAAAGATTCCAGATCTACAAGTGGGTATGTGTTTACACTTGGAGGTGCAGCTATATCTTGGAAGTCGTCCAAGCAAACTGTTATAGCTAGATCTACGATGGAATCTGAGTTTATCGCCTTGGATAAATGTGGTGAAAAGGCGGAGTGGTTACGTCAATTTGTAGAGGACTTTCCCGGATGGCCTAAGCCGGTAACGGCCATTAGTATACATTGTGATAGCCAATCGGCGATTGGAAGAGCTCAAAGTACAATGTATAATGGGAAGTCAAGGCACATTAGACGTAGACATAATACGATACGACAACTACTCTCTACTGGAGTTATCATGATCGACTATGTGAAGTCAAAGGATAACATTGCGGATCCGCTTACGAAAGGCCTAAGTAGATATTTAGTTTATAAGTCGTCAAGAGGAATGGGACTAAAGCCTTTGAATGAATAATTCATGCAAAGGAAACCTTACCCAGAAGACTGGAGATCCCAAGATCTGGGTTCAAAAGGACAACCTAGTTGTGTGGATGAAGGAGGTCACTGTGGGGGGTTAATAAAACTCCCTTGTCCATTCCAAAATCAGTGACATTGAGGCTAAGCTTATGGCTTTTAATGATTATTGAGAATCACCTATGTGAGAGAGAAGTGGGGTCGCTTCGAAGGGAATTGTAGGGGCGCAATTCCTAAAGCTCTCGCAGAACCAGGCTAGTGTTCATGACCATAACGAACACCACTATGAGGATATGACCTTGTTAGGAAGAATTCTGTGTGAAATATATTGTCGTCTACATAAATGACGGATCAGTTCAAAGACATCGAGTCTACTGACTGTTAGTAGACCAAGTATGTTTCACAAGGGAAGGTTCAAAGGGTAACACCTACCTATCCTATGCAGAATCCGACTATTGAAAATTTCGTATGGATTTCATTTGCAGACATCGATCTCTATTCATGTGGGGGATTGTTGGAAAAGTTAGTAAAAATATATGTGTTTTTACTAACTTTGGACACAATTAAATACAGAAGTATTTGTTATATATAGATAACTCTTAGTAGGTTTGTGTTCTCCTTTATGAAAGCTTCGAAACGATATATAATGTGTCCAAAACGGAGAATGTGTGAATGAGATATCGACACTCAAAGTTGAGTACTTGGAATAAAATTGGCAAAACAAGTGAGTGTGGGAAGTGTCCCACATAGGAGGGAGGAGTAAACTTTAAGGGGTTTATAACCTTGAAGGTGTAAGGGGCTTACAAGCTTCTTGTGTGGTTTTACTCCAAGTCATACCCGCGCACAGGGGAGGGGTGCTGATGGTGGATTTCGTAGGGTAAATTCACCGAACTCGTGTGTGGGCGCGACCTGCGGACACGAATGCAACTCCGAAATCTTAGAAACGCGCGAGCTAAGTTTTGCTGTTTTTTCTTTTGATCAGCTGATGACAGTTTCAGAATGCATCAGCTTGAGGAGTCAAGTTCAGAAAAAGATCAGCTTGAGGTTGCGCAGCTGATCGTTACTCAGCCTGAGACTGTGAAGTTACTCAGCTTGAGACTGTGCAGCTGATCGTTAATCAGCCTGAGGCTGTGTAGTTGATCAAAAGTCAGCTTCAGACTGTTTAGCTGACAGTTTCAGTTTGTAACTAATGTGTTTAATAGAAATAACTGATAATTAATTTGTTTAATTATCAGAAATAATGATAATTAATTTGTTTGATTACAAATTAATTATTAATTTATTATTTCAGTTTCTATTATCACTATAAAATGAACCTATGGTCTCATTCTAAGAAAAAAAAACGAATCCACAACTCTCTTTCTCTGCTGCGTACGTACTCCGGTGAACTTTTTCAGGCAAGTCGTCATCTCCAGCAGCTTGACTGCTTCGGTTGTCGTACCCTGGGAACAGACGGGAAATCTGTTTAAGGGCATCGTATCCAATACGAGCTTCAACCACGATTTGTCTTCTTATTCTGTTTTTTTTTATGTCTTATTTTATGTACTGCAGTTTATATATACCTTCTACTAAGAAAATCAACATGAAATAGACTAACCAAAACCCACCGAGACAAATGCTTTCACAATGGAAGAAGCAAATCTCTCCTAAAATCATTAAATCAAGTTCATCAAATACACAAACTAATACTCCAAGCTTCAAAGTTTTGCTTGTAGCAGTATACCGTGTGAGATGTTGATAGAGAACAACGTTGAATAATGAATACTTGATTATTGTAACAAATTAGGACATTGAGAGCTTTTCTTTTTAAAGGAGCTGTCGACATTTGCTTGATTAAACTTGTTATGATTTGCTTCTAATCTTACTAATTTAGCAATTTGATTACAAATTGATTTTGTTAGCCTTGATGAGATTCAGTTTGTGTTTTTCTTCCAGATCTCAAAGGTTTTGTATATGCTACTGATTTGATTGTTCAACTCTGTCATAGACTGACCTGGTTCGCCATAAAATGCTTGTTTTTGTTGTATTTTCATGATGCACCTCTTGTATGTATCACATGTTTGGTCTACATATGTAATTTGCCCTTTTCCCTTTCTTGAAAACCAACCCGAAAAACCACTTCTGTAGCCACTCTATTTGCCTTGAGCAACATGATCAAAATTATGTTCAAGGCGTATGTATACATGTCTTTGTGTATAGGTTCTGATCTTGTATGTTCTCGATGTATGCATATACCTGATGTAGTTCATAATTTTAGTTCTCTGGTCATGTGTACTTTATGTAGTTGTTCAAGTATTTTTAGATATGTTGTTTTTAGGAATCTTATTAGTTTTAGCTGTATGGCTTTACAGTTGTCCTACTTTCCAGCCCATATGGCATTACAGCCATGTGTGAACAACTAAGATTAGATCTAGATTTTAAGTATGTAACTTTTTATTTATGGCTGATGTTCTTTGTTCTTGTATGAGAAGAGGTATCCACAATGTAGTAATACAAATCTCCTTCAAATACATCAGTGGCGAATCTAGGATTTACACATACCGGGGTCCAACATAATTAATATGTCGCGGTCGTAAGGATTAAGTAATGGGTCAATTTTAGTAACAGATTGGATTGTTAATAATATATTACAAGAGTACTTGCTATAAATACTAAAAAGTAAACATATAACCAAATCAACTATCACAAAATTCTTATATTTGATTTCAACCATATTTGATACCACTAAAATACTCAAATTATATAATTACTAGGATTTTGGTAACCATAACTCTAAGGGTTGTGGATAAAAATAAAATAAAGTAATATTTAGTTTTTAAAAATGGTAACCTTGTTTCATGTATGAGAATTTGAAACTAATTAAAAGGTAACTATCAAAAATATGAAAAGTTAATATAAAAATACGAGTTACGATCACCATTTTTAAAAAGTGGGCATTATCGTTTTTATTTGTATCCACAATTGTGGTTATCATCATTCTAGTTAATAATACTATCTAATATATCATTTACAATATAGTAATTTAATCAAAGTTTAAAAAAACAACTTCCTAGAATATTCAATTAGGTGAATAAATGATTATCCAAACATAGAAAAATAAAATCTTTATAGTTATCAAGCCTAATATGTGAAGGGGGTCCAGTTTATAATCTATGGGTGGTCCAATGAAAAAATACATATTTATATACATGTAATAGAAGAATTTTAGTGGTGTCATTGCACCCCATTGAAAGCAACATGGATTCGCCTCTGAGATACATGTCTTAACATGTATCAGAGCCGAGCTCCTATTTTTGTCCCGATCATTGCTCATGTTTCAATATTTCCTATTGCTGCTGCTGCTTCAGTTGTTCCTGCTTCAGTTGTTCGATGTTTCTGCAGTTGTTGTTGCTTCTGTTTATCTTCCCTGACACCACCGTGTGTAAAAGAACAGAAGGGACGTCCATATGTCGATACTTACGATTACACGGCGAGAAAAATTGTAAGTACCTCTAATCTTTTCAATTGTCGATGATGACATAATTGGTCATGTGTTTAGAAATTGTTGGCTTTTCAATTGTCCATGATGACATTGTTGACCTTGATAAAACTATAAAATATAAATATTTGATACTCATCTATTTGACTGTTGTTATGATGACCTGTTGTTGGTATGCTGGCCCAATTGAGTTGACCCATTTGACCTACTATTTTTACTAATTAACTTTTTTTATAATTATTGCCTTGATCTGTTTAACAACTATTACTATGCTACCTTGTTGTTGCACCCAATTGACCTGGCCTGTTTGACTTAGGGTTTTTATTAATTAAAGTTCTTTTTATTTTTGTTGTGCTAATGTGTTTGAACTACTTCTACTTTGCTAACCCGCTTGAACTGATGTTTCTATGTCGATCCGTTTAAACTATATTTTTTTTCTTTTTGTAGGAGCAAATGAAGAACTACAAACCTCTAGAAGATGAAAGTGCTTCGGTAGATCCTTTTATGATTGTGATGAACAAAGAAAATCATGGATATCACTGACTTTATGGTGGAGGTGTTACTAACAAGTTGATAAAAAAGGTGGATGGTGGTGATACATCATACATGATTACAGGGGGGCTTATGGAATCATTTAAAGCGACTATTGAAGTTGAAAAGAATGAGTTACTTGAAATGCGAAAAGAGATCGAAGAGGACCATGAAAGAAAAAAAAGGCTGAGTTAGAAGCTATGAGAAAAGATATTGACGACCAACGAGAGAACTTGAAGGCTATGCAAAAAGATATCTTGAATCAACAAGAAAACATAGAAGCTAAGATGCGGAAAGTTATGGAACGTCTTTGAAGCTTCTCCGTTAATTTCATTAAATGTTTTATCAGTTTTTTGGATGTATTCTCTACGAGGGATTTTTTGAAAAATGATCAAGTACAAAGTTTTTAATACTTTTTTTTATTGTAATTAACAACCTTGTTAACTAAAGATTTAAGATGGTTATGGCATAGCTGAATTAGTAGAATAAAATGTTGCATTAGGTTTATAATTATAATTTAAATAGTTTGTTGCTTTAGATTAGAAAATTATTCATTTATTATTAAAAATGTTGCATTAAGAATTCTTACAAAAAAAGTTGCATTTAATGTTATAAAGGGTGGCATATGTTTTACAAAAAAACATAATAATGATTGCATATGAGTATATAAAAGGTTGTTTTATTGTAAATTAAACTATTAAAAAGGTTGCATTTGAGATTAAAAAGGGTTTCAACTTAAAAAGGTTGTATTTTAATAATACATGCAACTTCTTCATAAAAAGTTACATTTTCTAATAAAAAAGTTGCATTAGATCTAATGCAACTTCATCTAACGCAGCCCTTGTTAAAAGGTTGCTTTAGGCATAATGCAACCTGTTCAGTGAATAATGCAACATTTTATGAGGGTTTGCTATGTTGTAGTGAACCTACTGAACAGCCTACAGGGCCCATAACAGCTATTCTGAGCAGTCCAACAGGCCCAAGGCCTTAAAGGTTTATCAAAGAGAAACAAACGGCATGGGGGAGGGACACGTGTAGGGGAGTGATGCAATGAGTTAGTTATTTTTGTCTTAGTATATTCTATATCAGTGAGGCAGGATCATTGCTAGGATTTGAGTCTTGATTTCATACTTTTCGTGTAATCGGCCTCTAAGCTTGGGCAAGGGTTATTCACAGTGAGTATCTTTGTTTATCTTGTTTCTTTAATACAATTATGCCTTCTTCTTAATTTTTGTACTTTCCATATCCAAGATCGAGAAATGTTCAATATAGTCCATACTTAATTCATAGTCCTGAGGGACTAATCTTAGCCTTTGGATCAGCCCCATCAATTGTCTAGATTGAATTTTATGGGTTGTTTTTGAATTTCCCTTTGTTTTTCTTTTTGCCTTATCATGCCATAGGCTTTAGGTACACTAGGTAATGGCTGCATTAGTAAGATTTGACTCTTTATGTTGCCATAGCTTTCATCAAGCCCCATCAAGAACTGAATGAGTCTTTTTCTCTGATCTTTCTCACCATTTAATTTGCCATTTTCACAATTACAGTTACAGGTACATGCGTATGGTGCTTCTAAAGCATCCAATTCATCCCATAAACCTTTTAATTTGTGGTAATAGGATTCTATGCTATGATTACCTTGTTGTAGTTGAACAATTTCATTGGTAACCTGGTAGATTCTGTGTCCATCCAGCTGCGAATAATGCTCGTTTAATTCTCTCCACAGATCTGCCACAGAGTTGACAAATGCAAGATTGTTGCCAATTTGGTCAGAAACAGTGTTAAGGATCCAAGATATTAGCATATCGTTTGCCCTTTCCCAGTAATTTCTCAAATTCGATTGTGAGTCTGGTTCTTGATATTCTCCTGTGACTATCTTTAGCTTGTTTTTTGCATTGAGTGCAATGGTGATTGAACGTTTCCAAGTACTGTAGTTTTCTGATCCTATAAGCTTCTTTGAAATTAGAATTAACCCTGGGTGATCATTCTGATGGAAGTGTAATGGATGATGAACTGAATTGATGTCATCGGATCCGATTTCTGATTCTGATCTTGCCATTCGTATTGCTTAGGGTTTTGAATGAGCTAATTTGATGAAGGAGAAGAATGGAGGATCGATGAGCAATTCTGGTGATTACCAGAGGATTGCTAGTTGTTTAGAAAGTAGTGGTATGAATATTATTTCTAATTACCAAAGAAGGAGGATACAAACTTATATACAGAGGAGACTAACAGAACGTAAACAGAAACAACTACCTAACTAACATACAATTACATTTGATTACAGCTAATTAAGCTCTTATTAAGTAGAAGCCTGATGCTATGTAATTCATTTCTTTTGACACTATTAACAGTAGCCTTTGAGTTGCTTTGTTGAGGTCTGAGTGTCTTTAGCGAAGTGGCATTTTCATAATTAACATGTGATGCTGTTACAATCACATGTGATTGAATATTAAAATTTCAGGACTATGTTTTTTATATGGATTTTATTGAACACAACTCATCCAAGATCTATTAATTGGTTCCATTGCCGGGAAACAAAGATGGTTCAAACGGAGGTTCTTCCTGCAAACACCGGGTTAAAAGCTCGAATAGGTGCACAAGATGAAAAGATCCAGACACTTACAGATCAGGTGCAAGAAGTAAACGTGAGTATGGGGACCATGAAGGGAATCATGGAGAAGTTGTTGGGTGAGTTTTAGAAAATACAGGGGAAGAAACCAGAGGGAGGGGTCTTTGATGGTAAATCTCCTTCTAATGGTACATCAGACTCCTCACAACCAGAAAATGAATTTAGCACAGATGTGTTTAGATGGTGTGGCACAAAATTCTATATCACAAAGCACTGCATGGATGTACCTTTTGTAGTTCAGTAACGCTTGAAGATTTTTTCTTAAAGCTTTTTTCTACTTTTAAGTTATAATTTATGTTTCTTAAATGATTAGGGGCCACCAAATCTATTTATGCTCCCGAGCCATGTGATGTTGGTCGGATTCTTCAAGTTGATATCAATTCAAATGGTCAGATTATTACATTGACAACATCTATCCTATTGGTCCAAGTCCGTAATTAGTTGATTATAAGTCTATTATTTTGAATGAAAAAACTACGTAATTTTAAGACTATTTTATTTTTTGAATTTATTGTCATAATTGCTTTAAACAGCTACAGGATTAGGAAACTATGTGGAAGCATTGGTGCTCCGACATGACATTGAATTTAACGTAAGTCACATGTGTTTTTTTTATATTAAAATTATTCTCTTACATTTATTTCCGTTTGTAATTCTAATGAATCATTTTTTCATATATTTTAGGTAGTTATAATCCAAATGAATGGGGTTGACCATCCTTATGAGTCTATTCATGTACTTCACTTTATATATACCTTCCTTAAACCTCATAATATCGTATTTACCCAACTAAAAGTTACAATATGATATATATCCTTACCGAACTTTAATTTTGATGTTTACCTATATTATTAATTTATTGATAATTAAAACTCTAAAAGTCTTGAATAATAGTTATAAAGATAATACATTGTTGACCTTTATACATATATATATATTTCCCACACCCACTTGGTTTTGTTAAAATATATTCCAAGTACTCAACTTTCAATATTGATATCTCAAATCAAACATACTCTGTTTTGGACACATTATATATCATTTCGAAGCTTAATATCCGAAAACACAAGCCCAGTAAGGATTTAACATATATAACACTTTTATATGTATTTAAATGTGTCCAAAGTTAGTAAAAATACATTATTTTACTAAACTTTCCAACATTAAATTTATTTTGTGACGAGTGATGTGAATAATTCAGCTGATTTTTAGAAATCTAGTAAAAATGCAGTTGTGTGGAGTTAGAGGTGGCGGAAATGCTGCCGCACAAGCATCATTTTGGCAGCCAAAAGTTGGACTCTCATTTGTTCTGGGATTTGAATCAGAAAGAGAAATAAATACTGCCATTATGCTTGCAAGAAGATTTGCATTGGATTGTAATGTAAGTTTCTAATTTCTTAATTCCTCAATATGTGACATTTATTCATGGGGAAATGATATTGTTGTTAACAACACCTAACTTAAGTGTTGTGACACTTCGAGACCATTTAAATGAGTAATTTAGTCATTTTACTATTCACTCATTTAAGTGGTTTGTGAGTGTAACAACACGTAACATAGGTGTTTTACTGTTGTAATTTCCCTTTTTTTGTCTACTCAAGAAAAGAATTTTGAACCTTTACATGATTATAATCACACATAATGCTTGCTGGTCCCGATGATAGAGCAGCCAAGAAACCTTAACCTTTGCGATAGTTTGCACTTGGGTTTCCAGAAATCGATGCAATCGACTTTGTAACATGTTAAATGTATGTATGTTTGTATTTGTTAGTGGAACTTGGCATTGCTACTTGAAAATTTTGTTGCATGCTCTGTTTTTAAAAATTTTTCTTTACCATGTTAGGCATCTTTTTAATTGCCTTTTAAGTGTTATTTTTTTCGGATTGTACAAGTTTTTTGTACTTATATGTGCAAGTTTTCGATATTCTTTCTTGAATGGTTCATTTTTTAGTGTTTGTTATCTTAAGTTGTGTTGTTTTACTCGAATGCATATTGTGGTCTGAATCATATATAAAAAGACGCAAAGAATTTGCGTATCAGTCTGTGTTGGTTAGGTAGGATTTGAATCGAAAATCCGAAAGTATATATGTGTTTCTTGAAATCAAAATTCTTGATGCTCTCTTATGAGGTATTCAGCCGGTCACTTGACCTTAAGGAGGAGTTGACTTTGGATAGACTCCCCAGCGAGGGCCATTGAGTAGGACTTGCTACATTGCAATAGACGATATCCAACTGATCAATGTGTTAGGATAGCACTGTTTGCTAAACCTGAGTTGATATCGTGAGTTGATATCCAACGGAACATTTACACATGCATGCTTTAAATTGTTTAGTCGGTTGTAATAGTTTTATATGTATTTTGGTTTTCTATAGTTTAATGGGTCGTTCCATCCAAAGATCATGGTCCAAATTCATTCAAGTGAGAACAATTTATGCATTTTTGTAAGGATCAAAATGCCCTTCTAAGTCTTAAAAGAATACGAATATCATTCGGTCAGGGCCACGACCTACGTCTACTAAAAGGACCAAAAAAATTTTATTATAGAAATTTATTGATTCTAATTATATTATTTTTCTCCAATTTCAGTTGAAGAAAGTGCATCCGACTTATTTGTAATAGAAGGTGCCACTGCTTTTGTTCATATTTGCAAATCCAAACAGTTCCGACAGATCCCGGCGCTTTAACAATGTTCTATTCAGTGGTACCATTTCACATCCGAAGGTGGTAACAGGAAAATTATTTCGGGTATTTAAGGTATAAATTGTAGTTTATCAGTAATAGGTACGGTATTAGCATGATTTCTACATCCTAAAGCACTGCACGACTGCTCCTTTTGTGGTTCAATATCGCTTAAAGATTCTTTCTTAAAGTTTTTTTCTACTTTTAAATTATAATTTCTGTTTCTTCAACGAATAATTAGCGGCCACCATTTCTATTTATGCTCCCCATCTGATGTTGGTCGGATTCTTCAAGTTGATATCAATTCAAATATTCAGATTATTACATTGACAACATTTGATCCGATCGGTCAAAAACTACGTAATTTTAAACTATCTTTAATTCTTTTAGTTTTCAAATTAATTGACATAATCGCTGTAAACAGCTGCACGATTAGGAAACTATGTGGAAGCTTTGGTGCGCCGACATGATATTGAATTTAACGTAACTTACATGTGCTCTTTTCAATAAAAATTATTCTCTTAGGCCGTAGCGCCCTCGGGCTCGCCTCGGGTTCTTGGAGTTGTGGGAGAAACACCCCTACATGGCTTCAGGTTCCAACCCTCTCGCGTCACCCAAACCGACCAGCCCAAAATCCTTTTTTTAGCTTTCGAGGCCAACGGCTATTTTAATAAAAAAAATCAAACCTTTTTCCAACAAACTAGCCGTTCAATATACATATATATATATAGAGGGTGAGGTTCAACATAGCCCCTTCTTAAACATAGATCTCAAAGTCTCAATCTCAGCCACTCATTTAAAAGGGTAAAATAGGAATTGAAACAACTTTTAAAAACTCACGCGCTGCCTAACAAACTTTCCAAATTCAGTTTTTTTTATTTTTTTGTTACCCCTTAAATCTTTAAATGATCATAACTACTTCAATTTTTTGAGTTTGAGCAAAAAAATTATACCACTCTTCCTATTTTTTAATGCTCTTTCAAACGAGACCACTCTTCCTATATTTCTGAAAAAAAAAAATTGACAAAAATGACGAAAATGATATGAAGGACGAAAATAATCATTTACGGCTGTTGAAAGAGAGTAACACCTACCAGTTTAATCATTTTCGTCCATCACCTTCATACCCATAACACCTATCGTTTGCGGACCTCTGTTCACCTTTTTTTTTTACGAAAATGATGAAAGCAGGTGACGAAAATGATATGAAAATGACAAATTTTTATCATTTTCGTCACCTGCTTTTACGTGACATACAGGTGACGAAAATGATATACAGGTGACGAAAATGATAGGGTGAGGTGACGAAAATGATACAGGTGACGAAAATGATATGAATGACGAAAATAATCATTTTCGGCTGTTGGAAGAGAGTAACACCTACCAGTTTAATCATTTTCGTCCATCACCTTCATATCCATAACACCTAACAGTTTTCATCATTTTCGTGGCCCCTTGTACGTCACGTAACAGCAGGTGACGAAAATATAAAAATTCTTCATTTTCATATCATTTTCGTCACCTGCTTTTACATGACATATAGGGGGGCACGAAAATGATGAAAAAATCGTCATTTTCATCATTTTCGTACCCCATGTATGTCACGTAAAAGCAGGTGACGAAAATAATAAAAATTCGTCATTTTCGTCATTTTCGTGCCCCCTGTATGTCACGTAAAAGCAGGTGACGAAAATGATAAAAATTCGTCATTTTCAAATCATTTTCGTAACCTGCCTTTACATGACATACAGGGGGGCACGAAAATGATGAAAAATCGTCATTTTCATCATTTCCGTGCCCCCCTGTATGTCACGTAAAAGCAGGTGACGAAAATGATAAAAATTCGTCATTTTCATATCATTTTCGTCACCTGCTTTTACATGACATAAGTGGGCACGAAAATGATAAAAATTCGTCATTTTCATATCATTTTCGTCACCTGTATGTCATGTAAAAATGATAAAAACTGTTATCATTTTCGTCACCTCACCATATCATTTTCGTCACCTGTATATCATTTTCGTCACCTCACCCTATCATTTTCGTCACCTGTATATCATTTTTGTCACATGTTTTCATTTTCATCACCTCACCCTATCATTTTCGTCACCTGTATCATTTTCGTCACCTGTATATCATTTTCGTCACCAGTATGTCACGTAAAAAGCAGGTGACGAAAATGATAACAATTTGTCATTTTCATATCATTTTCGTCACCTGCTTTCATCATTTTCGTAAAAAAAAAGGTGAACAGAGGTCCGAAAACGATGAAAACTGTTAGGTGTTATGGGTATGAAGGTGATGGACGAAAATGATTAAACTGGTAGGTGTTACTCTCTTTCATCAGGCGAAAATGATTATTTTCGTCATTCATATCATTTTCGTCATTTTCGTCAAAATTCTTTTTTCCAGAAATATAGGAAGAGTGGTCTCGTTTGAAAGAGCATTAAAAAATAGGAAGATTGGTATAATTTTTTTTGCTCAAACTCAAAAAATTGAAGTAGTTATGATCATTTAAAGATTTAAGTGGTAAAAAAAAAATAAAAAAAAACTGAATTTGGAAAGTTTGTTAGGCAGCGCGTGAGTTTTTAAAAGTTGTTTCAATTCCTATTTTACCATAATACCCTTCTTTCTATAATTAAATCTTATAATTGTTTACTTAATTACAATCATGCCATTATAGATATTGACCATTGATTTGATTAATCTAATGGCTAAGATTGGGACTTTGGTATCTTTGTTTAAGGTGGGATCTATATTGATCCATTATATATATATATATATATATATATATATATATATATATATATATATATATATATATATATAGTGTTAGGATCAAGGGAGAACGCTCTTAAATAGAGAACAGAGAGAACATTTTTGAAACTTTTATTTCATTGATCAGATGGTTCAAAAATTGTCACAATTTGTTTAGGCATTTGATTTCATTGATCATCGGATTTAAAATATGTCACGTTTTTTTTTGATAATATGTTCGAATATAATCCTGATGCATCGATTCATACAAAAGTGTTATTTGATGCATCAATGCATCCAAATTTTTAAATTGTTAATAATTATAGAAATAATTTTGATTTTAAGATTTAGGATGTAAAGTTAACTTTTGGGTAGCTATGGGTGAACATGAACGTAAAGAAGAAATAATAAATTACAAGTTTACACGTGTTCTCTCTGTTCTCTATTTAAAAGAGTTCTCCCTTGAACCTCACTCTATATATATATATATATATATATATATATAGGTAAGGATTAACAAAGCTCCTCCCTTTTAAATGACTATAACTATTTCAATTTTTTGAATTTGAGCAAAAAAAAATATACCAATCTACTCATTTATTAATCATCTTTCAAACGAGACCACTCTTCCTATATTTCTGGAAAAAAAATTGACGAAAATGATGAAAATAACGAAAATTATCATTTTCGGCTGTTGGAAGAGAGTAACACCTACCAGTTTCATCATTTTCGTCCATCACCTTCATATCCATAACACCTACCAGTTTTCATCATTTTTGGACCCCTGTTCATCTTTTTTTTTACGAAAATAACGAAAATTATCATTTTCGGCTGTTGGAAGAGAGTAACATCTATCAGTTTCATCATTTTCGTCCATCACCTTCATATCCATAACAGCTACCAGTTTTCATCATTTTCGTCATCTCTTTCATATCTATAACACCTGCCAGTTTTTATCATTTTCGGGACCCTGTTGATCATTTTTTTGACGAAAATGACAAACATTATCATTTACGGCTATTGGAAAGAAAGTAACATCTATCAGTTTCATCATTTTCGTCCATCACCTTCATATCCGTAACAGCTACCAGTTTTCATCATATTCGTCATCACTTTCATATCTATAATACCTACCAGTTTTCATCATTTTCGAACCCTATTCATCATTCTTTTTTTACGATAATGACGAAAATGATGAAGAATTAGAAAATTATCATTTTCGGCTGCCCCTTATATATCATGTAACAGCAGGTTCCCAAAATGATAATTTTCGTCATTTTCATCATCTTCGTGCCCCTTGTATGTCACGTAACAGCAGGTGACGAAAATGATAAATTTCGTCATTTTCATCATTTTCATCATTTTCGTGCCCCTTATATATCGTGCCCCTTATATATCACGTAATAACAAGTCCTGAAAATGTTAAACTTCGGCTGCCCCCTTATATATCAAATAACAGCAGGTAACGAAAATGATGAAAATAACTAAATTTATCATTTTCGGGACTTGTTGTTACGTGATATATAAGGGGCACGAAAATGATGAAAATGACGAAATTTATCATTTTAGGCTGACCCTTATATAACACGTAATAGCAGGTCTCGAAAATGATAAATTTCGTCATTTTCATCATTTTCGTCGCATTTTTTTCCAGAAATATAGGAAGAGTGGTCTCGTTTGAAAGAGGATTAAAAAATGAGAAGATTGTTATAAATTTTTTTGCTCAAATTAAAAAAATTGAAATAGTTATGGTCATTTAAAGATCTAAAAGGTAAAAAAATTAAAAAAGGGGCTTTAACCATAATACTATTCCTTTTAGAATTAAATCTTATAATTGTTTACATAATTAGAATAATGTAATTATAGATCTTGACCATTGATTTGATGAATCTAATGGCTGAGATTGAGACTTTAGGATATTTGTTTAAGGGGGGTGGGGGGAGGGTCTTTGTTGATCCAATATATATATATATATATATATATATATATATATATATATATATATATATATATATATATATATATATATATATATATATATAGACAAGGGTTCATGCGAAAAAGATCTTATTTGCGAAAAGTGCGAGAAGCTTTGTGAGCCCTTAGATTAATCAATTAATGGCTAAGATCAATCATGGCAATTTGGTAAATAAATCAAACTTTAAAGATATTATTTAATTAACAGTTAATTGTCCAAATGGTCCTTTAACTTAGGGGTTTCTGCCATTTTGGTCCTTTAACTTTAAAAGTGGTACAAAGCGTCCTTAAACTGCCATTTTCATGCCGTTTTAGTCATTATTAACGTTAGTCGTTAATTTAGTATGTTAAGTCAGGGGCATTTTTGTCATTTTACCATGTTTTCTTTTTCTAATAATAAAAAACCATTGGATTCTTTTTTCTTTTCCTTTTCACACACACTCTCTCTCTACACTACAACACACACACACTCTCTCTCTGACAGAGTCTGCAAGCTCTTGAACTCCTCAAAAAGCATCAAAGCATGGACCACTCACTCTCTGCCTCTCTCACTCTCAACTCACCCAGCACCGCCGCCACCACCACCGTTGGACACCGCCACCACCACCGTTTGACACCGCAACCGCCGTTGGTTTTCTCACACTACCACTGTGAAGAAAACCCTAATACGAGGACCACCGTATCTCTCTCTCTCCACTACCGCCGTATTCCTCCACTACAACCGTGAAGAACACCCATGTGAAACCTCCTCTGCCACCACCGAATTTCTCCTCCTCCACCACCACCAACAACACCACCGTACTTCACCAAACCCATGAAACCTAGATCTAAAAAGGAAACCCAGATCTAACAAAGTATCCATGAAATCCATGAAACCTTCGAATTTGGGGGTTTTACGGTACTCACACTACATCACCGTCTCCACCTTCTTCATCATCGATTTGAGGCTTTTTTTCAGATCCGTGAAGGGTTTTGTAGGGTATAAAAACATATCAGAACATGCACAGCGGAATAAAACCCCCTCCAGTGATCTCATCTAACTCGTACTGAAACTTAGAAGAAGAAGAGGATTAAAAGTTATACCTTGAGCAAAACCAAAAACTTTTCTTTCCACCTCTAGACAGCTGCAGGTTATCCACTGCTACTGCACCACCTTGAACTGGCTGCTAGACTGCCTAAGGATTAAACCCCAGATCAAAACCGTGACCCGTGTGTGTGTGTGTATCGTCGCTTCCGACCACCACCCTTGGTGGTTCGGTTTTGCTTTGCGCCGCCGCTGAGAAGAGAAGAGAGAGAGGGGAGAGCTTTTAGGGTTATCCTCTTTTCTATTGTGATTAACTTATGAATTGATTAAGGCTAAATAAGGTTTATATATAATAAACCCTTATTAGGCCCAAGCCCGTTTAATTAAAGCCCAGCTTTAATTGAACTATTAATCAATTACAGAAAATACCCCTTGACAATTCTAATTAATTAATAACTATTAATTAACTGGTCCCGTTAATATTTAAACTAAATATTAACTTCTCTTCTGTAAATAATAACTATTATTATTTTTCTCTTTCTCAATAATTAATTAAACTATTAATTATTGTAATACACAAACAGGTAAAATCCAAAAGGTTCTAATTGGGTGTGTAGCAGTGTGATCCTTTAGTGTCACATAGTATTGGACACGATGATACATGTTATCTATCTCTGCACATAATCTAACAGACTCTCACTTGTGCAAGATAAGTAACACTCTTTGTACATCGTTGGCCTAAGGAGGTCCCTAGCCAGACGCTTAGGTTAACCAGACTATGAGATCTCTTATATCTAGAGACATAATCCACGCCTTGGATTATCTATGCTTTTCCTTTTGCATCGCGATATTCCGTATTGTGAGTATTTGACATTGAGCAGGGATCTTACTAAATACTCAGATTTTCTCGACTCTGGTTTCGACACTCTGCACTTACGGTTTGCCGAATGAAAAACTATCATTTTAACCGAGCGCGGCCACGCATTTTCAGTAGTCTTAATCGTCGAGGAGCTCAGAAAATATCTCTCCTAAAAAGGAGGTGCAAATTCCATCTTGACTATTTGCAATTCGAGTACATGGCTTCCGCTGCACCTAGACATGCCCCTTATGATCACCCTGTTACGGCGTGACGTTAGAACGCACTAAAGTACAGAAGTTACCATGCCCCAAACCAAATATCTCAGGTCTAAGGATAACCTATCAAGATTACTTATGTTAATGCTACATGAAGTAAACTCGATGCGGATCACCCCAATATCTATCCCCTGATAAATATCTATGAATATTTGGTCACAATCTCGTGCTTTTATTCATTCTCGAATAAATCATTAAATATCCATAATAGCGTTACCTCCCTAATGTAGCTCCCACTACATTAAGTAGCTACGGGTATTTAGATAATTCATCACTTGACTTGTCATGGATAGGTTAAACATGCTAAAAATAGATAACTAGAAACAATTATGCAAAAACCTCATATTTCAATCCCATGAAATGTAATTACATAATAAAAGAGATTCAAGTTACATCTATAGTAATAATCAAAAACACGAACTAGCTGCTATGTTCTAAGTACTGCATTCCTATAGAACTTGCATGCCTCTCATGCTTAGCCCTAGCTAGCGGCTTCGTCAGTGGGTCAGCAACGTTGTCATCCGTCGGTATCTTTTGCAACCTAATATCGTCTCTTCCAATGATCTCTCGGATGAGATGATATTTCCTGAGTACGTGCCTAGTCCGCTGATGATCTCTAGGCTCTTTAGCTTGCGCCACAGCCCCTGAGTTGTCACAGAATATATCGATCAGTCTAGAGATACTGGCAACAACTCTAAGATCCGAGATAAAATTCTTCAGCCAGACAACTTCCTTTGCCGCATCACTTGCCGCAATATATTCTGCCTCTGTAGTAGAATCTGCTATTGTATCTTGCTTCTGACTCTTCCAAGATATGGCTCCTCCGTTTAGGGTAAAGACAAATCCTGACTGCGACCTGAAGTCGTCCCTGTCGGTCTGGAAACTAGCATCAGTGTAACCAGTTACACTGAGATCATCCATCAAACCTCCATAAACTAGGAATATGTCTTTCGTCTTTCTCAGGTACTTGAGAATATTCTTGACGGCTACCCAATGAGCTTCACCAGGATTTTGCTGATATCTACTCGTGACACTGATAGAATAGGCAACATCGGGTCTAGTACACAACATGGCATACATGATTGAACCAACTGCCGAGGCATATGGTATCAATTTCATCTTGTCCTGATCTTGACTAGACACAGGACACTGAGCCTTGCTCAAAATCGCGTTAGATTGCATAGGAATAAATCTTTTCTTGGATTCATCCACCTTGAATCTTTTCACGACTTTGTCAATATACGTACTTTGACTAAGTTCGATAAGCCGCTTAGATCTATTCCTATGGATCCTTATACCTAGTATATAAGCAGCTTCTCCCAAGTCTTTCATGTGGAAACATTTACCTAACCAGGATTTTACTCCTTGTAATACTGGTATATTGTTTCCTATTAATAGTATGTCATCTACATACAAGAGTGGGAAGGTTACCGCGCTCCCACTGAATTTAGTGTAAACACACTACTCGAACTCACTTTTGGTAAAACCAAACTTTTTGATACACTCATCAAGGTGTAAGTTCTAACTTCTAGATGCTTGCTTTAGTCCATAAATGGATTTAAGCAACTTGCATACTTTATTAGGATTCTTTGGATCTGCAAAACCATCCGGTTGTATCATATATACATCCTCTGTCAGTTTCCCGTTAAGGAAAGCGGTTTTGACATCCATCTGCCATATCTCATAATCAAAATATGCTGATATGGCCATAAGGATCCTAATAGTCTTAAGCATTGCTACAGGGGAAAAAAGTTTCATCATAGTCAACGACATGAGTTTGCGTGAAACCTTTTGCCACTAGCCTTGCTTTAAAGGTATGCACCTTTCCATCCATGTCTGTCTTCTTCTTGAAGACCCATTTGCACCCAACAGCTTTACTGTGTTGAGGCAAATCTACTAACTCCCAGACTTGATTGTCATACATGGATTGCATCTCTGCCTTCATGGCTTCTAGCCATTTCTCAAATTCTAAACCTAAGGCAGCATTTTGGTAGGTAGTGGGTTCTAAAAGATCCCCTTCGTCTTGAGTAACTAGGAATCTCAGATACCTATCTGGCTCATTACGAGGCCTACTAGACCTGCGAAGGTCTTGTGTTTGCACCTCTTCCTCAACCACATACTCGGGTTGGGATTCAACAATTCTCTGTTGAACCACAGGTTCAATTATCGGTGGTGGTGTAATCTCCTCCTCTTCAATTTCTTGAAGCTCTATTTCTTTTCTTGGAGTTTCTGAGTTAAGAAATTTCTTCTCCAAGAACACCCCTTTACGAGCAACAAAAACTTTGTTCTCATCTGGGTGGTATAAATAGTATCCCATGGTTTCCTTGGGATAACCCACGAAGATACACTTATCTGATTTGGGATTGAGTTTATCCGTGAATGTTCGCTTAACATACACCTCACATCCCCAAACCTTGAGAAAAGACATTTTGGGTTTTTTCCCCGTCCATACCTCGAACTGTGTCTTTTCAACCGATTTGGTTGGAACCCGGTTCAACATGAACGCCGCTGTCTCGAGTGCGTGTCCCCAGAACGACAATGGTAGTGAACTTCGACTCATCATTGATCGTACCATGTCAAGCAGTGTACGTTTCCTCCTTTCTGATACACCATTCATCTGAGGTGTATACGGAGGTGTGAGTTGTGAAACAATCCCACATTCCTTCAAATGATCGTCGAATTCCTGACTCAGATACTCGCCACCTCGATCCGACCGAAGCGACTTTATCTTCTTGTCCAGCTGATTTTGTACCTCATTCTGAAACTGTTTGAACTTGTCAAAACTTTCAGATTTGAGTCTCATGAGGTATACATAACCGAACCTACTGAAGTCGTCAGTAAAGGTTATGAAATACCGGTATCCTCCTCTAGCTTCTGGAGTAAAGGGTCCACACACATCAGTGTGTATAATCCCTAATAACTCGCTGGCCCTTTCATTCTCACTGTTGAAAGGCTGCTTTGTCATTTTACCAGACAAACAAGATTCGCAAATATCATATGACTCTAAGTCAAATGGTTCTAAAATTCCGTCATCTCGGAGTTTCTCTATGCGTTTCTCGTTTATATGTCCTAAACGACAATGCCAGAGGTAAGTTTGATTCAAGTTACTTTTGGATTTCTTACTTATATGATAGATGTCATTGTTATCTAGATTTAGCTTATATAGACCACTTTCTGGAGTAGCTTTAAAGAAGAAAATATCATTTTTAAAACATGAAATAACTTTTTCATTCAAAACATAAGCAAATCCACAGTCTATAAGCAAATCAAACGAAACATTTTTAATGAGTCTAGGAACGTAATAACAAGGTTCTAGTTCTAAGACCATGCCCGAGGGCAAACTAAGACAATATGTTCCTACAGCTTCAGCACCAACCATGGAGCCTTCGCCTACCCGCAGGTCCATATCTCCTTGTCTCAGCTTCTTACTTCTTTTGAATCCCTGCAAATGATTGCATATGTGATGACCACATCCGGTATCCAATACCCATAATTCATAAGAAGTAATAAGCCAATCTATCATAAAGATACTTGTGTCATTGGGCGAACCAATGTCCAGCTGATATATGTCGAGTGAGTGCTCGCATGAATCCTTGCTGCCACAGTCTGGGCAAAAAATCTCTCCAAGTTCTTTAAGCCAGTCATCCTCCTGCATAGGGTCCACAACTGTTGACTCTAGCTGCTTTGGATTTAACTCATCGCCGATGCACATAAGGATTTCGTGCAACCCTGCGACAGTCATCTCAAAATCACCGAGGACATACATTACTCTTTTCTGGTAATAGTCCGACAAGGAACCGAACAAGAGCATAACTAGCTCATGTGGTTTTGATTTTGACCCAAAGCTCTCATAGCAATCTAAGAGCCTTCTCATATTAATGAGATGATCGCTAATTGGCTGGATTTCTTTCATTTTAGCTGAAAGAATTTCCTTCATCAACAGCATGCGACATATCCGTTCACTATACTTGAACTTCCGCTCCAGTCCTTGAACAACCTCATAAGACGACTTCTCACGGAGATCATCCGTAAACTCGGATGATGCTGTGAGAATGAGAATCGACATAACATCAGGCTCGTCATCCAGATACTGATAGTAAGTGTCATACTCACTATCCTGGGCATCTACTCCTGGTCGCTCTGGATGTAATGTCTCAATAATGTGAAGCTTTCCCTGTGCATCCAAAATATTTTTCAGATGCATCTTCCAAACAGCAAAGTTTGGACCTGAAAGCTTCCACTTGCCGGTGATGAGACTTAGAGATTCTCATGGTCAATAAAACGGAATAACAGATATAAAAGACATCTACAGAAAAAGAAAAAAATAAAACCGATTCAGTATTGATTACTTCTTCTAATAATTATTACCTTTTAAACAATAAATTATTAGACTAGGATCCATATTTCACATTTCCCGATGCAAGGTTTGGGCACTTCCCACCGGGACAATGCTATTTCTGGTAGGTAAAAACTATACCAATCGTATCCTACCTGGACACGACTCCTAGATCCGCGGGACATCGGTTACAGGAACCGTGAATGTTTAGTCCCTCTAGTGCATTTTGGGCCGGGACTCCCGATTATAACCAAAATAGATCGCACCACCTAAGACAGTGTGAACTCTGGCCGGGACTCCCGATTATCGCAGAGTCTTTCACACCCTTCCCCGCAATGGTTTGAACACGAATGCCCAAGGTTTGGTCACTTACGACACCCGAGTACCGTTTAACAAGAAAGGTGTACCATTAGGTGGGTAGCACACTGATCTAAGATTTTTCTAAAAAGGATTTCAAGTTTTTCACGAGAAAAAACTTTAATGCCAGTTTTCTTTAAAAAACAACTGTTTAATAATTAACTATTATTAAAACCCTTGTTTTATTTCATCGTGAGAATCACAACCACGCATATAGAATATGTAAAGAAATAAAACAACCATAAAACAACTATGCCTTAGCCTTGCCCTTTACTAATGTCGGTTTCGTGAGCCAACGAAAAACCCGACGGTCAAAACCTAAGTGGAAAAACACAACACACATGGCATGGCATTCTGAAACTCCCACTAGCTCCAGCATCCAATCCTTCTTTCTGCTCCTTGGTCCTTGGTCCAGATATATATTCTAATAATTCTATTCTATTCCATTGTCTAAAAACTAGAAATATAAAAGTACAAGATATACAAAGGCACGCAGGCCCGCTAATCTAAGACTTTTACAAAATAGTATAGGGGTTGTAAGTGGCACGCAAGCCTCCCCACACCATAGAATAATAAAACCAAAACAACCACAAGTGCAGGAAATAAACAATCCACAAGGTCTAGGGCTCGGCTATGACATCCCAAACATGTACTAAACTAATACATGAAAGTAAAACAACTACTGATTTCTAATATTCATCTTGATGAAAAATACTAATCTTAACAACCTGTTAAAATCCCTATATTGTTTTTCTGTTATTTGCAATAAATATATATTTCAAGTTTCATACTTGATAATTAATCAAAAAACTCAAAATAATATTTAAACTTTAAATTAAAATAACAAATGTATTTTAATTTAATATTGACCTCAGATATCTGAGCCGCAAGCTGGGTCAAATATTTAAACTGGGCCAAGAATAGGAAACGGACCGAGAAACAAAAAAAACTGGGTCGGGCCCCAATGGCCTTTAGCGCCACTAACCCTAGCCGTTAAACCCTAACTGGGCCGCTGGCTACCTGGGCTGTGGCTTCTAGGCCGTAGCCCACCACAGACTTAGCGCCGCTAACGTGTCGTGTTCCGCCGAAGACCACCACCGTCTTCCGCCGTGGACCGCCGCCCCAACTGAGGCCGCCGCCGGCGAGAATGGTGGTCGACTTCTCGGTTTTCGCAAAATAATAACAATAATAAAAAAAAATAGATTTAACTAATAATTAAATCTAACAATCCTTTCATCCAAAAACTAATTAATTTAATCCAATAGAAAACAAAACTTGAATTCTATTTACTTGGATAATCAAAAAGCTTTTTTTCTGGATAAAGAGAATCATATTTCATCAGAACAAAAAGAAACATACCTAGTTCCCTACGAGGTTAGAAGTAGCTCTGATACCACTGAAGGGTTTTGTAGAGTATAAAAACATATCAGAACATGCACAGCGGAATAAAACCCCCTCCAGTGATCTCATATAACTCGTATAGAAACTTAGAAGAATAAGAGGATTAAAAGTTATACCTTGAGCAAAACCAAAAACTTTTCTTTTCACCACTAGACAGCTGTAGGTTATCCACTGCTACTGCGCCACCTTGAACTGGCTGCTAGACCGCCTAAGGATTAAACCTCGGATCAAAACCTTGACCCGTGTGTGTGTGTATCGTCGCTGCCGACCACCACCCTTGGTGGTTCGGTTTTGCTTTGCGCCGCCGCCGAGAAGAGAAGAGAGATAGGGGAGAGCTTTTAGGGTTATCCTCTTTTCTATTGTGATTAACTTATGAATTGATTAAGGCTAAATAAGGTTTATATATAATAAACCCTTATTAGGCCCAAGCCCGTTTAATTAAAGCCCAACTTTAATTAAAATATTAATCAATTACAGAAAATACCCCTTGACCTTTCTAATTAATTAATAACTATTAATTAACTGGTCCCGTTAATATTTAAACTAAATATTAACTTCTCTTCTTTAAATAATAACTATTATTATTTTTCTCTTTCTCAATAATTAATTAAACTATTAATTATTGTAATACACAAACAGGTAAAATCCGAAAGGTTCTAATTGGGTGTGTAGCAGTGTGATCCTTTAGTGTCACATAGTATTGGACACGATGATACATGTTATCTATATCTGCACATAATCTAACAATCCGATTGGTTGATTATAAGGTTTTCTTTTTTCTGATCTGAGTTTGTATGTGGTGTTGGTGATGTGCGGTGGTGGTGGGTATGTGTGTGTATGGATGGATCCGAAACAACCCACATGATTCTTCTTCTTGGTGTGCGGTGGTGGCTGTGGCCGGAAAATGTGTGTGGTGACCGGAAACAGAGGAGATAGAAGGAGAAAGAAGTGGTGGTGGTGGTGGTGGCTGTCTTAAAGTGTAGAGAGAAAGAGACATGAGATAAACCTGTTGGGAGAGACTAAAAGAGGAAGAGAGATATTTGAGGATGAGACATAGATGGTGGCGGTGGTGGAAGAAGGTGGTGGTGGTGGAGTCTGTAGAGAGAGTGTTAAGAGAGGTAGAAGAGAGAGAGAGACTTGTAGGGAGAGAGATGACAGATGTGGAGAGAGAGGGGGGGACACGTGGAGAGAGACAGAGGAGACACATGGACATATGAGTGACAGAGAGGGGGGACACATGGACTTTAAACTTTGACAGCTTTGGAATTTGAAGTTGACTTTGACTCTCAATTAGTAATTAATTTATAAAATGAATAAAAATAAAAAATAAAACAATAAAATATAAATACAAGGGTAAAATGGTCATTTTACCTATTTTAACAGAAAAAGTTAACGGAATCTATAGAAAGGACCAAAACGGCATGAAAATGGCAGTTTAAGGACGCTTTGTACCACTTTTAAAGTTAAAGGACAAAAATGGCAGAAACCCCTAAGTTAAAGGACCATTTGGACAATTAACTCTTTAATTAATAAAAGGGTAAAATAGACAATAAACAATACCCACTCCTAATTATTCTCTCATTCCATCGATTTATTAGCTCACTTCATTTTTAAAACCCTAAATCTCTATCATTTTCTCTGGCACCCACCATTGCTCCGCCGACCACTGCTCCGCCGCCAACTTCCTCTGCCGTAAGATAGCAAGCTGCTTCCAGCCTTAGCCGCCGTTGACCGCCGCTGCAGCTTTCTGTCGTCGTAGTTGGCTACCGCCGTCAACTGTTAGACCACACATCCACGCTTAACCTCGCCAACACCATCACCCCCGATTCACAACCGCCTAGAACTACAGTCGCCGCCGCCGCCCTATAAACACTCACCCACCGGATCTGAGCCACGTCTACCGCCGTTGACAACCACCACGGATCTGAACCGATGTACTCCGCTACAACACACCCAAAGCTCATCGTCGGCCACAGATCTCTGATTCCACAGCGCCGTCGACGCACCACCGATCTCGCTTCAACAGTGCTGCCGCCGTACCAACATCACAACCTCGGGCTCACCTTCATCGCTGCCCTCCTTTTGAACAGCCACAGTTACATACGATGGAAAGCATGGAGGCTACGGGGCATTCGGGCTGTTTCACATAGATGTCCACCACCGGCTAGGGTTTACAATCGACGGAATTCACGCCTTGTTTGCGTAGGGTTTGTTTTCAAATTTTCATTCTTTGATTATACCTGCTCTTGAAACTACCTACCTGTTCGAGGAACTGTGTAGTTGATTTTATTTTATTTTTTTGTCTGTTTGAGTTGTATTTTCCAGTTAGAGATTTTAAATTATTTTTGGTTCTTTTCGTATTACTGAAAACTATGGTCGTTACAATTAAATAGTTACAAAAATCTTGTATTGTTTATTTGTAATGTTTATTGGTAAATACAGTAAATCATTACACTAGTAAATACATTGATGAACAGAAAATAATTAATTTAAAATAGTGATTGATGGAAAAACTCGTAATATCTTCTGTTTGTGTTCAGTATTGTATGTTCAGTGTACAGTATTGTATGTTCAGAAGATTCGTAAATTTTTTGGAGTGTGTTCAATGGTAAACACCGTAAATTTAATAAATTTGTTAGTAAAATAATAATTTGTTTTTGTTTTTTATTAAAAATTTAGTATTGAATATATGAAAAATGTAACTTAAACTCGTATATATTTTGCTATGTTTATTATTGAACTCATTAATATGAAAAACTCGTAACTTTTTGGTGTGTGTTCAATGGTAAACACTGTAAAATTAATAAATTTGCTAATAAATTAATTTAATTATTTTTATTTTTATTAAAAATTTAGGAAAGAGAAAAATAAGAAAGAGAAATAGGTTAGAGAGAGAAAAATTTTAGTTCACCATTATACCCTTTTAAATAACAAAAAAAAATAATTTATCGAAATAAGTGGCTGAGATTGTTTGTCGCACTTTTCGCAAATAAGATGTTTTTCGCATGAACTTATATATATATATATATATATATATATATATATATATATATATATATATATATATATATATATATATAAATTGGATCAATAAAGAACCATGTGTTAAACAAAGAACCTAAAGAACCAATCTGGACCTTTAGATCATGAATATTAATGGATGAGATTGAATGATGGCAAAACTGTAATTATTATGTATTAATTTAGGAAGAATAGGGCAAAAATGTAATTATCCCCCCTCCCAACACCCACGATTTTAAAAAAAAATCCCCAAAAACTTTAAATTGCCATAACTTTTTAAGTTTTGTGATTTTAATCAAAAAAATTATACAATTCTTTTAGTTTTTTAATCCTCTTTCAAACAAGATCACTCTTCCTATACTTTTCTAAAAAAATTTGAAAATGATTTTTTTTTTTTGCATTTTGGCGCTGTACGGGAAAAACACTTTTTTTTTTTTTTGCATTTTGGCAGCTCGTCGCTAATGAGTTGAATGTCGTCGCTAATGAGCTGAATGTCGCTAATTACCCAGCTCAAAATGCAAATTACGGATTTTGCATTTTGCATTTAGGCTTGAATGAACCTAGCTCAAAATGCAAACTACGAATTTTGCATTTAGGCTTGAATTACCCAGCTTAAAATGCAAACTACGGATTTTGCATTTAGGCTTGAATTACCCAGCTCAAAATGCAAACTACGAATTTTGCATTTTGGGCTTGAATGAACCCAGCTCAAAATGCAAACTACGGATTTTGCATTTTGAGTTTGAATGAACCCAGCTCAAAATGCAAACTTTGCATTTCAAAAAAAAAAAAGTTTGAGAAATATATCAAGTCCGGTCTTGTTTGAAAGAGGACAAAAAACTGAAACTAATGGTATAATTTTTATGTTAAAATTGTTAAAAACGAACGAGTTATGATCATTTAAAGAAATTGGAGGTTTTTTTTTTAGTTTGTTGGGGGGATTTGCTGAAGACGCCGATTTTTTTTTTTTTTTAATTTCCTTTTTTGCCCCTAGACTATGTGACACATGTCATCACCAGAGAGGTTCTTTAGGTTCTTTGTTTAAGGGAGGTTTTTTGTTTAACCTTACCCTATATATATATATATATATATATATATATATATATATATATATATATATATATATATATATATATATATATATATATATATATATATATATATATGAGAAGGTTTAAATGAGAATGAGAAATTAATTGAGAATGAGAGACTAAATCTCAGTCATTTATTTTGTAAGTGATATTTATGGATGGAAAGCGTGGGGATTCGAGTGTGCAGGGTGCATATGAGGAATTTATGGGTAGACAATGACATTGAAGGAGGGAAAATTGGACGGATGAGATTGAGTCTCTCATTCTCAAAAATATTTAAGTTTGAACCTCCATATATATATATATATATATATATATATATATATATATATATATATATATATATATATATATATATATATATGTGTGTGTGTGTGTGTGTGTGTGTGTCAATTGACATACAAATATTTCAATTTCTCATGATAAAATCAGGGGCAATTACATACATTTCTCATTAAAACGTGATATGTTTTTCTCTATTTACGATATGAACTTGCTTATTCCCAATGTAGGGAAATCAAGGGAAAATAGATGAATTCAAGCTCAATATTGGAAAATCTAGGCGGAACAGATGAATTACTTTTGATATATTTTTTTGATAACTAACTAGTTTAAAGATGTTTTCAAGCCCAATGTATTGTGTCAAGTTGGAAACCACATGTCGAACCCTGAAAGAACAATCAAACAAGAAGATGTAGCAGGATTTAACTCGCACTTCCCAACCCAACTAGTTTGAAAACTTTATTTTAAACCAAGGTGTAAGTCGAAACACAACATTCACATGTTCAAATTCCTTAAAACAAGACTTTGATACCAATAACGTCTCAAAATTTTATTCTATATTTTACTAAATAATTATCTGAGTAATACGATCAATCTTTCTTGTAAATAAACCAATTATAGAGTATCCGATATTTAAACAGAATTTAAACTTCAAAACTGTTTAAAAAGTACGTTGAGAAAACATTCTACGAAATGAGCCGCCGGCACTGCCCTGGAGCTCCCTCACGGTCCTGACCTGAAATAAATAAATAATAAGCATAAAGGTTAGCGAGCACACAAACGTACACACCACACTAGACATGTACAAATTAGTTACCACATATTACAAAATTTATATCATAATATTAACATAAACAAACTACCCAAGGCACCCCAAGGGTTTTACGTCTCTTTAAATCATATCTGACTACCCAAGACACCCCAAGGGTTTTACGTCTCACTAGGGTCACGGTTGACTGCCCAAGGCACCCGAAGGGTTTTACGTCTTCCCTATGCCAGAGTTGTGTTTTCACTTCATTTACACAACCGTTCACTTCACATCAACAATACATATAAACTACACATTTTATTCACATATCAACACATTCATCCTAGAATAATGGATAAGTTAGTGTAACTCACGTGCCTGCAGTACAACTAGTTATCGGGTAATAAATGCCCAAAAGATAGAGTTTATCAGCAATCACTTATATGTTAGGTTTCACGCACAATATTAATTGACACTGCCAAGAGTCCTAGCACTGACAGTGTAGATAATACAATTTTGAATTAACCCAATTTCGTAATTCGGGCCTAAGTCCATTTTGTAAGCCGGCCGAAGCCCAATTATATATTCAGCCCAAAATACGAATTACGATCCTAGTTATATAGAATTATGAGTGTAGCCGTATATTGAATCGCAATTCAATATTATTTACAAATTCGATCCCAACTTATCAATGCATTGAATTCCAATACTACTAAGTGTATTAAAAACCTATGTGAATTACGATTCCGTAGTACCAAATAAATTACGCTTTATGTCCATATGACTTAGGATCTTAGCTCCATCGACGAAATAGGATTTAAATTCTTGTGTCTAAATTTTCGTTTTGTAATTATGATTTTCACATGCCAAAGGGAAAAAAATTGATTCTCACACAAAAGCAATTACCATTCTGACTCTTGTAGGCTTTTAGCCCGATTATGATTCCTTTTCATGCACCCCAACTACAATTCTTGCTTTACCAATTGAATTGCGATCTGTATCCCTTGTGAATTACGATTGCAGTATTAATGATGACTTACAATCAACACCTCACACGAAGTGTGATTGTATTGTTACAACTAAATTACGATTCGACCCTCACACGAATTATGATGACTTCGATCTCGATCAATAGTCAACCAATCCGCATGATTCAAATGATTCTGGATGTTACTTAATCCAACCCTAAAGATTTAATTACATTTTCACAAGATTCAAAGACTTAAATGCGACAGTACAACTTGGTTTCTTCTCGGTTTTTTCGACCGCCCCGCATCTATTCCAAAACCCAAACAATCCTAATGCTAATGTTATAAACATGGTATTTAATTAATCATACATGTACAAAGCGACATACTTGTTGGTTTCCTTTATCAAAATCGTTTGACACCACCGCTATTCGGCCAAAATCCTCTCGGCTCACGCACCATGATACATATACACACACTTTTTGGTATAAATTGCGGCTACTGCAGTGATGAATTGGGCCTTGTGTCCTACATTGGGTGAAAATACCCTTTTCCTACTTTCCAAATATCACATATAGTCCCTCCACTTCAAAGTAATAAGTTTAAGTACCCATATAAACAAGTTAACATGATCCACCCTTCATTAATGTAACAATAATATTCTGACTCGAAATACGGCTATTACAATTGTTGCCTCTTTTGAGGAGTCTGTGTGTGAGTGTGTTGAGACGAGAGCTGTAGAGAAGAATCACCATCATTCTTGCACCATTTCAATTGGATTTGCTTGAAAGATCATGACGTAATGATTCCCCATTCCTAACAATCATTTTCATACAATTTTTGTGTTAAGTGGTGGCAACTTGATTGGGTTTTGAGGTTTTTATGCTATTCACTAGTGAAAAAAGTACCGACTACAAAACTACACTTAGATCGTCCAATACGCGTTGATAATTTGATTAATCGGTCGGGGTTGGTCTAATTGATCCTAGTAATCCGTAGCAATAAGAATTAGTTCATTTGATTATGTAATGAATGATTTCGAATCAAATAGGTGTCGTCTATGTGTACTTGAATCACAAGTGTTCTTGTACAAAGGGAATTAAAAATGTTCATCTGCTATGAATCGTAAATTACAGGTAGGACCGTAAATCGAGAACTTTGAGTAGGACAAATCATTAATGAGTTGAGTCTCTTTGTGAGATTCCTCGATCGGAAACCTTGAATCGAAAACTACATATTGAAAATTGTGACATGATTGTGGAATAGCATATCGTGTGAATTGTATTTCAGATTGTAAACCGGAATCGAAAATTAGAACTTCATGGAATCATAAAATCGCTGAAACCAAAATTAAGAATCGTAAATTTGAAGTATTTATTTTAATCGAAAATGGTGTGTCAAGTGGAATCGCAAATCACTTAATTATGTGAATCACAAATTAGTATTTATATATAAATCGCAATTGTAGACTAAATGATGAATTGAAAACCAGGATTATATATGAATCAGGGTTCTAAAAAACGCGCCATGGCGGCGCCAAGGCGTGAGGCGCGACTCCGCCGTTAAGAAACAACCCTCAGCGGCGAGGTTAGGCGTGACGTAAGCCAAGGCGGCATAAGGCGCGCCTTTACGCGTCTTATGGCGAGTTTTATAAGATGTGGCGCCCCAAAAACATTTTTTTTTAAATTGACTTTTTTTATATACATTTTGCGGTCGCATGTTTTGAACTTCTATAAATTTGTATTTTGTATTTTATATATGTTACTTAGCCCCTAATTTGTGCAACTTTGTGTAATTTGTACATTAATAATGATAAATTGGATATAAATATTTATGAAATATATACAAAATTGCCGCCTTAGGTGCTGCCTTAAAAAACGCCATGACTCGCCATGGCTCCTAAAGCTTGAGGCTTGACCTCGCCGCCACGCCACGCCTCACGTTATTTAGAACCTTGATATGAATCATAAAAATGGGGGGTGACATCGAATCGCAAATCGCATGTAACACTGAATCGGAAATTGTATGTGTATTACACTTCCAATCGAAAACCAAGGTGAGTGGGTGGAAGCGAAAAGTGGGAGGGGTTGTAGGTTTCAAGACAGGACCGTTAGTGTCTTCTGTATAGTATACCTTCAAACAGTGTTTAATTTAGTGGAACCATGCTTCTAGGTTCGTGTTTGTAGACGTGATTAATTTCCCGAAACTTCTGTTTGTTGTGGTTACTCTATACTACTAATCACGTGACTTTCCACAGACTTTCCTATTATATTGTGATGACCATACAAGTTTGATATTCTACTATTATATGTCGATGTGACATTTATGCGTATATAGTTGGGCGCTAGTTATTGTAGCTTTGACAAAGTATGTGCAGTTGAGCACTTAACTGCCTGTGTGGTATTACTTGATTATGATGTGAACTTGTTACGTGAGTACGTGCTATCAAGTATAATATGCAAGTACTATGTTAGCTCACTAACTTATATGTTTACTCGTATTTGTAACTCTGATTTTTTATTTTGAACTGTAAGTCCTAGGACATGTAAATACTATTGGAAAAATATTTCTGTATGGTATATTATATATTGTTGACATACTTTGGTTAAAAAATAATTTGCGCATTATAAAGTCAAAACTCAATCTTATAGTTGTTTCACTTGCAAAATTATGTTGCACGCTTTATTATTTTGACTTAATCAGGATCACAATCACTTACCAACTAGTGAAAACAATTTTGTGATTTCGAATTGTAATTATCTGTATATAAAATAGAATCCAAACACCCCCTAGTTAATTTTTCGCGTTGGATCTTTTTAACTATTTCAAGGAATAAATCTAGTTAAGTTATGAAATCTGCAACCCTGAGAACAAAGTGTTATAGATATTGATATGGGCGGACTCAGGATTTTTATTGACCGGTTGCACTATATAATGGCGAAAATAAAATTGAGAGTGTTGTTCGGGTTTTTTCTCGGGTTTCCGGTTAATCGGGTCGGATTAACGCGGTTTCGGCTGTTATTATGGTATTTTTAGAGCCAAAATTTAAAACAAAACACAATTTATATCAAGACATGTTAATTAAAATGCTATTTTTAAAGTAAAATAAAGTATTTTAAAGGTATAAATTGAACATTTAACTATTTCCTATCATTTATTTTAAAAAAAATACCATTTTTCCTTGATTTTGGTGGCATCACCGATAGCACCTCAAAAATTTACCAGTAGCACCGTTTAAAAAAATTGAAAATTAACACTACGAACCGTCAAAAGACCGGTGTCCCGTGACCCCCCTCCCCACCACATAGGTTTGCCACTGATATTGACTCTTGACCTGCAACCAACTCTTCTCATTTGTTGTAAAACATAAGTACAAACGAAAGTGCTCCACATACATCTTAATTTCCTTAAAACTACATGTATCAAAGGATTATAATTAAATTGGGCAAATTACCGAGAAAGATAACTAAAATATTCAAATTTGCCAATAAAGGTAACGTCTATTTTTTTGGGCCAAGAAATGATTATAAATTTTAATCTTTAACAAAAAGGGAAAGAATGACCTCTTATACCTGCTGACCACCCAGTCAGCAGGTTACCGATGACGTGACTGCATATGTGGCAGCCCAGTCATCACCTAAGCTAACATGTTGTACATGTGGCAGTCCATGTCATCACCTAAGCTAACATGTTGTACACGTGGCAGTCCATGTCATCACCTAAGCTAACATGCTGTACACGTGGCAGTCCATGTCCTCAAATTCTTTTTTACCTTTTTCTAAACAATATTAATCATTTATGTAATAGATTACCAACTAACTAATAATAATTAATTACTATAACATCTTATAATAATTAATTAACCATTAATTACTTACCAATTAGTTATAATTATCTTTTTAAACATTATTTGAATTTATTTTTAAGTATAATTATTTTATTATTGATTTCTTGAAGAACATCTACAGATTTATGTCCAAGGTGTTCTAACAGATTTTTGTTCATTGTTCTTTGAAGAACATCTTACATCTGGATCTTTGAAGAACATCTTACATGTACATCTACAGACTTGTGTTCTTGAGCACTCAAACAAACACATACATACACAGATTCAAAGTAAAAAACAGGTCTGTAGAAAAACCTAAGATCTGAAAACCCTAAGATGGAACTTATGTGAAAACCTTAAGATCTGAAAAATGGAAGTTACGTGAAAACCCTAAGAGAGAAAACCCTAAAATCTGAAAACCCTAAGTGAAACAGATCTGAAGAATCAGCGCCGCCATGAACCACTGATGGTCAAGAACAAAGTAAAATCTGAAAAACCCTAAGTGAAAACCCTAAGATCTGAACTTACGCGACGGTGGTGAGGACACGACAGTGGCGCTGGTGCGATGGTGGAGCTACGGTGGAGAATCTGAAACTTGAACAGAAAGAGAGAGATGGTGACGGTGGTGCGATGGTGGAGCTACGGTGGAGAATCTGAACTTGAACATAAAGAGAGAGATGGTGGCGGTGGTGCGATGGTGGAGCTACGATGGAGAATCTGAAACTTGAACAGAAAGAGAGAGACGGTGGCGGTGGTGCGATGGTGTAGCTACGGTGGTTGTGGTGCGATCTCGAAGAACAAAAAGAGAGAGAGGGATCTGAACCTCGAAGAACAGAAAGAGGTGCCAACGGTGGTGGAGTCTACAGTGGCGATGGCGGTGTAGATCCGTGGATTGCTGGTGGTGGCGATGAGGTGGTGCCGATGGAACCATCTTCGGAGAGAGGGGGGAGAGAATGAGAGAAAACGTGAAAGAGAGAGGGTAGTCAAAGAGGTGACACAGGTACAAATGAAAATGCCACATCAGCATTTTTGGTAAATAAAAATGTCACATCAGCATTTTGGTTGCCACCTCAGCTGAATTCTAACCGGTAACCTTTCCTTCCGGTTACCGGTTCCCTTTTTCGTTAAAAATTGAAATTTATAATCCTTTGTTGGCCCGAAAAAATAGACGTTACCTTTATTGGCAAATTTGGATATTTTAGTTACCTTTCTCGGCAATTTGCCCAATTAAATTTGTTGTGTCAACAAACATGTCAAAATCAAAATGTTTGTAGAATTCCAGTTCAACACATAAAAGTTGATTTTTTAAATCAAGTTTCATCTAATCAACCATACTCACCCCATTGTATCCATTATAGCAATTTAATAGTGTACGAAATTCATAGTTAACGTACCAGTTTCAATCCTATATATCCTTGATTCTTATGTACAGAGTTTGAAATATCAAGTGCATTGAGTGAAATCAACATGAAATGAACTAATCAAACTGAGACAATTGCTTCCACAATGGAAGAAGCAAATCTCTCCTAAAAATCTAAAATCATTATAATTAAGTAATTAACTTCATCATATACTCCAACCGATACCCAAGCTTCAAAATTGTGCTTGTAGCAGTATACCCTATGTGAGATTAGGTCTGTCAATGGGGCAGATCGGAGCGGATCATTTAAAGATCTGACCTGACCCTTATACTCATTTAATTGGATCTGGATCTGACCCATTAGTAATGAGACCCATTTAATTGGATATGGATCTGACCCATTAGTATTGGATCTTGACCCGGGACGACCCCTTTAATATTAAATTTAATATAATTTGACCCAATCCCCACACCTACCACACCCCACACACCTACCACACCCTACCCCTACCTTACCCTTACCCTACACCACCCCACCCCACCCACCTAGCCCCACCCCTAACACCTATCCTACCCCTACCTAACATACCCTACCCTACCCTACCCCACCATCTATCCTACCCTATCCACACGTTACCCCTTACCCCACCCTATATATCTTAACCCCACCCTACCGTAGGTGGTAGCGTCTTTATTTTCAACTCTAGAATTATTATTGCAAAATTTACTATCAAAATAAATTTGTCAATGTGATTTTGAAATCACCCAAAATTAGAATGGCAAAGTCTTAATTCTAAATATTAATTTAAATTAAATAAAAGAATTATTAGCGAGGCTTCGTTAGATTGCTTTCAATAACTCGTAAACTCTAGCCTTCTCATTTGCTAGCTATGAGCCTATGTGTGTATACACAACTTAAACACACACGTAAAAGAAAAACAGAAAATAATGAAAATAAATAGAAAAACTATCCATCCATGCATATATATTAATGTGTAAACACACACGTAAAAGAAAAAGAGAAAAAATAAATAAATAGGAAAACGATCCATCGATGCATATATATTAATGTGTTGGCAGCCACGCAGTTAGACGGATTAGGAAAAAGATGTTAACGGCTTCTTTAATTTAGGACTAACGATCGAATCGAGGAGCTAATTGGGAATTCGTCCCGTACTGACTTGTCACAGTGAGCCTTGTAACCACGCAGACATGTGGCGGCAATAACACGGCGACATCGATGACGGCGGCCGGTGGTGGGAGTGGTAGCAGGCGGCGGTAACTGTGGTGACGGTAATCGGACGTGACGGTGGTGGCGACAGCGAAGGTGACGACAGTGGCGGCGGTGGGTGGTGGTCGATGGCAACGGTGACGGTGGTGGGAGCGGTAATGGGCGGCAGCGGCGGTGGGTGGTGGCGGCGGCGGAGGTGACGTTGGTGGAGGTGGCGGATGTGGCGGTGGTGACGGCGGCGGTGGCTGCGGCCGGGGTGGGGTGGTCACAAGCGGCGGCGGCGCCGGTAGGTGGTGATTGATAAATTGATGATAATTGGTAGTTGTTAAAATTAAATTGTAGTTTAATATTAAATGGGTCGACCCAGACAGATCTTGGATCGACTCACGTAGTGCCAATTAAATGGGTCGACCTATTGGATCTCTTATTGGGGCGATGGATCCAACTTTTAGACCCATTGGATCATTTAAATAGGACAGATCGGATCGGATCTAGGGCAGGATCTGCCCCATTAACAGGTCTATGTGAGATGCCGGGTGCGGGCAGAGTCAAAACTCACAACGTTCCGACAGATCCCCGAGTCTTTCACAATGTTCAATTCAGTGGTATCGTTTCACATTTGAAGGTGGAAATAGGAAAATTATTTCAGGTATTTAGGTTATATATTATAGTTTATCATATAATTTATTTCATGGATTTTCTTGTTTTCCTTTTTTCCTTTGTTCTTATTGTTTTATTTTCTACTTTACCGGGGGTCTTTCTCAGGAAGCAATCTCTCTACTTACGGGTAGAGGTACGATGGTCTACATTACACTTCCCCCATACCCCGCTATAGCAGGATTACGTATTGTTGTTGTTGTTGTGTATATAATTTATTTCATGGATATTTAGCACTTCTGCAATTTACTTATTTTCAGTAAAAGGTACGGTATTAGCATGGATTCTACATCTTAAGGCATTGCACGGCTGCACCTTTTGTAGCTCAATATCGCTTGAAGATTCTTTCTTAAAGCTTATTTCTACTTTTAAATTAAAGTTTCTGTTTTTTAAATGATGACTAGGGGCCACCAAATCTATTTATGCCCCCGAGCAATCTGATGTTGGTCGGATTCTTCAAGTTGATACACTACTACAAAAAACACATTTAGACCTCCAGTTTTAGACCCGGTTTTTTAAAAAATACTAAAAAACCGGGCTTAAAAGTACAAACGCGCGTTTTTAACGAATCAGACCCTGTTATTTACTAAAAAACCGGGTCTATATGTCTGAAAAACATTCTGGCCCGGTTCTTATACAAGAAACCGGGTCTAAATGTCGTCTTTCAGCGTGTATCGAATTTTTAAATAAATTATGGCCCGGTTTTTTATTAAGGAACCGGGTCTAAATATTATATATATTTATATTATACAAATATTATACACTAATGAAAAATTAAACCTCCCGCCTTCCTCAGCTCGTTGCCTCCATCTGAATATCTCATTTTGAGTTTTTTCATTATTCATTTTTTGTGCCCTAATCCCTAATGGCCTAAAAGCATATACCTCCCGAGTCCCACCGTCGACTTCCATGAGACCACCGATTCACTGAAGCGGTGAAGCACAGCTGTTCCACGAGACCAACGAGACCTCAGACCACCAAAGGCCGCCGGCGGTTTGTTCTACCGGTCGCAAGACGCACAGTTGTTCCACGAGAACAACGAGACCTCAGGTCGCCGGCTGTTTGTTCTACCAGTCGCCGACGCAGTGAGCCAGTGATGCACAGTTGTTCCGCCAGTCGCACCAAACTCCAAAAGCCGAGCAGTGACGAAAAGTTCGCCGGCGCTGTTCCACCATTTCTCGACTTCCACTCACAAAGGCGGCAGACGGCAGTGCTCTGTTCCAAGTTCCAACTTCTAGTCTTCCACGATTCAAGAAGCATTGTTGTAAGGTACTAGTTGTTTGATTAAATTACTACTTGAAGTCTTGATGCTCTATGTTACTCATCCACTACTGCGCATCTAAATATCTAATCGATTCTTGATTTCTGATTAAATTAACAGTATTTGCAAATTGGTTGTTTCAATAGCTTAATGGGATTTTGATATTTGAACACAAACATATAGTTCACACTGCCGATTTAGTTAGGAATCAGGGTATTAAATGGGTAATTGTTAATTACATTTTATTTTCTGATTTGGGGTTAGTATACGTGTAAACAATTTGATTTGGGAGTTAATTACACTTTATTTTCTGATTTGGGGATTCAGAAGCTTTGAACCTGCAAAGATAGCATATAATTACTATAAACAATGTCATGGTGTAAAAACAACAGGTCACTCCTGTTCTTTGTGGTGATTGGTGAAAAAATTATATACACAACAATGTCATGGACCTCATGATGTAAACCTGTTGTGTATATATGCAAATATAGTAATCTAAAAGTAATATCAGTAGGAATTTTAGGACCTGTTCTGTGTTCTTCGTGGAATATACACAACAGGTTATTAATATTTACATTAATTTTCATTAATCTCAGTAGAAATATACACAACAGGTTATTAATATTTGCATATATAATTGTTTAGCTAGATTACTATATTTTCATTAATTTTAGATTAACTTTTACATATGTACACAACAGGTCCTAATATTTGCATATATAATTACTATAAATTTGATAGGAAGTATATGGAAGACAATCACTACTAGAATCTCAAACTCTTTTAACTGTCCATAATTAAAAATTTGACATTAAATAGACCAAATATATAATCACCATAATAGAATAACACCTGATGCAGAGATACTAAAATGATGTTAAAGTTATGACTTCTCTAAATCCATCAAAGTTCTTTTAGATGTTTTTTTAGCTTAAGTATATGAACACCCCTAATACAAAGAAAGGATATAACCAATCAAGATATTTTAGTCTTAGCTTCTTATTTTTCTTTCTTATTGCAGTTTTGGATTTTGTATATAACCAACCAAGGATTTGTGTCGATTTCCCCCTTGTTCGTATCTCCATACGATCAACCACAAACTACAGTATACTTCTTATTAACTATTAAACTATTTTGATGTGAATATTATTACATATACATTATACTACATGAAACGGGTTAATTTCATATGTTTATTGTAGGACTCAAGACAAGGAGCACGATTTCCATAACATATGTTTCATGGAAAAAAGGTAAGAATTTTCTTAAATTTATATAGAATTCATTTTTATTATACTTAATACACTAATTTTAGTTCTTTTCTTTTTTCGGGCTGTTAGAACTGTAATGAAAGATAAAAAGGAAACCCATATGAAATGGACGTTCGCCAAGGTAAATTATCTTGATCATCTAATGTTAGATATATATTAAATTTATTTGTGTGTTGAATTTTATCAAATTCAGTGCAATCAACAATCAAACGTGTGGCTATTACATCATGCGGTGGCTCCACGAATTTATGGTTCATGGACAATTTTGTTTTCCGGATATAGTAAGTGCTTGCAAGTAAAATTTTGTTTTTCGGATAGAACTATAATATTTTTTTGAAATTTGTCTATTATCACTTGTTAAAATCTCTTAGTTGAATAATTTCTTTTTATCTTAATATGTACATAGATTCCTTCGAAGAACACTAGTCCATTTGACCAAAAAGATTTGGATGCTATTGTTGGTATATGACTTGAGACATTTATGCCGGCTTTCCTTAGCAAGTGATGAGATATTAAGGTATATATACATGCTTTTTTCTTTTAGCCCAATGATGACGAAATTATGTTAACGAAGAAGAACTTGTTACGTATACTTTAATCTACTTCATTTTTTGCTATAAATTATTTATGTTATTGTTAGTAATTAGTTACTAAGATAATTCTTTCTTTCTATTTGTGTATGGTTTCTTTCTAATTACAAGAGATAATCTATGCGTCGCGTTGCAAGTTAAGAAGTATACATGTTCCAACAAATATTCTTGCTATGTAGATATAATGTCAACTTTTTTGTTTTAGCTCCTTTGATTTTTGCCACATTTACAAATGAGCCCAAGATAGTGGGTACAAAATGTTGTTTAGACATATGGTATTAAACATAGATTGGTTCATTGAACAATCCTTTCGAATTGCTCGAATTCAACTAATGGGAATTGTTATTATGGTCGGTTAATCAATTTGACTCAATTGGTTTTAATTTATTATTTAATAGTTGTTTATTATCATTGTGATGCTACATGGTTTGAATGTTATTAGCTCGCAAAAACAGGAAAAATATAAAAACAAAAAAATTTTTTTTAAAAATTTAATTGATGACGTACCCACGTCCAGGCCTAACAAATGCCAAAAGGCCTGCCAATAATGCCTTTTCAACATCCAAGTCCAAGCCAGACCTGGCTTAGTTCAGGGCAACTGGTTGCAGGACAACGACATCCTCGTCAGAGATGGTTACAGGCCAGGCCTAGTTCCTTGCTACATGGCCAGCACAGGCCTGGCACAGTTAACAACTTTGTTACAAGTCCTTTCGCCCACGGCAGGCCCAGCCTAACAACACACCATACTATAGGTAAAGCCCTGGAGCTAATTACTACAACCTTGCTACAACTCTTACACGTGTCTTAAGGTCACAGGCCCGAGCAGGCGTGCCATGTCTAAGCTAAGACACACGTAGGCTCGCTGTGATTGGATGAAACCGGTAAGGGGGAGCAAATCGCCTTTACAGTATAAAGGTACTGTCAATAACCCCACGATTGGCTGACACATAGTGGGGAGCAAATCGCCTTTACAGTATAACGGTACTGTAAACAACCCCACGTTTGTCTGACACATAATGGGGAGCATATCCCCTTTACTGTGGAAAGGTACACCCTTTCTGATTTCTCACAGGAGATTGTGACACCTGTCACTCATCTTAACGGTCCGCTCAAGAGAACCCTCAACTATAAGTAGGAGATAACCGTCTCCTACCAAGGTATGCACCTTTCACAGCCTAAACACTCTCCTCTAAGCTCTTTACCATTGCCATGGCTAACTTGAGCGTTGGAGCGGCTTACAGGGCCTGGCCCCTGTAAGTTCTCTAACGTAGTGTTTCCTTTGTTTTGTAGGTCTCACCCTTCAACCAAACTTTCCTTCGAAGATAATCCTACACTGTTCATATTAACCTTGAACTTGTTCACTTTACGAGCAAACAAATGGAGCCATCCGTGGGACCAAGTTCTTGAATACGTTGTCCACGTTCTTCACTCACGAACTTTTCCCTCCCTAAAACCTTCGTCGAAACCTTACCCGTTTTTGTTCAAAAAGATGGAACGACCAGTCTTTTCTGCTGGTCCGTCCTACAGAACACCACAAGCTAGCTCGGTTCCGATCACCTCTTCTGAAACTCCGGTCTTCTCCACCATCTCTAGCCAACCCAGCACTCCCCAGAACCCACTACCAAGCACCATCCATGGTGGGGCAGCTCTTTTCAGCGCTAACCCGCCATGGTTTTCATGGATGGGAACACCCGAAACCCCCGTACAACCCATCAACTTACTGCAAATGTTGCAGAGTGGAGGTGCGCGGACTAAAGTCGCGCCGCCCATGATGAGCATGTCCGTAACAGCACCAACGACACCAAACACATTAGCCTCAGGCTCAACGGTCAGTGCTGAAGTCTCGGCAGCCTTGGCAACATTGGCTCAATACTTCGGATCCACGAGCTTGCAGGGAACAGGAGGTCAGAACAGTAGTCCTTACCCTGCAAACTCCACCCAGGTTGTAAGTCCTTTCACTACTTTCCCTCCTTACCTTACCCCACAATATCCCATGACACCAACGCCTCTGGGGACACCGTATTGCCCACCCCAGGTGATACCCCCCTTCACACCGCAAATCTATCCCCAGGGACCCAACCCTTACTAGGTAACCATGGGAAGCGCCGGGAGCTTCATGGGAGGTCAGGTATATCAGCCAGCGGGGGGACAGATGGACTGGGCACAAGTATTGCATGCCCTGCCCATGATAATGCAGTTCGTTAACGCTGGGGGAATGTCAGGCCTGCGACCACCCGTTCATCCTGGATTGCATGCCACAGCAGCCAACTCTCCTTTCGTCCCTTGGATAGCCACTTTCGACCTCCCCATGGGACTCAAGATTCCAAGCAACGTGGGCACTTACGATGGAGAAGACGACCCTGACGATCACCAAAGCCTCTTTGAAGGAGCAATGAAAACCCAAAAGTGGGTAGACCCTGTGGCCTGCCACATGTTCCCTATGACGCTAAAGGGGGCAGCCAGGGAATGGTTCAATTCACTACCCAAAGGCTTGGTGACGGGAATAGAAGACTTGAGGTCCAGATTCTCATCCCACTTCATGCAGCATAAAAAACACAATAGAACTCATTTGGAGGCCCATATGATCAGACAAAATGTGGGAGAGACCCTGGAAGATTATATCCTAAGATATACTAAAGAGAGTTCCCAGATCAAGGGCCTGGTGGAGTCACAAAGAATCTCAGGCTTCATCTTTGGCCTTCGAAAAGGGGCCCTCACAGAAGAGTTGTCCAGGAAGATTCCTCAGACTTTCCAGGAGTGTATCGATATAGCATATGCCTTTGCCAGAGGAAAGAAGGTTAATGCACAGATGGAGGGGGTTTCCCCGTCCAAGAAAACCCACCACGAGGGCTCGCGAGGCAAGACCTGGAGAGACAGGGGCAGCAGAAGGGGAAGATACGATCCACCTAGCTACGTAACTCACAATAAACCATACTCCAAGCTAGTGGAAGACACCTCCAGGTTAGTGGCTTCACTTTCTAAAACTCCCTCGGAAATTTTACAAACAGAGCGTATTAGAAATTCCTTCCGAATACCACCCCCATGTCTCGAAGGCCCAAAGACACTAAAAAATACTGCAAGTTTCATGAAGATAACGAGCACGATACCAATGATTGCAAAGAATTGAAGAAGGAGATAGAATCTGCCATTAGGGCCGGTAAGTTGGATCACCTGGCCCAGGGGGCAAAAGGCAATAAGAATCGGTCGCAGTGGAAGGCTAGAACACCTCCACCCCCACCACCGGAGGGCAGAATCAAGATGGTCCAGACCAGGGGTGACATAGGAAAGAGGCCCCGGCAGAACGACCCGCCTGAATGGCAGAAAGCTGAGATTACATTCCCTCCCTCTACGTGTCACCAAGGATCCATGGATCCCATTGTTATTACAGCAAGGTTGGATAACTTTGAAGTATCCAGAATATACTTGGATGGAGGGAGTTCAACCGAAATCCTATATGATCATTGCTTCCGGCAGTTACCAGACCGGATCAAGAAACAACTAAAGCTTGCATCCACTCCCCTAACAGGGTTTGCAGGTGAGGTTGTGTGGCCTATTGGGTACGTCCCGCTGGTAGTGGGGTTGGGAAAATACCCCTGCTACCGGGAAGTAACCTTGGAATTTGCAGTGGTTCGAGCACCATCCAGATACAACGCCCTCCTCGGCAGGCCCGCGTTGTCCAGCTTTCAAGCGATCCCATCGACAGTACATTCCATGGTCAAATTCACTACCCCCAGCGGCATAGCAACGGTACTGAGTACCCCACCCAGGGCAGTCGAATGCGCACAAGTACAGGAACAGCATAAGCCCCATCCTGGCCGCAGCCACCCTACCAGCACAGAAGAAAAGATTGTTATCAACACAGATTACCCGGAACAAACCATTCAAGTTGGCCACACGCTTAGCCAAGGAACTAAAAAAGAGCTAATCAACTTGTTGAAAAGAAACACTGATGTTTTCGCCTGGGCACCAACTGACATGAGTGGTGTTCCAAAACATCTAGCTGAGCATCACCTACAGATCAACCCTAGCATACGGCCAGTGAGACAAAAGAAAAGGGGCTTGGCCCCAGACCGAAGCAAAGCATTTTGCGAAGAAGTCAGAAAATGGGTAGAAGCAGGTATCATGCGGGAAGTTAAGTACCAGACTTGGGTAGCTAACCCGGTAATGGTCAAGAAACAAGACGGGTCCTGGCGCATGTGCGTCGACTTCACTAACATCAATAAAGCCTGCCCAAAAGACAATTACCCGTTGCCCGAGATAGATTGGAAGGTCGAGTCCCTGACCGGTTTTCATTACAAATGCTTCCTCGATGCATACAAGGGGTATCATCAGATTCAGATGGCAGAAAAGGACGAAGACAGAACGGCCTTTCATACTGATATGGGCATCTTTTGTTACACTAAGATGCCCTTCGGTTTAAATAATGCAGGGGCTACTTACCAAAGGTTAGTAGATAAAGCGTTTGCTGAATAGATTGGCAGGAACTTGGAAGCTTATGTCGACGACATGGTGATCAAGAGCAGTACTGAAAAGTTGCTCCTAGGAGACATCCAAGAAACTTTCAACACTTTGAGGTCCATCAACATGAAGCTAAATCCCTCAAAGTGTTCCTTCGGAATGGAAGAAAGAAAGTTTCTTGGTCATATTGTAACCCCCGATGGAATTTAGGTTAATCCTAAACGAGTGCAGGCAATAATGGCACTCAAAAGCCCAACCACCATGAAGCAGGTACAAAGTTTAAATGGAAAACTTGCAGCCCTGGGGAGATTCGTGGGAAACTCGGCAGAGCGATCAATACCTTTCTTTCACACGCTGAAAGGATGCATCAAGAAAACGACTTTACCTGGACGACCGAGGCTGAGCAGGCCTTCCAGGAAATCAAGAAATGCATGGCCAGGTTACCTACCCTCACCGCCCCTAAGGAAGGAGAAACCATGATTCTATACTTGGCTAGTTCCCGCGAGTCGATAGCATCCGCCCTAGTTGCCACAAGGGGAGTAAAGCAAGTCCTAGTATATTTTATCAGTAAAGCCCTGCAGGGTCCGGAAATTAATTATCCGGCAATTGAAAAGCTGGCGTATACGCTAGTTCACACTGCTAGACGCCTGAGAAGATACTTCCAAGCACACCCAGTACGAGTTCTCACAGACAAACCGCTGCGCTAGGTATTGTCAAGACCTGAAAATTCAGGAAGACTGGCCAAAAGGGCCATTGAAATCGGTGAACATGAAATAGAGTTTGCACCAAGAACAGTCATCAAGGGTTAAGTGTTAGCAGATTTCATGGCTGAAACAGAGCCAGAAGAACCATGTCAGACTACAGCCCCCACTTCCATAAAAGAACAACCCAGCCATAACGCCTGGTCTCTCTATACAGATGGTGCGGCTAGCTCCGAGGGTTCGGGGGCAGGCCTGATACTAATAAGTCCAGAAGGAGAAGAGCACACATATTCCCTGCACTTCGATTTCCCAGCCTCGAACAACGAAGCAGAATACGAGGCACTGCTGGCAGGGCTCAGGTTAGCTTCCAAACTCAAAGTCTCACACTTGCAGGTGTTTGTGGATTCACAGTTGGTGGCAAACCAAGTCAATGGAAGTTTCGAAGCAAAGGAAGAATCAATGAAAGCCTACAGAGCACAAGCACAACAAGAACTTAAAAATTTCAAGACCTGTTCAATCTCTCAAGTTAGGATATCCCAGAACAAGCGTGCTGATGCCATCAGTAAGCTAGCCACTTTTGCCTTCGAACACCTGACCAAGGAAGTGCTAGTAGAAGTCTTAAAGGAAAAGTCGATCACGGCTAGGGCAGAAGTCAGTCAAGTGCGTGAAGAAGACACATGGATGACCCTGTTCAAAGAATACCTGACGACAGGTCTCCTACCAGCTGATAAAACCCAGGCAAAAGCCTTGTGAATGAAGGCACCCATGTATAGGCTGAAAGATGATCACCTGTACAAAAAATCTTCTTTGGGACCTTTGTTGCGCTGTGTTGATCCAACTCAAGCAAAGCACATCATTCACGAAGTACATAGTGGCGCCTTTGGCCTTCATGCAGGCCCTAGGTCAGTGGTCACAAAGATCATGCGCCTAGGGTATTACTGGCCCACCATGTACACAGACACTGCAGCAGAGCTAATCAAGTGTGATTCCTGCCAACTCCATGCCACCATACCCTGCAGGCCGAAGCAAGATATGATACCAGTCACTTCAGCCTGGCCATTCTACAAATGGGGAGTCGACATAGTTGGCCCTTTCCCCACAGCCCCAGGAGGTGTCAAGTTTCTAATAGTCACCATAGACTACTTTACTAAATGGGTAGAAGCAAAACCCCTAGCAACGATCACAGGACGGAAAGTCCTAGCGTTTATTTGGGAACATATCGTCTGCAGGTTTGGCCTCCCCCACTTTCTGATAAGTGACAATGGAACACAATTCGCAGGAGAACCCCTAGTCTCTTGGTGCCAAGACATGGGCATTACACAGGTTTTTACCTCGGTGGCCCACCCCCAGGCCAATGGTCAGGTGGAAGTCACTAATAAGGAGCTGGTGCATGGGATCAAAGCCAGGCTGGGGCGACACAAGTCAGGATGGATAGATGAGTTGCTCATCGTCTTATGGGCACATCGAACGACACCAAAGCGTAGCACAGGGGAAACACCCTTCAGCCTTGTATGTGGGACTGAAGCGGTAATCCCCCCTGAAATACTGGTAGCCACTAACCGCACCCAGGTGTCTTCCGAAAGAAGCAACAACGAAGAGCTATGTGTCAACGCAATACTAGCTGAAGAAAGAAGAGACAAGGCAGCAGTACGCGAAGCAGAAAGAAAGAGAGAGATCTCCAGGTATTACAACCAGCGAGTACATCCCTGCACCCTCAAAACTGGAGATTTCGTTTTCCGAAAAAACGACGCAAGCCTGGCTCTAACACCAGGCAAACTCACACAAACATGGGAAGGACCCTACATCATAAGAGAGGCCAATCGCAACGGCTCTTGCCTTCTCAGCAATGTAGATGGCTCCCCCATCCCAAGATCATGGCACATCACCAATTTGAAAAAATGTTATGTATGAAATCCAGGTCTTTACCTGGTACCCCCTATTTGTATCAAAGCCCAGGTCACACCCTGGCATTATCTTATATGAAAAGAAAGGCATATACTTGCCATTTCTCGTTTGTAATTCTTAAATATATGTTACATTATCTCAATTACATCCGGTAGGGCGGAGTCATTGGCTCTCCCTATGGCGTAGGTACGGTCATTGGCCATCACTAGCTCCGGAAAGTCTAGTAAGGCGGGGTCATAGACTCCCCTGAAGGCACAGGTATGGTCATCGACCATCACTAGCTCTGGACTATAAACTTGGGCATTGCCCACACACACATACAAAGCTGACAAAAAGCATAAAAATAAACAGCATGTAAACAAAACTGTCATTAAATATATGCACAGTTACATATGAAAATTCCCCTCAGGGATACATCAAGAAAAATAAAAAAGAAGTTGCAAGTAACTAGAAGTAGACGCATTCGGGTCCACCCTATCAATATCTTCCCAGGTGCTATTTATCATGCCAGCAATCTGTTGAAGAAAGGGGAACTGCATGTTGGCAAGTTTGTCACTCCCGTCCTTCAGAGCCTGGAAAGCACCTGGGTCCAAAAAAGGAGACACCAGGTGGGCCGGAAGCTCAGGCGCTGCAGCCTTCAGCTAAGAAGCAGCTAGGTGCCTCCCCAGGCGCACAACAACATCATATAACGCTCCATAGGGCTCGCCATACTGCCTGGAGGCCCGTAATTTATTAACGAGGGAAGGGATACCCTGCACAAGAGATGAAAAATTACCTTGGGAGCTTTCGAATGCCTCGCCAAGACTCTTGTAAGATTCCTGCAAGTCTTCCAGGCGAGCGGCCAGGGAATCCCTCTCCAAGCCAACCGCAAGGGAATCCTGCCTTAGGTGGGTAATCTCTGCTTCCCTACCCAAGGCCACCTCCTCAGCCTCCCGTAACTTTGTCGTGACCTCCTGGAGCTGACTCTCCAAAGCCCCAACCTTTGAGAGCCTCTCGTTAGCCTCTTGAAGTTGGAGCTTCAGAGTCTCTACCTCCCTTACCAAAGCCTGGGCACGAAGCTCAGCATCTTCGGCCCTCCTTGCCACATTCTGCGCGACCAGGCGCTCCCTCCGCAGGCGTCCCTCCGACTCGTTGCGGGTTAGCATCTCTTTCACAGATGATAAAGCATTATTAATCAACCGCCGCCTGGTGTTTGCAAAACTGACGAGCATGCGGAACATACTCTCATCATCACCATCCAGGGTCTCCAATAAAGAAGCCTCAGAGGCCTGGTTCAGTGCTTCGGCGGGTAATAACCCATCAAAAAACTGGCGGCGCTCAGCACTATCTGTCCCATCAAAGGTGGGAGGAAGGGAGAACCTGGAAGACCAGTGGTCCCCCTTCTTCTGAGGCTCAAGGGCGGCCTGCACACAGTTAGCTGCAAAAAGCATAGTAAGAACAGGCCTGAAAGCGTATAATCAGCAAAACACAAGTGTAGATACTTACATCGGGCAGAAAGCTCAGCGACCAGGCGTTCCGCGTCCGCCTTTGTAAAGCTCGGAGTCACCCTAGGTGTCTGTGGCGTCTCAGTAGCAGCCGGAGAAGGCCTCTTCGCAGGCCTGTCCCCATCGGCAGGCTCCTTGCCTTTCCTCTTGGATCCACGGGAAGGACCAGCAGAGACAACAGGGTCACCTGTAACAGTAACCCGAGGCCCCTCATCCTCAGGATCAGCGGCGTCACCACCCCCCTCCTTTGGGTCAGCAGGACCCCCAGCAGAACTTCCCCCTGCAGCAGTCTCAGGAGGAACAACGGAAACAGGTTCTACTATCTCCACATCATCTGCACCAAAACATTGACGAAAGAAAACTTCAGGTGTATAAATTAATTTAGAGAAATACAAGTTAACACTCCACACACCAAGGTCAGAAGTGCCTCGTTCCTCTGAGTGACCAGCGCCAGCGACAGCATCAGTGCGACGCTTAGCGCGCAACTCCCTCCTGGGAAGTTCATTCAAATGCTCTTCGTCACTAGCCTCCTCGTCGGCCCGATCCCCTGCTGCACCTCCAAAGGTAGCCGCGGCGGCAGCGGTAGCAGCTTCAGCTTCCGCCTGTAGGGCGACATCTTCTTCCTCCTCCGTCATGGGAATAACCCTGATGACCGATTCATCGGCAGCCTGCATGTACTCCAGGACACCCATCGCTGCAAAAACAAATGAGGATCAGTAACGGGTCGACAATCAGAAAAAAACATAAGGATATTGCAGGAATTACCCTGCCCGCGACTGAGAATTTTAGGCTTGCGTGTACCAGGCCAATGCTGGCTCAGGCCAAGCATCACCAGGAAGCCCTCCTGGAAAGGACGCAGATTCAGAGTAAGCCCTGCCAGGAGATCAAAGACAATATTCCTATTCCCAGACAGGACAGGCTCCTTGTTAACCCTGGAGGACACCTCATCGCCGCCTCTCCAGACAAGCAGGCTTTCAAAGCCCTCAGGAAAAACATCAGTAGTGACGTCAATCCACACCCAGTGCTTCTTCCAGTCCTTTAGCCCCTTATCCTTGCTTTTAAAAACGAACCTCTTAGCTTGTTGCTTCCTCTTCTCGAATGTAAACCACGAACCAGCGCAGGAAAGGCCAAAGAAAGAACGAAAGATAGTAGGGCTGGCTCTACAGTTCACACTAACACTCACAGCCTCGAAAGCGGTAAGCCTTGCTAACCCAAATGGATGCAATTGAGAAAAACCAATACCGTAATGGCGGAGGGATTTGAGAAAAAACCGGCTAAAAGGAATCCGCAAGTTCCCTTCCTTCGCATACGCCATGTAGAACGCGGTGCAACCTTGCGGGGGTGCGTCAGCCCTATCATCAATCCCAGGAATAGAGGGATGGAACTTCGCCAACCATGGATAATCTCGCATAAAGGTAGCGAACCTTTTTGGAGTCACATCCGGAGCGACTTGAAGAACGGGATACCCCACGTTGCTCATCTTAAATAAATAGAAAGAAGAAAGGAAAGGTTTAGAAGGGTACCTTAATGAGAAAGCTTCGGAAACTGGTAGAAAGCTCTGGGAGGAAGAAGAAGATGAACAGTGGTCTGAGTTTTTGAACGCGTAAGAATAAAAAAACCCACCAAAGCCATTTACAGGTAACATGTCGACCCGACCCGGGTCACCAGAGAGTCGGGTAACCCTAACCGCATTAATGGGTGGGAAATTCGAAAGTAGCAAAAACCCACATGACACGCCGTTTCGGGTTGCTGTCAGTCATGACGTCACAACCATAAAAAAACGCCGTATGTCAGATCACGCGCCTTGAGTAGTGTGTGACATGACTGGCCGTGACAAACCATCACCACATCGCCGTATACCAGACCACGCACCACAGCTACGCGCCTTAACAGCTGTCCATAACTCTACACCATGTAGGACAGCTAGCAAACAGTAACAGCAAAATCCTCAACCCGATTCTTAGTCTAGCCTGCCATGACTAGTCATAACAGACTAGACTGAGGGACTTGATGACGTACCCACGTCCAGGCCTAACAAATGCCAAAGGGCCTGCCAATAATGTCTTTTCAACATCCAAGTCCAAGCCAGGTCTGGCTTAGTTCAGGGCAACTGGTTGCAGGACAACGACATCCTCGTCAGAGATGGTTGCAGGCCTGGCCTAGTTCCTTGCTACATGGCCAGCACAGGCCTGTCACACTTAACAACTTTGTTACAAGTCCTTTCGCCCACGGCAGGCCCAGCCAAACAGCACACCATACTACAGGTAAATCCCTGGAGCTAATTACTACAACCTTGCTACAACTCTTACACGTGTCTTAAGGTCACAGGCCCGAGCAGGCGTGCCATGTCTAAGCTAAGACACACGTAGGCTCGCTGTGATTGGATGAAACCGGTAAGGGGGAGCAAATCGCCTTTACAGTATAAAGGTACTGTCAACAACCCACGATTGGCGGACACATAGTGGGGAGCAAATCACCTTTACAGTATAAAGGTACTGTCAACAACCCCACGTTTGTCTGACACATAATGGGGAGAAAATCCCCTTTACTGTGGAAAGGTACACCCTTTCTGATTTCTCACAAGAGATTGTGACACCTGTCACTCATCTCAACGGTCCGCTCAAGAGAGCCCTCAACTATAAGTAGGAGATAACCGTCTCCTACCAAGGTATGCACCTTTCACAGCCTAAACACTCTCCTCTAAGCTCTTTACCATTGCCATGGCTAACTTGAGCATCGGAGCGGCTTACAGGGCCTTGCCCCTGTAAGTTCTCTAACGTAGTGTTTCCTTTGTTTTGTAGGTCTCACCCTTCAACCAAACTTTCCTTCGAAGATAATCCTACACTGTTCATATTAACCTTGCACTTGTTCACTTTACGAGCAAACATTAATAGATTCAGACCCGGTTTTTTAATATAAAACAGGGCTTAAAAGTGAACATTTAAACCTTAAAAAAGAAGAATCAGACCCGGTTTTTTTAACATAAAACCGGGCTTGAAAGTAGATTTAGACCCGGTTTTTTAACTGGGCTTGAATCATCAGATTTTCAGGCATTTTCAGGCTCCCCCCTTCAGGCCCCCCATAAAACCGGGCCTGAAGGGCTTAAAAAACCGGGTCTGAATGTGTTTTTTGTAGTAGTGATATCAACTCAAATCTATTACATTGACAACATCTGATCTCATTAGTCCGGTAATTAGTTAATTAAAATTCTTTTATAAGAAGACTGTTTAGTTCATAAATAATTTATATAAGATAAAGCTGAAATTACTAGTAATAATATATGATTCATATAGCATGAGTTTGTTCATAAACAAGGATACATATTTTGAGATATAGAAAGCATACAAAAATACATTTATCTCAAATTTCACATTTGTGAATATATCATATATTAGAAATATATATTATTACTTTATTTTATGAATTTAAAAAAAAAGGTAACCTTGATATATTTTCTAAAATAGAGAATAAAAAGTAAAGGTAATTTATTTATAACTTTATTGGTTTTAACTTTTGAATACAAAACTTCATATATTTTTATAGCAACCTCTTTTACTCTTTTATTTTTTATATAAAAATAAATTAATTAAATAAAAAAGTACCAAAAAGTAATTAATTAAATTAAAAGAGAAAAATAGAACGCATTTTAGTATCATTTGTTAGTTAATATAAAAGACTCACGTGTTATAGAAAGCTCAGCCCCTTTTTAGATAGAAATTGACTAAATCCAAACCAAATTACACATTTCAATGCTTTGTACAAGTTTATTTTTCAAGTGTTGCGTGGGGTCCGTGCATGTTAATAAATTTGAGATTGTTACGGTGGATAATTTTTTTGACTTTTTCTTCAAGGGTATCTATAAGGCTACGCGTTATGGGGAAGCCGATGGCTTCGGGTTCGATCGAGTAAGGCCAGGAACACCAAAACTCGATTTCGAGTTCGGGCTTCGAGTTCGGCCTTCGGGTCCTTGAGCTCGATGTGGAAGCCGATGAATTACACCCCACCCCCCCCCCCCACCCCCCCTCCAACGGCTCTTTTTTTGACCTTTTTTTTTTAATTTAATTAATTATCCAAACTCCATCTATAAATACTCCCTTTTTTATCATTTTAAAACCACAACATTTTATATCTTCTACTCTCTTTCACTCTCAAATACTTTTCATTTTTACTCTACAAAGAATATGGATCCAAATGAGGGTTCTACTCCACCATCATCCGGGCGTAACCGTTCCCGTGTTTCTAGTTCTACACCGACACGTCCGGAAATCAAGAGGAACATAATAGACAAATAGCGGAACAAAATAAAGAGGAACATAATAGACAAATAGCTAAATGTCGAAAGAGGAACATGGAAAATATGCAACCGACGAGTCATCTTTCGGGAGCGGCATTGGAAAATATGAAGGCAATGAAGGAGGAATTACGCCGTGAGTACGGTTGGGCGCCATTGGATTAGATATTATTTTTAATTTTTAAGTTAAAAATTATGTATTTTTTAATCAAGTTTGTTATTTAAGTTTAAATTATGTAATTTTAATTTTTAGTATTGTTTGAATTTTAATTTAATTAAATTAATGAATTATATTATTTATATAATTGGTTATTTGTTAAAATAAAAAAAAGATTAAAAAAATTGAAAAAAGATTGGGTAAGAGAAGGTAAGGTATAACTTGAAATTGGGTAAAGGAGAAAGGTAAGGGAGGGAGAATGATGTGGCGCTGATGTGGCTGCAGGTAAGCCTTACCTGCAGGTTACCCATAACGCGTAGCCTAAGGTTTTAAGGGTGTATATACAACATCACCCATTTTTAATTCTTTTATTTTTTAAATTTATGGGTTTAATATCAAAAAAGTGTACTGAACTTGTCACTTTTTGCTATTGTGTATACCTATCTATCAAAACTACCGTTTGATGTACTCAACTTTCTAAAACTACCATTTTATGTATTTAATCTGGTATAGTAGGTACACTGATGATTTGGCACAGGTTTTGGTGACATAGCAATGACTTGGATGTTGAAGTGTTCTTTTCACATTTAAAAGTAATTCAAAAAGGAAAAGAAAAGCAATTTAAATAATAATAATAATAATAATAATAATATTAAATAAATAAGATAAATTAACACAGATTAGAAACTACAGATCGATTTCAACCCATTTTCATCTTCTTCATCTTGGGGTTAATCTTCATCTTTCATCTTGCTTCATGTTTATCTTAGATTCGTCTTCATCTTCATCAGGCGCTACCACCACCACCACCGTAGCCGCTGCCACCACCACCACCACCACCTACATCGACTAGGAAGTACATATCGGAGATTATGGGTTTCTCCGTTTGAAGGCACCATCTGAGTTAGGGTTCCGACAGATCTGGGGTTCGTCGTTTGTTTGTTCATCTGAGTTTCTCAAACCTACTCGATTTACGACTGCACCATCTGAGTTCCGACTGCACCATCTGAGTTAGGGTTCCGACTGCACCATCCGAGTTTCTCAAACCTACTCGATTTACGAGTTTAGTTTCTGGGTAGAGTTCTTTGTTCATCAAACCTATTCGATTCACTACAGATCTGGGGTTCATCGTTTGTTTGAGTGTTCATTTGAATAGGTTTGATTTATCTGCTAGGATTTAAGTTCAATTTTGGGTTTCTTTTGTTTGATATTGTAAATGCAAATACAAAGAAGGTTGAAGATAAGTTTGATTCATCTGTCTTCGATTGTTTTTTAGGATTCCTTTTTACAGTTCTTGTTTGGGATTATCAGGTTCTGTGTTTATTTAAAGATTATCAACTTGGGTTAATCAATCTGAAGCTTGTGTGTTTATTGAAGTATTCATGTTTATCAACTTTGTTTATTTAGGGTTCTTCAATCTTCATCTGTTCTTCATATTAGTTTTGGTTCTTCATTATCTTCATTTTAATGGATGGAGATTACTGATGTGGCAACAATATTGATGAGGTGGAAAGTTGAAACATTAAAAATAAATAAAAAATAAAAGAAATTACCGGTTACCTGTTTAGTAGGTAACCGGGTACATCAAATGGTAGTTTCTAAAAGTTGAGTACATCAAACGGTAGTTTTGAAAAGTGGGTATACACAATAGTAAAAAGTGTCAAGTTCAATATACTTTTAGAAATTAAACCCTAAATTTATTGACATAATTGAGTTAAGCAACCGCAGGATTAGGAAATATGTGGAAGCATTGGTGCGCCGACATGACATAAAATTAAACGTAAGTCACATGGTTCTTTTTAAATAAACAATATTTTTCTTAGATATTTTTTAGTTTATAAAATTCGATATTCATGTATTATAGGTAGTTACTTATAGAGTGATCCTTATAGAATGGGGATTATAGAGTGATCCTTTTTTTCTTTAATAAAGTTGGCTTTTCAAAAAAAAAAAAATTTATAGGTAGTTACTTTCCAAATGAATGGGGTTGACCATCCTTCTGAGTCTATTCATGTACTTCATGTGTGAAAAATGAGAATGAAACTTTGGAAAAGGAAATCTACCGTTGCTAAAATTATTCGTCTTCAATGCACGTAAGCTTTCATATATTTTGATTTTTGAGCATAGGTAGTAACAAGGTTGAATTTTATATATAGTTTTCTTAAACCTTATAATATCGTATTTACCCTACTAAAAGTTACAATATTATATATATCCTTACTAAACTTTAATTTTGATATATACCTATATTATCAATTTATTGATAATTAAAACTCTAAAAGTCTTGAATAATAATTATAAGATAATACATTGTTGACCCTAATACATTTATATATTCCACACCACTTGGTTTTGTTAAAATATATTCCAAGTACTCAACTTTGTGTATTGATATCTAATTCACACATACTCTGTTTTGGACACATTATATATATTTTCGAAGCTCTAATATCTGAGAACACAAACCCTCTAAGAATTTAATATATATAACACTTATATGTGTATTTAAATGTGTCCAAAGTTAGTAAAATACATTATTTTACTAAACTTTCCAAAGTTAAATTTATTTTATATGACGAATGATGTGAATGATTCAGTTGATTTTTAGAATTCTTGTAAAAATGCAGTTGTGTGGAGTTAGAGGTGGCCGAAATGCTGCCGCGCAAGCATCATTTTGGCAGCCAAAATTTGGACTCTCATTTGTTCTTGGATTTGAATCAGAAACAGAAAGAAATGCTGCCATTATGCTTGCAATAAGATTTGCATTGTATTGTAATGTAAGTTTCTAATTTCTTAACTCCTTACTATTTGACATTTATTCACGGGAAGTGATATTTTTTGTTAACAACACTTAACTGAGCGGTAATTAGTCATTTCACTATTCAGTCATTTAAGGGGTTTGTGAGTGTAACAACACGTAACTTAGGTTTTTGTTACCGCACAAGTGATTTCCCTTTTTTTATTCCGTCAAGAAAATAATTTTGAACCTTTACATGATTATAATCACGGATAATGCTTGTTGGCCCTGATGATAAAGCAGCCAAGAAGCCTTAACCTCTGCTATAGTTTGCATTTGGGTTTCCAAAAATCGATGTAATCGACTTTGTAACATGTTAAATGTATTTATGTTTGTATTTTTTAGTAGAACTTGGAATTGCCATTTGGAATTTTTGTTGCATTCTCTATTTTTTAACTTTCTCTTTACCAAGTTAGGCATCCTTTTAATTGCCTTTTTTAAGTGTTGATTTCTTTTCGGATTGTAAACAAGTTTTTGTAGTTGTATGTGCACGTTTTAGATATTTTTCTTGAATTATTCATTTTTTGGGTTTGTTATCATAAGTTATGTCGTTTTACTTGAATTCAGATTGTGGTCTGAATCATATATATGAAGACGCAAACAACAATTTGCGTATTAGTCTTTGTTGGTTAGGCGAGGATTTGAATTGAAAATCCTAATTTATGTGTTTTGTGAACACAAAATCCTTGATGTTCTATCATGTGTTTTATATTTTAGTATATTGAGCAAGGCAGACACGAAAAAAATAGCACGAATCCCAAACAGGTCAAAAATTGAGTCGACACGCAAAATCGGTTCGGGTCAAGTTGATCAGCCAACTTGATTTAGACCTGCTTATGAAAGAAAAATAAAATCAGATCCGCTTACTAGTTTGAGTCTTGTAACTGGTTTGTGAGTTGGAATATAGTAAAAATATTAAATTAGAGGTTAAAAGAGCTTAAGGCCCAAAGATTAAAACACTAGGATGGTTCTAGTTCGAGTTGCTCTTGCAATGCTACCCATCTACAATCTCACTAGTCACCATCGACAACCTCACTATTATACGGGATCACCTCACCCGGCCCACCATCAGTTCCGTTGCTTTTGTTCACATTAGCTCTTCCACCATCGGACCACCTCACCGGCACTCAGCAATGCTGACTTGAACTCAAGCTCGATACTCAATCCAATAGAACTCTCGACACTAGGTTTAGGTAAGTACTACTTTATCATCTAATAATTATCAATGTGGTTAATTGTAAAAGTATATTGGCGTATTGAAATCCAAGAAAGTCAATGTATTTTATAGGTTGTTATATGATAAAAACATATTGAGTGGTATTTGTGAATATAGATGTTTCATTATTGTTATATTGATTACCGCATGTCCAACGGTATTTTTGAATATGCATGTTTTGTATCAAATAGTGCTTATGTTCACATGAATCTATGTAATTAATATGTTTATGTGTTCATTTGAATTATTCATGAACATCATGATACGGCTCACCTGTTGGTGGATCTTTACATGTACGTGCTTGCAAGTCTGGATTGTAACAATGAAGAACACGTAGGTTTCCAATACCTCTATTCTTCAATGGGTCTTTAACTACACACCGTACCCCGTTGGGTATTTAGCCAAGCACTATAACCTGTGGGTATTTAGCCGAGCATTGGACCCCACATTGAGGTATTTAGCTCTGTGACGCACATTTTTTAAACATGCAACATAGAAATCCTAATAAAACAATTTCCTAATATTACATTATTAAGAAGGGCAACAACTGACTTATGTATAATATAAAAACAATTTCATTTGACGTTGCACAAAAACTCTTTATGATGTCCACATGGAACCCTCGTATGCTACAACACCTACAAGAAATAAACAACAATAGAAATGAGCTAGAAAGCCTAGTGAGCAACTCCCAAATCATCCAAATGATAATAATTAAACATGTAACTATAATCTCATCATATCACACTCAAAGCTACCGTAGTGAACAGCCTATAAAATACTGTGTGTTAGAACCTAGAGGGGGGGGAGGGGGGTGATTAGGTTAGTTACTCACTTTTTAAAGATTTTACAAGTATTTGCAAGAAATTAAAGAGATAGAGTTAGAAAGATATCACCAATCAAGCAAGTTGACACAATGATTTATAGTGGTTCAAGCAAGGGTTAACAACCTTGCTCTACATCCACTCCTTGGCCTCACCCACGAAGAGTTACTCCACTATCTTCTCTCTTTGAAGGTAGAGATAAACCTTTTACAACTTCTCTTTTTCACTTACAAGAATTAACACTTCACTCTTGCAAGTAAGGAAAAGATAACCTTACTTCACTCTAATTATAGTTGCTAGAGTTGATCCTCACTTCTCTCTAATTCTATAGGCTAGAGATGATCCTCACACTATTACAAAATATATGAAAGGTTGAAGTAGTGTTTAAGCTCTAAAAGCTTTGACTCTTGCTTGATTCTTGATTTTGAGAGTTGGATGAATTATCAAAGAATATGAGCTCAAAAGATGTAGAGAGTATTTTGTGTTTTTCAGATTGCAATAGGTGAGTAAAGAACGGTTTGAGTTGGTTTAAATAAGTAAAAAGGTGCAATCTCAAAAGCTGTCCAGATAGTCCATGGTCGAACCACGGTCGACCGTGGCGTCGACCGTCGGTCTGCTGGAACATCTTGATATTTGCAATATAGACATTGGGCTTTGTCCAAAACCATACACAACTCATTTTTACTTTAAAAATCCACTGAAAAGAAGATTTAGAAAAGGTTGGTTGATCCCATACTTCTTAAGTTTAAATTTAAACACAAAAATGGAAGTTTGGAAACCAATACACAAAGCATGTTGGAATTTTACCTCTTTGGGAGATTCCTTTGCTAAACATGGTGTTGTATTGTTTCAAAGTGAGATTGTGTTTAGTATTTGCTTAAATGGGAAGTCTTGGATTTTATTCAACCAACCTAAATAAGTTTATAAAATATTTGCCAATTTTTATAAAAGTTTTTATAAAAATAATCTTATAAAAACTTAAACTTGTTTTATTATCTATTTTGTAAGCTCATATAGTTCGAATGTTTTCATGTAGGTGTCTTCGACGATATCTTCTTCTTGATCGTTGATCCTCGATGATTGGAGCTTAGCGATTTGTTAAAAATATTTTGTAACAAGTAAATACAAATATTAATTTGTTTGAATATATATATATATATATATATATATATATATATATGTATGTATGTATGTGTGCACATATGTTAATGTTAATGAATACAATTATATAAACAAATTGTTTGTCCCTTTGTGAGAAGGTCACCAAGCAAGTAATATGTAGAAGGGGGGATTGAATACACTTCCTGCGAAAAATTGAATAAATCAATAAAATGTGTTAACATAAATCAAAACACAAAAATCGAATGCTTTGCTTTTCATTAATAAGAAGATGATTACAGACTCTATCAAGTAAGCAACAATCAAGTAAGCAACACTTGATATGTAAACACCTAATGTAAATCAAATCTCACAATCTCTCAAACTTTGTTATCTATAATCAACTTATTATTATAGATACAGGACGACTTTCTAAACAGGATTTAACCACAGATTGAATACTTACCAACTTCACAACAGATGTGAAGATTCGAACACACGAACAATTTAGCAATCTGTGAGTTTCTTGATCACGTTGAACTGACAAACAGTGAATCAAGACTCGTAACACATACGATCAATGTTGAGGTGAAACTGAGTTATGGATCTGTAACTCGTTGAATGTAGTTGCAGTCGTAGTCGTCGTACCTCAAAACTTATCAGGATGATAAATATTTATAATCCCGTTCCTACGGATCCTAACAAACTAGAACTAATCCTAATCTGCTAACTAACTAACTAACGGATATTCTAGAATCTTGAATCTTCTTATCTTGAGTCTTCAATCTTCAATCTTGATTCTGGAATCTTCTTATCCTTGCCGTAGATATAGAGAGATAAAAGTGAATTTATAACATATTTAAATTCTCTTAAACTGACTTCTTTAGTCGGACTAAGTTACTCAGCTTGAAACTCATCAAGCTGAGTTCTTTGAGTACAAACCCGAAAACAAACATGTACTAACACGTATAATGATTAACTCATCCTTGGAAGTCATAAGAGTTAGCTAGAACTTATTTAGCAACTCTGTTGAGCTGACTCAGTATATACGCTGAGTCACTCAGCTTGAAACACATCAGGCTGAATATTCAACCTATATCTTAGGTGACATACACAACTTATCAACCACATTGATAATCTTACTAAGATATAGTCTAAGCTGATCGAACATATGCTCAACTTATATCTAGCTTATGCTCAGTCTGAAACACTATGAGTGTTCAGTCTGATCAAGCCCCATAATTCTGTTTAAGTTATATTTAGAATACATCTTACAAACTTAACTTTGTCTCATCAAATCTTAACTGATGAGATCATATTCCCAACAAACTCTCCCTATTTGATGATGACAAAACCATCAAACAGTTCTTAAGTTTGTTTAACAGAATTATGTTTTAAATCTTAAACTTATTAAGATTTTATATTTGAACTAATCAAAGATTAATTGAACTTATCAATTATAAGTTGAACAAACCAACCAAACACATTAATGAATAATCAATTATTCATTCAAGCTGAACTAATCAGACTAAAAACATAGTTGAACATATCAAACTAATACTTGTATTTATTGAACATATCAAAATACAAAAGTTTTGATCACTTAGATCATGCACACTTAGTGCTTACACGAATTAGAACTAATCTAATATTTACAATAGAAATAATCTATTATCTTATGAACTCAAGATGTAGAAGTTCCCAATTAATGCTTTCTTTGGTGATTTCGTCTAGCAACTTCTCAGCTTCTACATTCCCTCTAAGTTCCTTCTGTTGTACTTTGATGATTTTGTTCAGCTTGTATTTAACAAATTGATTTGAACTATCACCACAACAACTTCGAATGTGTAAGGCCTCCCTAGCTTTTAGATAACATATCTCATTCAGCTTGATATAGCTAGGTTTGCCTGCCTGATCCTTAAACATAAATCCCTGAACAGGTGCATCAATACTCTGATTTTCTTTAAACTCCACACCTTCAGGTACCTCAAATAGTTTCTCCCATTGCAGACTAGGAAGTGGAACATATCTTAGCTCCTTAGCTCTATTGATCAGTTTAGAAACTTCAGCGAAGATCTCTTGCTTGATTTGACTTCGTTTGAACTTCTTGAGCATCATTATTATTCTCTTCCATTCTATGTAGCCCATCCTGTGAACAAATCTCAGGTCCATTCCCATTGTAGATTTATTATTAAATTCTAAGTTGAGAATGATGGCTCCATTTACTCTGCTTAACGTCATGCCTTTGATCTCTTCGCTTATGCTTCTTCTGAAATAGCACTCCTGAATTTCTGCATCTACATATGGGATAGGATCAGGTCTTGGACCAGTGTAGTCAGCTTCAGCTTGAGCCAAAGCTTTTCTTACTTTCTCTTTTTCTTGGTCCTTTGCCTCCTTCTCTTTCCTCTTTCTCAGCTCTTCAAGTGAAATGCCTAACTCAGTGGTTTCCTCTTGTTCGAGCATTTTAATCATAAACCTTGTGGTTTTTTCTTCTTCAGTTTCTTCCTCAGTCTTAGAGACAGTGTCAGCTTCATCTTCAGATTCAGTTTCCATCACCTTTTGTTTCTTAGCTGCAGGTTCCTCTTTCTCTAACTCCAGCTCCCCCTCAAACTGAGCTTGCCTCTCTGCTCCTTTTGCTAGTTCCAGTAAAGTTCAGCTTGAACTAACTCAGCGTCAGCCTCTTGAACCTTCTCCCCCTTTTTGTCATCATCAATAGGGATTGAAGTCTGTTTTTCGGATAGGGCAGCAACCGCAGAGGCAATCTCCTTAACATCATTAGTCAGCTTCTCAAGTTTTTGATAAATCTTGCGTTTGTGCTTCTTCTGCTTGAGATGGAACAGACCAAACTGAGCTGCTAAATATTGTTTCAATTGTTGGATGCCTGAGGAGGCAGATTCATCTGGAGGAGATTGACTCTTGTTCTTAAACTCAAGATGTTTATCCTGTGAAGTAAAAGAGTCAAGAACAACAGTAATGAGTATGTGGGTGCATCATCCAAGGGTTGGTGTATACCCTCAAACTCATGTGCACCAGAGTTTGGACCCTGTGATTCATCTTGGTATGTAGATAAAACATTGACAGGTCATGCATGGGGGTGTGAGAAGTGAAGAGAAGTAATTGGGCTCAAAGCGTGCAGTGTATGGGTAGGTGGTTGGCTTATTGGTTTGGAGGGGGGTGATTGACCCTGGGGATTGGTCATTTCTTCAATGTTACCTGAGTGTGTCTGCTTAGGTACAGTAACAGTCTCTCTCATGGCTCTGGAGAGTGTGGGCTGAGTAGACACCACACCCGGCTTAGGCTGTTGGGTTGAAAAGAGCCTCGAGGTTGACACCTTAAGAGTAGGCGTCTCCCCCTCAACTCCTGCCGGTGGAGGAGTCAGTGTGACTTCAGCTCTAGTGATACCTTTAGGAGTGGTACCACTTTTGGCAGTTTTTCGGTTGTAGGTTTGGAGATTCTCCCTAGTAGTAGTGGGCATATTAGGGGTGCTTGCAGATTAGAGTTGAAAATAAGGTGGAGGAGATGGGTTAGACTGGGTTGGGTCTACCACAGTTTTATCTCCAAAGGAGAAGTAAGAAGAAGTTGAGAGAGGAGGAGTGGTACCTTGCCTTGGTCGTGCAACGAATGCAGACTCTGAAGAAGACTTAGAACCAGAGGGAGAAGAAGACTCAGCTTGAGCTGTCTATTCAGCTCGATGATCTGATTCAACTTCAGATGCTCCCCCTTGATCCGACTCCTCAGCTTAACTCTCTGATGAAGCTTCCTCAGCTATCACAAGCATGAGATCACTAAGACCCTCCTGCTCTGGAAAGATGTCATTATTGAACATCTTGTAGCTCAGTGTGGGTGACAGGAACACATCCTGATCAGCTTCGTACAGTGCTGTCCCCAGCTCGGCTTCAAATTCCAAGGACAGGTACCTTATGAATGTTACATGAAGATCCCTTGTAGTCTTCATCACTTAGACCTTGAGTTCATTAAAGATAAGCTGTGCGTAATCCAAATTTCGCGCAAAGTACATGTTGTTGAGCAGCTGCATCTCAAACTCATTCACCTGGTCCAATCCTCTAACCTTGGTTCCCAGTGAACGAATAACAGTGGACACCATGAAGCCCCATCCAGTTGGAAAGGTGGCCTTTTTAATCACACCCTCTGTTTGTGGGTGACCCATCCTGGGTAGGACTGACCTAGCCACCAGCCTCGTTAAAGCAGGCTCGAACTCATCTGATTGAGGAAGTTGAAGAACCTCCCTTAGCCTGTGCACTGTGAAAGCAATGGTCCTCTCTCCGTTCAGCACCGTGCCCCGAATTTCACCATTGTTTTGGTCATATATACAAGTGTACCAAAACTCCAGTAGATGCTGAGGAACCACATATAATGGTGCTCCAGTGAAAATGAAAGCCAATGGGCATTTACGAATGTAATTCACACAAGGTTCGTATCCCCTGTTTCTCTTGCGTTCAGGGATTGCAAGGCACGCTCGTTGATTATTAGTTATGATCAACGGCAATCCATTCTGTTTGAAGGCAGCACCCCTTAACATTCTATCACCGAGATTAAGAATGGTTCCGTCCATCGTTGATTACACAGAGTAAATATTAAGTTCGCACTGAGAGATTTTGGATTCGCACTGAGCGATTTAGGGTTTCGTGATTGATGAGACGAAGAATTGCACTGAGCAACTAGTGGTTGTAGAAGGTATAGAGAGAATTTCAGAAGTTTAGTAAGCGTAAACCTCTAAAAGTCGGTTATGGTCGATATATATACCTTTCCGAGGAGAGAGAAAGGTTACCGTTGGAATTCCCTTTTTATCCGTTATGCATAATAAATTTACGGCGCAAGGTGACAGTAATCGAGATGAAACTTATCATCTCCCAACGGTTAACTATGTAAAATAATATTATTGACTTACAACAATATTATTTACACTGTTGTATTACACCAATACACAATTGGTATAAAATGTGATTTGAGACCGACTCAAATTACATAACGACTTATGAATTAATAATTAATGTGTTATTAATTCATAGTTCGGACACACCAGAATGAGTAAACTAATCACTCAGCCTTAGTCAAGCACTCAGCTTGAGTTGATCACTCAGCTTGAGATTGAAGCTCAACTTGAGTGGAGCATACAGCTCAGACTGAATGACACAGAGTCAATTTTGTTTGAGACTGAAACAAACTTATATGTTAACTACACTGAGTAGTTAAAGCATGTTTGGAACTTACCAAACGTGTGAACCAATCACACAGCTTAAGTTAAGCACATAGCTCAGACTCAATGACACTTAGTCATTTCTGTTTAAGACTAACTCAAACTTGTGAACTCATCATTCAGCTTGACAAAATATTCAGTTTAAGAAAACTTATTTATAAACCGTGCACTCAGCTTAAGACACTTAGTCTTTTCAAACTGAAACTCAAATTCTAGACACATAGCTAGGGGTTGAGCATACCCAATTCACTAAGCATATACATAAACCTCTTTTCATCAAGTGGTTTTGTGAAGATATCTACCAATTGGTCATCAGTGGAGATAAATTTGATGTCAACTTTACCTTTTTCCACGATGTCCTTGGTGAAGTGATGTCTAATCTCAATGTGCTTGGTTCTTGAGTGGAAGACTGGATTGTAAGTGATGGTTATAGCACTTTGGTTATCACAGAAGATAGGAGTTTTCTTGTAACTCATACCAAAGTCTTGAAGTTGATGTTGCATCCACAGGATTCGAGCACAACAACTTCCTGCTGCAACATACTCAGCTTCAGCAGTTGAAGTAGCCACTAAGTTCTGGTTCTGACTAGTCCAGCTTACTAACTTTCCTCCAAGCATTTGACATCCTCCTATTGTTGATTTTCTATCTAACTTGCACCCAGCATAGTCAGCATCTGAAAAACCAACTAACTCAAATTCAGAGTCCTTTGGATACCAAAGGCCTAGATTTGGTGTACCTTTAAGGTACCTAAAGATCATTTTCACATCTTGAAGATGTGATTCCTTAGGATCTGCCTGATATCTTGCATAAACACATGTAGCAAACATGATATCAGGTCTACTAGCTGTCAAATAGAGTAGTGAACCAATCATTCCTCTATAGGTAGACTGACATACAGACTTACCATTTGAGTCTTTACTCAGCTTGACAGTTGGTGAGATGGGTGTTTTCATGGTTGAACTAGATTCAAAACCATATTTCTTTATCAAATCAAGAACATACTTGCTTTGATTAATGAATATTCCATCAGGCTTTTGTTGAATTTGTAAGCCTAGGAAATATGTCATTTCACCCATCATACTCATCTTGTACTTTTGTGACATAATTTTGGAGAACCATTCACACAGAGATTCATTTGTGGAACAAAAAATAATGTCATCCATATAGATTTGTACAAGAATCACCTGTCCTTTACTCTTTTTGATAAAGAGTGTCTTATCTATACTACCTCTGGTGAAATCCATTGATAGCAGATAATTGGACGTTGTATCATACCAAGCTCGTGGAGCTTGTTTAAGACCATACAAAGCCCTGTCTAACTTATAGACATGATGTGGAAACTTTGAACTAACAAATCCAGGAGGTTGTTTCACATAGATTTCCTCCTGAAGTTTTCCATTTAGGAAAGCACTTTTCACATCCATTTGATAGACTTTGAAGTCTTTATATGCTGCATAGGCTAGGAACAGCCTTATGGCTTTAATTCTAGCAACAGGGGAAAAGGTCTCATCATAGTCGATTCCTTCTTCTTGTTTATACCCTTGTGCTACCAGCCTAGCTTTGTTCCTAACAATCACTCCGTCCTTGTCCATTTTGCTTCTATAGACCCACTTAGTGCCTATAATTGTATGATTCTTGGGGGCTAGGACAAGACTCCAGACCTTGTTTCTCTCAAACTCATTTAATTCCTCTTGCATAGCTTCAATCCAATCCTCATCCTCTAAGGCTTCTTCAGTCTTCTTTGGTTCAATTTGAGACAGGAATCCAAAGTAAGCAGCATAATTTGCTGTAGCCTTCGATCTGGTCATGACTTTCTCTTGAACATTACCAATTATTTGATCTTGAGGATGGTCTTTGAGGAATTTAAATGTTGTAGTAGGAGATTGTGGTTCTGGATCTGAGTGATATTGAGAACTCTGAGGTGAACTTACATCCTCAGTCTCAATTGCAGCATTGTTATCAAACTGTTGATCACTAAGATCTTCAGTCTGAGTAATATCAGCTCCAAAGGGATTGACGAATTCATCATCTTTCTCAGCTTGTGAATCCTTTGGAGTTTTTGATGATTTCTTTGATGAACACACATCATCATATCTGTCATCATCCATGACATATAATGGATTTGACATTCTGGTTTCCTCAGGCTTTTCAAGCTCACTCAGACTGACCAAGTCAGCTTGTCTTTTATCAGCTTGATCAAAACTGTCTTCATCAAATGAGACATGGATTAATTCTTCTATAGCCTTTCTCCTGGTGTTATACACTCTATAAGATTTGGAGATCGAGGAATAACCAACAAAAATTCCAAGATCAGCTTTAGGTTCCAACTTATGGAGCTGATCTCTTTGATTCAGCACATAGCATTTTCATCTTGTGGAACTGATTGTTCAGCTTGATCAGGTGCTGAGTCCTATGTTGGCTGATCAGTCTGTTCCTGTTCAGGCCTTGAGATTTCAATTTCACAGTCCTTGGCCTCATGACCTCTACTTCTGCACTTGTAGCTTCTCCTTCTTCCAATGATTACAGGAGGTAGAGTGTTTAATAATCCTTGTGAGAATTTTCTCTCAGTCTTAGGATTATATGTTGTGGATAACTTTTCAACTTTCTTTGCAAGTTGATTCACTTGATGTTCACTGACTTTGGACTTGCCTTTGTCAGATCTTGGTTTGTTATCCTTTTGATTAGAAGCTTGACCAACAAACTTCTTTTCCATGATTTTGGACTTACCTTTGTCATGCTTTCTGGACTCACCAGTTTCAACAGTCCTGGACTTACCAATGTTGATCTCCTTGGACTTACCGAGTTCGATAACTTTGGACATACCATTGTTGTGATGTGATCTCTGACTAACAGTGGTCTTCCTATTCTTGTAACTTCACTCTGAGCCAGATAAAGAATGTTGTCTTTTGAAAGGATTTGGATTAAGCCTTTCTATGACTGAAGTTCTTTTAATAGGCTGAGTACCTAATCTGTCAAGCACAGACTTACCATGTTGTTTAGATGTCGAGCACTCATTTCCATGATCTTTGGCCTTTACAAACATAATGTAATTAAGGTTTTGACCATGTTTCTTCTCTGAGGCTGACTTCTGAGATGCAATCAGTTGTCTATCTTCCTCAGAGTCTGTACTTGCTATCTCATCATCATCAGCTACATGAGCTGCGGATAGTCACCTCCAAGTACAGCTTGTACCTGTTTAGGAATTTGTTGGTTGATACACTTTTCAGCAAGCCTTGATGACTTACACTAAGATTCAGTGACTTTTTGAAGTTGGTCAGCTTTATCCTTGGCTTCCTGAAGTTCTTTACTTAGAAGTTTATTAATGTGTCTTTGACATTCAAGATCACATTGTGCTTTCTTACCAACATCAATGAGAGATTGATTCTCCTTAATCTCATCTTTTAGTTTAGCTATCTCAGCTTTGAGGTCCTTTTGAGACTTAAGGCCGGTCTTGAAATCATTTAACAAATAATCAAATGCAAGACCCTTTTCTTCATCGGTGTAAGAGTTGAATTTAATAACCTTGTACATGGAAGCAGGATCCCAATCACTAAGTTTGTTGTTTTCCTTAGCTTCCTTCATGTCAGCTTCAAAGGTTGATTCAGACAGACCGTAATCAACCTCATCTATTTCAAACTCTTCATCTTCTTGAGCCATCAGACACTTGTAATCATCATCTGAGGTAGATGATTCTGTATCCCACGTTTCAGCATAGAGTCCTTTTGCACTGGACTTGTCTTCAGGCTTTCCTTTCTTGAGCTGAGTATATTTCTTCTTGTATTTATCAGCCCTGTAAGTATTCTTATCAGCAACTGATGTTGATTCTTCCTTCTTTGATCTGCACTCAGCAGCAATGTGTCCCTTTCTCTGACAATTGAAGCACACAACTTTCTTGGGATCAAAAGAACTCTTTCCTTTGCCCCTGTCAGATCTTCCTCTTCCCCTTTGATGAACTGTTGCTTGTAGACATTGTATACTTTCTCAGAATCTTGAACTTTCAACGTATGAAATCGTTCAGCCTGCTCTGATACCAGTTGTTGGTCCCTTTGTCAGAAGGTCAACAAGCAAGTAATGTGGAGAATGGGGGTTGAATACACTTTCTACAGAAAATTGAACAAATCAATAAAAAGTGTTAACACAGATCAAACCACAACAATCGAATGCTTTGCTTTTCATTAATAAGAAGATGATTACAGACTCTATCAAGTAAGCAACACTTGATATGTAAACACCTAATGTAAATCAAATCTCTCAATCTCTCAAACTTTGCTATCTATAATCAACTTATGATTATAGATACAGGACAACTCTCTAAACATGATTTAACCACAGATTGAATACTTACCAACTTCATAACAGATGTGAAGATTCGAACACCAGAACAATTTGGCAATCTGTGAGTTTCTTGATCACGTTGAACTGACAAACAGTGAATCAAGACTCATAACACATACGATCAATTGTGAGGTGAAACTGAGTTATGGCTCTGTAACTCATTGAATGTAGTTGTAGTCGTAGTCGTCGTACCTCAAAACTTATAAGGATGATAAGTATTTATAATCCTGTTCCTACGGATCCTATCAAACTAGAACTAATCCTAATCTGCTAACTAACTAATGGATAATCCAGAATCTTGAATCTTCTTATCTTGAGTCTTCAATCTTCAATCTTGATTCTAGAATCTTCTTATCCTTGCCGTAGATATAGAGAGATAAAAGTGAATTTAAAACATATTTAAATTGTCTTAAACTAACTTCTTTAGTCGGGCCGAGTTACTCAGCTTGAAACTCATCAAGCTGAATTCTACGAGAACAAACCCGAAAACAAACATGTACTAACACGTATACTGATTAACTCATCCTTGGAAGTCATAAGAGTTAGCTAGAACTTATTTAGAAACTTTGTTGAGCTGACTCAGTATATACGCTGAGTTACTCAGCTTGAAACACATCAGGCTGAATACTCAACCTATATCTTAGGTGACATACACAGCTTATCAACCACATTGATAATCTTACTAAGATATAGTCTAAGCTGATCGAACATATGCTCAGCTTATATCCAGCTTATGCTCAGTCTGAAACACTATGAGTGTTCAGCCTGATCAAGCCCCATAATTATGTTTAAATTATATTTAGAACACATCTTACAAACTTAAGTTTGTCTCATCAAATCTTAACTGATGAGATCATATTCCCAACACAAATTCTATATTTTTGTGTCAACAAAAGAGGATATATTTTATATTTCTATTTTTCCCAACAATCTCCCCCTTTTTGTTGAAGACAAAATTTTTTAATTTGTGTATAAATTGTATCAATAACTTTAACATGTAACATGTGCATATATATATATATATATATATATATATATATATATATACCTTCTCCCCTCTTTTTTGTCTTAACAAAAAGAGGCCTCCCCCTAGACTTGTACTCCCCGTTGAAGAGAGCCTCCCCCTTGAATGTAGAACTCCACTTCTTGAAATCTATATGATATATGAAAATACTACCAAGGTCTTGCCAAGGAGGATGAGTGCATAATATATATAAAACATGCAATTATCATATAATACATGCAACCATGACAAGTCAAAACCATATCATGCATAGTAATTATAATCATTCATAACACTACAAAGCAACCAATGTTAAATAAGATAACATCGCTACAAGAAAAATTGTTCACCAACCATACCATAAATTGTTTTAAGCATAAAAAACAAACCATAGAAATTATTTTTAAACATCTTAACCAAACAATCAAACAATCAATGGTGAGATGGGTTACCTGTATCGGTTCCAGCGTTGCATTTGATGGCTTTCATTATCGCCCTCATCATCCCCTTCAAGCCTTACACCTCCTTGCGCACCTCCTTTCGAAATTCGTTAAGATTGTGATTCAAAGCCGCAATTTGTTTTTCCGTGGTGCCCGTCACCATCCCATATGTAGGACCGTGGGGGTTCTAAACTAAAACACCCTAATGCTAGGACTGATCTAGGATGAGAAATAGTGCGGAATATCTATTTCCCAAACCTCCTAAGGATTCTAAGATCTGCTTAGGTGTCCGGCACACAGTTAACACGAAGAACACACAGAGTAGGACGAAGAACAACTCTAAGAACTCACATAGAATGCTTAAGGCTGCCCTTGGATTCGAGATTAACACTAAGTTCGCGATTACCGAGGTTAAACGTACGATTACGAAGGCTCACTAAGGCTTAAGGTCGATTTCCGGTAGTTATATGCGGTTACGGACGATTACCTCACGATTACCCCGCTAATATGAAGTTAATCAATATTTATAGTATGGAAAACGCGTTTACTTTAAATAACTTTCACTACGCACGTGATGCAACGTACTGCGCACGTAGCGAGTCCAGTACGCACGTACCAGTTGTTTTAATAATAATTAATTTAACTTTAATCGACCACCTCACCACGCACGTAGTGAGCTCCACTACGCACGTAGTGGACTCATCACGCACGTGATGACATTCACACATATTTAAACTTCCAAACACAAATCAACACATGACTAAGTACTTGTAAGCTTAAGACAAACATAAGTAACCACTTAGAATGTATAAACATGCAAACCATTAATCAAAACACATTTGAATTAACATTTCAAGTAAACATGTATGTATTGGATTGATAAGAACTAGGGATTTACAATTATGCACCAACAAACTCCCCCTAAGACCTAGTTCTATCAACAAAAATTGCACTAAGCAAAATACACAAAGCAAAATGCACAAAGCAAAATGCTCAAAGCAAAATGCACAAAGCAAAATGCACAAAGCAAAATGCACAAAGCAAACAAATATAAGAATACCTTTCGTTATGTCCTTACCTGCACTACGCACGTGTTGAGTTGTAGCTCGTGCGTAGTGGCTCCAATTCGCATGTGATGAGTTCCTCATCTGTGAACCTTGATACTGTTAGTACTGCACTCAGCAATAAACAGTTAGTAACTTCAAGGTTACTAAAAACATCTAAGTACATCCAAGCGAAACGAGAAAACCTAAAGAATAGCAAAAGAGTACATTTAAAAGAACTTAGAACCACCAAAACTCTTTTTGACGATCCTGTACTCAGCACACAGCGGTTAGTAACTTCAATGCAAGTCATAAACTTTTAAGCACACGAAAACACAAGAAACTATATAAAAACTAAACACACCAAAAAAAAAATAATAACACACCAAAAATCTTTTTGTATTTTTCTGATTATAAAGAAAATGAAAATGCAGACTGTTAACAAATTAAATCCTAAAAACTAAGAGACAGAAATAAAAACACTAAAGAGAATTGCAAAAATAAAATTAATGAAATTAAATCTTTTTGTGAGAAGGTTCCAAGATGGAGTCAGTACCAGCACATCTATACTTAGTTATCATTCATTTCAGAACCTTAGGCACAAACATACTCCCTCAATTTCTGTCTGTCAATCTAACTTTCTTCAGATAATGACAGATTTGATTTCAACATTTTCTGATTATCTAGACTGGGTACATGGTTAAGACTATCTCTTTCAAAATCTCACAGTGTTTCGATTCACTCAGTCGGTTGCACAACTTGAGTACCCAACCACTATGCTTATGTGCTTTGTGATTTTGTCAACGCATTTTATGCTCTTTGACATGGAGGTCAATTTTTCACCTCTTCTGATAATTTCTGTTGAGCTTTTGTCACTGCATTTTATGTTCTTTGACAATTCAAAACTAATAGATCTATCTGTTGAGCTTTTATCACTGCATTTTATGCTCTTTGACAATTCAACACTAATAGATGTATGTATCTATTTCTTTTGACATCTCAGATTGGGGTCATTTTTTCACCCTCTTTTTACATTTTGCTCATTGTCATCTAAGCACATTTGGCATGGTAACAGGTGTGTGCACCCGACTAAGTTAGTCTCAACTGTTATTGACTTGTAGACTTGGAATGTCTCGAAAGTTTGAATCTTTGATGGATTTCCACATGCATAACCACTTATCAGCTTAGACTCTCATCATATGCCTTACACGCCATCTGTTTCTTATCTGATTTGATTCAAATTTTCAGACAGTTTTCTCAAGAATATGTACATGCCTTCAGTCCTAATTTTACTAGACATACTTTGTATTGAAAGCCAGTGTACCATCATTTTCCATTTGAGTTGGATCAACTTCTCATTTTTGTTTTTCTGATTTTTTTTGTATTTTCTATGTTTTTCTGATTTTTTTTTGTATTTTCTATGTTTTCTAAATTTTTTTTGTATTTTCTATGTTGCACCTATCTCCCCCTAAAATACTAAAGAAACTAAAAACTAAGAAAATAGAAACGCAAAGACACACAGAAAATAAACACAAAGACAAACGAGATATAACTACACAGAAAATAGACACACAGTCACACGAACAAGGACACTAAGTCGCATCATCAGGGACAACCTCACACTTGGTTTTCATCCCGTTTTCATTCACTAAGAACAAAAACCTGGGTTTATCAAATGCCTTAGTATACAGGTCTGCCTTGGAATCTGATGGCACCTTGCACAAAGAGCAGATAATTAGTTAGCATTAGGAACCCATGCCCGAATGGTCATGGGTTTCCCATCTTCTCCAACAATTGGCATGTTAATCCAAATACCAGTAGCTTTGGAGTCTACATTGATATATGGACTATTGGACGTTTTGGATTCTGATTTAGTGGTCCATTTCAAATCCTGACGGGGAGGAGTCTTGTGATAAACACTAGAAGTGTTAATCACTTTATGAAACGGTTCCTTCCCCTTCAGACTGACCTTGGGACTTATGGGTTTACTAGATGTTTCCCCAACCGTCCTTTTGAGCTGATGAGAGTCAGTTGATTTTTGATTATTTTGATTAAACGTTTTATTTTTCTGAAAATTTTCAGAAAAATCAACTTTCCCCCTGCAGCTCTGTTGTTGCTGATCACACTCATAACTGAGGTGACCAAGTCTCCTGTACACATAACAAATCCTGTTTGACTGATGTTTTGCAGGATTATGTGGCACTTTTTGCTCAACTTGACATTCTGACTCTACTCCTAAACCACATTGTTTTGGCAAAATTTTAACTTCCTCATAAGGACGGGTTGCAGGAGACTTTGCACCCTCCTTTTCTATGGTTCGGAGTGCTGCTTGCACATTTTTCATTAACGTGCCTTGTCCACAAGAATTTCCTAGAAGTTTTCTCATACCAGATTCAGGCTTTTCTTCTTGTTTGACTTCTTTCTTCTGAGGCTCACCAACTTTCCCTTTTAACTTTAAATCAGATGTTGAGGTTGATGCAACAAATTGATCAACCTTAGGAGGAAGTTGGTCAGCTTCAGAAAAGACATATGTTTTCACCAATTGGTTCAAAACTGGTGGTGGACATTTAGTATATGCCTTTTTGTCTTTCTCTGAATCGGAACCTTGAGGTCTCCGGTCGATTATGTGCTCAAATAGATAAGATGAAGTTGAATAACTTTTTAGTTTCTGATTGAGAGTCTCATAATCTACCTTAGAACTAGCAAGGTCTCGCTTCAGTGTATCTATCTGATTGATGTAGAAAACTATGGCATCCTGTTTGTTTAGCAATGCTACCTCTAGTTCTCTAATATGTTTGTTCTGGCTTTCAATTTTATCTTTTAGTGTCTTTTCCCTACCTTTAATGATTGAATTTTAATGCAATTTAGAGGTAAGATCACTGACTTGAGATTTCAAAGATAAAATATTTTGCACATAGTCATTGCACGAAGCACAAGGAATGCCAGAATTGTTACTTACCTTTGAATCAGCAGGTTTGCCAGTCATGCACGCCTTAAGATCTTCTGATTTAGTTTGAACAATCACTGGCGTTGGTTCGGCAGCTAACACTGGAACTGGTTTGACCTTGTACTCATTAGTAGGCATCACTGAGTCTTCCTTACTTGCAACAAATTCATCATCAGCTTCCTGCACACTATCTGCTTCAGATTGTGAATCATCATTCAGATCTTGAACACTGGCCAGGTTGGTCTCAGCAACTTCGAAAGCATCATTATCTTGAAAATGTACTGACCAGTCTATCCCCTCATCTTTCTGAACAACTACCATTGCCTTAGATGATCCCTCATGAGATGTTTCAGCTTTCTTTGGGGTAGTGGAAGTTGATGATTTTCTAGGAGATGTCCTGAATGGATACTTGGGTCCTGAGTTCTTTGGCTTTTCACATTCTCTTGCAAAATGACCCTTTTCTCCACAGTTGTAGCAGGTTACAGCTGATTTGTCGAAGCCCAGCTTTGTATCCTTAGTTGCTGTAATCTGCATCCCAGTTCTCTTGACCAAGGCCTTTGCTCTCCTTACCAGATTAGCATAGGACCATAGAATGTCCTGTCTTTCCATTTCATCGTTGTCTATCTGGTCATAATCTTCCTGAGTCAGGTAGGCATTTCCGATTTTACCCTTTAGCAGATCATCATATGATGTGACCAAAGCACTAAGCATCCCCATATGCTCCTTTACTTCTTCAGTGTTGCCATGCTTGAAATGCTCAGTGTTTAAGACAAGCATAGACGTTTTGCTTGAAGGAGCAGAATATGGTGGTCCACTTGTAGTTTCAGGAGCAGACTTGCTTGAAGAACAAACGTTAGATGTAAAGGCTGTCTGCAATGGAGCATTTGATGAAGTGATTGGAGAAGCATGGGTCCAGTATAGTATAATGAGGGATTTTGCACATAGCTGCTCAATCTGTCCAGATTTTGCTCCTCATGTTCATGCTCTTTCAGCTTAGTAATGAAGTCATTCAGATCGATGCCCTCAAAACCTTCACCATTTTTAAGAATCATAATGAACGGCCTCCAGCTTTTGGGTAGTGCCTTGGATAAAGTCTCTACTTGTTGTCTTTCTGAGATCTGCACCCCCAAACTATCCATTTCACTGAGAAGATGGTTGTATCTGTTGATCAGATCTGGAAGCTTTTCATTCACGTATGAGGTGAAGTGGTCAAACTCTTTTCTCAACTGTGAGGCCTTAAGCTCTTTCAAAGATGCATTCCCCTAGTTCCTCTTTTGTAGCGCATTCCACAAGGAACGTGACGTTCTATACCGTCGGAACTGGTGGAAGATCTCATTAGGAATGGCTTGGATTAAATAAGAGTAGGCTTTCTTCTCAGCATCATAAGCCTTCCTCTGATCGTCACTCATCTGATCATAGGGAACTTCGATATTCCCTTCACCTTTAGGCACGACATAATCAGCAGAAATGGCCCGGTGCAACCGTGGATCAACCCCATCGATAAATATTTCAAAACGTGGTTTCCAGAATGGGTAATCTTCCATGGTTAGCAGTCTAGGTACTTTATTTATCCCGCCTTGTTCATTGTCCATTATTAAATTACTTAATGCAGTTATAGTTTGTTTGGCAGCCATAGCACTCATGTCAGACATTTTAACAAACAAAAGCTCACACTGACTAAGGTACGCACGGAGTAGGTTCTCAATACGCACGAGATGACCACACACTACGCACGAACCTAAAGGCTAGGAAAACTGTCACACAGACTCAGGTGCGCACGGATTGGAAATTTAGTACGCACGAAATGAATTCAGTACGTACGTGTTGTAAAACTTGTTTGACAATAAAATATTTAACACAAAGATTTAATACGTGCAAAGTGTGAATCACTACGCACGGGTTGATGACCCACTACGCACGGACAGACACACAAGCTACCGAAGATTCTAGAGTACCAACGACCCACTACGCAGGCGCTGAAAATCAATACGCACGTAATGCGAGTCACTTCGCACGGCTAACATTCAACAGTTTAGACCTTTTAACGTAAAAACTTAAACTTTTTGACCCAAAAATGCCCTGTTGACGATAATACGCACGAAGAAACACTTAGAAAACGACAAAACGAAAGCACCTAAATGACCAAAACGACACCTAGATCACGAAACCTAAGGAAAAGTGATCAATCAAAGCACAAGGCTCTGATACCACTTTGTAAGACCGTGGGGGTTCTAAACTAAAACACCCTAATGCTAGGACTGATCTAGGATGAGAAATAGTGCGGAATATCTATTTCCCAAACCTCCTAAGGATTCTAAGATCTGCTTAGGTGTTCGGCACATAGTTAACACGAAGAACACACAGAGTAGGACGAAGAACAACTCTAAGAACTCACATAGAATGCTTAAGGCTGCCCTTGGATTCGAGATTAACACTAAGTTCGCGATTACCGAGGTTAAACGTACGATTACGAAGGCTCACTAAGGCTTAAGGTCGATTTCCGGTAGTTATATGCGGTTACGGACGATTACCTCACGATTACCCCGCTAATATGAAGTTAATCAGTATTTATAGTATGGAAAACGCGTTTGCTTTAAATAACTTTCACTACGCACGTGATGCAACGTACTGCGCACGTAGCGAGTCCTGTACGCACGTACCAGTTGTTTTAATAATAATTAATTTAACTTTAATCGACCACCTCACCACGCACGTAGTTAGCTCCACTACGCACGTAGTGGACTCATCACACACGTGATGACATTCACACATATTTAAACTTCCAAACACAAATCAACACATGACTAAGTACTTGTAAGCTTAAGACAAACATAAGTAACCACTTAGAATGTATTAACATGCAAACCATTAATCAAAACACATTTGAATTAACATTTCAAGTAAACATGTATGTATTGGATTGATAAGAACTAGGGATTTACAATTATGCACCAACACCATAGTCTGGAGCAAGCTCACTCTCCGCCTCCGCCTCTCCTTCGTCTTCACCTTCATCAAACATTTGTGCAATCTTTGGGTCCGTATCACCGGAAGATGAAGAGTACGCCCACTTTTTCCCTTTGTGGGAATCCATTTTGCGGACGGTTATGGTGTCAATTGGGATAGAGGTACCGGGAATTGAGGCAATACGAGTAACCCCCGGAAGATTGTTAAAGAGCAAGGTGAGGAGACGACCATAAGGAAGATCCTTATGATCCGTCACAAGGCCACTCATGCGTTTGGCAAGGATATGCATGAGATTCACCTCAGTTCCCAATTTAAGTGCATGAAGGAGAACAGCTTGTGTGACATTGATTATCAAATAATTCCCAGATTTGGGAAAGATGTTGGAATCAATGATTTTGTTCCACACATTTGTATCGGGAAGAAGATCTTTCCCATAAAGAAGTGTTGTGGTTGGTGGAACGTTGGCTCGACATATGGAGGTAAGGATTTGTTAGATGGAGAAGGCGCCGGGAATATGAGTAAGGCTATGGGTGGAGTCATAGAATTTTATGCCGGATGACGGGACATGAAGGATGCTACCGAGTTGCTCTAGAGTGAAGACGAAGTCCGTTTCGTCAATAGTAAAAGTGATTTGATCTGCATCCTCGTCATAGTTGAACGAGGCATATAATTCATAAATCCGAGTTTTGTAAATGACATTGGTCAAGGTAAGAAATATGCCCCACCTAAGGGCATTAAAAGCAGCTTTGGTCCTAAAGCGATCCAGTTGTGACACTTCAGCCAATCGCCCTTCATTTATTTTTCTTTTCTGGGCAGTAGCGAGTCGGCGTTGCGTAGGATTTTCGGATCTCCGAGAGGAAGAAGTGAGTTCTCTAGGCATTGTTTGAAATAACATGACAATACTTGTATAAATATTCAAACTATGTTCATATTTATTCAAGGACTAGTGTGTGTCTAGTGTGCAAACTATGTTCATTTCATCTTATCATGACACTAATGATTTAAAAAGCTGATATTTTGTAAAACTATGACAAGATATATGATAATTTGATGTATATGAAGCACATTTAAGAGTATGCTAATTAAAAGTAACAAACTCTATTGAAAATATGTCCATAAGACGTGTGTGTGTGTGTGTGTCCTAAATGTGAGAAAGTTTTGAAAGATGATGAATCATGTGTATACTAATGTTAGTTGACATATTAGAAACAAGATTAAAGTGAAATTGGAAATTAAAAGTTAAAAATTAAAAAATTGAAAATTTTAAAAATTTCGAGCGGGCTCACGGTCGATACACGGTATCGACCGTGGATCGACCATGGGGGGTCTGGATGTTTGTTCTATTAGGTTTACATGCTACGGTCGAAGGACGGTCGACCGTATGTTCGACCGTCAATATGAAGATCTGTTTTAAACTTGTTCTTTTTGTCCTTTTTGACATGATAAGTATATTTTAATCTAATATTTAACTTTTCACTAACACATTTCATTTATCCTAGAAACCCAACCCATCTTCAAATACTCTCAAACACATTTCTTGTTCTTGAGATGAAGTTTATACATTGGATTGCTCAATGTAAGTCCACCAGTAATGAGGTACACCAAGAATCTGCTAGAAAGACTTGATCACACTTCTTGTTCTTGATCTTGTTGATACTTTGAACACCAAAATCGACTAACCCCTTGCCCCGGGGGTTCGGCCGTCGACTTTAAGGGAGAGAGGGGAGAGAGATTTTTGTTTTAATGTTAACTAAAAGGTTAACCCTAAATTGGTTGTTTAAATCTCCTATTCATAGATAACTTATCTAGTTATCATTTAAATAGGTAACTTGATTTAAACCTTACTATTAATATAAAATACATAATAATATATATTTTCTTTTCTTGGGCCGTATATATATATATATATATATATATATATATATATATATATATATATATATATATATATATATATATATATATATATATATATATAAAGTGGGAGGTTCAAATGGGAACCTTAAAATAAATGAGAATGGGAGACTCAATCCTAGCCGTCCAATTCCCCCTCCTTCAATGTCATTGCCTACCCATGAATTCCTCACATGCACCCAGCCACACTCTATCTCCTCACGCTCGCCATCCATGAATTCCTCTTAGAAAATAGACGTCTGAGATTGAGTCTCCCATTTTCATTTAATTTCTCATTCTTATTTGAACATTCCCCTATATATATATATATATATATATATATATATATATATATATATATATATATATATATATATATATATATATATATATTATCTCCTTTAATAATAACAATTAACAATAACCCTTTTAAGATAATATCCAATATATTAATCCTAATGCCAATAATTAACAATATATATTTATTAACTAATAAATATATACATTCTTGTTAATTATTTATACATGTTTATTTATAATTCTCTATATTGATTATAAGTAACTGTCATAATACCTATCTCCCAAAGTGTGAATGAACTTTTTGAATTACTTACCCTCACTGGTGTGACCCTTGAGTGTCTTATGGCATTGGGCGTGTCATCAGGGTTCGATGGTTATGCACACAAATCCTATCATACTCCCACTTGTGCTTACCATCAACCCGTGTATCTTGATGATACTGGCCTAAGGGTACCTCTAGACAAGTTCTTAGGTTAACCAAGCAATAAGAACTATTATACCCATGTGTGATAATTAAATCCTTATAAAATAAAATGTTTTAAAATTTATAAAACTAACTGTTTTATAATAAAGCTTCATAAGAACCCCCTATCTTATGATGGGGTATACTTTAGGCTTTTCCCTCTGCATCACGATGTTTTGATTGTGAGTGTGAGCATGGTGTGAGTCAACTCTTGTTAGGTTTTATTTATTGTATAGAATAGAAGATTATATTTTAGTTGAAGTTTGTATTAAAAATACAAACTTAGGGACCAATATTGTAAATACCCTTAAGGGTATATATACTAATGACTAATTGTCATTAGTAAGGTCTTTGACATAATCAAGTTCTTAAGTGTGTGCTTAATGGTGTTTTAGTATTTTCTCTCTACATTCAAGATTTTGTTTCATAGATCTTCATTAGTTTTGTTGATACCTGAATCACTTGGGACAAACAAGTGATATCAGAGCCGAATTAGGATTGATCTGAAGTGATTTTTATCAAAATTTTGAAGAAATTTTGAAAATTTTCGAGATAAAGTGTGCTGGAAAATTCAAAAATTCGTGAAAAATTCATACGAGCTCCGATTGATCTCATTTTTGGATATGTTGTTCTCCATGATGAAAGGAATGTTGTGTAAAAATTTCATGTCAAAAATCCAATCCGTTTGAGAGAAATCTGAGTTTTTATTTTCTGGGTTTTTGGGGTGTTTGTGGAAGTGGAGATACATAGATCTGAAGTTAAAAATCGATTTTAATGAGTTTTTAGAATTCGTGTTCTTGGTGTTCTTGATAAGTTCTTGATGAAGAATATGAAGGTGGTGGATTTTGATCTGATTTGTTTGAGTTAGTGTGTGAAAAAGGGTGTTTGTGTGTGTTTTGGATGAAGATTCCGAATAAAATTATTCGGAATTAATGTGTTCGGAATTGAAAATGCTCGGAATTGATGTGTTCAGAATTGAAAATGCTCGGAATTGATGTGTTCGGATTTGAGCCATACGGAATTTATTGTCCGGATTTTAAGAATACCCAACGGATTTTTTGTTTATACAGAATTCGGATTTTGACCAAAGGTTGTTGAGTGTATCCGGATTTTGAGAATGACCAACGGTTAATGAGTTTTTCCGTGTGTTTGTATCCGGATTTTAAGTGATATCCGGTTTTTGTGTGTATTTGGATTTTAAATTTTTTCTCGGTCAAAGTGTACACGACCTCGAAACACGCAACAGACTTATCAATCTGGCAGCCTCGAGTTTATTTTTTAAAATCAGCTTTAATTCAATTTGCTGTTCTCGATTGTCGCGTGAGTGAAAAAGGACAGAAAACGTGTGAGCATCAATTACAGCCTTAGCTGTCATCGAGAAGTGTCAGGCACCTCATTAATTCAAGAACTGTGCATCGAAAATATTAATAGAGTTAATATTCTTTAATTAAATATCGTGTGAGCATATTAATGTCATCAAGAATTCATGTCATTTAATTGTTGTTGTCTTTTGTGAGCTGCCATCGATTTTGCTGCCATCAACAATATTAATCTTTCAACACAGTTGTTTTAATCGATTTGTTTTCTTCAAGCACCTGAATTCAATCTTCACTTAATATTTCCAAAATTGAGTTGGTGGGATTTTAATTCTTTTAGTCAAACACAAATTGAGTTGGTAGGTGTATTTTTTACAAGTGATCCCAATTTTTTCATAGTCCTCGAATTATTAATTGCCTTTTACCATCATTAATTGTTTGTCGCTCTTATTTCTAAATTATTGTTGCCAACAATTTTTGTTGCCGTTAATCAACTCGTATTAAATTGATTTTAAAATCATTTTAGTTGATTAATTTTTGATCAAATCAAATCATTCCTAAACGATCATTATTTTTCAAGTATCAAGATGGATCTTCCAGAAAAAATTCGGGAATTGGAACAACGATTGGAGAATAATTATCAATGTCCACTAAAGGAGAGAGAAAAATACTCTTTAACACGTGATCATCTCTCATGTGCTGAAAGACAAACATCTTCTATTTCTATACAAAGGGGAAGATTGTTAGGTTATAAATATTGTTCAGAATCACTTGTTGAGGTGTACGGTTTTGAATACAACAAATTTAATCAAGCATTTACTAGTCATGGATTAAATTTCGTGGATTAATTGTCGGCCGATTTAATTGTTTATCATGGACTAATTGTTTTCAATTTTTTTTTAATTCAACTGTCTCATTCATTGTCATTTTTTTAATTGTCATTTTGTTTAATAATTGTCTTGGATTAATCTTGTCATAGTATAGATCTTGATTTTTATTGGTCATCAAATTTGGTTTATAGTGGTGGGCAAGTTTAAAATCTTTGTTGTCTTGCATTGTTTCGCGCTTATTACTAAATCATTGTTGCCAACATTTTTTTGTTACGTTTAATCAACTTGCACTGAATTGATTTTTAATATCATTTTAGTTGATTAAAACTTTGATCAAATCCAATCATTCCTAAACGATTATTTTTTTCAGATATCACCATGGATTATCCAATGAGATCTTTTGCACAAGTAATCATTGAGGAAGAAATTAAGGAATGGCGAGTGTCAAGATATAGTTTTACACAAGAGGAGATCTTTACTCAAGCATTGTATGATCGTATGTTTTCCTTGCATTCTAAAGCTTGTGCTGGATGGAACAGACAGAATGCAAAACTCAAAGAGCTTACACTGGAAAATTCTGATTTAACTGTGAAACTCAAAGAGTTTAAATAGAATTCTAAACAATTACATTCTGAGAAGAAGAAAGCAGAGATTCTGTTAGAAGGGAATGAGAAGCTCAAAGAGCAAAATTCTACAATGTCTGAGAAATTTCAACTTCTCGATAAAAAATGTCAAGATTTCAAAGTTGAAATTGGGAAGAAAGAAGCAGATCTTGAAACAGAGAAGAAAAGAGCAAATGATTTGCACAAAGACAATGCTAAGCTCAAAGAGCATTTGTCTGACATCTCTGTAAGACTTCAAGATTCAGAGAAAATGTTAAAGAATGACAGTGAGATGATGAATGATTATTGCACAGAAAATGCTGTATTGCAAAACAAAATCACAAATCTTGAGCAACAACTACTTGTTCAAAAAGCTGAGTTGTATGACAAGATCGAGAGACTTGAAGAACAGCTACGTGTGTCTACTCAGTCATGCATTCCCGATTCACAAAATAACTTGCATGATCGTGCATGTGCTGGAGTCACCACATGTCACAAAATTTTTAAGAGTCTTCCATCTGATGTTCAACAGAAGTACAAAGATTTAGGGTATGATGAGAGTGATTTCTTTTCGAAAATAACTTGTACACCACGTTCGCAGCTGAATCAATGTTGACAGTGGTGGGATTTCCATCTAATCCTTGAAGATCACTACTAAGAGTGACTCCTATAGATGTTCTGGTAGTTTCTTTTGAGAGAACACTACTTGATGGTACGAACGTGTCACTGGATTGAGAAATGAATGGTTCATCAATGTGCATATCCAAATGAACGTCGGAAGCCTGGGGCGGACTGGCTCCTTTTTGAATACCTACTGTCTCATAACGAGATTTCGGTAGATCATGTGCTGTATCCCGTGAGTAAATGAAACAATTTCCTGTTGAGAGGAAACTGAGTGGCTAGGTGGGGTGAGTGCATGCTCTGCTGGGATGACAGAGTCTTTTTCAATACCAGGACTGACTATGTCAGACCTGATAGTGGGCGTGGTTTCCCGGCTTTCTGTGGCTGGAGAACTCTCAGGACTCGTCTGTTCTTTTCTCACACTCTCACCCTCTGTTTCTTTTAACTGCTCTACTTCATCTACGGATGCCTTTGCAACAGAAATGATGGTATCGTTCAAAACATCAGTCTCAATATCATCAATGTCAAACATATCATCATGGGTATACACCGGTGATTTCTCAGCAATTTGAGTCAGAGCTTCATCAGGAGCTATGATCATAGTTTCAACATTCATCTCAATACCCTGAACTGGAGTGCCCTGTGATTGTGATTTTTCAATGAGTTTTCCTATTGGCTTATCATCATCTTCATCTCCCTCACTTAAACTCACATCACCGACATTCCCTTCATCACCCCTTTCCGAATTTTCACTCGACTCTCCCCTGTCAGTTTCACCCGAAGAAGACTGACTCCTAGAATCTAAACTCTCAGGATCTACAGCTCTTTGGGTAGAATCAGCATGTTCTTGCCAATTCGGAAGAGCAATATTATTCTCGCTCCCATATGCCTCAACTACTGGATCATGTACATCCATTAACATTATCAGCTCAGCAGGCATAACATAAGCCTCAACATCTGATTCAGTTTCAATTGTGTATACTCTATGCATGATATATATAGTAGGCAGAGGATCATCATCTCTCCTAGATATCTCAGTTGGATATTCAAGCATCATGTTTTGAACTATCATTGAGAGGAATCTCGGATATGGTAGAAATCTCTTTGCCTGAGCAGGGATTTGCTTTTGATGGATAACTTTATGAAGATCCTGAAAGATGATGGAAGCATAGTCAATGTGCCAATGTTTCACCATGGGAACCAGAATGTGGAATGCACTAAAGCTTCCGCCATCAACCCCCTTTGAGATGCTAGTCAGATATCTGTTGATTATTGCATAAAGAGTCTGCCAGATTGGAACCAGATTTGACCTCTTAAAGTGTGCATTCTTGGAAAGTTCACCATTAAAGCCCAGATCCTTAACATGATTGAAAATGCTCTTGTTTGTTGGAATTGGATCAAACTTTTTCTTGTGAGCATAGGTGTTGGCCTCAGATGGCAGCTTTAAAATTCTCTTGAGTTGTTCAATATTGAAGGAGAAGTGAAAATTTTCTATGGTTCTACTTATCTGTTGCTCACCCTCATCATCAGTAATCATGTGCATTGAGTGCCAGAGTTGTTGCACATAAACCTCAGGAATATGAGGTTCCTCACCTTCAGCAGTTGGATTGTAAGAGAATAGGTGGTTTAAAGGGTGGGATTCAATCAGTTCAGAAAGGATTGGAAATTGAGTAGTTGTGGTGATGGAATCAAAACAATGGTTATTGAGTAAGGAAGGAAGGTAATTAGCTCGGGAAAACAATTGTTCAGAGGGTATAAAGGCAGGGTTTGCAGGATTAGCCATATGCATACACACAAGTAAACCCACGATTAATGATCAAATATTCAACAAAAAAGAGAATTAACAATTGTTCTTTCCTTTAAAAAATTTTGAAATTTTTGAAAAATTTTCAAAATTTCCTAAGTCTTTGTTCGGAATTATCAATTCCGAATGAAAACTTATGAGAATTCCGAGTAAATCCTTGATTCCGATAAAAAATGTTCCTTTAATTCCGAACTAAATTTGAATTCCGAGCTAAGTGAGAATTCCGATCGAATTAAAGATTCCGATCAAATGAGAATTCCTATCAAATTGACGATTCCGATCAAAATGATGTTTCCGATCGAATGATGATTCCGATCAAAATGATGATTCCGATCGAATGATGATTCCGATCAAACAGTTGGTGTTTATCAAGTGACGAAACGATCGGAATGTTCAATTCCGATCAATTAATCACAGTTCTTCCCAAATGAAACCAGAATTTCCAAAGTGAAATTTTGACTCTAAAAAACATCAACGAGTCTACCCAATACCCTTCTAAGCACATTTAATTCTTGGACTACCCCCAACCAACAACATTAAGCATGTCAAATTTTAAAATCTAAGTCCGAAAACTAAAACCCATAGACGATGAAGAACAACAGATCTAATCATGCTCAAAACAGATGTAACTACTCAGATTCTAACATGAAAACACTATGAACATACTATCTAAGCATATGAGAAGTAATGTTAAACAAACAATCTACAACTAAGCATAAAACAGTTCAAATTTTCAAACAACTACGAGGGTTTTCATACTGTCAGATCTAATTTATAACAGGATATATAGAGAAGTAGAAAATAAGATTTGTACCACTGAATTCATAATGAAAATTCGATCTAGATCTGAGAAATCCAAGAGAATCCGAAAGCATTTGAAAATTGGTGTACGGAGAGCAAAAGTCGTCGATGAGAGTAAAATTTTGCTCATTCCGAGCAAAAATGAGAGGAATTACACGAACAAAATTGAAACGAGCAACAATGATTTAGCAATAAGCTCGAAACTGAGAACAAAGAAAAATGATTTCAAAATTGAATTCGATTGACTTTAAAAATGGACTTGTGTTTCAAAATTCAATTTGGAAAAAGATTAAAACCTGAAGTTCGATGATTTAAAAAATTGATTAGTGTGTACTTTGACAAGGTAAAAAAAGTCAAAGTTTCAAAGTAAAAAAAAACATCAACGGCCAAAGTTTCAAAGTTTCAATTTAATTCAAAGGCCAAATCACACAAAGCATACAAATCGATTAGTGTGTACTTTTGCATCCAAATCGAGGCCAGCTGTTGCAAAGCAGATATATGACAGGTTGTTTTTTATTTATTTATTTATTTTTATTATCAAACTCAAACAATTAAAATACAAGCAATTAATTCAAAAACTAGCAGATCTTAGTTTTGATTTTCTTTTGTCTCTCACGCGCTTTATGTCCTTGTGATATAACAGCTCAAGTAAAGAATCATAGTTCAATTAATTGAAGTTCATCTTTTTGCTCAGTGATTGACAGCCCTCAATATGTGCAGCAGTACGAATATGTCTAAAAACCGTTGGTCAAAACAAAATTCTGGATAAAATCTTCAAATTTCGGGTAATTCCAATTCCGAACAAAATCCATTCCGAACATATTAGTTCCGAGCATTTTCAATTCCGAACACATCAATTCCAAGCATTTTCAATTCCGAACACATCAATTCCGAGCATTTTCAATTCCGAACACATCAATTCCGAGCATTTTCAATTCCGAACACATCAATTCCGAGCATTTTCAATTCCGAACATTTTTCAAAAACTAACTTTTTATTCGAATTTCTTGTCAAAAACACACACAAACACCTTTTTCCACACACTAACTCAAGTTTTTGAATCAAACAACCAAGAAATTCATATTCTTCATCAAGAACTCACTCAAGAACATGAATAACACGAAATTCAAAAACACATCAAAATCGATTTTTAACTTCAGATCTATGTATCTCCACTTCCACAAACACTTTTAATGTACTCCAATATCGAAAACAAGCATCAAAAATCCGTTTTTGGGCAAAAATCGTCAAAAACTTCAAGAAAAACCTAGAAAAAGAAATTTCGAATATCTCTCAAACCGTATGAAGTTTTGACATGAAATTTTTACACAACGTTCCTTCCATCATGAAGAACAACATATCCAAAAATGAGATCAAACAGAGCTCGTATCATTTAGATTTTTCTTTAAAATCAATGCTAGTTTGGAACTTTGAGACGGTGCCCTAAAGACTGTCTCGCATTCTTTCATTGCCATATCTTTGTAGTGACACCATCATTCAACTGAATCTCATGATGAGGGTTCAAATCTTCAAGTGTTCAACATATTCAGGCCAAAATCAAGCTGAATACAGAATTCATGTACATGATGTTCATGAAGAATCCTGATCATCATGAGGGGGAGAAACATTAATACTAAATCAGTTGATTTTGGGCTTATTGATCAAGAAAAGGTTCGTTTGTTGAGGAGGAGACAAAGAGAACTAAAATAAAATATCATACATGTTAAGTCAAGGGGGAGCGAAGAAAAGAACAAAAGAGAAAGAATTCAAGTTCAGAACAGTAAAAGTGTTTAAATGAAAATGCAAGAAGTTCTGAAGAATTAAACAAGATCTAGAGCTACATTCAAGGGGGAGAGATAAACTATTCTTTCTAATTCATACTGTTTAAATACTCAAGATCGTGTTTGCTGAAAACCACTTCAAGCTAAACTGCTCATACAACCAAAGGCTGCATAACCTTAGGTTACTGGTGCGAATCCGAAAATCAGATGAAAAAGGATGTTCTCATGTACTTTCAAGAATCAAGTTCTCATCAAGGTTTTTAAAGTGAATACTATTCATAAAAATTAAAGAATCCATATTTCAAGATGTGAAGACATTCTGAAGACATCCGATCAAAGACTGAAGATTCAAAAAGAAATCCTTCAAGTCTTGTCTCCTAAAGCGTTAAAGAATGCAGCAAGAAATCTGCATATTTGTAAGAGGAGATTGTTAGAGTTCGTATGAAGCTGAAAAGACAAACATCTTCTATTTCTATACAAAAGGGGAGATTGTTAGGTTTTAAATATTGTATAGAATAGAAGATTATATTTTAGTTGAAGTTTGTATTAAAAATACAAACTTAGGGACCAATATTGTAAATACCCTTAGGGGTATATATACTAATGACTAATTGTCATTAGTAAGTTCTTTGGCATAATCAAGTTCTTAAGTGTGTGCTTAATGGTGTTTTAGTATTTTCTCTCTACATTCAAGATTATGTTTCATAGATCTTCATGAGTTTTGTTGATACCTGAATCACTTGGGACAAACAACTCTAAACACTCAGAACCATTTCTCGTATATCCGATTTTGACTGAGTGATAAACTACAAAGAACAAATTAGTTCGTTTGGGCATGACCATGTACTTCTACAGTCTACATCAGTCAAGGGGCCTGGAAACATCTCTCCTTAAGAGGAGTTGCATAATTCCTCTCGCATACTTTCATTTGGCAACACGCTTTCCGCTGACACCATATACGCCAGTTATTGCTACCCAGTTACGGCGTAGCGTTAGGTACGATCCAAATTCCAGAAGTCCACTCATCCCAAACCAAATATCTTAGGCTTGAGGACAGTCTATGTGACGAATACCTTTGACTTGTTAACCACGCGGTATTCTTCACGATGTCACTATCCAACATTCACACCCCTGGTGAACACCTGTATAGCCTTGGCCTACACTCCTGGTAGCTATCTTCAATCACTATGAATCTCCACCAAGGACTACTATGACTTTATTATCTCCCTAATCAAGGTTCCCACCAAGATAGGTAGTCACTGACAGAATTTTTGAGTAATAACCCTTTTATTCATGGATATTATCAAAACATACAAAATCTGTGAAGAGTAATGGGATTAATAATGTACTCTCCATATTCACCCTCCAGGAATATAGTACAAAATTAATACTAGTGCACCATCTCAATTCACCGCGTCTATTTGTGTTACTATGTTGGTTCAAGTGGACTTATCACGGATCATTTCTTGAAACCACAACATTACTAAGAACTAAAAACAAGTATGCACTAACTAGTGCTCCCACTCATTTTGCTAGATAAATTGTTTTCTGCAAACCCTGAAAACAAGTCTAGTCTTTCTAATTTTATTATATTGCCTAAACTCGGAGAACTGGATTAACTCCTTGTTTCTGAATATATAAAATTATTCCATAACCATACTTGGTTATATTGTAGATGTATAAATACTTTTCTATTCCAAGAAATAGACTGAAATAATAAATTCTCTCGTTTACACTAAACCCGTAAAGAAACTTAGATATTCTGTGTATAAACACTTATCTAATGATCTATTTATTATTTTCAACACTTAACTCTTTCAATATGTCTAATATTGGTGACATTGAATTTCAATATATAATTATGACCCCCTGGGACTAGTCCATTTACCTGGACTCATTTTGAATCCTCAAATTTCTGGTCATTAGAATTATATACGTACTTGAATTTAAATAAGCTAATAAATACCGTGTTTTTCTAAACACTTATTTCCTTCTATGCAGATATATACATATATATTAATTTATCAGAACTTGATAAAAACATTTGCGTATGTCAATTGCTCCCACTGACTATTATGTAAACATGACATTCCTTAAAACAACTTATTGACTTGGTCAAACTTGACACAAAAGTCAAAATGCTGACTTTAAGTATAATCTAAAACTTAGATTTCGAATAAGAATCTTAAAGTTGACGAAACCTTAAACTTGGATTTTCTAATATCCACTATTTCCTATTAGGGAAATTGGTTTCTCAAAAACTTTACATTACTACAAGTATAACACACTTTGTATGGATTCTTATTTAAAATATGTGAGTTCTCTTGATTACAATGTCTATTGTAATCAAACTCATAAATGTTCTATCTTTAAACACACCCTTAGAAATAATGACTATTATTTCAAGTGTTTAACTTTAGTTCAAAACTTGAACTTGTTTTCATAAATACTCATAATTACTTGATTAGGTAGACCTTCTAATGTGTAACAACAGCTATGTTATTTCGAGTAATTTCATAAGTTTTAGTTTGGCAATCATAATATTAATCATATTACTCAAATGGCAACCAATGCATACGGACTAGATTGCTAATAAGTCAAAAACTTTGACTTGTTAGCTATCTTCTTGTCATACTTGACTAGATATAATCATAAGATACGCACAACGATATATCAACCATTAATTCATAAAAGTTTTAACGAAAGTCTTTAAAGCATTAAATATTTCAAAAAAAAATTTAAAAATAAGTAGAAAACTATGAAATATAAATATCCTTCTTCCGCACGCATTGTCCTCCAGCATTCCAAGGCATCCTTTTGCTTTTATTTGACATATTTGCAATAAACGATCACAAAAAGTCAAATACACCACTTATATACAATAAGTTGAAAGCAAAAATACTGAAGTTAGTCAATGAAAGTACGTGTGGCGTTTCTACCACCCTCGTGATGCTTCGGGCAGTTGACCTTATAATGGCCAATTTCACCGCACTTGAAGCACCGGTTCTCGGCTCTTTCTTTGTTCGGTTTAAACTTCTTTCCCTTGCCCTGGCCTTGGGTGCAGACGGTCCCGGCTCGGTTTTACCCTTACCCATGCCGTTGCGCCCCTTCCTCTTCTTAGCAGCTCCATTTTCCACCACTAGGACATCTTTGGACTTGTTACCCAGATTCGACTCCGTTGTCTTAAGCATAGAATGCAGCTCAGCAATGGATTTCTCCATGTTGTTCATGTTATAGTTGCCTATGAACGGCTTATAGTCATCAGAAAGCGAGTTAAGAATCAGGTCCGTTGCTAACTGCAATGGTACCAGGTGTCCAAGCCTTTCGAGATGGTCCATATACCCTTTCATCTTCATGACATGGGTACTAACTGGAGTGCCCTTGGCCATCTTGCAAGTATTAAGAGATTTCGTGACATCTTAACGTTCTGAACGTGCCTGCTCTTGAAACACATCCCTCAGCTGACGGATCATGTCATAAGCTGATGTATCCATCATGCTTGTTTGCAACTCTGGACTCATAGTTGCAAGCATGAGGCAGCTTACATCTAGCATATCATTGACACGCTTCTGGTAAGCCTCCCTAACATCATCCCTCACATTGTTGGCTGGGGCATTCCCCACCGGCTTTTCTAGGACGTACCATTTTCTCTCATGCCTGAGCACAATCCTCAGATTGCACTCCCAGTTGAGGAAATTAGGTCTAGTAAGCTTATCTTTTTCTAGGATGGAGCAGAGTGAGAGGTTGTTTATGTTGGTAATGTTTGCCATCAACAATTTATTGATGTAGTTCAATTAGTAACACAAATAAGACTTTGCTAAATACAAATTCATAAAAACCCTTAAATGATTAAGTATTAGCCCTAGGATCCTTATTTCACACGTGTTGGTGCACGGTTTGCGCACGACAACACCAACCCCGTGCTATTTTAGGTAGGTAGGTTCCTTTACCAATCGTATCTAACTTGATACGACTCCTAGACCTTGTAGAGATTTTAGACAAAAATATCTAAGTATGTTTATCTCTACACTAAGTGCATTTTGAGCCAGTCACATCAGGGAATCACCAAAATAAATGGCACCAACAAGGACGGAGTGAACTCTGGCCCGTCACATCAGGGAATCGCAAAGTCTTTCACCCCCTCCCCACATCGGTTTGAACCCCGGTGTGCACGGTTTGGGCACAACAACTCACCAAGGTATCGGTCACATGAAAGGTGTACCACTAGATGGGTAGCACTACTGGTCTATGATTTGTGTGGGTTTTATCCAAGTTTGAAAAACTTGATTTTCAGTTTTTTAAAACCATTTTAAAACTATCTTGTTTTAAAATCTGTATATCTTAGTATACCTTAAACTAGGTACACAATACGTCTTATGACAATCATTTTGAAAAAACAAACTGTTTTTAAAATGCTGATACGACAATCATAAAATACTTAAAATTTTATAAAACTGTTGTCGTATACCAATTTTATCATATTCGTGGTTTTACCTCTAATTAATAAAGACCAATATTAATCTCTTACTTCAATTTTACAGTCGCATAATTATCATAAAAATAAAGCACAACCTCGCAGTTAATAACTTGTTATAGTTTTGCCAACTATGTCCTAAGGGGTCAATCTAAGAACAACTAATCTAGATTGATCCCGTGGCTGGATCTAACAAATGTGCTTCTTGCTCCCATTGGCCTTGACACCTCCGATCTTAACCCGAGCAACTCTATTTGGTTTCTCCATCTTGAAAAATCCTTTGTCTTCGGTTTTGGTTACAACTATCTAAAATAGAATACACAAACCTATTCTATTACAATTATATTATAGAAAAGGGTTGTAAGTTGCACGCATGCCTCCCTGAAATACTTTTACATTGTAAAGAGGGGTTGTAAGTGGCACGCAGGCCTCCCTAAAACCAAAAGAAAAATACTGAAAGGAAATAAAACAACCACAGGTCTAAGTTGGCAAAACCTATAACCTACATGTCCAACCACAACAAGAATATATAGTTGACTCGTTTAAATCAAACACTTGCAGTTGACATGTAAAACTACAAATGTGATTTAAAAATACTAATGCGACTTTAGTATACAAGTCAACCAATTCAACAATATACATACGAACAATACATATATATATATATATATATATATATATATATATATATATATATATATATATATATATATATATATATATATATATATATATATATATACAACCATGCATTAGAAATAAAACGATAATAATGCAAATAACATACATAAAACTTTTCTCATTCCTTCTCAAATTAATCAAGCTATTAATTGAGATGAGAAAGATTTGACAAAACTTGTCAAACTTACTTTAATAAATTTATAAACCTCTGGTAGAATAACTATTACACCAAATGTGTTTTTACACCCAAAACACTTAATTGATTAAAGATTTGACTTTGTTTGTATTGTATGATTATAATACACCATTATGGTTATTTATTATATATAAATCCAAATATATAATAAAACTTATATTTTGACTTAACTAGTTAAAATAAAACCTTAAACATAATATATATAAATATATTAATTTTAGGTACGTAAAATTAATACTTATGTATAACATCTTGTATTATTATTCTATCCGAATTATCATATCCCAATTATTAACCATCCAAGACCTATGGGCCTAAACCCATTAAGTTCGTTAACTACCTTTTAAGTCCATGTAGGTCCATTTTATTTAAATAAAAACACTTAAAAATTAAAAGGAAAAACTTGGGCCTTTATGAAATTAAAATAATAAACTACCCGGTTTAACCCTAACTAGGCCAAAAACTCACTTAGGCTGCCAGGCCGCCGCAATGGGGCTTGGGCTTGGGCCGAAAAAGAAACATTGGGCCGAGGCCCAAATCTGGTCGTGATCCTAGATCGTGCCGAGAACTGGGCTGGACCACAAACGCTTGGGCCGAGAACCCCTGGGGCCGTAGCCCTACGCCGACCCATCACCACCCTTGGGCCACCACCACTGGGCCGCCGCCGGTGGTCCTAGTGTTTTCCGGTTTAATTTTAATTCGGAATATTTATGTATGAAATATATATATATATATATATATATATATATATATATATATATATATATATATATATATATATATATATATATATATACATAATTCTAGAAATTCTAGTCTATCCAAAAATTCAAACTTTAAAACACAAACTTGTTTTATTATTTAAATTTTAAAATAAACTTATCAGCATAGAACTCTGATGGTCCCTTTATGTGTACAGGATGAAGCAATGCTAGATGAAGATCTTGTTTGTGTGTGTATGTGTTTCGGTTATAGAGAGAGAGAGACGAAATGTAGAGAGCAAACACAAACAAGAGATATGTAAAATATGCAAAGCTTAATTAGAATAGTGGGGGCAAATGCCTTTTATAGCATTTGCCCAAGTTTACAATATTGACATATTGCACCATCACTTTTATAATCTAACATTCTCCCCCTAAGTGAGGTGTGCAACGATTCACAACAAGAAATAAATAAATTACACATCATGTCTAGACTTGTTGCGAATCCCGAGGGCCACCTGCCAGTGCCTCATTTGCTTCCTATTCTCCAGTTTATTTTTCATTTGTTCGATTGGCCTGAAGGATTGTGATTGATATTCTTCAGTCAATTCATTACCAGCATCCCACACCTTTTCATGCAAGCCATAGTGCAGAAGCTTCAAAGTACCATCAGAATAGGCCATGCATTCTTCCATTCTTACGAATATTTTCTGTTTCTTTTCATTGTGGAAGACTACACCCCTATCTCCTTTGTAGTTCGGATGGCCTTCATAGATAGCAGTCAACTCTTCCAACTGATCAAGATCAGGATGATTCTGGTTGGGCTTCAGAAGGTTGACTTTTAGATAGTTGTTTTCTGCACCAAGCTGCATGTCATGATCTTCAACAAAGCTTATGAAATTTCTCATGTATCGCATAAGTAGAGATCTCCCAAATTGTTCTTCCGGAGTTTTCCCTTGCTTCCGAGACAATGTGTCATAGATGAATTTATGTCGTGAATCTTCACATGTCTCAGATCAGCTTCGTTCAGTTGAACCTTTTAGCCTTGAGCCCTCTTCACAACGAAGACGACATACTTGTACTTGAAGGAAACCCCTGTAAGGACATTTAGAATTTCAACAATTGGGTAATCAGAGTTGACAATATGCATCGGGGACTTTGTAGCATGTAAGATATTTTCATATCTTCTTCTCTGATGTTCATCTAGACCCCTCAACTCTGGAGGTGTGATCTCGACAACTTCGTCAGTGTAGATGCCAGTAATTATGTCTTCAAGATGAGCAGCAGTGACAAAGTATCGTTTCCAGATAGGTTGTTGCATAGCTGTTCTTGTGAGCATGTTGTTGCTATCTAAGCCTTTGTCACCTGTATACACTGGAGGTGTTGTAGGAATTACATAATTGGGTGGCAGTGGCCACTCTGACTCTTCTCTAGCTTTCTCTGTAGCTTCTTCTTGTATGTTTCTTTCAATAACGTCAGCTGTAGAGACTTGAAATTGACCTGGTGGAGGAGGAAAGTGTTCATGAACTTCAATGTTGATACCACTAAGGACCCGAGATACATCAGAAGTAGATTTCTTCTTTTTAGGTTTCCTTCTTGCATCTCTTCTTGAGATTGCAGCCCATTCTTTCTTTTTGATTGCCAGTTCTCTTTCACTGATATGATCATCAAACCTATGAACCATTCTGAGTGTGTCTGGGCGTGTTGCAACCTCAACATATTCATCAATGTTCTTGAAGAGTCTTTCTAGAGCTGGATCCTCCATCTCCTCCACAGGTTGAGCTTCCTCAGTCTGTCCCCAATCAACAAACGTATCAGACTGGAGCTCCCTTTCTTGAGCATTTTCAGTTTCCTCTACATGCCTGGTGGGTGATGTGTGCAAGTTTTCATACAAGTCAGCCATTTCATCATCTGAATTTGTATCAAGATCCACCCACTTAGCTTCATCATAGGACTGCTCCTGAGGTATTTCACCCTCTTCCAGATCAATCGGCCTCGGTTCAGATTCTTGCTGAGGTACATAAAGCACAATCTGCTTGTCAGCATTCTCACGTTGTTGTTGTTCGTAAACTTCATCGGCCAATTGTTTTTGTTTCTGTTGCTGACCGCTAGAACTAGTACCTGCAGATAATAAGGAACTTCAACGAGTAACCGGTGCTGTTGCAGTTGCAGCCACAGAGGGAGAAGATATGTACAATCTTCTTCTTTTCTCCCCCTCGGGTTGATCATCGGGGTCCTGATCATCCCGTCTCCTCTTGCTACTCTGTTCCTGAGCCTGACAAGTTTGTTCAAGGATAGTCAGCCTCTCAGTAACCTTTTCCATTGAAGTTTAGAACCCCCTAGTCACCCTGTGAATCTTGCTATTAACGTCTTCATGAAACTCTTGAAAATCGTCCAAGGAGATTCCCTATGGCCGTTGTTCATTGCGAAGAGTTGTCAGAAGGTCTTTATCATGAGCAGATTCGGGTCTTTGTTCAAGCAATTTAACATATAGGAGGCTCTTTAGGGCATCCAATGACATGTTTGCAGGATCAGGTTGCGGCTGAGGTTCAGGCACTGAAGGTCTGGCAGCAAGAAGTGCTTCTATCCTATCCAACTTCTGATTTGTATCAGTTAACTGTTGTTAGAGAGGTGCCACAACTTGTAGGATGGTTTCTTGTAATTCTGCACGTGTAACAAACCCGAAATCACGGAGACTTCCGGTTGAGGTATCAGCCACAGAGGCAGTACCACCTACTGGAGTAGCATTGATGTAGGCTCCAGCAGGATTTCCTTCCAATCCTCGAATGGCACTCTGAGAGGTACCACCTATGGAAGTTGAGGAGACTTGTTGAACATACAAGCTCAGTGCATCAATTGTTATTCTGTATTGATCAAGTTAAGCGGAGATCCGCGGTATTTCAAATTGTGCATTGAAAGGAGTCGAGGACGAGGGAGGCGGTCCTCTAGTTTCAATAGGTCTAACTCCTGATTGGGGTTGACGTAGAGTATGTGCTATAGCCCTGTGTAATGAAGATGGTGCCTGTTGAGAGACACCGTAGTAGCTTGGTGGGGTTGAAAGTTGCACGGGTGGGATAACCGCGACTTGTTCAATACGAGACCCAACAATGTCAGGTCCCATAGTAGATGTGGCTACCCAGATTTCTTGGCCGAGGGGTCCCTCAGCACTCTCTTGTTCTTTTCTCACCTCCTCATTTTCACTAGTACTCCTAATTACATAAGTATATCCTTCTTCACCACTACCTGGACCATACCCAACATATTGATTTGGATGTAATAATTAGTCAGAGGTGACAGAACCAGTTTCAAAGGATAGGTCATGAGTTGGAGTAATGACTGGCATGTCATGGTCCGGGGCTATTATTGCATTTATGGCTGCAGGAATTTCAGTAGTTTGGGTAAGAGGGTTCAGAGTTATGACAAGACCACCTGGTTGGGGAATGACAGAAGCAGTTTGAGCAGTGTGGGTCAAGTTAGGAGAAGTTATATAAGGGTCGTTGAGTTTCATGAAGGAATGGGTGTTGTCGGATGGTTGTTTAATGGGTCTGTCAGGGGTGCCCAAATAGGATTGGACTGGTTCAAAGGCAGGGTCACCACCTGGTTGTGAAGCAGACTCAGCATGAGAAGATTGGAAACTGAATGACTCAGATGTGTCAAGACCAAGTTCTTCAAGTACGGTTTTGGTTCGGGTGGTTTGAGAAATAGATTTGACAGTTGTTTGAACAGTGGTGGGATCATAAGCATCCCCTCCCTCTCTAGTTTCTCCACTTTCACCTTCTTCTCCTCCCCTCTTGTCAACATTTTCTCTCAACTCGACCCGCTCAACATCTCCCATAGATGACTGAGTCCTAGGTTCTAATTCCTCACCTGGCACTACACCTCCCTGGGTAGGTATGACCGGTGCTGGCATAACCAGAGGAAGTATTCCTACACTCTCCCTATAACTCACAACAATATCATTTTGCTCACATAAGTCTAGGAGTGATATAGGGAATGATTGAGGAACAGGTACATTGGCCGGGGTTGTAGCTTTGATATATATAAACAGTTTAGAGTTAAACAGAAGGTAAACCTGCCCGGCGAGGAATGTCAGCATTGTGGTCCATCAGATACTGGACAATCATGGGTAGAAATCTTTGGTAAGGCAGAAAGTTATCATCCTTCTTTTTCTGGGAATTTTTCCTCAGCATTGTTGCTTTGATATCTTGAAAGAGCAGGAATGTATAATCTATATGCAAGTGATTGGCAGCCGCCACAAAGATCTTGAGCTGATGCTCAGTGGGAAATTCGTACCCTGAATGTTTCGGAGTGAGACACCTTTGAAGCACCGTCATGAATGTATTGTATTTTGGGTGCAGGTTGGTGCGTTTGAACTGATTCTTTCGGGTGAGCTCTCCATCGTATCCCATTTCCCTGATTGCAACAAGGTAAGTCTCCTCATCTGGGATTTTATCAAAAGCTGTAGCAGGAGGTCTGCTGTTAGCCTTTGGCAATCTGAAGATTGTTCTGAGGCGATTGATAGGTATATCGATTATGTATTCATCAACCTCCACATGGATGATCTCATGCCCCCTATCATTTGTACGGACATCACATGTCTTCCATAATTGTTGGACGTATAGCTCAGGTACATGTGTGCCGGTTGTGGATGGGTTTTATGTAAGAAGGTGGTTTAAATGATGTATCTTTAGAATTTCGGTAACAATGGGGTAGGTAGGGTTTTTGAATTTGTTTAGGTCAATATAATGGTTGTTGTCATGAGTCCTAGAGTTTAAGAACTCAGATTGGGGCATGATCTCCTCAGGTTGAAGTACTACTTGTGCCATCTTATCTGCATAGATAGATAAAACAGTTAAGTCAAAGATATAGAGATATGCACATAGACATCATTCAATGTTGAATTGTGGTCAAATTTCAGTGAATGAGACAATGGTTGACCAAATTTGACCAAAACCATCAAGTTGGAATAAATGTGATAAAACCGTAACTCTGAAATCCCCATTGTGTACTTGAGTATAATCTAAAAATCAAAATAACACCCTTTTTAGAAACAACAAGTAAGTTTTAAGTTCAAGTTCATACACCTCAAGAACACGAAGAACACTTTTTGAGATTTTTGAAATATTTTTGCACCAAAGTGTTCCCCATATGTTCTAAACACCCATCGCAAACTTAGATTTATCAAATAAGTTTGTTTCGTGTCCCAAAAATCCATCCAAATTCTCGAACACTCCTATCGCTAAAGGCTGTTTTAAGGCCAAAAATCACTATTTTAACTCAAAATTTTCAAAATGTAATCCGTACAAGTTGTTACCTATATGATCACGAGTATTTTGAGACTAAAATTATAAATTTTGGCAGCGTAACGAGAGGATTCGTAAATTCAAGTAACCAAATCGAGAGAGACACTTAAGAGTTTTTGAATTTTGATCGCGTGAATGGACTGATGGGATGGAGGGACGGTTATAAAGTGACTTGGACATGTGTTGTGTTCTGATTGGACCAACCGTGGTAAAAACCCGGCTTATAGAACCATGCGATTGGCCTCAAAGTGAAGCTGAAATGCTAACACTTGGTGAATCTCATGCGATTCCCCTTTGATTTATCAATCGCATGCGATTGACACTTGATCCATAGTCAATGTTAGTCTATCGCATGTTATTTGAGCATTGGTATTCAATCGCATGCGATTGGTCTTATGTTCTCAGTACAGTTCATTACTTGTATCCCATGCGATTGATCTGTGGATCGTGATTCAAGTTTCATTCCATGCGATTGTAGTCCATGCGATCGAACCAAGACTTAGAAAACTTAGTTTGTTGAGTTCAAGAAATCCCATGCGATTGGAGCATAGTGTGCGATTGTGATAAATCGAACCCAACACTTGAAAATTTTCTAAAAGTTCAAAATATCTGGATTTTGAGGATTGAAAAATGATTTCTCCAGATATCTTGATTTTAGGTGTTGTTTGACACACTCCCCCTAGACGTTTGCAAAATCTTAGGGAATGTGTCACTTTTATGACCTCTCCTCCTACACATGTGCATTATGTGTATGATTTTCTCCCCCTACACATATGTACAACCAGAAAGTTATCCCCCCTTGAATGTTGCATCAGTAATCTGCACAAGGAATAAATAGTATAACACCTACTCTAAACAGAAAGAAAGAAAGGAAAAATGAAGCAAAGGTATGTTATATTTTCAAGTTGAGCATGCCTAACTTGGATACCAACTCAGTGAAACGACTTTGGTCTAATGGTTTGGTAAACAAGTCAGCTAGCTAATTTTCAGTTGGAACAAACTGTAGCTCAATGAGACCTTTCTCAACATTATCTTTTATGAAGTGATAACGGATATCAATATGTTTAGTTTTAGAGTGGTGTACCGGATTGCAGGAGTTAGCTATGGCAGACTGGGAATCGCATAGCTAAGGAATTTTGTCATACCGTAAGCCAAAGTCTGATAACTGTGTACGTATCCGGAGACTTTGAGAACAGCATGTTGCGGCAGTAACATACTCAGCTTCAGCTGTGGAGGTGGATACGCAGTTTTGTTTCTTTGAGGCCCAACAGACTAAACGATCTCCCAGAAAGTGTGCACTGCCAGAGGTGCTTTTCCTATCAATTTTGCAACCGGCATAGTCAGCATCTGAGTAAGCATGGAGATCTAGATTTGAATCTTTGGGATACCACAGACCAAGATCCATATACCCTTTAAGATATCTGAAGATCCGCTTAACGCCTAGAAGATCTGACTCTTTAGGATTCGCCTGGTATCGGGCACATAGACAAGTAGAGAACATGATGTTTGGATGACTCACTATTAGATACAGTAACGATCCAATCATCCCACGGTAGGTTTTGAGATCTACTAGAGAACCATCTAGATCTGCTGACAGTTGTGCCTTTGCTGCCATGGGAGTAGATATAGGTGTGCAGTTAATCATATCATACTTCGTGAGAAGATCCTTAATATACTTGAATTGGCAAATGAAACTGCTATGACTTAATTGTTTCACCTGGAGTCCGAGGAAGAATGACATCTCCCCCATCATACTCATTTGAAATTTGTTTGCCATTATCTTAGCAAACTCGTCACTATATTTTGGATTTGTAGACCCAAAAATGATATCGTCCACATATATTTGAACCAAAATCTTGTCCCTACCCTTGGTCTTTGTGAACAGAGTGGTATCAGTCTTTCCTTTGGAGTAGCCTTCACCAATCAAATATTCAGATAAGACATCGTACCATGCACGTGGAGCTTGCTTTAACCCGTACAAGGTCTTATCTAAGATATAGACATGATTTGGATGTTTTGAATTGATGAATCCCTCAGGTTGTGAGACATAGACTTCTTCTTTGAGAACACCGTTAAGAAAAGCCGTATGCACGTCCATTTGTAAGACACGGAAGCTGCGGGAGGCTGCATATGCAAGAAACAGTCTGATAGCCTCAATTCGAGCAACGGGGGCAAATGTTTCATCATAGTCAATGCCCTCTTGCTGATTGTAGCCTTTAGCAACCAACCTAGCTTTGTTACGGATGACCACTCCATCTGAATCCCTTTTGTTCTTGAACACCCACTTAGTTCTGACAACAGATTTGCCATAAGGAAGAAGAACTAATCTCCAGACTTTGAGAAGATCGAATTGGTGTAGTTCTTCCTACATTCCAATTACCCAATCCGGATTATCTAATGCTTCAGAAGTCTTGGTGGGTTCAATGATGCTGAGAAAACCCAAAAATTGGCATTCGTTCGCTGTTTGTGCACGTGTTTGAACGCCAACTGAAGGGTCTCCAATGATGTTTGCTTCAGAGTGACGTCTGGTCCACTATGTCTCTTGGGATATAGAAGATGAAGGAATAAGATCTTGTAAGTATCGTGCTTCCTCTTCATCTTCTCGGGAGAAATTTGGGTCTGAATTAAACACATGTGGGCTCTCTAGGTCAAGAATATGAGAAGTCACAGGGGGACGTGTGACAGAGATAGATGTAGAATCCTCAGCATAGAAATCTGCAAATGGATTCGTCTCAGTGACCGTAGGAGCCGTTAGAGTAAGACTTGCTTGGGCTTCTGTGTTGTTCCCGTTGTCAGTTGAAACAGGAGAAGATTCAGATCTAAAGAAATCAAACATAAAGTCAAGATTAGTATTTAAACTGGATGGATTATTTGATTCTTTATTTTGAAGCACCAGTCCTGAACTGGTATGTTCAGAAGCGTTACTGTTGATTTGAGTGGAAAATCTGTAACATTTAATGCATCATCAAATGTTACGTTGATACTTTCAACAATGCTCTTTGTTCTTTTGTTTAAAACTCTGTAGGCTTTTGACTCAGTAGAATAACCTAGGAAAATAGCTTCATCAGCTTTGAGAGCAAACTTTCCTAGATTATCCTTGTCATTTAATACGAAGAACCTATTACCAAAGACATGAAAGTATTTGATATTAGGCACTATGCCATTGGCCAGTTCGTATGGAGTTTTATTAAAACGTTTACTAATAAAAGAGCGGTTCTGCGTGTAGGAAGGTGGGAGCCCGGAGTATGATAGCATGGTACGGGCAGCTTCAACCAATGTTCTATTTCGTCTTTCTACTACACAATTTTGTTGTGGAGTGTATGCAGCTGAGAACTGATGGTTGATCCCAACAAGGTCACAAAAGCTCTTCAGAGTACTGTTCTTGTTGCTCCCTTGGTGAGAATAACAACAAGCAACAGATTTGTAGAAGGGGGGTTGAATACACTTTCTGCGGAAATTGAACAAATCAAAATAAAGTCTTACACATAGTAAATCAAACCACAATCGAATGCTTTGCTTTTCATTAATAAGAAGATGATTACAGACTCTATCAAGTAAGAAACTCTTGATATGTAAACACCTAATATAAATCTCTCAATCTTTCAAACTTAGCTATCTATAATCAACTTATGATTATAGATACTGAACGACTCTCTAAATAGGATTTAATCACAGATTGAAAACTTACCAATCTCACAACTAATGTGAGTACTCGAACACACGAATAGCTTGGCAATCTGTGAATATCTTGATCACGTTGAATTTACAAACAATGATTCAAGAATCGTAACACATACGGTTGAGGTGAGGTATTTGGCTCTGTAACTTGTTTTCAGAATCGTTCCTCTAAACTTATCAGGATTCCTGATAAGTATTTATAATCCTATTCCTACGGTTCCTAACAAACTGGACTAATCCTAATTTGCTAACTAGCTACCGGATAACTCGGAATCTTGAATCTTGAATCTTGAATCTTGAATCTTCTTATCTTGAGTCTTCAATCTTCAATCTTGATTCAGGAGTCTTCTTATCCTTCCCGTAGATATAGAGAGTTAAAAAGATAAATTTAAAACATATTTAAATTTTCTTTGGGCTGACTTCTTACTCGGACTGAGTTACTCAGCTTGAAACTTATCAAGCTGTTCTTAGAGGACAAACTCGAAAACCAACATGAACTAACACGTATATTAATAAACTCATCCTGAGAAATCCTAAGAGTTAGCTAGAACTTATTTAGCAACTCTGTTGAGCTGACTCAGTATATACGCTGAGTCACTCAGCTTGAAACACATCAGGCTGAAAGCTCAATATATATCTTAGGTGACATACACAGCTTATCACACATAGTGATAATCTTACTAAGATATAGTATAAGCTGATCGAACATATGCTCAGCTTATATTCAGCTTATGCTCAGTCTGAAACACTATAAGTGTTCAGTCTGATCAAGCCTCATAATTCTGTTTAAGTTATATCTAGAACATATCTAACAAACTTAACTTTGTCTCATCAAATCTCAACTGATGAGATCATCTTCCCAACAAACTCCCCCTATTTGATGATGACAAAACCACCAAACAGTTCTTAAGTTTGTTTAACAGAATTATGTTTTAAATCTCAAATTTATTAAGATTTTATATTTGTACTAATCAAATATTAATTGAACATATGAATTTTAATTGAACTTATCAATTATAAGTGGAATATACCAACTTTAAGTTGAACACACCAACTAAATACATTAATGAATAAGAACTAATCATTTATTCATTCAAGCTGAACTTATCAGGCTAATAATTATGAACATATCATAACACAGTTGAACATATCAAACTCATACTTGTATTAATTGAACATATCATAATACAAAATTTTTGATCACTTAGATCATGCACACATAGTGCTTACAAAATTAGAACTAATCTAATTTATACAATAGAACTAATCTATTATCTTATGAACTCAGGATGTAGAAGTTCCCAGTTGATAATTTCTTTGGTTATATCATTCAACAACTTCTCAGCTTCTAAATTCCCTTTGAGTTCCTTCTGTTGAACTTTGATGATCTTGTTCAACTTGTAATTCATAAGCTGGTTTGAACTATCATCACCACAACAGCTTCTAATGTGCACGGCATCCTTAGTTTTTAGATAGCAAATTTCATCCAGCTTGATAAAACTAGGTTTTCCTGCCTGATCCTTATACATGAACGCCTGAACAGGTGCATCAATAAATTGATTTTCTTTGAACTCCAAACCTTCAGGTACCTCGAATAATTTCTCCCATTGCAGACCAGAAACTAGAACATATCTCATCTCCTCAGCTCTATTTATCAGCTTGGAAACTTCAGCAAAGATCTCTTGCTTGATTTGGCTTCTTTTGAACTTCTTGAGCATCATCAGAATTCTATTCCACTCTATGTAGCCCATCCTGTGAACATATCTCAGGTCCACCCCCATTGTAGATTTATCTTCAAATTCAAAGTTGAGGATCATGGCTCCATCTATTCTGTTCAAGGTCATGCCTTTGATCTCGTCACTGGCGCACCTTCTGAAATAACATTCCTGAATTTCTGCATCAGTATATGGGACAAGATCAGGTCTGGGACCAGTATAGTCAGCCTCAGCCTGAGCCAAAGCTTTTCTCTGTTTTTCTTTTTCTTGGTCCTTTGCCTCATTCTCTTTTCTCTTTCTCAGCTCTTCAAGTGAAATGCCTAACTCAATGCTTCCTCTTGCTCGAGCATTTCAATCATAAGCCTTGTAGCTTTCTCTTCTTCTGTTTCTTCCTCAGTCTCAGGAACACTGTCAGCTTCATCTTCAGACTCAGATTCTGTTACTTTTTGTTTCTTAGCTACAGGTTCCTCTTTCTCTATCTCCAGCTCCCCCTCAAACTGAGCTTGCCTCTCTGCTCCTTTTGCTAATTCCAGTAAAGCTTCAGCTTGAACCAAATCAGCGTCAGCTTGAATCTTCTACCCCTTTTTGTCATCATCACTAGGGGTTGAAGTCTTTCTTTCAGATGGGGCAGCAACCACAGAGGCAATCTCTTTAACTTCATTAGTCAGCTTCTCAAGTCTTTGATAGATTTTGCGTTTGTTCTTCTTCTGCTTGAGATGGAACAGACCAAACTGAGCTGCTAAATACTGCTTTAACTGTTGAACACCTGAGGAGGCAGATGCTTCTAGAGTAGACTGAGCCTTGTCCTTACACTCAAAAAGTTTATCCTGTGTTGAAAAAGAGTCAAGAACAACAGTAGGTGAGTATGTGGGTGCATCATCTAAGAGTTGGTGTATACCCTCAAACTCATTTTCACCAGAGTTTGGACCCTGTGATTCATCTTGGTGTTGAGATGAAACATCGACAGGTCGTGCAAGTAGGTGTGAGAAGTGAAGAGAAGTAACTGGGCTAGAAACATGAAGTGTATAGATAGGTGATTGGCTTATTGGTTTGGCTGGGGGTGATTGACCCTGGGGATTGGTCATTTTTTCAATGTTACCTAAGTATGTCTGCTTAGACATAGTAACAGGCTCTCTCATGGCTCTGGAGAGTGTAGGCTGAGTAGACACCACACCCGGCTTAGGCTTTTGGGTTGAAATGAGCCTCGAGGTTGACAACTGAAGAGTAGGCGTCTCCCCCTCAACTCCTGCCTTTGGAGGGATCAGTGTGATCTCAGCTCCAGTGATACCCTTAAGGGTAGTACCACTCTTGGCATTTTTTCTGGTGTAGGTTTGGATATTCTCCCTAGCAGCAGTGGGCATACTAGGGGTGGCTTCAGTGTGGGATTTAAGATGGATAAAAGGTGGAGGAGATGGGTTAGACTGATTTGGGCTTACTGCAGTCTTGTCTCCAAAAGTGGATGGAGAATAGTGAGAAGAAGAAGAAAGTGGAGAGATCTTACCAGAAGCAGCTTCAATATTTGTTGGGTCAGCCTGAGCAGGTTGCTCAGCTTGAACCTCTGGATCAGCTTGAGAAGCTCCCCCTTGATTGGATCCCTCTACTTCACTTTCTGATGATAGCTGACTCAGCTATCAGCAGCATGGGATCACTCAAACCCTCTTGCTCTGGGAAGATGTCATTATTGAACATCTTTGAGCTGAGTGTAGGAAACAGGAACACATCCTGATCAGCTTCGTAGAGTGTTGTCCCTAGCTAGGCTTCAAATGCCAAGGACAGGTACCTTATGAAAGGTACATGAAGATCCCTTGTGGTCTTCATCACTTGGACCCTGAGTTCGTTGAAGATGAGCTGAGCATAGTCTAAGTTCCTCGCAAAGTACATGTTGTACAACAGCTGCATCTCGAACTCGTTGACTTGGTCCAGTCCTCCAACCTTGGTTTCCAGTGAACAAATCACCGTTGACACCATAAAACCCCAACTGGTTGGAAAGGTGGCCTTTTTAATAACACCCTCTGTTTGTGGGTGACCCATTCTGGTTAGGACTGACCTAGCCACCTGCCTCGTGATAGCAGGCTCGAACTCATCATGAACAGGAAGTTGAAGAACTTCCCTTAGCCTCTGCACGGAAAGGACAACTGTTCTATTGCCATTGAGAACAATCCCTGTAATCTCTTCCCTATTCTGGTCGTAAGTACAAGTGTACCAGAACTCCAAAAGATGTTGAGGAACAATGTGGAGTGGTGCGCCACAGAAGGCGAATTCCAGGGGGCATTTATGGATGTAGTCCACCAATATTTCATATCCTTTGCCTTGTTTCCTTGGAGGAATAGCAAGACAGGCCAGTTGATTGTTGATTTTGATCAACGGCGCTCCATTGTTCTTAAACTGAGCACCTCGAACCATATGATCACTGAGAACTAATGTGATTCCGTCCATTGTTTAATTACACTAAGTAACTTATTGAATTAGCACTGAGCAAAATGAAATTTGCACTGAGCAAAATGAAATTCGCACCGAGCATTGGAGAAATCACACGAGCAATTTAGGGCGTGAATGAACGGATGATTGCACGAAGCAAAAGAGGTGTTTGCGAAAGGTATGACAAGGTGAGAGATTAGAATTGTAAGCGTAAACTTCTCTAAACCGGTTATGGTCGGTATATATACCTTTCTGAGGAGAGAGAAAAGTTACCGTTAGAATCCCTTTTTATCCGTTACGCCGGAGAAATTGCGGCTTGATGTAACAGTAATAAGGTAGAAACACATCATCTTCCAACGGATACAAATGTAAAATAATATTCTTGACTGACAAAAATATTATAGACTTAATGACACATGAATTAATACGCAGATACACATGAATTAATAACACTTAGTAATTAAAACATGGTTTTGTACACACCAAATCTGAGTAAACTTATTACTCAGTTTAAGTCAAGCACTCAGCTTGATTTGAGCACTCAGCTTGAGATTGATACTCAGCTTGAGTAGAGCACACAGCTCAGGCTCAATGACACTTAGTCATTTATGTTTAAGATTGACTTAAACATGTAATTTAGCTACACTAAGTAGTTGAAATATGTTTGGAACTTACCAAACGTTTGAACCAATCACACAGTATGAGTTAAGCACATAGCTCAGACTTAATGACAGTTAGTCAATTATGTTTGAGACTGACTCAAACATGTAATTTAGCTACACTAAGTAGTTAAAAATATGTTTGGAACTCACCAAACGTGTGAACCAATCACATAGTTTGAGTTAAGCACATAGCTCAGACTCAATGACACTTAGTCATTTTGTTTGAGACTAACTCAAACTATATATCTTAACCACACTGAGTAGTTAAAATATGTTTGGAACTCACCAAACGTGTGAACTCATCATTCAGCTTGACAGGTTATTCAGTTTATGAAAACTTATTTATAAACTGTTAACTCAGCTTAAGACACTTAGTCTTTGTCGAACTGAAAACTCAGATTCTAGATACTTAGCTAGGGGTTGAGCATACCCAATTCACTTAGTAGATACATAAACCTATTCTCATCAAGTGGTTTAGTAAAGATATATGCTAATTAGTCATCAGTGGAGATAAATTTAATGTCAACTTTACCTTTTTCCACGATGTCCCTGATGAAGTGATGTCGAATTTCAATATGCTTGGTTTTTGAGTGGAAGACTGGATTGTAAGTGATGGCTATAGCATTTTGGTTATGACAGAAGATAGGAGTTTTCTTGAAACTCATACCAAAGTCTTGAAGCTGATGTTGCATCCAAAGAATTTGAGCACAACAACTTCCTGCTGCAATATATTCAGCTTCAGCAGTTGAAGTAGCCACTGAGTTCTGCTTCTTACTAGTCTAGCTTACTAACTTCCCTCCAAGCATTTGACATCCTCCAGTTGTTGATTTTCTATCTAATTTGCACCCAGCATAGTCAGCATCTGAAAAACCAACTAACTCAAATCCAGAGTCCTTTGGATACCAATGACCTAGATTTGGAGTACCTTTAAGGTACTTAAAGATCCTTTTCACAGCTTGAAGATGTGATTCTTTAGGATTTGACTGATATCTTGGACAAACACATGTAGCAAACATGATATCAGGTCTACTAGCTATCAAATAGAGTAATGAACCAATCATTCCTCTATAGGTAGACTGACACACAGACTTACCATCTGAGTCCTTACTCAGCTTGACAGCAGGTGAAATGGGTGTTTTCATGGTTGAACTTGAATCAAAACCATATTTCTTTATCAAATCAAGAACATACTTACTTTGATTGATGAATATTCCATCAGGCTTTTGTTGAATTTTTAAGCCAAGGAAGTATGTCATCTCACCTATCATGCTCATCTTGTACTATTGTGACATTATTTTGGAGAACCATTCACACAGTGATTCATTTGTAGAACCAAAGATAATGTCATCCACATAGATTTGTACAAGAATCACCTGTCCTTTACTCTTTTTAATAAAGAGTGTCTTATCTATACTACCTCTGGTGAAATCCATTGATAGTAGATAGTTGGACAGTGTATCATACCAAGCTCTTGGAGCTTGTTTAAGACCATACAAAGCCTTGTCTAACTTATAGACATGATGTGGAAACTTTGAACTAACAAAGCCACGAGGTTGTTTCACATATACTTCCTCCTGAAGTTTTCCATTTAGGAAAGCACTCTTCACATCCATTTGATAGACTTTGAAGTCTTTATATGCTGCATAGGCCAAGAACATCCTTATGGCTTTAATTCTAGCAACAGGGGAAAATTTCTCATCATAATCGATTCCTTCTTCTTGCTTATACCCTTGTGCTACCAGCCTGGCTTTGTTCCTAACTATCACTCCATCCTTGTCCATTTTATTTCTATAGACCCACTTAGTGCCTATAACGGAATGATCTTTGGGGATAGGGACAAGGCTACAGACCTTATTTCTCTCAAACTCATTTAATTCATCTTGCATAGCTTCAATTCAATCCTCTTCCTCTAAGGCTTCTTCAGTCTTCTTTGGTTCCATTTGAGATAGGAAACCAAAGTGAGCAGCATAGTTAGCTGTAGCCTTGGATATGGTCATAACCCTCTCTTGGACATTTCCAATGATTTGATCTTGAGGATGATCTTTGAGGAATTTGAATGTTGTAGTTGGAGAATCTGGTTCTGGGTCTGAGTGATGTTGAGAACTCTGAGGTGAAGAGACATCCTCAGTCTCAATAGCAGCATTGTCAACAAACTGATGATCACTAAGATCCCCAGTCTGAGTGACTTCAGCTCCAAAAGGATTAATGAACTCATCATCTTTCTCATCTTGAGAGTCCCTTGGAGCTTGTGATGATTTCTTTGATGGACACACATCATCATTACTATCATCTCCCATGACATACATAGGATTTGACATATTGGTTTCCTCAGGATTTTCAAGCTCACTCAGACTAACCAAGTCAGCTTGTTTATTCTTAGCTTTATCAAGACTGTCTTCATCAAATGACACATGAATTGATTCTTCTATAGCCTTTCTCCTAGTGTTATACACTCTGTATGATTTGGAGATTGAGGAATAACCAACGAATATTCCAGGATCAGCTTTGGGTTCCAACTTATGGAGCTGATCTCTTTGATTCAGCACATAGCATTTTGAACCAAAGATATGGAAATAACCTATATTGGGCTTTCTAGATTTATACATCTCATATGATGTTTTGCCATGTCTTTTGACAATGATTGACCTATTTTGGGTATAACAGACTGTATTAACAGCTTCATCCCAAAAATAAAGTTTCAATCCTGCCTCACATAGCATTGTTCTAGCAGCCTCAATTAAGGTTTTATTTCTCCTCTCAGCAACTCCATTTTGTTGGGGAGTTCTGACATATGAGAAATTTTGTAATATCCCCTTTTGTTCACAGAAGCTTTCAATGGTTGAGTTTCTTAACTCAGTCTCATGATCACTTCTGAGTTTCTTTATAGATAAACCTTTCTGCAACTCTTCTTGTTTGATAAAACTTATTATCTCCAGGGCAACCTCACTTTTGGCTTTTAGGAATATTACCCAGGTGAATCGTGAGAACTCATCTACTATCACTAGTGTGTACTTCTTGCCACTTAGGCTTGGAGTACTTATGGGTCCAAACAGATCCATATGCAACATATGCAGTTGGTCTGTATTTGACAAATGTGATTTTTGGTAATCCAGAGACTAACTCTTTATTGGATAGCATATATATATTTTTGAAATTTAAATGTGATAATCGTTTATGCCACAACCAACTCAGCTTAGGAACAGATTGGGAATACAAGCAGGTTTCAGTACAGGGATCAGTAGAATTAAGATCAAGTAGATACACATCTCTTTCTCTTTTAGCTATTAATACAGGTTTTCCCTTAGAATTATATATTGTTCCTGCTTTCTTCCTAAAAGTAACAATGTTGTCTTCATCACACAATTGGCTGATACTAATCAAATTGTGCTTAAGACCCTTGACATATGCAACCTTCTGGAATGTAACTTTGCCAGCATGCATGTTCCCATAGCCTTTAGTTCTTCCATAGGAATTGTCTCCAAATGTTACTTTAGGACCTTCGTCTTCCTGGAAATCACTAAGAAGTCCTTTCCACCCTATCATGTGCCTTGAGCATCCACTATCCAAGTACCATTTACTTGAACCCTGCACATGATATAAAAACTAAAAACATTAGTTTTGTTTGGGAACCCACTTCTTGGTGGGTTCTGATGAGGAGCACTTAGCATCTCCATCTTGTTGAACTGACTGTTCAACTTGAGCAGGAGTTGAGTCATGTGTAGACTGATAAACCTGTTCTTGTTCAGGCCTTGAGATTTCAACATCACAGTCCTTAGCCTCATGACCTCTACTTCTGCACTTGTAGCATCTCCTTCTTTCAATGATTACAGGAGGTAGAGTGTCTTAGGATTATATGTAGTGGATAACTTTTCAACTTTCTTTGCAAGTTGATTCACTTGATGCTCACTGACTTTGGACTTACCTTTGTTAGATCTTTGTTTGTTATCCTTTTGATTAGAAACTTGACCAACAAACTTCTTTTCCATCATTGGACTTCCCTTTGTCATGCTTACTGGACTCACCAGTTTCAACAGGTTTGGACTTACCACTGTTGATCTTCTTGGACTTACCAAGATCCACAACTTTGGGCTTACCATTGTTGTGATTTGACCTCTGACTTACAGTGATCTTCCTATTCTTGTAACTTCTTTCCGAGCCAGATAGAGAATGTTGTCTTTTAAAAGGATTTGGATTAAGCCTTTCTATGACTGAAGTTCTTTGAATAGGCTGAGTGCCTAATCTGTCCAACATAGACTTACCATGCTGTTTGGATGTTGAGCACTCATTTCCATGATCTTTAGCCTTTACAAACATATTGTATTTAAGGTTTTGACCATGTTTCTTCTCTGAGGCTATCTTCTGAGACTCAATCAGTTGTTTATCCTCCTCAGAGTCTGTACTTGCTATCTCATCATCAGCTACATAAGCTGCAGTATGATAGTCACCTCCAAGTATAGCTTGTACTTGTTTAGGAATTTGTTGGTTTATGCACTTTTCAGCAAGCTTTGATGACTTACATCAAGACTTAGTGACCTTTTGAAGTTGGTCAGCTTTGAATTTAGCTTCCTGAAGTTCTTCACTTAGAAGTTTATTAATGTGGCTTTGACATTCAAGATCACATTGTGCTTTCTTACCAACATCAATGAGAGATTGATTTTCCTTAATCTCATTCTTCAGTTTAGCTATCTCAGCTTTGAGGTCCTTTTGAGACTTAAGGATGGTCTTGAAATCATTTAACAAATAATCAAAGGCAAGACCCTTTTCTTCATCGGTGTAAGAGTTGAAATTACTAACCTTGTACATGGAAGCAGGATCCCAATCACTAAGCTTGTTGTTTTCCTCAGCTTCCTTCATGTCAGCTTCAAAGTTGACTCGGACAAACCATAATCAACTTCGTCAATTTCAAACTCTTCATCTTCTTGAGCCATTAGACATACATCATCATCTGAGGCAGATGATTTTGTATCCCAGGTTTCAGCATATAGACCTTTTGCACTGGGTTTGTCTTCAGGCTTTCCTTTCTTGAGCTGAATATATTTCTTCTTGTATTTGTCAGCTCTGTAAGCATTCTTATCAGTAACTGATGCTGATTCTTCCTTCTTTAATTTGGACTCAGGAGCAATGTGTCCCTTCTTCTGATAGTTGTCAGCTTGAGATTCTGACTCGTTGAGCTCTTCTCAAACGTCTGGCTAACATGGCCATCTGCTCAGTGATAGTCTGAACATCATCAGTATCACCTGAGTCTGAGTCTGAGTTGTCAGCTTGAGATTCTGACTCAGTCTCAGATTCAACAACTAATGCCTTGGAACTTTTCTTCTTCTTCTGTGCAACTAATGCAATATCTGCTTTATCCAATGACTCCTTAAGTTGTTATTGAGAAGTTCTCTTGTGCTCTGTGATCGGTTCATGGTTGAGCAAGAACCCATAAATGGACTGTAGGTTGTACAAATGCAATGTTCCTCCAGCCCTCAGTGCTGTGGTTACTTCATTGAACCTTTCTGGTAACACATCCAGAAACTTCAACACAAGTTCAGCTTCATCTTTCTTCACACCCACACTTAGTAGGTCATTTATCAAGCAGTGAAACCTTGTGAACAAATCAGGCAAGGTTTCATTCTTCTTCGAAAAGAAGTTTTCATAGGATCTATTCAGATAACTTTTCTTTTGCTGCTTGACCAGATCAGTGCCCTCATATGTAATGCTTAATGTATCCCATATCTCTTTTGCACTTTGACACCCAGTCACTGTATGCAAGATCTCGTTGGTCAGAGCATTTGCCAGAACACTCTTTGCCTTATCATCCAGATTGAACAATTTCCAGTCTTCATAAGTCCAGGATGCAACAGGCTTCCTTACTTCTTTTTCACTTCTGTCTGTTTTATCAGCGGACATATCACTGACAACAGCAGAAATCTTGGGGATAATTGGTCCTTTGGTAATGACATTGGACATACGATTGTTAATGGACTTGAGGAATAACATGGCTCTGAATTTCCACATAGGATAATCAGATCCATCAAAGATAGGACAACCCTTGGCAGACATCTGAGGAAAGTTTGAAGAATTGTTGCTTGTAGACATCTTGAACTTTCTCAGAATCTTGAACTTTCAACTTATGAACTTGTTCAACCAGCTCTGATACCACTTTTGGTCCCTTCGTGAGAATAACAACAAGCAACAGATGTGTAGAAGGGGGGTTGAATACACTTTCTGCGGAAATTGAACAAATCAAAATAAAGTGTTGCACATAGTAAATCAAACTACAACCGAATGCTTTGCTTTTCATTAATAAGAAGAGGATTACAGACTCTATAAAGTAAGCAACTCTTGATATGTAAACACCTAATATAAATCTCTCAATCTTTCAAACTTAGCTATCTATAATCAACTTATGATTATAGATACTGAACGACTCTCTAAACAGGATTTAATCACAGATTGAAAACTTACCAATCTCACAACTAATGTGAGTATTCGAACACACGAATAGCTTGGCAATCTGTGAATATCTTGATCACGTTGAACTGGTAAACAGTGATTCAAGAATCGTAACACATACGGTTGAGGTGAGGTATTTGGCTCTATAACTTGTTTTCAGAATCGTTCCTCTAAACTTATCAGGATGATAAGTATTTATAATCCTGTTCCTACGGTTCCTAACAAACTGGACTAATCCTAATTTTCTAACTAACTACCGGATAACTCGGAATCTTGAATCTTCTTATCTTGAGTCTTCAATCTTCAATCTTGATTTTGGAGTCTTCTTATCCTTCCCGTAGATATAGAGAGTTAAAAAGATAAATTTAAAACATATTTAAATTTTCTTTGGGCTGACTTCTTTCTCGGACTGAGTTACTCAGCTTGAAACTTATCAAGCTGAGTTCTTCGAGGACAAACTCGAAAACCAACATGAACTAACACGTATATTAATAAACTCATCCTTAGATGTCCTAAGAGGTAGCTAGAACTTATTTAGCAACTCTGTTGAGCTGACTCAGTATATACGATGAGTCACTCAGCTTGAAATACATCAGGCTGAAAGCTCAATATATGTCTTAGGTGACATACACAGCTTATCACACATAGTGATAATTTTACCAAGATATAGTATAAGCTGATCAAACATATGTGTTCAGCTTATGCTCAGTCTGAAACACTATAAGTGTTCAGTCTGATCAAGCCTCATAATTCTGTTTAAGTTATATCTAGAACAAATCTAATAAACTTAACTTTGTCTCATCAAATCTCAACTGATGAGATCATCTTCCCAACAGTTCTTGAATTCTATTCCATTGTCTATACGAATTGAAACAACACTCTGACTATGCTTATTCTGCTGTTGCTTGATGAAGGAAATGATTGTTGGAGTAGCTTCATCTTTGGATCGCAGAAACTTGACCCAAGTATATCTAGAGTAGTCATCCACCATGACTAGAATATACTTCTTCCCACTCTTCGATTGAATCCTCATAGGACCACAGAGATCCATGTGCAGTAGGTCCAAAGGCTTGGTGGTGCTGAACACTTGTTTAGATTTGTAGGAAGCCTTCTTCATTTTACCCTTCTCACAGTCTGCACACAGATGATCATTCTTAAATCTTAACTTAGGAATGCCTCTCACTAAGTCACCAGTGACTGATTTGTTTATATTTTGAAATTTCAGGTGAGAGAGTTTTTTGTGCCATTGCCAAGTAAGATCTGATGAGGCTTCGGACATTAGACACACGGAGGTAGGGGAGTTGTAAGTTTCCAAATCAATGGAATACAATTAGATTTCCTCGAACCTGCCAGTAATTCATCTCCATTCTACGTCAGAAGTGAACATTTGTTCTTCTTGAACACTACCTCCAGGTCTTTATCACAGAACTGTCCGATACTAAACAGATTATGACCCAACCCTTCAACATAGGAGACTTTCTTGATCTTGATATGCTTCTTCTCTATGTCTTCGTACCCCATTATTGGTGCAACATTTTTGTTCCCAAAACGTACATTCCAGGAGTACTTAAGAACATAATGTTTAAGAAGACTCTTATTGCCGGTCATGTGCTTGGTACAACCGGAGTCCAGGTACCAGAGGTTAGGCACCTGCAAAAGGAGAATAAACCACGTTTAGGTCCCCATATATGAATGGGTCCTTGATTGTTAGTTCCTAGAAGTGGTTGAGTATTGATTGTTTCTACTTGGGGTGAAACTTCTAATGATCTATCCTTAGGTACCCATGTGGGTTTTATCTTTTGTCGAGAAGGAATAGATTTAGAAAGAATTGGCTTAGAAGGAAGTTTTGGTACCACCGTTGATTTAACAGTTGATGGAATTGGAGGTTTAGGATTCGGTAGAGTTGCGGAAGCGTTATGTTTGTGAATCCATGTTTTCGTGGGATTCTTAAGAGTCCTTTGTGTCCTCAGTACATCAACCTGCTTTAGCTGAACTGGAGCCTTGAGTGCAGTAGGTTTTACTACTCGTTGATGGGATGAAGGCTTGGGTTTGGAAACTTGTGCATATTTAGAAGGAGGATTTCGAGATCGTTTTTGAGAATGCAAGTGTTAGTAACCTACAAATGCTTATCAAGTCAAGGATTCGAATGCGATTGCCTTTGAAGTGTTTGATAACCTACAGGAACCCTTGAATCACATGGATTAGGACTGCGATTGATAGAACCCTTAGAATCCACTCAATCTCATGCGATAGAGCTAAAGCGGCTGATAGCTTATAACACTTGGAATCACTTTGGGATCTCTATAAGCCGCATACCCCACAATCGCATACCTCTTGGATCCGGCTTATAGGATCTGAGATGTTACTATCAGATCTGTAGGCCTTACTCCTTAAGGTGTCTACCCACTTGTACTTGATTGGTATGGGTAGTACTTGAGTTACCTTGTTCAACAATTAATCTTTGAAGAATTAATAAATTAAAAACCAATTTCTTCTTCTTCAAGACTGCACTTTCAGCTCCAAGAACATCATAAATGCTTGAATGCCCAGGAAATTAAATGCTAAAAAGTCGAGTATTTAATGAACCATTGAACTTTTTGCTTTTAAAACACCACTCAGTTTTATATGTTCTTCATGAAAACCTTATAAAACAGTAGCAACATTTGAACTAACCCGAAGAAATGGTAGAAAAAGTATTGTTTATACCTTAGATGTGTTCTACTCTTGGGAATCACTAAAACTCGCACCTTTCTTGAATAAACTGTATGTTTGTATGCTATGAAGAAACCGAATGCTTGTTCTTCGCTTTGAGCTTGAAGTCTTCGAGATGTAGCTTGTGGTTTTTGAACAATCACGAGCCAAAAAATAAGTTTGGCTCTAATACCAATTGATGTTCCCTTTATGTGTAAAAGATGAAGCAATGCTAGATGAAGATCTTGTTTGTGTGTGTATGTGTTTCGGTTATAGAGAGAGATCCGAGATGTAGAGAGCAAACACAAACAAGAGATATGTAAAATATGCAAAGCTTAAATAGAATAGTGGGGGCAAATGCCTTTTATACCATTTGCCCAAGTTTACAACATTGACATATTGCATCCTCACTTTTATAATCTAACAAACTCGTTGATAAGGTGATAGAATTTCTTAGTTTTGAGGTTTATCTTTTAACCTTAAAACTAAACAAGTTTTTGATTAAAAACATCAAAAGCTCCATATTAACTCAACTGGCTAATATTATGTGTGTGTGTGTATATATATATATATATATATATATATATATATATATATATATATATATATATATATATATATATATAACAACATAAAAATAAACCTTTTATAGTTTCAATCCTTTTTAACCAGTTAAACCTAACTGGTTTAACTTTTCTGATTAAAAATTAAAGACCTATAAAAACATACAATTTTAAACAACAAACTGAGACCGGTGTAAAACCAATCCCCGTTGTCGAAAATAATATATATATATATATATATATATATATATATATACAAGTAATCATATAATTTTAACAAACTACTTATAGTTTTAATCCTTTAACCGGTTAATTGGTTTACTTTTCTCATCAAAGGTTCAAAACTACAAACCTTATAAAAAAACAACTGTTTTTAGATAAACTAGGAGACATGAACTTGTCTATCCTCTTGTGATTTTCTAAAATCACAATACACACTATAATATCAAAATACACAATAATAACAGTTAAACCAACACACTGGGATAAACTAACCTGAGGCTTTGATACCACTATAGGGTTTTATAGGTCACAATTCATACTTAAGTTATCCTGATTCACAACTAAATTGGTTTGAACCAACTCAGAATTGAACAAATATAATCAATTATTATTTATAAAGTAAAAAGAAAATAATAAACTTAATCCTCAAAACCCTAAAGGATTAATGATCTTAGTTTATCACAAGTGTGTATAATCAATATACAGATTTCGATACATATAAGTGTGTATATATAGTTATCATTGAAAATCATCACAACCATATAAATCAGGATTAGATTAAACTTAAAACAAAGTAAACAACCAATCCTACATGCAAACCTGGAAATCGATATGTGTGTATCCACACTCATGTCCATCGATTTCTCCATAGCTATCAAGAACATATTTATGAGATGAAGTTTATACCTTGGATTTGTCAATGTAAGTCCACCCGTAATGAGGTACACCAAGAATCTGCTAGAAAGACTTGATCACACTTCTTGTTGTTGATCTTGTTGATACTTTGAACACCAAAATCGACTAACCCCTTGCCCTGGGGGTTCGGCCGTCGACTTTAAGGGAAAGTGGGGATCGAGATTTTTGTTTTAATGTTAACTAAAAGGTTAACCCTAAATTGGTTGTTTAAATCTCCTATTTATTGATAATTTATCTAGTTATCATTTAAATAGGTAACTTGATTTTAATCTTATTATTAATATAAAATACATAATAATATATATTTTCTTTTCTTGGGCCTAATATATATATATATATATATATATATATATATATATATATATATATATATATATATATATCCCTTTATAATAACAATTAACAATAACCCTTAAGATAATATCCAAGATATTAATCCTAATGTCAATAATTAACAATATATATTTATTAGCTAATAAATATATACATTCTTGTTAATTAATTATACATGGTTATTTATAACTCTCTATACTGGTTTATGACTAACTGTCATAATACCTATCTCCCAAAGTGTGAATGGACTTCTTAAATTACGTACCCTCACAGGTGTGACCCTTGAGTGTCTGGCATTGGGCGTGTCATCAGGGTTTGATGGTTATGCACACAAATCTTATCAGATGCACGGTCGACCGTGACATCGCCCGCCTGTTTTTTACACACTTTGGTCTTTTTGGACATTGACACCACGGTCGATACACGGCTGCGACCGTGGTTCGATCATGGACCCTCTGGGGACCATTTTTTGCAATTCTTCACACAATCATGCATAGTTTTCTAAGGTACATGTTCCATCATTCCTAAACCAAGTCTTAATGTATCAAATATTTCTTTCTTAAGAGGTTTAGTGAATATGTCCGCTATATTATCACACGATGCAAACTTTTCTAAGCTAATATTACCTTTTTGCACATTATCACGTAAGAAATGATGTCTTATCTCAATATGTTTAGTTCTAGAATGCAATACGAGATTTTTACTAAGATCAATTGCACTTTTATCATCACACATAATAGGATTATCGGTTAGATGTGCATCATAATCCAATAAGGATTGTTGCATTCATAGGACTTGTACACACGATCTTCCGGTGGCTACGTATTCGGCTTCGGCTGTTGATAAAGCCACGGATGTTTGCTTATTTGAAAACCATGATGTGAGAGCCATTCCAATGAAGGCACACACATCACTTGTACTTTTTCTATCCAAGTTGCATCCACCAAGATCCGAATCCGCATAGCACATAATGTCAAGTCCACTCAATTTTGGATACCACAATCCTAAATTGATTGTTCCTTTAATTTACCGGAATATTCGTTTGACGGCCTCATAGTGTGATTTCTTTGGATTTTCCTAAAAACATGCACAAACACAAACACTATACATAATATAGGGACGACTTGCCATTAGATAAAGCAAGCTCCCGACTAAACCACGATATCTTGTATCAAATACTTCACCTTCTTTATCTAGTGTCAAGTGTGTGTTTGTGGCCATAGGTGTACTCATGGGTTTCACATTCTCAAAATCAAACTTCTTAAGCATATCCTTGATGTACTTTGATTGGCTTATGAATGTATCATCTTCATATTGTTTAATTTGAAGTCCAAGAAAGTAATTCAATTCACCCATCATGCTCATTTTAAATTCATTATGCATAAGAGTTGAGAATTCATCACACAAAATTTGACAAGTAGATCCAAAGATAATATCATCCAGATAAATTTGCACAAGCAAGATATCATTGTTCCTTTTTTTTGTGAACAATGTATTGTCTACTCTACCAATAACATAGTCATTTTTCTAGGTGCTTGTTTGAGTCCATACAATGCTTTTCTAAGTTTGTACACATATGATGGATTAATTGGATCTTCAAATCCGGGAGGTTGAAATACATAGACTTCCTCATTTATAAAACCATTTAGAAAAGCACTTTTGACATCCATTTGATACAATTTAAAATCTAGAGGACAAGCACAAGCAAGTAGAATCCTAATGGATTCTAATCTAGCAACCGGAGCAAATGTTTCATCATAATCTATCCCTTCTTGTTGATTGTTTCCTTGGGCTACTAGTCTAGCTTTAGTTCTAGTAATGACTCCATTTTCATCTACTTTGTTTCTAAACACCCATTTGGTTCCTATTATGGTATGACCACTAGGCAAGGGTACTAAATCCCAAACTTGGCTTCTAGTGAATTGATTTAACTCTTCTTGCATTGCCATAACCCAATTTTCATCCTTAATTGCCTCTTTAATATTCTTTGGTTCTATGTGTGACACAAAGGCAAAGGATGTACTAAGGTTTTGTGCTTGGGATCTAGTCAGTCTTTGGTTTAGGTCTCCTATAACTGGGTTATTGGATGGTTCCTATTTTCCTAACCTCATTTTGTTTACTAGTGATCTTATCATCTACTATAGGATTTTGGTCACTAGATTGATCTAAGTTTAACTTGGAGACGTGTTGTTCTATGGCTTCCTCTTCTAGTTGATCATCATATACTAGAGGTTTAGTCTTAAGTGGTGGTTGAGATTCATCAAATGTGACATTTAGGGATTCCTCCACAACCATAGTGGATTTTTTAGGACTCTATAGGCTTTACTATTTAGAGAGTATCCTAAGAAGACACCTTCAAAGGCTTTTGGGTCAAACTTGGTCAAGTACTCTTTGGTGTTAAGGATAAAACATTTACTACCAAATACTCTAAGGTGACCTAAGGATGGTTTCCTACCTTTGATAATCTCATAGGGTGTTTTACTTAGCATTGGTCTATGTTAGGACCCAAGTGATTAAGGTATCAAAGATCTAATGAAGAATCAATGGCAAACTAATCATAAAAATGAGAGAATAATAGAAACACCATGAAAAACACACACTTAAGCTTGTATTAGTGCCAAAGACCTTACTAATGACAATTAGTCATTAGTATTTACACCCCTAAGGGTATTTACAATTTTAACCCTCTAGTTTGTATATTTAATACAAACTTCAACTAAAATGTAATCTTCTATTCTATACAAAATTAGTGTCCTAACAATCTCCCCCTTTGCATAGAAAATAGAAGATGTTTGTCTTTTCAGCATCATACGAGTTCTAACAATCTCCTTTCACAAATCTACAGATTTATGTTGCATTCTTTAAAAGCTTTAGGAGATAAGACTTGAACGAATTCTTTCTGAATGTTCAATCTTTGATTGAATGTCTTCAGAATGTCTTCTCATCTTGCAAAATGGACTCTTCAATTTTTAAGAATAGTCTTCACTTTAAAATTCTTGATGAGAACTTGATTCTTGAAAGTACACGAGAACATCCTTTTTCATTTGATTTTCAGATTCGCACCAGTAACCTAAGGTTATGCAACGTTTGGTTGTATGAATGGTTTAGATTTAGGTGGTTTTCAGCAAACACGATCTCGAGCCTTTAAACAAAAACGATTTAGGAAGAATAATTGATCTCTCCCCCTTGAATGTAGCTCTAGATCTGGTTTATTTCTTCAGAACTTTTTGAATTTTCAGTTAAGCAATTTTACTGTTCTGAACTTGAATTCTTTTCTTCTGTTGTTCTTTTTGTTACTCCCCCTTGACTTGACATATATGATTTCTTAATTTAGTTGTCTTTGTCTTCCCCTCAACAAATGAATCATTTCTTGATCAAAAAGCTCAAAATCAACTGATTTAGTATTAAAATGTCTCCCCCTCATGATGATCAGGATTCTTCATGAACATCATGTACATGAACTCTGTATTCGGCTTGATTTTGGCCGGAATATATGAACACTTGAAGCTTTGAACCCGCATCATGAGAATCAGTTGAACTGTATTCGAAGGTGTCACCACAATGATATGGCAATGAAAGTATCAGAGACAGTCTTTAGGGCACTGTCTCAAAGTTCCCGTGAAAAACACCGAGATCACATAGATTCTTGTTAACACAACAGTTAGAAACTGTGTGACCTACTTTCAGGGTTGGCGTGATGTTAGCACTGGTAGGAATTCCATCTAATCATCGTGAATATCACAAAAGATATCACTTCAAGATGTTCTGGTAGTCACGAAAGACTAGATATGCATTATAGATCCAACATGTGTCCTAAGAAATGAAATTGATATTCAAATAAGCTCTAGACTCTATCAGTGCATGAAAGAAGTCGGGGACCGGAGTGGCTGTCCATCTTGTTTCAATATCAACAATCTCCAAGTGAGATGTTAATAGAAATGTGTTAATTCTCCGTGTGAAGTTGAAACAATCATCTTTTAAGAGATAATTGAGTAGTTGGGTGGGGTTAGTGCATTGCATCACTGGGTCCATGATGTCTAGTTCAATACCAAATCTCAACGAATGAGATCCAGTAGCAGATGTGGCTACCCAGATGTATACTATGTGGTAAGGATCTTTCTTTTCTTTTGATCCTGTCTCACCCACAGCTTACTAAATATTTTTCAACTTCGCCCTCAAACTCTTTTTCCATATTAAAGTATGTATCTCTGTTTGTTGGATACATAAGGACACTTGTTATCACTTTCGTAACCGAGACGAGAAATCATGTGATTTAACAAGAATGATATTATCAAGGAATTAACTGTTGAGAAGGATTGCCAAGGATGATTTGAACAATCAAAGAATATGAACAATCAGGGAATATTGGACATACGATGTCACAAAATGATTAAACAATATGAGCTCAAGATGATTTGTTGATCGTATGCACCCCATCTCCTGTTCCACCCCACTCAGTTGTTTTTTACCTCTGCACACCAACCAGTATCCCGTGATAAGTGATTCTGCTAACCTAAATGACTTAGTAAGTAACCCTTACTATCTCTTTCTAAGATATGGTGAGCTCCTGGGGCAGGTCCTTCTGGTTCTGGATAGACCATAGGAGTATAAATGCCTACACTCCCTCACTCATGGTGCCATTTCGATCACTTGAATAATATCTATCATGAATGAGCGGTTTCCAGAAAGAATAAAACATTTGAGAAGGAAGGAAGGAATGATTTGAGATGGAAACGCGGAAATGAGAGACGATCTTTCGAAAGATCAACAAAGTGAATCAAGAAAGGTACGAGAATGAAGCAATGAATGAATACCTTCTTGAACAAGTAACGACAAATGAAAAGCAAAATCTTTTTAAATTTTGAAATTTTATAATGTTTTTGGCTTTTCAATATTTGAATGTTTTTTATTTTTTTTCTGACAAAGATAAAGCAATAAAAATAAACTCCCCATAAATTGATGCATGAAAATTGTTTTTTATCAAATAGGCGAAGATAAAATTTTGCTCCCCCTGCAAATAGCAATCCAGTTTAAAGCAAGTTATATCATGAAATGATAAAACTACACAAAATAAGTTTATCAGACATTAGACTCGGGCTAATGCTGAACACAATGAACTTGAACTTGTATTGCAGGGAAGGTCCATTGACTTTGAAAAATTTGAGATTTAAATCACTTCAGCACACTGAGCACAATGATCTTCACTGCAGTCTGAATGATCTTCATTGAGCTCCAACAATGTCTCTTTTTTGTTTACCTGCAAAACGGATTAACAAAAATTGGTACCCATTCTTGTTTGGGTCCAGATTTGTTAGTCGCAGGTTTTGGCATCCATTTTTGTGTATTTGCATTAATAACGGGTTTATGAACCTTTCGATTCAATGGTCCTGAATGCCATTGAGGAATTCCATTCTTAACAACAAATTCTTGTTTAATGCGCGACGTCTTACAAATCTTCTCTTTTGACAGGCAGATTAGGTGTTTGGCTGAGTAAACCACGAATGGATACATGACGTCTGTTTTGAGCATAAACTCCCCTGTTGAACTTGGTTTTGAGAAAGATCGGCGTCTGTTGTTGTTTTGAGAGATAGGATTTGGCTTAGCAACTCTATTCTCTTTCTTTGGAATCCTCGTAGTTGTAGTTGACAAGAAATCATCATTTATAACCTTCGATGTATTTGATGCAGATTCAGAAGGTTTCTTCTTTTCGATCCACGATGATTTCGTAGGCTTTGAAGTGAATAATGATGAAACCTTTGCAATCGCGTCATCTAGATTTTTCTTCAAAATCCATGCTTGTTTAGACGCAGTTTCATCTGTAATTACAGAACAAGCAGAATTAGAATTACTTGAAGAACAAGTATTCTGTGTAGAATTAAAAGCAGCTTGTTTATGTTTATTCTTTTGTTTTGGAGATGAAGTTGTTGTAGATGAAGGTGATTTCACTTTATAAGAAGATCCAACAGATATAGGGATCTTAGGAGTCTTCACAACACTTGAATCGTTGGTGAAATCTTTATCTGAATGCTCAGTACCTGCAACAGAGAAATAAGAATCAGATTGGCTACTACAATGTGAAACTGAATCAAAATTAATATTGTCAGCGGAAGTCTTGATTGATTCTGCAAGTGTTGCAGCGCTAAGCTCGGTGTTCAGAATTTTAGCCATTAATTATTTCTTCTCTTTCTCAAACTCCACTCTCTCAGTGTCCAGTGTCGTTTGTAATTCAGATATCTTCCTCTCCAAGATTGAACGAGGAACATAAGATTGAATTGACACATGCAGCTTGTGTTCAAGTCCTTTGACTTTGTCCTTTAGCTCAGTCTTTTCAATGCACAGATTGTCTATGATCTTTGAATTAATTTTCAATGCACAGTTTGTTTTAGACAATTTGTCGTGCAGCTCGGCATTGGCTTTTGTCAATTCTTTAATCTTATGCATCGCAGTCTCAATATCTGCTTGTTTTTGCTCGCATTCAACTGCATAAGATTTACAAAATTGTTCAGCAAGTTGAAATTGCACAGACACTGTGGACACCTGATCTATTAACTTTGTATTGGCTGTGGACAGATCATCTGCTCTCTGCCTCTCAGAATGTAACTTTTTAGAATTTTGTTCAAGCTCTTGGAGTTTTGTAGACAAATCAAAATTTGTTTGTCTAAGTTCTTTGAGTTTGTCATTTGTAGTGCACCAGTCATTCCATGCATTATCATAGAATTTAAATATCATGTTCCACATGCGAAACATGAATCTGTCTGCTTCAGTAAACGGATATTTAGATTCCTTCCATTTATGAACTTCCTGTGCAATGGAAATTCTGGTAAATGAGGTTTTTTTAAGATCCATCTCGATACCTGGAAAATATAATAATCGTTTAAGATTGAATTGATTTGATCAAATATTTAATCAACTAAAATGATTTTTGAAATCAATTTAGAACGAGTTGATTAACGACAACAAAAATTGTTGGCAACAATGATTTAGCAATAAGCACGATTTAGAATGATTTTCACCACTCAAAAGTCAAAAGAATTAACCGTGTAGATTTAATGGTCAATTAGAAATATTATGTAGCAGTGCTTGTCGAATGGATTAAAAAAAATATGGCAATTGATTTATGTCCACGTGGCACTTCACAATTAAAGTAAGAATATATGACAGTTAACAAATAATTTGAATGAAAAGTCAGCAAATTTAAAAAAATGCTTTAAATCTGGAACAAAGATATTTGGAGGTCTCGATTACACACTCAAAAAAAAAAAAACAGATATCAAAAAAATGTTGACAGCTCAATCGATGGGGACAGCTCAGTTCAAAATTTGTGGGTCTCAATGAAGCTTTTTGATTAATGCGAACCTATATTAAATGGACAGGTGTCCCACTCACCTCCAAAACCGTGTACACTATTAAATGAACAGCCTTTTATTAATTTTTAATTTTCGATGACAGCTACAATTAGGCACAATGATCGAGTGCTGCACAATGACAGCTCAATGGAACTGTTGTCTCGAGTGCTATGTGTCTTGAGGAATATTAAATGACTGGTCAATGCGATTATTTTGTTTAAAAATAGTCAATGCGAATTTTTTTTATTATTGAAATTGCATTCGATCGCATCAATCAAGGACAAAATCTCGATCGCATTCGATCGCATCAATCAGTTCCGTTCGCATTCGATCAGAAACTTTAAAAATCTTGATTGCATTCGATCGAGAATCTCCGGGTTTTTCTTTAATCGCATGCGATCCTTGGTGACGTGTCGGTGACGTGTTTTAAGTAACCAAGTCAGTTCGATTATAACCAAACGAGTTCGATCGGAACCTAAAGCACCTACAAACACCTTTTTTCACACACTAACACAATAAAATCAGATCAAAACGTATGAACTTCATCTTCTTCACCTATACCCATCAAGAACACCTCAAGAACACAATTTTTAAAACTCAACCAAATCGAATTTTCTATTCATGTCTACACATCTCCACCTCCGAAAACAATTTTTATGAACTCATATCTCGAAAATATGTATCAAAACCCACGGATTTGAACAAAAACGTCAACAACACCTCATGAACACCAAGAACATGATTTTTAAAAACTCATCCAAATCGAGTTTTCTCTTCAGATCTATACATCTCCACTTCCACAAACACTTTTAATGTACTCCTATCTAAAAAACGAGCATCTAAACTCACGAATTTGGGCAAAAAAAACGTGAAGAACACATGAAAACCCAGAAAAACGAAAATTCAGATTTCTCTCAAACCGTAAGGAGTTTTGACATGAAATTTTTATGCAACATTCCTTTCATCCACAGGAACAACATATCCAAAAATGAGATCAAACCGAGCTCGTATGAATTTTTTATGAATTTCTGAAAATCACAACTCACTTTTTGACGAAAATATCCGAAAAATTCAGCATAATTGCTTATAAAATCGACCAAAATACACCAAATCAATCCTAATTTGGCTCTGATACCACTTGTTAGGACCCAAGTGATTCATGTATCAAAGATCTAATAAAGAATCAATGACAAACTAATCATAAAGATGAGAGAATAATAGAAACACCATGAAAAACACACACTTAAGCTTGTATTAGTGCCAAAGACCTTACTAATGACAATTAGTCATTAGTATTTATACCCCTAAGGGTATTTATAATTTTAACCCTCTAGTTTGTATATTTAATACAAACTTCAACTAAAATGTAATCTACTATTAGACCTGATACTGTTAGGTCTGATATTGAAATAGACACGACTATCCCAACCGTGCACATTCAAACCCCACCCAACCATTTAGCAGGTCCTCAAAGACCTTCTATTTCATTGCACAGGGATTTTGCACATAATCTACGACCATCTCCCTCGGCGATGGGACGTATTGAAACTAGAGGACAGCCTCCCTCGTCCTCGCCCAGTCTTTCAGAGCACATTGATTATCCGCGGATACCGCATTTCTTGATAGACACAAAGACACAATTGAAGCACTGGTTACACTGATCAAAAGTGTTCCCGGAACATCCCTAGGTAATACTAATGATAGTATTATTCGAGGATGGGATGAAATCCTGCTGGAGTTAACCCCTCAACAGCTCCTTTAGGTGGGCCAGCCTCTATGGCAGGACCCTCAACGGGTATCTCACGTGATACCCGGTATGTTACACAGTCCGAGCTTAACGATGCTATTAATCAAGTTGTGGCTCCTTTGCAGGCAAAAGTGGATTCTATTGACTCCAAACTTGACAGGTGGTTCTCTGATGTTAATGCAAAATTCTCTGAGATCTCTGAAAGGTTGCGAGCAGTGGATGTTGCTTGCAAAACTCAAGCGGGTACACAAAAGCGGAGACGTGACGATCCTGATCCAGATGATCGCCCCGAGGGGGAGACACGGAGAAGGATGTACATGAGTTCGAAGGATATTGTATCATTCACTCCGTCAAGATAGGGATACTCAGGCCGATGATGTTCTTCAACAACAGATGGTTATCTTTGAACAGAGGTCTAATGTACATGAACAGGGGGAGATAGAACTAAACAGTGAACAAACTGAAATCGGATACAGAGAATATGCAGGATTGGTATGGTGATGCTGGGATTGGAATGGAAGCTAATGAAAGTTCAGATGAAATTGATAAAGAAATTGATGAGTATGTTACATCTGTAACAAATCCTGAAACACAATATACACAAGTTGTTAGAAGGTTTGAGGATTATCTAGAACCAGCAGAGATTGAGAAACGAAGAAAAGGGAAGCAAAAGATGACTAGAGCTAAAAAGAAAACTTTTGATGTTTCAAAAGTTCTAAGTGGGGTAAACTTTGAAGTCCATTCTGTTTTTCCACCCCCAACAGGACAGTTTCAAACATCTGCTGCAGATCTACTTAGTCAAAAACAACTAGAAGAAGCAGCCAGAGAGTTTGTCAGAAATACTGAATGACCAGTGCCTCCAAATTTATTTGTGCCTCCTGCTTCTTCAGTGTATACAGGAAAGAAACCAAATGAGGTGTTTGGGCGTTCTGCACTGATAAAGTATATGAGAAAGTTAATGGAGTTTATTGAAGAGCATGATAGGCAACTGGCAGCTGAAAATAATCTTGAAAAAGTTAATGTGCTGAAACCTCAACAGAATCATCCTAACTTGGATCAGATGGATTTATTAACTTTAGTTGATGCTGACCACAAGTTCTTCAACGGTGAACCAGGTGTCGTCTTCAGAAATTCAAGAAAAGAGAAAACATTTGTTCGTATGTGTGATCTCTTGGGTTATTCAGACGGCAAGCTGAGAATCTTATATAATAGTCTTGAAATGAAGAACGCAAATGATGGAGTTTCCATCACTGATAAAGAGAGACAACTTGTTTGGCTTCATATTGAAAAACTTAAGAAAACACTGGAGAGCAGGAGGATCATCCGCAAATGGCAAAGTTATTTTGGATTACGCAATGCTGTTCCATAATTGTTTTTATCTTATGTAATTCAAAATATTTGTAATAGGCACACTCCTCACTTAGGGGGAGATTGTTAGAACTCAAAAAGTGAGGGTGTGTTACGTAACTTTCCCAAGGCTATATATAGCCTTGGGAAAGTTACATAACACACCCTCACTTTTTGAATTCTAACAGTATAATCAAAACTCTATTGAGTATGTATGTGACCGTTGAGACCGCATCACACCAAAACTTTTGGGATATGGATTGTTCATTAAGCATAGTCCTACTCATCTCTTGTAAGGTCCTATTTTTCCTCTCAACAACCCCATTTGATTGAGGAGTGAGAGGAGCCAAAAAGTTATGAGAAACTCGATGTTTATCACAAAATGCTCCAAACTACGCTTTATTATCAAATTATCTACCATGGTCGGTACGAATTGAAATAATCGTACAACCAAATTGGTTTTGAATTTTCTTTCCAAGAATTTTAAATTTGTTAAAAGCTTCATTTTTTGTTTTCAAAAAGGATGTCCATGTATATCTAGAAAAATCATCTACAACAACTAGTGTGTAGAAGTTTCCTCCATAACTTTGGATTGATGAAGGTCCAAAAAGATCCATATGCAACAATTCAAGACATCTCTTAGAAGATATGACATTTTTGGACTTATGAGATGAATGCACTTGTTTTACTACCTTACATGCATCACAAAAATGATTTTCAAATTTCACATTAGGCATGTCTTCAACAAGCTCATTACTAGTCAACTTTTGCAATAATCTCATGTTAGCATGTCCTAGTCTTCTATGCATAAAGTTGAGTTATCAATAATAGATGCAAGACATACTTGAGTGTTAGGATTATCACCAGGTCTACATGTATAGAGGTCCATTTTTGGCTCTTTGCATATCACACTTGCATGCTTAGAGAATCTAGCATTCAAGTCTTTATCACATAATTGACCAACACTTATCAAGTTGTAAGCTACACCATTAACATGCTCAACATTTGAAAATTTGATATTGTCATGTAGGATGTTACCCTTACCAATTACCTTTCCTCTTAGATTGCTTCCAAACACAACATGTCCTCCATCATACTCCTTGTATGAAGTGAAGAGTTCTCTATTTCCGGTCATGTGTTTTGAGCAACCACTATTAAGTATCCATTCATAAGACAAAATCTCATTTTTGTTGCAACCCTACATACATGTAATCATCATTCAAGCTTTTGGTACCCAATGTTTCATGGATCCGGGATGGTTAGCATCAAACACTCCTACTCTAATCCACCTTGGAGTAATCTTGAAACCTTTATGATACCATGTGTTCATAGAGTGAATAGGTTTGATGGAATGCTTTGGTCTTTGAACCACATTTGACTTGGGTTTCTTGAATACAAATCCATGCCTTATGATTGGAGTGTATAACCTTTTTACTTGTTCATCACTTGCAACTTTTGGCCTACAAGTGGAAGAACTAGAGCCAAATGATAAATTTTGAAACTTTGAAAAATTTCAGTGGGCCGACGGTCGATGCACGGTATCGACCGTGCTTCGACCGTAGGTCTCGTGGATTTTTTCTTTTCCTTTTTCTTTCACAAATTTGATTGTTGTCACATGACTCATAGGCATGGTGTTTGAATAACTTGAAAAACCAAGACCACCCTTATCATTTGATGATTTTTGGACTTTTAGCATTTCATCTAACTTATGTGTGCTCTCTTCAAATTTTGACAAGGTGGAGTTGTCAAAATTTGTCTTTTGCTTGTTCTCCAAACTTATCAAACTTGGAGATGAATGATGAACAACTTGACTTAGTAAATCTTTGTTTGTCAAGTTCAACTTCTCAATTTCCTTTTTCAAATTTTTGTTCTCATTTTTTAGCTACTCATTTTTTGCAAGTATTTTTGAGCTAAAGTCACACAATTGATCATATTGGTTATCATTATCACTATAATAACTTTGAATCAGAATGTACCTCACTTGTCTCAAGGCCATGAGACATGTCTCATCCTTGGTTTCATCTTGATTTTCATCACCACTATCACTCCATGCACCTCTAAGAAAGGCTTTGTGGTTTTCTCTCTTCTTTTATGCCATTTAGGGCAATCAACAATGAGATGTGAGGAATCTCCACATCCATAGCATTCCCTAGATGGTTTCTTGTCTTTCTTGGCATCAATGCCTTGTTTGAACTTTTTTGGATCAAAAGGAGCCTTTACATGTTTCTGTTGGGAAGATGATCTCATCAGTTGAGATTTGATGAGACAAAGTTAAGTTTGTTAGATATGTTCTAGATATAACTTAAACAAAATTATGAGGCTTGATCAGACTGAACACTTATAGTGTTTCAGACTGAGCATAAGCTGAATATAAGCTGAGCATATGTTCGATCAGCTTATACTATATCTTAGTAAGATTATCACTATGTGTGATAAGCTGTGTATGTCACCTAAGATATATATTGAGCTTTCAGCCTGATGTGTTTCAAGCTGAGTAACTCAGCGTATATACTGAGTCAGCTCAACAGAGTTGCTAAATAAGTTCTAGCTAACTCTTAGGACTTCTAAGGATGAGTTTATTAATATACGTGTTAGTTCATGTTGGTTTTCGAGTTTGTCCTTGAAGAACTCAGCTTCATAAGTTTCAAGCTGAGTAACTCAGTCCGAGTAAGAAGTCAGCCCAAAGAAAATTTAAATATGTTTTAAATTTATCTTTTTAACTCTCTATATCTACGGGAAGGATAAGAAGACTCCAAAATCAAGATTGAAGATTGAAGACTCAAGATAAGAAGATTCAAGATTCAAGATTCCGAGTTATCCAGGAGTTAGTTAGCAAATTAGGATTAGTCCAGTTTGTTAGGAACCGTCGGAACAGGATTATAAATACTTATCATCCTGATAAGTTTAGGGAACGATTCTGAAAACAAGTTACAGAGCCAAATACCTCACCTCAACCGTATAAGTTACGATTCTTGAATCACTGTTTGTCAGTTCAACGTGATCAAGATATTCACATATTTTCAAGCTATTCGTGTGTTCGAATACTCACATTAGTTGTGAGATTGATAAGTTTTCAATCTGTGATTAAATCATGTTTAGAGAGTCGTTCAGTATCTATAATCATAAGTTGATTATAGATAGCTAAGTTTGAAAGATTGAGAGATTTATATTAGGTGTTTACATATCAAGAGTTGCTTACTTGATAGAGTCTGTAATAATCTTCTTATTAATGAAAAACAAAGCATTCGATTGTTGTTTAATTTACTATGTGTAACACTTTATTTTGATTTGTTCAATTTTCGCAGAAAGTGTATTCAACCCCCCTTCTACACATCTGTTGCTTGTTGTTATTCTCACCAAGGGACCAACAAATGTTATCAGAGCAGGTTGAACAAGTTCATAAGTTGAAAGTTCAAGATTATGAGAAAGTTCCAGATGTCTACAAGCAACAATTCCTCAAACTTTCCTGAGATGTCTGCCAAGGGTTATCCAATCTTTGATGGATCTGATTATCCTATGTGGAAATTCAGAGCCATGTTATTCCTCATGTCCATTGACAATCGTATGTCCGATGTCATTACCAAAGGACCAATTATCCCTAACATTTCTGCTGTTGTCAGTGATACATCCACTGATAAAACAGACAGAATTGAAAAAGAAGTAAGGAAGCCTGTTGCATCCTGGACAGATGAAGACTGGAAACTGTTCAATCTGGATGGTAAGGCAAAGAGTGTTCTGGAAAATGCCCTAACCAACGAGATCTTGCATACAGTGACTGAGTGTCAAAATGCAAAAGAGATCTGGGATACATTAAGCATTACATATGAGGGCAGTGATCTGGTCAAGCAGCAAAAGAAGAGTCGTCTGAATAGATCCTACAAAAACTTCTTTTCAAAGAAGAATGAAACCTTGCCTGATTTGTTCACAAGGTTTCACTGCTTGATAAATGACCTACTAAGTGTGGGTGTGAAGAAAGATGAAGCTGAACTTGTGCAGAAGTTTCTGGATGTGTTACCAGAAAGGTTCAATGAAGTAACCACAACACTGAGGGATGGAGGAACATTGTATTTGTACAACCTACAGTCCATTTATGGGTTCTTGCTCAACCATGAACAGATCACAGAGCACAAGAGAACTTCTCAACAACAACTTAAGGAGTCCTTGGATAAAGCAGATATTGCATTAGTTGCACAGAAGAAGAAGAAAAGTTCCAAGGCATTAGTTGTTGAATCTGAGATTGAGTCAGAATCTCAAGCTGACCACTCAGACTCAGACTCAGGTGATACTGATTATGTTCAGACTATCACTAAGCAGATGGCCATGTTAGCCAGACGTTTGAGAAGAGCTCAACGGGGAAGAGGAAGATCTGACAGGGGCAAAGTGAAGAGTTCCTTTGATCCCAAGAAGGCTGTGTGCTTCAACTGTCAGAAGAAGGGACACATTGCTGCTGAGTGCAGATTAAAGAAGGAAGAATCAACATAAGTTGCTGATAAGAATGCTTACAGAGCTGACAAATACAAGAAGAAATATACTCAGCTCAAGAAAGGAAAGCCTGAACACAAACCCAGTGCAAAAGAACTATATGCTGAAACCTGGGATACAGAATCATCTACCTCAACTGATGATGTATGTCTAATGGCTCAAGAAGATGAAGAGTTTGAAATTGACGAAGTTGATTATGGTTTGTCCGAGTCAACTTTTGAAGCTGACATGAAGGAAGCTGAGGAAAACAGCAAGCTTAGTGATTGGGATCCTGCTTCCATGTACAAGGTTAGTAATTTCAACTCTTACACCGATGAAGAAAAGGGTCTTGCCTTCGATTATTTGTTAAATGATTTCAAGACCATCCTTAAGTCTCAAAAGGACCTCAAAGATGAGATAGCTAAACTGAAGAATGAGATTAAGGAAAATCAATCTCTCATTGATGTTGGTAAGAAAGCTCAATGTGATCTTGAATGTCAAAGACACATTAATAAACTTCTAAGTGAAGAACTTCAGGAAGCTAAAGTCAAAGTTGACCAACTTCAAAAGGTCACTGAGTCTTGGTGTAAGTCATCAAAGCTTGCCGAAAAGGGCATAAACCAACAAATTCCTGAACATGTACAAGTTGTACTTGGAGGTGACTATCAAACTGCAGCTTATGTAGCTGATGATGAGATATCAAGTACAGACTCTGAGGAGGATAGACAACTGATTGAGTCTCAGAAGTCAGCCTCAAATAAGAAACATGGTCAAAACCTAAAATACAATATGTTTGTAAAGGCCAAAGATCATGGTAATGAGTGCTCAACATCCAAACAGCATGGTAAGTCTGTGCTGGACAGATTAGGCACTCAGCCTATTCAAAGAACTTCAGTCATAGAAAGGCTTAGTCCAAATCCTTTCAAAAGACAACATTCTCTATCTGGCTCGGAGAGAAGTTACAAGAATAGGAAGACCACTGTAAGTCAGAGGTCACATCACAACAATGGTAAGTCCAAAGTTGTGGATCTTGGTAAGTCCAAAAAGGTCAACAGTGGTAAGTCCAAACCTGTTGAAACTGGTGAGTCCAGTAAGCATGACAAAGGTAAGTCCAAGGTCATGGAAAAGAAGTTTGTTGGTCAAGCTTCTAATCAAAAGGATAACAAACAAAGATCTGACAAAGGTAAGTCTAAAGTCAGTGAGCATCAAGTGAATCAACTTGCAAAGAAAGTTGAAAAGTTATCCACTACATATAATCCTAAGACACTCTACCTCCTGTAATCATTGGAAGAAGGAGATGCTACAAGTGCAAAAGTAAAGGTCATGATGCTAAGGACTGTGATGTTGAAATCTCAAGGCCGGAACAAGAACAGGCTGATCAGCCTACACAGGACTCAGCTCCTGCTCAAGCTGAACAGTCAGTTCAACAAGATGGAGATGCTAAGTGCTCCTCATCTGAACCCACCAAGAAGTGGCTTCCCAAACAAAACTAATGTGTTTAGTTTTTATATCATGTGTAGGGTTCAAGTAAATGGTACTTGGATAGTGCATGTTCAAGGCACATGACTGGGTGGAAAGGACTTCTTAGTGATTTGCAGGAAGATGAAGGTCCTAAAGTAACATTTGGAGACAATTCCCATGGAAGAACTAAAGGCTATGGGAAGATGCATGCTGGCAAAGTTACTTTCCAGAAGGTTGCATATGTCAAGGGTCTTAAGCACAATCTGAGTAGTATCAGCCAATTGTGTGATGAAGACAACATTGTTAATTTTAGGAAGAAAGCAGGAATAATATATAATGCTAAGGGAAAACCTGTATTAATAGCTAAAGGAGAAAGAGATGTGTATCTACTTGATCTTAATTCTGCTTGTATTCCCAATCTATTCCTAAGCTGAGTTGGTTGTGGCATAAACGATTATCACATTTAAATTTCAAATATATAAATATGCTATCCAATAAAGAGTTAGTCTCTGGATTACCAAAGATCACATTTGTCAAGGACAATTTGTGTTCAGCTTGTGAACAAGGGAAACACCATAAAAAAATTTTCAATAACAGACCCACTGCATATGTTGCATATGGATCTGTTTGGACCCATAAGTACTCCAAGCCTAAGTGGCAAGAAGTACACATTGGTGATAGTAGATGAGTTCTCACGATTCACCTGGGTAATATTCCTAAAAGGCAAAAGTGAGGCTGCCCTAGAGATAATAAGTTTTATCAAACAGGAAGAGTTGCAGAAAGGTTTGTCTGTAAAGAAACTCAGAAGTGATCATGGGACTGAGTTTAGAAACTCAACCCTTGAAAGCTTCTGTGAACAAAAGGGAATATTACAAAATTTCTCATCTGTCAGAACTCCCCAACAAAATGGAGTTGCTGAGAGGAGAAATAGAACCTTAATTGAGGCTGCTAGAACAATGCTATGTGAGGCAGGATTGAAACTTTATTTTTGGGACGAAGCTGTTAATACAGCCTGTTATACCCAAAATAGATCAGTCATTGTCAAAAGACATGGCAAAACATCATATGAGATGTATAAATCTTGAAAGCCCAATATAAGTTATTTCCATATCTTTGGTTCAGAATGTTATGTGCTGTATCAAAGAGATCAGCTCCATAAGTTGGAATCCAAAGCTGATCCTGGAATATTTGTTGGTTATTCCTCAATCTCCAAATCATACAGAGTGTATAACACTAGGATAAAGGCTATAGAAGAATCAATTCATGTCTCATTTGATGAAGACAGTCTTGATCAAGCTGAGAATAAACAAGCTGACTTGGTTAGTCTGATTGAGCTTGAAAAGCCTGAGGAAACCAATATGTAAAATCTTATGTATGTCATGAGAGATGATAGTGATGATGATGTGTGTCCATCAAAGAAATCATCACAAGCTCCAAGGGACACTCAAGCTGAGAAAGATGATGAGTTCGTTAATCCTTTTGGAGCTGCAGTCACTCGGACTGAGGATCTCAGTGATCATCAGTTTGTTGACAATGCTGCTATTGAGACTGAGGATGTGTGTTCACCTCAGAGTTCTCAACATCACTCAGACCCAGAACCAAATTCTCCAACTACAACATTCAAATTCCTCAAAGATCATCCTCAAGATCAAATCATTGGAAATGTCCAAGAGAGGGTTATGACCAGATCCAAGGCTACAGCTAACTATGCTGCTCACTTTGGTTTCCTATCTCAAATGGAACCAAAGAAGATTGAAGAAGCCTTAGAGGATGAGGATTATATTGAAGCTATACAAGAGGAATTAAATGAGTTTGAGAGAAATAAGGTCTGGAGCCTTGTCCCTGCCCCCAAAGATCATTCCATTATAGGCACTAAGTGGGTCTATAGAAATAAAATGGACAAGGATGGAGTGATAGTTAGGAACAAATCCAGGCTGGTAGCACAAGGGTATAAGCAAGAAGAAGGAATCGATTATGATGAGACCTTTGCCCATGTTGCTAGAATTGAAGCCATAAGGCTTTTCCTGACCTATGCAGCATATAAAGACTTCAAAGTCTATCAAATGGATGTGAAGAGTGCTTTCCTAAATGGAAAACTTCAGGAGGAAGTCTATGTGAAACAACATCCTGGCTTTGTTAGTTCAAAGTTTCCACATCATGTCTATAAGTTAGACAAGGCTTTGTATGGTCTTAAACAAGCTCCAAGAGCTTGGTATGATACACTGTCCAACTATCTACTATCAATGGATTTCACCACAGGTAGTATAGATAAAAAACTCTTTATTAAAAAGAGTAAAGGACAGGTGATTCTTATTATCTTTAGTTCTACAAATGAATCACTGTGTGAATGGTTCTCCAAAATAATGTCACAAAAGTACAAGATGAGCATGATGGGTGAGATGACATACTTCCTTGGCTTACAAATTCAACAAAAGCCTGATGGAATATTCATCAATCAAAGCAAGTATGTTCTTGATTTGATAAAGAAATATGGTTTTGATTCAAGTTCAACCAGGAAAATACCCATGTCACCAGCTGTCAAGCTGAGTAAAGACTCGGATGGTAAGTCTGTGTGTCAGTCTACCTATAGAGGAATGATAGGTTCATTACTCTATTTGACAGCTAGTAGACCTGATATCATGTTTGCTACATGTGTTTGTGCAAGATATTAGGCAGATCCTAAGGAATCACATCTTCAAGCTGTGAAAAGGATCTTTAGGTACCTTAAAGGTACACCAAATCTAGGCATTTGGTATCCAAAAGACTCTGGATTTGAGTTAGTTGGTTTTTCAGATGCTGACTATGTTGGGTGCAAGTTAGATAGAAAATCAACAACTGAAGGATGTCAAATGCTTGGAGGGAAGTTAGTAAGTTGGACTAGTAAGAAACAGAACTCAGTGGCTACTTCAACTGCTGAAGCTGAATATTTTGCAGCAGGAAGTTGTTGTGCTCAAATTCTTTGGATGCAACATCAGCTTCAAGACTTTGGTATGAGTTTCAAGAAAACTCCTATCTTCCGTGATAACCAAAGTGCTATAGCCATCACTTACAATCCAGTCTTCCACTCAAGAACCAAGCACATTGAAATTCGACATCACTTCATCAGGGACATCATGGAAAATGGTAAAGTTGAAATTAAATTTATCTCTACTGATGACCAATTAGCAGATATCTTTACTAAACTACTTGATGAGAAGAGGTTTATGTATCTACTAAGTGAATTGGGTATGCTCAACCCCTAGCTAAGTGTCTAGAATCTGAGTTTTCAGTTTGACAAAGAATAAGTGTCTTAAGCTGAGTGCACAGTTTATAAATAAGTTTTCATAAACTAAATAACCTGTCAAGCTGAATGATGAGTTCACACGTTTGGTGAGTTCCAAACATATTTTAACTACTCAGTGTGGTTAAGATATATAGTTTGAGTTAGTCTCAAACAAAATGACTAAGTGTCATTGAGTCTGAGCTATGTGCTTAACTCAAACTATGTGATTGGTTCTCAAATACCTTTCGCACACACCTCTATTGCTTAGTGCATTCTTCCGTTCAAAACCCTAAATTGCTAAGTGCAGTTTTCAAAACGCTCGGTGCGAATATTAAGTTGCTCAGTGCTGATTCAACAAATTACTCAGTGTAATTAAACAATGGATGGAATCACATTAGTTCTCGGTGATCGAATGGTTCGAGGTGCTCAGTTTAAGAACAATGGAGTGCCGTTGATCAAAATCAACAATCAACGGGCCTGTCTTGCAATTCCTCCAAGGAAACAACGTAGAGGATATGAAATATGGGTGGACTACATCCGTAAATGCCCCCTGGCATTCGCCTTCTGTGGCGCACCACTCCATATTGTTCCTCAACATCTTTTGGAGTTCTGGTACACTAGTACTTACGACCAGAACAGAGGAGAGATTACAGGGACTGTTCTCAATGGCAATAGAACAGTTGTCCTTTCCGTGCAGAGGCTAAGGGAAGTTCTTCAACTCCCTGTTCATGATGAGTTCGAGCCTGCTGTCACGAGGCAGGTGGCTAGGTCAGTCCTACCCAGAATTGGTCACCCACAAATAGAGGATGTTATTAAAAAGGCCACCTTTCCAACCAGTTGGGGTTTTATGGTGTCAACAGTGATTCGTTTACTGGGAACCAAGGTTGGAGGACTGGACCAAGTCAATGAGTTCGAGATGCAGCTGCTGTATAACATGTACTTTGCGAGGAACTTAGACTATGCTCAGCTCATCTTCAACGAACTCAGGGTCCAAGTGATTAAGACCACAAGGGATCTTCATGTACCTTTCATTAGGTACCTGTCCTTGGCATTTGAAACCGAGCTGAGCAACCTGCTCAGCCTGAACTAGCAAATATTGAAGTTGCTTCTGGTAACATCTCTCCACTTTCTTTTTCTTCTCACTATTCTTCATCCACTTTTGGAGACCCCAACTCAGTCTAACCCATCTCCTCCACCTTTTATCCATCTTAATGTTGGAGTATGCCCACTGACACACGTATGCCGTATCACTACCGATGATGTGAGGGCCTATTAGGTCATACACCTAACTTCTACCCAAATAGCCCTAAGTGCAAATAGCTGGTCAAAATGGTCAAATTTCAGTTGACCTAGGCTTCACGACCGTGAAGGATGCTCCACAGGTCGTGAAGTAAGGTGTCCCCACGAGTTCCTACATGGGCCATACAGCTCGTGGACCAGAGTGGCTTCACGGTTCTTCACGGGCCGTGAAGGGGATCGTGAAAGGAAAATGTGCCACGGAAACCTCCACGACTTGCAAAAAAACGGCACGGGCCGTGAAGTTTGAAAACTTCACGAGCCGTAACAGCTTGTAAGAGGTCGTGAAGCTCGGAGTTCTAAGTGGCACTTGAATTTCATTGGCTTTGGCTTGTTGGTCCAATGGGAATCCTTTCTGTGGCCGGCTAAGACACTAAGAGTGTCGGTTTTAAGGTCTATATAAGGCTACACCTTGTTATGCCTTAGAACCTTTTACCATTTTCACTTTCCACATACAAAATATACTTCAAAGAGAGTCTTGTGAAGTTAACTAGTGTGTTCCAGGATTAGAGGGCTGAAATCAAAATCTCAACCATAGTGAGTGTGAGATTTGATTGCTTGCTAGCACAAGGTAGAGGTTTTGGTGTATAGCCCAGGTGGGAACTTGAAGGCTTCTTCTTCAAGGTTCATTCATCCCGGTTAATTATCACCTTCTCATACAAGAAGCTTGGAGCTAAGGAGAAAGGTATAACACCTCTTACCCTTGTTGTTGGTTTTGTTTTGGTTGCATGCATGTTGTCTTCAAGAATATACCATTTATGGAGTTCATGAGATTCTTTCCTTTAAAATCCGTTTTTTTTTTGCTTCCGTTGCGTTTTTGTGTTGTTCATGAACTCCTACAGTGTTATCAGAGCCATCTTGATGCCTTGCGTGCACCATTCTGGCCTGAAAATCATTTTTATGCGAAACTGGACGTTCTGTCCAGATGGTCTTCACGGGCGTGAAGATTTTTCTTCACGGTCGTGAAGCCTCCACGACTTCAATGTGGGGTTGAGGTCGTGAAAGGGTTTTTGAAATTTTTCACGAGTTGTGGGACTCACTACCTTCACGGGCCGTGAGAGGTCGTGAAGGGCAGTGGTCGTTAAGGGCGTCTGGAAATTGTTTTTTGACCCGTTTTGAAAGAAAAACTTTGTAAAAATGATTTGGCCATTTTCTGGATTTTTCCAGTATTTTTGATTGGTCTTTTGACCATTTAGAAAACCCCAAAATATCCTAACTCGCATATTTATATGTATCGGGCGGTTTTGGCATGATAACGTGTTTGTATGAATATGCTTTTTTCAAAGTGTTTGGAATTCCTAATGCATACGTACAAGATTTATTCACTCGTGCCTTGAGTGTTTTAGGTAGTTTAGGAATAAATCTAGTTGGGATATTTTACATGGTTTGGTGTGGCACACCGTGTTGTTTTGTGTTGTTTGTTGTGGTTGTTTGTAAATCCGGTAACGTTGAGCCTTTTGACCTATGTGATGTGTTTTGGTTGGTTGTAATTATTTATTCATTCATTTGGTGGTTTGTACCACACGTGGTTTGTAATAATTAATTAATTCATTCGGTTTGTAATATTTTACGGCTTGCATGCCAATTTTCTTTTCTTTGTAATTGTTAGTATTAGCTTAGAATAGATATCGTGGCTTGCATGCCATTTCCTTTTAAATTTGTAAAATTGTAAAAGGAGAACCGAAGACAACCAAAGAAGAACCGGGAGAAGGTGTCTTTGCTTAATCTTGGATCCGGAGGTCGGTGGGAGACGCAATGGATCAAGTGGGAGGAGCACGCATCAAGTCATTCGGAGTTGGTCCTTAGATGACTTAGTCTTGTCCGATGGCTCACGGGCAAGAAGCATAGGGTTGGCTCGTTACCGGATGTGTTTGCTTTGCGTGGTTGTTATATTTATTTTGTTTTTCTTGCTTGGTTGTTTAGTTTCTTCGCAAGCTTGAAAACTTTTCAAAATAAATAATACCAAGAGTTTTGAATTGGTTAACAAACCCTCGCGCGCCACAACAAGAATTGGTTCAAAATCGTTTTTTAATCGGAGAGGCAAAATCCCGTTTTTCTCAAAAGTAAATCACACGCCAACCATAAGATGACACCACCCGAATCTAGTGAAGCAAAATCGGTCGTCGAGCTTTAGCCGAGATCGGTTTTGTGTAACTGTGTGGAAGGTGCGTGTGGCAACTATCAAGGTCAGAATGTCGAGCTTTAGCCGAGCCGGCCATTGGGCTAGAGTACCACCGTGTATCTTGATGGTCGATTTACAATTCCAAGATTTAAAACGCCTTGGTAGTTGTCATGTCCATACCGAGCTACCGTGGTGGATTAACGAGGAATGGTGTGGAGGGATCAAACATGCCAAATGGGTGCTATGAGTACCTAGGATCCCGCAAGTGTCTAAGAGTTATGATCGCGGATTGCAATCGGTAAAGCGTTTGCCGGCCTAAGTAGCTCCATGAAATGATCCGCGGCAAACCCGTCATGGATTGGGGTACTTTGAGGTTCTTGGCTCTTGTTAATATAATTTGTTTCATAAACAAGTGGGTAATTATTTAACAAGGATTTAATTCGTCAAAACTAACCAAACTTCGTATTTTGCTTGTAGATGACATCTACTAGCACCAACACCAACACCGCAAACATGTCACTACGTCCTTTCCTTGAGAAGGAGAAACTTCAAGGACCTAACTTCATGGATTGGTTTAGGACTTTGAGAATTGTCCTACGCCATGAGATGAAGCTTGAGGTCTTAGAGACTCCTCTTCCGGACCCACCTGCTACCAATACAACGAGGTTTGTCAAAGACGCGTATGAATAACGCGTCAAGGACTCAAATGACGTGACCTGCCTCATGCTTACGACCATGAGTCCCGAGTTGCAAAGGCAATTCAAGACTGTGAGTGCATATGACATGATTACGCAGCTAAATGATATGTTCCATATGCAAGCGAGGCAGGAGTTATACGAATGCGTCAAAGCCTTCGTTGGTTGCCGGATGCAGGAGGGCGGCAACGTGAGTTCACATGTCCTTCGTATGAAGGGCTATGGGATCAATTGGAGAAGTTGGGGTTCCCTATGGGGAAAGAGTTGGTGGTTGAAATAATCCTCCAATCTTTGCCTCCATCTTACGGGCCCTTCATTGTGAATTTCCATATGCACAATATGGATAAGACCATAATGGAGCTTCATGGCATGTTGAAGACTGCCAAGTCTAACATGGCCAAAACGAAGCCATCTTCCTCCATCGCCGTCCTTACGATCAAAGAGGGTGGCAAGAAGTAGAAACAACCCGCTTCGGCCTCAAAGGGGAAGGGTAAGGACAAGGTGGCAACACCGAAGCCCAAACCTATCACCACCCCGGAGGCGAAGGGGAAACAAGCCGCTACTGCTATCACCTCTCCGGAAGAGGCAACCTGCTACTTCTGCGGGGAAAAGGGTCACTACCGGCGTAGTTGCCCCAAGTACACGGAGGAGCTCAAGAAGTTGAGATCCAAAGGTGCCGCTGCCTTCGGTATGTACATGATTGAACTCCATAACACTTCCACTTCTAACGCCTGGGTATTAGACAGCGGGTGTGGTACTCACGTTTGTAATAATGTGCAGGTACTAACAAGAAGTAGGAACTTGGTTGATGGAGAGCTGGACCTCATTATGGGAAACAAGGCGGTTGTCCCTGTTGAGAAGATTGGAAGTGTGGAGCTTGCCTTTCAATCCGGCTTATCTATTGTTTTATTGAATGTATGTTATTCGTCCTGCGTGGCAAGAAACATTATTTCTTTGTATGCCTTGTATGACGATGGATATGATTTTGAATTTATGAATGGTTCTATTTTATGTTATAAGAATGGTTCCTTATGTTTCAAAGCATTTCCATGTCATGGCATATATGAAACAAGCGTAAGCTTGAGAAACTATAGATCAATCATGAATGTTGATTCGGGATCCAAAAGTGTTTTGGATAAAATGTCTCTTTGGCATTGTCGTTTAGGCCACATAAACAAGAAGTGCATCGCCAAGCTCCAAGCGGACGGGATCTTGGAATCATTTGACCATGGGTCTAATGAAGTATGCGAATCTTGTGTATTGGGCAAGATGACCAAAGCACCCTTCACCGGTGAATGTGAGAGGGCTAAAGACTTGTTGGATATCGTTCACACTGATGTGTGTGGTCCGTTCAAGCATGCCACTAGAGATCACTCCCGCTACTTCGTTACCTTTATTGATGATTATAGTCGATATAGGTTTGTCTACTTGGTGAGATAAAAGTCCGAAACCTTTGAGGTGTTTAAGACTTATCAAAACGAAGTGGAAAATCAACTTGGGAAAAGGATTAAGATGCTTAGATCAGATAGGGGTGGAGAGTATCTTAGTTCTGAATTACGAGACCATCTTAGAGATTATGGGATTGTCTCGCAATTAACCCCTCCAAGGACGCCATAATTAAATGGTGTCGCCGAGAGGAGGAACCGAACATTGTTGGATATGGTTCGGTCTTTGATGTGTCATGCGGAAGTTCCCATTACATTTTGGGGTTACGCTATTGAGACGGCTGGTAGAATCCTTAACCTCGTACCAACAAAGAAGGTTAAGAGAACACCGTATGAGATGTGGCATGGAAAGGTTCCATCCATTTCATATCTAAAGGTCTGGGGATGTCCTGCCTACGTGAGACGTGAGGTGGAGGACAAGTTGGAGCCCAGGGCCGAGAGGTGTTTCTTCATTGGCTATCCTGCTAGGTCTATGGGATATTTGTTTTACAAACCTTCGGAGAACAAGGTATTTGTTGCTCGAAGGGCGGTCTTCCTAGAGAGGGAGCTGATATCCAAGAACGCTAGTAGGAGCAAGGTTGATCTTGAAGAAATTCTAGAGCCTACCAATGTGGAACCTGAAGTTGGAACTAGCTCGCAACCGGCAACGGTTGAGTCTCAGCAAGATGATGCTGGAGATAATGATGTAGATCCGTTACCTCTGAGAAGATCTGGTAGAAGTCAGAATGAGCCAGAGAGATATGGTTTTCACATATCTGAGGGAACCGACATGGTAGTAGTTTCTGATGAACCTACCAAATACCAGGACACTGTGGTGGGCCCTGAGTCCGCCAAGTGGAAAGAGGCGATGGAATCCGAGATTAAATCTATGGCCGATAACCAGGTTTGGGAATTGGTAGATCATGTACCGGGGTGTAAGTGCGTCGGGTGCAAGTGGGTCTTCAAGAAGAAGATCGGCATAGATGGTGAAGTAGACACCTTCAAAGCCCGACTGGTGGCTAAGGGTTTCACGCAAACTCATGGTGTAGACTATGAGGAAACCTTTTCCCCGGTGGCTATGTTGAGGTCTATCCGGATACTCATGGCCATTGCCGCATTTTATGATTATGAAATATGGCAAATGGACGTCAAAACCGCGTTCCTTAATGGAACACTATCAGAGGAGGTGTATATGACACAGCCTGAGGGTTTTGTACATCCTGATTTCCCGGATAAGGTCTGCAAGCTTAAGAAGTCCATTTATGGGCTTAAGCAAGCCTCTCGGAGCTGAAACCTGTGCTTTGATGAGAAGGTCAAATAGTTTGGCTTCTCTAAGAGCAAGGATGAGCCATGCGTATACATCAGGGCTAGTGGGAGCATAGTTGTATTCCTGGCTCTTTATGTGGATGATATTATGCTAATTGGGAATGACGTCCCAACTTTGCAAGGTGTAAAAACCTGGCTAGGGAGTTGTTTCTCAATGAAGGATCTGGGAGATGCAGCTTATATTCTTGGGATTAAAATCTATAGAGATAGATCCCGCAGGTTGATTGGTTTGAGCCAAAACACGTACATTGACAAGGTCGTAAAGAGGTTTAGGATGGAGGAATCCAAGAAGGGGTTCATACCTATGTCACATGGTTTGGTATTGAGTAAAAATCAATGACTAAGTTCCCCTGAGGAACGGGAAGTAATGAGGCGAGTCCCTTATGCTTCGGCAATAGCCTCGATCATGTACGCCATGCTATGTACTAGGTCTGATGTCTCTTGTGCATTAAGTATGACAAGTAGATATCAAGCCAACCCTGGTGAGGCACATTTGATAGCGGTGAAGAACATTCTCAAGTATCTTCGGAGGACTAAGGAGATGTTCTTAGTATATGGTGGGGAAGAAGGGCTGAGGGTAACTAGTTACTCCGATGCCAGCTTCCAAACCGACAGGGATGACTGCTGATCTCAATCGAGGTTCGTATTCCTGCTAAACGGTGGTGCTATCTCCTGGAGGAGCTCCAAACAAGACACGGTGGATGATTCCACGACCGAGTCTGAGTACATTGCGGCAAGTGAAGCTGCAAAGAAGGCTGTATGGATGAGGAAATTCATCCTTTATCTGGGAGTGGTTCCTAGCATTACCGACCCTGTTGAGGTTTTCTGTGACAACGAGGGTGCGGTTGCATTGGCAAAGGAATCACAATCTCACCGATGCACGAGGCACATTCTGCGGAAATATCATTATATCCGGGACGTGGTCGAGAGTGGAGATATTGTCATCAGCAGAGTACACACGGATAGCAACGTGGCGGATCCGTTCACTAAACCGTTATCGCAAGCGAAGCACGATGCCCACACCCGTGCTATTGGTATTAGATTTGCTAGCGATTTGGTTTGAGTTTGTATCTTGTTTTGTTTGGTTATTGTATTTGATGTATTTACCTTCTTGTGAACATTAAGCAGTATTGTATTTATTATATTTATCGATTATTAAATGGAGATTTGATAATGCGCAAGTTGCGGGTATTACTTTAAAATTTTACTGTGTTCCAACTTAGCATGTTTTATACTTCCCTGAATGTTTTAACATTCTAAATGTCCACAGTCAGTCATTATTCAAGGGAAGGAAGTCTGAACGAAGACTGAGGGAAGTGATTGGTCATGTGTCCAATGGTGATTGGGACACGGGGACGCAATACATCGCCTGTACTTGAAAGGGGTTTCAAGTGACTGGACGACCCACACCTGATTCCACTTTGTGGTACCAGTCATGAGTGGATCAGGATGACAATATCATTTCATCCTCAGACTTGAGATGCATGTGTCTGATCACTTTGGTTTGCTTTGTTCTAATTGTTTTCAAACGCAGTCCGTAACTGGCTGTTATAAAGGGAGCAATTGGGTAAAGTATGGTCAATGTGGTGGGCAATGTAGTCAAAGGAATTTGTTCCTCTGTTAAGAGAGATATCCCTGGGCCCCTCGATGATTGGGCGCTGACACCAAAATGCATGTCCGTGCTCGAGTGTGCAATGATTTGATAATCGATTGCAACTTGTTTATTTTGGTCACCACCAATCTCGATCGAGAAACACAATCGTGAAGGACTGAGAATGACTTAGTACCATGTCTCTCCTTCACATGGATATCGCGAATAAAGGGATGATTGATCACTTATCTATAGGAACATCTCAAACCTGTAAGGTTGTGTTGGGAAATTTGCTAAGTAATGGAAACTGTTGGACATGCAAAGGTAAAACTGTTAGAGGAAATTTGTGAAAACAGTTGCAAACTGTTAAGTGAAGTATGAAAACAGTTGTGACTAACAGTTGCTGTGAGCATTACAACTGTTAGTACAAAGTTCAGAACTGTTAGTTCAAGTGTTTACAACTGTTAGAAGACCTTGAAGAGAAGACTGTTAGAAGAAGACCAGAACTGTTTCATTCAACAAACAGTTTCTGTTGAGCTAATTATGGAAATAACTATCTTCATGGATCTGAAGTATATCTTTATCAAAATTTGAAGATTATCAAGATTATCTCGGAAGATAGAAGATTACCTAACTGTCAACTATTCAAGGAGGATCAAGAGTCTATAAATACTTGGAATAGTATATCGTATTAGAAGTACTTCTTGATTTGATTATTCTACGCATTCATAGTTTATTGTTAATTTGCTTTCAGAAAGTGTGTTAGCCTCTAAGTTTCATTGAAACCTAAGAACAAGATGTGTTCTTCGTCTAACAAAAGAGTTAGATTAGAGGTGTTGGTGATTATTGTAATCGTAATCAGTTTTTAATACATCTGGTGTTTGAAAGTATTTTATTGTGTTGATTAATTGAATTGTTCTTGTGTTAAACCTTAAACATCAATTAAGTGTGATTCCGCAACTTCTTAGTTGATTGTGATCAAACTGAAAGATTATCTTTATACAATTCTGATTTAATTCTCAAAGATAATTCTTGTTATTGATATTTGGTAATATCCGATCCTGACAAGTGGTATCAGAGCCTTTTCATTAAGGCTCCTTTGATCACTATTTGAAGGTTTTTCACAAATCTGCTGTGTTTTGTTATTTAAATCTTGTCTTGTGTTTTTCATTCATATTACTGCAATGGAGTCTGGTGGATCTTCTGATAACACTGGATCTGGGTCAAACATTCGAGTTCCCATGCTCAAACCAACTGATTTTGAGATGTGGAAACTAAGAATCAAGCAGCATGTCCAATTAATGGACTATGCTGTTTGGGAAATCATAGAAAAGGACCCCATTACTCCTGTTGATTTAGATGAAACAGGAAAACCAAAGAAGAAATCACCACCAAGAACAGATGCAGAGAAGAAAGAAAGGATGCTTGAGATGAAAGCCCTTAGCATTCTTCAGATTGCTATTCCTAATGAATACCAGCATCAGTTCAAGAAGTTTGATGATGCTCATGAACTGTGGAATGCTTTGGAAAAGAGGTTTGCAGGGAATGCTAGTTCCAAAAGGAACCAAAGGGATCTTCTGAAACAGGCTTATGAGAACTTTACTAGTGGGAAGAATGAGAGTATAACTCAAATCTTTGATAGGTTCTATAAGCTGGTTAGTCAACTTGAGAGTGCAAAGGTTAGACTAGAACAAGATGAGATCAACAGGAAATTCCTTAGGTCCTTAGGTGAAGAGTGGACAGTTTATGCTGCACAATGGAGAACTAAGGATTCTCTGGAAGATATAGAGTTAGATGATCTTTACAACAGTTTGATTGTGTTTGAGGGAGAGATAGAGGGAAAAAGAAAGTCTGTTACCCCTAGCCACAATGCTGCTCTCCTGTCATCCTCAGGTATGGACTCAAACCATTCTTTAACTAATTCTATTGATGGTTGTGCAGGTACTAGTTCTGTTGTTGGACTAGATGTAAACACTCCTGATGCAGTGCTTAAAGCATTTCTTGCTAGTCATGCACATTCATTTCTCACCAATGAGGATCTTGAGCAAGTGCATCCAGATGATCTTGAGGAGATGGATCTTAAGTGGCAGATGGCCATGTTAACTGTCAGAGCCAAAAGATTCATCAAAAGAACTGGAAGGCAGAACATGAACTTCAGGGCTGATGGCAAGGCTGGGTTTGACAAATCAAAAGTTAGATGCTTCAAATGTCAACAGCTTGGTCACTTTGAAAGGGAATGCAGATCTGGTGGACAAGGCCAGAATCAAGGACAAAGATCAAACCAAACTTCATCAGCATTGGTCTCACAAGAAGGCCATGGATTTGATTGGAGTGATCAAGCAGAGGAAGCCACTCACAACAAATCATTGATGGCATTGACTGACTCCTCCATCAAACTGGATTCTCCAGAATCAGAAGACATACAGGTATCTTCTAAACTATGCCCAGGTGAATATAGAGCTATAGTAAAAAGGTTTAGGGAGCACAACAAAAAGGTGTGTGCTGCTCCGAGCAGAATGGAGGAGAGAAGATATGAATCTAGTGCTGTCATTGAAAGCTTTGAAAAGAAAATCAAAGATTGTCAGGCAAATGAACTGCAAATGGACTATGATAGGAAGTATCATAAGTGGGAGAAGGAGCAGCTTCAGGAAGAAATTGATAATCTTAAGAAAAAGCTGAGTGAAAAAGAGAGTAAGATAGATGAGCTAACCAAAAAATTGGATGGTGTGGATATGGATTTGAGTATGTTCAAAGCAACAAATCTTAAGCTTGAAACCTTGTTACAATCACAAATCAGAGACAAGGTTAAAACAGGTTTAGGATACAAACAGACCCCGCCTCCATACAATCACAACTACATAACTCCCATGTCTGATGTAGCTGATAGGTATGTCAATGAACCATTAGAAGCAGAGTTGAAGTCAGCTGATCAAAATTTGAAAGTGAAGAAGAAGGAGTTGTGTATGAAGTGAGTGATGACAAGAATGAGGGAGTTGTGAAGAAGGAAGAGGTTATTCCATTTGAAAATCACATCTGTTGTGAACCTACATCACCAAAATCCTCTTTACAACCTGTGATGTTTGTTAAAGCCTCCTCTAAACCATTCACCAGTGAAACAAAACATTTCAAAGAAGTTTATTCTATAAACAGTTCCACTACTGTTGCAAACAGTCCCCAACATTACACTAACAGTTCCAAACAGAACCCAAACACAAATTGTGTAATGCACCTGTCTTAACTCTACCTGAAGGAACAGATGACTTTGTGGTTTACTACGACGCTTCACATCAAGGACTGGGGTGTGTATTGATGCAAAAAGATAAGGTCATCGCATATGCATCAAGACAACTAAAAGTTCACGAGCAAAACTACACTACCCATGACTTAGAACTTAGAGCAGTGGTGTTTGCTCTTAAGATCTGGAGGCACTACTTGTATGGCACTAAGTGTATCATCTACACTGACCACAAAAGTCTTCAACACATTCTAGATCAGAAAATACTCAATATGATGCAAAGGAGATGGGATGAGCTACTCAATGATTATGACTGAGAAATCAAATATCACCCTGGCAAAGCAAATGTGGTAGCAGATGCATTAAGTAGGAAGGAAAGAGTGAAGCCTTCTAGGGCCAGAGTTATGGGAGCATTAGTTCAAACCAGTTTGAAGAGTCGGATATTGGAAAGTCAGGAAAAGGCGTTACAAGAAGAGAATCTAAAGGATGAAGCTTTATACCACTTGGAGTCCAGATTTGTAACTAAGACTGATGGGGTGCGCTATTTCGAGAACAGAGTATGGGTCCCGAAATACAACAACACAAGGTTGACTATCCTGGATGAAGCACATCAGTCAAGATACTCCATACACCCCGGAGCTGACAAAATGTACAAGGATCTTAAAGAATACTATTGGTGGCCGGGTATGAAAAAGGACATCACCTTGTACGTAGGAAAGTGTTTAACATGTGCAAGAGTAAAGGTAGAACACCAGAAACCGTCTGGGTTACTGCAACAACCCGAAATCCCTCAATCGAAATGGGAACAAATCACAATGGATTTTATCACCAAGCTGCCAAGAACGACAAGATCTCACGATACCATATGGGTCATAGTAGATAGACTTACTAAGTCTGCACATTTTCTCCTAATCCGCGAAGGTTACAAGATGGAAAAGCTTGCCCAAATATATATCAATGAGATTGTGGCACGTCATGTTGTGCCGATTTCGATTATTTCAGATAGGGACAGTCGGTTTACATCACGATTCTGGCAATCATTGCAGAAAGCATTAGGTACTCGAATCGACTTAAGTACAGCTTACCACCCATAAACCGACGGGCAAACAGAAAGAACCATACAAACTTTAGAGGACATGCTACGTGCTTGTGTGATAGACTTCGGAGGAAGTTGGGATACTCACCTACCATTGGTTGAGTTTTCATATAATAACAGTTATCACACTAGCATACAATGCGCTCCGTATGAAGCTCTGTGTGGGCGTAAATGCCGATCTCCTTTGAGCTGGGTAGTAGTTGGTGATCGATAACTAATCAAACCCGATATTATTCAGGAAACCACCGATAAGATCTCTATAATCAAAGAAAAACTCAAAACGGCAAGAGATCGCCAGAAGAGTTATGCGGATAATAGGAGAAAACCCTTAGAGTTTCAAGTTGGGGACAAAGTGCTTCTGAAAGTATCCCCATGGAAAGGCATTATTCGTTTTGGGAAGAAAGGAAAATTGAGTCCTCGATATATTGGACCCTTTGAAATTACTGAGAAGGTTGGCCCTGTAGCATATATACTCAAACTACCATCAGAGTTGAGCGCTATTCATAATACCTTCCACGTATCAAACCTCAAGAAATGCCTGTCCGACAACTCATCGGTTGTACCATTAGAAGAAATTCAAGTAACCGAGCAATTGCGCTTCACGGAGGAACCAATCGAGATCTTAGACCGAAAAGTCAAACAGCTCAGACGAAGCAAGATTCCCATTTTAAATGTCCAGTGGAATTCGAGACACGAACCCGAATATACTTGGAAAGTGAGGATTACATGAGACATAAGTATCCCCACCTCTTTATTGACGGTAGCGCCAAGTAAATTTCGGGACGAAATTTCTTTAACTAGGGGAGACTGTGACAACTGTCACCAAATCATAAAAAGGTTTTTCCTATATACTTTAAATTTGAACTCGATAAGATTACGATAAATTAGAATTACCCTTCGTAGTTTAAGTAAATAAATAAAAGTCCTGGTTCTTGCCAAAGATTCCGATGTCTCACCTAGAAATCCTATTACGTGAATAAATGTCCACAATGTTTACGTAAAATTTAATAAGTAGCAAGTACATTTTTTATGTACATTATAAAAAAAAAAGAAATGTAATGTAATAATAAACATAGTAAATATGGTTATCTTACATTATAATAATAATAATAATAATAATAATAATAATAATAATAATAATAATATTAATAATAATAATATTAAAATATAAGAGTCAAACTCCATCATTTTACCCAAACCCACACACAACCACCACAATCATCACCACCTCACCCCCCCCCCCCCCTCTTTCGGCCGTACACCCCCCCCCCCCCCCTCTTCTCCTTCTTTTCTTCTATAAATAGCACACAAATCTCCTTCATTTTGCATCCTTTTCTCACTTGCTAGATCTCTCTCCCTCTCTCTCAAAATTTCATCTTCAAGAATACTCAAGAAGATAAAAAAGGAGCCACTTCTTTTCTTCAAGAAAGAGAGCTATCTTGAAGGTAAAATCACCACCCTTAGTACTAGCTCTTGTACACTTGTTATCCCTTGAAAAATCCACCATTTCATCATCTTTTTCTCTTATTATCTTCTTGAATTCAAGTATCAAAAACTCAAGAAGATCAAACACATGCATGTAACTATCCTATTAAAGGACTTTATCCTACCATTTGATGTATGGATTTAATCCTACCAAATGTTGTAAGGCAAGAAGCATGCATGTGATTATCTTTACTCTTCTTAATGAAAAAGATTGGTGAAAATGATGGGTAAAAACCAAGGATTTCAAATGTACAAAGACTTACAATATATAATCATGCATGCAAGTATCTACCTATTATATGTATAAAAGATACTTAATAATTTCAAAACCATGCATATGGATATATATATATATATATATATATATATATATATATATATATATATATATATATATATATACGATTTTATGCTTGTGTGTGAGTGTGATTCTAACGACCATAAAATATACTATTATGTAGTAATATGTAAAAACTAAAGATATACTAATATTATATATATTTATGCATTCTTATAAAAGAAAATAACTTTATAATGCATTCATGCATCATAAAAGTTAGTCATAAATAAATATAATAAGGTTGTGTGTCTATATTTTTATAACAATTATATATATATATATATATATAGCATGTTGCATGTACACTTATTTATACTTTAAGACAAGTTCTACATAAAAGAGGTATATATATTTGTGAGATGCTTGTTTAAAAATCAACTATATATATATATATATATATTCGAAAATACACTACCTATATGTATAAAATAAAAATAAATAGAAATTAAAAATAACAACTATATGCGGTTATTTAAAAGATATTCCACGTTATAAAAGCAAGAATTATACAAACCTTAAAACACTACAAACATTAACATAATACCTTTAAAAAGAGTATTACTCTAAAAAGGACCTTACGGTGGACATTAAACGTAATAGGAAAAGGGTGCGTCGACGAGTTAAAGAACTAGTAGGACTCACAATTACTTGCAAAGCTTCAACACAAGGTGAGTGTTCACAACCCTTTTTTTAAAATATATTTACTCAAATATTTGGGGTGAAAGCATGAATATAAATGTTTTATTGTTATTGCCATCATAAATATTTAAACTACGCACTATGGTAAATTATACTTGATGTACTTGAGTTCTTATTAATAAAAGTCCCTCAACTAGACATTATCCATTAACCTCACTAAAGGGGCCTATGGTACTTGTAGGTAGCGCTATTTGGGGTCGACATCCCCTACTTATGGTTGACGAACTATAGGTGTACTTTACCATCTACTAACATCATTTAACATAGGCGTTGGTTTAAAAAAATGATAATAATATTCGGGCACAGTATGTCGATAGGATTGGAAATGGCTCAAGCTTAGTAAAACATCATTATATACTCAAAAACCATGCGTATCAAATAAAGGCAATAAACTGTAGTCATACTAAACATTTAAATTTTGGTTGGACTAAAGTTTCCATCCTTACAAAAATTTGTTGGGCCCAAAGCCCCCAACACTATATATTATTATTGTTGCATTAAAGCTTTATTTTGTGCATATAAAACATGTGTCCTCACCAACTCTCGTAGTTGAACTTTCTTTTGTTCATGCCTTTTAGGTAACCCTCGATAGGTCTTAGAGCACATAAGAGCATGTCATGTGTGGACATCATGAAACAAATTTCCGATCATTTGTTTTTATTTCATGTCAAAGACAGTTTAAATTCTGTGTTGTATTCGGATGTTTGTAATCTTATTTGAAATTCAAATTATCTGTTATTGTTGGAAATTGTCTATTACCTTGTGCTATGAGAACTTTTGTTGTGACACCTCGTGTTTCCGCTTTAGCGGGGTGTGACACCTTAGGATACTATTTCTACAATCCGGATGAGAACACAGTCTTTGTTGCTCGATCAAGGAGTTTTCTAGAAGATAAGTTTCTAAGTTCAGAAATGACCAGAAAAGAAACAGATCTTCAAGAAATTGAAGAAGAGGAAGATACACCACCAGCTTTTGTGGAACAAGTAATTCTACAAAGAGTTGTTGAATCCCAACCCGAGTCTGTGGTTGAGGAAGAAGTGGAAACACAAGACCTTCATAGGTCCAGTAGGATTCAGACTGAGCCAAATAGATATCTTGGCTTTCTAATTGATTAGGAAGAAGGGGATCTTCATAAACCCACATCCTTCAAGGATGTTGTGTCTGGAAGTAAGTCTGACAAATGGCTTGATGCCATGAAGGCATAGATTCAATCCATGTATGACAACCATGTTTGGGAGTTAGTAGACTTGCCACAACACGGTAAAGCGGTTGGCTGCAAGTGGGTCATCAAAAAGAAGACATACATGGAACGAAACATGCATACTTTTAAAGCAAGGCTTGTTGTGAAGGGTTTCACTCAAACTCATGGTATTGATTATCATGAAACCTTCACACCAGCAGCTATAATTAAGTCTATTAGAATTCTAATGGAAATATCTACATACTTCAATTATGAGATATGGCAAATGGATGTCAAACCAGCTTTCATTAACGGAAAACTAACAGAGGATGTGTATATGGCACAACCGGACGGTTTGAGGATTCCAAGAATCCGAATAAAGTATGCAAGTTGCTAAAATCCATTTATGGATTAAAACAGGCATCTAAAAGCTGGAACTTGCACTTTGATGAGCACATCAAAGAGTTTGGTTTTACCAAAAGTGAGTTCGAGTCCTATGTTTACACAAAGTTCAGTGGGAGCATAGCAATCTTCCTGGTTCTGTATGTAGATGACATACTAGTCATAGGAAACGACATACCAACATTACAAGGAGTAAAATCCTGGTTAGGTAAGTGTTTCCAGATGAAGGACCTGGGAGAAGCCACATATATACATGGTATAAAGATTTATAAAGATAGATCTAGGCGGCTGATCGGAATTAGTCAAAGTGCATTCATCGATAGAGTGTTAAAACACTTTAACATGGATGGATCCAAGAAAGGGTTCATCCCGATGAGATTTGGTATACCCTTGAGCAAGGCTCAGTATCCTACTTCTCCAGCAGATCAGAAGACGATGAGGTCAGTTCCTTATGCTTCGGCAGTAGGATCGATTATGTATGCCATGTTGTGTACTAGGCCCGATGTTGCTTACTCCAAAGCCTTACGAGTAGATATCAACAAAATCCAGGTGAAGCCCCTTGAGTAGTTGTCAAGAACATTCTCAAATTTTTAAGAAGGACAAAGGAAATGTTCTTGGTCTTTGGGAGAAGCACGGATGAAATCAATGTAACTTGTTACACAGATGCGAGCTTCAATACAAACAAAGATGGCTTTAAGTCACAGTCAAGGGTTGTCTTTACCCTAAATGGAGGAGATATATCTTTGAAAAGCCAGAAGCAAGATACGATAGTAGATTCGACTACAGAAGCTGAGTACATTGCGGCAAATGATGCAGCAAAGAAAGCGGTTTGGCTGAGGAATTTTATCTCAAATCTTAGAGTTGTTGCCAGTATATCTAGACCGACTGATATATTCTGTGATAATATGGGAGCTTTAGCGCAAGCAAAAGGACCAAGAGATCACCAGCGGACCAGGAACGTACTTAGAAAGTATCACATCATCCGAGATATTATCGGAAAGGGAGATGTGAGGATATGCAAGATACCAACAGATGACAACGTAGTTCTATTGACTAAAGCGCTTGCTAGAGATAAGCATGAGAGACATGCTAGTTCTATTGAAATGCAGTACATAGGACCTTGCAGCGAGTTTCAATAGTTGATTAAATGTATAAATTGGATTTAAAACCTATGATTATGTATTAAACATTTTTACGTGATGGAAATAGGAGGTTTAATATAATCGTTTTAATATTCTCCATTTTTAGCATATTTATTTATCCATGATATACAAGTCTCATTATATCTAAATTACTCTGTAGCTACTTGATGCGGTGGGAGCCACATTAGGGAGATACTAATGCTATTATAAATAGTTGATGGATTATTTGTGTAGAGAATAACATCACAAGTCTTGTGGCCAAGTATTTATAGATATTTTTTGGAGGTACAAATATTGGAAGTGATCCGTATTAGAGTAACTTCATGGAGCCTCTGACATGAGTTAGCTGATTGGTTGTCCTTAGACCTAAGATGTTTGGTTTGGAGCACCAGGACTTCTGCGCTTTGGAATGTTCAAACGTTACGCCGTAACAGGGTAACTATAACGAGTGTATCTAGGTGTAGCGAAAGGCGTGTGCTCAAATGCAAGCAGTCAAGATGGGATTTGCACATTCTCTAATGAGAAGAGATATTCCAGGGCCCCTTGACGGTTGAGACTAAATGAAATATGTGGCCACGCTCGGATAGAATGATGGACATCATTCGGTAAATCCGTAAGATCAGAAATCAAGAAATATAATCTGGTTTTTTCAGAATAGATCACGTGCTCCATGTCTAAAATCCACATTAAGGAATATCGCGATGCAAAAGGAAAATCCGATTAATCCACGAAGGTGATTACGAAATCTTTGGACATAAGAGAACTTATAATCGTGATTAACCTAAGTTTCTGGATAGCGACCTCCTTAGGCTCATGATGTACATCGGAGTGTAACTATCGTGCACAAGTGGGAGTCTGATGTATTGTGTGTAGGGATAGTGTACATGTGTCATCATATCCGGGCACTATAAGTCACTAAAGGGTCACACAGCTGCACACCCAATATTGAACCAAGAAAATAATACATTGTGTGTAAGGTGCTAATTAATAGTAAATTAATTATCCAGTAAATAAATAATAAATGGATGTTTATTATTTAAGAGAGATTAAATATAAGTTAGATATTTAATTAAAGTGTTTGGTTAAATAAATATTAATTAATATTAATCAAACTGAAGGGTATTTTTTTATCAAAGAATCAAAGTATTGATTATGACCGGGCTTAAAAGCCTTAATCCATGTATCTTGTATGTATAAGGATTAGGATTAGGTTAATTTATCATATGATAACATAAGTTACAAAGATTAATTAACAAAGCCACCAAAAAGTCTCCCCTCTCTCTCTCTCTCTCTCTATTCGGCATCCAAGGACACCACACCACCACCACCTCTCGGTGGTAGCGGCGCGACCAAGGGGGCGCGACGGTAGGTCGGCGGCGGCTGGTCGACGGTGGGCAGCCCCTTTGCGGCAGCGGTTTCTGGCGGACATCACCCCGAGGCCAAAGCCTCCTTACGACGGTTTATGATCGGTTATGATCGGTGACAGCCCTTCGAGGGTGTTTGGCGGCAGCGATAAACCGAGACACACATACGGGACGTGACATCATTGCGGGTATTATTGTTTTGGCGGTCTAGCATCTAGGTTCCATGTGCAGTAGCTATGTATCCCCCCTATAGTAGTCCAGTGGTATATTCCTTATACTTTACATGCTATAATATATATATATATATATAGGGGAGGGTTCCATCGAGAACCAAAAAAAATGCGAGAACAGCGAGAACCGATCCCCATTTTTTTTAAACTAAAATATCTACCAAACGCCAAGATATTAAATTATGAAAATTATACCAAATTAACGACAAAAATATGCTCTTTAATATGACATCTATATTGTTATATTTTTTTCAATAAAAAAAATTCGTTACATATATGTAACATACCTTAGAGTACTGATTACATATATGTTAGTACTGATTACATATATGTAACATACTTTATAGTGCTAGAAAAAAAAACCTGGTAAAAACGAATTTTTTTTGTTGAAAAAAATATAGCAATATGAATGTCATATTAAAAGAGCATATTTGGTATAATTTTCATAATTTAATATCTTGTCGTTTGGTAGATATTTTACTGTATATATCGGTTCTCGCAGTTCTCGCATTTTTTTTGTTCTCGATGGAAGTTCCCTCTATATATATATATATATATATATATATATATATATATATATATATATATATATATATATATATATCTGAATAATAATGTGACTATTTTATCTGCCCTGTTCCCCTAGTTGAACCAGTTGTGATCTTTGGGCTTGGGATTAAGTTTATTTCCACTATGCATATTGTACCCTGTAAATCCCAACAACAAAGCATACACAAGTGGAATTGGGGAAAAGGTTATTCGCTCTTGACAATCGTTGAATGGTGGTGTGTTGTTCTCCCTCACCTTGACGGGAGATGTGGACGTACCCTCATGAGGACTTGTTGACCTTGGTTGGCCACTATTGAAAATACAAGATTTAGTGGACTTGTTCCACACCTCTTGTGTGCTAAAGTTTAATCGATGCCATATTATGCAAATGTGTTGACTACTATGATGACTTGAGTTAAATACTAAACTCCGTTTTTTTTTTGCACTCACTAGCTCTATGCTAACGTGTTATGTAAAAATATTTTGTATCCGCAAGTATTAAGTAGCTAAGGCCGGTGAGGTGGTTAAGAGCTTTTGGAATATGTTGTTTATGTAATTTAAAGACATGTTGGCTTATGGTAGTTAATTCTTTTGCTGTTATGATACTAATTGATTGTTTTGTGTACAAGATATCAAGTAACACCAACCGTTTGTAAAGTAAGTTAATGCTTCCGCATGATTTAGTGTGTTATTTGAATTATGTCTAAAAGTGTAGTTTGATGTAACACCGCGCTTTTGAAAACCAGACTTTTCTTGTTTTAAATTAGTAATTCAAGAATCAAAACTGCGTGGATCCGTTTGTAAACTCAAATTATACCAAACCTGTTTTTCAAATTATCCTAAGCAGCGGAAAACATTTAAAGTGCCTATAATTACAACCAAAATTAGCCACGATACATAAAGTACTGTTGGTGTTACCAAAATTGTCCACCGACCATCATAAACAAAATATATACAAACAGAGTAAAGACAAGTGTTCCTCCAAAAGCATAATAAAACCAGCAAGTACCCAATCTCACGCGCCTAAGTACCACCTGCAATCATGGGGAGAGTATCTGTTAGCTATTTAAAGCTAGTGAGCATAAGATAGCATAATCAGTAATACAAACATATCACATATCAACAATAATATCAAACAGTGCTATACTAGCATCTCGCGATGAGCTGGCACAGCCAGAAGGAAGTATAATCTTGCAGGGTAGCGAACCCGGCTCAACACTCCTAACTGGGAAACCAGACACATCAACCGTGCGGGTGGGTGAGCGGGTAGTGGTCCACCATTGCGTTATGAAGTCATCGACTCCATGGGATACAGCGGGTAACTGATCCCTAAATCGCACGAGGAACGTTGGGTTTGCAACCCCAAGTATTTGACGGTATCATCGACCCGCAGGTCTCAAAACGCCCCAGCCCAAATGCTGGCCCCGATCAAGGACTATATCCAGTCCCCATATATCGGATCCGATCAAAAACATAAATCTGACCCAATCCGGGCCTGATAGCGCGTATATCATAACCATATAATATCCATGGTTCAATTCATACATGCTTCTTGCATATTCATAATCTTATCATAAATCATGATTCGATTGTTACGTGTGTCATGCATAAACATAGCATACATCAAGATTAATTACATTTCATGGAATTACTAACACATACTGATAACATGTAATATGGTTATATTAATTCTTATGTTATCCTATACTCACCTGAGAGGCTAGAGGCTACAGTAAACAGATATAATGATCGTCTCGATCGTCGGGGTCGTTCGGTTCACCTATAAGAGAATACTCATGTTTAGTCACTTTACACAAGTACATTGACTAATATAATTAATATGAATCCCTTAATGATGCCTTTAAACTATTTAGAACCCTAAACGAGCATCCCGTACAAGGAAACCTCTAAAAACAGCAAACAAGATGCGATCGCAAAGAGGGGGCATGCGATCGCAAGGCACCCTGGAACACCCCTTTGTGATCGCAAGGGAATGCCATGCGATCGCATGGCACCCTAGAACAGTGCAGTATCGGTTTTACAGCCCCTGTTCAGTCCTTATGCATACCAAACTTAATTCCAGCAGCCCCAATTCAACTTCTAGTGTTTCCATATCATTTTAGGCATCATAACAAGTCTAGAAACATACAATTAACAATCTCAAACCAAGGATTGAAGCTATGGGATCAAAATCTTCAATCTTGACCCATTTGAAACTAACTATGGAATAAGCTTAAACTCAACATGATAATTCAAGAAAATGGTTTCTAATCACTTAGAAACTATACAAGAACAGATTACAACAACAAATTCCATTATTTGATTACCAATTCGAATTTGGTCAATTTTGACCTAGAACTCAAGAACAATGAAGAAGATGAAGAAGATGGACTTACAAAGAGGAAGGAGCTGATGAATCTTGGTTTATGAACAGATTAGAATTGTAATTGCAGCAGAGATTTGAAGATCAATCAGATTTCTCCCTTGTTTCTCCTTCACGGTTAAAGAACACAATGAGAATGAGAAGTGTGTGTTGTGTACGCATGTTTGTGTCTGAGAGAAGATATAAACCGACCTTGGTTTCTCATTTATCCACAAGGGGTATTTTATTCCCCTTTTCAACTTACAAGTTAACACCCGTTTACACGTTTCAACTAACGGGGATGTTTCCGGAATTCTTATTCAAAACCGTTTAATATTTTATTAAACTTATCAATTTTCGTTATAATATTTAATATCATGATTTCTTAATTATTTTAATAATAACTCTAATATTCATTAATAAACTCAAGATTTGGAACGTACCGAGAGTATAAACAACTAGGCCCATTTGAGGATGTTACATTTGAAAAGTTCAGATTTGTACTCAAAATCAAGGTGTTCAAATTTGTACCTACTGGGGGATATTTTGTCCCTAATTTAAAAGCTAAAAAAGTTTTTGATGCAGGGTTCTATTGGCAAACCATTTTCAAGGACGCGTTCGCCATGGTAAAAATATGTGACGCATGCCAAAGATTTGGTAATATTTTCAAATGTGATGAAATGCCAAAAAAAAGGTATTTCGGTATGTGAGGTGTGTGACATTTGGGGAATTAACTTCGTGGGTCCATTTCCTAATTCAAATAAATATATATATTTTGATTGTTATTGACTATGTTTCCAAATGGTTGAACCAAAAGCATTACAAACAAATGATGCCCAGGTTATAGTTGATTATTTGAGAACTTTGTTTTCATGTTTGGTACATCTAAAGCATTAATTAGTGATAGAGGAACCCATTTTACTAATCAACGAATGAAAAAAGTTGTAAAAATATATTTTACACAATTTTTCTACTTTTTGTCATCCACAAACAAGTGCACAAGTAGAAAACACAAACCACTCTTTAAAAAGAAATCCAGAACAAACTATGCAAAATAATCCTAAAATTTGGACAACCAAATTAGATAATGCATTATGAGCATTTCGTACAGCTTACAAGACTTTAAATTTGTCACCCCATTAATACAGGCATAGCAGTTACTTTACTAATTTCTACGTATTACATGTAATTATAGTATTCTATTTTTGTTGATTTAGTTACCTAGTTGAGCTTTGACAGTTGTATAGATATATGCTAGCTAAGCCTACATAAGTTGTAATTATATACGTAAGTTCCTCCTTAATTAAGGATTTTATATATTTTTTTAAACCAAAGCACAATTAAAGTTGAAGAAATAAACGTCAAATTAATTCATCAAATCATTCATATTGTTATGCCAAAGCATAATTAACAATCTAACATCGACCAACTATAATCCACAATTACTTATGCAACTCAACTTAACAATTGTAACGCAACTTATTACAATAGTTACAATGTCAATATTTGTTCAAAATTTGAATTCTAATCCGTTTTTGTAATCCATTGCAAATTTCTTTTCAAGTTCCCACCTTCCCTTCCAATTGATGTGTGGTCTTTTCCACTTCACTAGTCTACACAAACATTCAACCTACCATCATATATTTTCGCCTTTTTAGCATCCCGGTTTTCATATTGTAATTTTAATGCTAAATTAAGTTTATCCGCCACTTGATCCATAGAAGGACGTTTACAAGGATCCGTATCCAAACAATCTCGTATAAGATATTCACATGCACGGGAACATCTTCGAGAAATATTTTTCTTAACGTGTTTTGGGGTAAACGTTGGAAGTTCTCCTTTCAAGACGTATGGAAGTGCAAAAGTAACAAGTCTCTTCCAAGCTGGTCTCTCGCATAATAGTTCCAATATGATGACACCAAAAGCATACACGTCAGATTTGCGACTTAACATGTAATTGGGTTCATAACATTCAGGAGCTATATAACCTTCTGTACCTATTATAGCAAGTGCTTTAGCTTTGAAAAAGAGTTACATTAAAAGTTTGATTCTAGTATGGTTAGATATAACATAGAGATCTAGATACAATTATGCTTACAATACCTTGTATATTATTCGTTATTAGTATCGAAGAGGATGGACCGGCAGCACGAGTCCTGGACAATCCAAAATCTGAGATCTTTGGAACCAACTTAGCATCCAATAGAATATTTTCAGTCTTGAGGTCACTATGAATGATGTTGTAATCCTTTCGAGAATGTAGGTAATTGAGACCATTTGCCACGCCTAGGAGGATCTCGAGGCGTTGATCCACCGTCAAAGGAGTGCCTTGTTTGTGATGGTAAATATAATCATACAAAGAACCATTTGGCATGAACTCGTATAAGAGAATCCTCTCATCTCCTTCCTCGCAATATCCAACTAGATGAATGATGTTGACTTGATCGCAATTTGATAGCAAGGCAATCTCCTTTCTAAATGAGGGAATTCCTTGTTGAGGGTCGATGCTCATACGTTTCACAGCCACAACTCTAGTGTAACCATTTTTGGATATGCTGCCACGGTAGACACTCCCAAATGCCCCTTTTCCTAATAAATTTTCCTCTGAAAATTCATTTGTTGCCTTATTTATCTCACTAAATGAATATATGAGACTGGATGACACCGAATTTGAGTTATTCACGCGAGAGAACTACATATTTTTTGGAGATCGATGAGGTTAGTGAAAATATGAAATAATGGAAAATAATGATATATAGTAACTAAGATATGTATAGAAGTGACAAACTAAACTCTTTACGATTGTTTTCATGAGCCGCTACTAAGGTTGACAATTTTTGACCCGGTACGTACCATGAAATAAATTACAAGAACCAAAAATGGGGTCAAAGACAATAAGGCATGTTGACATGAAATTGTTAAAAAAAATAAAGAGGATTATATAGGTTTGGTCCACCTGAAAATCTAATAGTGTGTCCCGATCAACCCAAGAATGAAAAAAAATCGTAAATTTTTTTTAGATTTTAAAATGACGATTGAGAATAAATTTTGGGCCGGCATTGGGTTATGCCTTTATATTGATGTGTTACTTTAATTTTTTTGATTATTAGATAACATTATGCTACTTTGTAAATCATATTGTTTGTTATATTTTTATTTATACAATTATCCTTAAAAAAAACTCATTTATATAAGCTCAAGAATAAATAAAGTCGAAACTTCAATCGAATTGAAACGAACAACAAATTTAAAGTTTGAATCTAAACAGAAAAGCATGGTATTCTTAATTCGGATCGAAAAAGACAAGGATCTGCAAAATTAAAAATGAAAATCGTATTAAAAAAATCAAAAAATGAGTTGTTGAATACATGTGCCAAAATGGGTCAACACGAAACCTGATACATAAAAAAATGATATACACGAAATAAAAATGCTAATTTGGGTCAACACAAAATATGAACGCGATGAACCGATAATCCATATTACGAGCCTTAATTGCTATACGCCAAAAACTAGTGTTTACAATACTTTTTAAATTCTTTCTTATGACTTCCTTTTCTTTTGTGACTTGATGTTGTCAAATTAAGCGAACCTTTTTGAAATGCAATGGTGATATTGTAATCAAATGTACTCCGACCCAAAATGGTATGTTGGTCAAAACTTAAAGAAAATATATATACTAATGATTAAACAGGGTTCAAAATACTTTTTAAATCTTATACAAAAAAATGTAAATCCTGAACTTTATTTTATTTATCATATTAATCCTAAAAAAAGTGTGAACAATGCATAAAGTCTATCAATTGAAAGCAACTTCAAATCTGTCGTCCATTGATATACACATAGCAGTTACTTTAATATTTGGTACATGTTACATGTATTTAGTATTCTACTTTTTAATTTATTGAATTCTAGGTAGACCTATTATATAACTTGTAATGATCATCTACATAATTCTTTCCTTAATTAAGCAATTCCAATACAACAGATATATTTACCCCAACTATGTATATTTATTGAATCGTATTATTACCGTTAAATGTAAGCAAATAACATTTGTAGATGTAAACAACTTTGTATTTATCAGATGGTGGAAGTTTAGATCTAACCTGTTGATCAAAATTATCTTTGGACATGATATATAGGCTGGTACCGTGGTGTAGTTGATTTTGCTGTTTCAAAGCTGATAAGAGCTCGTCGAGGACTTGGTGAATGGGAGGACGTTTATCTAGATCGATATCCAAGCAATCCTTGATGAGATTGCAACATGTGCTAGAACATTCTCGAGAAATAGTTGTCGTAACATGTTTAGGGGTGAACTCGTGAAGTTCTCCTCTCATGATGAATGGAAGAGCCAAATCAACTAAACTTTTCCCAACTTGCCTCTCACATAGCACTTCTAGCAATAACAAACCAAAACTGCACACCTCGGATTTTCGGCATAGTTTGCATCCATGTATACCTGTTACGAATAATTATGTTGGTGTAAAATTTAGAAGAGAAATATAAATAATTGTAGGAGTTAACATGTTAAAATCTGGTCTCATTAATCACCTTGTGATGAGGAGGGGTGGGTAGCACAACTCAAGGACAATCCCGAGCTACAGATTTTAGCAACCAAATCACCATCCAAGAGGATGTTGTCAGGTTTCAGGTTAGTATGAATATAATCGGTACGAGAATGAAGGTAACTGAGACCTTCTGCCACTCCTATACAGATCTGCAGGCGCTGCTCTACGGATAAAAGTGGAGTTCGATCGGGATTTTTGTAAAGATAATCATAAAGTGAACCATTTGGCATAAACTCGTATACCAGTATCTTCTCACCCAACTCATTGCAATATCCAACTAGAGAAATGATATTAGCATGATGGCAAGAAGACAACAAATCGATCTCCTTTTGGAACAGGGAGGTATCGAATTCTACCTCCTTTTTTAAACACTTCAAGGCAACATCTATACTGTAATTATGTTCTAATATCTTTCCACGATAGACTTCCCAAAGTTTTCCGCTTCCTATGCAATTTTCAGCCACAAATCCATTGGTTGCCATTCTTAACTCACGAAGAGAGAATATCTGACAAGAAATAATGATCCATGAGAAATTACTTTCCACCTTGACTTTAAGTTATTAGAAAATAACTATTGGCCACTTTTAATTTAAAAGCTACTTTCTCATCCTAATTAGTTTAGTACAGGCTTAGAAGTAATTTTATTGGTAAGTTTTTTGATTTTTTTCATATAGGTAAAAGCCATTTTTGTAAAAGTTTCTTCCAACATCAGATATCAGCAATTTAAACAAAAAAAAAACTTTATTTAGGCACATATGATGACATTTAAAAAAAAAAGAAAAAATTACCCCAGACCCCAACCCTTCTCTTCATCCATGAAAATTGATGTATTTTTTTTTTTGGAAGAACAGAGAAGTTTTTATTGAATTTATTAAAAAGTAGATGTCGAACCTCTTTACTAGTTGATTGGCCTTTAGTATCCTGATATTGAATTTGTAGTTTGAGTGCTAATTGAAGCTCATCCACGACTTGATTCATATAAGGACGTTGATGTGGATCAACATCCAAGCAATCGATTATGAGATTCCCACATGCCCGTAAACATTTTAGCGAAATATTCTCTTTCACAATTTTCGGGGCGAAGTTGGGAAGATTTCCTTTTAACAGGGAGGGAAGGGCCCAAATAACAAGTCTTTCGCGGGCTTTCTTCTCACATAACAATTCCAACATTATGACACCAAAACTGTACACATTAGCTTTGCGACTTACCATGTAGTTAGATTCATAGCACTCGGGTGGTATATACCCGTCTGTACCTGTAGTTAATTTTACGGTTTATCTTCTCCTAAAATATAAACAAAAAACTATGATACATAACAAGATTACTTGAATTGTTGTCGCACAACAATTAGTAGGAGTACCTTTTAATCTATTTGTAATTTGTAACGAAGAAGACGGTCCGGCAACACGAGTCCTACACAATCCAAATTCTGAGATCTTGGGAACCAAATTATCATCCAAGAATACGTTGTCAGGATTCACGCTACAATGAATGATGTGAAATGGGCTGCGAGAATGAAGGTAAACGAGACCTTTTGCAACTCCTAAACAGATCTCTAGACGTTGCTCCACATTCAAGCGAAAAGTGTTGTCTTTATGACCATAAAGATTATGCGTTAGGGTATGGTTTGGCATGAACTTGTATACAAGAATCTGCTCATCTTCTTCGTCACAATATCCTAGTAGAGCAATGATGTTGACATGATCACAAACCAACAACAAGTCCATCTCCTTTTGGAAATGGAACATGGGAGTTCCGTCCTCGTACTTTCTGCCGTTCCAACGCTTCACCATCACATTCCCATTGTAAAAAAATTTAGATATGTTGCCTCTGTAGTAAATTGAACCAGCAATTCGTGTGAATATAGTTGAGAAGTGATTGGTTGCCGTTTTTATCTCAGCAAACGAGAATCTGTGCAGGCCAGGCAATGATGACGAATCTCCGTCATTCACACCAGATGATTGCATCTTCAATTCTTTGGTGATGAATGAGGAGATGATCGAGTAGAATTTGGAATTGAGATAGATACAAATTGGAAGTTGAATTGTACAGCCAAAAGTCGATCTTTAGATAAGTTGTTTCCTTAACAAATCGCCAGCTGCATATCGAAGATGATATCTATAAATTATTGGATATTATCATAGTGAGCTAACATTATGTAAATCATCGAGTAGAAGATATTCGTCAATATCACATTGTACGGTACAGTAATAGTTGTTTATAAAAAAATCTAACATTCTTTTAAAGACGACCTTTACTATAATTTAACGAATTAAGCCTACATCACTTTCGTTTTTTAGCAGCTGTTAAATGTGAACAAAATTACGTATTATCATGACATACATTGGGAACTCCGAAATCGTTGAACGTGACAGCTCACAGCTCATCGATGCCATTGTATAAAGATGAATGATTAATGGCCGGTATATTATTATCTTAGTTTTATTTACCTTTTTTTAATGACAACTAATTTTGTTCTTAACGAGGTTTTTGGCTTGTGCGTTACGGCGGGAGCAAAAATTCAGAAGTAAAATCATATAAACACTAACTTTCAAATGCAAATACTTCAAATAAAGCTAAAGCAGTAACAATTAGGATATTGAACATGGTAATTTTTTTATTTTACTGTGTTCTCACTTCTTGGTATATTTATGCTTACAAATTTATTTGAAGTTAACTTTAATGAATTTGAGTCTAACATATTATTTAACATTATTAGCTTTTACAACTAAGAAAATTTTTTCATGAAAAAAAAGAAAAACTCTTAAAACACTATTTCGTTTTTCATTAAAAATAAACTTTAAAACTTAAAATATTAAACAACAAAAAATTTGAGTGATTTAAAACAATAATACGAAAATGTGCTGAGTTGCAGTGTCGAAGACGTGACCAACAACTTAGTGCCTTACATTGTTTTTATTTTTATTTTTTGAACAGTTGCAAATACTTGTTTTATTAATTGCAAAGCCACACACAAGGTTCACTGTTTTACATCAAACCATAGCTCAATACACAGCATTAAATATGAGATAATGAAGATAACATCGCAGACTAAAATGCAGGCTCATTTAGCACCTACAACATGCTTCTGTTATTAGAATAAAGCTTCGTGAAAACTATTTGATCTTCCTCAATTCGCACGCAGTAGCTTAGTCGAAACATTCTGCATCACCGTAGCTGAAGGCTTGTATACGATTTGCTCGACCAGCAGCAGCTAGATGAGGACAGCCGCTGTTTCGTGGCTTACTGCACAAAAAGTCTTCGTTTCTGCCATCCATAAACCCATCTGCACCTATGGCACAGCATAGTTCCCGTTTAAAAATAATCATTTCACCTGTGGATCCCACAAACTTACTCCCTGCACATCATAGTATAGCGTCGAAGACAATTACTAACGCCATTGCCACCTGTTACGTATTCCAAAAATTATCCGTTTCCAGATTAAGGTTCCTTGTTCCTTGATGGTCAGTATTGCCTGTATATAGAACTCACACAAAATAAGAAGACAAGCAACAGCTGACCGAAAAGACTCTGGAGGCCCCTAATACAAATGAAAAGGAAAATATAGATAGCTTCTCCCTCTCATTACTGACCACACAGAACACTACTAGAAAATTGGCTATTTCCGACCATTATTTCCGACGACCCAATATTCGTCACTAATTTCCGACGAATTTACGACACAAATGCGACGATAATAACCTAAAAACCATAATACCACTAGCAACAATTCACCATCAATTTTGTAACCATTTTGCGACAATATTAAATTGCTGGAAAATCGTTGCTATTTCACGACAATTTATCAACGAAATACCGACCAAAACGTTAAAAATGATGAATTTTTTAAAATATATATATTTTAGTTGAAAAATCGTTATAAATTCAGACGATATAGCGACATTTTGTATAAAATAATTTTAAAAAAAATTAAATAAACATAAAACTTAATAGTTTCTAATTTTCTTCACGATTGCCGTTGGTAAATCGTCGGAACTTCCGATGACATTCTGACGGTTTGAAAAATTAATGTTAAAAACAATTAAATAAATTAATACCGAATATTTTACAATTCATTAATTAATATTTGCATTTAAGAATTGGCAGATTTCTATCGATATACTGACGGTTTATAAAACAAATAATCTAAAAAGCGATCAACTAAACTGAATATTTAATATATTATAATTTCATTAGATTTCGTCTGAAAAACGTTGGAATTTTCGGCGATCTAGCGACGATATGTAAAACATAATTTAAAGAACATTTAAATTAATTTAATATTTAAGTTTCTATGATTTATTAACTTTCTCGTCAGAAAATTGTCGGAATTTTCCGACGATATAACGACATTTTGTAAAAGCGTAATGTAGAAAGAATTTAATTTAACACTTAATATATTATAATTAATTTAGATCTCCGTAGTCGAAAAAGTGACAGAGTTTTCTACAACTTAGCGACGATTTATAAAAAACAATTTAAGAAACATTAGAACTTCTAATTTATAATTTTATTCGGTTTTTGTTGAAAAATCGTCAGAATTTTTGACCATGTAGCTTTTGTACATAAGCAGAAGACGATTATAATGCTTAATTTTTTATAATCTATCAAAATTTTAGTCGGAAAATAGTTGGCATTTCCGACGGTATATTGACGATTTCTAAAAAACAATTAAATAATCCCAATGCTTAATGATTTTACCGTGTATTTAGATGTTATATCTTAAAGCTAGAAATTTCCGACCATATTGCAACGATTTGTAATAACTAAAGTAGAAAACAATTATATAAATTTAAGTTGAATTCCTTTATCTCGATTAAAATATCTTTTTTTTACATATTCTTAATAAATTTAAAGTAGGAGTTAATTATTAAAATGGTTATTTAACTTTATTATTTTTTACGATTTGGTCCTTTAACTTTAAACGTGACTAAGATGGTCCTTTAACTTTTTATCACTTAATTGGTCCATACGTTAGTTGACTGTTAGTCAACTCTGTTAAAAAGGGTAAAATAACAATGATACCCCTCGCTTAACAGAGTTAACTAACGGTCAACTAACGGATGGACCAATTAGGTGATAAAAGGGTAGTTAAAGGACCATCTTGGTCACGTTTAAAGTTAAAAGACTAAATCGAAAGAAACAGTAAAGTTAAAGGACCATTTTGATAATTAACTCTTTAAAGTTGTGTGAGTTCCGAACTTATACCTATGCATAGCTTAATCGGTATGATTTAGTAGATAAATTACACTAAGCAATATAAATTAATTTTTTTAGAGTAAACAAGATGGATCGTAGATTAATGTCTTGTTTATTACCCAATCTCTATATTCTTTTAGGAATATATAAATTATAAATACTTTTTGTATTCATTTACTGTTTTGTATTGCGATGACACTTAGTTATTCAAGTCAACTATATCTCGTTACACAATTATAACAATTACCGTCACCTCTTACTACAATGCCATCTACTATCCCCACGGGACCCCACCACCACCACCTGTCACAGTATCTATTATCTCGCATCGTTTGCCACAAATAATTGTTATTTTTCTCCGCCTCCACCAACACCATCTTCGCCGCCACCACTGTCACTATCATCGACCATAACTACCACCACCACCAACTACAAACCACCACCACTTCCCCCACCTGCTACCACCAACATCATCATTTGCATCAACTTCTGCCCCATGGTCGACTAACAAACACAAACATTGTTATAGGCATCAACATCGTCATAAGTTAAAGTGTGACCACCACCAACCTCATCATTGTTGCCTCTACCACCACCACCACCATCGTATAACAAACACGTTTTTCTTATTCTATCAAAATGATTTATTTTATTTCATTCCGTCTTTATTCATGCAAATCAAACATAGCCTTAGTTTTTTCCATACCTATTCCTTAATTTTCAAATAGACGTCCCTTAGGTAATTTTTTTCAAAAAGATATGCTTAAAATATAAAACGGCTAAAACTTTCTTAAATAACACAAGAACTTTATTTTAAATGACACAAACTTATATTGTTATATAAAGGGTAAAATATGTTTTAATCCCTAAACTTTAGATTTGAAAATGGTTTAACCCCTAAACTTTTTTAATAATGCTTTAATCCCTAAACTTTTTTAATGAATGTTTTAACCCCTAAACTTATTACAATTCATCGTTTTAGCCACCTGACTTTCTACAACAAGTTACCAAGCTTTTATAGAGCATTTTAATCACTAAGCTTTGGGGTGTAATCGAATCAAGCCGAACCAAACCTAGTCAAACTCTAACTCGGCATTGCCTCTAAAACTTAAGCTGGTGAATATTGAAGAACCGATTGATTAGTGGTAACCGGTGTTCGAAAATCTATAGAGTCACGAATCACCATCCCATGGATTCCCAAAGAAACTTGAAAACAAAGATACAGATAGAGGAAATCGAAGATGTGCATTCATCAAACTAGTGCAACTATACAAGTTAGAGTTTTACTAGGTTTGGTTCGGCTTGATTCGATTACTCCCCCAAGCTTAGTGATTAAAATGTTCTTTAAAAGCTTAGTAAATTGTTGTAGAAAGTCAAATGGCTAAAACAATGAATTGTAACAAGTTTAAGGGTTAAAACATTCATTAAAAAAGTTTAGGGATTAAATCGTTCATTTAAAAAGTTTAGGGGTTAAACCATTTTTAAACCTAAACTTTAGGGGTTAAAATATATTTTACCCTTATATAAAACTAAAAGAATGCATCAATTATTACTAGAAATCTTCTAATATTAATAACAGACTAATTTGATAAAATTTAATAGACGATCATAAATCATTTATTTTTAAAAAAAATTAATCTTGACCATCAGTTACTTAAAATCAAAAAAAATTAATTTTGACTTTTTAGAGTTAAATTATTATGATAATTTCGTATATGCCTTATTAAATCATATAAAATCGTATTGCTCACCAAAAATTACAAATATCATATTTAACCTTTATAATATTTCAAATTATCATATTTAACCAAATACTTAGTTTTATCATTCTAAAATATTTTATAATCATTTTAAATTCTTTTTTAATTATAACAAATAACGTTTTGACTTTATTACCCTTGATTATAACAATAATGATTGATGATTTATACAATAAATACATTACATATTATCGTATCATGATACTACGTTCCTGCTGTCAAGTTTGCCCTTTCACTCGTGTTGATATTTCTACCGCTGGTTAGAGTGTTGATGTCATACGTCATCGTCTTTATAAATACTCATTAATATGCACTTTATTATAATTTAATATATTTTTATTAATGTTTAATGTTTATTATCTTTTAAACCAACTCGTGTATTACACAACATTTAGTCTGTTATATTAATATAGGAAATTAAAAAGAAAATAAGTTACCGTCAGTATTTTGTCGGAAGTACATCTCGCGCGCCTCTAAAATTTCATTTCCCTCCAATCGATTTAAAATTTTTAGTCCCACGTGTGGAACCCCAAAATTACGCCTCTTAATTCTCTCTCCCTACTTAATCCGTTGATCTGTTGCCCTCTGATAAGAATATCGCCGCTACCCTCTAGTCGAACTAATCGCCGCTGCCGTCTTGTGATGTACCACTGCTGCAAGCCGGCCACTCTGTCATTACGCTATTTTCTCGCCGTCCCTACCATCCGGTCCACATGAAACGCTACTCCACTCCTACCCAACCTTCTCTTCCATCGTGTTATCTAAGGTAATATACATTTATGTTATTACAATCTTTTTTCATGTTGTTTACGGTTTTTACTGGACGCCGCTGTTATGGTAGTGTATGATATGTTATTAGTACAATTTGTTATACTTGTCTCTTTTTCAATCCATACTTGAAATTTGAAATGTAGTAACAATCCATTCTGGTTTAGAGATTCATGTCGGTGAGTTTTGCTGGCATATAATTCAACCATTCAACAAGAAAACCAAGGAAATCTTGGCACACGGGAGAGTCGAGAAGCGTACCAACATAAGCAACTGTGTTGATGAGGTTAGTGCGTATTGTTCATATTATTCATAAGTAAAACATCAAGATTATTACTTACCCCATCTACATATCTTTTGGTTTGTATTTATAAATCATATTTTGGTTGTAACATGTTTATTTATATATGCAGTTAACATGATATCTTAACAAATGGAATAACAAAGGGAAGACGTGAAAGCACGAGAAGACACGTTTTGAAAAGGAAGCATGTGAAGCAACGTTATGAGCACCGCAAAAAGCTTTGAATAAATATGAAACATGTGAAGCATCGCTTTGTAAACGAGATGCAGTATTTGAAGCAGCGTTATGAGCACTGCAAAAAGCTTCAAAAAAAGAAGAATGGACGACAAGTTTACTACATTGGAATTACTTTTCCTTTCTCATCACATTCATCATCTACTTCCTTTTTTTGACATACAACTATATTTTTATTCATTATTAATGTATACATTACAATATGGATTTCTACATATAAATTGTAGAGTTATATATGTTATTTTTTTAAATTGAATGCATTTTTTATTATATTATTGTAGTGAAATGGAATGGAATGTAAACATTACAGTACCGGTAGTGCAAATAAAACTGTAATAAAATTTGTATAAAACAAATTAAACTATTGTTAATTTAAATATCATAACAAAATAAAGAATTACATTTTGAAGCAAAATCGTATCTAAACTATTGGTAAAAATAAATTAAAAAAATTATTAAAAATCAAAACCGTCAGAAAATTGTCTCTGAATTTATGTTGGTAACTGTCGGTGAAGTTTGTAGGTAAATAGTCGGTAAAGTTCGTAGGCAAATCGTCGGTGTACTTATGTAGGTAAATCGTCGGTAAACTTACGTAGGTAAATTGTCGCTAAAAATTATGGTAGAAGTAATATAAATTTAAATTATAAAAAACGTTTGGTCGGGATTTCGTTGCTAGTTTTTGTCGCAATGGCGTCTGTAATATTTTATTCCATAATTTCAATAAATTAATTAGCGTAATTACTTATTATTTATATAATATTCTATTATTGCTTTCCGACGATATAGCAACCATGATTTCGTCGGAAATATTTTAAAATCGCCGGTAAAAACCGTCGGGAAAATTACCGACAGTGATTTTTCAAACTAAATTATTTGGTCGAAAATTTGTCGGAAACGCCTGTTAGCGACCATTTTCCGACCCTTTTTGGCTGTCGGCAATTGACAAATTTCTTGTAGTGGAAGTACTACACGTCGACACAAATCTATAAAAGAACTCTGTAGCTCAATAGGTTATAATAAGGAAGGAAACCGTCACAATCCCGACCTACCTCCTTGCCCCCATATCACCGCATGCACCCTAGACACCCCCCTTTTGCCACCACAACCTAGGTTGGCCGCCCCTCATCACCAGGCCTCTACCAAATCACCTTCAAAACGCCATCCCAACCCAATGCCCATTTTTATGAAGCGTAAATAATCACAACTTATGTTCTCATAACCAAGGTGAGGCTTAAACAAAAAGTTAGTGCGTGGAAAAAGGACATAACTCATAGCATTTAGGTCACCTTATATCCCCGGGTTCAAAAGGTGCCATCCTCCTGCACACTCCCAACACAAAGTGTGGTCCAAGGTCCTGGGACGGCCAAAGTGCTCGTGTGTAACTATAGTGTCTCTTTATAACATACAAGAAAGCATTAGGCTACAATTATAACCCTCACCATCCTTATCGCTCCTTCCCAAGCTAGCAAAGTACCTGCATGAAAATATATCTATGCACAACATAACCATAAATCCAAACCAACCACCACAACCTAGAAATATAGCCTACGCGCCCCATCAACCTAGCCAGAACTTTTAGAACCAATGATTGACTTAAAGGATATCGTATAGCCATAACAAAGAGTGTCGTAAAAGGTTAAATGCCATGTTCCAGCTTTGACCTCCAATGAGTCTTCACACTAGTCTGCCCAGAAATGTCACTTGTAAAACAAAAAACACAGAACATACCGAAAAAGAAGCATGGTTTATAATTACTAAGCCTAAACAACCCAGAGCGAAGACCTAGAGATTCTGACCTTGGCTAAGTGGTCAGCCTCCTCATTGCTATTTCTATCAAGATAACACACTTCTACCTTATCAAAATGCTTTCCTAGATAAGCTATTCTTAGTACCGCCTCTTGACATCCAGCTGGAGTCTCACATTCATTCTGAATCGTTTGCACCGCTAGAAGTGAGTCAGATTCTATGACGACCCTTTAACATAACTTTTGCCCCATCCAATTACTGCAAGAAGAGCAAAATATATAGTCTCTAACTCACAGTCAATAGCTCTAGTACCTCACAGGTTTTGAAAAAGCACCAACAATGACTCCTTTATTATTTCTCCAAACCCATATAGTCCACTTTACCTGAGCGCCTGCACACTGCATCATCCACTTTGCACATAAAAGTATCTTCTAATACTTCACAATTACTCTCTCGAGATAGGGCTACCATTGTATTTGCTTTGATGAGTCTGCAGGGATTGATTGATAAGTCAATCGTAGAAGTGAACCTACCACGCCATTTTGCGTTACCCCATCAGCTAAGATGAATCCAAATCAAGTCAACCACCACGTCCACCCCGAACTCTTCCTTGAAAAAACCTGGTTATTTATTTTAATCCATATAGTCCACATGGTTCCAAAGTAGACCAGCATCCAAATATTTTGGTCCCACCCATTAACCCTACTGCCTATCCAAGACGGGATGAACGCAAAGGGATATTTAGGCATACACCACGATATTCCAAACATCGCAATAATAGATAACCATATAAGCCATGCTTTGGTGCATAGGAACAACGCATGATCCAGAGATTCTGAAATCTCGTCACAAAAAGGGCAGTTTCAACTCATCTCGAGAAAGTACCCTAATCCGACCAAGGTATTCTTTGGTAGGAATTTTATTCATTGCAATTAGCCAGCAAGTGTTTTGGACCTTTGGCGGTGCCCAAAACTTCCAGATCAATGATTGTGCAGATGGGGGCTCTCTTCCCAAAACTGATTGGGTAAAACTTTTAGTAGAAAATTCTCCATTGTCATCATACAGCCATACTAAAGTATCAGCTTTATCCTTAACGAGTTTTTGACTGTGAAAGAGACAAAGAAACTGGTCCTAAACATTACTCTCCCACCCGAGGATCTTATGCCTGAGCTTAACATCCCATACCCACACGTCACTATCCCACCTGCCAAACTCCCCGACAAAACCATCCTTGTTACTTGATAGGTCAAATATTCTAGAAAATGCATCTTTTAGTATTACCCCATCAATCCATGAATCCTTCCAGAAGGACGTTGAAAAACCATTACCAATCCTAATTCGAGACCCTTCAATGAAAGTTCTTCTCCATACCATGTTTGTCCCAAAAGGTCGGACAATACCCTTCCAAATTTGAGACATACAAGTCCGAACTTCATCTTTAAGCGTTATTGAGCGCCTACAATATACATACTTGACCTGAATGACATTTTCCATTCATTCTCTTGGCCCTGAGCATACCTCCATCTTAGCAGCATTTTTTAGTCTTAATCGCCAATACCAGCCCCACCGTGAGACTTAGGCTTTATAAGATGCTCCCAGGCAATCACATTAGTAACTCTCCTATCCTGACAACCCTTCTAATAAAATCGCCTTCGGATGGAGTCTAATTCTTGCATGACGCCCACAGGGACTTTAAATGGTGACATAAAATATACGGGGAGGCTGTTGAGCACCGATTTAATGAGCACTGTTCTTCCTACTTTTGATAGGAATCTAGACTTCCATGCCTCCAACCTTTGTTTAACCCTCGAGATAACTGGTTCCCAGAACGAAAGGGATCTAGGATTCCCACCTACCGGGAGTCCGAGATAACTGAATGGAATAGACCCGCAAGCACATCCGACCGACTCCCCAAGAAAATTAAGGGCCCCTTGAGGTAGGTTAATGCCATACAACATGATTTTGGCTAAATTGATCTTCAAGCCCATTGGTCCCGAATGGATACTACAACAACAAATGTTTGTAGAAGGGGGTTTGAATACAAACTTTAGCTTTTTAAAATTTAAGAGACACACGGTTTTTAAAATTTAAGAGACACACGGTTTACTTTTATATAATTCTTATTGATATGAATCAAGAATTACATGAACTAGATGCGGAAAATCTGAGTTCAACAAAAGGTGGAAACTAAACTGTCTAACACATAGACAAAGCTAATCTTAAGCAACTTATGTCTAAGAAGTTTAACAAATGAACAAGTTTGTTTACACTGAAGAAAATAAATGCTAACTCTTCTATTCTCTCAACTTATGAGATTTCAGTGTTCAACAGATCTATTCGATACTTTGCATGTTTCCATGCAAGAGTATATATAAGCAAATGGTATCCGGTCGATGGAGTGAAGAAGTAAACAAAGGTACTTGATCTAATAATATTATAATAGATAAAGTTAGTGGGTGAAAAACAAATTCACTTTTCATAGGAAGTGTGTAAAGTGGATGTACTTTTCAGTAAAGTGAAATCCCACTATCTATTATTATATTATTAAAGTACTACATTTTTCTCTTGAGAGAGTAAACTTCTCTTTCCATGCTTGTACTTTATACCACACCATTCTTTCTGAAGACTTGACTTAACCAAGTATGGAGTTGCCAGCCATACTTAGTTGTTGAAGCATATCTTCGAGATCTTCTCTTCTAAAGTATCTATCACCTTTCCAGAGGATCAAGATCAATCCTTTTTGTCTCTTTCCAGATTCAAAAAGTGCTTAGTACTTTTACAAAGACAGATCTAAAGGCATAGTAGAACAACACATGTTCTGCCTTTGACTTAAGAAAATATTACAATAAAAATTATTAACTGAGATGCTGTGTAATGACTCAGCTAAGAGACACTGAACTGCAAACATACTTTTTCTCAGCTAAGAAAAAATGTAAAAGACTCAGCTACTGAAATATGCTCAGCTGATCATAACTGCTCAGCTAATAATATATACCAGAGTAATGCTATATAAGCTAATCAACCTTTATGATTAGTAGATCCCAAGGGCTCAGCTGATCATTGAGTGTGATAAGTTTATAAGGAAAATACTAGATAAGTAAAATATAGCTTATCTGAGGGATGGGAGACATCAGCTGATCAGAGTGAAAGAACCCTCAGCTGATGATATTAAACCCTCAGCTGATGCTTCTAGACTTGTCTTTCTTGGATGATCTTCTTGAAACTGGTCCTTTAGCTGATACTCAGTGTTTAGCTAATACTTTTGTTCTTCAGCTGACATTTCTTAATTAGGAATTTCTTTAAGTCTAAAAAGAAAAACAACACATGTTTTTCATTTATCTAAGTACAAAACTGAATAAGTGGTTTTGTTAGCATAAAATCCTATTTTAAATAATAGACAATGTTGATTATGGTTTGATATCTCTATCTCCCCCCACAATCTCCCCATATTTGATGATGACAAAACCTTATTTTGTTTAAGAATAATCAGTTTGACTCAGATTTGTAAAGATAAAACTTTTAAGTCCAGTTTGGTTACCTAACTATCTGTTTTTGGTAACTCTTTAAAATATGTTCCCTTGATATTCTGTTTTTGGGGAATCTTTTAATTTATGAAGTATTATTTTTCTATTTTTGTGGTGTCTTTTCTATCCTTTTTATGTTTTTAGGATTTTTGGATTTTCTATATTTACATTATGTAAGCTATCTACTTAAAACCATTTATACTAGCAGTTTAGCTAAGTAGTCAATGATTAAAAGTTTAAGCTTGAATACAAGAACAAGGAAATTACAAGAGTTTGTACAAAGTAACAAGTTACACTAAGTTACAGAAATGAACTAATCTAGGAATTTGAAATGACAACTACTCTAGTTATGAATTTTCAGTTGTCTTCCCACCAAGGCTCTTCTTTGACTTTGATGGTTCTGATCTGTGGATTTGTAGTCATAATCTGTTCAGCTCTTGATCTTAGTAGTTGTTCAAAGTAATCACTTCCTGTCAGATCTCTTGTAGATAGCAAAACATGAAATATGTGTTCTCTTTGAGCTTTCCTAATCTTAGATTCTCTTAGAAACCTCCAATCACCAGCTCTGTTCATAAAGAACATTCCTCTTTCAGGCTCTGTTATGTATCTGAACATTTCAAGAATGGTATTGGGAGGAAGAGCAGTGTTTAGGTTCTCATAAGCAGTAAGATAGGGATGATCAGGATTGAGTACTATCTGCTCAGGAGTAACAAAGGCTTTTGATGTGTTCTTGAAAGCATCCTTTATCACTGGAATGTATCCAACAAATTGATCATAAGTGAATACTCTGTGGCAAACAGTCTGTTTGATCCAGTAGTCAAGGTGTCTTATAAAGGTGGGAGCCACTTCACTTTTGGACTTTAAGAGATGGTACATGATCACAATCATATCAAAGAAGGAGAACAACTTATCATCATCTGAATCCTTTGATGGAACTAATGATGATTCACAGAGGCATATCATCTTCATCATCATCATCATCTGAATCCTTTGATGGAACTTTGATTGGGGCACAGGATTCACCTTGCCTTGATTTCTTTGCTCTCTTCCTTCTTGCCTTTTGTTTAAGCCTTCTTTTAGACATTTGCTCATCTAGAGCAGGTTGCTCCCCTTCAGGTTGATTCTCCCCCTCAGCAACTGATTAACTTTGAATTTCTGCTTCATTGAGGGCTGCTACTTCTGCTGCTACCTTATCAGCTTCTACCTTATCAGCTTCTACTTCAGCAGTGTATGCATCAAAAGTTGTTTGGATGGTAGCTGGAGATGGTTCTATTAAGCTTGAAGAGTCTGACTTCTCTCCTTTTTTGTCATCATCAAAGGAAGGAAAGTAGACCTTAGGCTTAGCAGGAGTAGTAAGAGTAGCAGTGGAGGAGGGAAATGGAAAGGGAGCGGAAGAAAAGGGTGGAATGGTAGAATTGGAAGGAGAGGCAGTAGGAATAGGTGGTTGAGTGAAGGGTGGAGGAGAGCTTCTTTGATGTGAAGGCATGGGTGAGAAGGATGGTTGAAAGGTAGAGGTGAGAGGTCTCAGCCTATTGATAGCATCAGTCACATTGGTGAACTCTTTGAGAGTTTCTATATGGTTTTGACGTGAGTAGTGGCTGAGTTTGATTACCTCATCATCTATATTTCTGAGGAAGGTAAGAACTTTGAGCAAAGGGTCTGGAATGACAACAGAGATATTGGGAGTGGGTGGTTTAATGGTATGAAGGTTATTTAGAAGATTAGAAATGGTTTGGTTTAAAGAGAAAATGGTTTGAGAAGAGATAATGGGTGAAGGAGTAGGGGTAGGAGTAGAGGTTTTGGCTAACAGTTGATCCAATTTGGTAAGAATGGGGGTGAGATCATCTGGGGTTGGGGTTAGGTTTGGGTAGCTTTTAGTGACTCAAATTCTTTGGTTAGAAGGGAAAGTTGAGTTTCTGTTTTGGTTTAAAAGGAGTTAAAAGGAGGTTTGAAGACTATCCATCTTTTGAGAGATGGACAACAGGTTTTGAAGTATGAGGGAAGATGGTTCAGTGGAAGTGAAGTGGTAGTTGGGATATGGAATGATTGAGATGGAATGCCAATATCATGAATGGTTTATGGTCCCTCACTTAGACTCTGGTGTTGGAGCCTAAGATCACTAGGAACAGATTGTGTGCCCTGTACTAATGATTGGTTTATACCACTAGTATTGACAGGCAGTGCAGTAGAGTGTGTAAGAATAGAATCAAAAGAAGGTACAAAAATGTGAGATAGAGTTGGGGTTAAACTCAATGGGGTTTCCGTGAGTACATCAACAAGTTGTTGTGAGCTTGTTGATGGTACAGGCTGACTCAAGGTAGGGTAAGACACAGTATGACCTTGTGTTGAGGTCTGTCTTTCAATGGCATCACCCTGTTGGGAGGATGACCTAGATTGCAGGAGTCCCATTTGTACAGATGCATCTTGTTGGGAAGATGCACCTACTAGTCGAGGGTTAAAATCAACATCCATAAGCTCCCCCTCAAGGTAAGAGGTAACTGTTGGTGTTGAGGTCAGAGATGCAATTATCACATCCTGTGAGATAAGTGCAGTGTGCACTATCTCTAGTGACCTTTGATCTATATGGGTGATAGTAGGAGTAGAACTAGTGACTATTGGAAGTGCACTAGAGCTTGGTTGTTGTGGGAGTGTTACAACTGGAAGAGAGGATGGGCTCTCACTGGTTGGGTGTACCAAGTGAGTATCCTCAGGGATTGAAGTGACCATACTTGAGATGTTCTTGGTTCTGCTGATCTTAATGAGATGAACCAGCTTGTCAGAGATTACATCATCCTCAGCAGCATCATCAGCAACAGCTTCATCCTTACCAACTTGTTCATTGTGAACAGAGGCACTTGAGCCTTGAGAGTGTGGTGGAGAAGGATAAGCAATCTGGCCTCCAAGAGTTCTACTGGAAGAGTCATCATCAGACTCATCTTCATCATCAGAGGTACTGATGTGCCCAGATCTCCTTGTAGTGTTTGAACTTAAGGGAAACTCAATTAGTGGCATCATAATAGGAGTGGATGAGGTGGTTGTAGCATTATTAGCAACATAATCAAGAAACAGTCCACCAACATCACCATCATGTGCATCATCATCACCATCACTATCATGATCACCACCATCATCAGCAAAATCATTTTGGGTTCCTTGATCCTTTAGGCTGGTGGACTTAGCACTAGATTGTGTAGAGCCCTCACCTTGATTTCTTGGTGGAGTACTAACTGGATCAAACATATGGACACCCTCAGATTGCATAATATCCTCAGCAACAGGTTTCATAACCTCATCCTGTGCTGGTATCTCAACCAAATCTTCATCAAACCCAAAGCTTAATGCTTTACCACCATTAGTAGAGTTAACATCATCATCATCATCCGAGTATGGGATAAGAGCCATATTAGTTTGAGTAACAACAACAGAGTGCTCAGAGTGCTCAGGTAAGATATCTTGAGGCTCATCAGAGTGATGTGATTCCTCAGCAATTTCCTCCTCAATCTCAACATCTCCCTCTTCCTCATTCACACTTTCAACAAGGACAACTTCATCAACCAGTTCTTGCATCTGTTCAGTTATTGCAGGACCTTGGAATTCACTTATTAAATGGAAAATCTTCTGACCCATTTGAGGAATGGTCATGGTCTGAAGATGTGCAGCTAACCCAACATAGTGTTCCCATTGAATATTTCCTTAAAGCAACAAGACTGAGAAGGGAATCAACAGTAATGGGTATGTTTATGGTGTTGTTGGGGCAAGAACAGGTTATGGTTTGCTCGGCTGGGTGGTTGTTGGTCCCTTGGTGAGAGTATCAACAAGCAAGTAATGTGTAGAAGGGGGGTCGAATACACTTTCTGCGGAAAATTGAACAAATCAATAAAAAGTGTTAACACACATCAAACCACAAACAATCGAATGCTTTTTCTTTCATTAATAAGAAGATGATTACAGACACAATCAAGTAAGCAACACTTGATATGTAAACACCTAATGTAAATTAAATCTCTCAATCTCTCAAACTTTGCTATCTAAAATCAACTTATGATTATAGATACAGGACGACTCTCTAAACAGGATTTAATCACAGATTGAATACTTACCAACTTCACAACAGATGTGAAGATTCGAACACATGAACAATTTGGCAATCTGTGAGTTTTCTTGATCACGTTGAACTTACAAACAGTGAATCAAGATTCATAACACATACGATCAATGGGTTGAGGTGAACTGAGTTTCGCTCGGTAACTCGTCGAATAGTCGTCGTCGTTCCTCAAAACCTATCAGATGACAAGTATTTATAATTCTGTTCCTACGGATCCTAACAAACTAGAACTTATCCTAATCTGCTAACAAACTAATGGATAACCCGGAATCTTGAATCTTGAATCTTCTATCTTGATTCTTCAATCTTCAATCTTGATTCTGGAATCTTCTTATCCTTGCCGTAGATATAGAGAGATAAAAGGAATTTAAAACATATTTAAATTCTCTTAAACTGATTTCTTTAGTCGGACTGAGTTACTCAGCTTGAAACTCATCAAGATGAGTTCTTCGAGAACAAACTCGAAACCAAACATATACTAACATGTATAATGATTAAATCATCCTTAAAAGTCATAAGAGTTAGCTAGAACTTACTTAGCAACTCTGTTGAGCTGACTCAGTCTATACGCTAAGTCACTCAGCTCGAAACACATCAAGCTGAATACTCAACCTATATCTTAGGTGACACACACAACTTATCAAACACATTGATAATCTTACTAAGATATAGTCTAAGCTGATCGAATATATACTCAGCTTATATTCAGCTTATGCTTAGTCTGAAACACTGTAATTGCTCAGTCTGATCAAGCTTCATAATTCTGTTTAAATTATATTTAGAACATATCTTACAAACTTAACTTTGTGTCATCAAATTTCAACTGATGAGATCATTTGACCAACAAACTCCCCCTATTTGATGATGACAAAACCATCAAACAGTTCTTAAGTTTGTTTAATAGAATTATGTTTTAAATCTTAAACTTACTAAGATTTTATTTTTGAACTTATCAAATATTAATTGAACTTATCAATTATCAATTGAACTTATCAATTTTAGGTTGAACAAACCAACCAATCATATTAATGAACAAGAACTAATCAATTATTCATTCAAGCTGAACTAATCAGACTAATAATTATGAACATATCATAACACAGTTGAACATATCAAACAAATATTTGTATTCATTTTAATTGAACACATCAGAATACAAAATTTTGATCACTTAAATCATGCACACTTAGTGCTTACACATTATTAGAACTAATCTAATAATTATACATAGATCTAATCTATTATAAAATTTATCTTATGAACTCAGGATGAAGAAGTTCCCAAATAATAACTTCTTTGTTTATTTCGTCTAGCAACCTCTCAACTTCTACATTCCCTATGAATTCCTTCTGTTGTACTCTGATGATTTTATTCAGCTTGTATCTCACAAATTGATTTGAGCTATCATCACCACAGCAACTTCGAATCCTCAAGGCATCTTTAGCTTTTAAATAGCATATCTCACTCAGCTTGATAAAGCTAGGATTACCTGCATGATCCCTGAACATAAACCCCTGAACTGGTGTGTCAATACTTTGATTTTCTGTGAATATTACACCTTCAGGCATTCTGAATAAGTTCTCCCATTGCAGACCAGGAACTGGAACATATCTTAGCTCCTTAGCTCTATTGATCAGTTTAGAAACTTCAGCAAAGATCTCTTACTTGATTTGACTTGTTTTGAACTTCTTGAGCATCATTATTATTCTTTTCCATTCTATGTAGCCCATTCTATGAACAAATCTCAGGTCCATTCCCATTGTAGATTTATCATCAAATTCTAAGTTGAGAATGATGGCTCCATTTACTCTGCTTAAAGTCATGCTTCTGATCTCTCTGCTTGTGCTCCTTCTGAAATAGAACTCTTGAATGTCTACCTCTGTATATGGGATAGGATCAGGTCTTGGACCAGTGTAATCAGCTTTAGCTTGAGCCAAAGCTTTTCTTTCTCTTTCTCTTTCTTGGTCCTTTGCCTCCTTCTCTTTCCTTTTTCTCAGCTCATGAAGTGAAATGCCTAACTCAGTAGCTTCCTCTTGTTCTAGCATTTCAATCATAAGCATTGTGGCTTTTTCTTCTTCAGTCTCAGAAACACTGTCAGCTTCAGGTTCAAATTCTATCACTTGTTGTCTCTTAGCTATAGGTTCCTCTTTCTCTAACTCCAGCTCCCCCTCAAACTGAGCTTGCCTCTCTGCTCCTTTTGCTAGTGCCAGTAGAGCTTCAGCTTGAACTAACTCAGCTTCGGCTTCAGCTGGAACCTTCTCCCCCTTTTTGTCATCATCAACAGGGTTCAAAGTCTGTTGTTGTTGAAGGGCAGCAAATGCAGAGGCAATCTCTTTAACATCATTAGTCAGCTTCTCAAGCCTCTGATAGATTTGACGTTTGTGCTTTTTCTGCTTGAGATGGAACAAACCAAACTGAGCTACGATGTATTGTTTCAACTGTTGGATGTCTGAGGAGGCAGATCTTTCAGATGAAGCTTCCTCAGCTATCAGATGCATGAGATCACTGAGACCCTCCTGCTCTGGAATGATGTCATTATTGAACATCTTTGAGTTGAGTGTTGCTGACAGGAACACATCCTGATTAGCTTCGTACAGTGCTGTCCCCAACTTAACTTCAAATGCCAAGGACATATACCTTATGAATGGTACATGAAGATCCCTTGTGGTCTTCATCACTTGGACCTTGAGTTCATTGAAGATGAGCTGTGCATAATCCAAGTTTCGCGCGTAGTACATGTTGTAGAGTAGCTACATCTCGAACTCAATGACTTGGTCAAGTACTCCAACCTTGGTACCCAGTGAACGAATCACCGTGGACACCATGAAACCCCATCCGGTTGGAAAGGTGGCCTTTTTAATCACACCCTCTGTTTGTGGGTGACCCATTCTGGGTAGGACTAACCTAGCCACCAGCCTCGTCACAGCAAGCTCGAACTCATCAGATTGAGGAAGTTGAAGAACCTCCCTTAGCCTTTGCGCTGTGAGAGCAATGGTGCTCTCTCCGTTCAGCACCGTGCCCCGAATTTCACCGTTGTTTTGGTCATAGACACAAGTATACCAAAACTCCAGTAGATGGTGAAGAATCACATGTAATGGTGCTCCAGTGAAAACGAATGCCAGTGCGCATTTACGAATGTAATCTGCCCAAGGTTCGTATCCCCTGTTTCTCTTGCGTTCAGGGATTGCAAGGCACGCTCGTTGATTATTGGTTTTGATCAACGACAACCATTTTGTTTGAAATCAGCACCCCTTACCATTCTATCACCTAGATTGAGAATGGTTCCGTCCATCGTTGATTTCGTTAATTCAGACTGAGTAAATTTTGAATTCGCACTGAGCGATTAGGGTTTTGAATCTGAACGGTTGAATGCACTAAGTAAGAGAGGTGTTCGTGAAAGGTATTCGACTGTATGAGAAGTTTTAGTAGTGAGAATTGTAAGCGCAAACTTCTGAAAATCGGTTATGGTCGTTATATATACCTTTCCAAGGAGAGAGAAAAGTTACCATTGGAAATCCCTTTTTATCCGTTACACGTAACAAATTTATGGCGCAAGGTAACAGTAATCGAGATGAAACTTATCATCTCCCAACGGTTAAGTTTGTAAAATTAATATTATTGACTTACAACAATATTATTTACACTGTTGTATTACACCAATACGTAATTGGTATAAAACGTGATTTGAGACCGACTTAAATACACAAGAACTCATGAAGTAAAAAACACATAGTAATTAAAACATAGTTTGGACACACCAAGCTGAGTAAACTTATCACTCAGCGTAAGTCAAGCACTCAGATTGAGTTGACCACTCAGCTTGAGATTGATACTAAGCTTGAGTAGAGCACACAACTCAGAATCAATGACACATAGTCATTTATGTTTGAGACTGACTCAAACTTATATTTTAACTACACTGAGTAGTTAAAACATGTTTGGGACTTACTAAACGTGTGAACTCATTATTCAGCATGACAATATTTTCAGTTTATGAAAACTTATTTATAAACTGTGCACTCAGCTTAAGACACTTAGTCTTTATCGAACTGAAACTCAAATTCTAGACACTTAGTTAGGGGTTGAGCATACCCAATTCACTTAGTAGATACATAAAGCTCTTTACACCAAGTGGTTTTGTAAAGATATCTGCCAATTGGTCATCAGTGGAGATAAATTTGATATCAACTTTACCTTTTTCCACGATGTCCCTGATGAAGTGATGTCTAATTTCAATATGTTTGGTTCTTGAGTTGAAGACTGGATTGTAAGTGATGGCTATAGCACTTTGGTTATCACAGAAGATAGGAGTTTTCCTAAAATTCATACCGAAGTCTTGAAGCTGATGCTGCATCCACGGGATTTGAGCACAACAGCTTCCTGCTGCAACATACTCAGCTTCAGCAGTTGAAGTAGCCACTGTGTTTTGTTTCTTACTAGTCCAGCTTACTAACTTCCCACCAAGCATTTGACATCTTGTTGTTGTTGATTTTCTATCTAACTTGCACCCAGCATAGTCAGCATCTGAAAAACCAACTAACTCAAATCCAGAGTCCTTTGGATACCAAAGGCCTAGATTTGGTGTACCTTTAAGGTACCTAAAGATCCTTTTCACAGCTTGAAGACGTGATTCCTTAGGATCTGCCTGATATCTTACACAAACACATGTAGCAAACATGATATCATGTATACTAGCTGTCAAATAAAGTAATGAACCTATCATTCCTCTATAGGTAGACTGACATACAGACTTACCATCTGAGCCTTTACTCAGCTTGACAGCTGGTGACATGGGTGTTTTCATGGTTGAACTTGAATCAAAACCATATTTCTTTATCAAATCTAGAACATACTTGCTTTGATTAATGAATATTCCATTAGACTTTTGTTGAATCTGCAAGCCTAGGAAATATGTCATTTCACCCATCATACTCATCTTGTACCTTTTTGACATAATTTTGGAGAACCATTCACATAGAGATTCATTCGTAGAACCAAAAATAATGTCATCCACATAGATTTGTACAAGAATCACCTGTCCTTCACTCTTTTTAATAAAGAGTGTCTTATCTATACTATCTTTGGTGAAGTCCATTGATAGTAAATAATTGGAAAGGGTATCATACCAAGCTCTTGGAGCTTGTTTAAGACCATACAAAGCCTTGTCTAACTTATAGACATGATATGAGAACTTTGAACTAACAAAGCCAACAGGTTGTTTCACATAGACTTCCTCCTAAAGTTTTTCATTTAGGAAAGCACTCTTCACGTCCATTTGATAGACTTTGAAGTATTTATATGTTGCATAGGCTAGGAACAACCTGATGGCTTCAATTCTAGCAACAGGGGCAAAGGTCTCATCATAACCGATTCCTTCTTCTTGTTTATACACTTGTGCTACCAACCTGGCTTTGTTCCTAACAATCACTCCATCCTTGTCCATTTTGTTTTTATAGACCCACTTAGTACCTATATATGTATGATTTTGGGGGGCTGGGACAAGACTACAGACCTTGTTTCTATCGAACTCATTTAATTCCTCTTGCATAGCTTCAATCCAATCTTCATCCTCTAAGGCTTATTCAGTCTTCTTTGGTTCCATTTGAGATAGGAATCCAAAGTAAGCAGCATAGTTTGATGTTGCCTTTGATCTTGTCATTACTCTTTCTTGAACATTACCAATTATTTGATCTTGAGGATGTTCTTTGAGGAATTTAAATGTTGTAGTAGGAGAATGTGGTTCTGGATCTGAGTGATATTAAGGACTCTAAGGTGAACTTACATCCTCAGTCTCAATTGCAACATTGTTATTAAACTGTTGATCACTAAGATCTTCAGTCTGAGTAATATTAGCTCCAAAGGGATTGACGAACTCATCATCTTTCTCAGTTTGAGAGTCCTTTGGAGCTTGTGATGATTTCTTTGATGGACACACATCATCATCACTGTCATCATCCATGACATACATGGGATTTGACGTATTGGTTTCTTCAGGCTTTTCAAGCTCACTCGGACTGATTAAGTCAGCTTGTCTTTTATCAGCTTGATCAAAACTGTCTTCATCAAATAAGACATGAATTGATTCTTTTATAGCCTTTCTCCTTGTGTTATACACTCTGTAAGACTTGGAGATTGAGGAATAACCAACAAAGATTCCAAGATCAGCTTTAGGTTCCAACCTATGGAGCTGATCTCTTTGATTCAACACATAGTATTTTGAACCAAAGACATGGAAGTAACCTATATTGGGCTTTCTAGATTAATACATCTCATATGCTGTTTTGCCATGTCTTTTGACAATGATTGATCTATTCTGAGTATAGCATGTTGTACTTACAGCTTCATCCCAGAAATACAGTTTCAATCCTACCTCACATAGCATTGTTCTAGCAGCCTCAATTAAGGTTCTATTTCTCCTTTCAGCAACTCCATTTTGTTGAGGAGTTCTGACTGAGGAGAAATTTTGTAATATTCCTTTTTGTTCACAAAAGCCTTCTAGGGTTGAGTTTCTGAACTCAGTCCCATGATCACTTCTGAGTTGCTTTACAGACATACCTTTTTAGCAACTCTTCCTGTTTGATAAAACTTATTATCTCCAGGGCAGCTTCACTTTTGGCTTTAAGGAATATTACCCAGGTGAATCGTGAGAACTCATCTACTATCACCAGAGTGTACTTCTTGCCACATAGGCTTGGGTACTTATGGTTCTAAATAGATCCATATGCAACATATGCAATGGGTCTGTTATTGAAAATTTTTTCTTTGATTTGAAGGACCCTTTATGATGTTTCCCCTGTTCACAAGCTGAACACAATTTTTCCTTGACAAATGTGATCTTTGGCAATCCAGAGACTAACTCTTTATTGGATCGCATATTTATATTCTTGAAATTAAAATGTGATAATCTTTTATTCCACAATCAACTCAGCTTAGGAACAGATTGGGAATATAAGCAGGGTTCAATATAGGGATCAGCAGAATTAAGATCAAGTAGATACACATCTCTTTCTCTTTTTGCTATTAATACAGGCTTACCCTTAGCATTATATATAGTTCCTGCTTTCTTCCTAAAAGTTACAATATTGTCTTCATCACAAAACTGGCTGATACTTATCAAATTGTGTTTAAGACCCTTGACATATGCAACCTTCTGGAAAGTCACCTTGCCAGGATGCATCTTCCCATAACCTTTAGTTCTTCCATGGGAGTTATCACCAAATGTTACTTTAGGACTTTCATCTTCCTGGAAATCACTAAGAAGTCCTTTCCACCTAGTCATGTGCCTTGAACATCCACTATCCAAGTACCATTTACTTGAACCCTGCACATGATAAGAAAACTAAACACATTAGTTTTGTTTGGGAACCCACTTCATAGTGGGTTCAGATGATGAGCACTTAGCAGCTTCATCTTGTGGAACTGACTGGTCAGCTTGAGCAGGTGCTGAGTCTTGTGTAGGCTGATCAGCTTGTTCCTTTTCAGGCCATAAGATTTCAATTTCACAGTCCTTGGCCTCATGTCATCTACCTCTGCACTTGTAGCATCTTCTTCTACCAATGACTACAGGAGATAGATCATTTGATAATCCTTTACGGAACTTATCCTCAGCTTTAGGATTATTGGTGGTGGATAAATTCTCAACTTTCTTAGCAAGTTGATTCACCTGATCTTAATTGACTTTGGACTTACCTTTGTCAGATCTTGGTTTATTATCCTTTTGATTAGAAGCTTGACCAACAAACTTCTGTTCGATGACTTTGGACTTCCCATTGTCATGTTTTCTGGACTTACGAGTTTCAACAGTCTTGGACTTACCACTGTTGAGTTCTTTGGACTTACCAATGTCAACAACTTTGGACTTACCATTGTTGTTATATGAACTTTGACTTACAGTGGTCTTCCTATTCTTGTAACTTCTCTCTGAGCCAGATGGATAGTGTTGTCTTTTGAAAGGATTTGGATTGAGCCTTTTGTTAGGATTTCGTGGGCTAGCAGCGGAAGCAAAGTACAATATGTAAAGCCCAAAGTACAACAAAACCAAGCACACAAAAGTTGAAATCCCAAAAGAGGAACAAACTCTATGTTCAAGAAATGCAACATGAAAAGAAGAAAGAAGAGGGTTATACCTTTCTCCTTAGCTCCAGAAATTATGGGTGTTGTGGTGGTGATCCTTCAAAAACAAAAAACACGGATCTTCTATTGAGGTATACCCCGGTAACACGCCAACCTCGAGTGCTAGCTCGCCTCTAGTGATACTTCACCATGAATATCACCTTGGAACAACAACTAGTGAGACCAAATTTCTGGAACACTCTCTTGAGCTCTCTATCTTACAAAAACTCTCTCTAAGTCTCTATGGCACTTTAGAGAGTTTTCATGTGTGTGTGTTTTCACCAAAGAGAGAGAAAAAAAAACTTCTCTCTTCTGTTCCAGATCATCAATGGATATTGCCTTTCACCAGATCATCAACAAAGATATCCAGTTTTCTTTATTGTGACACCATGTACAAATGTGTCTCTCAGAGAAAACTAATTATGGGTTAAACCCATGATCTATTTTATGTTTAAACCAAATATAGATAAGAAAACTTAGCATCTTGTCTGGATCTAAGAATTTATATCTATATGCCCTTACTGATTCTTAATTTTTCTCAGGTTAGTTCCGAACACCTCCAGGTTTCAGACACAAACCTTTTATCTAGTTAAACATTCTCCCAACAACTATCATAAAGATGGTGATGGAGAATTTTACTAGTGTCACTCTATATGGCATACTTGAACGGATTATCCACACAAGTGTGATCAAAATCCAAAGTCATAATCATTCCTACCAACAATGGTGAAGGATTTCTTAATCACCCTAGTCCAATAAACAATATTTATATATTTCATTTTGCCCGAGGCTAAAGTTTTACAAAGATCCTAACCACATTGATCTAAGTGATGTAAATGTTGTTTACTTGGTCGAGTTTGATTATGCCATAGAGCTAACGTATCCAAACTACTTTTGGATCTAAGAATCAATTATTCATGATTGCCTTATTACTTATAACCAGTCTTTATGTATGCTTTGATATGGATAAGTTTTGATAAAACATCTCAAAAATAATTTTTCAAAATGTTTCAATTCCAAGACATATCCATCGTCATCAAATGTGTATTTGAGCACCATAAATGGTCAAAAAATAACACATAAGCATTGACATGGATCGAATTTGTAATGAAACTATCAAGCTGAAAAATCTTTTTCATAAAAATACAAGAGTCAAAATACATTCATCATCTTCAAAAGAACATACAATAAAGCAAGTCTTGCCACGCAGGGCATAAATACAAAAGTAATAATTAATCCGGAAATAATGGCGAGACTAACACTTCCAATACTCTTGCAGAGGACAATCAACATGGTTTCCTCTTCAGAGATCCGGTTCTTCAAGCTCTTCCTTCTTGCAACGAACAGACCTACACATTGTAACAAAAATAAATTTGTGACAAACGTGACTCTTATAGCTCGGGTAAACAACCCAGCTTATTAAGGAATAGCAATGAAGTATAATCATGAATATACCTTAAGTAGGAAAATTAACTCTCTCTTTTCAGAGAAGTTTTATATCCTCTCGGCACGAAGGGCAGACATGACGGCCCCAATCCCCAAATCTTCCGCAGAAGTAGCAAACCACCCCTTGTTGAGTCTCCTTAGGCACATCATCAATGTCCATAGACTCAAATCTAAAACCAAGCTTGGATACTCCAACTTCTTCTATCGGGATCGATTTCTTCTTCTTCATAATATTTTGTTCCTTAGAACCAAGAACATGAGTGCAGGAGATTGATTCATGCTTAGACATGTTAGATTCTACATCATTCAACATTTCATGCAATTCATCTATAGATATTTCCTTTCCATGCATATGATAGTCCTTGACAAACTGTTCATATGATGTGGGCAGAGACTGAAGTATGAAATTCACACTGAGCTCCCTCCCTATAGAAATTCCTAGCCTCTCCATTTGGTCCATGTATGATTTCATCTTCAAAACATGGGCACTAACACTCCCGCCTTCCCGCATCTTACAACCGGCTAGACTTTTAACACACTCATAGTGTTCTTGTCTAACTTGCTGTTGGAATTTATCCTTCAGCTTGTTAATCATGTCATACACAGTTATGTGCTCAAATTGCTTTCACAGTTCCGAGCTCATACTTGATAACATGAGACAAGCAACATCGTGCGTATTCCGAACATGCTTTTCATACGCTTATCAGATAGTCCATGCCACATCGATAGCTGGTGGTTCAGGAAGGGGTTCCTCAAGGATGTGCAACTTAGACTCGGCACGTAGGACAATCCTCAATTGCCTAAGCCAGTCAACAAAGTTCACTCCCGTGAGTTTCTCCCTTTCTAGGAACATGCGTAGTGAAAAGTTCGACGTGGTGTGGTAATGATTCGACATCCTATATTTAAAGAGAGTACGCGAATTAGTTAGTTTGATTTAATCCTCGTTAAAATAATTATCCATATCGTCTAGAAAAATATTTTAACAAGGGCTAAGAACCATATTTCACTCCAATTTATGACGGGGTTGCCGCGGATCACTTCATGGAGCTATTTAGGCCGATAACCATTTTATCGATTGCAATCTCTATTGCAACTCTTAGACACTTACGGGATCCTACGACAACCATCGGTCGTTTGGCATGTTTGATCCCTACCTGCACTAATTCCAAATTAAAATTCTTGGTTGACTCGTGCTAAGCTCGACAATCATTCAAGGATTTTAATTTGTAATTGTAAATCGTCCGTCAAGACATATGATGTCAAATCCACCAAAATTGGCTCGTGCTAAGCTCCACAAACAAAATTGTGAATTTTCCACACTCACCTTCCACACAGTTTTATGAGAGTTGGCTTGTGCTAAGCTCGACAACCAAAACCCATAAAGCTAGATTCGGGTGGTATCGACTTACGGATGGTGCAAGATTTACGTTTTATGAAAACGGGCTTTTGTTTCTGGTTTGGTTATAGATTAACTTGTTTAGTGACAAAACCTATTTTCACTAGGCGGTTTAATCTTGTATGTGAGCTCGCGCGAGAGTTGTAAACCATTTTTATCAAATTTCTTGTGATTTTATTAATTTCGAAAAATTATCTAGCATGCGAATCCTAAGCAAACCATGCAAGATATATAAAATCACATCACACGCATATAAATATATCAAATTGGTAACCTTTGCCAAAAAGTCCTATGCGTTCTTCCCGTGAGCCAAAACAGGAAGAATGTAGTCAATCTAAGGGACAAAAGATCTTCGATGCGAACTCCCACTAGAACCGCCATCTCTATTGGATTTCACCGGCTTCTATGGACATACTCCATCTTCTTTTAACTCCTTTTATGTGTCTTCATCCAAATTGTACAATACATACAAATAGAAAATAAATGACATGCAAGCCACAATTTTCCTATTTTATCTATTACAAATTACATGGATGAATGAAATGGCATGCAAGCCACAATATTATTACAAACAAATCTGAATTAATAAATATTACAGCCCATTTGTGATTTAAAATCACCAAATTGCATCCAAACACAAAAAGTCAACCACAAGGTCAAAGGCAACGTTACCAATCAAATATCAACCACATACAACCAAACATACAAAATGGTAACAAATTACCATATAATAATTTGAAACAAATTTCCAGAATCACAAAAATGCCAAAAATTTCCCGAGACCAAAACTGTTTTTAACATGAAACCAAAAACTGTTACAGCGCGGTTAGCGCCACTAACTTTTAAGAGTTAGCGCTGCTAATTCAAGGATAGCGCCTCTAACCCCGGTTCGACAGAAAACAAACATTTCAATTTCGGGATTTTCAGGCCACCATGTGCAAATCTAACATAGAGGTGGCTCTGATACCACTGTTGGGATTTCGTGGGCTAGCAGCAGAAGCAAAGTACAAGATGCAAAGCCCAAAGTACAACAAAACCAAGCACAAAAAAGTTGAAATCCCAAAAGAGGACCAAACTCTATGTTCAAGAAATGCAACATGAAAAGAAGAAAGAAGAGGGTTATACCTTTCTCCTTAGCTCCAGAAATTATGGGTGTTTTGGTGGTGATCCTCCAAGAACGAAAAACACGGATCTTCTCTTGAGGTATACCCCGGTAACATGCCAACCTCGAGTGCTAGCTCGCCTCTAGTAATACTTCACCATGAATATCACCTTGGAACAGCAACTAGTGAGACCAAATTTCTGGAACACTCTCTTGAGCTCTCTATCTTACAAAAACTCTCTCTAAGTCTCTATGGCACTTTAGATAGTTTTCATGTGTGTGTGTTTTCACCAAAGAGAGAGAAAAAAAACTTCTCTCTTCTGTTCCAGATCACTCTTTTATCTCCAAAACCGGCCAAAGACTTTCATAGGTGTCCCATATGCATTGGCTAGCCTTGGAGGTGATTTGAAAAAAAGCACATGCAGAATTAGCGGCGCTAACCTATAAGGGTTAGCGGCGCTAACCCCTTAAGGGTAGCGGCGCTAACGCGATCTGCCAGTGATATGACACAAAGTACATGCAGCCGTAGCGGCGCTAAACTTTAGAGCTTAGCGGCGCTAACCCTTAAAGTTAGCGGCGCTAACGCGGCCTGCGATGTCATTTTTTGTCTTTTGCCATTTTTGGTCCCTTTAATTTAGTTGCTGTCAGGTTAGACCCCGGTGTATGACCCAATTGCCCCATACATCATCAGCAGTGGTCTATATGGCGTACGTGCATTAGTGGGCATTTTCTAACACCTTTCTATGATAGAAGTTCTTTGAATAGGCTGAGTGCCTAATTTGTCCAGCATAGACTTACTATGTTGTTTAGATGTTGAACACTCATTTCCATGATCTTTTGCCTTTAGAAACATATTGTATTTTAGGCTTGGATCATGTTTCTTTTATGAGGCTGATTTCTGAGACTCAACTAGTTGTATATCTTCCTCAGAATCTGTACTTGCTATCTCATCATCAATAGCTGCATAAGCTGCGGATTGATAGTCACCTCCAAGTACAACTTGTACCTATTTAGGTATTTGTTGGTCGATGCACTTTTCAGCAAGCCTTGATGACTTACACCATGATTCGGTGAACTTTTGAAGTTGGTCAGCTTTATCTTGGCTTCCTAAAGTTCTTTACTTAGAAGTTTATTAATGTGTCTTTGACATTCAAGATCACATTGTGCCTTCTTACCAACATCAATGAGAGATTGATTTTCCTAAATCTCATTTTTCAGTTTAGCTATCTCAGCCTTGAGGTCTTTTTGAGACTTAAGGCTGGTCTTGAAATCATTTAGCAGATAATCGAATGCAAGACCTTTTTCTTCATCGGTGTAAGAGTTGAAATTACTAACATTGTACATAAAGGAAGGATCCCAGTCACCAAGTTTGCTGTTTTCCTCAGCTTCCTTCATGCCAGCTTCAAAAGTTGATTCAGACAAACCGTAATCAACTTCATCTATTTCAAACTCTTCATCTTCTTGAGCCATCAGACATTTATCATCATCATCTGAGGTAGACGATTATGTATCCCAAGTTTCAGCATAGAGTCCTTTTGCACTGGGCTTGTCTTCAGGCTTTCCTTTCTTGATCTGAGTATATTTCTTCTTATACTTATCAGCTCTGTAAGCATTCTTATCAGCTACTAAAGCTGATTCATCCTTCTTTGATATGCACTCAGCAGCAATGTGTCCCTTCCTCTAACAATTGAAGCACACATCTTTCTTAGGATCAAAAGAACTCTTTCCTTTGTCCTTGTCAGATCTTCCTCTTCCCCTTTGAGCTCTTCTCAAACGTCTGGCTAGCATGGCCATTTGCTTAGTGATAGTCTGAACATCATCAGCGTCACTTGAGTCTGAGTTTTAGTGGTCAGTTTGAGAGTCTGACTCAGTCTCAGATTCAATAACCAAGGCTTTTGAACTTTTCTTCTTTTTTTGTGCAACTAATGCAACATCAGTTTTATCAAAAGAATCCTTCAGTTGTTGTTGAGAAGTTCTCTTGTGCTCTGTGATATGTTCATGATTGAGCAAGAACCCATATATGGACTGTAGGTTATACATGTGTAATGTTCCTCCAGCCCTTAGTGTTGTGGTTACTTCATTGAACTTTTCTGGTAACACATCCAGAAATTTCAGCACTAGGTCAGCTTTATTCTTTTTAATGCCTACACCTAGCAGGTCATTAATCAAGCAGTGAAACCTGGTAAACACATCAGCCAAGGTTTCATTCTTCTTAGAGAATAATTTTTCATAGGATCTGTTCAGATGATTTTTCTTCTGCTGCTTGACCAGATCTGTGCCCTCATATGTAATACTCAGAGTATCCGAGATTTCTTTTGCAGATTGACACCCAGTCACAGTTTGCAAGATCTCATTAGTCAGGGCATTAGCCAGAACACTCTTTTCCTTGTCATCCAGAGAATATAGTTTCCAATCTTCATCAGTCCAGCATGCAACAGGCTTCTTTACTACCTATTTAGTTTTGTCAGTGGACGTATCACTGAAAACAACAGGAATCTTGGGGATGATTGGTCCTTTAGTGATGACATCGTACATACGATTGTCAATGGACTTGAGGAAAAACATGGCTCTGAATTTCCACATAGGATAATCAGATCCATCAAATATGGGACAACCCTTAGCAGACATCTGAGGAAAGTTTGATGAATTGTTTCTTGTCGACATTGTATACTTTCTCAGAATATTTAACTTTCAACTTATGAAATCATTCAGCCTGCTCTGATACTAATTGTTGGTCTCTTGGTGAGAGTATTAACAAGCAAGTAATGTGTAGAAGGGGGGTTGAATACACTTTATACGGAAAATTGAACAAATCAAAAAAAAGTGTTAACACACATATAACCACAAACAATCAAATGCTTTTGCTTTCATAAATAAGAAGATGATTACAGACACTATCAAGTAAGAAACACTTGATATGTAAACACCTAATGTAAATCAAATCTCTTAATCTCTCAAACTTTGCTATCTATAATCAACTTATGATTATAGATACAGGACGACTCTCTAAACAGGATTTAATCATAGATTGAATACTTACCAACTTCACAACAGATGTGAAGATTCGAACACACGAACAGTTTGGCAATCTGTGAGTTTTCTTGATCACATTGAACTTACAAACAGTGAATCAAGATTGGTAACACATACGATCAATGGGTTGAGGTGAACTGAGTTTGGCTCTGTAACTCGTCGAATAGTCGGCGTCATTCATCAAAACTTATCAGATGACAAGTATTTATAATCCTATTCCTACGGATCCTACCAAACTAGAACTTATCCTAATCTGCTAATAAACTAACAGATAACCCGAAATCTTGAATCTTAAATCCATTATCTTGAGTCTTCAATCTTCAATCTTGATTCTGGAATCTTCTTATCCTTTCTGTAGATATAGAGAGATAAAAGGAATTTAAAACATATTTAAATTCTCTTAAACTGACTTCTTTAGTCGGACCGAGTTACTCAGCTTGAAACTCATCAAGCTGAGTTCTTCGAGAACAAACCCGAAAGCAAACATGTACTAACACATATAATGATTAACTCATCCTTAGAAGTCATAAGAGTTAGCTAGAACTTACTTAGCAACTCTGTTGAGCTAACTCAGTCTATACGCTGAGTCACTCAGCTCGAAACACATCAAGCTGAATACTCAACCTATATCTTAGGTTACACACACAGCGTATCAAACACATTGACCATCTTACTAAGATATAGTCTAAGCTGATCGAATATATGCTCCGCTTATATTCAGCTTATGCTCAGTCTGAAACACTATAAGTGCCCAGTCTGATCAAGCCTCATAATTCTGTTTAAGTTATATTTAGAGCACATCTTACAAACTCAACTTTGTCTCATCCAATTTCAACTGATGAGATTATTTGACCAACAGTGGTGTCTAGCCGTGTACCACATCTCCCGAATAATGTTAGGGAAGATAAACAGAGGATGAGCAGAGAGGCAATTGAACAGAGGATGAGCAGTTAAAAAAGATACCATGGGTTCATAGCCCTGGTTTACCTTGCTCGAGGGAATGTTAGTGTTGATGAGGGAGTTGTTTGAACGAATGGTGACAAGAGAGTTGCGAGTAACATTTTCACCGGGAATGGCACTTGGAGTTGAAACAGGATTGAAAGTCATCATTGTTGTTGCAGGACGGAGATATAGAGAGCAATGAGAGTGTAGGTTTTCGTGGTAGGGAAGAAGAAGAGTGTTTGAGAATTTTGAAATCTTAGAAAATGAAAACCGCTCAAACCATCATTTATATCTTCTTTGGAAACCTAAACTGTCACCGAAATATCTTTTTTAAAAAGTAACTGTCACGTCTGCAAAAAGGAGTAAACAGAAAGCTAATAAATACACAGACAACTAATAGAAAAATAGACAAAATTAAATACAGCCTAGGAACGAAATAAATACAAATGAGAAAATTATAAAATAATTGTGGGGACACAGAAGTTTGACTCTATGAGACATCAGCTAATGAGTGAAAAGGTATCAGCTGATCCATTTTTAAGATAAAACACGTATCAGCTAATGAATGTACTTAGCTGAGATGCTAGTCCTTAGCTGATGGTTTATTAGCTGAGGTATTTCATCATTTCGTGGTTATCACCTGACACAATTCCTTTAGCTGATTCACCCTTAGTAAGACATGAAGAAGCTTGGATAAGTACTTAAGTTAGAATTCTCACAAGAATAAAATCATTTTTTCACACTAAATTGTATACCTAAGAAAAGAATATTTTACAAGTTTAACATGCCAAATTTGGATATTAGGAAGTTGAACCGAGACTCATCCAAAGGTTTTGTAAAAAGATCATCTAATTGAAAATCAGTGCTTATGTAGTGCATTGACACTTTCTTTTTCTGCACATTATCTCTTAAAAAGTGGTGTCTGATTTCAATGTGCTTTGTTTTAGAATGCAAAACAGGATTGTTAGAAATAGATATGGCACTTGTGTTGTTACACAGGATTGGGGAGTTTTCAAACTGTATGTCATAGTCAAGTAGTTGATTTTGCAGCCAAAGCAATTGAGCACAACAGCTTCCAGCGGCAATGTATTATGCCTCAGCTGTAGATGTTGAAACACAGTTCTGTTTCTTGCTTGACCAGCTGACTAACCTTCCACCTAACAATTAACAACCACCAGATGTACTCTTTATGTCCAAAGTGCAGCCTGCAAAATCAGAACCAGTGTATCCAACTAACTCAAAATCTGAGTCCTTGGGGTACCAAAATTCTTTTAACTGCAGCTAAGTGAGATTCTTTGGGATCTGCTTGATATCTAGCACAGAGACATGTTGAGAACATTATATCCGGTCTACTTGTAATGAGGTATAAAAGTGACCCTATCACGCCTCTATAAGCAGTAATGTTCACTAATTTACCATCAGTGTCCTTTCCAAGCTTTAAGGCAGTGGCCATGGGTGTTTTCATTAAAGAACAATTTTCAAACTCAAATTTCTTAAGTAAGTCATTTACATACTTTGTTTGATGAATGAAAATTCCATCAACCTCTTGCTTAATTTGAATTCCAAGAAAACAGTTTAATTCACCCATCATGCTCATCTGATAGTTATCATAGATGAGTTTAGAAAACTTCTTACAAAGATTCAAATTTGTAGACCCAAATATTATGTCATCTACATATATTTGCACTAGAATTACATCACCCTTGAATTTCCTTATGAATAAAGTACTATCTATGCTTCCTCTAGTAAAGCCTTTAGTGGTTAGAAAAAAAAGAGGGTATCATATTAGGCTCTTGGAGCTTCCTTAAGACCATATAAAGCCTTGTTTAAGAAGTAAACATGATCAGGCTTGCTTGCATCCTCAAAACCAGGAGGTTGTTTGACATACACCTCTTCCTTCAGTTCTCTATTGAGGAAGGCACTCTTAACATCTATTAGGAATACCTTGAAGTCTTTGAAGGCAACATAGGCTAGGAACAATCTTATTGCTTCAAATCTTACAACAGGGGCAAATGTCTCATCAAAATCAATACCTTCTTCTTGACAGTACCCCTGAGCAACTAGCCTTGCTTTATTTCTGATGATCAGCCCTTGTTCATCCATCTTGTTTCTGAATACCCACTTAGTACCAATGATGGATTTATCCTTTGGCCTTGGCACCAAAGTCCACACAATGTTTCTGGTGAATTCTGCCAATTTTTCTTGCATGGCATTAATCCAGTGGGGATTACCTATGGTTTTATCTACCTTCTTTGGTTCAATCATTGAAACAAAATCTGTGTACAAACAAAAATTACAAGCTTTTGATCTTGTTAGTACAGGTGCTTCTATATTACCTATGACCTGATCTTGTGGATGATCTCAGAGGTCCTTGTAGGCATTTTGCATTGTGGGAGAGTTGGAATTAATTTGGACTTGGGGAGTTGAAATTCCTTGGTTGGGATCAGCTGATGATATTTTTTGGTTGATCAGTTGATAGAATTTCAAGGTTGCAATCTGATGATATTTCTACTGATGAAGGAATGTTTGATATGAATTTAGAGTCCATTGATGTTGAGTCATTATTCACATCATTCAGTAAAAGTGTGGGTTGGTTTGAGGTAGGTTGTGCATTGGATTCATATAGTAAGGGAATAGGTTCATCTAAATCTTCTACATCAGTTGATGGGAGTGGATCAGCTGACACTGGAATGTTGTCTTCTGTCTGCAGCAGATCATTAAATTTCGCACATGTAGAATGATTAGTAGAACAGGAAGCAACAAAGTCAAGTTCATTAAAACTTACATTGATTGATTCTTCTATGACCTTTGTTCTAATGTTGTAGATTCTGTATGCTTTGGAGATTACAGAGTATCCATCAAATACACCTTCATCAGCTTTGGGAGCAAACTTCTGCAGTTTATCCTTCTCGTTCAGGATGAAATACTGACAACCAAAGATGTGCAGAAAACTGATGTTTCGCTTCCTTCCCTTAAACACCTCATAGGGAGTTTTGTGGTGCCTTTTGATCACAAGGGATTAGTTTTATGTAAAACAAGCACAGCTGACAGCCTTAGCCCAGAAATTTAATCCTAACCCACTCTCACATAACATGGTTCTTGCAGCTTCAATCAATGTCCTGTTTCTCCTTTCAGCTACACCATTCTGTTGTGGAGTTCTTGGAGTAGAGAAGTTTTGAGATATTCCTTTCTCATCATAGAAACCTTCTAGAGTTTGATTTCTAAACTCAGTTCCATGATCACTTCTAAGCATCCTAACCAGATTGCCATTCAGCACTTCCATCTTTTTGATAAAGCTTATTATCTCTTCAGTAGCCTCACTCTTGGCTTTAAGGAAAATAACCCAAGTGTATCTTGAGAATTCATCAACCATAACCAGTATATACTTACTTCCACCAATACTTGCAGTAGCAACAGGACTGAATAGATCCATATATAGCATATAGAAAGGTTCAGTAATGGAGAAGGCTTGCTTAGATAGAAAAGATGTCTTGTGCTGCTTTCTCTTTTCACAGGCATAACAAGGTTTAGGCTTAACATAAGTCAGTGAAGGCAGTCCTGACACTAGATCACCCTTGCTTAACTTGTTGATATTTTTATAATTTAGGTGGGAAAGTCTTTTGTGCCATAACCAGTTTGTTTATGTTACATATTTTGTATACAAATAGGTTAACTTAGATGGATCACCAGAGGACATATGAAGAATATAAACATCCTTGGTTCTCTTAGCACAAATAATTGTTTTGCCTTCTTTATTTAAAATGGAACCACCTGTCTTAGTAAAAAGGACCCTATGATTACCATCACAAAGTTGACTTATACTGATGAGATTATACTTAAGCCCTTTAACATATGAAACCTTAGACAATGTTAAATTCCTATTATGAAGTTCACCGTAGCCTTTTGTTTGCCCACAGTTGTTGTCACCAAAGGTCACTCTTGGACCCTTTTCCTTCTTGTAGTTACTAAGCAAAGCTTTGCAACCTGTCATGGTTCTTGAACATCCACTGTCAAGATACCATGTGCTAAGACCCTGCATAGTTATGAATAAAAGAAGGTTAGTGAAACTTAGGGTATCCATAATTAAGTGGACCCTGTGGATTGCACCTAGCTATCTACTTCATATTAGGTTTTTTATGAATGACTGGAACAACTGTGTTATCAATATCAGAATGCTGTCTTGAGTTACTTCAAGAGAACAATCACTTGCCTTATGTTCTTTGCTACCACAATTATAGCATTTTTGGTTTTTTGAGCATCTAACATGTTTTATTGATTGCCCATGAGATGTCTTAACAATTTTCTGATGACTATGGGTCATCAGCTGATTGATTTGATAATTCAGCTATTGCAGCTGATTCTGTAAACTAGAATGGTCTTTGTTTACAGTCACCTTTGGCTGACCCTTAGTTAAAAAGAGATTATGATCAACCTTGGGTGTGACAGACTTAGACTTTATGTGAACATTAAGTCATTTTCTCTTGGTTTTTCCTATTGGAAGAGATTGAAGTGATTCTTGATCAGCTATGCACTTAGAAGAGGATCCATGATCAGTTGACAGACCATCAGCTGAGCAGTTATCATCTACTAGTTGATCAGCTGATGTAGGATCATTAGCAAATGAAATGTTAGTCAGCTGAGTACTTAAATTCAATGCACCAACTTTTAAGGTTTGACAACATAATGTCTCTTTGGATCAACAAATGATTCCATTCCTTTCATTGCTTCCTTTGACATTAAATTTTCAGTACTTTTACTTTCTGACAAAACAATAGAATTAAAATTATCTTTTGAAGTGGTTAAATCTTTTAGCTGAGAACTTTTACTTTTGACAAATCTGTTAGTGACAATACTTTTTCCTTTTACAATTTTTTGAAAAGTAAGAGGTAAAATATCAGCCTTTTCTAAGATATTTATGTCCTTGCTAAAATCAACACAATTAGCAGCTTGGGAATAATTTCCACCAATAATAGCTTGAGCTTGTTTTGGAATCTGCTCATTGACACACTGAGTGGTCTTCTCAGCAGAAACACACCAATATTTAACTACTTTTTGGAGGTCATTAAACTTTATGGTTGCTTCATTGGTTTCTTTTACCAAGATCTGATTAAGTATCTTTTGATTAGCTAAATTATCTTCCAATTTTGTCATTTGTTTCAGTTTCTCGTCTTTAAGACATAACTTCTCTTTTACTGATTCTATTTCTATTTTTAGCTTCTTTTCTCTTTTAATATTTGACTGAAACTCAACAAACAGATAATCAAACATAGTGTTCTTTTCATTATCATCATAAGTAATAAATTTTCCAACCTGATACATTGAAGAAGGATCCCAGTCAGGAGAAGTACAAGCTTTAGCAGCTTTCTTGATGTCCTCATCAAAGGAACATGTACTTTCAGTGTTGGCCATCAAGTTGAGCTGAGCAGTGAGGACCTTTCTTTATCACTTGAGAGATCTTCCTTAGCCCAATCTTCTTCTTCAGCCGCCAACACCCTATTCTGAGCTTTCTTCTTCTTCTTGTCAAGAACAGTAGCAAGAAACTTCTTATACTTAGCTTCATAATCCACCTTGCTGTCTGAGTTTGAGGGACCCTTGAAGCTTGAGCTTCCTTTGGACTTACATTCACAAAGTGACCTGTCTTGCTACAGGAGAAGCATCCTTCACAAGCCTTTGATTTGTACTTGGATTTTTCACCTTTGAAAGGTCTTTTCGCAAACTTCTTGACACCCTTCCCTTTAAGGAAAGATTTGAACCTTTTAACCAACATGGCAGCCTGCTCAACAACAACTTCAATGATGTCCATGTCCTCCAAATCTTCATCCCCATCAGCCACCAACTCTTCATCTTCAGAAGACTCCACCTCTTCCTCATCATCACTGGACTCATCCACCACTACAGCAAAAGTCCTAGATCTTGTATCTTTAGTGTTAGTCCCTTGGTGAGATAAACAACAAGCAAATATAGTGTAGAAGGGGGGTTGAATACACTTTTTGCAGAAAATCGAAGAATTCAATAAAAAGTGTTACACACATCAACTTGAATAAAACTGAATGCTTTTATTAATCAGAAAATGATTACAATAACTTATAAAGTATAAAACACTTTATGCATAAACACCGAATATATTTCAAATATCTCAATCTCTCAAACTAATTGATCAAACCTACTATCTATAATCAACTAATGATTATAAGCACCACATAATTCTTTAAACATGATTTATCACAGATTGAATACTTACCAACTTCACAACGTACGTGAAGATCGAACATACGAACTCTTGTTGGCAATCTGTGAATACATGATCACGTTGATCAACAAACAATCAATGTATCAAGCTACGTAACACATACGGTTTGAGGTGGTTGTGGTGGTACCTCTAAACTAATTAAGAGGTTAGTATTTATAATCCTATTCTACGTATCCTAACAAACTAGAACTTATCCTAATCTGTCAACTAACTAACAGATAATCCGGATATCTTGAATCTTGAATCTTTAAGCTTAAATCTTCAATCTTCAATCTTGATTCTGGAATATTCTTATCCGCACCGTAGATAGAGAATAATATAATTTAAAACATATTTAGATTCTATTAAACTGACTTCTTTCATCAGGCTGAGTTACTTAGCTTGAAACCTATCAAGCTGAGTTCATCGAGAACTAACTCGATATTAAACATGTACTAACACGTATAATGACTAACTCATCCTTAGAAGTCGTCAGAGTTAGCTAGAACTGACTTAGCAACTTTGTTGAGCTAACTCAGCCTAAAGGCAGAGTCACTCAGCTTAAAACACATCAAACTGAATATTCGACCTATACCTTAGATAACACACAACTTATCAAACATATAGATAAAACTGACTAAGATATAGTCTAAGATGATCGACTATAATGCTCAGCTTATACTCAGCTTATGCTCAGTCTGAAACACTATAAGTGCTCAGTCTGACCAAGCTTCATAATTCTGTTTAAGTTGTATTTAGAACATATCTTACAAACTTAACTTTCTCTCATCAAATCTTAACTAATAAGATCATTTGACCAACAAACTCCCCTTATTTGATGATGACAAAACTATCAAACAGTTTTAAGTTTGTTGAATAGAATTATGTTTCAAATCTTAAACTTACTAAGATTCAATTTTTGAACTAATCAAATTTTAATTGAACTTATCAATTATAAGTTGAACATACCAACCAATCACATTAATGAACATGAACTTATCATATTTTTCATTCAAGCTGAACATATCAGACTAATAAATATGACCATATCATACACGTTTGAACATATCAAAATAATACTTGTATTCATTAAACTTGAACATATCATAATACTAAAATGTGATCACTTAGATCATGCACACTTAGTGCTTACAAAATATTAGAACTAATCTAATAGTTACAATAGAACTAATCTATTACAAAATTTTATCTCTTGAACTCTGGATGTAGATCTTCCAAAGTATAATTTCTCTGTTGATTTCTTCTAACAGCCTTTCAGCTTCTGCATCCCTTCTGAGTTCATTCTGTTGCATTTTGATAATTTTATTCAGCTTGTAACTCACAAAGTGATTTGAGCTTTCATCACCACAGCAATTTCTTATTTTCATGGCATCCTTAGCTTTCAGATAACAAATCTTAGAAAGCTTTATGAAGCTAGGATTGCCTTCCTGATCCTTAAACATGAATCCCTGAACTGGAGTCTCTGTAACTTAATTTTCTTTAAATATCACACCTCCAGGTACTTTAAATAAGTTTTCCCATTGCAGACCAGGAACTGGAACATGTCTCAGCTCCTCAGCTCTAGACATCAGCTTAGAGACTTCAGTTGTAATCTCTTGTTTGATTTGACTCTTTTTAAACTTCTTGAGCATTATCATAATTCTTTTCCATTCAATGTAACCCATCCTATGAACATATCTTAGGCGCATTCCTACTGTTGACTTATCACCACATTGAAAGTGAGAATGATGGCTCCATTTGTTCTGCTCAGAGTCATACTCTTGATTTCTTTGTTGGTGCTCCTTCTAAAGTAGCATTCCTGCATGTCTGCATCAGTATATGGGATTAGATCAGGCCTTGGACCAAAGTAATCAGCTTCAGCTTGAGCTAAAGCTTTTCTTTCAATTTCTATTTCTTTATCCCTTTCCTCTTTTTCTCTTCTAATTCTAAGCTCATCAAGAGATATGCCAAGCTCATTTTCTTCTTCCTTTTCAAGCTGTTCAATCATAACTCTTGTGGCTTTTTCTTCTTCGGTCTCAAAAACACCATCAGCTTCAGATTCAGATTCTTCTACAATTTTCCTTTTCTTTACTGCAGGTTCCTCTATCACAATTTCTAACTCCCCCTTAATCTGAGCTTCCTTCTTTGCTCCTTTGGTTAGAATTAACAAAGCCTCAGCCACATCTAGAACTAACTCAGCCTGAGCATGCTTCTTTGCTCATTTGGCTAGAACTAACAAAGCCTCAGCCTCAGCTTGAACTAACTCAGCCTCAGCCTCTTCAACCTTCTCCCCCTTTTTGTCATCATCAATAGGGGTTGAAGCTTGTTTTTGTTTTAGAGTAGCCACTATAGATTTAAGTCTGGTCACTTCTACTTCCAAAGAATGCAATGAGGATAACAAATTCTTCTTGGTTTTTGTCCTTTTAAGATGAAATATATCAAACTGACTTTGAATTAGACCCTTAATTTCATCCAAAGCAGCTTTAGTAGGTTGAGATTTTGGTGCATCTTCTAAGAGTTGGTGTCTACCCCAAATTCATTTACACCAGACTGTGGACCTTGTAATTCACCTTGGTATCTAGGTGTGTTAAGTTATAAATATTGTATAGAATAGAATATTACATTTTAGTTGAAGTTTGTATTAAATATACAAACTAGATGGTCAAATATGTAAATACCCTTAGGGGTATATATACTAATGACTAATTGTCATTAGTAAGGTCTTTGTCATAATCACAATATTAAGTGTGTGCTTTAATGATGTTTAAGATTCTCTCTCTAGATTTCTTGATTATGTTACATTGATCTTCATTACATTCTTGATACCTGGACAAACAAGTGGTATCAGAGCAGATTAGGATTGATTTGGAGTGTAATTTTATCAAAATTTTGAAGAATTTTTAAAAAATTTCGAGAAAAAAGTAGGCTGGATATTCGAGTTTTCGAGAAAAATTTTCATGCAAAAACTCCATACGGTTTGAGAGATATTCGAATTTTTTTTTCTAGTTTTTTCTTGAAGTTCTTGACGATTTTGCCCAAATTCGGGAATTTTGATGCTTGTTTTTTAGATTGGAGTACATTAAAAGTGTTTGTGTAAGTGGAGACAAGTAGATCTAAAGAGAAAAATCAATTTTGATGTGTTTTTAAAATTTGTGTTCTTCGTGTTCTTGAGTTTTTCTTGCTGAAGAAGATGAAATGGTTCATGTTTGATCTGATTTAGATGTGTTAGTGTGTGAAAAAGGTGTTTGCAGGTGCTATTGATAAGGTATCCGGAGTTTGAGCCTTGGTTGTGTATCATCCGGAATTTGAGCCTCGACTTTGTACCATCCGGAATTTGAGCCTCGACTTTGTATCATCCGGATTTTGTGTTTATCCGGGTTTTTTGTCCTATGGTTTTTGGCTATATCCGGATATAGAGAAATACACGGTGTTTATCCGGATTTTTGCCAATTGGTTTTTAAGAATACCCGGATTTTGAGTTTATCCGGAATTTGGTTTTGACCAAAGGGTTACATCCGTTTTGTTGGTATCCGGATTTCGAGGCTAGTCTCGAGATTAGAAAACGCGTGAACAGGTCACAAAGCGCGTGGGCATTTAATTTTCGATGTTTAAACCAGAAGAAAGAGTACGCCTGAATGTAATTAAATACCAGCACCTCGCATCCTCTTTTTGCTGGTTAAATGATTTCGTTCCTATGCTTCCATAGTAGCCTAAGAAAGACGTAAATAACGTTTGTAAAACCAATCGTAATGGTTTTATTAACTCCCAAAGCAGAACCCCATTTGAGTAAGCTAGCGATATCATCAAATTCCTTCATCTCGATATTCCACCATTCGCTAGTAAGAGCAAGGATTTTTCTACTAAAAGGACATTGCGCAAACAGGTGCGTTTCAGATTCATCAACGTTGCCACACAAAGGGCACAAGCATGATAAAACTATGACCCCACGTTTCGCCAAGTTCACTTTCATGGGCAATCTTTTTAGAGCCACCCGCCACGCATGTATGCAAACCTTGAGGGGTACCTACCTGCTCCAATAAAAATCCAGATCCTGAACATTTTTAAGTGTAAGATCGTCATATGCATACCCAAGTGAAGATACCGTGTAAACACCAGATGAAGCCTTTAGCCAGTTGTTCAAGGGGGCGTTAACCTTGTGCAAATCCTTAATTACTTTCAATATATTTCTCCAAACATACTTTGCCCCTTGAAGTCGTGCCCGTAATACCACCATTTGAACCATGAATAGCTTGAATAACAGCCTTCCACAGCCCACCCGTTGTTGTTTTAAATTTCCATATCCATTTAGCAAGGAACCCGATATTTAGGGCTTTTAGACTCCCAATTCCTAACCCGCCATTCTTTTTGCTGTTCATGGCCAAATTCCAGTCCACCCAATGGATTTTCATTTCCCCTTGTTTTGAGCCCCAGAAAAAGTTAGATCGGATACTCTCCAGCTTTTTAAAGACTTTTTCGGGAGCTCTGAATATCGAAAAAAAGTAGGAACCCATGCTGCCAAGAACCGTCTTTAGAAGTGTCAATTTCCCACCACAAGATAGAGTCTTAGATTTCCAACTTAAAAGCTTCGAATAAAAATTTTCCAATACAGGAGCCCAAGAGTCCAATCTGTTCATAGAAGCTCCAATCGGGAAGCCTAAATAGCTGAAAGGGAGTTCGCCAATTCTGCAATGAACTTTAGCAGCCAGCGTACTGATGGAGTCCTGAGCAACACCCACTCCAATCAAGCTACTTTTTCTGAAATTGATCTTCAAACCTGAAGATAGAAAAAGGCAATGTATAATACGGATAAGATTAAAAAGATTGGATTCAGCCCATTTACCAAATACAATGGTATCGTCACCGAATTGTAGATGCGAGAGCATCGGACCATTACGAGGTAGTTGAAACCAATGGAAGACACCCAGATCAGTCGCTTCCTTCGTAATAACATTAAAAGCTTCGGCTGCGATAACAAAGAGAAAAGGAGCCATCGGGTATCCTTCCCTCACGCCCTTACCCATACGGAATTCCGACGTAGGCGAACCATTGATAAGGATAGATATAGACGCCGAGGACAAGTACCCTTAATCCACATACGCCACTTATTACCAAAACCCATGTGGAACATCACATCGTCCAAAAAATCCCAATGGATGGAATCGAAGGCCTTCTCGAAGTCAATTTTAAAAAGCATCAGGTCCCTGCTACTACTCCTTGCCCACGAGATCACCTCACTGATTATAAGTGGCCCTTCAAGGATACTTCTATTACGAATGAAAGCCGTCTGCTCCGGTCCAATAATAGAATCAATAACAAGGCTTAATCTGATTGCTAGAATTTTCGCTATGATTTTATATAGGCTATTGAGCAAGCTAATGGGTCGATACTCATTAAAGGAGATTGGAGAATCAACCTTTGGTATCAACGCAACAAAAGATGAATTGCAACCCGAGTCAAAGGCATCAGTGTCACCGAAATGGTTTACCGCTGCGAAGAGATCTTGTTTAATAGTTTCCCAAAACGATTTGAAAAAAGCGACAATAAACCCGTCTGGTCCCGGGGCCTTTTCCGACCCAAGTTCCCATACAGCCACCTTTAATTCCTCCATTGTGAACTCATATTCCAGATGATTAATCTGCTCTAGGCTCAATGTTTTGAACTTGTTGCTGCGAAAGGTAGGTCTACATTGTGAACACATAATATTCAACATCGAATACTGTTTAACATCGGGGCATACAAAAGTTGCATCAATTGTACATCATATAATATTCATTTTTTTTCTCGGTCTAGTGCTATCAAGATTTCCTGATTTTTTTGGTGCGTGTGATTTGAGAACTGTTGATTGAATTGCATTTAATATTCGAGAAATGTTGCCATCACTTCGAGAACTGTCTTTAATTATTTTTTTTTTGAACGGCAAAGTTGTGCAAGAAGATGCTTCGGCTCGGCCATCACATCTCCCGACACAACAAATATCATTAATAAAACTAGCAAGACGCTAGCAACCAAATACAATACGAAGCAGAAAAAAAAAACGACAACAGCAAATCAAAAACAATTACTAGGACAAATACACCAATCGTTCCACCTAAATTTGAAACTTGGGTCTCCAGCTCTTTGTGAAATCCAGAAGAAGCTCGTAGCCTGCAGTTTTGCAAAGATCGACTCTATACATTGGGCTGTGTTGGAAGAGAAAATAATCCCATTTCTATTCTTCCAAAACATCCAAAAATAGCAATACATCACTGTAGTCAATGCTAGCCTTTTCTTCCCTTTGAGGCCCAATTTTCCGGCCCATAACAGTGGGTTGAGGGAGGTAGACTAAATCACCATCGATGGCCCCCCAACTTATAATCAGCTCCAGAATCTTTTTTGCCTCACAATGAGAGAATATATGCTCAACAGATTCTTCCTCCTGATTGCATAATGAACATAAAGTATTAATCAATAAAATGCCCTTTTTCACCAGATTTTGTTTTGTGGGTAACCTGCCATAAGCTACTCCAAACTAACACATTAATTTTAGAGGAACCCATTTTACCCAATCTATAGGAGAATGTTTGGAAAATGACAAATTAAAATCATCAAAGGCCACTCTAAGCGATGACAACGAGAATACACCGGTAGGTTCAATAGCCCAAGTAACCTCACCGTTTTCACCCGAACTGTGTCTTTAATATTCATATATCGATATTCATTGTGCTGTTCATCCAATTGTTAGCTGTTATCGAGTCTTACGCAACACAAAAAGCAGATTTAAGAGTAGTCAACATTTTCTCATCATTTTAAGGCCATCAAATTTGTTTTTTAATTTTTAATCATCCATTTTAATCAATTTTATTTGAACATCCATTTTAAATCATTGTTGTTGTTGATCAAAATCTTATCTCGTTTATCGTTAACTCATTGTTGCTAACAATTTTTGTTGCGGTTAATCAACTCGCACTAAATTGATTTTAATAATTATTTTAGTTGATTAAATTTTTGATCAAATTAAATCATTCCGAGACGATCATTTTTTTCAGGTATCACAATGGATTATCCAATGAGATCTTTTGCAAAAGTAATAATTGAGGAAGAAATTAAGAAGTGGCGAGTGTCAAGATATAGTTTTATACAAGAGGAGACCATTACTCAAGCATTGTATGATCGTATGTTTTCCTTGCATACTAAAGTTTGTGCTGGATGGAACAGACAAAATGCAAAACTCAAAGAGCTTACACAGGAAAATTCTGATTTAATTGCGAAACTCAAAGAGTTTGAACAGAATTCTAAACAGTTACATTCTGAGAAATAGAAAGCAGATAATTTGTCCACAACCAATGCAAAGTTAACAGATCAGGTGTCCACAGTGTCTGTGCAATTTCAACTTGCCGAACATATATGTAAATCTTATGCAGTTGAATTGGAGCATAAATAAGCAGATATTGCGACTGCGATGAATAAGGTTAAAGAATTGACATAAGCCAATGCCGAGATGAATGACAAATTGTCTTCTGCGTTGAAAAATGATACAAATATCATAGACAAACTGTGTGTTGAGAAAGCTGAGTTGAAGGAAAAAGTCAAAGAACTTGAACAAAAACTGCATGTGTCAATTCAATCATATGTTCCTCGTTCAATCTTGGAGAGGAAAATATCTGAACTGCAAACGACACTGGACACTGAGATAGTACAGTTTGAGAAAGAGAAGAAAGAGTTAATGGCTAAAATTCTGAATGCTGAGCTTAGCGCTACAAAACTTGCTGAATCAATCAAGACTTCCGCTGACATTATTAATTTTGATTCAGTTTCACATTGTAGTAGCCAATCTGATTCTTATTTCTCTGTTGCAGGTTCTGAGCTTTCAGATAAAGATTTCATCAACACATCAACTGCTATGAAGACTCCTAAGACCACTGAATCAGTTAGATCTTCTTATCCAGTGAAATCACCTACAGCCGCAACGACTCAATCTCTGAAACAAAACCCCAAACAGAAACAAGTTGCTTGCAATTATAAACAGAATACTTGTGCTTCAAGTAATTCTAATTTTGCTTGTTCTGTGATTACAGATAATCCATCAGTTTCAAAGCCTACGAAATCATCATAGATTAAAAAGAAGAAACCTTCTGAATCTGCACCAAGTGCATCCGAATTTATAATATCGAAGGTTATAAATGATGATTTCTCATCAAATACAACAACGAGGATTCCAAAGAAAGAGAATAGAGCTGCTAAGCCAAATCTTATCTCTCATAACAACAACAGACGCCGATCTTTCTCAAAACCAAGTTCAACAGGGGAGTTTGTGCTCAAAACAGACGTCATGTATCCATTTGTGGTTTACTCAGCCAAACACTTAATCCGCCTGTTAAAAGAGAAATTTTGTAAGACGTCACGCATTAAACAAGAGTTTGTTGTTACAAATGGAATTCCTCAGTGGCATTCAGGACCATTGAACCGAAAGGTCCATAAACATGTTATTGCAACAAATACACAAAAATGTATGCCCAAACCTGCGACTAACAAATCTGGACCCAAACAGGAATGGGTACCACTTTTTGTTAATCCGTTTTGCAGGTAATACAAAAAGAGCCATTGTTGGAGCACAATGAATATCATTCAGACTGCAGTGAAAATCATTGTGTTCAGCGTGCTGATTTGTTTTTAAATCTCATAATTTTTCAAACAAGATGGAGATTCCCTGCAGTTCAATTACGGAGTTTCATTTTGTTCAGCATTAGCCCGAGTGTAATGTCTGAGAAGCTTATTTTGTGCAGTTTTATCATTTCATGATATAACTTGTTTTAAACTGGATTGTTTTTTGCTGGGGAAGCAAAACTTTGTATCTTCGCCTAATTGATGAAAAACTGATTTTTATGCATCAATTTAGGGGGAGTTTGTTTTTATTGCTTTAATATTTTTTCAGAAAACTCCAAAATCATTCAAAAATTGAAAAGTCAAAAATATTCAAATATTGAAAAGTCAAAAAACATTATAAAATTTTTAAAATTCAAAAATATTTTTGCTTTTCATATATTGTTACTTGTTCAAGAAGGTATTCATTCATTGCTTCATTCTCATACCTTTCTTGATTCATACTTTTGTTGATCTTTTGAAAGATCGCCTTTCATTTCTACGTTTTCATCTCAACACTTGTGCTGAATGTTTCAAATCCTTCTATGCTGAATGTTTCAAATTCTTTCTTGAAACTGCTCATTCATGATAGATATTATTCAAGTGATCGAAACGGCACCATGAGTGAGGAAGTGTAGGCATTTATACTCCTATAGTCTATCCAGAACCGGAAGGACCTGCCCCAGGAGCTCACCATACTCTAGAACGAGATAGTAAGGGTTACTTACTCGGTCAACTAGGTGAGCAGAATCAGTTATCACAAGATACTGATTGATGTGCAGAGATAAAATGAAACTGAAAGGGGTGGAACAGGAGATGGGGTACATAGGATCAATAAAATATCTTGAGCTTACTGTTAAATCTTTTTGTGACATCATTTGTTCAAATATCCTGATTGTTCAAATTCCCTGATTGTTCAAATCATCCATGACAATCTTTCTCAACATCGAATTTCTTGAAAATCATTTTTGTTGTATCTCACATGATTTCTCATACGGTTACGAATGATAACAAGTGTCCATAGGTGTCCAACAAACAGAGATACATACATAAATTTGGAAAGAGAGTTTGAGGGAGAAGTTGAAAAATAGTTAGTGAGCTGTGGGTGAGACAAGATCAAAAAAAAAGAAAGATCCTTACCAAATAGTATACATCTGGGTAGCCACATCTACTACTAGATCTCATTCGTTGAGATTTGGTATTGAAATAGACATCATGGACCCAGTGATACAATGCACTAACCCCACCCAGCTACTCAATTATCTCTTAAAAGATAATTGTTTCAACTTCACACGGAGAATTAACACATTTCTATTGACATCTCACTTGGAGATTGTTGATATTGAAACAAGGATGACAGCTACTCCGGTCCCCGACTTCTTTCATGCACTTATCGAGTCTAGAGCTTATTTGAATATAAATTTCATTTCTTATGACACATGGTAGAAATATTAAGTATATCTAGTTTTCGTAACTACCAGAACATCTTGGAGTAATATCTTTTGTGATATTCACGATGATTAGATGGAAATCCTACCAGAATCAACGTTATGCCAGTTCTGAACGTAGGTCACACAGTTTATTTAAATTGTTGTGTTAACGAGAATCTATGTGATCTCGGTGTTTTCCATGGGAACTTTGAGACGGTGCATTAAAGACTATCTCTGCTACTTTCATTGCCATATCATTGTAGTGACACCATTATTCAATTGAATCTCATGATGAGGGTTCAAAGCTTCAAGTGTTCAACATATTCAGGTCAAAATCAAGCCGAATACATAATTCATGTACATGATGTTCATGAAGAATCCTGATCATCATGAGGGGGAGAAACTTTAATACAAATTCAGTTGATTTTGAGCTTATTGATCAAGACATGATTCATGTGTTAAGGGGGAGACTAAGAGAGCTAATCCATCATATATGTCAAGTCAAGGGGGAGCAAAGAAAGAACAACAGAAGAAAAGAATTCAAGTTCAGAACAGTAAAAGTGCTTTATTGAAAATTCAAGAAGTTCTAAAGAAATAAACCTGATCTAGAGCTACATTCAAGGGGGAGAGAACAAATATTCTTCCTAAATCATACTGTTTAAATGCTCAAGATCGCGAATGCTGAAAACCACTACATGCTAAACTTTTCATACAACCAAAGGTCGTATAACCTTAGGTTACTGGTGCAAATCTGAAAATCAAAAGAAAAAGGATGTTCTCGTGTACTTTAAAGATTCAAGTTCTCATCAAGATTTTAAAGTGAAGACTATTCTTAAAATTGAAGAGTTCATTTTGCAAGATGAGAATACATTCTGAAGACATCCAATCAAAGACTGAAGATTCAAAAAGAAATCGTTCAAGTCTTGTCTCCTAAAGCGTTAAAGAATGCAGTAAGAAATCTGCATATTTATAAGAGGAGATTGTTAGACTTCGTATAAAGCTGAAAAGACAAACATCTTCTATTTCTATACAAAGGGGGAGATTGGTAGGTTATAAATATTGTATATAATAGAAGATTACATTTTAGTTGAAGTTTGTATTAAATATACAAACTAGATGGTCAAATATGTAAATACCCTTAGGGGTATATATACTAATGACTAATTGTCATTAGTAAGTTCTTTGTCATAATCACAATATTAAGTGTGTGCTTTAATGATGTTTAAGATTCTCTCTCTAGATTTCTTTGATTATGTTATGTTGATCTTCATTACATTCTTAAAACCTGAATCACTTGGGACAAACAAGGTGAATCATTGACAGGTCGGAAGGAGAGTGTGAGAAATGAAGAGAATGGGATTGGCTCAAAATGTGATGACAAAGGTTTGGTGGTTGGTTAATTTGGTGAGTGGGAGGTAGTTAACCCGGGGGATTGGTCAATTCTTCAATGTTATCTGAGTGTGTCTGCTCAGGCACAGTAATAGGCTCTCCCATGGCTCTAGAAAGTGTGAGCTGAGTAGACACCACACCCTGGTTTGGCTGTTGGGTTAGATTGAGCCTCGAAGTTAGCACCTTAAGAGTAGGTGTCTCCCCCTCAACTCCTGCCAGTGGAGGTATCAGTGTGATATCAGCTCTAGAAGTGTCTTTAGGTGTGACACCACTTTTGGCAGTTTTTCTTATGTAGGTTTGGAAAGTATCCTTGGTAGCAGTGGGCACACCAAGGTTGGCTTCAGATTGGAGTTTTAAATGGATAGAAGGTGGAGGAGATGGGTTCGACTGTGTTGGTTTGACCACAGTCTTATCTCCAAATGAAGATGGAGAATAGTGAGAAGAAGAAGAGAGTGGATAAGTCATACCTGTTTTGGGTCCGTCAACTAATGGAGACTCTGAAGATGGAAGAGGGAAGGATGAAGATGTAGAAGACTCACCCTCAGCTTCAACTTCAAGCTCAGCGTGAGCAGATTGCTCAGCTTGAACTTCCAGCTCAGTTGAGCTGCTCCCCCTTGGTCAGACTCCTCAGCTTCACTTTCTGAGGATGCTCCTTCAGCAATCCAGCGAATGGGCACACTTAGTCCCTCTTGCTCTGGAAAGATGTCATTGTTGAACATCTTTGAGCTGAGTGCTGGTGTTAAGAACAGATCATGTCCAGCCTCGCAAATTTCACTCCCCAGCTCAGCTTAAATCACCAAGGACAAGTACCTTATGAATGGCACATGTAGGTCCCTTGGTGTCTTCATCACTTGGACCTTGAGCTCATTGAAGATTATCAGAACAAAATGTAGATTCCTTGCATAGAACATGTTGTATAGCAACTGCATCTCGAACTCGTTGACTTGGTCCAATCCTCCAACCTTGGTCCCTAGTGAACGGATCACTGTAGAAACTATAAAACCCCATCCGGTTGGAAAGGTAGCTTTCTTAATGACACCCTCGATTTGTGGGTGACCCATTCTTGGCAGAACTGATCTTGCTACCTGTCTTGTCACGGTAGGCTCGAACACATCATTTTCAGGGAGGTGTAGAATCTCCCTTAGCCTTTGAACTGTAATTACTACTGTTCTCTCCCCATTCAGAACGGTTCCTCTAATTTCTCCTCTATCGTGGTCAACGACACATGTATACCAGAATTTTAAGTAAATGTTGAGGAATAATGTGAATTGGTGCTCCGGTGAAAGCGAATGCCAATGGGCATTTTCGAATGTAATCCACCCAGGCTTCATAACCTCTGCCCCGCTTTCGCTCAGGAATAGCAAGGCAGACACATTGATTGTTGATTTTAATCAACAGCACTCCGTTGTTCTTAAATATAGCACCTCGTACCATTCGATCACTAAGATTGAGAATGATCCCGTCCATCGTAAAATAATTAGATTTGAATTCGATTCACACTTAGTAATATCGTATTTTGCACTGAGCGATGAGGGTTTCAAGTTCGGATAAACGTTTAATTGCATGTAGCAATTGAGGTGTTTGGAGAAGGTATATTGAGTATTGCAGAAGTAGAAAGATGAGAGAAAGTAAGCGTAGACTCTGAATGACAGTTACAATCGATATATATACCTTATTGAGGAGAGAGAAAAGTTAACGTTGGAAATCCCTTTTTATCCGTTACACTTACTAACTTATGGATAGATATAACCGGAATCGAGATGAAACACATCGTATTCCAAAGGATAATTTGGTAAACTAACACTCTTGACTAACAAAAATATTATTTACACTGTTGTATTACACCAATACATAATCGGTAAAAAATATAATTTGAGACTGACTCAAACATAATGCCTCATAAATTAAGAACACACAGTAATTAAAACATGGATTGGACATACCAAGCTGAGGAAACTTATCACTCAGCGTGAAGCACTCAGCTTGATTTTAGCACTCAGCTTTAGATTAACAATCAGCTTGAGTTGAGCACACAACTCAGATTCAATGACACTTAGTCATTTTTATTTGAGACTAACTCAAACTTATATGTTAACCGTTGGAACAAACCAAATGTGTGAACTTATCACTCAGCTTGACCAAGTGAATAGTTTATAGTAACATATCTAGAAACTGTGCACTCAGCTTAACACACTTAGTCTTTATCAAGCTTATACTCGGTTGTAGAAACTTATCTAAGGGTTGAGCATTCCCAATTTACTTAGCAGATAGGAAAACCTTCTATAATTAAGTAGTTTTGTAAATATATCTGCTAATTGATCATCTATGGAGATAAAATATATTTCAACTTTACCTTTTTCCACGATGTCTCTTATGAAGTGATGTCTAATTTCTATATGCTTTGTTCTTGAGTGGAAATCTGTTGGATTATGTGCAGAGATAATTAATGGGCACATTGTATCCAATGTTATAATAGACTAAAGGGTCACACTGCTACACACCCAAACCAGAACAGTTGGATTTCACCATAAATCTGTATGGAAATAATTAATCAGTTGGATTAATTATTAAAGAGAAAAGTAAATAATTAATTAGTAGTATTAATTATTAAAAAGAGAGAAATAATTAATTAATCAGTTTGTATTAATTATTAGAAAGGAAATAAATAATAAATAGTTATTTATTATTTAAAGAGAAATTAAATATTAAGTTTTAATATTTAACAGACCAGTTAATTAATAGTTAATTAATTAACTAGTAAAGTCCAGGGGTTAAAGTGAGAAGATTGAAAGTTTAATTAAAACCAGTGGGCTTTTAATTAAACGGGCTTAGGTCCATCTAATCCTTATATATATCCTTAAGCCTTAAGGATTAACATAAGAAAAAAAGGGGATTAAGGAAGAAATACCTAGCCACCACTCTCCTTCTCTCTCTCTCGTCGCACTCTCTCTCGGCCTCTCTCTCTCTTCTCTCGTCGAAGTCGAAGAAGTAAAACACCAATGGTGTTTTGCGACTTGAAAGGTCGACGCATACACACACATACATTCTCAGTTTTTTGAGTATCGTTGTTTGGTAATCCAGGAGCGGTCTAGCAGCCAGTTCCAAGGAGGTGTAGTAGTGGTGGACTTATTTTAGCAATCCCTTTTTAACTGACAATCTGATAAGTATCAGTCAATTGTGTGATGAAAACCCTTAAGTGGTATGAGAGCCTCGGCTCTATGATCCATAGTTTCTAGTTTTATCTGTTTTTAGATTAAGGTTTTATTCTTAATTCTCTACTTGTTCTTGAGATTTTCGAAAATCAAGTAGGTAACAAAACAGTTTGTTTTTGTTATCAGGTTTATCCTATTAATTAGGAAATTCAAACAGTTAGTTTGAATGGTTAAAAGGATCATGATTTTTGATAAGGATAAGTTTGAATGAAGTTTTAAATTAAACAGTTTGTTTAATTTGTTAAACCTGGTTTATATTTTTAGTTGGTTTGTTTGATAGTTGAATGATCTTCTTCATCTTGTTTCTTCTCCTTATGTTTTTCGAAAACCATAAGGGATAAAAACAAGTTTTCTGTTTTTATCCAGTTAATAAAAGGTTTGTTTTTTAACCAGTTAGGTTTAAACCAGGTTTGTGTTTAAACGGTTAAAAGGGATAAACTTTTTATCTAAAACTTGATCTTAACCAGTTTTTGAACGTATTTGTTTAAAAGGGTTGAAATCTAGTTTTAGGATAATTAGTTATTAATAAAACAAGTTTTGTTGAAATTAATAATTAATTGTTTTTTGGTTTTTGAATTAAGTCCAATTTTTTTAATCAGGATATTTAAACAGTTAGTTTTAATAGGTTAAAAGGGATTTAAAACATTCATGTATTAATCGGAAAACGGGAACCAAGATCATCACCGTGTTGGGTGGTGATCGTTAGCGGCGCTAAGGCCAGGCGGGCTTCGGCCCAAGGGGTTTCGGCCCAATGTGTTCCGCGGCCCAAGGGGTTGCTCGGCCTAAGAGATGTTGGCCCAAATAGTTTTTCGGATTAATGCAAAAAGGATTATTAATTTTTAGCAATAAAATTAATAAGATGTTATATAAACTAGTATTATATGTTTTAATTAGTTTAGTTAAAATATATATTTTAGACATTTATTTATTATGACTAGTTTAGTCATTTTTGAATAAATTCTAAAAGGGGCAAAGTTTATATAACAAAATGGAGAAACAAATAAGATAATTTTTAATTGACCAAAAGTTGTCGGTTTTAAGTTTTTGGAAAACTAGTAAAAGCCCGACATGGGATTTCATTCAAGTTTTCGAATGAAGTCAAGTTTCTCAAAGTTTTTGTTAAAAAACTATTTTTGGTCAAATAAATTTAATTAGAAGATCATAATTCTCTCTTTGGTTAATAGGTATTAATCAAAAGGGTAAATGAGAATGTTTGAACAAATCAGGTTATGTGCTTAACAGCACCGTTTATTGTTTTATATATTGTATCTGCGTGGTTGTCTTTTATATATAGTGCTTATATATAACTGCGTGGTTGTGAAACATATAGCTATAGTTTTGCCGACTTAGGACTCGTTTTTCCTTTTTCCTTCTTTTTTCCTTTTGGTTTTGGGAAGGCCTACGCGCCACTTACAACCCCATTCAATATTGTATTTGTAATAGATTAGTAATAGTTTAATCCCTCAACCGAAATGGACTCGAAAAAGGTGATCAAGTAAATGATGTTCTCCACACGAAGCACGGATACTTCGGGGAGGTGTCAAGGCTAGTGGGAGCAGCACATCAAGAAGGCGAATCCAAGTTACTTTATCCTTAGGTTTGACCTTAGGATTAGTTGCCAAAACTATAGGGCTTTATATGCTTATTATTATCTGCATGGTTGTGGTTCTTTTATTTACTATTTTTCATATAGATATGTGACATTTATATGATGCTAAATAAAAAGGGATTTAATAACAGGTTGTTATTAAACAGTGAAAAACCACATTTTATGACAAACTAGAATACGACTACAGGTTGCTAGTCGTGTTAGTTAATTTTTTATAAATTTAAAAGTTTTGTCAAAATTATAAGGTTGTGTTGGGAAATTCGCTAAGTCATTGAAACTGTTGAACATGCAAAGGTAAAACTGTTAGAGTATTTTGGTGATAACAGTTGTAACTAACAATTGCTGCAAGGTTTACAACTGTTAGTACAAAAGTTCAGAACTGTTAGTTAACAAAGTCAAAAACTATTTGAAGACCTTGAAGCTGAAGACTGTTAGAAGACTAAAGAACTGTTGTGTTCATTAAACAGTTTCTGTTGAGCTATATTTGGAAAATCCTATCTTTGAAGATATCTCGAAATACTTTGAAGATTATCAAGATTATCTCAGAAGATAGAAGATTACCTAACTGTCAACAATTCAAGGAGGATCAAGAGTCTATATATACTTCATTAGATGATCAATTAAGCACGACAATTTGATCTCATTATTCAAAGCATTTGTTCTTATTGTTATTTAATTTTTTTCAGAAAGTGTTTTTAGCCTCTAAGTTTCTTGTTGAAACCTAAGAACAGTCTGTGTTCTTCGTCTAACAGAATAAGTTAGATTGGGGGTGAAGTTTGCTTTTGTAATCATTCTGGTTGATTAATAAAACTACTGTTTGATTGAATTAATCTTTGTTTAAAACCTTCTTTAATCAATTAAGTGTGATTCCGCAACTTCTTAATTGATTGTGATCATAGTTAAAGATTAACTTTTATTTTACTCTGATTTATTATTTAAAAGTTAGTTCTTGTTATTTGATATAATATATATCTGATCCTGACAAGTGGTATCAGAGCCTTATCATTAAGGTTCCTTTGATCACCAGTTGAAGGTTTTTGCTTTACCTTGCTTTATTTTTCAAAACTGTTTTTTTTAAATCAATTTGTTTCAATGGATTCGGGAGGTTCTTCTGATAACAGTGGATCAGGGTCCAACATTCGTGTTCCCATGCTCAAACCATCTGATTTTGAGATGTGGAAACTAAGAATTAAACAGCATGTCCAACTAATGGACTATGCTGTTTGGCAAATCATTGAAACTGTTCCTACTAATCCCATTGAACTGGATGAGAATGGAAAACCAAAGAAGAAACCACCACCAAAGACAGATGCTGAAAAGAAGGATAGAATGATTGAGATGAAAGCCCTCAGCATCCTTCAGATTGCTATTCCCAATGAGTATCAACATCAATTCAAGAAATTTGATGATGCTCATGAACTTTGGAATGCTCTGGAGAAGAGGTTTGCTGGGAATGCTAGTTCTAAGAGAAACCAAAGAGACCTTCTTAAACAAGCCTATGAGAACTTCACCAGTGGGAAGAATGAGAGTATCACCCAAATCTTTGATAGGTTTTACAAAATGGTGAGTCAAGTGGAGAGTGCTAAGGTTAGGCTTGATCAAGATGAGATAAATAGAAAATTTCTTAGGTCTCTAGGTGATGAATGGACTGTGTTTGCTGCACAATGGAGAACCAAGGATTCTCTTGAAGACATAGAGTTAGATGACCTCTATAATAGTTTGATAGTGTTTGAGGGAGAGATAGAGGGAAAAAGAAAAACTGCTATCCCTAGCCATAATGCTGCTCTCCTATTTTCCTCAGGTATGGAATCAAACCATTCATTAACTAACTCTCTTGATAGTGGTGCAGGTACTAGTTCTGTTGTTGGACTAGATATGAATACTCCAGATGCAGTTCTTGAAGCTTTTCTTGCCAGCCATGCACATTCAACCCTCACCAATGAGGATCTTGAACAAGTGCACCCTGATGATCTTGAGGAAATGGATCTCAAATGGCAGATGGCCATGCTTACCGTTAGAGCCAAGCGATTCATTAAAAGGACTGGAAGGCAAAACATGAATTTCAGAGCTGATGGCAAGGCTGGATTTGACAAGTCAAAGGTTAGATGCTTCAAATGTCAACAACTTGGCTACTTTGCAAGAGAATGCAGATCTGGTGGACAAGTTCAGAATCAAGGTCAGAGGCCAACTCAGAACCATACCTCCTCAGCATTGGTCTCACAAGAAGGCAATGGATTTGATTGGAGTGATCAAGCAGAGAGGCTACAAGCAACAAAGCTTTGATGGCATTGACTGACTCCTCCATCAAGATGGATTCTCCAGAATCTGAGGACATACAGGTATCTTCTAAACTATGTCCTGGTGAATGTAGAGCTATTGTTAAGAGATTTAGAGAGCACAATAAGAAAGTATGTGCTGCTCTAAGTAAAATGGAGGAGAGAAGGTATGAGTATACTGCTGTGATAGAAGATTTTGAAAAGAAAATTAAAGACTATCAGGCTAATGAACTGCAAATGGACTATGATAGAAAATATCATAAGTGGGAGAAAGAGCAGTTTCAAGATGAGATTGATAGTCTGAAAAGGAAGTTGGTTGAAAAAGAAAGCAAGGTGGATGAACTCACAAAGAAATTGGAGGGTGTGGACATTGATCTTGGAATGTTCAAGGCTGCAAACCTTAAGCTTGATACTCTGCTACAATCTCAAGTGAGAGACAAGGTGAAAACTGGTCTAGGATACAAACAAACCCCACCTCCATACAACCAAAACTACATAACTCCAATGTCTGAGGTAGCTGACAGATATGTTAATGAACCTTTGGAAGATGAACTTAAGTCAGCTGATCCAAAGTTTGAGAGTTATGAAGATGAAGTTGTGTCAGTAGTAAGTGTTGAAGATAATGAGGAAGTTGTGAAGAAGGATGAAGGTATTCCATATGAAAATCACATCCTGTGTGAGCCCATTCCCACAAAATCATCTTTGCAACCTGTGGTGTTTGTAAAAGCATCCACTGAACCCCTCACCAATGAGCCAAAACCCTCAAAAGTTGTTAACTCTATTAGCAGTTCCACAACTGTTACAAATAGTCCCCATCTTTACACTAACAGTTCCAACAAGAACCCAAACAGTTCTAAGCCAAAAAGCCCAACTGTTAGTACCAAAGCCAAAGGAAAGGAGAAAGTTGGTGAAGTTATGTATGCCAAGAAGAAAATGGAAGCTTCAAAATCTCAGGCTAAACCCAAGTCTAAGAAAAGGCATACTGAAGTGCCTGCATGCACATGTCAAAAACATGGTGTCCAAAAGTTTCCTCAATCTGCAGCTGTTAGAGGCAATCAAAGAAATAGGAACCAATTCTGTCACAAAGAACTGGTTTACCTATTGTGAAAACCAAAAAGTGCTACATTTGTGGAAGATCTAATCATTTAGTTCAAGATTGTTACTATAACCCACAGACCAATGGCACTCAAAACAAAAGTCCCAAACTACAGAATAACAGTTCTAAAACTGTTAAGTCAAAACAGATCAATAGTTCTAAGACTGCTAAGCCAAAACTGGCAAACAGTTCTAAAACTGTTACATCCAAACCAACTAACAGTTCCAAAACTGTTTTAGCAAAACCAAAAACTGCTGGTTTGGCTTGGATGAAAATTCAAAAACAAACTGATTCTGGAGAGGGTAAGACTGTTCTTCATACTGAAAATCAAAAGGAATCACGAGTTGATTCATCTGTTTTATCAACTCCACCAGCTGTTTGTTCAAAGGTGTCCACTGTTAATCACAACAGTTGGAAACCACATGTTCTTACAAAGTATTCTTCACACAAGTTAGAGAAATCTAATTTGGATGAAATCAAAAAGAACAAAACTCTGTTTAAGTATTATGACTTGAACGGTGTACCCAAGACCTGCATGGCCTGGGTACTTCCTGCTACTAACTGATTGTATTTGTGCAGAGCATTCATAGGACGAATCAAGGAGGAATTTGGCATGTGGATAGTGGATGCTCAAGGCACATGACTGGAAATCCACAATGTTTGAAGGATTTCAAAAGAATCAATGGAGGATTTGTAGCATTTGGAGGAAATCCAAAGGGAGGAAAAATCACAGGTAAAGGAGCTGTTGAGGCAGGTACACTTACATTTAATGATGTTTTCTTTGTTGAACAGCTTAAGTACAATTTGTTAAGTGTATCTCAAATCTGTGACAATGGAAACAAAGTTTTGTTTACAGATTCAGAATGCATTATTCTTTCAAAAGATTTTAAATTAAATGAGAAGGATGTTCTTTTAAGAACACCTAGAAAAGATAATGTATATTGTCTTGATCCACAAAAGATTGCTAAACAAAATGTGTTAAGCTGTTTACTCTCCAAAGCATCTCATGATGAGTCTGCCATTTGGCATAGAAGGATGTGTCACATGAATTTTAAAACCATGAACTTGTTAGCTAAAAACAGTTTGGTAAGAGGTTTGCCCCAAAAAGAGTTCTCATGTGATGATCATTGTGTGGCATGTCTTAAAGGCAAGCAACACAAAACTTCTTATAAGACCAAAGAAGTTTCTTCTATTACTGCACCTTTACAATTGTTACACATGGACCTTTTTGGTCCTACATCTGTGGTGAGTATAGGGAAGAAAGCGTATTGTTTAGTCATAGTTGATGACTTCACCAGGTTCACATGGGTTCAATTTCTTAGAACAAAGGATGAAACAACTGAGTTAGTTAAGTCTCTTATTCTTAAAATTGAAAATCAATCTGATTTGAAGGTGAAAGTCATTAGATCTGACAATGGTTCTGAATTTAAGAACTATGAGCTAAACAGTTTTTGTGAAAGTAAAGGTATTGAAAGACAGTTTAGTGCTCCTAGGACTCCCCAACAGAATGGAGTTGCTGAGAGAAGGAATAGGACTTTGATAGAGGCTGCTAGGTCAATGTTAGCCGATTCTAGGCTTCCAATGACATTCTGGGCAGAAGCAGTGAACACTGCCTGCTATGTTCAGAATAGAGTACAAGTAGTCAAGTCCAAAGGGAAAACTCCTTATGAGTTGTTTCTCAAGAGAAAACCTTTAATCAACTTCTTCAAACCGTTTGGTTGTCCGTGCACTATCCTTAATACCAAGTCACAGTTAGTCAAGTTTGAGAGTAAGGCTGAAGAAGGTTTCTTTGTAGGATACTCCACTCAAAGTAAAGCTTATAGAGTTTTTAACAATGTCACTAGAATCATAGAAGAGAGTATGAATGTCTCTTTCAATGAAAATAGGATCAATATTGCAGGTAATGGACCTGATTGGTTATTTGATATTGATGCATTGTCTAAATCTCTTTCTTTTGAGTATTCTACTGAAACAGCTACAGGTACCCCAACAACTGTTGGTGAAAATCATCAAACATCTTCCTCCAGCCCAAACAGTTTTGACACTGTTAGCTCAAAACCAACAACTGTTGGTTCAAACAAAGTTACTGAAGACTTTGTTGTGATTCCTATGCTTCAACAAGAGTTCTCCAATGCTGTTGATCCATTGATGGATGCTGAATCTTTAAAGGACATGGAATCCCATGATCCTCAACACCACACTGACTCTGCTGATCAAGTGTGTGATAACGCTGAAAATTCAAGTGAATGTGAGTTTGATCTGTCTAATCTAGGGGATGAACTGACTGAAGAAAACATTCCTACATCAAGAGTTCACAAGATTCATCCAATATCACAAATAATTGGAAATCCAACCACTCCTATCAGAACAAGGAATATGCTGCAAAATGAAAATAGTGGTGTGGATCTTGCCCAATTTGACGTGAATGCTTGCTTTTTGTCTCAAATAGAACCAAAGAAAGCAATTGAGGCATTGAAAGATCCTTCATGGGTAGAGGCAATGCAAGAGGAGCTCTTACAATTTCAAATTCAGCAAGTTTGGAAGTTGGTTGAGCTTCCAAGAGGTAAAAGAGTAATTGGCACCAAGTGGGTGTTCAGAAACAAGAAAGATGAAAGAGGGATTGTTATCAAGAACAAAGCAAGACTGGTTGCACAAGGCTACACACAAGAGGAAGGAATAGACTATGATGATGTTTTTGCACCTGTTGCAAGGATTGAAGCCATTAGGCTATTTCTTGCTTTTGCAAGCTTCAAAGGATTTAAGGTGTATCAAATGGATGTCAAGTCTGCTTTTCTCTATGGCACTATTGATGAGGAGGTATATGTGTGTCAACCCCCTGGCTTTGAAGACTCAAAGTACCCTGACAAGGTATATAGGTTAGATAAAGCCCTATATGGTCTACATCAAGCTCCTCGAGCTTGGTATGAGACATTGTCATCCTATCTCCTTGAGAATGGTTTTAAGAGAGGCACAATTGACAAAACATTGTTTACAAAGATTGTTAAAACAGAGATTTTGCTTGTTCAAATCTATGTTGATGATATAATCTTTGGATCCACAAATGACAGCTTGTGCAAAGAATTTGAAGTCATTATGCACAAAAGATTTCAGATGAGTTCAATGGGTGAACTCACATTTTTCTTGGGATTACAAGTCAAACAGAAGCCCACTGGTATTTTTCTAAGCCAATCTAAGTATGTCAAGGACATATTGGACAAGTTTGGCTATCAAGATGTGAAGCTGGCAAGTACTCCAATGGAAACACACAAACAGTTGGGAGCAGATTCTGAGGGGGAGGATGTTGATGTACACCTCTATCGATCAATGATTGGTTCATTAATGTACTTAACTGCTTCTAGACCTGATATAATGTTTGCTGTTTGTGTTTGTGCCAGGTTCCAATGCAGTCCGAAGATGTCACACCTGTTTGCTGTAAAGAGAATCTTTAGATACCTCAAAGGCCAACCAAAATTGGGACTTTGGTATCCTAAAGATTCACCTTTTGATTTGGTGGCATATTCTGATAGTGACTATGGTGGAGCCAATGTGGACAGAAAATCAACCTCTGGAGGATGTCAATTCTTTGGATCAAGGCTGGTCTCATGGCAATGCAAGAAACAAACAACAGTTTCAACTTCAACAGCTGAGGCTGAATACATTGCTGCATCAAGCTGCTGTTCACAAGTGTTACGGATCCAAAATCAGCTTCTGGATTATGGTTTGTCTTTTTTAAATACTCCTATTTTTGTTGATAACACCAGTGCTATTAGCATAGTTAATAATCCAGTGAAGCATTCTAAAACCAAGCACATTGAAATCAGATTTCACTTCATAAGAGACTGCAATGAAAAGAGATTAATCCAAGTTATGAAAATTCATACTGATGATCAATTAGCTGATTTGTTCACTAAAGCTTTTGATGTGAGCAGATTCAACTTTTTGATTTCCAACATTGGAATGATTAACTTGGACTAACAGTTGTTCATTATTCCATGTTTTTCACACTAACAGTTTGCAACTGTTAGTTACGTTTTCTAACAACTGTTATCCTTTAAGTATTCAGAGAGGGAAATGCAATTTCACACATCAGTTTTGGACATATCTGCTGACCTGTCTCACAAACAGTTTTTCACACTCGTGACTGTCCTTGTTATGAGGTAAAGGTAAATTCACTTTCTTGAATCAACAGTTCCAAACTGATAAAGGTGAGTCATTTTGCTTGTTCTATAGTGCATTTGATATGACCAGTCACTGCATGCTATTATTGGAAATTACTGGATATTAATGGTCATTAATGGCTATTAATGGACATTAATGCCTCCTAGTTTCTCTATAAATAGTCTTGCACCCATCCTTCACAAATCACACCTACATTTGCACACTCTTCTCTCTGCAAATGGATACTAACTTTTTCTAATAACCCTCAAAGATATTAATGTTAGACAAAGTTATGTAACCATCCCTGCCCCATTTGTAAGAATGCATGAGCTTTGGCATTACTCATCATGTGTTCTTGAGATGCATGATGATCGAGATAGGTTCACCTTGACACAACATCCAGATCCACGTAGGCCAAATAAACCAAATGATCATATTCGTATAAGAGGTGATTTTGAAAATTTCACTCTCTTCCATGAATTGCCTACACCATGTTGTCTAAGATTCGTCTTGAACCTAGCAGGCACTACAAACTCCGTAGTGTGGTTCCATGTTCGAAGATATAATACTCGTAACCACCAGAGGGCCTCAGATGATGAGGCAGTGGAAGTCACTGTCATAGATGACTAGTTCCACTGCACACCCACGAGGCAAATTATGACAATCGTCTCTGGTGATGCATATGATGAGAAGGTCTACTGCACACCCATTGGTAGGTAGTATGTTTTGACAATTGTCTAAGGCTTGTCAACAGTTGACGGAGAAAGTTGTCTACACTTACGGTGTAGATCATTGTTCTCCCACACCTACGAGACGGCCTTGCACAATTAAATAAGCAGTACCAACAATGGCTCGTGTATTACATGACCATTCTTTAAAGACAGGCTTCTCAGTAAGGCGATGGTGGCACTGTAGAGGCTATTCTGAACTCGATTCTTAAATAACGAAGACAGTCTTGAGCAAGAATGTGATGATGATTGTCTTCCCTTAAAGTTCAGATATGATGATACAAACTGTTATCGATAATTTGTCATATGTAGATCTAGGAGTTAAGACAGTTCTTATAAGCTGTGTTTAGATCTATAGTACAAGACAGTATTGTTTGTCTCAATATTATTGTAGCTCAATTGTGATTATCTTGAATAAAATATATCTTATGTTGATGACTGTGTTCTCTAATGTTTTATTTTTATTGCTTCAGCATTTGATATATGTGAGCTGAAAGTTTGTTTGACAGTTGCACATTTCTGTTTCAATCAATACTAACAGTTTTTCAACTGTTAGCTTATGGCTTCGGCAACTGTTAGACAAAGTCCATGTGCAACTGAGGGGGAGAAATTTGTCAACTAAGGGCGAGAAATGAAGAACAGTTGTAAACCCTAAACAACTGTCAATTCATATAAATGATCAAACAAAAGGGAGTGAACTTTTGAATAACAGTTGTTACATCTTATGAAAATAGTTTCTCAACTGTTAGTTCATTTTTGTCCGTCAACTGTTAAGCTATTAAAAACAGTTTCTCAACTGTTAGTTCATTTTTGTCCGTCAACTGTTAAGCTATTAAAGGGTGCTTTGGTCTTTGCAGGATTTTGGAAGCCTTTGGATTGCGTTCAACAATCGAAACATATATAAACCATTCCCTCCTCAGAGGTTTCTTTACGCATACTGAACTTCGTTTGAACGCTAAAACCCTAGAATTCTGCTATCAAATCGCCATGGCTCCCCTTCCATTCGTCAAGGAACATAATATGCTTGCTTTTCTTTCAAAACCCGATGATCTTCACATGTTTCACGATATGATTGATTATCTCTCATTGTCCGATCTCAACACTGCACTCACCATCAATCCTACCATATACACTTCTTACATTGATCAGTTTTGGAAACATGCTCAACTTCGAACAACTGATGACGTGCAATGGATTGATTCTACCATTGATGAGTTGACCGTCTCAATCTCTGAGGACACCATTCGCCACCTTCTACAAGTCAATGATAGTGAGGGTGAGTATTCTGATTCAGTTTCACTAGATTTTTTGCATGCCGAGCTTGTTAAGCTTGGGTATGAGGGTCCTTCAGGGAAGGGTACATTCTATAAGGGACAATTATGTGCTCACTGGAAGTATTTGATTCATACTCTCCAGCAGTGCATCAGTCCTAAAAGAACAGGATGGAATGAATTTGGAAGCAACATTGCATTGGCCTTAATCTGTTTGGCCAACAATCGTTGCTTCAACTTTTCAAAATTAATTTTCAATGGCATGGTAAAACATCTAGGGACCAAGTATGGTCTCTTTTTGATGTATCCTCGATTTGTGCAAGTATTGTTAAACTTTTTGATGCCAAATCTAAAAACACACAAGAGGGTCATTATTCCCTCTGCTCATGTGGCTTCCACTTTGAGCAAACTGTTGATTAATGGCAAGAGTTTCTCTGGTGCCATAACTCCTCCACTCTCTGAAATGGTGGAGTTTCTGTCAAGAAACAGGACTGCCAGTGTTGAGCATGAAACCCATCGTATTGCTACACCACCAACACTGGAACCCACAGTCCAAGATACTCAAAATTCCCAACCTGCTTCTTTTGAAAAATCTACAACACAAGCCCCTGCACTAAAAGTATTTAGAAAGAAGAGGAAAACTGTTGGTGCTCCTTCCACCACAGTTAGAGAACCCCAAACTGTTAGCCCTGCACAGGTGCATTTACCTGTGCAGAATATCGAAAGGGAACCTTTGGTGCTGTCTCCCAGGCACAATGAGGAGGTGATCATTCCTCAAGAGGGTGATCATATGGTCTTTGAGGCTGACACTACTGTTTTATCCGCAAGGGATAAACAGGACAGTGTTAACATAGCTAATACCTCAACCATGGCAACAGAGACTAGTAAAACAGTTTCTGGTAATCCCCAGAAGCAAGAACAGAGGGGTACTGATGGTGACACTCAGGGGAGTCAACCACCAGTGAAAAATGTCAATGATATGGTCACAGTGGAAACACTAACTGACATTGAGACTAGACTGAAACAACATGCATTGACGGATCCTAACTTCGCACCTTACCTTGCTGCTCATTTACACCTAAAGAAAAGGATTGCTCTTCAAAACAAAAGGATAGTTTCTCAAGATGAGAAGATAAAAGAACTGACTGAACAGTTGGAGAAGGGAACCGAAGTACTCAAGGTGGTAGCAGTTCACAATGAGGTGTTAATAAGGCAAGATAAGCAGCTGAACTTTCTTGATGAGAATCTGAAGAAAGCAACAAATGTTCTTCATACTCATGAGATGTTGCTTAAACCCAAATCCTTGGTGAAAATCTCTTCAACTGCTCAAGCTAAAGGAAGAAGAAAATCCAAGCAGGAAGAAGTTAAACAGACAGTTTCACAGGATAAACAAACAGTTGTTGCTCCAAATGAGCAAACAGTTGCAACACAACAACCAACAGTTGTAACTTCAAATCAATTAACAGTTGCAAGTGTCCAAGCGGTTAATGAAGAAGAAGAAGAACAGCTTTCAAGTGTTGATAGGATGCTAATCAACAGGATGGTATCAACTGCAGATGTTCCAAGCACTGAGATTTTCAAATCGTGGTTAACAGTTAAGCAGAACTATTTGGTTGATATTAGTGCTCAATATTTGGGAATAAGTTCTTCTAGAATGGCACAGAAAATCGATGATGGATGGCTTGATGGAAAGGTTGCTACGTTAGAATCTTTACCTCCAAAGAAAGGGTATAAAGGGATAGTCATCCAGGAAGGAAAGAAAGAATCTGAGTTGCCTCCTGTTTCAGGCAAAGGTAAAGAAATTGTTGTTGTTTGTCCTAAACTCAAGCTTTCAAGACAGCAACAAGAAGAGCGTGATCATGAATTTGCATTAAGGCTAGCAGCTGAGCTAAGAGAACAAGAACAGACTGATTTTGAGATAGCAAAGAAGCTGGCTGATGAGATTACTACTTAGATTGATGAAGAAGAGAAAGTAAAGGAAGCTGCTGGTAAGGGAGTAAAAAGAAAAAGAGTTGTAAAGAAGAAAACAGTTCCACCTCCCAAGCCAGTAGTGGAAAAGAAGAAACCCCAATCAGTCCAAAAACCCCAACAGTCTGAAGAAAAAGTCAAAACAGGCTTGGTCAAAACTATTTTGCAAGATAGACTCTCAAAAGAGATAAAAGAAAGAATTGATAAATTTGAAGCTCAAAAGTCGCATATCAAAGAATGGAGGTTTGAAATGCTGAGAGTGGAAACTGGAAAGCAGGGTGTCACCATTGTTAGAGAGGTGGAACCAATTGAAAGCTATGTCAGTTTCTCTGCACTGATGGATAGTGTGACCAGGAGAGATGTACAAGAAATGTATGAATATGGGGTAAGTCATTTTGGAAAGGAAGCTGAAATTGAGATAAAAGTATTTTTAGTACATTTATCGAGTATATGCAATCCACAGAGAGTAATGTCAATACTGACAAATGATGAAAGATTTCCTATATTGACTGTGAAAGTTTTTGAAAGATCAAGGGTGTATAATCTTGTGACAAACAATGCTAAAACCTAGTGGTTTGATCTTAATTTTGTTGATCACAGTAGGACCAAGCTGATGTACATGGTAAAGTCAAGGTTCTATGGTCCTGTAAGGTTAAGGGAAGATCTGGGAAGAAGACTGAAAGAAAGGATGGAGCTGATAGAGAAAGAGAAAATGTAATTTTTCTTTCATATTTTGATTATAACAATTTTACTTTGCAGAATTAATGTTAATATGTTCTTTGCTTATGTGAATGTTTCTATGGTTGAACCCTATAAAACAACTTAAGTGTATTGGTCAATACTTTAAGTTAGGGGGAGATTGTTGGGAAATTCGCTAAGTCATTGAAACTGTTGAACATGCAAAGGTAAAACTGTTAGAGTATTTTGGTGATAACAGTTGTAACTAACAATTGCTGCAAGGTTTACAACTGTTAGTACAAAAGTTCAGAACTGTTAGTTAACAAAGTCAAAAACTATTTGAAGACCTTGAAGCTGAAGACTGTTAGAAGACTAAAGAACTGTTGTGTTCATTAAACAGTTTCTGTTGAGCTATATTTGGAAAATCCTATCTTTGAAGATATCTCGAAATACTTTGAAGATTATCAAGATTATCTCAGAAGATAGAAGATTACCTAACTGTCAACAATTCAAGGAGGATCAAGAGTCTATATATACTTCATTAGATGATCAATTAAGCACGACGATTTGATCTCATTATTCAAAGCATTTGTTCTTATTGTTATTTAATTTTTTTCAGAAAGTGTTTTTAGCCTCTAAGTTTCTTGTTGAAACCTAAGAACAGTCTGTGTTCTTCGTCTAACAGAATAAGTTAGATTGGGGGTGAAGTTTGCTTTTGTAATCATTCTGGTTGATTAATAAAACTACTGTTTGATTGAATTAATCTTTGTTTAAAACCTTCTTTAATCAATTAAGTGTGATTCCGCAACTTCTTAATTGATTGTGATCATAGTTAAAGATTAACTTTTATTTTACTCTGATTTATTATTTAAAAGTTAGTTCTTGTTATTTGATATAATATATATCCGATCCTGACAGGTTGGAACTTATGAAGGCCGTTTTGTGCACCTAGTTTAGCTACACATATAAATCATAATTTTAAAACAGTTACTTTTGAAATGGTTTTTCAAAAAACTTGAAAATTAAGTTTTAAAACTTAATAGTAAAACCCAAGAAAATCTTAGATCAGTGTCCTACCCACCTAATGGTACACCCTTGCTGTTAAACGGTACTCGGGTGTCGGAAGTGCCCAAACCTTGGGCATCCGGATTCAAACCATTGCGGGAAGGGGCATGAAAGATTCTGCGATAATCGGGAGTCCTGGCTAGAATTCATGCTGTCTTAGGTTGTGTGATCTATTTTGGTGATAATCGGAAGTCCCGGCCCAAAAAGCACTAGAGTAGAGTTAAACATACTAGACTAGGTCTAAGTGCTCTACGAGGTTCTAGGAGTCGTATCAGTTAGGTACGATTGGTACAGGGTGTTACCTACCAGAAATAACATGACTTGGCGGGAAGTGCCCAAACCTTGCGTCAAGTATGTGAAATATGGGTCCTAGGTCTAATATATATTATTTATAGGTTTGATGATATATGATTAGAAAGTTTATTTGCAATTACCAATTAAACCGAGTTTTTAATTTGTAGATGGCAACAAACGTTACTAGTACTAACAATCTCTCTCCGCTTCATCCTTGAGAAGGACAAGCTTGCCGGTCCAAACTTTCTCACGTGGGAGAGAAATCTCCGGATCGTGCTTAGGCACGAGAGAAAGTGGCATGTCCTAGAACAACCTCTAGGAAATCCTCCTGCCAGCAATGCCAGGGCAGACGCCGGGGAGGCTTTTCAGAAGCGCTCCAATGACGCCCTAGATGTCAGCTGCCTCATGCTTGCGACTATGAGTTCAGAGTTGCAGTCTAGCATGATGGAGACTCCTGCCTACGACATTATCCGCCAGCTGAGGGACATGTTCCGGGAGTAAGCTCGCACAGAACGTTATGATGCCACCAGGGCATTTAACTTGTGCAAGATGGCTAAGGGGACCTCAGTCAGTAACCACGTCATGAAAATGAAAGGTTATATGGACCACCTAGAGAGACTTGGGCACCCAGTACCGTTGCAGCTAGCAACGGATACGATACTCAACTCGTTGTCAGTTGAGTATAAGCCTTTTATAGTCAACTACAACATGAACAACATGGAGAAATCCGTGGCTGAGTTGTACTTTATGCTCAAGACAGCTGAGCAGAGTATCGGGACCAAGTCTAAGGACATTCTCATGGTGGGACATGGCGGACATAAGAAGAGGAAGGGCACAACGGAAAGGGAAAGGGCAAGGCCCAGCCCAGCCAGAGTGCACCAGGGCTAGTAACGACAACAAGGGCAAGAAGCCGAAGCCGAACAAAGCAAGAACCGAGAATCGGTGCTTCAAGTGCGGTGAGGTCGGGCACTGGAAAAGAGATTGCCCGAAGGGTCACGAGGCAGGTGGCAAGGCTGGCCCCTCAGGTATCGTGTGAACAACTTCTTTATCACGTTCTACTTGTAAATTTTTTTACGAGTATTCTAATGTCTTGCAATCGTTTATTGCAGGAGGAGATGGAAAGTGATGCGGCCCAGCATAAAGAGATCCTACGTACAGCTTGCGGATATTATAACAATTTTATATTTCCTAGTTTATTAAACTCTTATAAGTTTATCTAAACATTTTTATCTTGTTTGTTTTTGGAAACTTTTGGATTGAATTTATGGAAATTTTAATTATTTAGTTCATATCCGTGCGCATATTTTATGAATCAAAGATTGGTCCAGTAGTGACTAAAAGAATACCAATAAGTCAAGTCTTGACTTGATTGGTGATTCATGGTGATCTTATGCTGTGATTTGTTGTAGTTACATAAATGCTGGCTCCACTACTCAAAATACTTAAATAAACAAGTGTTGTTTATAAAATTAGATAGTTTTTCTAATTTAACAAGTGTTTAAGTTTTTGTGAAAAGTGAATGTTCAAAGTCTTGAACAAATGGAAATAATAGTCATTATATCTAAGTGAAAATAGTTTTTGATAAAACATTTAAGAAAGTATAAAAGTGATTATGGTAGTTACTATAATCAAGGGAATTTATACTGAATGTTTTAATGGAAAGAAATTTAAAATGCCTTCACAAGTGTTTTGCACTTATGGCAAATTTAATGAAACCACTTTCTGTAATTAGAAAGATGGATATATGGAGATCCAAGTTTTTGGTTTCATAAAATAAATTTCTTACAAAAACTAAGTTTTAAAACATGTATTTAGAACACAAGTTTTAGGCATGTTAGTCAAGGATTGACTAAGGCCTAAAAGGATGTTTTAAAGTAATGCACTTTTTCATAAAAGATAGTGGGAGCATCTGACTAATGTATTTATCAAAGTTAAAAAGTTTTTCCTTTAACTAGTATGATAAATACAAGATTGAACTGTTAGAGTATATTATTATCGGATGTTTTTAGAGGTTATCTAAAATTGTTAGTTCTTAAGAAAGAACTAATCCAAGGAATGCATGATTTATTGAGAGGTACTCAATAAAGATATCATTGCAAGATTTTGAGTCAAGTTATGACTTGAATAAAATTATACACGTTTTAAAATGTTCAACAAGTCAGCTTAATTGATTAGTGTTGACATACACAGGAAATCTAATTTCAAGTTTCTTGCAAGTAGGTGTAAGAAGGTTTATCATTTCAAAAGGATAATAAAATCCAGTATATCTACAAAAGTAATTAAAGTCTTAATTACAGTAAGGTTCTTTTATAAAATCAGAAACTTAGGAGTTATTTCCAGTTTCTCCAAGTTTAAGGAATTTTATAAAATAAGTAAGTCTTGAATTGTTCTTAGGTTGCAAGAACGATTTCTAGCAAAACCAAGAAGGAGTACTTCAGGGTGCTAGTCTTGAGTTTTAGGTTTATAATCACATTATTTTCTTTGTAATCTGTGATAAGTTACAATTTCAAAATAATAAGTAATTTAGATATACACCGTGAATCGAGTAAACGAAATGGTAGAAATTATGAACTTTTATTCCAGGGCGGAATATGGAAGAGTGTAGAAATTAGTTTCATTATTCTTCACAAATTTTGTATGTTTTGGTTTATCCAGGAATAAACTAGGTTTATTCAAAATATTATCCGTGACTACTTATCGTGGTGGGAACTATGATAGGGATATAAAGTCATCGTAATTTTGGGGAAGATTCTAAAGTATGTCGAATATAGCTGCAAAAGGTTTTTGCGGTCCAAAATTGACGGATATTCGTTAAGGTTACGAATATTGGATTGACCCACTGTGAATGTTACTTCGTGGATTCATGTCAAAAGTATTAGTCACATAGGTTATCCTTAAGCCTGAGGTATTTGGTTTGGGTTGCGGTAACTGTTGTCTTCTTAGCTCGCTTTAACGCCATGCCGTAACAGGGTGGTCATAAGGAGCGTGTCTAGATTCAGTGGGAGCCGTATTTCCAAATGCAAATATGCAAGATGGTAATTGCAACTTCTTTTTAGGAGAGATATTTCCGGACCCCTTGACTGATTAGAGAAACTGGTAAGTGCACGGCCGTGCCCAAACGAACTGATCTGTTCTTTGTCGTTTATCACGCAGTTTTGAAATCAAGTATGTCATGAACCAATGTTTGAGTCTCCGAGTTGACTTTCTCCATGCTCATGCTCAAAATTGAAATATCGCGCTGCAAGAGATAAACCTATATATATGCATGTATGTATATATAAAAACGTACCCATTCATAAACAGGGGGTTTATGATAGTTTAGTTTATAAACAGTTAGTTTATAACAGGTTACTTCTAAGCAGGTTGCTTATGAAATTTTATCACAAGTTACTTTGGGGTATAAGAGTTCTTATAACCTGGTTACCCTAAGTGTCTGGCTAGGGACGTCCTTAGGTTAACAATGTGCAGTAACTGTTACTTATCTTGCACAAATGGGAGTCTATTGGATTATGTACAGAGATAATTAATGAGCACATTGTATCCAATGTTATAAGAGACTAAAGGGTCACACTGCTACACACCCAAATCAGAACAGTTGGATTTCACCATAAATCTGTATGGAAATAATTAATAAGTTGGATTAATTTTTAAAGAGAAAAGTAAATAATTAATCAGTAGTATTAATTATTAAAAAGAGAGAAATAAATAATTAATAAGTTTGTATTAATTATTAGAAAGGAAAAATAAATAATAAATAGTTATTTATTATTTAAAGAGAAATTAAATATTAAGTTTTAATATTTAACGGACTAGTTAATTAATAGTTAATTAATTAACTAGTAAAGTCCAGGGGGTCAAATTGAGAAGATTGAAAGTTTAATTAAAACCAGTGGGGTTTTAATTAAACGGGCTTAGGTCCATTTAATCCTTATATATATCCTTAAGCCTTAAGGATTAACATAAGAAAAAAAGGGATTAAGGAAGAAATACCTAGCCACCACTCTCCTTCTCTCTCACTCTCGTCGCACTCTCTCTCAGCTCTCTCTCCTCTCTCGTCGAAGTCGAAGAAGTAAAACACCAAAGGTGTTTTGCGACTTGAAAGGTTGACGCATACACACACACACACACACATTCTCGGTTTTTCGAGTATCGTTGTTTGGTAATCCAGGAGCGGTCTAGCAGCCAGTTCCAAGGAGGTGCAGTAGTGGTGGACTTATTTTAGCAATCCCATTGTTACCGATCAGGTATATTTTCTTATAACCTTATCTGTGGATTGTTAGTTTATCAGAAGCTATGATGATCATTAGTTTTAAGATCCTAACCCTTTTGGGGTTTAGAGGGTTGTGTTAAATCCAGTTCTGCTTTTAGGATTGAACCTGTAGAATCAAACCCAGGTTTGACCAGTTTGTGTCATTGGGTGGTTTGGTCAGATCAAAACTCTTCAAAATCTGGATTATATGTTATGGCTATTGCACTTTGGTTATCATTGAAAATAGGAGTTTTCTTGAAATTCATACCAAAGTCTTGAAGCTGATGTTGCATCCACAGAATTTGAGCACAACAGGTTCCTGCAGCAACATACTCAGCTTCAGCAGTTGAAGTTGCCACTGAATTCTGTTTCATACTTGTCCAGCTTACTAACTTCCCTCCAAGCATTTGACATCCTCATGTTGTAGATTTTTTGTATAATTTGCACCCAGCATAATCAGCATCAGAAAATCTAACCAATTCAAATCCAGAATTCTTTGGATACCAAAGATCTAGATTTGGTGTACCTTTTAGGTACCTAAAGATCTTTTTCACAGCTTGAAGATGTGATTCCTTAGGATCTGCCTGATATCTTGGACAAACACATGTAGCAAACATTATATCAGGTCTACTAGCTGTCAAATAAAGTAATGAACCTATCATCCCTCTATAGGTAGACTGACATATAGACTGACATATAGACTTTCTATCTAAGTCCTTGCTCAGCTTGACAGCAGGTGACATGGGTGTTTTCATGGTTGAACTAGAATCAAAACCATATTTCTTTATCAAATAAAGAACATATTTGCTTTGATTTATGAATATTCCATCAGGCTTTTGTTAAATTTGAAAGCCTAGGAAATATGTCATTTCACCCATCATACTTATCTTGTACCTTTTTGAAATAGCTTTAGAGAACCATTCACATAGAGATTCATTTGTAGAACCAAAGATAATGTCATCTACATAGATCTGTACAAGAATCACTTGTCTTTTACCCTTTTTAATGAAGAGCGTTTTATCAATACTACCTCTGGTGAAGTCTATTGATAGTAGATATTTGAACAGTGTATCATACCAAGCTCTTGGAGCTTGTTTTAGACCATACAAAGCCTTGTCTAACTTATAGACATGATGTGGATACTTCAAACTAACAAATCCAGGAGGTTGTTTCACATAGAATTCCTTCTCAAGTTTTCCATTTAGGAAAGCACTTTTCACATCCATTTGATAGACTTTAAAGTCTTTATGTGAAGCATAAGCTAAGAACAGCGTAATGGCTTCAATTCTAGCAACAGGGGAAAATGTATCATCATAATCTATTCCTTCTTCTTGTCTATACCATTGTGCTACCAGCCTAGCTTTGTTCCTAACAATCACTCCATCCTTGTCCATCTTTTTTCTATAGACCCACTTTGTGCCTATTATTGTATGATCTTTGGGGGCTGGGATAAGATTCCATACCTTATTTCTTTCAAACTCAGTTAATTCCTCTTGCATTGCTTCAATCCAATCTTCATCCTCTAAGGCATTCAGTCTTCTTTGGTTCCATTTGATATAGGAACCCAAAGTAAGCAGCATAGTTTGCGATTGCCTTTGATCTGGTGGTTACTCTTTCTTGAATGTTACCAATCACTTGATCTTGAGGATGATCTTTTAGAAACTTAAAGGTTGTAGTAGGAGATTTTCGTTCTAGACTTGAGTGATATTGAGGACTCTAAGGTGAACCTACATCCTCATTCTCAATTGCAGCATTGTCATCAAACTGTTGACCACTAAGATCTTCAGTCTGAGTAGTATCCTCTCCAAAAGGATTATATAACTCATATTCTTTCTCAGCTTGAGAATCGTTTGGAGGTTGTGATGATCTCTTAGATGTACACACATCAACATCACTGTCATTATCTATGACATACATAGTATTTGACCTTTTGGTTTCCTCAGGCTTTTCAAGCTCACTCAGACTGACTGAATCAGCTTGAACTTTGTCAGCTTGATCAATACTGTCTTCATCAAAGGAGACATGAATTGATTATCTATTGCCTTTCTCCTTGAGTTATATACTCTGTATGATTTGGAGATTGAGGAGTAACTAACAAAAATTCTAGGATCAGCTTTAGGTTCCAACTTATGGAGTTAATCTCTTTGATTCAGCACATAGCATTTTGAACCAAAGACATGGAAGTAACCTATATTGGGCTTTTTTGATTTATACATTTCGTATGCAGTTTTGCCATGTCTTTTGACTATGATTGACCTATTTTGGGTATAACATGCTGTACCAACAGCTCCATCCCAAAAATACAGTTTCAATCCTGCCTCATAAAGCATTGTTCTAGCAGCCTCAATTAAGGTTCTGTTTCATCTTTCAGCAACTCCATTTCGTTGAGGAGTTCTAACTGAAGATAAATTTTGTATTATTCCTTTTTGTTCACAAAATATTCTAGGGTTGAGTTTCTAAACTCAGTCCCATGACCACTTCTGAGTTGCTTAACAGCCTTACCTTTTTGCAACTCTTCCTGTGTGATAAAACTTGTTATCTCCAGGGCAGCTTCACTTTTGGCTTTAAGGAATATTACCCAGGTGAATCTAGAGAACTCATCAACTATTACCAGGGTGTACTTCTTGCCACTTAGGCTTGGAGTACTTATGGGTCCAAACAGATCTATATGTAACATATGCAATGGGTCTGTTATTAAAAAGTTTTGCTTTGACTTAAATGAACCTTTATGATGTTTTCCTTGTTCACAAGCTAAGCACAATTTATCTTTGACAAATGTGATATTTGACAATCCAGAGACTAACTCTTTATTAGATAACATATTTATATATTTGAAATTCAAATGTAACAATCTTTTATGTGATAGCCAACTCAACTTAGGAACATATCGTGAATATAAGCAGGTTTCAGTATAAGGATCTGCAGATTTGAGATCAAGTAGATACACATCTCTTTCTCTCTTTGTTATTAGCACTGGCTTACCCTTTGCATTGTAGATTGTTCCTGCTCTCTTCCTAAAAGTAACCACATTGTCTTCATCACACAATTGACTGATACTTATCCGATTGTGTTTAAGACCTTTAACATATGTAACCTTCTGGAACGTGACCTTCCCAGCATGCCTCTTCCCATATCCTTTAGTTCTTCAATGGGAATTATCACCAAATGTTACTTTAGGACCTTCATCTTCCTAAAATTCACTTAAAAGTCATTTCCACCCTGTCATGTGCCTTGAGCATCCACTGTCCAAGTACCATTTACTTGAACCCTGCACATGAAAAACTAAACATATTAGTTTTGTTTAGGAACCCCCTCTAAAGTGGGTTCAGATGATGAGCACTTAGCTGATTCATCTTATGGAGTTGACTGGTCACCTTGAGCAGGTGTTAAGTCATGCATAGGCTGATCAGCTTGTTCCTTTTCAGGCCTTAGAATTTCACTTTCACAGTCTTTGGCCTCATGTCCTCTACATCCACATTTGTAGCACTTTCTTTTACTAGTAACTACAGGGGGTAGGTTATCCAATAATCCTTTCGAGAATCTGCTCTCAGTTTTAGGATTATAGGTTGTGGATAATTTTTCAACTTTCTTTGCAAGTTGATTCACCTGATGCTCATTGACTTTGGACTTACCTTTGTCATATCTAGGCTTATTATCCTTTTGATGAGAAGTTTGACCAACAAAATTCTTTTCATCTCTTTCATTGACTTTGGACTTACCTTTGTCATGTTCTCTGGACTTACCAGTTTCAACAACTTTAGACTTACCATTATTGTTGTGATATGACTTCTGACTTACAGTTGTCTTCCTATTATTGAAGCTTCTCTCTAAACTAGACAGAGAATGCTGTCTTTTGAAAGGGTTTGGATTTAACCTTTCAATAACAGGCTTTCTTTGAATAGGCTGAGTGCCCAATCTATCATGCACAGACTTACTATAATATCTTAAAGTTGAACACTCATATCCATGATCCTTTGCTTTTACAAACTTATTGTATTTTAGACCTTGATCATGTTTCTTTTCTGAGGCTGACTTCTAAGACTTAATCAGTTGTCTATCTTCCTCAGAATCTGTACTTGCTATATCATCATCATCAGCTGCATAAGCTGTGGATTAATAGTCACCTCCAAGTACAACTTTCACCTGTTTAGGAATCTGCTGGTTGATGCACTTTTCAGCAAGCTTTGATGCTTTACACCAAGATTTAGTAACCTTTTGAAGTTGGTCAGCCTTGTCCTTAGCTTATTGACTTCTCTTAGAAGTTTGTTAATGTGTCTTTGACATTCAAGATCACATTGTGCTTTCTTTCCAGCAGTAAAGAGAGTTTGATTTTCCTTAATCTCATCTTTAAGCTTAGCTATTTCATCTTCGAGGTCAGCTTGAGTCTTAAGGCTGGTCTTAAAGTCATTTAACAGATAATCAAACGTAAGACCTTTTTCTTCATCGGTGTAAGAGTTGAAATTACTAACCTTGTATATGAAGGAAGGACCCCAATTGCTTAGTTTGCCATTTTCCTCAGCTTCTTGCATGTCAGCTTCAAAAGTTGATTCAGACAGACCATAATCAACTTCATCTATTTCAAACTCTTCATCTTCTTGAGCCATCAGACACTTGTCATCATCATCTGAGGTAGATTTCTTGTTAAGAATATTTCTTGTGTTCTGTGTTGGGAAAATGATCTCATTAGTTAAGATTTGATGAGACAAAGTTAAGTTTGTAAAATGTGTTCTACATATAACTTAAACAGAATTATGAAGCTTAGTCAGATTGAACACTTATAGTGATTCAGACTGAGTATAAGCTGAGCATATGTTCGACCAGCTTAGACTATATCTTAGTATGGTTATCAATATGATTGATAAGCTGTGTGCGTAAACTAAGATATATATTGAGTTTCAGCTTGATGAGTTTCAAGCTGAGCGACTCAGCGTGAAGTTTGAGTCAACTCAATAGAGTTGCTAAATATGTTTTAGTTAATTCTTTAGACTTCAAAGGATGAGTTAATACTTATACATGTTTGTTCATGTTTGTTTTCGAGTGTGTTCTCGTAGAACTCAGCTTGATAAGTTTCAAGCTGAGTAACTCAGCCTGACTAAAGAAGTCAGCTTAAAAGAATTTAAATATGTTTTAAATTCTGTTTTAACTCTCTATATCTACGGAAAGGATAAGAACACTTCAAAATCAAGATTGAAGATTGAAGACTCAAGATAAGAAGATTCAAGATTCAAGATTCCGAGTTATCCGATAGTTAGTTAGCAAGTTAGGATTAGTCCAATTTGTTAGGAACCGTAGCAACATGATTATAAATACTTATCTCCTGATAAGTTTAGAGGTACGGCTCAGAGAAGATTACGACTACGTGTTGCAGAGCCAAACCTCACCGCACCATATGTGTTACGAATCTTGAATCACTGTTTGTCAGTTCAACGTGATCAAGAAACTCACAGATTGCCAAGTTGTTCGTGTGTTCGAATAATCACATTAGTTGTGATATTGGTAAGTTATCAATCTATGTAAATCCTGTTTAGAGAGTCGTCAGTATCTATAATCATAAGTTGATTATAGATAGCTAAGTTTGAGAGATTGAGAGGTTTATATTAGGTGGTTATATATCAAGAGTTGCTTACTTGATAGTTATTGTAATCATCTTCTTATTCAAAGCATTGTAATCATCTTCTTAATAAAAGCATTCGATTGATTGTGGTTTGATTTACTTTGTGTAACACTTTTGTTTGATTTGTTCAATTTCCATAGAAAGTGTATTCAACCCCCCTTCTACATACATGTTGCTTGTTGTTATTCTCATACAAGGGACCAACAACTGGTATCAGAGCAGGCTGAACGATTTCATAAGTTGAAAGTTCAAGATTCTGAGGAAGTTTACAATGTCTACAAGCAACAATTCTTCAAACTTTCCACAGATGTCTGCCAAAGATTGTCCCATATTTGATGGTTCTGACTATCCTATGTGGAAGTTCAGAGCCATGCTATTCCTCAAGTCCATTGACATCCGTATGTTCGATGTCATTACAAAAGGACCCATCATCCCCAAGATTTCTGCTACTGTCAGTGATACGTCTCCTGGCAGAACTGAAAAGGATACAAGAAAGCCTATTGCATCTTGGACTGATGAAGATTGGAAACTCTTCAATCTGGATGATAAGGCTAAAAGTGTTCTAGCAAATGCCCTGACTAATGAAATCTTGCATACTGTGACTGGGTGTCAATCTGCAAAAGATATCTGGGATACACTGAGTGTTACCTATGAGGGCACAGATCTGGTCAAGCAGTAGAAGAAGAATCATTTGAATAGATCCTACGAAAACTTCTTCTCAAAGAAGAATGAAACCTTGTCTGATTTGTTCACAAGGTTTCACTGCTTGATAAATGACCTACTAAGTGCGGGTGTAAAGAAAGCTGAAGCTGAACTTGTGCTGAAATTTCTGGATGTGTTACCAGAGAGGTTTAACGATGTAACTACAACACTGAGGGCTGGAGGAACACTGCACGTGTACAACCTACATTCTATATATGGGTTCTTGCTAAATCCTGAACAGATCATTGAACACAAGAGAGCTTCTCAACAACAACTCAAGGAGTCTTTGGATAAGAATGAAGTTGCATTGGTTGCACAGAAAAAGAAGAAAAGTTAAGACACTAGTTGTTGAATCTGAGACTGAGTCAGAATCTCAAGCTGACCATTCAGACTCAGACTCAAGTGATACTGATGATGTTCAAAATATCACTGAGCAAATGGCAATCTTAGCCAAACGTTTGAGAAGAGCTCAAAGGGGAAGAGGAAGATCTGACAGGGACAAAGGGAAGAGTTCCTTTGATCCCAAGAATGCTGTGTGCTTCAACTGTCAGAAGAAGGGACATATTGCTGCTGAGTGTAGATCAAAGAAGGTGGAATCAACATCAGTTGTTGATAAGAATGCTTACAGATCTGATAAATACAAGAAGAAATATACTCATCTCAAGAAAGGGAAGCCAGAAGACAAACCCAATGCAAAAGGGTTATATGCTGAAACCAGGGATACAGAATCATCCACCTCAGATGATAATGTATGTATTATGGCTCAAGAAGATGAAGAGTTAGAATTAGATGAGATTGATTATGGTCAGTCCGAATCAATCTTTGAAGCTGACATGAAGGAAGCTGAGGAAAACAGCAAGCTCAGTGATTGGGATCCTGCTTCCATGTATAAGGTCAGTAATTTCTACTCTTACACTGATGAAGAAAAGGGTCTTGCTTTTGATTATCTACTGAATGATTTCAAGACCAGCATTAAGTCTCAAAATGACCTCAAAGCTGAGATAGCTAAACTAAAAGATGAGATTAAGGAAAATCGATCTCTCATTGATGATGGTAAGAAAGCACAATGTGATCTTGAATGTCAAAGACACATTAACAAACTTCTAAGTGAAGAACTTCAGGAAGCTAAAGACAAAGCTGACCAGCTTCAAAAGGTCACTGAGTCTTGGTGTAAGTCATCAAAGCTTGCTGAAAAGTGCATAAACCAACAAATTCATAAACAGGTAAAGGTTGTACTTGGAGGTGACTATCAAACAACAGCTTATGTAGCTGATGATGAGATAGCAAGTACAGACTCTGAGGAGGATAGACTACTGATTGAGTCTCAGAAGTCAGCTTCAGAGAAGAAACATGGTCAAAACCTTAAGTATACTATGTTTGTAATGGCTAAAGATCATGGAGAAGAGTGCTAAACATCCAAACAGCGAGATAAGTCTGTGCTGGATAGATTAAGCGCTCAGTCTATTCAAAGAACTTCAGTCATAGAAAGGCTTAATCCAAATCCTTTCAAAAGACAACATTCTCTATCTGGCTCGGAGAGAAGTTACAAGAATAGGAAGACCACTGTAAGTCAGAGGTCAAATCACAACAATGGTAAGTCCAAAGTTGTAGATCTTGGTAAGCCCAAGAAGATCAATAGTGGTAAGTCCAAGACTGTTGAAACTGGTGAGTCCAGAAAGCATGACAAAGGTAAGTCCAAAGTCATTGAAAAGAAGTTTGTTGGTCAAGCTTCTAATCAAAAGGATAACAAACAAAGACCTGACAAAGGTAAGTCCAAAGTCAGTGATCATCATGTAAATCAACTTGCAAAGAAAGTTGAAAAGTTATCTACCACATATAATCCTAAGACTGAGAGTAAGTTCTCACAAGGATTATTAGACACTCTACCTCCTATAATCATTGGAAGAAGGAGATGCTACAAGTGTAGAAGTAGAGGTCATGAGGCTAAGGACTGTGATGCAGAAATCTCAAGGCCTGAACAAGAACAAGATGATCAGCCTACACAGGACTCAACTCCTGCTCAAGCTAACTAGTCAGTTCAACCAGATGAAGATGCTAAGTGCTCATCATCTGAACCCACCAAGAAGTGGGTTCCCAAACAAAACTAATGTGTTTAGTTTTCATATCATGTGCAGGGTTCAAGTAAATGGTAGTTGGATAGTGGATGCTCAAGGCACATGACTGGGTGGAAAGAACTTCTTAGTGATTTCCAAGAAGATGAAGGTCCTAAAGTAACATTTGGTGACAACTCCCATGGAAGAACTAAAGGCTATGGGAAGATGCAAGCTGGCAAGGTTACTTTCCAGAGGGTTGCATATGTCAAAGGCCTCAAACACAACCTGATTAGTATCAGTCAATTGTGTGATGAAAATAATGTTGTTACTTTTAGGAAGAAAGCAGGAACAATTTATAATGCTAAGGGAAAGCCTGTATTAATAGCTAAAAGAGAAAGAGATGTGTATCTACTTGATCTAAATTCTGCTGATCCCTATAATGAAACCTGCTTGTATTCTCATTCTGTTCTTAAGCTAAGTTGGTTATGGCATAAACGTGTATCTCATCTAAACTTCAAATATATAAATATGCTATCCAATAAAGAGTTAGTCTCTGGATTACCAAAGATCATATTTGTCAGAGACAAATTGTGCTCAGCTTGTGAACAAGGGAAGCACCATAAATGGTCCTTTAAATCAAAGCAAAATTTTTCAATAACAGACTCACTGCATATGTTGCATATGGATTTGTTTGGACCCATAAGTACTCCAAGCCTAAGTGGAAAAAAGTACACACTGGTGATAGTAGATGAGTTCTCACGATTCACCTGGGTAATATTCCTTAAAGCCAAAAGTGAGGCTGCCCTGGAGATAATCAGTTTTATCAAACAGGAAGAGTTGCAGAAAGGTTTGTCTGTTAAGCAACTCAGAAGTGATCATTGGACTGAGTTCAGAAACTCAACTCTTGAAAGCTTCTGTGAACAAAAAGGAATATTACAAAATTTCTGATCTGTCAGAACTCTACAACAAAATGGGGTTGCTGAAAGGAGAAATAGAACCTTGATTGAGGCTGCTAGAACAATGCTATGTGAGGAAGGATTGAAACTCTATTTATGGGATGAAGCTGTCAGTACAACCTGTTATACTCAGAATAGGTCAATCATTGTCAAAAGACATGGTAAGACATCATATGAGATGTGTAAGTCTAGAAAGCCCAATATAGGTTATTTCCATATCTTTGGTTCAAAATGCTATGTGCTGAATCAAAGAGATCAGCTCCATAAGTTGGAACCTAAAGCTGATCTTGGAATATTCGTTGGTTATTCCTCAATCTCCAAGTCTTATAGGATATATAATACAAGGAGAAAGGCCATATAAGAGTCAATTCATGTCTCTTTTGATGAAGACTGTTTTGATCGAGCTGATAAGAGTCAAGCTGACTTGGTTAGTCTGAGTGAGCTTGAAAGGCCTAAGGAAACCAACTTATCAAATCCTACGTATGTCATGGGAAATGATAGTGGTGATGATGTGTGTCCATAACATGCTCAAATGGATTCTCAAGCTGAGAAGGATGATGAGTTCGTCAATCCATTTGGAGCTGACATTCCTCAGACTGAAGATCTTAGTGATCAACAGTTTGATGCTGCTGAGACTGAGGAGATTAGTTCACCTCAGGGCTCTCAACATCACTCAGATTCAGAACCAGACTCTCCAACTACAACGTTTAAATTCCTCAAAGATCATCCTCAAGATCAAATCATTGGAAATGTCCAAGAAAACGTTATGACCAGATCTAAGGCTACAGCTAACTATGCTCCTCACTTTGGTTTCCTATCTCAAATGGAACCAAAGAAGACTGAGGAAGCTTTAGAGGATGATGATTGGATTGATGCTATGCAAGAGGAACTGAATGAATTTGAGAGAAACAAAGTCTGGAAACTTGTCCCTGCCCCCAAAAATCATTCTATTATAGGCACTAAGTGGGTCTATAGAAATAAAATGGACAAGGATGGAGTGATAGTTAGGAACAAAGCCAGGCTGGTAGCACAAGGGTATAAGCAAGAGGAAGGAATTGATTATGATGAAACCTTTGCCCCTGTTGCTAGAATTGAAGCCATAAGGCTGTTCCTGGCTTTTGCAGCATACAAAGACTTCAAAGTCTATCAAATGGATGTGAAAAGTGCTTTCCTAAATGGAAAACTTCAGGAGGAAGTCTATGTGAAAGAACCTCTTGGCTTTGTTAGTTCAAAGCTTTCACATCATGTCTATAAGTTGGACAAGGCTTTGTATGGTCTTAAACAAGCTCCAAGAGCTTGGTATGATACTCTGTCCACTTATCTACTATCAATGGATTTCACCAGAGGTAGTATAGATAAGACACTCTTTATTAAAAAGAGTAAAGGACAGGTGATTCTTGTACAAATCTATGTGGATGACATTATCTTTGGTTCTACCAATGAATCTCTGTGTGAGTGGTTTTCCGAAATAATGTCACAAAAGTACAAGATGAGTATGATGGGTGAGATGACATATTTCCTAGGTCTACAAATTCAACAAAAGCTGATGGAATATTCATCAATCAAAGCAAGTATGTTCTTGATTTGATAAAGAAATATGGTTTTGATTCAAGTTCAACCATGAGAACACCCATGTCACCAGCTGTCAAGCTGAGTAAAGACTCAGATGGTAAGTCTGTGTGTCAGTCTACCTATAGAGGAATGATAGGTTCATTACTCTATTTGACAGCTAGTAGATCTGATATCATGTTTGCTACATGTGTTTGTGCAAGATATCAGGCAGATCCTAAAGAATCACATCTTCAAGCTGTGAAAAGGATCTTTAGGTACCTTAAAGGTACACCAAATCTAGGTCTTTGGTATCCAAAAGACTCTGGATTTGAGTTAGTTGGTTTCTCTAATGCTGACTATGCTGGGTGTAAGTTAGATAGAAGATCAATAACTGGAGGATGTCAATTGCTTGGAGGGAAGCTAGTAAGCTGGACTAGTAAGAAACAGAACTCAGTGGCTACTTCAACTGCTGAAGCTGAATATGTTGCAGCAGGAAGCTGTTGTGCTCAAATCCTTTGGATGCAGCATTAGCTTCAAGACTTTGGCATGAGTTTCAAGAAAACTCCTATCTTCTGTGATAACCAAAGTGCAATAGCCATCACTTACAATCCAGTCTTCCATTCAAGAACCAAGCACATTGAAATTAGACATCACTTCATCAGGGACATCGTGGAAAAAGGTAAAGTTGACATTAAATTTATCTCCACTGATGATTTTTAGTAGATATATTTACTAAACCACTTGATGAAAAGAGGTTTATGTATCTGCTAAGTGAATTGGGTATGCTCAACCCCTAGCTAAGTGTCTAGAATTTGAGTTTTTCAGTTTGACAAAGACTAAGTGTCTTAAGCTGAGTGCATAGTCTATAAATAAGTTTTCATAAACTGTATAATAAGTCAAGCTGAATGATGAGTTCACATGTTTGGTCAGTTCCAAACTTTCTTTAACTACTCAGTGTAGTTAACATATACGTTTGAGTCAGTTTCAAACGTAAATGACTATGTGTCATTGAGTCTGAGCTATGTGCTTAAATCAAGCTGTGTGATTGGTTCACACGTTTGGTAAGTTCCAAACATATTTCAACTACTCAGTGTGGTTAAAATGTAAGTTTGAGTCAGTCTCAAACATGTATGACTGAGTGTCACTGATTCCGAGCTGAGTGCTCAAAATTGAGTTGAGTGCTCAAACTCAAGCTGAGTACCAATCTCAAGCTGAGTGCTTAAACTCAAGCTGAGTACTAATCTCAAGCTGAGTACTAATCTCAAGCTGAGTGATCAAATCAAGCTGAGTGCTTGAATCAAGCTGTGTGCTTGACATAGACTGAGTAATATGTTTACTCAGCTTGGTGTGTCCAAGATATGAATTAGTTACTTAGTGTTTATAATTCATAGGTCAAAGCGTATTTGAGTATGTCTCAATTCGCATCGTATATCAATTGTGAATTGATATATTTAAACAGTGTTGATAATATTATTGTGAGTTAATAATATTATTCTACACTTGTATCCGTTAGAAGATGATGTGTTTCTACCCTCTTACTGTTATATAAAGCCGTAAAATTTTCCGGCGTAACGGATAAAAAGGGGAATCCAACGGTAACTTTTCTCTCTCCTCAGATAGGTATATATAACGATTATAACTGAAATTTAGAGGTTTACGCTTCCACTTCTCATCTCTAAACCTCTCATCTGCTTATATACCTTTCAACAACTTTGCTAAGTGCAATTCTCTGTTCCATCGCCTTCGAAACCCTACATCGCTTAGTGCGATTTCATTTGCTCAGTGCGAATACAGAAAAGTTACTCAGTGTAATCTTCAAATTTCAACGATGGAAGGAACTGTTCTGATTCTAAGTGACAGAATGGTAAGAGGGACTGCGTTCAAGAACAACGGATTGCCGCTGATCAAAATTAACAATCAGCGTGCTTGTCTTGCAATCCCTCAACACCAGCTGAACAGAGGATACGGACTATGGGTCAATTACATTCGAAAATGCCTATTGGCCTTCGCTTTCACTGGAGCACCTCTACATATGGTTCCTTAGCATCTGCTCTAGTTTTGGTACACGTATGTCTACGACCAAACCACTGCCTCAATCTGAGGCACAGTGCTGAATGGGGAGAGGACCATTACCCTCACCGTAGATCGGCTAACGGAAGTTCTTCAACTCCCTCAATCTGATGTGTTCGAGCCTGTGGTGACGATATAGGTGGCTAGGTCTGTCGTACCTAGAATGGAACACCCACAAACAGAGGGTGTCATCAAGAAGGCCACCTTTCCAACCAGTTGGGGTTTCATGGTGTCCAAAGTGATCCGTTCACTTGGTACTAATGTTGGAGGATTGGACCAGTTAACAAGTTCGAGATGCAGCTGCTGTACAATATATTCTTTGCTCGGAACTTAGACTATGCACAACTCATCTTCAATGAGCTCAGGGTCCAAGTGATGAAGACCACAAGGGATCTTCATGTACCGTTCATAAGGTACCTATCCTTGGCATTTGAAGCCTAGCTGGGGACATCACTCTATGAAGCTGATCAGGATGTGTTCCTGTTTCCTACACTCAGCCCCAAGATGTTCAATAATGACATCTTCCCGGAACAAGAGGGTCAAAGTGAGCCCATGCTACAGATAGCCGAGGGAGCTTCATCTGCAAGTTGAGAAGAGGAATCCAGTCCAGGGGGAGCTTCTCAAGCTGACACCGAAGTTCAAGTTGAGTACTCTGCTCAGGCTGAACCAGAACATTCCGAAGCTGCTTCTGGTAAGACCTCTCCACTTTCTCTTTCTTCTCATTTTTCTCCATCTACTTTTGGAGACATGACTGCAGTAAACCCAAATCAGTCTAACCCATCTCCTCCACCTTCATTCCATTTACAATCCCACTCTGAAGCCACCCCTAGCTTGCCCACTGCTGCTAGGGAGAATATCCGAACCTATACACGTAAAACTGTTATAGGTGGTGCCACTCCTAAAGGCATCACTGGAGCTGAGGTCACATTGATCCCTCCACCGGCAGGAGTTGAGGGGGAGACGCCTTCTCTTAAGGTGTCAACCTCGAGGCTCATTACAACCCAACAGCGTTACCCGGGTGTGGTGTCTACTCAGCCCACACTTTCCAGTGCCATGGGAGAGCCTATTACTGTGCCTAAGCAGAAACACTTAGGTAACATTGAATATATGACCAATCCCCAGGGTCAATCACCCCCCTCCAAACCAATTAGCCAACCACCAACCCATACACTTCACATTTCGAGCCCCATTACTTCTCTTCACTTCTCACACTACTCTGCACGACCTGTCAATGATTCATCTTCATACCAAGGTGATTCACAGGGTCCAAACTCTGGTGCAAATGAGTTTGAGGGTCCACACCAAACCTTGGATGATGTACCCAAGTTCCTACCTACTCAAGCTGACTTAGATGATTTGCTAACATTCTTCAAAGGTCAGTTTGATACATTGCACCTCCAAAGGAAGAAAGCAAAGAAAGATATGCTGATGATTCTTGATAATCTGGATGAGGAGGTGTTAATGTTGAAATCTGCAGTTGCTGCCCTACAAAAACAAAAGACTTCGACCCCTATTGATGATGACAAAAAGGGGGAGAAGGTTCAAGAAGCTGAAGCTGAGTCAGTCAAAGCTGAAGCTTTACTATTATTGGCAGAGGGAGCAAAGCAGATTGAGGGGGAGAAAAAAACAGAGAAAGAACCTGAGCTGACTAAGAAAGAAAAAGACAAAAGACCAGTAGTGGTCAGCTCAGATGAATCAGAAGCCCCTCAACAGAAAAGAAGGAAAGTGATTCTAAGTGAATCATCAGCCTCAGATGAAGACTCTGCAGATAAAATGATATTACAAGAGAGAGCTTCACTGATGGCAGTTAGAAGATTAGAACAAGAGGAAGCTGACCAGCTTGGGATATCTGTCGATGAGCTAAGAAGAAGACAAATGGATGTTCAGGCTAAGTTAGCAGGTGAGAAAGAGAGAACAGAAAGAGCTTGGGCTGAGCAAATCAGAACGCAGAATGAAGATTTAGCTAAACTAAATCTGTTAATTGTGCCTAAGGAGGAAGAGGAAGAAGAACCTCCTGTTCAAGATCAACAAGAGGAGGAAAATATAATTCATTGTTATACACGAACATTCTTCTCTTCTCAAATAACCTCATTACAGTTGAGCTCAGCTCAAGGAATCATCATTCTAGATTTTGTCTTTAGAAATGGTGAGACATCATCTTCGGAGCTGAATCAAATGCATAGACTGTCTTATGAAGAGTGAAAGCAAGTTGCTATACTTATCAAGTAGATGAAAAAGTCCTCTGCCAGAAATCAAGTTAAAGATGAACTATTGAGGCTACTTGCAAGAGCTGATTCGATGAAACCCTACTAACTTCTTTTCATAAAGTTGGAAAGAAGAAGCAAACAAAGCCTGCTGGATTAGCAAATATAGATACATACAGTCTTGTTCTTCCTAAAGGCTTAGAGTTCAAAGAAAACACCTATGTGGAAAAGCCTGAGAAAGGATTCATGTATCTGGATAGAAATAGAGAAAAATGCTTCCAGTCTGATGCAAACATATACACATGTGGGGTATCTCAAGTGTTTTCTCTGAGACAAATTGTAGAAAAGACTGAACAAACTGCAAGGTTCAGATACAGAATAAACAAAGCAATCAGATCTCAAATGGATCAACTTCAACACTTACCTAATCTGAAAGAAATCCTTGAAGAAATCAACAAGGAAATCAACGAGTTTGAAGAGCTGCATCCTGAATAGATTAGTTCTATTGGAAATTAGATTAGTTCAAATTTTTGTAAGCACTTAGTGTGCATGATCTATGTGATCAACATTTTGTATTATGATTAGTTCAATTAATACAAGTATAAAGTTTAATATGTTCAACTGTGTTGTGATGTGTTCATGTTTCATAAGTGTGATAAGTTCAGCTTAGATGAATAATTGATAACTTCTTATTCATTAATGTAATTTGTTGGTGTATTCAACTAAACGTTGGTATGTTCCAATTTAAATTGATAAGTTCAATTAAAATTGATATGTTCAATTAATATTTGATTAGTTCAAATATAAAAAATCTTGATAAGTTTAAGATTTAAAATATAATTCTGTTAAACAAACTTACTAACTGTTTGATGGTTTTGTCATCATCAAATAGGGGGAGTTTGGTGGGAAAATGATCTCATCAGTCAAGATTTGATGAGAAAAAGTTAAGTTTGTAAGATATGTTCTACATATAACTTAAACAGAATTATGAAGCTTAGTCAGATTGAACACTTATAGTGATTCAGACTGAGTATAAGCTGAGCATACATTTGAACAGCTTAGACTATATCTTAGTAAGATTATCAATATGATTGATAAGCTGTGTGCGTAAACTAAGATATATATTGAGTTTCAGCTTGATGAGTTTCAAGCTGAGCGACTCAGCGTGAAGACTGAGTCAGCTCAATAGAGTTGCTAAATATGTTTTAGTTAATTCTTTAGACTTCTAGGGATGAGTTAATACTTATACATGTTTGTTCATGTATGTTTTCGAGTGTGTTCTCGAAGAACTCAGCTTGATGAGTTTCAAGCTGAGTAACTCAGCCTGACTAAAGAAGTCAGCTTAAAAGAATTTAAATGTGTTTTAAATTTTGTTTTAACTCTCTATATCTACGGAAAGGATAAGAAGACTTCAGAATCAAGATTAAAGATTGAAGACTCAAGATAAGAAGATTCAAGATTCAAGATTCCGAGTTATCCGATAGTTAGTTAGCAAGTTAGGATTAGTCCAATTTGTTAGGAACCGTAGCAACATGATTATAAATACTTATCTCTTCATAAGTTTAGTGGTACGACTTAGAGAAGATTACGACTACGTGTTGCAGAGCCAAACCTCACCTCACCGTATGTGTTACGATTCTTGAATCACTGTTTGTCAGTTCCGTGATCAAGAAACTCACAGATTTCCAAGTTGTTCGTGTGTTCGAATAATCACATTAGTTGTGATATTGGTAAGTTATCAATCTTTGTAAATCCTGTTTAGAGAGTCGTCAGTATCTTTAATCATAAGTTGATTATAGATAACTAAGGTTGAGAGATTGAGAGATTGAGAGATTTATATTAGGTGGTTATATATCAAGAGTTGTTTACTTGATATTTATTGTAATCATCTTCTTATTCAAAGCATTGTAATCATCTTACTAATAAAAGCATTCGATTGATTGTGGTTTGATTTACTTTGTGTAACACTTTTGTTTGATTTGTTCAATTTCCGCAGAAAATGTATTCAACCCCCCTTCTACACACATGTTGCTTGTTGTTATTCTCATACAAGGGACCAATATTCTGTGATATGTTCATGATTAAGCAAGAACCCATATACGGACTGTAGGTTATACATATGTAATGTACCTCTAGCCCTTAGTGCTATGGTCACTTCATTGAGTTTCTCTGGTAACACATCCAGAAATTTCAGTATTAGGTCAGCTTCATCCTTTTTTAAGCCTATACGTAGCAGGTCATTAATCAAGCAGTGAACCTTGTAATCACATCAGATAGGGTTTCATTCTTCGTAGAAAAGAAGTTTTTATAAGATCTGTTGAGATGATTCTTCTTATGCTGCTTGACCAGATCTGTACCCTCACATGTGATACTTAGGGGGCGTTTGTTTCAAGTATTGATTTTGGGGGGAATGGGATTTAAAGTGGGATTGGGATTTGGTGGGATTTAAAATCCCAATCCTTTGTTTGGTTCAAAACACCACCCACATATCTTCTCATTCTCACCACCCACATATCTCTTATCCTCCGGCCACCACCTAACCTCCGGCCACCACCAAAACGCCGCCACCACCAAAGCGCCGCCACATTCTGCCAGATCTGCCATATCTCGCCGCCGCCACCCTATGCACACAGAAACCACCACCGAACCACCTCCACCACCTGAAGAAACCCTAGGGTTTTCGTAACCTCCGACCACCACCAAACCGCTGCCACCCTTCGCAGATCTATTCGTCTAGGGTTTGACGACGGGTCTAGAAACCACCACCGATCTGTTCGTCTAGGGTTTGATGACGGGTTTAGAAACCACCACCTATCTGTTCGTTTAGGGTTTCTGCTAGGGTTTTCTGACGCAAGGGAGAACAACGAATGGCAGTGGTTGATAGGGACGACGAACAGACGACGGTGGTTGACGAAGGGAGAATGAACGGTCTTTGACGAATAGACGACGACGGCGGAGGTGGTTGACGAAGACGACGACGACGGTGGTGGTTGACGAAGACGACGACGAAGGTGGTGGTGGTTGACAAAGACGAAGACGACCGCGGTGGTTTCTGTCACAGTAGCAAACGACGTTGAGGGATTGTTGTTCACTGGAATTGTTACCGGAGAGTCGCCGGATCAAATACCTCAGTTGAGGGATTTCAAAATACCAAGGGTGGTGCAGGGATTGAAATATACCTTGTTAAATTATGTGCAGAGAGAGATAACATGTATCATCGTGTCCAATACTATGTGACACTAAAGGATCACACCGCTGCACACCCAAATAGAACCTTTTGGATTTTACCTTTTGTGTATGAAAATAATTAATAGTTTAATTAATTATTGAGAAAATAGAAAAATAATAAAAGATATTTATTATTTAAGAGTAGAAGTTGATATTTAGTTTAAATATTAACGGGACCAATTAATTAATAGTTATTAATTAATTAGAAAGGTCGATTGTACTTTCTATAATTGATTAATAGTTTAATTAAAGCTGGGCTTTAATTAAACGGGCTTAGGCCTAATAAGGGTTTATTATATAAACCTTATTAAGCCTCATTAATCAAACAAGTCAATTACAAGTCAAAAGAAGATAACCCTAAACTCTCCTTCCCTCTCTCTCTTTCTCGGCGGCGGCGCAAAGGAAAAACCGAACCACCGTGGGCGGTGGCCGGTGGCGACGTGGAAACACACACACACACGCGGGTGTCGATTTTGATCCTAGGTTTAATCCTTAGGCGGTCTAGCAGCCAGTTCAAGGTGGTGCAGTAGCGGTGGATAACCTGCAGCTGTCTAGAGGCTTAAAGAAAAAGTTTTGGTTTACATCAAGGTATAACTTTCTAACCCTCTTCCTCTTTTAGTTTCTGTACGAGTTAGATGAGATTACTGGAGGGGGTTTTATTCCGCTGTGCATGTTTTTGTACCCTACAAAACCCTTCAGCGGTATCAGAGCCACTTCTAACCTCGTAGGAGACTAGGTAGGTTTCTTTTATTCTGATGAAAAAGGTTTATCTTTTATCAAGAAAAAGGTTTATAAAAATCAAGTTTTGGTTTTTATTGGATAAACCTTTGATAAAAGATTATTAGATTTAATTATTAGTTAAATCTGTTTTTTATTTTTGTTGTTATTTGCGAAAAACCGAACCACCACCATGATCGGCGACGGCCTCAGGCGGTGGCTGCGGTCGATCGGCGGCGTCCCAGTCCGTGGGCGCTGTTTTGGTCGACGGCGGTTCTAGGCAGGGGCGGTGGCTGCCGGTTGATGTTCAACGACAGCCCAGTCGGCGGCTAGGCTGCAGCGGCGGTCTTCGGTGGAAGTCGGCGGTGGTAGCGACGGCGGTTTAGCGGCATTAAACCCGTGGTGGGCTACGGCCCAGAAGCCACGACCCAAATAGCCAGCAGCCCAGTTAGGGTTTAGCGGCTAGGGTTAGCGGCGCTAAAGGAGTTGATGGGCCTCGGCCCAGTTTTTGTCTCTCGGTCCGTTTTACAATTCTTGGCCCAGTTTAAATATTTGGCCCAGCTTGCAGTTCAGATATTTGTGGTCAATATTAAATTAAGATACAGTTGTTATTTTAATTTAAAGTCTAAATATTATTTTGAGTTTTTGATTAATTATCAAGTATGAAACTTGAAATATATATTTATTGCAAATAACTAAAAAATACAATATAGGGGTTTTAACAGGTTGTTAAAATCAGTAATTTTTCATCAAGGTGAATAATTAAATTACATCAAGGTGAATAATTAGAAATCAGTTGCTGTTTTACTTTCATGTATTAGTTTAATACATGTTTGGGATGTCATAGCCGAGCCCTAGACCTTGTGGATTGTTCAATTTACTGCACTTGTGGTTGTGTTTTGGTTTTATTTATTCTATGGTGTGGGGAGGCCTGCGTGCCACTTACAACCCCTATTCTGATATGTAAAAGTACTAGAATTAGCGGGCCTGCGTGCCTTTGATCATCATGTAATTTTTATTTATAGCTTTTAGATAATAGAATAAAATAATATCATTAGAATAAATATGAAGCTGATACAAGAAACAAGAACCAAGGACCAAGGAGCAGGGAGCAGGATTGGATGCTAGAGCCAGTGGAAGCTTCAGAATGTCATGCCATGTGTGTTGTGTTTTTCCACTTAGGTTTTGACAGTCGGGTTTTTTCATGTGGCTCACGAAACCGACATTAGTTAATGGCAAGGCTAAGGCATAGATGTTTGTGGTTCTTTTATTTCTTTACGTATTTTATATATGCGTGGTTGTGATTAACACGATGAAATAAAACAAGGGTTTTAATAATAGTTAATTATTAAACAGATGTTTTAAAAAGAAAACTGGCATTAAAGTTTTTCACGTTAAAAACTTGGAAATCCTTTTTAGAAAATTCTTAGATCAGTGTGCTACTCACCTAATGGTACACCCTTGCTGTTAAACGGTACTCGGGTGTCGGAAGTGCCCAAACCTTGGTCATCCGGGTTCAAACAATTGCGGGAAGGGGCATGAAAGATTCTGCGATAATTGGGAGTCCCGGCCAGAATTCATGCTGTCTTAGGTGGTGCGATCTATTTTGGTGATAATTGGGAGTCCTGGCCCAAAATGCACTAGAGGGACTAAACATGCATGGTTCTTGTAACTGATGTCCCGCGGATCTAGGAGTCGTGTCCAGCTAGGATACGATTGGTATAGTTTTTACCTACCAGAAATAGCATTGTCCCGGTGGGAAGTGCCCAAACTTGCATCGGGAAATGTGAAATATGGATCCTAGTCTAATAATTTTTGTTAAAAGGTAATAATTATTAGAAGATATAATCAATACTGAATCGGTTTTATCTTTTTCTATTTCTGTAGATGTCTATTATATCTGTTATTCCGTTTTATTCACCAAGAGAATCTCTAAGTCTCATCACTAGCAAGTGGAAGCTTTCAGGTCCAAACATTGCTGTTTAGAAGATGCATCTGAAAAATGTTTTGGATGCACAGGTAAATCTTCACATCATTGAGACATTGCCTCCAGAACGACCAGGAGTATATGCCCAGGGTAGTGATTATGACACTTACTATCAGTATCTGGCTGACGAATCTGATGTTATGTCGATTCTTGTTCTCACAGCATCATCCGAGTTTACGAACGATCTCCGTGAGAAGTCATCTTATGAGGTTGTTCAAGGACTGGATCAAAAGTTCAAGTTTAGTGAACGGATATGTCGCATGCTATTGATGATGGAAATTCTTTCAGCCAAGATGAAAGAAAGTCAGCCTATTAGCGATCATCTCATTAATATGAGAAGGCTCTTAGATTGCTATGAGAGTTTTGGATCAAAATCAAAACCACATGAGCTAGTTATGCTCTTGTTTCGTTCCTTATCGGACTATTACCAGAAAAGAGTAATGTATGTCCTCGATGATTTTGAGATGACTGTCACAGGGTTGCACTAAATCCTCATGTGCATTAGCGACGAGTTGAACCCAAAGCAGCTAGAGTCACCAGTTGTGGACCCTATGCAGGAGGATGACTGGCTGGAAGAACTTGGAGAAATTTGTTGCCCAGACTGTGGTAGCAAGGATTTATGCGAGCACTCACTCGACATAGATCAGCTGGACATTGGCTCGCCCAATGATATAGGTATCTTTATGATAGATTGTCTTATTACTTCTTATGAATCATGGGTATTGGATACCGGATGTGGTCATCACATATGCAATCATTTGCAGGTTTTCAAGAGAAGTAAGAAACTGAGACAGAGAGATATGGACCTGCGGGTAGACGAATGCTCCATGGTTGGTGCTGAAGCTGTAGGGACATATTGTCTTAGTTTTCCCTCGGGCATGGTCTTAGAACTAGAAACTTGCTATTATGTTCCAAGACTAATTAAAAATGTTATCTCGTTCAATTTGCTGATAGACTGTGGATTTGCTTATGTTTTTAATTAAAAGGCTATTTCATGTTTTAAAAATGATGTTTTCTTTTTCAAAGCTACTCCAGAAAATGGTCTATATACGCTAAATTTAAATAACAATGACATCTGTCATATAAGTAAGAGATCCAAGAGTAACTTGAATCAAACTTACCTCTGGCATTGTCGTTTAGGACACATAAACGAGAAACGCATAGAGAAGCTCCGAGATGACGGAATTCTAGAACCATTTGACTTGGAGTCATATGATGTTTGCGAATCTTGTTTATCTGGTAAAATGACAAAGCAGCCTTTCAACAGTGAGAATGAAAGGGCCAGCGAGTTATTAGGGATTATACACACAGATATGTGCGGACCCTTTACTCCAGAAGCTAGAGGAGGATACCGGTATTTCATAAACTTTACTGACGACTTCAGTAGGTTCGGTTATGTCTACCTCATGAGACTTAAATCTGAAAGTTTTGACAAGTTCAAACAGTTTCAGAATGAGGTACAAAATCAGCTGGACAAGAAGATAAAGTCGCTTCGGTCGGATTGAGGTGGCGAATACCTGAGTAAGAAATTCGACGATCATTTGAAGAAATGTGGGATTGTTTCACAACTCACACCTCCGTATACACCTCAGATGAATGGTGTATTAGAAAGGAGGAATCATACACTGCTTGACATGGTACGATCAATGATGAGTCAAAGTTCACTACCATTGTCGTTTTGGGGACACGCACTCGAGACAGTAGCGTTCATGCTGAACCGGGTTCCAACCAAACCAGTTGAAAAGACACCGTTCGAGGTATGGATGGGGAAAAAGCCCAAAATGTCTTTTTTAAAGGTTTGGGGATGTGAGGTGTATGTTAAGAGAACATTCACGGATAAACTCAATCCCAAATCAGATAAGTGTATCTTCCTGGGCTATCCCAAGGAAACCATGGGATACTATTTCTACAACCTATATGAAAACAAAGTTTTTGTTGCTCGTAAAGGGGTATTCTTGGAGGAGAAGTTTCTAAACTCAGAGAATACAAGAAAAGAAATAGAGCTTCAAGAATTTGAAGAGGAGGAGATTACACCACCACCGATAGTTGAACCTGTAGTTCAATAGAGAATTGCTGAACCTCAACCCGAGTCTGTGGTTGAGGAAGAGGTGCAAATACAAGACCTTCGCATGTCTAGTAGGCCCCGTATTGAGCCAGATAGGTATCTGGGATTTGTAGTTGCTCAAGACGAACGAGATCTTTTAGAACCCACTACCTACCAAGATGCTGCCTCAGGTTTAGAATCTGAGAGATGGCTGGAAGCCATGAAGGCAGAGATGCAATCCATGTATGACAACCAAGTTTGGGAGTTAGTGGATTTGCCTCAACACAGTATAGCTGTTGGGTGCAAATGGGTCTTCAAAAAGAAGACAGACATGGATGGAAAGGTGCATACTTTTAAAGCAAGGATAGTGGCAAAAGGTTTCACGCAAACTCATGGCGTTGACTATGATGAAACTTTTTCCCAGTGGCAATGCTTAAGACTATTAGGACTCTAATGGCCATATCAGCATATTTTGACTATGAGATATGGCAGATGGATGTCAAAACCGCTTTCCTTAACGGGAAACTGACAGAGGATGTATATATGATACAACCGGATGGTTTTGCGGATGCAAAGAACCCTAATAAAGTATGTAAGTTGCTTAAATCCATTTATGGACTAAAGCAAGCATCTAGGAGCTGGAACTTACACTTTGATGAGCGCATCAAAGAGTTTGGTTTTACCAAAAGTGAGTTCGAGTCGTATGTTTGCACCAAATTCAGTGGGAGCGCGGTAACCTTCCTAGTCTTGTATATAGACGACATACTGTTAATAGGAAACAATATACCAGTATTACAAGGAGTAAAATCATGGTTAGGTAAATGTTTCCAGATGAAAGACTTGGGAGAAGCTGCTTATATACTGGGTATAAAGATCTATAGGAATAGATCTAAGCGGCTTATCGGACTTAGACAAAGTACTTATATTGACATAGTCGTGAAAAGATTCAAGATGGATGGATCCAAGAAAGGATTTATTCCTATGCAATCTGGCACGATATTGAGCAAGGCTCAATGTCCTGTGTCTAGTCAAGATCAGGACAAGATGAAATTGATACCATATGCCTCGGCAGTTGGTTCGATTATGTATGCCATGCTATGTACTAGACCCGATGTTGCCTATTCTATCAGTGTCACGAGTAGATATCAGCAAAATCCTGGTGAAGATCATTGGGTGGCCGTCAAGAATATTCTCAAGTATCTGAGAAGGACGAAAGACATATTCCTAGTATATGGAGGTTCGATGGATGAGCTCAGTGTAACTGGTTACACTGATGCTAGTTTCCAGACCGACAGAGACGACTTCAGGTCGCAGTCAGGATTTGTCTTTACCCTAAACGGAGGAGCCATATCTTGGAAGAGTCAGAAGCAAGATACAATAGCAGATTCTACTACAGAGGCAGAGTATATTGCGGCAAGTAATGCGGCAAAGGAAGCTGTCTGGCTGAAGAATTTTATCTCGGATCTTAGAGTTGTTGCCAGTATCTCTAGACCGATCGATATATTCTGTGACAACTCAGGGGCTGTAGCGCAAGCTAAAGAGCCTAGAGATCATCAGCGGACAAGGCACGTACTCAGGAAATATCACCTCATCCGAGAGATCATTGGAAGAGATGATATTAGATTGCATAAGATACCGACGGACGACAACGTTGCTGACCCGTTGACGAAGCCGCTAGCTAGGGCTAAGCATGAGAGGCATGCGAGTTCTATAGGAATGCAGTACTTGGAACATAGCAGCTAGTTCGTGTTTTTGATTATTACTATGGATGTAACTTGAAACCTTTTATTATGTATTTACATTTCATGGGATTGAAATAGGAGGTATTTACATAATGTTTCGTAGTTGTCCATTTTTAGCATGTTTAACCTATCCTTGACAAGTCAAGTTATGAATTGTCTAAATGCCCGTAGCTACTTAATGTAGTGGGAGATACATTAGGGAGGTAACGCTATTATGAATATTTGATGATTTATTCGGGTATGAGTAAAAGCACAAGGTTGTGACCAAATATTCATAGATATTTATCAGGGGATAAATATTGGGGTGATCCGCGTCGAGTTTACTTCATGGAGTGTTAACATAAGTAAACTTGATAGGTTGTCCTTAGACCTGAGATATTTGGTTTGGGGCGTGGTAACCTCTGTACTTTAGCATGTTCTAACGTCCCGCAGTAACAGGGTGATCATAAGGGGCTTGTCTAGGTGCAGCGGAAGCCATGTGCTCAAATTGCAAATAGTCAAGATGGGATTTGCACCTCCTTTTTAGGAGAGATATTTTCTGAGCTCCTCGACAATTAAGACTACTGAAAATGCGTGGCCGCGCTCGGTTAGAATGATAGTTATTCATTCAGGAAACCGTAACTGCAGAGTGTCAAAATCAGAGTCGAGATAATCTGAGTATTAGATGAGATCCCTGCTCCATGTCAAATACTCACATTACGAAATATCGCGATGCAAAAGGAAAAGCCTAGATAATCTAAGGTTTGGATTATATCTCTAGATGTAAGAGATCTCATAGTCTGGTTAACCTAAGTGTCTGGCTAGGGACCTCCTTAGGCCAACGATGTACAAGGAGTGTTACTTATCTTGCACAAGTGGGAGTCTGTTAGATTATGTGCAGAGATAGATAACATGTATCATCGTGTCCAATACTATGTGACACTAAAGGATCACAGCGCTGCACACCCAAATAGAACCTTTTGGATTTTACCTTTCGTGTATGACAATAATTAATAGTTTAATTAATTATTGAGAAAAGAGAAAAATAATAAAATATATTTATTATTTAAAAGGAGAAGTTGATATTTAGTTTAAATATTAACGGGACCAATTAATTAATAGTTATTAATTAATTAGAAAGGTCGAGGGTACTTTCTATAATTGATTAATAGTTTAATTAAAGTTGGGCTTTAATTAAACGGGCTTAGGCCTAATAAGGGTTTATTATATAAACCTTATTAAGCCTCATTAATCAAACAAGTCAATTACAAGTCAAAAGAAGATAACCCTAAACTCTCCTTTCCTCTCTCTCTTTATCGGTGGCGGCGCAAAGGAAAAACCGAGCCACCGTGGGCGGTGGCCGGCGGCGACGCGGAAACACACAGCTGTCTAGAGGCTTAAAGAAAAGGTTTAATCCGCTGTGCATGTTTAATCCGTTGTGCATATTTAATCCTTATTAAGCCTCGATTTTGATCCTAGGTTTAATCCTTAGGCGGTCTAGCTGGCAGTTCAAGGTGGTGTAGTAGCGGTGGATAACCTGCAGCAGTCTAGAGGCTTAAAGAAAAAGTTTTGGTTTACATCAAGGTATAACTTTCTAACCCTCTTCCTCTTTTAGTTTCTGTACGAGTTAGATGAGATCACTGGAGGGGGTTTTATTCTGCTGTGCATGTTTTTGTACCCTACAAAACCCTTCATACCTCATATGTGGGATTCTTAAGAATCCTGGGAATTTGAATCCCATGTTCATTTTGCAAACCAAACACATGATTTGGAGGGATTTCAAATCCCATTCCCTTGAAATCCCACGAAATCCCACGAACCAAACGGCCCCTTAGAGTATCCCAGATTTCTTTTGCAGATTGACACCCAATCACAGTATGCAAAATCTCATTGGTCAGGGCATTTGCCAGAACACTTTTTGCTTTGTCATCAAGAGAATGTAACTTCCAATCCTCTTCAGTCCAAGATGCCAAAGGTTTCTTGACTTCCTTTTTAGTCTTGTCAAGAGATTTATCACTGACAAACAGCAGGAATCTTGGAGATAATTGGTCCACGGGTTATGACATCATACATTTTGGTGTCGATGGACTTAACGAAAAGCATGGCTCTGAGTTTACACATAGGACAATCAGATCCATCAAACATGGGACATCCTTTAGCAACCATCTGAGGAAATTTCGATGAATTGTTGCTTGTCGACATCTTACTCTATCTCAGAATCTTGAAATTCAACTTATGAAAGATTTCAGCTTGCTCTGATACCAGTTGTTGGTCCCTTGGTGAGATAAACAATAAGCAAGTATAGTGTAGAAGGGGGGGGGGGGGGTGAATACAATTTCTGCGGAAAATCGAACAAATCAATAAAAAGTGTTACACACATCAACTTGAATAAAACTGAATGCTTTTATTAATCAGAAGATGATTACAATAACTTATCAAGTATAAAACACTTGATATATAAACACCGAATACAATTCATATCTCTCAATCTCTCAAACTAATTGATCAAAATTGCTATCTATAATCAACTAATTATTATAAACACCACATATTTCTCTATTGAAACCTATCAAGCTAAGTTCATCGAGAACTAACTCGATATTAAACATGTACTAACACGTATAATGACTAACACATCCTTAGAAGTCATCAGAGTTAGCTAGAACTGACTTAGCAACTCTATTGAGCTGACTCAGCCTAAAGGCAGAGTCACTAAGCTTGAAACGCATCAAACTAAATATTCGACTTATACCTTCGATAACACACAACTTATCAAATATATATAGATAAACTGACTAAGATATAGTCTAAGCTAATCAACTATAATGCTCAGCTTATACTCAGCTTATGCTCAGTCAGAAACACTATAAGTGCTCAGTCTGACCATGCTTCACAATTCTGTTTAAGTTGTATTTAGAACATATCTTACAAACTTAACTTTGTCTCATCAAATATTAACTAATAAGATCATTTGACCAACATTTAGACACAATAGCAGTAGATGAAGCTTTTGCAGCCTCCTTCATGTCCTTGGTAGAGAGCTTCCTTTGCTTCACTAATTGTTCATGGTTTATGAGGTTTTCATACTAACCAACCAGTGAAAGACCCTTGATTTTCTCACTATGTATCAACATAGTAATAAAATGATCCCAAGATTCTAGGAGAAAGTCTAGAAACTTGTTTACAAGCTCCTTGTTACTCATGGGAACATCTGCCCTTCTTAAGTCATTAATAAGGCGGTTGAACCTCGGGTAGGTCTGAGTAAGACTTTCACCTTTATGAGCAAAGAAGAACTCATACTCTCTAACAAGAAGGAGTTTTTTGTTTTCCTGCACTTCTTCAATGCCTTCATATGCAACGGTCATGGTGTCTACATCTCCTTTGCAGATTTGCAGTTGAGAACTTGATGATAGACTTCATTGGGTAAAGCAGAGACTAAGGTTGTTCTGGCTTTGACGTCAAGATTTACCAACCTTTTGTCTTCATCAGACCATTGATGTACTGCTTTAACAACATATCTTTGCACAGTACGAGTATCCTCAGTGGCAGCAATGACTTCAATAGTGGAAGAAGGAACATAAGGGCCTTCAGTAACAATTTTGAGCATCACATCATCGAGGTTGGACATGTAGAGAAGAACTCTACTTTTCCAGAGGGAAAAGTATTACCCATCAAACATTGGGCACCTTGTGAGTGAGCCATTGTTTGAGGAACTGTTAGAAGCAACAACAGAAGTGGCCATTTTGAAGTGTGGGGTAGAAGCAGTTAAAGAGTAAGTAAAACAGATCTTAGATATAAATTATCTAGCCTGCTCTGATACCAGTTGTTGGTCCCGAATGGATACTACAACAACAAATGTTTGTAGAAGGGGGGTTGATTACAAACTTTAGCTTTTTAAATTTAAGAGACACACGGTTTACTTTTATATAATTCTTATTGATATGAATCAAGAATTACATGAACTAGATGCAGAAAATCTGAGTTCAACAAAAGGTGGCAACTAAACTGTCTAACACATAGACAAAGCTAATCTTAAACAACTTATGTCTAACAAGTTCAACACATGAACAAGTTTGTTTACACTGAAGAAAATAAATGCTAACTCTTCTATTCTCTCAACTTATGAGATTTCAGTGTTCAGCAGATCTATTCGATACTTTGCATGTTTCCATGCAAGAGTATATATAAGCAAATGGTATCCGGTCAATGGAGTGAAGAAGTAGACAAATGTACTTGATTTAATAATATTATAATAGATAAAGTTAGTGGGTGAAAAGCAAATTCACTTTTCACAGGAAGTGTGTAAAGTGAATGTACTTTTCAGTAAAGTCAAATCCCACTATCTATTATTATATTATTAAAGTACTACCTTTTTCTCTTGGGAGAGTAAACTTCTCTTTCCATGCTTGTACTTTATACAACACCATTCTTTCTGAAGACTTGACTTAACCAAGTATGGAGTTTCCAGCCATACTTAGTTGTTGAAGCATATATTCGACATCTTCTCTTCTAAAGTATCTATCACCTTTTCTAGAGGATCAAGATCAATCCTTTTTGTCTCTTTGCATATTCAAAAAGTGCTTAGTACTTTTACAAAGACATATCTAAAGGCATAGTAGAACAACACATGTTTTGTGTTTGACTTAAATAAATATTACAATGAAAAACTATTAATTGAGATGCTGTATAATGACTCAGCTAATAGACAGTGAACTACTAACATACTTTTGCTCAGCTAAGGAAAAATGTAAAAGACTCAGCTACTAAAATATGCTCAGCTGATCATAACTGCTCAGCTAATAATACATACCAGAGTAATGCTATATAAGCTAATCAACCTTTATGATCAGTAGATCCTAAGGGCTCAGCTGATCATTGAGAGTGATAAGTTTATAAGGAAAAGACTAGATAAGTAAAAGATAGCTTATATAAGGGATGGGAGGCATCAGCTGATCAGGGTGATAGACTCAGCTGATCATTTGACTGCTCAGCTGATCTTGAAAGAACCCTCACCTGATGATATTAAACCCTCAGCTAATGCTTTGTCGTTGCTTAGCTTATGCTTCTAGAATTGGTTTTTCTTCTTGGCTGATCTTCTTGAAACTGGTCCTTTGGCTGATACTCAGTGTTCAGCTGATACTTTTGTTCTTCAGATAACATATCTTAATTAGGAATTTCTTTAAGTCTAACAAGAAAAACAACACATGTTTTTCATTCATCTAAGTACAAAACTAAATATGTGGTTTTGTTAACATCAAATATTATTTTAAATAATAGACATATTTGATTATGGTTTGATATCTCTATCTCCCCAACAAAGCCCGACATGATTTGAAAAATCCTAAGCACCCTTCTCATATTGACTAAGTCTGACAATTTATCTTTGCTGAAGAGGATCATGTCATCCACGAATTGGATATGCGTTAAACGATACGGTGAGTTTGAACCGATGTTTAACCCCTCATAAAGGTTTAGCTCTCTTACTTTTGACATCAGCACATTGAGCCCTTCTGCGGCAATGTTGAATAATAGGGGAGCTAACGGGTCACCCTGCCTGATACCTCTTTTCATTTTGAAGCACCTGGAGGGTAAACCGTTTACTAACACAGACACTAGGGACGAATACATACACTTCTTTATCCATCTGATCCATTTACAACCAAAGTTCATTTTTTGCATGACATCCAAAATGTACCTCCATTCAACCGTGTCATACGCTTTCTCAAAGTCAATCTTGAAAATTATACCTTCTTCTTTTATTGATTTTAAAGAATGTACAACCTCGTTAGTTATCAAGACGCGGTCGAGAATTTGTTTCCCTTCAATAAAAGCAAACTGGCCGTCTCCAATAACCTCCCGGATAACGTTTCCTAGCCTCCTTGCCAGTAATTTGGTCACGATTTTGTAAAGACTTACCACTAGGGTTATGGGCCTATAGTCTTTCAATGATTCAGGGCACACCTTCTTAGGAATGAGAGCTATGAAAGAAGCGGTCACTATATTGGGCATGTTAGCACAGTTTTTGAAATCGCATACGAATCTAAGAACATCCTCGGCTACAAGGCCCCAATTTCTTTTGAAAAAATCAATGTTAAAACCATCTGGTCGTGGTGCCTTATCACTAGAACAGCTCCACACCGCTTTCTTAATCTCAACATCCGAAAACGACACTTCTAACACCGCCTAACTTTCACTAGACAACTTTCCTCCTTCTGGTGGTCTAACGCATCATCCTTTCCTTTTGAAATGAGACTCAAAGTAATTAGCCACTTCGTCTTTAAGCAAACTAGGAGATTGTATCGGACAACCATCAAAAAGCAGTTCAGAGATCTTGTTCGATCTATTCCTTGCCGACATGGCTATGTGGAACAATTTTGAATCCCAATCTCCTTTTCTTAACCAACACAACCTTAATTTTTGTCTTTCCTGATCGAAAGACTACTGCCTCAGCCACCACAGTTCTTCTTGCTTTGATCTCAAGTTCCGCCGCAGATCTTTGTTTTTCGGGTCCACTTGCCTCTTGTTCTTAAGGCACACTATCTCTTTACCAACGGCATCTATCTTCCTTTGGAGCAAAACCTTAGAGAGCCTCAGATTCTTCTTTATTGAGCATTTCAGCTTACGTAGATTAAGTGCTATGACCCTTTCCACTTTTTATGTATTAACTCCTTTAAAGTCTGGTCATTGTTCCACCAATTGAAATACCTAAATGGTACAGGATCCCAATCCGTTTTGTCCCAACCTAGTGCTAGTGCCTTGTGGTCAGATAACACATCCTTGATAAAATGAAGTCTTAGCTAACACCATATCTCGTATAAAATGAATATCAATCTCGATATTCTTAGTCCTCTGATGAAATACAGGGTTTGCAGCCAAATACGTAGCCCCAAGATTATCACACCACAAAGTAGGAGAGGACGCAAGAGTAACATGTAGCTCCCGTAACAGAGAGCATAGTCAAGATATCTCAGAAGCTATCTGAGCTAAAGCACGATACTCAACTTCAGTACTAGAACAAGCAACAGTCGGTTGCTTCCTCGAACTCCAACTAATAAGATTACCACCAAGATAAACAGCATAGCCAGTAGTAGATCGCCTATCATCGGGACAACCAGCCCAATCAGCATCTGAATATGCATGAAGATCAAAACTCAAGGACTTCCGAATAATCAAGCCATGTGTAAGCGTTCCAAGTAAAAATCGTAAAATCCGTTTCACAGCTACCCAATGACAATCCGTAGGACAATGCATAAATTGAGAGACTTTGCTCACAGCAAAATCTATCTCTGTCCTAGTCAAAACCAGATACTGCAATGACCCAACAACACTCCTGTACAAGGAGGGATCAGACAAAGGAATCCCTAAATATCGAGATAACAATCGTCTTGGAGAAATAGGAGTGGATAAGGGCTTACAATCTCGTAACCCTGAATGCTCAAGTAAATCTAATACATACCGCTCCTGATTGAGATGCAGACAACCATTTGTTAGAAATATTAAAGTTAGGGGTGTAATATGTAAATTACTCAAAGTTGGGGAAATGCTATTTAAAGGCATTTCCCCCACATTTCAATGTTAAGTTTTGCATATTCTCTTACTTGTGTTTATGTGCTTCATACTCTCTCTCGGCTCTCTCTCTAAAAACCAAATACACACACAAACACACATTTGCAAGATTATCATCTAGCATTGCTTCATCCGTATACATTACGGGACCATCAATTGGTATCAGAGCCAAACTTGTTTTGGCTCCTGATTGTTCGAAAAGGAACCTCAAATCTCGAAGATGTCAAGCTTACTAGAAGAGAAGAATCTCGGTTTCACAAAAGTTCAAGAACCTCAACTTTCTTCAACGAAACTTTAGCTTAAACAACTCCAAAAGGTAGAACTCGGTAAAGGTATAAACTTCATCTTCTTTAAATTACTTTTGGGTTGTTTTACATAGGTTACAAAGTCTACAAAAACTTTTCTTGAAGAAAAACTTGAACCGAAAGTATATCTATACATTCTCGGTCAAGAAAAGTCATTAAATACCCACTTTTCAAACATTAAATTCTCTGGGTATTTAAGCATTTATGGTGTTCTTGGTCTGAATTGTACAACTTGAAGAAGAAGAAATCGGTTTTTGTAATTTATTTAATTATAAATTATAAATAGTTTAACTGTTGTACAAGGAAAGTCAAGCACTTGCCATACCAATAAAGTACAAGTGGTTAGACACTATTCAGGGTAAGGCAATCAGATTTGAAAATGACTGATCAGATTCTATCAGCCGGATCTCCAATCGCATGCGATTGGAGTGTACGGCTTATAGAGCCAGTTGATAAGTTAGCCTGAATAGACTAAGTGTCAATCGCATTTGATTGCCCTATCAGCCTAAGTATAAAGACAATCGCATGCGATTAACACTTGCACATCTATCATCCATTACTGTTGGAATTGCATTTGATTGAATAGCACTCGATATATCTTTCAAACCTTATTACTAATTCATTCAATCTATTGACAATCGCATGCGATTGACAGGACTAACAGTTTATTTCTTAAGTGTTTGATGAAACAGGGTCTAATAGCATTCGATTAACTATCAATACTAAGTCATTCTGCTTGTGTTTTCAAGGAAAATCACTCACCCAATCGCATTCGATTGAACAATTCGCACTCGATAAGACCAATTCCAAACAGTGATATTCCATATACTTGGACAAGTGATTGACTCTTTTGGACTTGACTTAAAGAACTCTAGGATACTGGAACTTAATCAAACAATCTAATTCATAATTGAATTTAATCTAAATCGGATCTAATTCAAAGGTGAATTAAATTACCTTAAGTGTATCTAGTTCAAAGTTGAATTTAATCCTTTTAAGGTCTAATTCAACATTGAAATTCAAAAGACTTAGTTCTTTAATCAATTTTTAAATCACTCCAAAAATCAAGCTTTAACAGTCACACCTTTTAGGTTAAGCTTTCGAACAATCAAACCATCTCACAACTAAACGATCATTTCTTACAAAATCACTAATCATGTCAAGTACAAATGAAATGATGTCCATTGGCACCGACACGAAACCTCCTGTTTTGTTTCGGGGGGAATACAATGTCTGGAAAGGAAGGTTCATGGACTTCCTTGAACACAACGAAATATTTGGAGAGAAGATGATAGAATGCATCTACAAGGGCAACACCAAGTTCACAAGGATCGTTGAAGCTGACCCATCTAACAATCCCCCCATTCTCAGACATGAGAGAGAAAAGACCAATGATGAGCTGACTGCTACTGAGAAGGAAACAAAGAAAGCTGAGAGACTAGCAAAGTACTATCTGAAACAGGGTCTCTCATATGAGATTTATCTGAAGATCGACAGCTTGGGTAATGCCAAGGAAATCTGGGATGAAATCAAAAAACAGCTACAAGGCACTGAACAATGAGAGTACATCAAACGTACTCAACTGGTCAACAGTTACCATGATTTCAAAGCTCGTGAAAATGAGCTCCTATCTGAAACATATGGCAGATACTACAAGCTGCAAAATGAAATGAGATCTAATCAAATTGTCAGAACGGACCTTGATTTAAACTGTGTTTTTTTGAATTCATTAGGTTCTGAGTGGAAAGGCTATGCCAGGCTTTACAAACAGATCAACAAAGATCTTACATCAGTCACCTTCCACAACATCTTCGAAGATCTCAATCAGTATCAAGATGAAATCTCGCAGTCTAACCCGAAACAACCAGTTGCTGACCATCTTGCCTTAGTGGTGGCTGATAGAATCCCTAGGGAGACATCATCAAGATCCTTGAAACTTAAACATGTGGTTCTCAGTGATTCTGATCATGATGATGATTCAATAGAAGCTGCCTTTCAAGCTCTCACAGTAGCCAACAAGAACTTCAAGAACCGCTTCAGTAAGACTAACAATAAACAACGGTTCACATCAGGTTCTAGGAGACCCGAAAGAGCTGCTCCTGTTGACAATCCAAGATATCAATGGGAAGAGAAGAAGGAGGAAAAGAAAACTGACTCCTAGTGCTACAACTATGGAAGATCAGGGCACTTGATCCGGAACTGCCCAATGAAAAAGACCAAAGATGCTGAATACTATCAGCAGAAGTACCGTCTGTTCAAACAAAGACAGGCTGGGAACGCGCTGCTAGTAGAAGAAGATCAGTTCCTGGATGATACAAAATCGGACAGTGATCTGGATGGTGAAGATCATGCTCAGTTCTGTTTGATGGCTCTTAATGGTGGAGGAAGTAGAGATGATGATGATGGTGATGATCTCTCTGACTCAGATGAGGAGAGCTTGGAGAGCAGGAAGGTATCTTCTAACTCTAACTACAATATGGGTTTTAAACATGAACACATACAAACCATATTAATCCGAATGAAAGAGTTAGAAAATCAGATAATAGAATTAACCACTAGAAATAAAGTTCTAGAAGATGTATCATGATGCAAAGATAAAGAGTCACAAACTGTAATTAAACAACTAGATAATGAGTTAATTAGCCTTAAGACTCAATTAGCTGTAAAAGAATCTGAATTCCTAGAGTTAACAGATAAAACGAATAGCACCATATTCGACCTTAAAGTAGAATGTGTATGTGCTGAAAGGGATTCAGAAATTCTCAAAAATGAACTTAGGAATGAACTAAGTACTCGTTACTCCAGAATCTATGAACTTGAATATCTTTTGTCGAAACGTGATCAAAGCGACAATATCATCTCTCAATACAAAGAAAAGGAACGTCCTTTCTCCAGATGGAAATTCGATGGGCTTGGTTTCAAACACCCAAATGCATTGAGCAAGGTTACGTCCAAACAATTACAAAATGCTGATCTGTTTGGCGAAGGCCTTACCCAACGGATGGTTTTTATTGGTCAAGAAGAGGAACGTATTGAAGAAGACGTCAAACGAACTCTTAATCTCCGAACTTAAATTCCATTTTCCTACTCTGATCTTAATGACTCATACCTCACCTGTCTCACGTCATCATCTGATACTGATATTTCATCTTCTGTCTACACTGATGACGAACTCTACTCTCCTGTTTCACCAAAGCCCACTGTTGAATACATTTCTCACAAAGAAATACAAAACAGATTCAACACCCTACAGGAGTTTTGTTTTACCCACCTTGTTCAACAGGACCTTGTCAAAGCCATTCAAGATGAATTCAAACCTCCTATCTTTGATCATTCAGTAGATACATCTTCTTTGGTGCAAGAAACCAACCTCCTCCAACAACGCTTTAATACGTCTTTTGCTCATGATGAAAAGATCTTAGACGAATTATGCAGGAAACAGTTTGCCCTAAAAGAAAGAATCAAGAAGATCCAAGAAGAGATGCAACCTCCTACTCCATTCACATTTTCTCTCTATGGTTCACAACTTGATGATTCCACTCGTGCATCCACTAAGTCTTCAATATGTAACAAACAAATAAAATCTGTTAATAATACTGCGGTAACAAATCTTAAACTTAAACAGATTTACAAACCAAAGCAACTTTCCACTTCTAATCACAGTTCTCGTGTGCACAAAGAGAGACCTGAATCATCACGAGCTGCAGCTAGTCGACCACGAATTAATTCTAATCTTTTACCCTCTACTACAGATGTGAAGAAGCCTGGAGACGAGGAGCGCCGAATAAATGCATCATGGCAAAGAGTTATTCCTAGATCCACTAGGAAGTGTTCGAATTTGAAACTTGCTTGTGAAAATATTTTGTTGTTTGATTCTGGTTGTAATCATTCCTGTCCACAAGACAAAACTGCCTCTAACATGTTTTGCATGAGTGATGGTTGTACTCATGGACATTGTGAATTTAAATGTTGTTATGATCAATTGAGAAAATCTTTAGGCATTAAGCCATGTGCTGATTGGACTGATTTTTATGCTAATCAAGTCTGTGTACCATTTTTAAACTCAAAATGACACATCATTCATCAGTGGATCACCACTCGTCAATCACATGTACTTAAACGCTTAAACAAATCCAACCAATTGCTCACGATCAAGGAACTAGAAGTCTACAGACGGCAGGACTATGAAGCATTTAAAAGGGCTTGGATTGCACAAGAAAAACACTTGCATTCTCAAAAGCGGTCTCACAATTCCCCTTCCAAAATCTCCATATCTTCTAAACCCAAGCTATCATCCATTCAACGAGTAGCAAAACCTACTACTCGCAATGCTCCAGTTCAGCAAAAGCAAGTTGATGCACCAAGGCCACAGAGAATTCTTAAGAATTCCTTACAGACATGGATTCGCAAACATAACGCTTCCGCAACTCTACCGAATCCAAAACCTCCAATTCCATCAACTGTCAATCCAACAGTGGTAAAGAAACTTTCTACTCAGCAAATTTCTTCCAAATCCATTCCTTCTTGACAAAAGATTCGACCCACATGGGTAATTAAGAACAGATCATCTAAAGTTTCACCACAACAAGTAGACACAATCACTACTCAACTACCTTTAGGAAGTAACAATCAAGGACCCATTCATATATGGGGACCTGAACGTGCTTTATTCTCTTGTTGCATATGCCTCACTTGTGGTACCTGGACTCCGGATGCACCAAACATATGACTGGCACCAAACATATGACTGGCAACAAAAGTCTTCTCAAGAATTATGTTCCTAAGTACTCCGGGAATGTGCGTTTTGGGAACGACAATGTTGAACCAATAATGGGGTACGGAGACATCGAGAAGAAGCACATCAAGATCAAGAAAGTTTCCTATGTTGAAGGGTTGGGTCATAATTTGTTCAGCATTGGACAATTCTATGATAAAGACCTAGAGGTAGTATTCAAAAAGAACAAATGTTCCGTTTTAACCGAAAATGGAGATGAGTTGCTGGCAGGTACAAGAAAATCTAACCTGTATTCCATTGATTTGGAAAAATATGACTCCCCTACCTCTGTGTGTCTAATGTCCGAAGCATCTACGGATCTTACTTGGCAATGGCACAGAAAACTCTCTTACCTAAACTTTCAAAATATCAACAAACTAGTCACAGGTGACTTAGTGAGAGGCATTCCCAAGTTAAGGTTCAAGAAGGATCATCTATGTGTAGAATGTGAGAAAGGAAAGATGAAGAAGGCTTCACATAAATCTAAACAAGTATTTAGCACTACGAAGCCTTTGGAACTCCTGCACATTGATCTCTGCACATAAATCTGTGGTCCTATGAGAATCCAGTCCAAAAGTGGGAAAAAGTATATTCTAGTCATGGTAGATGACTACTCTAGATATACTTGGGTCAAGTTTATGCGCTCAAAAGAAGAAGCCACTCCAACAATCATTTCCTTCATCAAGCAACAACAGAACAAGCATAGTCAGAGTGTTGTCTCAATCCGTACTGACAATGGAACTGAGTTCAAGAACAATACTCTAAAAAGCTTTTGTGACCTAGTTGGGATCAACCATCAGTTCTCTGCATCATACACTCCACAACAGAATGGTGTGGTGGAAAGACGAAACAGAACTTTGGTTGAAGCTGGTCGTACCACCCTGTCATACTCCCGGCTCCCACCTTCCTTTTGGGCTGAAGCCATCAACACTGCTTGCTATACGCATAAACGCTCTTTTATAAATAAACGATTTAATAAAAGTCCCTATGAACTGGCAAATGGCATAGTGCCTAATATCAAATACTTTCATGTCTTTGGTAATAGGTGCTTTGTACTAAATGACAAGGTTAATCTAGGAAAATTTGCTCCTAAAGCTGATGAAGCTATTTTCTTAGGTTACTCCACTGAATCTAAAGCCTATCAAGTTTTAAAGAAACGAACAAAGAGCCTTGTGGAAAGCATCAATGTAACATTTGATGATACATTAGATGTTACTGATTTACCACCATCATCATGGAAAAACGCTTCTGAACATACCTGTTCAGGACCGGCACTTCAAAATAAAGAATCAGACAATCTGTCCAGTTCAAATACTAATCTTGACTTTATGTTTGATTTCTTAAGATATGAGTCCTCTCCTGTTTCCACTGACAACAGGAACAACACAGGAGTACAAACAAGTCTTACTATAACGGCTTCTACAGTCACTGAGACGAATCCATTTGCAGATCTCTATGTTGAGGAATCCTCTTCTGTTTCTGTCACTCGTCCCCCTGTAACTTCTCAGATTCCTGACCCTGAGAGTCTTCCTGTGTTTGATTCAGACCCACATTTCTCTCCTGAAGATGAAAAAGAAGCACGACACCTACAAGATCTCATTCCTTCATCTTCAACTTCACATGAAATTAAGTGGACCAGACATCACTCTGAAGAGAACATCATCGGAGATCCTTCACTTGGCATTCAAACAAGATCAGCAACAGCAAACGAATGCCAATTCTCGGGTTTCTTAAGCATCATTGAACCCACCAAGACTTGTGACGCATTAGATGATCCAGATTGGGTAATTGCAATGCAGGAAGAACTACACCAATTTGATCGTCTTAAAGTCTGGAGATTAGTTTCTCTTCCATATGGCAAATCTGTTGTCGGAACTAAACGGGTATTCAAGAACAAACGGGATTCGGATGGAGTGGTCATCCGTAACAAAGCTAGATTGGTTGCTAAGGGCTACAATCAACAGGAGGGCATTGACTATGATGAAACTTTTGCCCTTGTTGCTCGCATTGAAGCCATGCGGCTATTTCTTGCATATGCAGCCTCTAGAAGCTTTCTTGTCTTCCAAATGGACGTGCAGACAGCTTTTCTTAATGGTGTACTTAAAGAAGAAGTTTATGTCTCATAGCCTGAGGGTTTCATCAATTTAAAACATCCAAATCATGTCTATATCTTAGATATGGCCTTGTACGGGTTAAAGCAAGCTCCACGTGCATGGTATGATGTCTTATCTGAATATTTGATTGGTGAAGGCTACTCCAAAGGAAAGACTGATACCACTTTGTTCACAAAGACAAAGGGTCGGGATAAGATTTTGGTTCAGATATATGTGGACGATATTATTTTTGGATCTACAAATCCAAAATACAGTGACGAGTTTGCTAAGATCATGGCAAACCGATTTCAAATGAGTATGATGGGGGAGATGTCATTCTTTCTCGGACTCCATGTGAAGCAGTTAAGTCATGGCAGCTTTATTTGCCTATCCAAGTACATCAAAGATCTTCTCACGAAGTATGGTATGATTAACTGCACACCCATATCCACACCCATAGCTGCTAAGGCACAACTATCAGCAGATCTTGATGGTTCTCCTGTAGATCTGAAAACCTACCGTGGTATGATTGGATCGTTACTGTATCTCACTGCTAGTCGTCTGGATATCATGTTCTCTACCTGTCTCTGTGCCAGATTCCAGGCGAATCCAAAAGAGTCACATCTTTTGGCAGTCAAGCGAATTTTCAGATATCTTAAAGGTTCTATGGATCTAGGTCTGTGGTATCCCAAAGATTCAAATCTGGATCTTCATGCTTACTTAGATGCTGACTATGCCGGTTGCAAGATTGATCAGAAAAGCACCTCTGGTAGTGCACACTTTCTTGGTGATCGTTTAGTCTGCTGGGCCTCCATGAAGCAAAACTGTGTATCCACCTCTACAACTGAGGCTGAGTATGTTGCTGCTGCAATGTGCTGCTCACAAAGTCTTTGGATACGTACAAAGTTATCAGATTTTGACCTAAGGTATGACAAAATTCCATTACTATGCGATTCCCAGTCTGCCATAGCTATCTCCTGCAATCCGGTACACCACTCTAAAACCAAACACATTGATATACGTTATCACTTCATAAAAGATAATGTAGAGAAAGGTCTTATTGAGCTCCAGTATGTTCCTACTGAAAATCAGCTCACTGACTTGTTTACGAAACAATTAGACGAAAGTCGCTTCACTGAGTTGGTATCCAAGTTAGGCATGCTTAACTTGAAAATATAACATACTATTGCTCCATTTTTCCCTTCTTTCCTTTTTTTTGTTTGTTTAGAGTAGATGTTACACTGTATGTTCTTTGTGCAGCTTCATGATGCAATACTCAAGGGGGAGTGATTTTCTGGTGCTAAACATGTATCATAGGTGTAGGGGGAGAAATTTAATACACATTATGCACATGTGTAGGGGGAGAAGTTTACAACTGACACAATTCCCAAATTTTCAAAAACAAATGCAACAGTCTAGGGGGAGTGTGTCAAAATAAACAACTCAAATCAAAGTATCTTGGAATATATAATTTTTCAACTCAAAATTTCAGATACTTTGAATTTTTCAGAATATCTCTAAGTGTGGAGTACTGGTCACAGACAACCGCATTCTATGACTCAATCGCATGGAATCACTTACAAACTCAACACTGATAATTTTCTAAGTCTTTGTTTAATAGCATGGAATTCAATCGCATTGATAGGCTATCGCATGGGATTACAACTCTTGTTACCTATCCTTTAATCGCATGCGATAGACTAACACTAGGCACTAAGGATCAATCGCATGTCTTAACTGAACTTCAATCGCATGCGATTGAAATAAGAAAAGGTGAATCACATGCGATTCAAATGGCTTGATAGAATCTGGCCAACTCATATGATAAATCGCATGCGATTCAGATGAGTTGATAGAACTGGACCTAACACCTGAGATGAATCACATGCGATTAACACACCAAAGTGTGAATCGAATGCGATTGAGCACTTCTATCAGCCTACTTTATAACCGTCCCATCCACCCATCATTCCATTCCATTCGATCAAAATTCAAAATTTCACAAACACACTCGTTTTTTGCTACTTGATTATACGAATCGTCTTGTTACGGTGCCAAAATTTTCCAACTTAGTGTCAAAATACTCCAAATCATATAGGTAACAACTTGTATGGATTACATTTTTGAATTTTTGACTTTAGATTGTCATTTTGAGACCTCAAACCTCCGAATGCGATGGGTTTTGCGAGATTTTGTATGAACTTTTAGGACACAAAACAAACTCCTTTAGTGAAACCAAACTTGCGATGGTATGTTTGAACTTATGGGAAACACTTTGATGTAAAAATACTTCACAAATCTCAAAAAGTGTTCTTCGTGTTCTTGGGGTGTTGGAGTTTTCACTATCAACTCTATTTTTGACCTAAAAAGTGATGATAAGATGATTTTTGGAGAATGTTTCAGTACTGCAAAGTTGTTTATAACTGTCCAATGTCTATAATAAGATACTCAAAACAACTTTTACTCGCATCAATTCATTGTCTACACACTGAAGCCTTCCAGTGTTAGAGAATTTTTCACTAACTTTTCACACTTGAAATTTTTTGGTCCAACATGAACCACTACCTTGTCAATCACTAAAGATTGGATCTAATTTCATATGTAATGTTGTCCTTCATGCTTATCTATGTATCTATGTCTTAACTATTTTATCCGTCTGTATAGATAAGATGGCTCAAGCTATCAGTAACCCTGAGGAGATAATGCCTCAAGCTAAGTTCCTTAACACCCGGACTCATCCTAATAACCACTATATCGACCTCACCAAACTCAAAACCCATACTTTTCCCATAGTCACAGAAATCCTCAAAATCCATCCACTAAATCACCTCTTAACCTACAACCCAGCCACCACAGGCACACATGTTCCTGAGTTATATGTCCAACAGTTTTGGAAAACTTGTGATGTTAGACTTAATGAAAGAGGAAAGGAGGTCTTACATGCTGAGGTTAACGAATTCCAAGTAAATATTCCACTTCACCGCCTCAGATCAATCTTTTCACTGCCCACTGCAGTCAGTAGACCTCCAGCCACAGAATTTGAGGAAATCCCGGATGAGGAGGCATATCTTACAGCCATTCGGGAAATGGGCTATGATGGGGAGCTCACCCACAAGAATCAGTTCAAACGCACCTGTCTACATCCAAAATATAACACTTTCATGACAGTGCTCCAGAGGTGTCTCACTCCCAAGCACTCGGGATATGAGTTTCCAACAGAGAACCAACTCAAACTCTTTGTTGTTCCAGCCAACCACTTGCATGTGGATTATGCATTCCTGCTCTTTGAAGATATCAAGGCAACTATGCTAAGAAAGAACTCACAAAAGAAAAAGGATGCTAACTTGCTGCCCTACCACCACTTCCTGCCAATGATCATCCAGTATGTGATGGATAGGAATGCTGATATTCCTCGCCGGGCAGGTTTACCTTCTATCAACCCTAAACTTTTCATGTACATTAAACCTGCCATTCCGGCCAACTTGCCTGTCCCCAGATCTTTCCCTGTCACTCTATTAGACCTATGTGAGCAAAATGATACTGTTGTGAGCTATAGGACGAGTGTAGGGATACCTCCCATGGTTGTGCCAGAACTGGCCATACCTGCCTAGGGAGGAGTAGCACCTGGTGAGGAATTAAAAAATACGCCTCAGCCATCTGTGGGAGATGCTGAGAGGGGAGTGGAGAGAGAAAATATTGAGAGGGGTGGAGAAGCGGGTGAAGGTGCTGAGACTAGAGAGAGAGGGGATACATATGATCCCACCACCGTTCAAGCCATCATTCAATCACTTTCTCAGATCACCCGAACCCAAGCTGTTCATACTGAACTTGGTCTTCACATTTCTGAGTCATCCAGTTCTTCTCATGATGAGTCTACTTCCCATCCAGGAGGTGCCCCTGCCTTTAAACCTATTATATCTCCCATGGGCACCCCTGAGCACTCAATCGAACAACCAGCATAAAGCACACCCTCCTTCATGAAACTTACTGACCCACATACTACCTCTCCTGACCAAACTCACCCCGTTCAAACTACTCAGGCCATCCCCCAACCTGGTGGTCTGGTTATTCCTTTGACTTCACCTGCCCAAACAACTACCATTCCTATCATTCGCAATGTCATCATTGCCCCTGACCATGACATTCCAGTTGTCTCTCCATCTCCTGATAAAGCTGTTGAAACTGGCTCTGTCACTCCTAATTCTTTCCTAGATCCTAATCAATATGTCGGATATCGTCCAGGTAGTGGTGAAGAGGAAGATAGTTTAGCTAGGAGTTCGAGTGAAAGAGAGGAGGTGAGAAAAGAAAAGGAGAGTGCTGAGGGACCCTTACACCAAGAAAGTCGGGAAACCACATCCACTATGGGGCCTGACATTGTTGGGTCTCATATTGAACAAGTCGCGGTGATCCCACCCGTGCAAGTTTCTACCCCACCTAGCTACTACGGTGTCTCTCAACAGGAACCGTCTTTATTGCACAGGGTTATAGCACATACACTGGGTCAACCCCAATTAGGTGTTGGACCTATTGAACAAAGAGGAACGCCTCCCTCGTCCTCGACTTCTTTTCGTGCACAAATTGATATACCGCGGATCTCCGCTTATCTTGAACAACACAGAGTCACAATTGATGCACTGAGCTTGTTAACTCAACAAATCTCCTCAACTTCCAGAGTGAAGGGTTTTGAACCTGACCAAACCACCTTATGACTCAAACTGGTCAGACCTGGGTTTGATTCTACTGGTTCAATCCTAAAAGCAGAACTGGATTGAACACAACCCTCTAAACCCCAAAAGGGTTAGGATCTTTAAACTTTTATATATGATCAACATAGTTTTTTAACAAACAACCCATAGATAAGGTTATAAGATTATACCTGAACAAAACCTTTAGGATTGCTAAAGATAGTCCACCACTACTGCACCTCCGATTGAACTGGCTGCTAGACCGCTCCTGGATAACCCGAAACAACAAAGCTCCAAGCTTGATTGTATGTGTGTGTGCGTCGAGATCAAGATCGCAAAATACCTTGGTGTTTTGCTTGCTTCGATTCGGCGAGAGAGAGAAGAGACCCGAGAGAGAGAGTGCGATCGAGAGAGATCGGCAAAAAGGGAGAGAGAGCCGAGATCGATGAGAGCAAGAGAGAGTGACGGCTAGGTTTTGTCCCTTGTGTAACCCCGTTAATCCTTAAGCCTAAAGAACATATTTATAAGGATTAGATTGGACCTAAGCCCGTTTAATTAAAAGCCCACTGGTTTTAATTAAACTTTCATCTCTCCTCACTTTGACCCCTTGGACTTTTACTAGTTAATTAATTAACTATTAATTAACTTAGTCCGTTAAATATTAAAACTTAATATTTAATTCCCTTTAAATAATAAATAACTATTTATTATTTATTTCCTTTCTAATAATTAATCCAAACTGGATAATTATTTATATCTCTCAATAATTAATACTAATGATTAATTATTCGTTTATCTCTTTAATAATTAATCTAACTGATTAATTATTTACTCTTTTTCTTTAACAATTAATCTAACTAATTAATTATTTCCACACAGAATAATGGTGAAATCCAACTGTTCTGAATTAGGTGTGTAGTAGTGTGACCCTTTAGTCTCTTATAACGGTGGATACAATATCCCAGTTAATTATCTCTGCATATAATCCAACAGACTCCCACTTGTGCAAGATAAGTAACAGTTACTGCACATTGTTAGCCTAAGGAGGTCCCTAGCCAGACACTTAGGATAACCTGGTTATAAGAACTCTTATACCCCCAAGTAACTTGTGATAAAACTTCATAAGCAAACTACTTAGAAGTAACCTATTATAAACTAACTGTTTATAAACTAAACTATCATAAACTCCATGTTCATGAATGGGTACGTTCTATATAGGTTTGTCCCTTGCAGCGCGATATTTCAATTTTGAGCATGAGCATGGAGTGTCAACTCAGAGACTCAAGAATTATGTTCATGACATACTTGATTTCAAAACTGCGTGATAAACGACAAAGAACAGATCAGTTCGTTTGGGCACGGACGTGCACTTACCAGTTTCTCTTATCAGTCAAGGGGCCCAGGCTTTATCTCTCCTAGAAAGGAGGTGCAATTACCATCTTGCATATTTGCATTTGGCAACACGGCTCCCACTGAATCTAGACACGCCCCTTATGACCACCCTGTTACGGCGTGGAGTTAGAACGCGCTAAGAAGACAACAGTTACCGCATTCCAAACCAAATACCTCAGGCTTAAGGATAACCTATGTGATAAATACTTTTGACATGAATCCACGAAGTATTTTTCACGGTGGGTCAATCCAATATTCGTAACCCTAACGAATATCTGTAAATTTTGGTCCGCAAAAAACGTTCGCAGCTATATTCGATATACTTTCGAATCTACCCCAAAATTACGATGACTTTATATCCCTATCATAGTTCCCACCACGATAAGTAGTCACGGATAATGTTTTTGAATAAACCTAGTTTATTCCTGGATGAACCAAAACATACAAAATTGTGAAGAACAATGAAACTAATTTCTACACCCTCCCATATTCCTCCCTGGAATAAAGATGTATAATTTCTACCATTTCACTGACTCGATTCACGGTGTTTATCTGAAATTACTTATTATTTTTACATTGTAACTTATCACGGATTACAAAAAAAAAATATGGTTATGAACCCTAAAACACTAGACTAGTACTTTGGAGTACTCTTTCTTGGTTTAGCTAGAAATCGTTCTTGCAGCCTAAGAACACTTCTAGGCTTACTTATTTTATAAAATTCCTTAAACTTGGAGAACTGGAAATAACTTCTTGTTTCTAATTTATAAAACAACCTCCCTGTAATTAAAACTTTAATTACATTTGTAGACGTATTAAATCTTACTAGATTTATATCCTTTTGAAATGATAAAACCTCTTACACCTACTTGTAAGAAACTTGAAACTAGATTCCAAGTGTATACCAACACTTATCTAATTTTATTACTAAGAATGTTAAAGAACATCCTATTTTATCATTTCTAACGTTAACCAACCAATAACATTGTTAAGCTGACTCACTGAACATTTTAGAATGTATATAATTTTAAGTCATAGCTTGACTCAAAAATCTTGCAATGATATCTTTATCGAGTACCTCTCAATAAATCATGCATCCCTCGGATTAGTTCTTTCTCAAGAACATACTGTTTTAGATAGCTTCTAAAAACATCCGATAATTATATATTCTAAAAGTTCGATCTTGTATTTATCATACTGGTTAAAAATAACCTTTTATTAACTCTGATAAATACACTAGTCAGGTGCTCCCACTATCTTCTATGAAAAAGTGCTTTCTTTAAAACAACCTTTTTAGGTCTTAGTCAAAACTTGACTACCATGCCTAAAACTTGTGTTCCAAACACATGTTTTAAATAACATAGTTTTTGCAAGAAATTTGTTTTATGAAACCAATAACTTGGATCTCCCATATATCCATCTTTCCAATTACGGAGAGTGGTTTCTTTAAACTTACCATGATCACAAGTATGAAATACTCATAATGGTATTTTAAATTTCTTTTCTTAAAAACATTTAGTATAAAATTCCCTTGACTATAATAACTTTTATAATCACTTTTATACTTTCTTAAATGTTTTATCAAAAACTACTTTACCCAGAAATAATGACTATTATTTCCATATGTTCAAGACTTTGAACATTCACTTTTCATAAAATCTTAAATACTTGTTGAATTAGAAAAACTATCTAATCTTATAAACAAAACTTGTTTATTCAAGTATTTGAAAAAATGGAGCTAGCATTTATATAACTACAACAAATCATAGCATAAGATTATTATGAATCACTAATCAAGTCAAAGCTTTGACTTATTAGCACTCTTTTAGTCACAACTGGACTAATCATGATTCAAATAATAAGAACACGTGCACGGATATATAACCAAATAATTAAATTTCCATAAACTTAAAAAATATCCATAAGCAGTATAAAAATGTTCTAAAACTTAAAGAGTTTAATTAACTAGGAAATAGGAATTATTATAATATCTGTAAGCTGCACGTAGGATCTTCTCATGCTGGGCCGCATCACTTTCCATCTACTCCTGCATTAAACGATTGCAAGATGTTAGAGTACTCGTAAAACTTTACAAGTAGGAAAGTGACAAAGAAGCTAATCACGCAATACCTAAGGAGCCAGACTTGCCTCCTGCCTCGTGACCTTTCGGACAATCTCGTTTCCAATGTCCGGCCTCGCCACACCTGAAGCACCGATTCTCGGTCCTTGCCTTGTTTGGCTTTGGCTTCTTGCCCTTGTTGTCGTTACTAGCTCTGGGTGCATTTTGGCTGGGCTGGGCCTTGCCCTTGCCCTTTTCCTTTCCGTTGCGCCCCTTCCTCTTCTTACGTCCACCATGCCCCACCATAAGAATGTCCTTAGACTTGGTCCCGATACTCTGCTCAGCAGTCTTGAGCATAGAGTGCAACTCAGCCACGGATTTCTCCATGTTGTTCATGTTGTAGTTGACTATGAAAGGCTTATAGTCATCTGACAACGAGTTGAGTATCGTGTCCGTTGCTAGCTGCAGCGGTACTGGGTGCCCAAGTCTCTCTAGGTGGTCCATGTAACCTTTCATTTTCATGACGTGGTTACTGACTGAGGTCCCCTTAGCCATCTTGCACGAGATAAATGCCCTAGTGGCATCATAACGCTCTGTGCGGGCTTGCTCCTGGAACATGTCCCTCAGCTGGCGGATCATGTCATAGGCAAGAGTCTCCATCATGCTCGACTGCAACTCTAGACTCATAGTCGCGAGCATGAGGCAACTGACATCTAGGGCGTCATTGGAGCGCTTCTGAAAAGCCTCCCTGACCTCTGCCCTGGCATTGTTGGCAGGGGGATTTCCTAGAGGTCGTTCTAGGACATACCACTTTCTCTCGTGCCTCAGCACGATCTGGAGATTTCTCTCCCAAGTGAGAAAGTTGGACCCGGCGAGCTTATCCTTCTCAAGGATAGAGCGGAGTAAGAGGTTATTAGTACTGGTAACGTTGGTTGCCATCTACAAATTAAAACCCGGTTTAATTAGTAATTGCAAATAAACTTTCTAATCATATATCATCAAACCCATAAATAATATATATTAGACCTAGGACCCATATTTCACATACTTGACGCAAGGTTTGGGCACTTCCCGCCAAGTCATGCTATTTCTGGTAGGTAACACCCTGTACCAATCGTACCTAGCTGATACGACTCCTAGAACCTCGTAGAGCACTTAGACCCAGTCTAGTATGTTTAACTCTACTCTAGTGCTTTGTGGGCCGGGACTCCCGATTATCACCAAAATAGATCGCACCACCTAAGACAGCATGAATTCTGGCCGGGACTCCCGATTATCGTAGAATCTTTCATGCCCCTTCCCGCAAAGGTTTGAACCCGGATGCCCAAGGTTTGGGCACTTCCGACACCCGAGTACCGTTTAACAGTTAGGGTGTACCATTAGGTGGGTAGCACACTGATCTAAGATTTTTCTTGGGTTTTATAATTAAGTTAAAAACTTAATTTTCCAGTTTTTGAAAAACCATTTTAAAACTAACTGTTTTAAAAATACGATTTATATGTGTACCTAAACTAGGTGCACAAAACGGCCTTTATAAGTTCCAAACTTATAACCTTGACAAAACTTTTAATTTTATAAAAAATTAATTAATACGACTACCAGACTGAAGTCATATTCTAGTTTGTCATAAATCGTGGTTTTTCACTTGTTTAATAATAATCTGTCATTAAACCCCTTTTTATTTACCATCACACGCATGTATATATATATACCATTCATATATATGAAAAGCAGTAAATAAATCACAACCACGCAGATAATAATAAGCAGATAAAACCTATAGTTTTGCCAACTAATCCTAAGGTCAAACCTAAGGACAAAATGACTTGGATTCGCCTTTCTTGATGTGTTGCTCCCACTGACCTTGACACCTCCCTGAAGTATCCGTGCTTCGCGTGAGAACACCATTTTCTTCATCACCTTCTTCGAGTCCAACTTGGTTGTGGGTTAAACTACTACTAATCTATTACAAATACAATATTGAATGAGGTTGTAAATGGCACGCAGGCCTCCCCGAACCAGTACAATATTACAATTAAGAAAGGGATTGTAATTGGCACGCAGGCCTTCCCAAAACCAAAATAAAGAAGAAAAGAAAAAACGAGTCCTAAGTCGGCAAAACTATAGCTATCACAACCACACAATTATATATAAGCACTATATATATAAAAGTCAACCACGCAGTTATAATATATAAACAATAAACTGTGCTGTTAAGCACGCAGCCTGATTTGTTTAAATATTCTCATTTATCCTTTTGATTAATACCTATTAACCAAAAAAAATGAGAATTATGATCTTCTAGTTTAATTTGACCAAAATAGTTTTTCAACAAAAACTTAAAATTTGATCTCATTCAAAACTTGAATGAAATCCTCACGTCGAGTTTTATTACTAGTTTTCCAAAAACTTAAAACCGACAACCTTGGTCAAATAAATACTATCTTATTTGTTTCTCCATAATATTATATAAACTTTTATCCTTTTAGACTTTATTCAGAAATGACTTAAACTAGTCATAATAAATAATTACCTAAAATATATATTTTAACTAAGCTAGTTAAAATATATAATACTAGTTTATATAACATTTTATTAATTTTAAAAACTTAAAATTAATAATTCCTTTTGTGTTAATCCGGAAAAACCATTTGGGATTACATCTCCTGTCAACCCGGGAGACCCATTGGGCCAAGACTCTCTTGAGCCGAGAACCCATTGGACCGAAATCCTTCCTTGGGCCGAGAACCCATCTTGGGCCGAGAACCCACCTTGGGCCGAAGCCCCTTGGGTCGAGAACCCATCTTTGGCCGAGAACCTTCCTTGGGCCGAAGCCCCTTGGGTCGAGAACCCCTTGGGTCGAAGTCACTTGGGCCGAAGCCCATTCAGACCCTTAGCGCCGCTAACTAGCATCGCGAGGCCCATCTGGCCCTCACGCCGCTAACGGTCACGCCCAAACAGGTGTTTTTCTCGGTTCGTGTTTTTCCGATTAATACAGCATTCTAAATCCCTTTTAACCTATTAAAATTAACTGTTTTAATATACTGATTAAAAACTGGATTTAATTCAAAAACCAAAAATTATTAATTATTAATATTAACAAAACTTGTTTTATTAATAACTAATTACCCTAAAACTTGATTTCAACCTTTTTAAACAAAAGGTCAAAACTTGTTAAAATCTAGTTTTAGATAAAAGGTTTATCCTTTTTAACCGTTTAAACACAATCCTGGTTTAAACTTAACTGGTTAAAATCAAACCTTTTACTATTTGGATTAAAACAGAAAACTTGTTTTTATCCCTTATGGTTTTCGAAAACTTGTGGAGAAAGAAACAAGATGAAGTAGATCATTTAACCATTAAACAAAAAACAACAATGGATTAACTAGGTTTAATTAATTAAAAAACAAATTGTTTAATTTATCTTAATCCTAAACTTGTTCTTATCCAAAAACCACAATCCTTTTTAACCGTTTAAACTAACTGTTTAAACTTTCTGATTAATAGGATTAAACTGAATAACAAAAACAAACTGTTTTGTTGCCCTTGGTGATTTTCGAAATAGGCTAGAGCAAGTAGAAGATCAAGAATCAAACCTTAACCCAAAAACAGATAAAACTAGAAACTATGGATCATAGAGCCGAGGCTCTGATACCACTGAACGGTTTTGAACCTGACAAAACCACCTTATGACTCAAACTGGTCAGACCTGGGTTTGATTCTACTGGTTCAATCCTAAAAGCGGAACTGGATTGAACACAACCCTCTAAACCCCAAAAGGGTTAGGATCTTTAAACTTTTATATATGATCAACATAGTTTCTTAACAAATAACCCATAGATAAGGTTATAAGATTATACCTGAACAAAACCTTTAGGATTGCTAAAGATAGTCCACCACTACTACACCTCCGATTGAACTGGCTGCTAGACCGCTCCTGGATCACCCGAAATAACAAAGCTCCAAGCTTGATTGTATGTGTGTGTGCGTCGAGATCAAGATCGCAAAACACCTTGGTGTTTTGCTTGCTTCGATTCGGCGAGAGAGATAAGAGACCCGAGAGAGAGAGTGCGATCGAGAGAGATCGGCAAAAAGGGAGAGAGAGCCGAGATCGATGAGAGCAAGAGAGAGTGACGGCTAGGTTTTGTCCCTTATGTAACCCCCTTAATCCTTAAGCCTAAATAACATATTTATAAGGATTAGATTGGACCTAAGACCGTTTAATTAAAAGCCCACTGGTTTTAATTAAACTTTCATCTCTTCTCACTTTGACCCCTTGGACTTTTACTAGTTAATTAATTAACTATTAATTAACTTAGTCCGTTAAATATTAAAACTTAATATTTAATTCCCTTTAAATAATAAATAACTATTTATTATTTATTTCCTTTCAAATAATTAATCCAAACTGGATAATTATTTATATCTCTCAATAATTAATACTAATAATGAATTATTCGTTTATCTCTTTAATAATTAATCTAACTGATTAATTATTTACTCTTTTTCTTTAATAATTAATCGAACTGATTAATTATTTCCACACAGAATAATGGTGAAATCCAACTGTTCTGAATTGGGTGTGTAGCAGTGTGACCCTTTAGTCTCTTATAACATTGGATACAATATGCCCGTTAATTATCTCTGCACATAATCCAACACAGAGGTGGTACCTTTTCAGGTGCCATTCGAGGATTGAAAGGAAATCCTGCTGGAGCCAACATACCTGCTGCTCCAGTAGGTGGTACTGCCTCTGTGGCTGGTACCTCAACCGGAACTCTTCGTGATCCCGGGTTTGTTACACGTGCAGAACTTCAACAACAAATTCAACAAGCCGTGTCACCAATCCACCAACAACTGCAGATGACTAAACAAAAGTTGGATCAGATCGAGCAAGCCTGCAAGGCCCAAGCTGAGCAGCTAAACAGAATTGAAACACTCCTTGCTGCTCGTCCTCTAGTTCCAGAGCCACAACCACAACCTGATCCTGCTACTATGTCAGTGGATGCTATAAAGAGCATGCTGTACGTTAGACTTCTTGAGCAAAGGCCAGAATCTGCACATGACCAAGACCTTCTGACTACTCTTCGCAACGAACAGCGTCCATCGGGAATCTCCATGGATGCCTTTCAATAGTTTCATGAAGATGTAAACAACAAGATCGATGGGATCACCAGAGGTTTCTATACTTCACTTTCAAAGGTTACTGACCGACTGATACTCCTTGAACAAACATGTCAGGCTCAGGCTTAGGGGAGTAAGAGGACACGGGATGATCATGATGCGGATGATCAACCCGAGGGGGAGAAAAGGAGAATACTGTATGTGACATCTCACTCTGCGGGTGCTAATGTACCTGCTCAGGAGTCATCTCCCTCTCAGGTTCCTACTGTACATGTTCCCCGTTTGAGTTCATATCTATATACAGATATAAGTTTAGCTGGGTCTGGGATTCAATAACAACAACATATGGCCGATGAAGTTTATATACAACAACAAAAAATATGCTGACAAAAAGATTGTACTATATGTACCTCAGCAACAATCTGAACCGAGGCCAATTGAAGGTGAAATACCTTACGAGCAGTCCCATGCCGAGATGTTTGAATGGTCTAGCGACTCAGAGGAAGAAATGAAGGATTTATATGAGTCCATACACACATCACCTGCAAGGCATATGGGAGAAAGCAGTTCTGCTCAACCAGAGGAGGAAACTGAGGATCCTGAAATTCATGATATGTTCAGAGATATTGATGAATACGTTAGGGTTGCTACAAGTCTAGCTTCACCTAGAATTGTTGACAGGTTTGATGACATCCCTAGTGAAAGGGAGCTTGCACGCAGAAGGAAAGAAAGGTTAGGAATTTCTAGAAGAGAAGCTAGGAGAAATCCGAAACAGAAGAAACCAGCCTTTGACGTATCTAGGGTGCTCAGTGGAGTAAACGTTGAAGTTCATGAAAGCTTCCCTCCTCCTCGTGGTCAGTTTCAAGAGTCAGCTGCCGATGTACTAGAAAGAAACAGACAGAAAGAGGCAGCTGAGAAAGTGTGACAAGAATCTGAATGTCCTTTGCCAAGGAGCTTCATAGTGCCACCTGCTCCTCCAGTGTATCGTAGAGATCCAGGACTTGATGCAGGCAACATGTTCACAAGAAGTGCTGGCCAACAACCAATATGGAAACAGTATTTTGTCAATGCTGCTAATCTTGAAGAAAGAATACCAGACATATTCAGCAATGAGCTAATACAAGTTATTTCCCCTGAGTTGCGGAACATGGACGACAAACAGAGAAGATGATATGAACACATACTCTCTCAGTCCATGACAAAACCCGAAGAGATCAAATCAGAATATCCAATAGTTGAACTTATCAATATCTATACTCAGACAACCTTCAGAATAAAGTATGTCATCTTTCATGTCAGAAGAGCAAACAACCTGTCATACTTCCTCAATGAAGCAGATTTAAGGTATGTTAGTGTTGAAGACATCAGCTTTATCTTTGACACCCTCTCTCAGAAAAGAGGAAAGTGGCCTGAAGAAGAGTTTGGAAGGGGTGCTTTGATGAAATATATGAGAAAATTGATGGAATACTTTGGGGAACACGATCTGCAACTCGGAGCTGAAAACAACTGAAAGTCCATCTCTTAAAGCCTAACCAGAGCCATCCAGATCTAGAAAAGCTTGAAAAGTTGACAGTTATCTATGATGGACATCCAAACTTCAAAGGTGATTGAGGTGTCGTCTCAAGGAATTCAAAAGGAGAAAATATATTCATCAGACTTGATGAATTAACGTCATATTCAGACGGCACTTTGAAAATCCTTCATCATAAGATACATTAGAAAGTTTGGGATAACCGGGCAGCCTACACTGATGAAGAACATGCTGAAGCCTATCGTGCTATTGAAAGGATGAGAATGACACTGGCAAGCAGATGGCAAATACGCAAGTGGCAAGTGGCATTCGGAATTCGCAACAAATCAGCCTATGAATGATTTATGTATTTATTTGTTGTGAATCATTACACACCTCACTTAGGGGGAGATTGTTAGAAATATTAAAGTAAGGGGTGTAATATGTAAATTACTCAAAGTTGGGGAAATGCTATTTAAAGGCATTTCCCCCACATTTCAATGTTAAGCTTTGCATATTCTCTTACTTGTGTTTGTGTGTTTCATACTCTCTCTCGACTCTCTCTCAACAAACCGAATACACACACAAACACACACTTGCAAGATTATCATCTAGCATTGCTTCATCCGTATACATTACGGGACCATCACCATTAGAGAAGGTAGCCTGAACACCCAAGAAATTGCTAATCAGACCAAGGTCTTTGAGAGAAAACCTTGAGTTAAGATTAGCAATAAGCATAGCAACATACTCAGAAGAACTGCCCGTAATGATAATGTCATCAACATACACTAAGACATAACAAACCTCAGTAGCTGTATGAACAACAAACAAGGACGTGTCTGAAACACAGCGCGTAAATCGGTTTGACAACAGGGCTAAATGTTTCAAAGTAGTCAACACCCTCTGTCTGAAAATAGTCTTTAGGAACTAACCGAGCTTTATATCGAATAACAATACCATCCAAATTGTGTTTAATTCGACAATTCACTTACAACCCACAATATTTGCACCGGAAGGAGGAGGGACCAGAACCCATCCAGGTTTGATTCGAGTATAATGTAGATAGTTCGGACTTCATAGCATTACACCACTGTGGCCACTTCTTAGCTTGCGAAAAGGAAGACGGTTCTTTAGTCGGAGGTGAAACACACTCAGCAAGATATACAATATGATCAGGAAACTATTTAACAGATCAAGTTTTATCACGAGAGCGAGTGACCATAGGATGAGAAACACTAGAAGAAGATGAAGGAGGAGGTGGTGGAGGTGAAAAACTAGAAGAAGATGACGAGGATGAAAAACTGGAAGAGGAGTCACTAGAGGAAGCAGGTGGTATAGGTAGAGGAATAGATGGTATGGTGACTCGCACAGAAGCAGGAGAAGAGGAATTGACGCAAAAAACAGGAAATGTAGTCTCATGAAAAGTAACATGACAACTCGTATGAACTTTGGATGTCAAAGGATCAAAACAAATATATCCTTTGTAATTTGGAGCATAACCAAGAAATAAACACGGAGCAGATTTGGGATACAATTTGTCTTAGAGAAGATGACCATGATATAGGTAACACAAACATCCAAAAATGCGAAGAATGGTATAGTCAGGTAATGTTGAAAAATGAGCTGAAAGGGTGATTTATGACCAAGAAGTGAGGATGGAAGCCTATTTATCAAATAAGCAGCAGTGGAAAAAGCATCAGCCCAAAAATATTTCGAGAGATTCACCTGATGCAACAAAGTAAGAGCAACCTCAGATAAATGACGGTTTTGCGTTCAGCAACACCATTTTGGTGTGGAGTATACGGAGACGAGATATGATAGATTCCACACTCAGACAAATATCATGCCATATAGCCTTTAATAAGCTCTAGAGCGCCATCACACTGAAAAAAAAAATTTGTGGGAAGTAGATTTTCAACATGACTTTTAAAGTGATAAAAAGCTTCAAAAGCTTGAGAACGAGTAGTAAGAGGATATAGCCAAACAAAACAACTGTAATCATCGATAAATGTAATAAATACCGATAACAAGAAGCACATGATTTGGAACAAGAAGCACATGATTTAGACATGAAACACAATGAGGAAGATTAAACAAAAAGTGACCAATGTGAGTAATAGTAAGAGCCGTACCATTTCCGATTATAACTCGATCATTCCCAGTGTATGGTTGAGCATTCTGAACAAGAGTCAGATCGTATGTCATGTGGGAGGTGGCACCTGAATCGGGTAACCATGAATCAACTAAATCACACATATCAGAAATATTATTTCGATCAATAGCCACCATAAAAGCATGCTGAGGTGCGCAGTACTTTGGTTTATCATAATTCGAACCAACTGATGCCCAATGAGAAAAATGTTCCGGACCAAATCCATTAAAATCTCTTGACCCATGATGGCTATTTGAAAAAGAAACACCACCAAAACCTTGTAAATTTTGAGAAGATCCAACAGAGAAATTAGAATTAACACCAGGCCCAAATGAGTTATTACCACCAAATGAATTAATAGACATGGGCAAAAACGGTCCTGGACCGGTCCTGGACCGGTCCTGGACCACTGCCGGTTCGGTCCGGTCCGGACCTAGTCGGTCCCTGGCCGGTCCTGTCCTCGGCGGACCGGTCTTCGTGTAAGACCATTTCGATAAATTCGGTCTTTGGGCGGTCCTAGACCACTTCCGGACCAGTCCGACTTCGGTCCTGGACCGGTCCGTTTTTTGGTCGGGTATTTCCGGTTCGGTTTAGACATTTCCGGGTTTTTTTAGTTTCGGTTTAAAATTTTCCGGTTTTCGGTTTGTTTTTTTGTTTGAAAAAAAAGTGATTTGTAAATTTAAAAAAAAATTGCAAGTTATAAAATATAAAGTATAAACATATATAATTGCAAGTTAATAAAAACATATAAATAACATTGCGATACAATTACAAAATAAAATTACATCTAGTTGAAACTTGAATTATTTTTTTAACAAGAAAAGGGAACTCTAGCAATGAAGCTTCGGCATGGCCATCACCCCAAGTTAGAGACCCGAAAAATACATATTGTTCGAAAGAAATAACGACACAAAATATAAAGAGACAACTAGTAAAATGGATAGTCGGAATTGATATTCCAATAGTTGTAACTATCGTCGGTATATGGCCCTTGCCCATAATAGGCGACTTCGTTCGAGTGGACGTTGGATGATGAACCTGCGTTCATTCTATTTTGAGTGTCGTCAACGTATTCTTCACCGGGTTCGGGTTCTATGATTAATCCCGAAGGTAGCCTGAGACAATAAGTTCCTACAGCTTTAGCACCAATGATGGAGCCTTCGCCTACCAGTAGGTCCATGTCTCCCTTCGTTAGTTTCCTACTCCTCTTGAATCCCTGCAGGTGATTGCAAATGTGATGACCACATCCGGTATCGAGTACCCAATATTCAAAAGAAGTAACTAAGCAATCTATCATAAAGATACTTTACTCGTCGGTAGAACCGACGTCCAACTGATCAATGTCGAGTGAGTGCTCGCAAATATCCTTGCTACCGCAAACTTGGCAAAAAATGTCTAGTAGCTCATCAATCCAGTCGTCTTCTTCCATTGATTCAACGACTGTTGCATGAGGGAGTCTGGGTGCATCTGGTCATCCATGCACATTAGTAACTCGGTCATACCAACTACTGTTGATTCCTGTTCTCCGATCTTATTTACTATCTTTGCCTTATAGTGATCTGTCAGAGACCCGACCAATAGTATCACAAGTTCTTGTTCACTGACTTGTGATCCCAGAACCATTAAGCAATCAAATAGTCTTATCATGTTAATGAGATGATCACTCAATGACGGGCCTTCTTTCATCCCCTGTGAAAGAATATCCTTGATGAGCAGAAAACGTCTACAGCGCTCACTGTTCTTGAAGCGCTCCTCTATATCCTGCACGACCTCAAAAGAAGACTTATTCTTGAGTACATCCGAAAATTCAGATGCTGTGGAGAGTATCAGAATTGACATGATGTCAGATTCGTCAGACAGATATTATAATATGTATCATCCTTTTCATCCTGAGTAGAATAGTCGGGTCGTGTTAGAGGGGGCTTATCAACTGTGTACAACCTTCCTTGTGCCTTTAGGATGTTTCTAAAGTGCAACTTCCAAACCATAAAGTTTGGACCTGAAAGCTTCCACTTTTGCATAATGAGACTAAGAGACTCCTCAGGTGAATAAAACGGTATAACAGATAAAATTGACATCTACAGTAAAAAACAAGAAATAAACATTTCAGTAAGTAATTCTTCTAAAATAATTTATAACCCTTTAAGTAAATATATTTTAGAATATGATCCATATTCACACGTGACGGTGCACGGTTTGGGCATGACAACACTGACCCCGTGTTATTACTATTTAATATAAACCATACCGATCATATTTAATCCAAAACACGACTCCTATATCTTTGGGACATCGAAAGAAACATAATTCGTACATATTTAGTCCTCCTAAGCGCACATTGGGCCCGTCACATCAGGGAATCACCAAAATAGACCTCACCATCTAAGAACGGGTGAAGTCTGGCCCCACACATCAGGGAATCGCAAAGTCTTTCACCCGCTCCCCACATTGGTTTGAACCCCGGTGTGCACGGTTTGGGCACGACAACACACCAAGGTACCGGGAGCAGGAAAGATGTACCATTAGATGGGTAGCACTACTGGTCTAAGATTTTGAAAATGGGTTAATTTGTTTCAAAAATATTTGGCCAGTTTTAACCGTTTTACAAAACTTGTAAAAACATTATGCTTTTAAGTGAAAAAACTTTTCAACTTAAAATATACCTTATATATATATATATATATATATATATATATATACCTTATATATATATATATATATATATATATATATATATATATATATATATATACCTTATATATATATATATATATATATATATGTATGTATGTATATATATTTTTAATGACGAGCGTGCACTATATAATTAATTAAAACACAACGACGCAATCAATATTAATAACCCAAAACACATAACGTCATTTTTACCATCATTGGTACTTAATTAGAAATTAAGTGCCCCTGTGGTCAAACCCTAAGTGGATCACAAACAACACAAATGGCATGGTTAGTCTTGATGCTCCCACTGGCTCCAACATCCATGGCATCCTCTCTTCTTCTCTTGCTCCTTGTCTTGATCGCCTCCAATATTACATTTACAAATATCAAACTAACCTATTACAATTTTAATAAAACTATTGCCCTATTACATAATAATTCAAAGGCACGCAGGCCCACTAAAACAAGTATTTTTACAAAATTGAATAGGGGTTGTAAGTGACACGCATGTCTCACAACACTGGATAAATAATAAATGTAAAGCAACCATAACAAGAAATTAAAAAACAACCACAAAGTGATCCACTAGGTTCTTGGCGTTTGGCTTGATAAATAAACATACAATAGTGTACTAAAATATTAAATAGTAATAATACATGCATTACAACCATGATACAAAAAATATATAATTCCGGGACGATTGAAAACTTGAATCCAAGCATCAACACAACATGTCTTGTGTTAATCCCAAACATCCAACCTGAGCCTTAAACCTGGGCCTAAACTGGGCCTTTTGTTATATATCTCAAACTAGATAAAAACAAAAATACCACATAGGTTAAACATCAACATTATTAAATATATAATAATAAAGCTGGAAACTTGATTTAAAAATTCAAGAACTTTGAACATTTAATAACTACAAGTTTTACACAATTTATACATATATATATATATATATATATATATATATATATATATATATATATATAAAACATGTAAACTGGAAACTCTGTTTGGTTAAAAGTCAAAACATCGACTTTTGGCCAAAAACTAAGTTTCACTCAATATATGTATAAATATTAGAAAAAAACATATAAACTGGAAACTTTAGTTGGCTAAAAATCAAAACTTTGACTTTTTACAAAAAACCAAGTTTCACTCAGTTAATATATATAAATATGTATAAACAATAAACTGGAAACTTTTAATCGTAAAATGATCAAAACTTGATCCTAAACCAAAACTAAAAGTTTCACACATATAAAATATATTAAAGTAGTAAAGCTGAAAACTTTATCAGCCAACAGATCAGAAACTTGATCTTAACAACAGTATAAGTTTCACACATATATAAACAATATATATTCATGATTAAACTTGTTCCCCACTGAGCCTAGAACAAGGCTCTGATACCACTGTTGGGATTTACATGGTACAACAAGCACAAATGAATAATAATAACATAAATCTCATCCAAAGATCACAACTGGATCAGGTAGGGAATCAGAACAATTAATCATAGTAATATCAGTTACATATATGCATATAAGTCTATAACAGTATAAATACAGGGATATAATTATACCCTGAACTGCTAGAAGGGGATACACAGCTACTGCACCCTTGAACTGGCTGCTAGACCACCTCGTCAAATAATACCTGAATCAAAAAGTCGGTCCTGTGTATGTATCACAAAAAGCCACCGTCTTTTGGTGTGGTTCGACCGCCGAGAAGCCACCGCCGCAAAAAAAAATAGGGCCTCGGTTATTGCGCCGCCGCTAGTCACCGCCTTGTACCACCGTCGAAGATGGTGGTGGTGGTTGGTTCGGCCGCCGAGAGTAAAGGGAGAGAGAGAGAGAGCATTTGTTTTGTCATTTTGCTAATTGTGATTAGGGTTAATTAAAATCCTAAGGCTTAATCCCTTAAATATGAATTTAAGTGGATTAAGGCCCTTGGATCTCGAAGCCCGGTCCGTGACCAATAACTTTGATCGTTCGACAAAACAACCCCTCTAGTTCGGTTTAATATTAATTAATTAACTATTAGTTAATATTTTTCCAACCAAACATAATAATTAAATATATAACTTATATTTAATTTCACCCTTAAATAATAAATGTCTATTTATTATTTTTCTCTCGATAATTAATTAACTATTAATTACCACATATACACACATTATATTATTTTCTGGTTCAACAATTGGGTGTGCAGTTGTGTGACCCTTTAGTGACTCATAGTGTTCATGGATATGATGACACGAGTACACTATCCCTGCACACAATCTATCATCAATAACCACATGGAACAAACAATGTTAACATCGCCGGGTCTCAGAACAAGGACTCAAGTACCATTTTTAATAAGTGCACTAAACTCATCATGCATTGCGGTGGACAAGTGCGGATCCTTAAGGGCCTGAAGGTGGGAGGAAGGAAGAGGGACATGGAGGACACATTTAGGTTGAGACGATGGCCAGGTTTGTGGATACCGAGACGGGATCGAGTGTGCATTGGGTGAGAAGGTAGAGGAGGAGGTGGGGGCGGAGGAGGTGGTGTAGCGACGGTAGGAGGAGACGGAGGTACGGTAGTGGCATGAGGAAAGGTTCGGATGGTGGGGTCGTAGCGTGAGGAGAGGGAGGGTCGAGGGGAGGGACGAGAGGTATGGGAGCAGAAGCGGAAGCGAGAGGGTGGTTGGGTGAGGTGAGTAGATGGCAGGCAATGGGAGAGGGGGTAAAAGGAGTGGCCAAGAAAATCATAGGAGGGTGGCAAAGACGGAGTCATAGACCCGTAGGGAAAAATCGATTCGTCAAAGTTGACATGACCGGAATTATGATTTGGTTGGTGGAGAGATCAAGACAACCGTACCCGTAATGATGAGCGGGATAACCGAGAAAGACACAAGCAGTGGTGCGAGGAGCTAACTTGTGCGGTGTGGGAAACAGCGGGTAACATAGGCACCCGAAGACATGAAGATGAGTGTAAGAGGGTTTTTTTCAAAAAGACGAGAGTGTGGGGTATCGTTGTCGATGGTAGTTGAGAGGAGAATGTTGAGAAGGTGAACGGCCATATAGAGGGCATCGACCCATAGGGTCGGGGGAACACGGGCGTGAAAGAGCAGAGTTCGAACAACATTATTAATGGAACGAATCATGCATTCAGATTTCCCATTTTGTTGCGAGGTGCGAGGGAAAGAGAAACGGAGTTGAGTACTGGTGGAAGTGAATAAGTTGTGAATATATTTATTATCAAACTCACCGCCATGATCACCGCCAAACTCACCGCCATGATCACACTAAAAGGTTTTTGAGCCGACTTGCAGGCTGGCCATACGGGTCGTATGGAAGCATCTAGGGGGCATCCCCAGACGAAGCCAGGATACCCCCAAGGGGTCGACAGCAGCGGCGGAAGGCCAGAAGTAGCAGGAGGTGGGCACTGGGCGGAGTCAACAGCCGGCGTGGAAGTGTCTGGTGGAGGCTGCCAGTGGCCTGCAGGTTTGCGATCCGGCTTACGGTTGTTCTTTGGCAAGCGAGATGAGGAATCCGACAAGAGAACATGAGATGATGATTAGGCATCGTGATTGAGAGACCACGGGTTTGATGAAGATGTTGTTTCTCAACTAAAAGCATGGAACGGGCACGTAAAAAAGTTTGTAATTTTTCCCCATGACGTATGATACTAGCTAGATGTTCAAATCTATCTCCCAAGCCATTAATCATGTAAGTAACAAGCATTTTCTCATCCACGGGGGAATCAATGTTAGCCAAGAGATCCGAAATCGTTTTCAACCTTTGACAATAATCATTAACCGAGGAACTTCCAATAGATATATTACGGAGTTCTTGATCTAATTGGAAAGCCCTAGCCTCCTTATTATCACGAAATAAACTTTCTAGGCTTAGCCAAACAACCCTAGCACTTGAATTTTTCTTTAGTATCATCTGCAACAAGGATTTAGTAATGGGGTCATATATCCACAGATTTACGAGGGAATCAATCTTCTTCCAATCAATGTCAGTAGGACCTTTAGAGACAATGGTTCCATCGATATACACGGACATGCCAAAGCTGACACAATGAGTCTCAAAAAGTTCACGCCATGAATCATAATTGAGTTCTTCCAAATCAAGGATAAGAGAAACATAGGCCTTGATTTTTGTAATCCCAAAAGGTTAGTTAGAAGAAGAAAAAGCAGAGGGCTTAGCCATTGAAGAGAACCGAGAAGGAGGAGGTCGATTGGAAAAATGAATTGAAGGGGAGAGAAAGGTACGAAAGCTGAAGGTGAAGGTGCCGATTAGGGTTAGGGTAATCAGAATTTAGGCCCTGGTACCATGAGAGTGTGATTAGTTTCCAATGATTAGGATTCACTCTCATTAGCAAATAAATAATGTACAAGAAGGGGGGCCTTAAGCCCAATACAGCATAAGGAAGGGCAAAGCCCAACAAATAGAAAATACATATATAACATACACGTTAATACTATGATGATGTTGAATAGTTTTCATCCACAACATCTATATTTTTTTGGCTTTTCAATATTTATTGCTTTAACTATTTATTAATTTTTATTTAATTTCTTATAATATCTTATAGGTTACTAATTAATTTGTGTTGACTTGACTTTTTAAAACATTATTTATTATGTAATGTTTAGTTATTATAAGGGTTAAAGCCATCAAATAGCTGTCTACTTTCCCCATTTTACCATTATGACACGTCATGTTTTTTTTTACACATGTGGCCAGCTAACTTATTAAAACATGTTAATGTGCCCATTTTGTTTATTTTGACCTGTAATAGCAGGTCATTTCCCACTTTTCTTCTTCACCTTAAAATAAAAATTCTAAACCCGAAATTATCCATTTATACGTGATGAAATTTAATGATTCTTGTGTCTGTGGAAAGGTAATCGAGTTGTCTATAATATAATACAAAAAAAACACGACTAAAAACGAGTCTAATATGAATCAAATAATCAAAATACCGTAAAGGTGCTTAATGGGTCATACCCGACTTTAATTAACAATTTCTTGGTCTATACTTGATGAAAATTCATAAACTTGGTGTCCTTTGAAAGGTAAAAAGATTATTTGTAATAATCTGTAAAAATAATTATGTACAACGAGTAATAGTTGAGCGAAAAATGAGTTTTTTTTTCTGCTCTGTGCTTGAATTGAAATTGAAGAACAATCCGACACTTTAATCTCAAAATTCTCCATTAATACATTATGAAAGTTTATGATTCTTGATCATATGGAAATGTGATCGAGTTATCTATAAAGTTGTACAAAAAAAAGGGCCAAAAACGAGTTTAAAGTGAATCAATTTTTAAAAAAAAATAAGATGGTTTTAAATTATACATAACCGACTTTAATTAGCACATTCTTGCCCTACACTTGATGAAAATTCATGAATTTGGTGTCATTTGAAAGGTAAAATGATTATTTACAAGTTCCTGCAAAAAGAATTAGCGAAAACGATCAAGTATTGATCGAGAAACCTGCTGGAAGTTGCAGGTCGAATTTTGGCACATTGACACGTTTTTAAGGATTTGACTGGCCACATGCGTTAAAAAACATGACGTGTCACAATGATAAAATGGGAAAAGTAGACAGTTATTTGATGGCTTTAACCCTTATTATAATGGTAATTAAGAATATAATAAAGTCCATTTAGTTGTTTCCCTTTAGGTTTAAATGAGGGTATATTAGTAATTTCATCTTACTTAATTTTTAAGAGTTTAAGGAAAATTTGTATATGCTTTATAATATAGTATAGATATATGTCACTTTATAGTTAAAAAAATATTATTGTTCAATAGTCGGTGAATCAAAATTAAATTATTAAGTTAATGAAAAAAATAAAAACAAAACATTACTACAATGTAACGTTCTTTTTTGTTATACCAATTTGAGGTTATAGAAAAAATGTAAAGTTTTTATTATTTGATTGTTTGTAAACTAGTATAAAAGGGAAGTGAATTGTTTCTTTTTTTAATTACATAACCATACGTTTGATCCAAGGTTATTAAAATCGAGATCTTACTTAGGATCGTTTTTGACTTTGCAAGATTGGATCGTAAGATAGGGATCGAGAACGTAAGATCCTACCACAAGTCACTAATTTTTTTTTAGTTTTTTTATATGCTATATCTCTTATTAAAAACAATTTATATAACATTTTTATGAATGAATAAATTATAAAATTACAAAATAAAGTATATCAAATGGTTCAAAATTTAATTATTAGAAACATAAAAAAATTAACCACAATTCATTTGTTTACATATCATAATAATAAACTTAATATATGACTTAAACACTATATATATATATATATATATATATATATATATATATATATGTTGGGTTTTTATCACATATAATACACCTCCTTGTGTCATTAAGATTCAAATTCAAACTGGTTTGACTGACACAAGGACGAAAAATAAAACTGTAGTTATTCATAAAGCGGAATTTGAATAATTATACACCCAAAAAACCCTAAAGGGTTGGGATCTTTGTTTATCACAAATGTATATATATATATATATATCTATACTACTTTATAATACATTTAGACCTTTTTACTTAATCTCTTAAACTTTAAGTGTTTTGAGATTACTATTCTACCCCTAACAAATCACAATATGATTAATTACATGAGATTAGAGAACGGTTTCTATGATGATGAAAGTCAACCACAATTATATAAAATCAAACTAAATTAGGGAGATTGATACTTGGTGTAATTAATGCCTTAAAAACTTACTAAAGTATCCACAGTTTCCATACTAGAATTACACATTATCATTCACTATAAATACATAATGATATAAACTACTACTACTACAGAATGAAGATAAATATGAAGATGAACTCTGAAATTATTTAGTCCGGTTCTCTGTGCTTATCGCTTACTACTACTAAATATGTAAGTAACACTGCCAATTTTTAAATTTATACACATGCACACGTTGTTACTTTCTTGGTGTCTCATTCTCTACTTCTTCCTTTTTCACATCATGATATTTTCTCCAATACCACTTGGCAATTAAGCCTCTATATATACATGCACTATAAAGACCCAAAAGTATGATCAAACTTGAACCTAATGAAGAAGCTACTGAGTATAACACAAAAGCAAACATAATTGAAATTGTTAACATACAAATCGGATATGTAAGTTGACACATATTCTAGACGTATGGGTGTTCAATACTCGGATGCATGTACATCAACCATTTTAATCAAAATACAAACCGTTTCATAAGCGAATTTAAATTTTGTTCTTTTTTAATAACCTAAATTGATTATTATGATAAGCAATATATAATGAGTTTTTGGTCCAGTTATGTTTTTGAGATGTTGTTACTCGAATACACCATTTTTTTCAATTGATTCTATAATATTTTATGTCCTACTTTAGTTTAATTTTCATTTAATTCGTATCGTTTTTTAGACTAGCATAGTGCCCGCGCAATGTAGCGGCGATGAATAATTCATACTCGCTACCATGTCCATTTTCGATTACATAGAGGTATGGTATTCGAGCACTACAGTGACGTTTAAGAATTTCTATTCATAACATGTTCCTTTTTTAGATATATACTAGGTATTTCTATTTTAACTTCCTAACATATATGCAGAACTCCAAATTAAGAAGCGAGACATTAGTTTGCTTTAACGCAAACACTGATGTCACCCTATTAATATTGTTGAGTGCATTAAAGAATGGTTGATACGTCAAAATGTATATATGTTCCCTTTGTAAATGTCAAGATTGGTATAGGTATATGGTGGAATGTTGTTGTATATTTGCATTGTTTATGAACTTGGTGGGTTCATTCGTTTTTTAATGAATTTAGTATGTCTATGAGCCTTTAGTTTTACTTTTACATGAATTTGATGTTACGAGTCTTTGATCGAATAAAATTTAGTTTATATTTATCATTTTCAATCAATCTGGCTTTACAAATAGAATTCATGTGTAAAAATGGGCTTTGTATAAAGTAGAAAGTTTAAATGGTTTTGTTTCATCGGTTTTGTCTAAAAAAAATTCAAAAAACTAAACTCGTTCAAACCGAATAAATCAAAAAGCGAACCATTAATCATTCCTATTTTATAGAGAAAGGAGCATCGGCATCACCTGGATGTAGCTATAGAGAATGGAACATTGATTGCTAGACCCAGATGTCGGTTTTGGACAATGGTTAAGTCTAAAAATGTCTAAGTCAATACAAATAACCTTTTAACTTAAATTAAATATATTCAACATAGATCGAAAATTAGACAAAAACTAAAAATGTCTAAGTCAATACAAATAACCTTTTAACTTAAATTAAATATATTCAACATAGATCGAAAATTAGATAAAAAAATCTTCATAAAAATAATACTTTTAAATATTTTATCATGTAACATATATTTAAATTAAATATTAGTGAATACTTAACATCGAAATTATGCATTTTGATTAATTTATAATATTATTTAATTTTCGTTTGTTTTTAGTTTACTTGGACTCTCAAAAATTAAGTAATGAAAAATCTACTCTTAAGTATTCTTACATGTTTTTAAAACACACTGATCCACCAATACATTCTCGCATACCAACACAATTCTTAAAGTCGTGATATGTTTTAATAAACTTATTTTATAAGTAGAGATTTTTTTTCTTATTTTATTATATTTTGAAAATTATTTTAAAAGTTAATAAATGAGTTGATAAGGAAAGAGAAATAAAAGACATGAAAAACGAAGGAAAAAGAAAGGAACATGTTGTGAATAGAAATTCTTAGACGTCACTGTAATGCTCGAATACCACATCTCTATGTAATAAAAGATGGACATGTTACCAAGTATGAATGAGTGTTAGCATCAACAATTTTATATATACAAAGCGTATCTGAAAACAGCAAGAAACTTGACCTAAAAATGGAAACATCGATCAAACAAATAAAGCAACGCCATTTGGTGAAATCGCAAATTTATTAGAAGAATTACCTGAACTGAATCGATGCTTTCTGTATCTGAACTGATCGGGGACGGAATAGGATGATTTCTAGGGCTTTTTATAAGCGCAAAATTAACTGTGAACACGGAGATCTTTCTAGGGAGCTTATAAAATGTTTGGGCTGTATATCTTCATAAATTCTTCATTAAATATCCCACAACCAACCAATTTAAGGCCTTAAAAATTTTATACTCTCAATTGATTTTCTTTTGACTGTATTATTTAAACTCTTGTTAAAAAAAGGGTTAAAATTGCTCGAATAGAAGAGAGAGAAATTATTAGTTGGGTTGCTTTGCTCGGTTTCCACAACCCGAGCTTACCCTTTACTTTTCTCTTTTTTTTGTTTGTGTAAGAGAGATTAAGAGGAGAAAAATATTTGTATTGTTTGGGACCTGCTATATTTGGTTTTAAATTATGTGTCGCTTATGTGGTATTTAGGTAAGAGAAATATGATAGACATCGGGTACTTATGGTCTAACGCGAGTAAAAGTTTGGGCTTATTTATTATTATTATTATTTTTAACAGCTCCTACTTTACCCTATTTATGTTCACTAAGGGAGTCGAACATATGTTTTTTAGGTGATGGGTAACATCAAACACCAATACTTTAATAACAACCAAAAGAGAGATAATGATTAGATTTTCAAAAGAATTAATATTAATAAGTTCTAACATGTGGCCAACAAATTAACATTAAAATTTAAGGGAGACAATGTCATTTCCAAAAACTAGGAAGATATGATTTATGATTAAAGCACATATCTTTGTGGTGAACTTTCTAACTCACATCCCGTTTGAAGATACCTAATCCTATAAGTTTTGGAGGTTTGTTGGTCCTTGAACTCATGCATTGAAATACATTTTTGACAAAAATAATGTTTATCTATTAAGGCGTGCATTCATAGTTACTTGCAACATCAAGTCATTACTATTCATAGAGAGAAGTGGCTTCATAAACAGGTAATCAACTCACCAATGAGGTGTACATAGCATATAAATACTACTTGTAAAAATTAACAATGACCATATATTTTTTGTAAAGATGTACATCCCTATATGAGGAAATTATATTATCTGAATCAATACATAAGAAAATTATAAGCTCATGTGGTGGAAATCAACACCAATGATTCATAAATGCTAGTACATTCATGGTGAGAGATTACAAGAGGTTGTAAAGAAGATAAACCAACAAAGGATTAACTCTGACAATTGAATTTTCTTCTATTTCGTAAGATCTGAAACATAATTCTTCTTCATGCTCTTCAACAATGGTGTCCAAGTGAATTTGCTCCAACCATCTCTTCTATTCACCCATTAGCCATAGATAAAACTTATCTACCGAGAGGTTCCAAAAAGTAGTAAACGGAAAATACCGTAGAGTATGGACAATAGCTCTAGCTACTTTCCCGAACTTAATCTACCATTACAAAGTATGACCACGCCTGATTTGTTGGTATGGACATCTCCAAAATAATTCGATTCATGGCGAGCATAGCTACTGAATATATAAGAAAGAGTCGGCACCTTGACCACCGGGAACTCTTTTTGGCCTAGTAGTAAGTTCTTTGATCTTAATAATTGGTATTAGAGTGAGATCATAGATTCGAATCCCACATCATGAAAAAAAATTCCAGACGAAAGTTAGATAGGTCATTAACTGCCATCTTCCTAAATTTATTCGTAGTTTATGACGAGATGGAAGCCCACGAGTCTAAGGCATTTGCGGCAGATATTGGAGTGGAGAATTTTGACTCGTGAGTGAGCTAGACTACTTATTATATAACAAGGAAGTAGCGCATTAACCACCGACAATAATGTTTGTCCTTGTGGTAAACGGTTTGATCTAAAATACTTTCACTGTTGTTGAATTTCTTGAGTTGAATGCAGGGGTTGATGTCGTACCACGAGAAGATGTTCTAATATATATATATATATATATATATATATATATATATATATATATATATATATATATATATATATATATATATATATCGCCATTAAGTATGTTCAAACAAACAATAATTATAAAACGATAACTGTTTTTCGTACGAGAACTGCGACAACCAATGTGAGTTGTCCAATTCCCCCTCCTTAGATGTCATTGCCCACCCGTGAATTCCTCTCATGCACCCTGCCACACGTGATCCCCTCCACGCTCTCCATCCATGAACTTCCCATATTCAAGGAAAGGCTGAGATTGGTTATCGCAGTTCTCGTACGAAAAACAGTTCTCGTTTGAACCCTCCCGTATATATATATATATATATATATATATATATATATATATATATATATATATATATATATATATATATATATATATATATATATATATATATATACTTGATCGATATATATCATCAAGAACAAGAAGGAGAGAAGATGATATACTTTTGATCTTAACTAAGGTTGCTCAAGTAATAATCCACCCGTAATGAAGCAATACGATATCCCGCTAAAAGGGTATAGCAACCAACATTCTACGCGACACGTCACTCGAAGTCGTCGACCACCAATAAAATAATTATATTTAATAATAAATAAAAACTAATATATATATATATATATATATATATATATATATATATAACACAATATCGCCGTACGCCATTTTGAGTATATATATATATATATTTTTTTGTTTTTATTTTCTTTTATTAATTATTAATTAATCCTTATTCATAATTAATAATTTAAATTTAAATCACTAATCTTGAATATAATTAATTAAAATTATATATTTATTCAACTAATAAATATATATTTCTTTGTTAATAAATAACTTGGTAATTAATACTGTCCGTAAGTTAAGACCATAACTTACTAATACTGGTTTATAACTAACCGTTACAAAACCGTACTCTCATGTGTGGTTGCATTACTTTTCGGATTACATGCCCTCACAGGTTTGACCCTTGAGTGCCTTATGGTATTGGACGTGGCATCAGGGATCGACGGTTATGCACACAAATCCTATCAATATAAACTAGAGCAAACTATACACAATATCAATTCATTATTTCATAACAAAATCTTCTTCTTGTGAATCTCTATCTTTTATAATAAAAGAAAATTTACACATGTTCCATGATCGTAAAGTAGAAAACTGTGAATAATTATCTTTAGAACAAGTTTGACCATTTTAAAAAATATAAAAATAATAAAGTAAAATACTAGTGATAATCAAAAAGTGAAAAAAATAATAATATAAAATGATAGTAATAGTAAAAAATGTAAAAGAAATAAGAGATATGTGGGATAGTAGGATCTTAGGGACGCATACTATATATCTTACGATTCTATGTATGATCCTACCTATTTCGATCATAAGTACGATCCGACACGTTTTTCGTTGGTAGGATCATAAGATCGTACGATCCTACGATCAAGATCACGATTTTGATAACCATGGTTTGATCCAATTTGAGATTAAAAAAATAAAACTATAACATTTTAATTTTGACACTACTATAGATAAAAGCATTAAAGACCTCTACATGGGGACTTGTCCAACAAAAAACCGGTCCCTTTATTACTTTTATGAGGGAGGATGAATATGTGAACCGGTTCTTTGATGTATAACCGGTTTTTATGAGTTAAAAATAAGGGTGGTTCCTATATATTCAATAAAGACCGGTTTTATATATAAGAATCGGTGTCCATATTAATTACTTGTACAAACCAGTTTTCAATTAATTGACCAGTCCCCATATATAAATTAACATTGAGAGGGAAGTTTTTTTAGACGGAAATTTTTTTTAGAGGGAAATTAAAATTAAAAAGAAATTTTGGGGGAAATTAAAATTTAGAAGAACTTTTTGGAGGGAATATATATTTGGTAAAGAATTAATACCATAATAATTTCTATATAATTATTAAAAATAAATGTAAAACATAATACTAATAAATTAATCATAATAAAAATGTCAATGATATCAATATTGGTTTTAAATGATATTATATCTCACGTAAAATTAATCATAAATTGAATTAAGATAATAGAATATAATAATCAATCTTATGCACTTTCATGTTTAAACCATAATTTATTAAAAAATAATAATATGTATTACATATAGGTAGTTTAATTTAGTATAATCCTAATCCACATATATTAGATACATAGTAATTGATATAACAATAAAAATATTTAAAATATTAAAACACATCAATATTTATAAATGATTTATATCATAAGTATATATATATATATATATATATATATATATATATATAGTTTTAAGTTAAATAAACCGGTTTTGATGAAGGAAACGGTCCATTTGATGAGTATATAGACCGGTTATGTATCTTAAAACCAGTCTCCTAAGTTTAAGTGAAAAAGTTAAACCTAATTTATTACTGTCATCGATCTCTCCCTCCGTTTGCACAGTTTTGAATACAACTTCACCGAGCTGTTCTCTTTCTCGTCGGACATCGCTGCACCTTCTCGTCCATCGCCGCCACTCAACGTTGGTCGCGGCCGCTCCTCTCTATCGCCGCTGCTATCTGCGGTTTTTGCCGCCGCCGTCGAACTATTGGCAGTTAGGGCAACCTCTTATCCTCCATTCGGCACCATTATCTGAACTATTTTTTTTATTTCTAAGCCTTAGGTTTTATTGAACAAAAATTCTTGGAACGCTTTGGAAATTTAGAATAATTAGATGGAAAAATTGCCATATATTTGAACTTTGAAGGGACGTTTTTTGGAAAAATTAAAGTTTGAGTTTGTTTTTGAAAACATTGAAAAAATTAGATTGAGAAGGTGAGTTGAGGCTTGAACTTAAAACCTCCTATCTTCATGCAGCTGTATTAACCAGTGGGCTGGAAAAAATAACTTTTTTGTGGTTCATTATTAGATTATTTATAATGAAAAAAAGTAATGAGGGAAAAGACAAACAATGTACTCTTCATTCTTTCTTGATAAATGATATATTAAAATATATTAATGTTTGTATGTCTTATTCGTATATAGTTTGTATATGTATAAGTTGGAAGCCGTTGAACCTATCAATAGCCCATCTAACGCTTAGGTAAAATAATATTATATATTGTGAAGCTTTCAAACAAATTATAAAAAACAAATTGAGAACATACAATCAATATATTGATTTGAGCTATAAAGTTAGTATAATTTTTCACTATTTATAAAAACCATCTCATAAGATTTTTAAGCTATTCACAAAACTTATCATCATAAATTCTTACCCTTTTTAATGATCAAATGGATCTATAACTTTTTTTTAAAAGACCAACTTTTAAAACTCAACATAAATTATCAAAAGGGTTAATGGACAACTACTAACATCTATATTATTTTTTAACAAAAGGCAGATACTTTGTTACAGTAGTTGCATTTCTCGTTCCCAAACATTAATAAAAATAATTGAATAAGCTCGGAAAGAGAAACTACATGCAATGAATGCAAAAATATAACAAAGATTGTAAGATACTTCAATAGTATATTAACCATTGAATGCTGACCATACCTCCTCATCCATAAACATCATATCCATGTTGCTATTATTAGAAGGTTTCATATACACATATCGATGCCACAAACACATCATCAGGTCTTAATCCTCAAACCATATGCATTGGTGTTAGTGTTTGTAATACCGGATTTCATGAGCTTAAAATTAGAGTTAATTTAAACTTTTTAAACATGTTTACTCAAAAGCGTGCAGCGGAATAAACAACGTTTACAAAACATAGTAGTGTTTACTAACTCGGTAGTTAATTTACAACAAAAGAATATGCCATGTTCATAAGTAACAGGTGTTCCCAACTAGCGAAAACCGACCACCGGATCACATATACAACAACCAGTGTTCCCAAAAAGGTATTTACAAAGACTACCAACAAGTTCCCGCCTCACAAGGCCGACTACTCAGTACCTGCAAAAAGGGAAACCATGCACAGTTAGCTATACTAGTTAGTGAGCACAGATTTGCACATAAGTATCAACAAGGAGGTTATCACAATGCACGGACAACACAAAAAGCTATCCTATCACATCGCGACATGCCAACGTATTAGTAAGAGTCATATCTCGCTAGGTGGGAAGCCCCGCTTAACGAACCTAACTGGGGAATCAGCTACAACCATCCGCACTGGTGGGGGAGCGAAGAGCAGTCCACCCAGCGCGTTAACGAGTCACACTAACTCAACATATCTTGATTGTAAGCCAAGATCCCAACACGTGTCAAAGAACGACGGTTCTGCAGAACCTGAAACTTGGTATGGGCCCCTGAGCACCCCGTTGATCCCGAACAACAACTCAAGGATCCAACCTACTCAGCTGACTTCAACCACGACAAAAACTATCCGGACAAGTACAACAAGAAACAAATGACCCGCAATAGGTCCAACAATATGCATGCGTTTCACAGTCAACAAGTAATACAACGTAGCATAGCATAACACATGGCAAAATAACATATCATACCTCATATATACACGTGAGCAACGTCAACAACATATTCCAACAAACAACACACAACTCTACTTACTGAGCCTCATGGGAAAACCGGTACTCACCTGGGTGTCAAAGAAGACAGATATAATGTCCGGAATCCTCAGAGTCCTCAGATATACCTAACACATTCATGTGCAGGCTCAGTCAAAACTTAACTGTTACAACACATGGTTTTACTTAAGCATACAACAACAAACAACAATATGCACTAGTCTAGACACTTATGCCCACAAGTAACCATACTTACAGCCACAAGGCCATCTAAATACCTCCCTTACGGCCGCAAGGATATCCCTTGCGACCGCAAAGGTTCTTTCCAAACAACCAAAGCTTACGGCCGCAAGGCTCTATCCTTGCGCTCACAAGGGTCATTCTTTACTTGTCAACGGCCGCAAGTTATGTACTTGCGCCCATAGGCTTGTTTTGTTCGTCCTTAGACGGTTAACATTTAACGAACACCTTATCCCCGCAAGACCCATCGCTTGCGGCCACAAAAGAATTAATTTCAACAATCATGTACCCTTGCTTACGCACAAGGGATACCCCCTACGGCCATAAGCATCATTGTTACAGTAGGTCCTTGTTAGATATGTAAAGTGAGGATGCAAATATGTCAATATTGTAAACTTAGGAAAAGCCTAATTAAGGCTTTGCCTCTTCAATAGAAGTTAAGCTTTGCACTTATAATATCATTTCACCCTTAAGTGTGTGTTTTCTCTCTAGATCTCGGCTCTCTCTCTAACCGATTGAAACACACACTAAACACATAGCATTGCTTCATCCGTAAGATTTACGGGACCATCAATTGGTATCAGAGCCAAACTTGTGTGTTGGCTCTTGATTGTTCCAAGATTCAAAGCTTAAGGTTGAAGAACAAGCTCTCGGTTTCTAAAGCATCCTAGAACTAACGGTTTCTTCTAGAAAAGGTTTTTTCCAAGTGGTCTTCAAGGTAACAATCATCGATACTCAAGTGTGGAACACATTCAAGGTATAAACAACCTTCTATTCTACCATTTTGTTGGGATTTTTTAGGATTTGGTACTGTTCTATTAGCTTTTCTTGAAGATGTATACAAACCGAGGTGTACTTTACCATCATAAAGTCCATCGACTTAATTAATATTCTCTTTTTGGTCTTTAAAGCTTTGGATAAATCCCCATTAATGGAGTTCTAGCTCTTGAAAGTACAACATTGAAGAATATTACAGCAGATTTTAATATTTAAAATTAAAAATTCTTCAAAGTTTAATTGTTGTACAAGGAAACTCAAGTACACACCATATCACTTGTAGTACAAGTTGGTAGACACTATTCATAGTAAGCCATACAGATCCGATTGTGTCAGATTTGATCCTATCGACCGTACAATTCAAAGGTGTGCGATAGGATGGATTGTTAAGTCATACGGTCGATAGAAATAACTAGTTCAAAGTTCTAAGTATTGTTTCAAGGGCTATCGACCACATCTATTCACAGGGCTATCGCATGGATTAAATTTCAATTTGCTAAATGGTAAATTGAGTTCTATCGATCGCATTAGGGTTGTTGTGTGCGATACAAAGGTAATTGACTACTTGGTTTTCAACTCCAACAAGGGCTATCGCATTGAATTCTTCTGTGCAATGCAAGTTATTCAGTTCTGAATTACTAAGTGTTTGGTGCAACAGGGTTTTATCGCATACTTTTGGCTACTAATATTCTCAAAACCAAGTTGTTACGCTGCCCAATTTTCTACAAGTCAAGCACTTTATCGCACAAGTTCATCAAGAAATTTCCAAGTGTTTAGCTTTATCGTATAAGGTCATCAAGAAACTCACAAGTGTTGTGATCTATCTCACAAGAAACTGTCGGTCCCTTGGTGAGAGTATCAACAAGCAAGTAGTGTGTAGAAGGGGGGTTGAATACACTTGCTGCAAAAAAGTAAACAAATCAATAAAAAATGTTAAGACACATCAAACCACAAACAGTTGAATGCTTTGCTTTCATTAATAAGAAGATGATTACATAAACAATCAAGTAAGCAACACTTGATATGTAAACACCTAATGTAAATCAAATCTCTCAATCTCTCAAACTTTGCTATCTATAATCAACTTATGATTATAGATACAGGATGACTCTCTAAACAGGATTAAATCACAGATTGAATACTTACCAACTTCACAACAGATGTGAAGATTCGAACACACGAACAAATTGGCAGTCTGTGAGTTTCTTGATCACGTTGAACTGACAAACAGTGAATCAAGACTCATAACACATACGATGAATGGGTTGAGGTGAAACTCGAGTTTGGCTCTGTAACTCGTTGTATAGTCGTAGTCGTAACTCTAAACTTATTAGGAGATAAGTATTTATAATCCTGTTGCTACGGATCCTAACAAACTAGAACTCATCCTAATCTGCTAACAAACTAACGGATAACCCGGAATCTTGAATCTTCTTATATTGAGTCTTCAATCTTCAATCTTGATTCTAGAATCTTCTTATCCTTGCCTTAGATATAGAGAGATAAAAGGAATTTAAAACATATTTAAATTCTCTTAAACTGACTTCTTTAGTCGGACTGAGTTACTCAACTTGAAACTCATCAAGCTGAGTTCTTCCAGAACAAACCCGAAAACAAACATGTACTAACACGTATAATGATTAACTCATCCTTGGAAGTCATAAGAGTTAACTAGAACTTACTTAGTAACTCTGTTGAGCTGACTCAGTCTATACGCTGAGTCACTCAGCTTGAAACACATAAAGCTGAATACTCAACCTATATCTTAGGTGACACACAAAACTTATCAAACACATTGATAATCTTATTAAGATATAGTCTAAGCTGATCAAACATATGCTCAACTTATATTCAGCTTGTGCTAAGTCTGGAACACTATAAGTGCTCAGTCTGATCAAGCCTCATAATTTTGTTTAAGTTATATTTAGAACACATCTTCCAAACCTAACTTTTTCTCATCAAATTTCAACTGAAGAGATCATATTCCCAACAAACTCCCCCTATTTGATGATGACAAAACCATCAAACAGTTCTCAGGTCCATTCCCATTGTAGATTTATCATTAAATTCTAAGTTGAGAATGATGGCTCCATTTACTCTGCTCAAAGTCATGCCTCTGATCTCTTTGCTTATGCTCCTTCTGAAATAGCACTCTTGAATTTCTACGTCTGTATATGGGATAGGATCAGGTCTTGGACCAGTGTAGTTAGCTTCAGCTTGAGCCAAAGCTTTTCTTTCTTTTTCCTTTTCTTAGTCCTTTGCTTCCTTCTCTTTCCTTTTTCTCAGCTCTTCAAGTGAAATTCCTAACTTATTGGTTTCCTCTTGTTTGAGCATTTCAATCATAAGCCTTGTGGCTTTTTCTTCCTCAGTCTCAGAAACACTATCAGCTTTAGATTCAGATTCTATCAATTTTTGTTTCTTAGCTGCAGGTTCCTCTTTTTCTAACTCCAGCTCCCCCTCAAATTGAGCTTGCCTCTCTGCTCCTTTTGCTAGTGCCAGTAGAGCTTCAGCTTGAACTAACTCAGCGTCAGCTTCAGCTGGATCCTTCTCCCCCTTTTTGTCATCATCAACAGGGTTCGAAGTCTGTTTATGTTGAAGGGCAGCAACTGCAGAGGCAATCTCTTTAACATCGTTAGTCAGCTTCTCAAGCCTCTGATAGATATGACGTTTGTGCTTCTTCTACTTGAGATGAAACAAACCAAATTGAGCTGCGACGTATTATTTCAACTGTTCAATACGGGAGGAGGCAGATGCTTCTGGAGGATACTGACTCCTGTTCTTAGACTCAGAATGTTTATCCTGTGAATTGAAAGAGTCAAAACCAATAAGTGGTGAGTGTTTGGGTGCATCATCCAAGGGTTGGTGTATACCCTCAAACTCATGTGCACCATAGTTTGGACCTTGTGATTCACTTTGGTATGTAGATGAAACATTGACAGGCTGTACATGGGGGTATGAGAAGTGAAGAGAAGTAATTGGGCTCAAAACGTGTAGTGTACGGGTAGGTGGTTGGCTTATTGGTTTGGAGGGGGTGATTAACCCTGGGGATTGGTCATTCTTTCAATGTTACCTGAGTGTGTCTACTCAGGCACTGTAACAGGCTCTCCCATGGCTCTGGAGAGTGTGAGCTGAGTAGACACCACACCCGGTTTAGGCTGTTGGGTTGAAAAGAGCCTCAAGGTTGACACCTGAAGAGTAGGCGTCTCCCCCTCAACTTCTGCCGGTGGAGGAGTCAGCGTGACTTCAGCTCCAGTGATACCTTTAGTAGTGGTACCACTTTTGGCAGTTTTGCGATTATAGGTTTGGAGGAGATGGGTTAGACTGGGTTGGGTCTACCACAGTCTTGTCTCCAAAAGACAAGTGAGAAGAAGTTGAGAGAGGAGGAGTTATACCTTGTCTGGGTCTTGCAACGAATGCAGACTCTGAAGAAGACTTAGAACCAGAAGGAGAGGAAGACTCAGCTTGAGATGGCTACTCATCTTGATGATCTGGTTCAGCTTCTGATGCTCCCCCTTGATCCGACTCCTCAGCTTCACTTGATGATGAAGCTTCCTCAGCTATCAAAAGCATGGGATCACTAAGACCCTCCTGCTCTGGAAAGATGTCATTATTGAACATCTTGGAGCTGAGTGTTGGTGACAGGAACACATCCTGATCAGCTTCGTACAGTGCTGTCCCCAGCTCGGTTTCAAATACCAAGGACAGGTACCTTATGAATGGTACATAAAGATCCCTTGTAGTCTTCATCACTTGGACCTTGAGTTCATTGAAGATGAGCTATGTGTAATCCAAGTTCCGCGTAAAGTACATGTTGTAGAGCAGCTGCATCTCAAACGCATTCACTTGGTCTAGTCCTCAAACCTTGGTTCCCAGTGAACAAATCACCGTGGACACCGTGAAACCCCATCTGGTTGGAAAGGTGGCCTTTTTAATCACACCCTCTGTTTGTGGGTGACCCATTTTGGGTAGGACTGACCTAGCCACCAGCCTCGTCACAGCAGGCTCGAACTCATCCGATTGAGGAAGTTGAACAACCTCCCTTAGCCTGTGCACTGTGAGAGCAATGGTCCTCTCTCCGTTCAGCATTGTGCCCCGAATTTCACCATTGTTTTTGTCATAGACACAAGTATACCAAAACTCCAGTAGATGCTGAGGAACCACATGTAAAGGTGCTCCTGTTAAAACGAATGCCAGTGGGCATTTACGAATGTAATCCACCCAAGGTTCGTATCCCCTGTTTCTCCTGCGTTCAGGGATTGCAAGGCATGCTCGCTGATTATTGGTTTTGATCAACGGCAATCCATTTTGTATGAAAGCAGCACCCCTTACCATTCTATAACCGAGATTGAGAATGGTTCCGTCCATCGTTGATTAAACTGAGTAAATATTGAATTTGCACTAAACGATTTTGAATTCACACTGAACAATTTAGGGTTTCGAGATTGATGAGACGAAGAATTGCACTGAGCTACTAGTGGTTGTAGAAGATATAGAGATAATTTCAGAAGTTTAGTAAGCGTAACCATCTGAAAGTCGGTTATGGTCGATATATATATACCTTTCCAAGGAGAGAGAAAAGTTACCGTTGGAATTCTCTTTTTATCTGTTACGCGTAACAAATTTACGGCGCAAGGTGACAGTAATCGATATGAAACTGATCATCTCCCAACGGTTAAATATGTAAAATAATATTATTGACTTACAACAATATTATTTACACTGTTGTATTACACCAATACACAATCGGTATAAGATGTGATTTGAGACCGACTCAAATACATAACGACTTATGAAGTAATAACACATATTAATTAAATCATAGTTTGGACACACCATGCTAAGTAAACTTATCACTCAGCTTTAGTCAAGCACTCAGCTTGAGATTGAAACTCAGCTTGAGTGGAGCACACATCTCAGAACTAATAACACAGAGTCAATTATGTTTGAGACTGACTCAAACGTATATTTTAACTACACTTAGTAGTTAAAATCATGTTTGGAACTCACCAAACGTGTGAACCAATCACACTGCTTGAGTTAAGCACATAGCTTAGACTCAATGACACTTAGTCATTTCTGTTTAAGACTAACTCAAACTTGTGAACTCATCATATAGCTTGACAATATATCCAGTTTATGAAAACTTATTTATAAACAGTGCACTCAGCTGAAGAAACTTAATCGTTGTCAAACTGAAACTCAAATTCTAGACACTTAGCTAGGGGTTGAGCATACCCAATTCACTTAGCAGATACATAAACCTCTTTTCATCAAGTGGTTTTGTAAAGATATCTGCCAACTGGTGATCAGTGAAGATAAATTTGATGTCAAGTTTACCTTTTTCCACGATGTCCCTGATGAAGTGATGTCGAATTTCAATATGCTTGGTTCTTGAGTGGAAGACTGGATTGTAAGTGATGGCTATAGCACTTTGGTTATCACAGAAGATAGGAGTTTTCCTAAAATTCATACCAAACTCATGAAGCTGATGTTGCATCCACATGATTTGAGCAAAACACCTTCCTGCTGCAACATACTCAGCTTCTGCAGTTGAAGTAGCCACTGAGTTCTGTTTCTTACTAGTACAGCTTACTAACTTCCCTCCAAGCATTTGACATCCTCCTATTGTTGATTTTCTATCTAACTTGCACCCATCATAGTCAGCATCTGAAAAACCAACTAACTCAAATCCAGAGTCCTTTGGATACCAAAGGCCTAGATTTGGTGTACCTTTAAGGTACCTAAAGAACTTTTTTACAGCTTGAAGATGTGATTCCTTAGGATCTGCCTGATATCTTGCACAGACACATGTATCAAACATGATATCAGTTCTACTAGCTGTCAAATAGAGTAATGAACCAATCATTCCTTTATAGGTAAACTTATATACAGACTTACCATCTGAGTCTTTACTCAGCTTGACAGCTGGTGACATGGGTGTTTTCTTGGTTGAACTAGAATCAAAACCATATTTCTTTATCAAATCAATAACATACTTGCTTTTATTAATGAATATTCCATCAAAATTTTGTTGAATTTGTATGCCTACGAAATATGTCATTTCACCCATCATACTCATCTTGTACCTTTTTGACATAATTTTGGAGAACCATTCACACAGAGATTCATTTGTAGAACCAAAAATAATGTCATCCACATAGATTTGTAAAAGAATCACCTGTCCTTTACTCTTTTTGATAAAGAGTGTCTTATCTATACTACCTCTGGTGAAATCTATTGAAAGCAGACAGTTGGACAGTGTATCATACAAAGCTCTTGGAGCTTGTTTAATACAATACAAAGCCTTGTTTAACTTATAGACATGATGTGGACACTTTGAACTAACAAAGCCAGGAGGTTGTTTCACATAGACTTCCTCCTAAAGTTTTCCATTTAGGAAAGCACTCTTCACATCCATTTGATAGACTTTGAAGTCTTTATATGCTGCATAAGCTAAGAACAACCTTATGGCTTCAATTCTAGCAACAGGGGCAAAGGTCTCATCATAGTCGTTCCTTCTTCTTGTTTGTACCCTTGTGCTACCAGCCTGGCTTTGTTCCTAAGAATCACTCCATCCTTGTCCATTTTGCTTCTATAGACCCACTTAGTGCCTATAATTGTATGAATTTTGGGGGCTGGGACAAGGCTCCAGACCTTGTTTCTCTCAAACTCATTTAATTCCTCTTGCATAGCTTCAATCGAATCTTCATCCTCTAAGGCTTCTTCCGTCTTCTTTCGTTCCATTTGAGATAGGAAACCAAAGTTAGCAACATAATTATCTGTTGCCTTTGATCTTGTCATTACTCTTTCTTGAACATTTCCAATTAGTTGATCTTGAGGATGGTCTTTGAGGAATTTAAATGTTGTAGTGGTAGATTATGGTTATAGACCTGAGTGATATTGAGGACTCTGAGGTGAACTTACATCCTCAGTCTCAATTGCAGCATTGTTATCAAACTATTGATCACTAAGATCATCAGTCTGAGCAACATCAGCTCCAAAAGGATTGACGAACTCATCATCTTTCTCAGCTTGTGAGTCGTTTGGAGTTTGTGATGATTTCATTGATGGACATACGTCATCATCCATGACATACATTGTATTTGACATTCTGGTTTCCTTAGGCTTTTCAAGCTCACTCAGACTGACCAAGTCAGCTTGTCTTTTATCAGCTTGATCAAAACTATCTTCATCAAATGAGACATGAATTGATTCTTCTATAGCCTTTCTCCTGGTATTATACACTCTGTAAGACTTGGAGATTGAGGAATAACCAACAAAAATTCCAAGATCAGCTTTAGGTTCCAACTTATGGAGCTGATCTCTTTGATTCAGCACATAACATTTTGAACCAAAGACATTGAAGTAACCTATATTGGGCTTTCTAGATTTATACATCTCATATGCTGTTTTTCCATGTCTTTTGACAATGATTGATCTATTCTGAGTATAGCATGCTGTAGAAATAGAGTTTCAATCTTGCCTCACATAGCATTCTTCTAGCAGCCTCAATTAAGGTTCTATTTCTCCTTTTAGCCACTCCATTTTGTTGAGGAGTTCTGACTGAGAAGAAATTTTGTAATATTCCTTTTTGCTCACAAAAGCTTTCTAAGGTTGAGTTTCTGAATTCAGTACCATGATCACTTCTAAGTTGCTTTACAGACTTATCTTTTTGCAACTCTTCGTGTTTGATATAACTTATTATCTCCATAGCAGCATCACTTTTGGCTTTAAGAAATATTACCCAGGTGAATCGTGAGAACTCATCTACTATCACCAGAGTTTACTACTTGCCACTTAGGCTTGGAGTACTGATGGGTCCAAACAGATCCATATGCAACATATGTAGTTGGTCTAATATTGAAAAATTTTGATTTGATTTGAAGGACCCTTTATGATGTTTCCCCTGTTCACAAGCTGAACACAATTTGTCCTTGACAAATGTGATCTTTGGTAATCCAGAGACTAACTCTTTATTGGATAGCGTATTTATATTTTTGAAACTTAAATGTGATAATCTTTTATGCCATAACCAACTCAGCTTAGGAACATATTGAGAATACAAGCATGTTTCAGTATAGGGATCAACAGAATTAAGATCAAGTAGATACACATCTCTTTCTCTTTTTGCTACAGGCTTACCATTGGCATTATATATAGTTCCTGCTTTCTTCCAAAAAGTAACAATATTGTTTTCATCACACAGTTGACTGATACTTATCAGATTGTGTTTAAGACCCTTGACATATGCAACATTCTGGAAAGTCACCTTGTGAGAATGCATCTTCCCATAGCCTTTAGTTCTTCCATGGGAGTTATCACCAAATGTTACTTTAGGACCTTCATATTCCAGGAAATCACTAAGAAGTACTTTCCACCCAGTCATGTGCTTGAACATCCTCTATCCATGTTGGGAAGATCATCTCATCAGTTGAAATTTGATGAGACAAAGTTAAGTTTGTTAGATATGTTCTAGATATAACTTAAACAGAATTATGAGGCTTGATCAGACTGAACACGTAAACTGTTTCAGACTGAGCATAAGCTGTATATAAGCTGAGCATTTGTTTGATCAACTTATACTATATCTTAGTAAGATTATCACTATGTGTGATAAGCTGTGTATGTCACCTAAGATATATTGAACTTTCAGCTTGATGTGTTTCAAGAAGAGTGACTCAGCGTGTATACTGAGTCAGCTCAACAGAGTTGCTAAATAAGTTCTAGCTAACTCTTAGGACTTCTGAGGATGAGTTTATTAATATACGTGTTAGTTCATGTTGGTTTTCGAGTTTGTTCTCGAAGAACTCAGCTTGATGAGTTTCAAGCTGAGTAACTCAGTCCGAGTAAGAAGTCAAACTAAAGAAAGTTTAAATATGTTTTAAACTTATCTTTTTAACTCTCTATATCTACGGGAAGGATAAGAAGACTTTAGAATCAAGATTGAAGATTGAAGACTTAAGATAAGAAGATTCAAGATTCAAGATTCCGAGTTATCCGGTAGTTAGTTAGCAAATTAGGATTAGTCCAGTTTGTTAGGAACCATAGGAACAGGATTATAAATACTTATCTCCTGATAAGTTTATAGGTACGACTCAGAAACGATTCTGAAACGATTACAACTAAGTGTTGCAAAGCCAAATACCTCACCTTAACCGTTTGTGTTACGATTCTTGAATCACTGTTTGTCAGTTCAACGTGATCAAGAAATTCACAGATTGCCAATTTGTTCGTGTGTTCGAATACTCACATTAGTTGTGAGGTTGGTAAGTATTCAATCTGTGATTAAATCCTGTTTAGAGAGTCGTCAGTATCTATAATCATAAGTTGATTATAGATAGCTAAGTTTGAAAAATTGAGAGATTTATATTAGGTTTTTACATATCAAGAGTTGCTTACTTGATAGAGTTTGTAATCATCTTCTTATTAATGAAAAGCAAAGCATTCGATTGTTGTTTGATTTACTTTGTGGAACACTTTATTTTGATTTGTTCAATTTCCGCAGAAAGTGTATTCAACCCCCATTCTACACATTTGTTGCTTGTTGTTATTCTCACCAAGGGACCAACAACTTGTATCAGAGCAGGCTGAACGGTTTCATAAGTTGAAAGTTCAAGATTCTGAGAAAGTTTACAATGTCTACAAGCAATAATTCTTCAAACTTCCCACAGATGTCTGCCAAAGGTTGTCCAGTATTTGATGGATCTGACTATCCTATGTGGAAGTTGAGAGCCATGCTGTTCCTCAAGTCCATAGACAATCGTATGTACGATGTCATTACAAAAGGACCTATCATCCCCAAGATACCTGCTAATGTCAGTGATACGTCTCCTGGAAGAACTAAAAAGGATATGAGAAAGCCTGCTGCATCCTGGACTTATGAAGATTGGAAACTCTACAATCCGGATGACAAGGCAAAAAGTGTTATGGCAAATGCCCTGACCAACGAGATCTTGCATACTGTGACTGGGTGTCAGTCTGCAAAAGAGATCTGGGATACTTTTAGTGTTACATATGAGGGCACAGATCATATGAGAACTTCTTCTCAAAGAAGAATGAAACCCTCGCTAATGTGTTTACCAGGTTTCATTGCTTGATTAATGACCTGCTAAGTGTAGGCATTAAGAAAGGAGAGACTGAACTCGTGCTGAAGTTTCTGGATGTGTTCCTAGAAAGGTTCAATGAAGTGACCACAGCACTGAGGGCTGGAGGAACATTGCATTTGTATAACCTACAGTCCATTTATGGGTTCTTGCTAAATCATGAACAGATCACTGAACACAAAATAACATCTCAACAACATCTCAAGGAGTCTTTGGATAAAGCTGAAGTTGAATTGGTTGAACAGAAAAAGAAGAAAAGTTTCAAGGCACTAGTTGTTGAATTTGAGACTGAGTCAGAATCACAAGCTAACCACTCAGACTCAGACTCAGGTGATACTGATGATGTTCAAATAATCACTTAGCAAATGGCAATGTTAGCTAGACGTTTGAGAAGAGCTCAACGGGGAAGAGGAAGATCTGACAGGGGCAAAGGGAAGAGTTCCTTTGATCCCAAGAATGATGTGTGCTTCAACTGTCAAAAGTAGGGACATATTGCTGCTGAGTGCAAATTAAAGAAGGGAGAATCAGCATCAGTAGCAGATAAGAATGCTTACAGAGCTGATAAATACAAGAAGACATATAATTAGCTCAAGAAAGGAAAGCCAGAAGACAAACCCAGTGCAAAAGGATTATATGCTGAAACCTGGGATACTGAATCATCTACCTCAAATGATGATGTATGTCTAATGGCTTAAGAAGATGAAGAGTTAGAATTAGATGAGGTTGATTATGGTCAGTACGAATCAATCTTTGAAGCTAACATGAAGGAAGCTGAGGAAAACAGCAAGCTTAGTGATTGGGATCCTGCTTCCATGTACAAGGGTTCAAGTAAATGGTACTTGGATAGTGGATGCTCAAGGCACATGACCGGGTGGAAAGGACTTCTTAGTGATTTCCAGCAAGACGAAGGTCCTAAAGTAACATTTGGAGTCAATTACTATAGAAGAACTAAGGGCTATGGAAAGATGCATGCTGGCAAAATTAATTTCCAGAAGGTTGCATATGTCAAGGGTCTTAAGCACAATCTGATTAGTATCAGCCAATTGTGTGATGAAGACAACATTGTTACTTTTAGGAAGAAAGCAGGAACAAGGGAAAGCCTGTATTAATAGCTAAAAGAGAAAGAGATGTGTATATACTTGATCTTAATTCTGCTGATCCCTATACTGAAGCCTGCTAGTATTCCCATTATGTTCCTAAGATGAGTTGGTTGTGGCATAAACGGTTATCACATTTGAATTTTAAAAATATAATATGCTATCCAATAAAGAGTTAGTCTCTGGATTACCAAAGATCACATTTGTCAAGGACAAATTGTGTTCATCTTGTGAACAAGGGAAACATCACAAAGGATCCTTTAAATCAAAGCAAAATTTTTCAATAACAGACCCGCTGCATATGTTGCATATAGATCTGTTTGGACCCATAAGTACTCCAAGCCTAATTGGCAAGAAGTACACACTGGTGATAGTAGATGAGTTCTCACGATTCACGTGGGTAATATTCCTTAAAGCCAAAAGTGAGGCTGCCCTGGAGATAATAAGTTTTATCAAACAGGAAGAGTTGCAGAAAGGTAAGTTTGTAAAGCAACACAGAAGTGATCATGGGACTGAGTTCAGAAACTCTACCCTTGAAAGCTTCTGTGAATAAAAAGGAATATTACAAAATTTCTCATCTGTCAGAACTCCCCAACAAAATGGAGTTGCTGAGAGGAGAAATGAAACCCTAATTGAGGCTGCTAGAACAATGCTGTGTGAGGCATGATTGAAACTCTATTTTTGGGATGAAGCTGTCAGTACAACCTGTTATACTCAAAATAGATCAATCATTGTTAAAAGACATGGTAAAACATCATATGAGATGTATAAGTGTAGAAAGCCCAATATAGGTTATTTCCATGTCTTTGGTTCAAAATGCTATGTGCTGATTCAAAGAGATCAGCTCAATAAGTTGGAACCCAAAGCTGATCTTGGAATATTCGTTGGTTATTCCTCAATCTCCAAATCATACAGAGTGTATAACACTAGGAGAAAGGGCATAGAAGAATCAATTCATGTCTCATTAGATGAAGACAATCATGATTAAGCTGAGAAAAGACAAGCTGACTTGGTTAGTCTGAGTGAGCTTGAAAAGCCATAGGAAACCAATATGTCAAATCCTATGTATGTCATAGGAGATGATAGTGATGATGATGTGTGTTCATCAAAGAAATCATCACAAGCTCCAAGAAATTCTCAAGCTGAGAAGGATCATGAGTTCATCAACACCTTTGGAGCTGAAGTCACTCAGACTGAGGATCTCAATGATCATCCGTATGTTGACAATGCTGCTATTGAGACTGAGGAGATAATTTCACCTCAGGGCTTTCAACATCACTCAGATCCAGAACCAAATTCTCCAACTACAACATTTAAATTCCTCAAAGATCATCCTCAAGATCAGATCATTGGAAATGTTCAAGAAAGGGTAATGAAACGATCTAAGGCTACATCTAACTATGATGTCCACTTTGGTTTTCTATCTCAAATGTAACCAAAGAAGACTAAAGAAGCCTTAGAGGATGAGGATTGGATTGAAGCTATGCAAGAGGAATTTAATGAATTTGAGAGAAATAAGGTCTGGAACCTTGTCCCTGCCTCCAAAGATCATTCAATTATAGGCACTAAGTGGGTATATAGGAATGAAATGGACAAGGATGGAGTGATAGTTAGGAACAAAGCTAGGCTGGTAGCACAAGGGTATAAGCAAGAAGAAGGAATCGATTATGATGAAACCTTTGCCCCTATTGGTAGAATTGAAGCCATAAGGCTGTTCCTGACTTATTTAGCATATAAAGACTTCAAAGTCTATCAAATGGATGTGAATAGTGCTTTCCTAAATGGAAAACTTCAGGAGGAATTCTATGTGAAACAACTTCCTGGCTTTGTTAGTTCAAAGTTTCCACATCATGTCTATAAGTTAGACAAGGCTTTGTATGGTCTTAAACAAGTTCCACGAGCTTGGTATGATACACTGTCCAACTATTTACTATCAATGGATTTCATCAGAGGTAGTATAGATAAGACACTCTTTATCAAAAAGAGTAAAGAACAGGTGATTCTTGAATCTATGTGGATGACATTATTTTTGGTTCTACAAATGAATCTCTGTGTGAATGGTTCTCCAAAATAATGTCACAAAAGTACAAGATGAGCATGATGGGTGAGATGACATATTTCCCGGGTTTACAAATTCAACAAAAGCCTGATGGAATATTCATCAATCAAAGCAAGTATGTTCTTGACTTGATTAAGAAATATGGTTTTGATTCTAGTTCAACCATGAAAACACCCTATTAGGAAAATGATCTCATCAGTTAAGATTTGATGAGACAAAGTTAAGTTTGTAAGATAAGTTCTAAATACAACTTAAACAAAATTATGAAGCTTAGTGCCTTTCAAAAAAAAAAATAATTATGAAGCTTAATCAGACTGAACATTTATAGTGATTCAGACTGAGTATACGTTGAGCATATGTTCGACCAGCTTAGACTATATATTAGTAATATTATCACTATGTGTGATAAGCTGTGTATGTCACCTAAGATATATTGAGCTTTCAGCTTGATGTGGTTCAAGCTGAGTGACTCAGCGTGAATACTGAGCCAGCACAACAGAGTTGCTAAATAAGTTCTAGCTAACTCTTATGACTTCTAAGGATGAGTTTATTAATATACATGTTAGTTCATGAAGGTTTTCGAGTTTGTTCTCGAAGAACTCAACTTGATGAGTTTCAAGCTGAGTAACTCAGTCTGAGTAAGAAGTCAGTTTAAAGAAATTTAAATATGTTTTAAATTTATCTTTTTAACTCTCTATTTATACAGGAAGGATAAGAAGATTATAGAATCAAGATTGAAGATTGAAGACTCAAGATAAGAAGATTCAAGATTCAAGATTCCGAATTATCCAATAGTTAGTTAGCAAATTAGGCTGAGTCTTAGTTTGTTAGATTCCGTGGGTACATGATTATAAATACTTATCTCCTGATAAGTTTAGAGGTACGAATCAGAAACAACAACGACGACTAAGTGTTGCAGAGCCAAATACCTCACCTCAACCGTATGTGTTACGATTCTTGAATCACTGTTTGTCAGTTCAACGTGATAAAGAAACTCACAGATTTCCAAGATATTCGTGTGTTCAAATACTCACATTAGTTGTGAGATTGGTAAGTTTTCAATCTGTGATTAAATCTTGTTTAAAGAGTCGTCAGTATCTATAATCATAAGTTGATTATAGATAGCTAAGATTGAAAGATTGAGAGATTTATATTAGGTGTTTACATATCAAGAGTTGCTTACTTGATAGAGTTTGTAATCATCTTCTTAATTATGAAAAGCAAAGCATTCGATTGTGGTTTGATTTACTTTGTGTGACACTTTTCTTTGATTTGTTTAATTTCCACAGAAAGTGTATTCAACTATCCCTTCTACACATCTGTTGCTTGTTGTTATTCTCACCAAGGGACCAACAACTGGTATCAGAGCAGGCTGAACGATTTCATAAGTTGAAAGTTCAAGATTCTGAGAAAGTTTACAATGTCTACAAGCAACAATTCTTCAAACTTTCCACAGATGTCTGCCAAAGGCTGTCTCGTGTTTGATGGATCTGACTATCCTATGTGGAAGTTCAGAGCCATGTTGTTCCTCAAGTCCATTGACAATCGTATGTCCCATGTCATTATCAAAGGACCGATAATCCCCTAGATCTCTGCTGTTGTCAGTGATACGTCCGCTGATAAAACAGACAAGAGTGAAAAAGAGGTAAAGAAGCTTGTTGCATCCTAGACAGATGAAGATTGTAAACTATTCAATCTGGATGACAAGGCTAAAAGTGTTCTGACAAATTCCCTGACTAACGAGATCTTGCATACAGTGACTGGGTGTCAATATGCAAAAGAGATATGGGATACTCTAAGTGTTACATAGGAGGGCACATATCTGGTCAAACAGCAGCAGAAGAACCATCTGAAGAGATCATATGAAAACTTCTTCTCAAAGAAGAATGAAACCTTGGCTGATATGTTTACCAGGTTTCATCGCTTGATTAATGACTTGCTAAGTGTAGGCATTAAGAAGGATGACGCTGAACTCGTGCTGAAGTTTCTGGATGTGTTACCAGAAAGGTTGAATGAAGTGACCACATCACTGAGGGCTGGAGGAACATTGCATTTGTATAACCTGCAGTCAATTTATGGGTTCTTGCTCAATCATGAACAGATCACTGAACACAAAAGAACTTCTCAACAAAAACTCAAGGAGTCTTTGGATAAAGCTGAATTTGCATTGGTTGCATAGAAAAAGAAGAAAAGTTCCAAGGCACTGGTTGTTGAATCTGAGACTGAGTCAGAATCTCAAGCTGACCACTCAGACTCAGACTCAGGTGATACTGATGACATTCAGACTATCACTGAGCAGATGGCCATGCTAGCCAGTCGTTTGAGAAGAGCTCAACGGGGAAGAGGAAGATCTGACAGGGGCAAAGGAAAGAGTTCCTTTTATCAGAAGAAGGTTGTGTGCTTTAACTATCAGAAGAAGGGTCACATTGCTGCTGAGTGCAGATTAAAGAAGGAAGAATCAGTATCAGTTGCTGATAAAAATGCTTACAGGGCTGATAAGTATAAAAAGAAATATACTCAACTCAAGAAAGCAAAGCCAGAAGACAAAGGACTTTACGCTGAAACCTGGGATACTGAATCATCTACCTCAAGTGATGATGTATGTCTAATGGCTCAAGAAGATGAAGAGTTTGAAATCGAGGAAGTTGATTATGGTTTGTCCGAGTCAACTTTTGAAGCTCACATGAAGGAAGCTGAGGAAAACAGCAAGCTCAGTGATTGAGATCCTACTTCCATGTATAAGGTTAGTAATTTCAACTCTTACACCGATGAAGAAAAGGGTCTTGCCTTTGACTATTTGCTAAATGATTTCAAGACCATCCTTAAGTCTCAAAAGGACCTTAAAGCTGAGATAGCTAAACTGAAGAATGAGATTAAGGAAAATAAATCTCTCATTGATGTTGGTAAGAAAGCATAGTGTGATCTTGAATGTCAAAGACACATTAATAAAATTCTAAGTGAAGAACTTTAGGAAGCTAAAGTTAAAGTTAACCAACTTCAAAAGGTCATTGAGTCTTGGTGTAAGTCATCAAAGCTTGCTGAAAAGTGCATAAACCAACAAATTCCTAAACAGGTACAAGCTGTACTAGGAGGTGACTATCAAACAGCAGCTTATGTAGCTGATGATGAGATAGCTAGTATAGATTCTGAGGAGGATATACAACTGATTGAGTCTTAGAAGTCAGCCTCAGAGAAAAGTCATGATCCAAACTTGAAATACAATATGTTTGTGAAAGCTAAAGATCATGGAAATGAGTGCTCAGCATCTTTACAGCATAGTAAGTCTGTGCTGGATAGATTAGGCACTCAGTCTATTCAAAGAACTTCAGTCATAGAAAGGCTTAACCCAAATCCTTTCAAAAGACAACATTCTCTATCTGGCTCGGAGAGAAGTTACAAGAATAGGAAGACCACTGTCAATCAGAGGTCAAATCACAACAATGGTAAGTCCAAAGTTGTAAATCTTGGTAAGTCCAAGAAGATCAACAATGGTAAGTCCAAACATGTTGAAACTGGTGAGTCCAGTAAGCATGACAAAGGAAAGTCCAGGGTCGTGGAAAAGAAGTTTGTTGGTCAAGATTCTAATCAAAAGGATAAAAAATAAAGATCTGACAAAGGTAAGTCCAAAGACAGTGAGCACCAAGTGAATCAACTTGCAAAGAAAGTTGAAAAGTTATCCACTACATATAATCCCAAGACTGAGAGCAAGTTCTCACAAGGATTATTAGACACTCTACCTCCTGTAATCATTGGAAGAAGGAGATGCTACAAGTGCAGAAGTAGAGGTCATGAGGCTAAGGATTGTGATGTTGAAATATCAAGGCCTGAACAAGAACAGAATGATCAGTCTACACAGGACTCAGCTGCTGCTCAAGCTGAACAGTCAGTTCAACAAGATGGAGATGCTAAGTGCTCCTCATCCGAACTCACCAAGAAGTGGGTTCCCAAACAAAACTAATGTGTTTAGTTTTCATATCATGTGCAGGGTTCAAGTAAATGGTACTTGGATAGTGCATGCTCAAGGCACATGACCGGGTGGAAAGGACTTCTTAGTGATTTCCAGGAAGATGAAGGTCCTAAAGTAACTTTTGGAGATAACTCCCATGGAAGAACTAAAGGCTATGGGAATATGCATGCTGGTAAGGTAACTATCCAGAAGGTTGCATATGTTAAAGGTCTTAAGCACAATCTGATCAGTATCAGCCAGTTGTGTGATGAAGACAATATAGTTACTTTTAGGAAGAACGCAGGAACAATATATAATGCTAAGGGAAAGCCTGTATTAATAGCTGAAAGAGAAAGAGATGTGTATCTACTTGATCTTAATTCTGCTGATCCCTATACTGAAACCTGCTTGTATTCCCAATCTGTTCCTAAGCTAAGTTGGTTGTGGCATAAACGATTATCACATTTGAATTTTAAAAATATAAATATGCTATCCATTAAAGAGTTAGTCTTTGGATTACCAAAGATCACATTTGTCAAGGACAAATTGTGTTCAACTTGTGAACAAGGGAAACACCACAAAGGGTCCTTTAAATTAAAGCAAAAATTTTCAATAACGGACCCACTGCATATGTTGCATATGGATCTGTTTGGACCCATAAGTACTCCAAGGCTAAGTGGCAAGAAGTACACACTGGTGACAGTAGATGAGTTCTCAAGATTCACCTGGGTAATATTCCTTAAAGCCAAAAGTGAGGCTGCCCTGGAGATAATTAGTTTTATCAAACAAGAAGAGTTGCAGAAAGGTAAGTCTGTAAAGAAACTCAGAAGTGATCATGGGACTGAGTTCAGAAACTCTACCCTTGAAAGCTTCTGTGAACAAAATGGAATATTAGAAAATTTCTCATATGTCAGAATTCCTCAACAAAATGGAGTTGCTGAGAGGAGAAATAGAACCCTAATTGAGGCTGCTAGAACAATGCTGTGTGAGACAGGATTGAAACTCTATTTTTGGGATGAAGCTATCAGTACAGCTTGTTATACTCAAAATAGATCAATCATTGTCAAAAGACATGGTAAAACATCATATGATATGTATAAGTCTAGAAAGCCTAATATAGGTTATTTCCATGTCTTTGGTTCAAAATGCTATCTGCTGAATCAAAGAGATCAGCTCCATAAGTTGGAACCTAAAGCTGATTCTTGAATATTCGTTGGTTATTCCTCAATCTCCAAATCGTACAGAGTGTATAACACTAGAAGAAAGGCCATAGAATAATCAATTCATGTTTCATTTGATGAAGACATTTTTGATCAAGCTGAGAAAAGACAAGCTGATTCGGTCAGTCTGAGTGAGCTTGAAAGGCCTGAGGAAACCAATATTTCAAATCCCATGTATGTCATGGGAGATGATAGAGATGCTGATGTGTGTTCATCAAAGAAATCATCACAAGGTCCAAGAAATTCTCAAGCTAAGAAGGATGATGAGTTCATAAACCCCTTTGGAGCTGGCGTCACTCAGACTGAGGATCTCAGTGATCATCAGTTTGTTGACAATGTTGCGGTTGAGACTGAGGAGATAAGTTCACCTCAGGACTCTCCACCTCACTCAGATCCAGAACCAGATTCTCCAACTACAACATTCAAATTTCTCAAAGACCATCCTCAAGATCAGATCATTGGAAATGTCAAAGAAAGGGTCATCACAAGATCAAAGGCTACAGCTAACTATGTTGCGTACTTTGGTTTCCTATCTCAAATGGAACCAAAGAAGACTGAATAAGCCTTAGAGGATGAGGATTGGATTGAAGCTATGCAAGAGGAATTAAATGAGTTTGAGAAAAATAAGGTCTGGAACCTTGTACCTACCCTCAAAGATCATTCAATTATAGGCACTAAGTGGGTTTATAGGAATAAAATGGACAAGGATGGAGTGATAGTTAGGAACAAAGCCAGGCTGGTAGCACAAGGGTATAAGAAAGAAGAAGGAATCGATTATGATGAGACCTTTGCTCCTGTTGCTAGAATTGAAGCCATAAGGATGTTCCTGGCTTATGCAGCATATAAAGACTTCAAAGTCTAGCAAATGGATGTGAAGAGTGCTTTCCTAAATGGAAAACTTCAGGAGGAAGTTTTTGTGAAACAACCTCCTGGCTTTGTCAGTTTAAAGTTTCCACATCATGTCTATAAGTTGGACAAGGCTTTGTATGGTCTTAAATAAGCTCCAAGAGCTTGGTATGATACAATGTCCACTTATTTACTATCAATGGATTTCACCAGAGGTTGTATAGATAAGACACTCTTTATTGAAAAAAGTAAAGGACAGGTGATTCTTGTACAAATATATGTGAATGACATTATCTTTGGTTCTACTAACGAATCTCTATGTGAATGGTTCTCCAAAATAATGTCACAAAAGTACAAGATGAGTATGATGGGTGAGATGACTTATTTCCTAGGCTTACAGATTCAACAAAAGCCTGATGGAATTTTCATCAATCAAAGCAAGTATGTTCTTGATTTGATAAAGAAATATGGTTTTGATACTAGTTCAACCATGAGAACACCCATGTCACCAGCTGTCAAGCTGAGTAAAGACTCAGATGGTAAGTCTGTGTGTCAGTCTACCTATAGAGGAATGATAGGTTCATTACTCTATTTGACAGCTAGTAGACCTGATATCATGTTTGCTACATGTGTTTGTGCAAGATATCAGGCAGATCCTATATAATCACATCTTCAAGCTGTGAAAAGGATCTTGAGGTACCTTAAAGGTACTCCAAATCTAGGTGTTTGGTATCCAAAGGACACTGTGTTTGAGTTAGTTGGTTTTTCAGATGCTGACTATGCTGGTTGCAAGTTAGATAGAAAATCAACAACTGGAGGATGTCAACTGCTAGGAGGGAAGCTAGTAAGCTGGACTAGTAAGAAATAGAACTCAGTGGCTACTTAAACTGCTGAAGCTGAATATGTTACAGTAGGAAGCTGTTGTGCTCAAATCCTATGGATGCAGCATCAGCTTCAAGACTTTGGTATGAGCTTCAAGTTGAGTGATAAGTTCACATGTTTGGTTGGTTCCAGACAAGTTTTAAATTACTTAGTGTAGTTAGAAACAAGTTTGAGTCAGCATCAAACATATATGACTAAGTGTCATTGATTCTGAGCTGAGTGCTCATAATCGAGCTGAGTGCTCAAACTCAAGTTGTGTATCAATCTCAAGTTGAGTGATGATATCTAGCTGAGTACTTCATTCATGCTGAGTGATTAATTTCCTCAGCTTGTTATGTCCAAAATTAGATTTAATTACTCTGTGTGATTAGGTCATTGTGCATTATGTTGAGTCTGTCTCACATTTTGCGGTTACACTGATTATGTATCGTGTAACATAACAATTGAAAAGTAATATTATTGTAAGTCAGTAATATAATTCTATAAAGTTATCCGTTGGAAGATGATATGTTTCATCTCAATCACTGTTCCATTGCAGCGTAAATTTGTTACGTGTAACGGAAAAAAAAAAGGATTTCAAACGGTAACTTTTCTATCTCCTCGGAAAGGTATATATAACGACCCAAACCGATTTTCGGAGGTTTACGCTTACAATTCGCAATTCTAAACCTCTCCTTCACTTACATACCTTTCACAAACACTTCCAATTGCTCAGTGCAATCTCTCGTTCATCTCTTTTCTAAACCCTAATCGCTCAGTGCGACTTTAGAAATTACTCAGTGTTACTCAAGCTTAATTCGACGATGGATAGAATCATTCTAAATCTCGGTGATAGGATGGTTAGAGGTGCTACGTTAAAAAATAACGGGATACCGGTTCTTAAAGTAAACAATCAACGTGCATGTTTGGCAATCCCTGAACCTAAGAGGAACAGAGGCTATGAAGCCTGGGTGGATTATATCCGAAAATGCCCCCTGGCATTTGCTTTCACCGGAGCACCACTGCATATTGTTCTACAACACTTATTGGAGTTCTGATGCACTTGCGTCTATGACCAGAACAGGGGAGAGATCGCTGGCACTGTTCTAAATGGGGATAGAACAGTTGTCATAACTGTACAGCGGCTAAGGGATGTTCTTCAACTTCTTGCAAGTGATATGTTCGAAGCTGCTGTTACTAGTCAAGTGGTGAGGTCAGTCCTACCCAACATGTGTCACCCGCAGATTGAGGGTGTTATAAAGAAGGCCACTTTTCCAACCAGCTGGGGTTTTCTGGTGTCAACAGTTATTCGTTCACTAGGTACCTAGGTTGGAGGACTGGACTAAGTTAACGACTTCGAGATGCAGCTGCTGTACAACATGTACTTTGCGAGAAACTTAGACTATGCACAACTCATCTTCAACGAGCTCAGGGTCCAAGTGATGAAAACCACAAGGGATCTTCATGTACCTTTCATAAGGTACATGTCCTTGGCATTTGAAGCTGAGCTAGGGACATGATGTGTTCCTATTTCCTACACTCAGCTCCAAGATATTCAATAATGACATCTTCCTCGAGCAAGAGGGTCTGAGTGATCCCAAGTTGCTGATAGCTGAGGCAGCTTCATCAGAAAGTGAAGAAGAGGGATCCAATCAAGGGGGAGCTTCTTAAGCTGACACAGAGGTTCAAGCTGAGTACTCTGCTCAGTCTGAACCAGCAAATATTGAAGCTGCTTCTGGTAAGACCTCTCCACTTTCTCTTTCTTCTCATTATTCTCTATCCAATTTTGGAGATAAGGCAGTCGTAAACCCAACCCAGTCTAACCCATCTCCTCCACCTTCATTCCATTTACAATCCCACTCTGAAGCCACCCCTAGTTTGCCCACTGCTGCAAGGGAGAATATCCGAACCTATACATGACAAACTGCCATAGGTGGTGCGAATCTTAAAGGCATCACTGGAGCTGAGATCACTTTGATCCCTCCATAGGCAGGAGGTGAGGGGGAGACGCCTACTCTTAAGGTGTCAACCTCGAGGCTCATTACAACCCAACAGCCTAAACCGCGTGTGGTGTCTACTCAGCCGACACTCTCCAGTGCCATGGGAGAGCCCATTATTGTGCCTAAGCAGACACACTTAGGTAACATTGAATATCTGACCAATCCCCAGGGTCAATCATCCCCCTCCAAACCAATCAGCCAACCACCTACCCATACATTTCACGTCTCGAGCCCCATTATTTCTCTTCACTTCTCATACCCATACGCACGACCTGTCAATGTTTCATCTTCAAACCAATGTGATTCACAGGATCCAAACTCTGGTGCAAATGAATTTGAAGGTAAACACCAACCTTTGGATGATGCACCCAAAGACTCTCCTCACACTGACACTGCCTCCTCAGGCATCCAACAGCTGAAAGATTATGTTGCTACTCAGTTTGGTTTGTTCCATCTCAAGCAAAAGAAGCACAAATGTCAAATCTATCAAAGGCTTGAGAAGCTGACCATGGATGTTAAGGAGATTGCCTCTGCAGTTGCTGCACTCCAACAACAAAAGACTTTAACCTGATACTGAAGCTAAGCTAGTTCGAGCTGAAGCTGAAGCTCTACTAGTACTAGCTAAAGGAGCAGAGAGGAAGACTTAGGCTGAGGGGGAGTTGGAAATGAATAAAGAGGAACCTGCAGCTAAGAGATAAAAGGTAGCAGAATCTGAACCTGAAGCTGACAGTGTTTCTGAAACTCAGGAAGAAATAGAAGAGGAAAAAGCCATAAGGCTTATGACTGAAATGCTCGAACAAGAGGAAGCCAATGAGTTAGGTATTTCACTTGAAGAGCTGAGAAAGAAAAAAGAGAAGGATGTAAAAGACCATGAAAAGGAAAAAGAAAGAAAAGCTTTCGCACAAGCTGAAGCTACATACACTTGTCCAAGACCTGATCTAATCCCATACTTAGATGCAGAACTGCAGGAGTGTTACTTCAGAAGAAGCTTCAACAAAGAGATCAGAGGAATGACTCTGAGCAGAGTAAATGGAACTGTTGTTCTTACTTTTGAACTTAGTGACAAATCAACAGTGGGAATGGACCTGAGATACGTTCACAGGATGGGCTACATTGAATGGCAAAGAATAATGATGATGCTCAGGAAGTTCAAAAGGAGTCAAATTAAACAAGAAATTCTATCTGAGGTCTCCAAGTTGATTGCTCGAGCTGAAGAGCTGAGGTATGTTCCAGTTCCTGGTCTGCAGTGGGAAAATCTGTTCAGAATGCCTGAGGGTGTAGAATTCAAGGAAAATCAAAGTGTCAACACACCTATTCAAGGCTTTATGTTTAAGGGTCAGGCAGGCAATCCTAGCTTTATCAAACTGAATGAAGTATGTTATCTGAAAGTTGAGGATGCCTTGAGAATTAGAAAGTGTTGTGGTGATGATGATTTGAATCAACTAATGAAATATAGGCTGAACAAGATCATCAGGGTACAACAAAAGGAACTCAGTGGGAATGAAGAAGCTGAAAGACTATTATATGAGATCCACAAGGAGATCAGCATCTGGGAGCTTCTACATCCTGAGTTCATAAGATAAACTGTATAATAGATTAGTTCTATTTGTAAATATTAGATTAGTTCTAATATTTTTGTAAGTACTTAGCGTGCATGATCTAAGTGATCAATATTTTTGTATTATGATTAGTTCAGTTAATACAAGTATAAGTTTGATATGTTCAACTGTGTTATGATATGTTCATAATTATTAGTCTGACAAGTTCAGCTTAAATTAATAACTGATTAGTTCTTATTCATTAATGTATTAAGTGGGTGTGTTCAACTAAAAGCTAGTTTGTTCCACTTATAATTGATAAGTTCAATTAAAATTGATAAGTTCAATTAATATTGGATTAGTTCAAATTTAAAATCTTGATAAGTTTAAGATTTAAAACATAATTCTGTTAAACAAACTTAATAACTGTTTGATGGTTTTGTCATCATCAAATAGGGGGAGTTTGTTGGGAAAATGATCTCATCAGTTAAGATTTGATGAGACAAAGTTAAGTTTGTAAGATAAGTTCTAAATACAACTTAAACAAAATTATGAAGCTTAGTCAGACTGAACATTTATAGTGATTCAGACTGTGTATAAGCTGAGCATATGTTCGACCAACTTAGACTATATCTTAGTAAGATTATCACTATGTGTGATAAGCTATGTATGTCACCTAAGATATATTGAGCTTTTAGCTTGATGTGTTTCAAGCTGTGTGACTCAGCGTGAATACTGAGTCAGCTCAACAGAGTTGTTAAATAAGTTCTAGCTAACTCTTAAGACTTCGAAGGATGAGTTTATTAATATACATGTTAGTTCACGATGGTTTTCGAGTTTGTTCTCGAAGAACGCAGCTTGATGAGTTTCAAGCTGAGTAACTCAGTCTGAGTAAGAAGTCAGTTTAAAGAAAATTTAAATATGTTTTAAATTTATCTTTTTAACTCTCTATATCTACGGGAAGGATAAGAAGATTCCAGAATCAAGATTGAAGATTGAAGTCTCAAGATAAGAAGATTCAAGATTCAAGATTCCGAGTTATCCGATTGTTAGTTAGGAAATTAGGCTGAGTCTTACTTTGTTAGATTCCGTAGGCACAAGATTACAAATACTTATCTCCAGATAAGATTAGAGGTACGACTCAGAAACAACAACGATGACTAAATCTTACTTTGAATTACTGTTTATCCGTTCAACGTGATCAAGAATCTCACAGATTGCCAAGATATTCGTGTGTTCGAATACTCACATTCGTTGTGAGATTGGTAAGTTTTCAATCTGTGATTAAATCCTGTTTAGAGTGTCATCAGTATCTATAATCATAAGTTGATTATAGATAGCTAAGTTTGAAAGATTGAGATATTTATATTAGGTGTTTACATATCAAGAGTTGCTTACTTGATAGAGTCTGTAATCATCTTCTTATTAATGAAAAACAAAGCATTCGATTGTGGTTTGATTTACTTTGTGTGACACTTTTCTTTGACTTGTTCAATTTTCGCAGAAAGTGTATTCAACCCCCCTTTCTACACATCTGTTGCTTGTTGTTATTCTCACCAAGGGACCAACACACCCATGTCACCAGCTGTCAAGCTAAGAAAAGACTCAGATGGTTAGTAAGTGTGTCTGTCTACCTATAGAGGAATGATATGTTCATTACTCTATTTGACAGCTAGTAGACATGATATTATGTTTGCTACATGTGTTTGTGCAAGATATCAGGCAGATCCTAAAGAAACACATCTTCAAGCTGTTAAAAGGATCTTTAGGTACCTTAAAGGTATTCCAAATCTAGGCCTTTGGTATCCAAAGGACTCTGGATTTGAGTTAGTTGGTTTTTCAGATGCTGACTATGCTGTGTGCAAGTTAGATAGAAAATCAACATCAGGAGGATGTCAACTGCTTGGAGGGAAGTTAGTCAGCTGGACTAGTAAGAAACAGAACTCAGTGGCTACTTGAACTTCTGAAGTTGAATATGTTGTAGCAGGAAGTTGTGGTGCTCAAATTCTTTGGATACAACATCAGCTTCAAGACTTTGGTATGAGTTTCAAGAAAACTCCAAAGTATCTTAAGCTGAGTGCACAGTTTATAAATAAGTTTTCATAAACTGTATAACCTGTCAAGCTGAATGATGAGTTCACACGTTTGGTGAGTTCCAAACATATTTTAACTACTTAGTGTGGTTATGATATAGTTTGAGTCAGTCTCAAACATAAATGACTAAGTGTCATTGAGTCTGAGCTATGTGCATAACTCAAACTGTGTAATTGGTTCACTTGTTTTGTAAGTTCCAAACATATTTTACCTACTTAGTGTAGCTAAATTACATATTTAAGTCAGTCTAAAACATAAATGACCAATCTCAAGATGAGTGCTCAACTCAATTTGAGTGCTTGAATCAAGCTGAGTGCTTGACATAAACTGAGTAATAAGTTTACTCAGACTTGGTGTGTCCAAAACCATGTTTTAATTACTAAGTGTTATTGATTCATGTGTCTATGCGTATTTGAGTAAGTCTCAAATCGCGTATTATACTAATTCGGTATTGGTGTAGTACAACAGGGTTAATAATATTTGTGTGGGTCACTAATATTATTTTACACTTGTATCTGTTGGAAGATGATGTGTTTCTACCCTCTTACTGTTACATCAAGCCGTAATTTTTCCGGCGTAACGGATAAAAACGGGATTCTAACGGTAACTTTTCTCTCTCCTCAGAAAAGTATATATACCGATCATAACCAGTTTAGAGAAGTTTACGCTTACAAATCTAACTTCTCACCTTCTAAAATACCTTTCGCAAACAACCACATATTGTTCAGTGCAATTCCTCGTTTCATCGATCACGAAACCCTAAATCGCTCAGTGCGAATCCAATATCGCTCCGTGCGACTTAAATTGCTCAGTGCGAATAGAACAGTTTACGTCGTGTAATCTTCTAAATTCAATGATGGACGGAACCGTTCTGAATCTCAGTGACAGAATGGTAAGGGCTGCTGCGTTCAAGAACAACAGATTGCCACTGATCAAAATTAATAATCAGCGTGCCTGTCTTGCAATCCCTCAACGCAAAATTAACAGAGGATACTAACCATGGGTAAACTATATTCGTAAATTCCCATTGGCTTTTGCTTTCACTGGAGCACCTTTACATGTGGTTCCTTAGCATCTGCTCGAGTTTTGGTATACGTGTGTCTACGACCAAAACAACGACGTAGTTCAGGGCACAGTGCTGAATGGAGAGAGGACGATTAATCTCACCATAGACAGGCTAAGGGAGGATCTTCTACTCCCTCAATCTGATGAGTTCGGGCCTGCGGTGACGAGGCAGTTGGCGAGGTCAGTCCTACCCAGAATGGGTCACCCGCAGACAGAGGGTGTTATTAAAAAGGTCACATTTCCAACCAGTTGGGGTTTCATGGTATCCACATTAATCCGTTCACGTGGTACCAAGGTTGGAGAATTGGACCAGGTCAACGAGTTCGAGATGCAGCTGCTGTACGACATATACTTTGCACGCAATTTGGATTATGCTTAGCTCATATTCAACGAACTCAGGGTCCAAATGATGAAGACCACAAGGGATCTTCATGTACCTTTCATAAGGTACCTGTCCTTGGCACTTGAAGCCGAGCTGGGGACAACACTATATGAAGCTAATCAGGATGTGTTCCTGTTTCCTACACTCAGCCCCAAGATGTTTAACAACGACATATTCCCAGAGCAAGAGGGTCTGAGTGAGTCTATGCTACTGATAGTTGAGGCAACTTCATCAGAGGGTGAATAAGAGGGATCCAATCAAGAGGGAGCTTCCCAAGCTGACACCGAGGATCAAGCTGAGCACTCTCCTCAAGCTGAACTAGCAAACACTGAAGCTGCTTCTGGTAAGACCTCTCCACTTTCCCTTTCTTCTCATTTTTCTCCATGCACTTTTAGAGATAAGGCTATGGTGAACCCAACCCAGTCTAACCCATCTCCTCCACCTTCATTCCATTTACAATCCCACTCTGAAGTCACCCCTAGTATGCCCACTGCTTCTAGGGAGAATATCCGAACCTATACAAGAAAGACTGCCAAAGGAGGTGCCACTTCTATAGGCATCATTGGAGCTGAGATCACACTGATCCCTCCACCGGCAGGAATTGAGGGGGAGACGCGTACTCTTCAGGAGTCAACCTCGAGGCTCATATCTACCCTAAAGCCTAAACCGGGTGTGGTGTCTACTCAGCCCACACTTTCCAGTGCCATGGGAGAGACCATTACTGTGCCTAAGCAGACACACTTAGGTAACATTGAAGAAATGACCAATCCCCAGGGTCAATCACCCCCCTCCAAACCAATTAGCCAACCACCTACCCATACACTTCACGTTTCGAGCCCCATTACTTCTCTTCATTTCTCACACCCACAAGCACGACCTGTCAATGTTTCATCTTCATAACAAGGTGATTCACAGGGTCCAAACTTTGGTGCAAATGAGTTTGAGGCTATACACCAATCCTTGGATGATGCACCCACACAGTCACCTCTTCATGTTTATGACTCTCACAATTCACTGGATATTCATTCTGAGTCCAACAACAAAAGCCAATCTCATCCTGAAGTATCTACCTCCTCAGGCATTGAACAACTGAAGCAATATGTTGCTGCTCAGTTTGGTCTTTTCCATCTCAAGTAGAAGAAGAACAAACGTACAATTTATCAACGCCTTGAGAAGCTGACGATAGATGTTCAAGAGAGTGCCTCTACAGTTGCTGCACCCCAACAACAAAAGACTCCATCTCCTATTGATGATGACAAAAAGGGGGAGAAGGATAAAGCTAAAGCTGATGCTGAATTAGTTCAAGCTGAAGCTCTACTAGCACTATCAAAAGGAGAAGAGAGGCAAGCTCAGCTTGAGGGGGAGCTGGGATTAAAAGAAGAAGCAGATCAGCTTAAAATCTCTATAGCTTAGTTAAGAAAGAGGAAAGAGAAGAAAACACAGGATCAAGAAAAGGAAAAATTGAGAAAAGCTTTAGCTCAAGCTTAAGCTGACTACACTGGTCCGAGACCTGATCCTATCCCATATACAGACGAGGACATTCAAGAGTGCTATTTCAGAAGGAGCACCAGCAAGGAGATCAGAGGCATGACTTTGAGCAGAATAAATGGAGCCATCATTCTCAATTTTGACTTTGATGATAAATCTACAATGGGAATGGACCTGAGAATTGTTCATAGGATGTGTTACCAAGAATGGCAGAGAATATTAATGACGCTCAAGAAGTTCAAGATAAGTCAAATCAAGCAAGAGATCTTTGCTGAAGTTTCCAAGCTAACTAATAGAGTTGAGGAGCGGAGATATGTTCCAGTTCCTGGTCTGCAGTGGGAGAGCTTATTCGAGATATATGAAGGTGTAGAGTTTAATGAAAACCAAGGTATTGATACACCTGTTCAGGGATTCATGTTTAAGGATCAGGCAGGCAATCCCAGCTTTATCAAGTTGAGTGAGATATGTTATCTAAAATCTAGGGATGCCATACATATAAGAAGTTGTTGTGGTGATAGCTCAAATCATTTTGTAAAGTATAAGCTGAATAAGATCATCAGAATTCAACAGAGAGAACTCAGAGGGGATACAAAAGCTGAAAGCCTTCGAGAAGAATCAACCGAGATATAATTCTTTGGGAGGTTCTACATCCTGAGTTCAAAAGATGAAATCCTGAATAGATTAGTTCTATTGTACGAATTAGATTAGTTCTAATTTTATAAGAACTAAGTGTGCATGATCTTAGTGATCAGAACTTTTGTATTATGATATGTTCAATTAATACAAATATTTGTTTGATATGTTCAACTGTGTTATGATATGTTCATAATTATTAGTCTGATAAGTTCAGCTTAATAAATAAATGATTAGTTCTTATTCATTGATATATTTGGTTGGTGTGTTTAACTAAAAGTTGGTTTGTTCCACTTATAATTGATAAGTTTAATTAAAATTGATAAGTTCAATTGATATTTGATTAGTTCAAATATAAAATCTTGATAAGTTTAAGATTTAAAACATAATTCTGTTAAACAAACTTAATAACTGTTTGATGGTTTTGTCATCATCAAATAGGGGGAGTTTGTTGGGAAGATGATCTCATCAGTTGAAATTTGATGAGACAAAGTTAAGTTTGTTAGATATGTTCTAGATATAACTTAAACATAATTATGAGGCTTGATCAGACTGAACACGTATAGTGTTTCAGACTGAGCATAAACTGTATAAAAGCTGAGCATATGTTCGATCAACTTATACTATATCTTAGTAAGATTATCACTATGTGTAATAAGCTGTGTATGTCACCTAAGATATATTGAGCTTTCAGCTTGATGTGTTTCAAGCTGAGTGACTCAGCGTGTATACTGAGTTAGTTCAACAGAGTTGCTAAATAAGTTCTAGCTAACTCTTAGGACTTCTGAGGATGAGTTTATTAATATACATATTAGTTCATGTTGGTTTTCGAGTTTTTTCTCGAAGAACTCAACTTGATGAGTTTAAAGCTGAGTAACTCAGTCCGAGTAAGAAGTCAGACTAAAGAAATTTTAAAAAAGTTTTAAACTTATCTTCTTAACTCTCTATATCTGCAGGAAGGATAAGAAGACTTCAGAATCAAGATTGAAGATTGAAGACTAAAGATAAGAAGATTTAAGATTCCAGATTCCGAGTTATCCGGTAGTTAGTTAGCAAATTAGGATTAGTTCAGTTTGTTACGAACTGTAGGAACAGGATTATAAATACTTATCTCCTGATAAGTTTAGAGGTACGACTCAAAAATGATTCTGAAACGATTACAACTAAGTGTTGCAGAGCCAAATACTTGACCTTAACCGTATGTGTTACGATTCTTGAATCACTGTTTATCAGTTCAAAGCGATCAAGAAATTCACAGATTGCCAATTTGTTCGTGTGTTCAAATACTCACATTAGTTGTGAGATTGGTAAGTATTCAATCTGTGATTAAACCCTGTTTAGAGAGTCGTCAGTATCTATAATCATAAGTTGATTATAGATAGCTAAGTTTGAAAGATTAAGAGATTTATATTAGGTTTTTACATATCAAGAGTTGCTTACATGATAGAGTCTGTAATCATTTTCTTATTAATGAAAAGCAAAGCATTCGATTGTGGTTTGATTTACTTTGTGTAACACCTTATTTTGATTTGTTCAATTTTCGGAGAAAGTGTATTTAACCCCCCTTCTATACATTTGTTGCTTGTTGTTATTCTCACCAAGGGACCAACAACCCAAGTACCATTTACCTAAACCCTGCACATGATAATAAAACTAAACACATTAGTTTTGTTTGGGAACCCACTTCATAGTAGGTTCGGATGATGAGCACTTAGCATCTTCATCTTGTGAAACTGACTAGTCAGCTTGAGCAGGTGCTGAATCCTGTGTAGGCTGATCAGCCTGTTTCTTTTCAGGCATTGAGATTTCAATTTCACAGTCTTTGACCTCATGTCCTCTACTTCTGCACTTGTAGCATCTCCTTCTTCCAATGATTACACGAGGTAGAGTGTTTAATAATACTTGTGAGAATTTGCTCTCAGTCTTAGGATTATATGTTATGGATAACTTTTTTACTTTCTTTGCAATTTAATTCACTTGATGTTCACTGAATTTGGACTTATCTTTGTCAGATCTTGGTTTTTTATCATTTTGATTAGAAGCTTGACCAACAAACTTTTTTTCAATGACTTTGGACTTACCTTTGTCATGCTTTCTGGACTCACCAGTTTCAACAGTCTTGGAGCTACCAAATTCACGAACTTTGGACTTACCATTGTTGTGATATGACCTCTGACTTACAGTGGTCTTCCTATTCTTGTCACTTCTCTCTGAGCCAGATAGAGAATGTTGTCTTTTGAATGGATTTGGATTAAGCCTTTCTATGACTGAAGTTCTTTGAATAGGCTTAGTTCCTAATCTGTCCAGCACAGACTTACTATGCTGTTTAGATGTTGAGCACTCATTTCCATGATCTTTTGCCTTTACAAACATATTGTATTTAAGGTTTTGACCATGTTTCTTCTCTGAGGCTGACTTCTGAGACTCAATCAGTTGTCTATCTTCCTAAGAGTCTGTACTTGCTATCTCATCATCATCAGCTGCATAAGCTACGGATTGATAGTCACCTCCAAGTAGAGCTTGTACATGTTGAGGAATTTGTTGGTTGATTCACTTTTCAGCAAGCCTTGATGACTTACACCAAGATTCAGTGACCTTTTGAGTTGGTCAGCTCTATCTTTGGCTTCCTGAAGTTCTTCAATTAGAAGTATATTTATGTGTTTTTGACATTCAAGATCACATTGTGCTTTCTTACAAACATCAATGAGTGATTGATTCTCCTTAATCTCATCATTCAGTTTAGCTATCTCAGCTTTGAGGTCTTTTTGAGACTTAAGGCTGGTCTTGAAATCATTTAACAAATAACCGAATGCAAGACCCTTTTCTTCATTGGTGTAATAGTTGAAATTACTAACCTTGTAAATGGAAGCAGGATCCCAATCACTAAGTTTGTTGTTTTCCTCCGCTTCCTTAATGTCAGCTTCGAAAATCGATTCAGACAGACGGTAATCAACTTCGTCTATTTCAAACTCTTCATCTTCTTGAGCCATCAGACATTTAACATCATCATCTGAGGTAGATGATTCTGTATCCCATGTTTCAGCATAGAGTCCTTTTGCACCGGGCTTGTCTTCAGGTTTTCCTTTCTTGTGCTGAGTATATTTCTTCTTGTATTTATCAGCCCTGAAGCATTCTTATCAGCTACTGAAGCTGATTCTTCCTTCTTTGATCTGCACTCAGCAGCAACGTGTCCCTTCCTCTGACAAATTGAAGCACACAACTCTCTTTGGATCAAGAGAACTCTTTCCTTTGCCCCTGTCAGATCTTCCTCTTCCCTTTGAGCTCTTCTAAAACGTCTGGCAAGCATGGCCATTTTCTCAGTGATTGTCTGAACATCATCAGTATCACCTGAGTCTGAGTCAGAGTGGTTAGCTTGAGAGTGTGACTCAGTCTCAGATTCAACAACCAAGGCTTTTGAACTTTTCTTCTTTTTCTATGCAACTAATGTAACATCAGTTTTATCAAAGGAATCCTTCAGTTGTTGTTGAGAAGTTCTATTGTGCTCTGTGATCTGTTCATGATTGAGCAAGAACCCATAGATGGACTGTAGGTTATACATGTGTAATGTTCCTCCAGCCCTCAGTATTGTAGTTACTTTATTGAACTTTTCTGGTAACATATCCAGAAATTTCAGCACTAGGTCAGCTTTATTCTTCTTAATGCCTACACCTAGCAGGTCATTAATCAAGCAGTGAAACCTGGTAAACACATCAGCCAAGGTTTCATTCTTCTTGGAGAAGAAGTTTTCATAGGATCTGTTCAGATGATTCTTCTTCTGCTGCTTGACCAGATCTGTGCCCTCATATGTGATACTCAGAGTATCTCAGATCTCGTTTGCAGATTAACACCCAGTCACAGTGTGCAAGATCTCATTGGTCAGGGCATTAGCCAGAACACTCTTAGCCTTGTTATCCACATTATACAGTTTCCTGTCTTCATCTGTCCAGGATGCAACAGGCTTCATTAGCCAGAACACTGTTAGTTTTGTCAGTGGACGTATCACTGACAATAGCAGAAATCTGGGGGATGATAGGTCCTTTCATGATGACATCGTACATACAATTGTCAATGGACTTGAGGAAAAGCATGGCTCTGAATTTCCTCATAGGATAGTCAGATCCATCGAATATGGGACAACCTTTAGCAGACATCTGAGGAAAGTTTGATGAATTGTTGCTTGTAGACATTGTATACTTTCTCAGAATCTTGAACTTTCAACTTATGAAATTGTTTAGCCTGCTCTGATACCAGTTGTTGGTCCCTTGGTGAGAGTATCAACAAGCAAGTAATGTGTATAAGGGGGGTTGAATACATTTTCTGCGGAAAATTGAACAAATCAATAAAAAGTGTTAACACACATCAAACCACAAACAGTTGAATGCTTTGCTTTCATTAATAAGAAGACGATTACACAAACAATCAAGTAAGCAACACTTGTTATGTAAACACCTAATGTAAATCAAATCTATCAATCTCTCACACTTTACTATCTATAATTAACTTATGATTATAGATACAGGACGGCTCTCTAAACAGGATTTAATCACAGATTGAATACTCACCAACTTCACAACAGATGTGAAGATTCTAACACACGAACAAACTCGCAATCTGTGAGTTTCTTGATCACGTTGAACTGACAAACATTGAATCAAGACTCTTAACTTTTGGGAAAATGATCTCATCAGTTAAGATTTGATGAGACAAAGTTAAGTTTGTAAGATAAGTTCCAAATACAACTTAAACAGAATTATGAAGCTTAGTCAGACTGAACATTTATAGTGATTCAGACTGAGTATAAGCTGAGCATATGTTCGACCAGCTTAGACTATATCTTAGTAAGATTATCACTATGTGAGATAAGCTGTGTATGTCACCTAAGATATATTGAGATTTCAGCTTGATGTGGTTCAAGCTGAGTGACTCAGCGTAAATACTGAGTCAGCTCAACAGAGTTGCTAAATAAGTTCTAGCTAACTTTTAAGATTTCTAATGATGAGTTTATTAATATACATGCTAGTTCATGATGGTTTTCGAGTTTGTTCTCGAAGAACTCAACTTGATGAGTTTCAAGCTGAGTAGCTCAGTCTGAGTAAGAAGTCAGTTTAAAGAAAATTTAAATATGTTTTAAATTTATCTTTTTAACTATCTATATCTACGGGAAGGATAAGAAGATTCCAGAATCAAGATTGAAGATTGAAGACTCAAGATAAGAAGATTCAATATTTAAGATTCCGAGTTATCCGATAGTTAGTTATCAAATTAGGCTGAGTCTTAGTTTGTTAAATTCCGTAGGTACATGATTATAAATACTTATCTCCTGATAAGTTTAGAGGTACGACTCAGAAAGAACAACGACGACTAAGTGTTGCAGAGCCAAATACCTCACCTCAACCGTATGTGTTACGATTCTTGAATCACTGTTTGTCGGTTCAACGTAATCAAGAAACTCACAGATTGCCAAGCTATTCGTGTGTTCGAATACTCACATTAGTTGTGAGATTGGTAAGTTTTCAATCTGTGATTAAATCCTGTTTAGAGAGTCATCAGTATCTATAATCATAAGTTGATTATAGATAGCTAAGTTTGAAAGATTGAGAGATTTATATTAGGTGTTTACATATCAAGAGTTGCTTACTTGATAGAGTCTGTAATCATCTTCTTATTAATGAAAAGCAAAGCATTCGATTGTTGTTTGATTTACTTTGTGTGACACTTTTTTTTATTTGTTCAATTTCCGCAGAAAGTATATTCAACCCCCCCCCCCTTCTACACATCTGTTGCTTGATGTTATTCTCACCAAGGGACCAACAACTGGTATCAGAGCAGGCCGAACGATTTTATAAGTTGAAAGTTCAAGATTATGAGCATGTTTACAATGTCTACAAGCAACAATTCTTCAAAATTTCCACAGATGTCTGCCAAAGGCTGTCCCGTGTTTGATGGATCTGACTATCCGATGTGGAAGTTCAGAGCCATGTTGTTCCTCAAGTCCATTGACAATCGTATGTCCGATGTCATAATCAAAGGACCGAAAATCCCCAAGACCTCTGCTGTTATCAGTGATACGTCTTCTCAAAGAAGAATGAAACCTTGGCTGATGTGTTTACCAGGTTTCATTGCTTGATTAATGACCTGCTAAGTGTAGGCATTAAGAAGGATGAAGTTGAACTCGTGCTGAAGTTTCTGGATGTGTTACCAGAAAAGTTCAATGAAGTGATCACAGCACTGAGGGCTGGAGGAACATTGCATTTGTATAACCTGCAGTCCATTTATAGGTTCTTGCTAAATCATGAACAGATCACTGAACACAAAAGAACTTCTCAACAACAACTCAAGGAGTCTTTGGATAAAGCTGAAGTTGCATTGGTTGCACAGAAAAAGAAGAAAATTCCAAGGCACTGGTTGTTGAATCTGAGACTGAGTCAGAATCTCAAGCTGACCACTCAGATTCAAACTCAGGTGACACTGATGATGTTTAGACTATCAATGAGCAGATGGCCATGCTAGCCAGATGTTTGAGAAGGGCTGAACGGGGAAGAGGAAGATCTGACAGGGCAAAGGGAAGAGTTCCTTTGATCCCAAGAAGGCTGTGTGCTTTAACTGTCAGAAGAAGGGACAAATTGCTGCTGAGTGCAGATTAAAGAAGGAAGAATCAGCATCAGTTGCTGATAAGAATGCTTACAGGGCTGATAAGATAAAAAGAAATATACTTAGCTCAAGAAAGCAAAGTAAGAAGACAACGGATTTTACACTGAAACCTGGGATACTGAATCATCTTCCTCAAGTGATGATGTATGTCTAATGGCCCAAGAAGATGAAGAGTTTGAAATTGACGAAGTTGATTATGGTTTGTCTGAGTCAACTTTTGAAGCTGACAGAAGGAAGCTGGGGAAAACAGCAAGCTCAGTGAATGGGATCTTGCTTCCATGTATAAGGTTAGTAATTTCAACTCTTACACCGATGAAGAAAAGGGTCTTGCCTTTGACTATTTGCTAAATGATTTCATGACCATCCTTAAGTCTCAAAAGGACCTTAAAGCTGAGATAGCTAAACTGAAGAATGAGTTTAAGGAAAATAAATCTTTCATTGATGTTGGTAAGAAATCACAGTGTGATCTTGAATGTCAAAGACACATTAATAAACTTCTAAGTTTTTTTTTGAACAGCTTCGCCTCAGCGGTAGAGGCACAAGGTTGACCCGGTTGAAATTATCAGGGCCCCGAGTTCGAACCCACTCCGCTACACCCCCCTAATTAATTTTGGTAGGGCTGCTTCACCAGTGAGGAAAATCCTCCACCATTTTTAGGGGAAACCACCACTCTCAAGGCTCGAACCTGAGACCATGAGGATGGAGTAAAACCCCCGGTACCACTAGGGTAGAACCCCGTTGGTTAATAAACTTCTAAGTGAAGAACTTCAGGAAGCTAAAGTTAAAGCTGACCAACTTCGAAAGGTCACTGAGTCTTGGTGTAAGTCATTAAAGCTTGCTAAAAAGTGCATAAACCAACGAATTCCTAAACAGGTACAAGCTGTACTTGGAGGTGACTATCAAATAGCAACTTATGTAGCTGATGATGAGATAGCAAGTACAGATTCTGAGGAGGATAGACAACTTATTGAGTCTCAGAAGTCAGCCTCAGAGAAAAGACATTATCCAAACTTGAAATACAATATGTTTGTGAAAGCTAAAGATCTTGGAAATGAGTGCTCAACATCTAAACAACATAGTAAGTTTATGTTGGACAGATTAGGCACTCAGCCTATTCAAATAACTTCAGTCATAGAAAGGCTTAACACAAATCCTTTCAAAAGACAACATTCTCATTCTGGCTCGGAGAGAAGTTACAAGAATAGGAAGACCACTGTCAGTCAGAGGTCAAATCACAACAATGGTAAGTCCAAAGTTGTAGATCTTGGTAAGTCCAAGAAGATCAACAGTGGTAAGTCCAAACATGTTGAAACTGGTGAGTCCAGTAAGCATGACAAAGGTAAGTCCAAGGTCATGGAAAAGAAGTTTTTTGGTCAAGTTTCTAATCAAAAGGATAACAAACAAAGTTCTAACAAAGGTAAGTCCAACGTCAGTGAGAACCAAGTGAATCAACTTGCAAAGAAAATTGAAAAGTTATCCACTACATATAATCCCAAGACTGAGAGCAAGTTCTCACAAGGATTATTAGACACTCTACCTCCTGTAATCATTGGAAGAAGGAGATGCTACAAGTGCAGAAGTAGAGGTCATGAGGCTAAGTATTGTGATGTCGAAATTTCAAGGCCTGAACAAGAACATGCTAATCAGTCTACACAGGACTCAGCTCCTGCTCAAGCTGAACAGTTAGTTCAATAAGATGGAGATACTAAGTGCTCCTCATCTGAACCCACCAAGAAGTGGGTTCCCAAACAAAACTAATGTGTTTAGTTTTCATATCATGTACAGGGTTCAAGTAAGTGGTACTTGGATATTGGATGCTCAAGGCACATGATTGGGTGGAAAGGACTTTTTAGTGATTTCCAGGAAGATGAAGGTCCTAAAGTAACTTTTGGAGACAACTCCCATGGAAGAACTAAAGGCTCTGGCAAAATGCATGCTGGTAAGGTGAATTTCTAGAAGGTTGCATATGTTAAAGGTCTTAAGCACAATCTGATTAGTATCAGCCAGTTGTGTGATGAAGAGAATAAAGTTACTTTTAAGAAGAAAGCAAGAACAATATATAATGCTAAGGGAAAGCCTGTATTAATAGCTAAAAGACAAAGAGATGTGTATCTACTTGATCTTAATTCTGCTGATCCCTATACTAAAACCTGTTTGTATTCCCAATCTGTTCCTAAGCTGAGTTGGTTGTGGCATAAACGATTATTACATTTGAATTTTAAAAATATAAATCTGCTATCCAATAAAGAGTTAGTCTCTGGAATACCAAAGATCACATTTGTCAAGGACAAATTGTGTTTAGCTTCTGAACAAGGGAAACACGACAAAGGGTCCTTTAAATCAAAGAAATTTTTTTCAATAACAGGCCCATTGCATATAGTGCATATGGATCTGTTTGGACACATAAGTACTCCAAGCTTAAGTGGCAAGAAGTACACACTGGTAATAGTAGATGAGTTCTCAAGATTCACCTGGGTAATATTCCTTAAAGCCAAAAGTGAGGCTGCCCTGGAGATAATTAGTTTTTTCAAACAGGAAGAGTTGCAGAAAGGTAAGTCTGTAAAGCAACTCAGAAGTGATCATGGAACTGAGTTCAGAAACTCTACCCTTGAAAGTTTCTGTGAACAAAAAGGGAATATTACAAAATTTCTCATCTATCAGAACTCTTCAACAAAATGGAGTTGCTGAGAGGAGAAATAGAACCCTAATTGAGGCTGGTAGAACAATGCTGTGTGAGGCAGGATTGAAACTCTATTTTTTGGATGAAGCTGTCAGTACAGCTTGTTATACTCAAAATATATCAATCATTGTCAAAAGACATGGTAAAACATCATATGAGATGTATAAGTCTAGAAAGCCCAATATAGGTTATTTCCATGTCTTTGGTTTAAAATGCTATGTGCTGAATCAAAGAGATCAGCTCCATAAGTTGGAACATAAAGCTGATCCTGCAATATTCGTTGGTTATTCCTCAATCTCCAAATCGTACAGAGTGTATAACACTAGGAGAAAGGCCATAGAAGAATCAATTCATGTTTCATTTGATGAAGACAGTTTTGATCAAGCTGAGAAAAGACAAGCTGACTCGGCCAGTCTGAGTGAGCTTGAAAGGCCAGAGGAAACCAATATGTCAAATCCCATGTATGTCATGGGAGATGATAGTGATGAAGATGTGTGTTCATCAAAAAAATCATCACAAGCTCCAAGAAATTCTCAAGCTGAGAAGGATGATGAGTTTATCAACCCCTTTGGAGCTGACGTCACTCAGACTGAGGATCTCAGTGATCATCAGTTTGTTGACAATGCTGCGGTTGAGACTGAGGAGATAAGTTCACCTCAGGACTTTCCACCTCACTCAGATCCAGAACCAGATTCTCCAACTACAACATTCAAATTCCTCAAAGGCCATCCTCAAGATCAGATCATTGGAAATGTCTAAGAAAGGGTCATGACCAGATCAAAGGCTACAGCTAACTATGCCGCGTAGTTTGGTTTCCTATCTCAAATGGAACCAAAGAAGACTGAAGAAGGCTTAGAGGATGAGGATTAGATTGAAGCTATGCAAGAAGAATTAAATGAGTTTGAGAGAAATAAGGTCTGGAACCTTGTCCCTACCCCCAAAGATCATTCAATTATAGGCACTAAATGGGTCTATAGGAATAAAATGGACAAGGATGGGGTGATAGTTAGGAACAAAGCCAGGCTGGTAGCACAAGGGTATAAGCAAGAAGAAGAAATCGATTATGATGAGACATTTGCCCCTGTTGCTAGAATTGAAGCCATAAGGTTGTTCCTGGCTTATGCAGCATATAAAGACTTCAAAGTCTATCAAATGGATGTGAAGAGTGCTTTCCTAAATGGAATACTTCAGGAGGAATTCTATGTGAAACAATCTCCTGGCTTTGTCAGTTCAAAGTTTCCACATCATGTCTATAAGTTGGACAAGGCTTTCTATGGTCTTAAACAAGCTCCAAGAGCTTGGTATGATACATTGTCCACTTATCTACTATCAATGGATTTCACCAGAGGTAGTATAGATAAGACACTCTTTATTAAAAAGAGTAAAGGACAGGTGATTCTTGTACAAATCTATGTGGATGACATTATCTTTGGTTCTACTAACGAATCTCTATGTGAATGGTTCTCCAAAATAATGTCACAAAAGTACAAGATGAGTATGATGGGTGAGATGACTTATTTCCTCGGCTTACAGATTCAACAAAAGCCTGATGGAATTTTCATCAATCAAAGTAAGTATGTTCTTGATTTGATAAAGAATTATGGTTTTGATTCTAGTTCAACCATGAGAACACCCATGTCACCAGCTGTCAAGCTGAGTAAAGACTCAGATGGTAAGTCTGTGCGTCAGTCTACCTATAGAGGAATGATAGGTTCATTACTCTATTTGACAGCTAATAGACCTAATATCATGTTTTCTACATGTGTTTGTGCAAGATAACAGACAGATCCTAAAGAATCACATCTTCAAGCTAGGTCTTTGGTATCCAAAGGTACTCCAAATCTAGGTCCTTGGTATCCAAAGGACTCTGGGTTTGAGTTAGTTGGTTTTTCAGATGCTGACTATGCTGGGTGCAAATTAGATAGAAAATCAACAACTGGAGGATGTCAACTGCTTGGAGGGAAGTTAGTAAGCTGGACCAGTAAGAAACATAATTCAGTGGCTACTTCAACTGCTGAAGCTGAATATGTTGCAGCAGGAAGCTATTGTGCTCAAATCCTATGAATGCAGCATCAGCTTCAAGACATTGGTATGAGTTTCAAGAAAACTCTTATCTTCTGTGATAACCAAAGTGCTATAGCCATAACTTACAATCTAGTCTTCCACTAAAAAACCAAGCACATTGAAATTAGACGTTACTTCATCAGGGACATCGTGGAAAATGGTAAAGTTGACATAAAACTTATCTCCACTGATGACCAATTAGCTGATATCTTTACTAAACCACTTGATGAAAAGAGGTTTATGTATCTGCTAACTGAATTGGGTATGGTCTACCCCTAGCTAAGTGTCTAGAATCTGAGTTTTCAGTTTGAGAGAGACTAAGTGTCTTAAGCTGAGTGCACAGTTTATAAATAAGTTTTCATAAACTGTATAACCTGTTAAGCTGAATGATGAGTTCACACATTTGGTGAGTTCCAAACATATTTTAACTGCTTAGTGTAGTTATGATATAGTTTGAGTGAGTCTCAAACATAAATGACTAAGTGTCATTGAGTCTGAGCTATGTGCTTCACTCAAGCTGAGTGATAAGTTCACATGTTTGGTTGGTTCCAAACAAGTTTTAAACTACTCAGTATAGTTAGAAACAAGTTTGAGTCAGTCTCAAACATATATGACTAAGTGTCATTGATTCTGTGCTAAGTGCTCAAAATCGAGCTTAGTGCTCAAACTCAAGCTGAGTATCAATCTCAAGCTGAGTGATGATATCTAGCTGAGTGCTTGATTCACGCTGAGTGATTCGTTTCCTCAGCTTGGTATGTAAAAAATTAGATTTAATTACTGTGTGTTTAGGTCATTGTGCATTATGTTGAGTATGTCTCACATTTTGCGGTTACACTGATTATGTATTGTGCAACATAACAATTGAAAAGTTATATTATTGTAAGTCAGTAATATAATTCTATAAAGTTATCCGTTGGAAGATGATATGTTTCATCTCAATCACTGTTCCATTGCGCCGTAAATTTGTTACGTGTAACGGACAAAAAGGGATTTCAAACGGTAACTTTTCTCTCTTTTTGGAAAGGTATATATAACGACGCAAACCGATTTTCGGAGGTTTACGCTTATAATTCACAATTCTAGACCTCTCCTTCACTTACATACCTTTCACAAACACTTCCAATTGCTCAGTGCAATCTCTCGTTCATCTCTTTTCTAGACCCTAATCGCTCAGTGCGACTTTAGAAATTACTTAGTGTTACTCAAGCTTAATTCGACGATGGACGGAATCATTCTAAATCTCGGTGATAGGATGGTTAGAGGTGCTACGTTAAAAAACAACGGGATTCCGGTTCTTAAAGTAAACAATCAACGTGCATGTTTGGCAATCCCTGAACGTAAGAGGAACAGAAGCTATGAAGCCTGGGTGGATTATATCCGAAAATGCCCCCTGGCATTGGCATTTGCTTTCACTGGAGCACCACTGCATATTGTTCCACAACACTTATTGGAGTTCTAGTACACTTGCGTCTATGACCAGAACAGGGGAGCGATCACTGGCACTGTTGTCATAAATGTACAGCGGTTAAGGGATGTTCTTCAACTTCCTGCAAGTGATATGTTCGAAGCTGCTATTACTAGGCAAGTGGCGAGGTCAGACCTACCCAACATGGGTCACCCGCAGACTGATGATGTTATAAAGAAGGACACTTTTTCAACCAGCTGGGGTTTTCTGGTGTCAACAGTGATTCGTTCACCAGGTACCAAGGTTGGAGGACTGGACCAAGTTAACGAGTTTGAGATGCAGCTGCTGTACATCATGTACTTTGTGAGAAACTTAGACTATGCACATCTCATCTTCAACGAGCTCAGGGTCCAAGTGATGAAGACCACAAGGGATCTTCACGTACCTTTCATAAGGTACCTGTCCTTGGCATTTGAAGCCGAGCTGGAGATAGCACTCTACGAAGCTGATCAGGATGTGTTCCTGTTTCCTACACTCAGCTCCAAGATATTCAATAATGACATCTTCCCCGAGCAAGAGGGTCTGAGTGATCCTATGCTGCTTATAGCTGAGGCAGCTTCATCAGAAAGTGAAGAAGAGGGATCCAATCAAGCGGAACTTCTTAAGCTTACACAGAGGTTCAAGCTGAGTACTTTGCTCAGGCTGAACCAGCTAATATTGAAGCTGCTTCTGGTAAGACCTCTCAACATTCTCTTTCTTCTCTTTCTTCTCCATCCATTTTTGGAGATAAGGCTGTGGTAAACCCAACCCAGTCTAACCCATCTCCTCCACCTTCATTCCATTTATAATCCCACTCTGAAGCCACCCCTAGTATGCCCACTGCTGCTACGGAGAATATCCGAACCTATACATGACAAAACTGCTATAGGTGGTGCCACTCCTAAAGGCATCACTGGAGCTGAGATCATTTTGATCCCTCCACAGGCAGGAGTTGAGGGGGAGACGCCTACTCTTAAGGTGTCAACCTCGAGGCTTATTACTACCCAACAGCCTAAACCGGGTATGGTGTCTACTCAGCCCACAATCTCCAGTGCCTTGGGAGAGCCCATTAATGTGCCTAAACAGACACACTTAGGTAACATTGAATATCTGACCAATTCCAACGGTCAATCACCCCCCTCCAAACCAATCAGCCAACCACCTACCCATACACTTCACGTCTCGAGCCCCATTACTTCTCTTCACTTCTCACACCCACACGCACGACCTATCAATGTTTCATCTTCAAACCAAGGTGATTCACAGGGTCCAAACTCTAGTGCAAATGAATTTAAAGGTAAACACCAACCTTTGGATGATGCACCCAAAGACTCTCCTCACACTGAAACTGCCTCCTAAGGCATCCAGCAGCTGAAAGTTTATGTTTCTGCTTAGTTTGGTTTTTTCCATCTCAAGCAGAAGAAGCACAAACGTCAAATCTATCAAAGGCTTGAGAAGCTGACCATGGATGTTAAGGACATTGCCTCTGCCGTTGCTGTACTACAACAACAAAATACTTCAACCCCTATTGATGATGACAAAAAGGGGGAGAAGGTTCAAGCTGATACTGAAGCTTAGCTAGTTCGAGCTGAAGCTGATGCTCTACTAGTACTAGCTAAAGGAGCAAAGAGGAAGACTCAGGCCAAGGGGGAGTTGGAAATGAACAAAGAGGAACCTGCAGCTAAGAGACAAAAGGTAGCAGATTCTAAACCTGAAGCTGACAGTATTTCTGAAACTGAGGAAGAAACAAAAGAGGAAAAATCCACAAGGCTTATGATTGAAATGCTCGAACAAGAAGAAGCCAATGACTTTATGTATTTCACTTGAGAGCTGAGAAAGAGAAAAGAGAAGGAAGTGAAAGACCAAGAAAAGGAAAAAGAAAGAAAAGCTTTGGCAGAAGCTGAAGCTACATACACTGGTCCAAGACATGATCTAATCCCATACTCAGACGCAGAACTGCAGGAGTGTTACTTCAGAAGAAGCTTCAACGAAGAGATCAGAGGAATGACTCTGAGCAGAGTAAATGAAGCTGTTATTCTTAGTTTTGAACTTAGTGACAAATCAACAGTGGGAATGGACCTGAGATACGTTCATAGGATGGGCTACATTGAATGGCAAAGAATAATGATGATGCTCAGGAAGTTCAAAAGGAGTCAAATTAAATAAGAAATTCTATTTGAGGTCTCCAAGTTGATTGCTCGAGCTGAAGAACTGAGGTATGTTGCAATTCCTGGTCTGCAGTGGGAAAATCTGTTCAGAATGCCTGAGGTTGTAGAACTCAAGGAAAATCAAAGTGTCAACACACCTATTCAAGGATTTATGTTTAAGGATCAGGCAGGAAATCCTAGCTTCATCAAACTAAATGAAGTATGTTATCTGAAAGCTGAGTTTGCCTTGAGAACTAGAAAGTGTTGTGGTGATGATGATTCGAATCAACTAATGAAATATAGGCTGAACAAGATCATCAGGGTACAACAGAAGGAACTCAGTGGGAATGAAGAAGCTGAAAGACTGTTAGATGAGATCAACAAGGAGATCAGCATCTGGGGAGCTTCTACATCCTGAGTTCATAAGATAAACTGTATAATCGATTAGTTCTTGTTGGGAAAATGATCTCATCAGTTAAGATTTGAAGAGACAAAGTTAAGTTTGTAACTGAACACTTATAGTGAACACTTATAGTGATTCAGACTGAGTATAAGATGAGTGTAAGCTGTACATATGTTTGATCAGCTTAGACTATATCTTAGTAAGATTATCAATATGTTTGATAAGCTGTGTGCGTAAACTAAGATATATATATATATTGAGTTTCAGCTTGATGAGTTTCAAGCTGAGCGACTCAGCGTGAATACTGAGTCAGCTCAATAGAGTTGCTAAATATGTTTTAGTTAATTCTTTGGACTTCTGAGGATGAGTTAATAATTATACATGATAGTCCATGTTTGTTTTCGAGTGTGTTCTCGAAGAACTCAGCTTGATGAGTTTCAAGCTGAGTAACTCAGCCTGACTAAAGAAGTTAGTTTAAAAGAATTTAAATATGTTTTAAATTCTGTTTTAACTCTCTATATCTACGGCAAGGATAAGAAGATTCCAGAATCAAGATTGAAGATTGAAGACTCAAGATAAGAAGATTCAAGATTCAAGATTCCGGATTATTCGATAGCTAGTTAGCGAATTAAGCTAAGTCTTAGTTTGTTAGATTCCGTAGGCACAAGATTATAAATACTTATCTTCTGATAAGTTTAGAGGTACGACTCAGAACCAAAAAACAACTAAGTGTTGCAGAGCCAAACCTCACCTCATTGTATGTGTTACGATTCTTGAATCACTGTTTGTCAGTTCAACGTGATCAAGATATTCACAGATTGCCAAGCTATTTGTGTGTTCGAATAATCACATTGCTTGTGATATTGGTTAATTATCAATCTATGTAAATCCTATTTAGAGAGTCGTCAGTATCTATAATCATGAGTTGATTATACATAGCTATGTTTGAGAGATTGAGAGATTCATATTAGGTGGTTATATATCAAGAGTTTCTTACTTGATAGTTATTGTAATCATCTTCTTATTCAAAGCATTGTAATCATCTTCTTAATAAAAGCATTCGATTGATTGTGGTTTGATTTACTTTGTGTAACACTTTTATTTGATTTGTTCAATTTCCGTAGAAAGTGTATTCAACCCCCTTCTACACACCTGTTGCTTGTTGTTATTCTCACCAAGGGACCAACAACTGGTATCAGAGCAGGCTGAACAATTTCATAAGTTGAAAGTTCAAGATTCTGAGAAAGTCTGCAATATCTACAAGCAACAATACCTCATACTTTCCACAGATATCTGCCAAAGGCTGTCCCATATTTGATGTATCTGACTATCCTATGTGGAAGTTCAGAGCCATGTTGTACCTCAAGTCCATTGACAACCGTATGTAAGATGTTATCACAAAAGGACCTATTATCCCCAAGATTCCTGCTACTGTCAGTGATACGTCTCCTGGCAGAACTGAAAAGGAAACAAGAAAGCCTACTGCATCCTGGACTGATGAAGATTGGAAACTCTTTAATCTGGATGACAGGGCTAAAAGTGTTCTAGCAAATGCCCTGACTAATGAGATCTTGCGTACTGTGGCGGGGTGTCAATCTGCAAAAGATATCTGGGATACGCTGAGTATTACATATGAGGGCACAGATATGGTCAAGCAACAGAAGAAGAATCAGTTGAATAGATCTTACGAAAACTTCTTCTGATAGAAGAATGAAACCTTGTTTGATTTGTTCACAAGGTTTCACTGCTTGATAAATGACCTACTAAGTGTGGGTGTAAAGAAAGATGAAGTTGAACTCGTGCTGAAGTTTCTGGATATGTTACCAGAAAGGTTCAATGAAGTAACCACAGCACTGAGGGCTGGAGGAACACTGTATGCGTACAACCTATAGTCCATTTATGGGTTCTTGCTAAATCATGAACAGATGACTGAACACAAGAGAACTTCTCAACAACAACTCAAGGAGTCAGAATCTCAAGCACTGGTTGTTGAATCTGAGACTGAGTCAGAATCTCAAGCTGACCACTCAGACTCAGACTCAGGTGATACTGATGATGTTTAGAATATCACTGAGCAAATGTCAATGCTAGCCAGACGTTTGAGAAGAGCTCAAAGGGGATGAGGAAGATCTGACAGGGGCAAAGGTAAGAGTTCTTTTGATCCTAAAAATGCTGTGTGATTCAACTTTCAGAAGAAGGGACACATTACTGCTGAGTGCAAATCAAAGAAGGTGGAATCAACATCAGTTGTTGATAAGAATCCTTACAGACCTGATAAATACAAGAAGAAATATACTCAGCTCAAAAAAAGAAAGCCAGAAGACAAACCCAGTGCAAAAGGGTTATATGTTGAAACCTGGGATACATAATCTACCTCAGATGATGATGTATGTCTTATGGCTCAAGAAGATGAAGAGTTTGAAATTGACGAAGTTGATTATGGTCAGTCCGAATCAACCTTTGAAGCTGACATGAAGGAAGCTGAGGAAAACAGCAAGCTCAGTGATTGGGATCCTACTTCCATGTATAAGGTCAGTAATTTCTACTCTTACACAGATGAAGAAAAGGGTCTTGCTTTTGATTATCTGTTGAATGATTTCAAGACCAACCTTAAGTCTCAGAATGACCTCAAAGCTGAAATTGCTAAACTTAAAGATGAGATTAAGGAAAATAAATATCTCATTGATGTTGGTAAGAAAGCACAATGTGATCTTGAATTGTAAAGACACATTAATAAACTTCTAAGTGAAGAAAATCAGGAAGCTAAAGACAAAGCTGATCAACTTCAAAAGGTCACTGAGTCTTGGTGTAAGTCATCAAAGTTGTTGAAAAGTGAATTAACCAAAAAATACCTAAAAAGGTAAAGGTTGTACTTGGAGATGACTATCATTCATCAGCTTATGTAGCTGATGATGAGATAGCAAGTACATACTCTGAGGAGGATAGACAACTGATTGAGTCTCATAAGTTAGCCTCAAAGAAAAGACATGATCCAAACTTGAAATTCAATATGTTTGTGAAAGCTAAAGATCATTGAAATGAGTGCTCAACATCCAAACAACATGGTAAGTCTGTGCTGGACAGATTAGGCACTTAGCCTATTCAAAGAACTTTAGTCATAGAAAGGCTAAATCCAAATCCTTTCAAAAGACAACATTCTCAATCATAGGAAGAGAAGTTACAAGAATAGGAAGACCACTGTAAGTCAGAGGTCAAATCACAACAATGGTAAGTCCAAAGTTGTAGATCTTGGTAAGTCCAAGAAGATCAACAGTGGTAAGTCCAAACTTGTTGAAACTGGTGAGTCCAGTCACCATGGCAAAGGTAAGTCCAAAGTCATGGAAAAGAAGGTTGTTAGTCAAACTTCTAAGGATAACAAACAAAGATCTGACAAAGGTAAGTCCAAAGTCAGTGATCGTCAAGTAAATCAACTTGCAAAGAAAGTTGAAAAGTTATCCACCACATACAATCCAAAGACTGAGAGTAAGTTCTCACCAGGATTGTTAGACTCTCTACCTCCTGTAATCATTGGAAGAAGGAGATGCTATAAGTACAGAAGTAGAGGTCATGAGGCTAAGGAATGTGATACAGAAATCTCAAGGCTTGAACAAGAACAAGCTGATCAGCCTACACATGACTCAGCTCCTGCTCAAGCTGAACATCACGTTCAACCAGATGGAGATGCTAAGTGCTCCTCATACGAACCCACCAAGAAGTGGGTTCCTAAACAAAACTAATGTGTTTAGTTTACATCTCATGTGCAGGGTTCAAGTAAATGGTACTTGGATATTAGATGCTCAAGGCACATGACCGGGTGGAAAGGACTTCTTAGTGATTTCCAAGAAGATGAAGGTCCCAAAGTAACATTTGGTGACAACTCCCATTGAAGAACTAAAGGCTATGGGAAGATGCATGATGGCAAGGTTACTTTCCAAAGAGTTGCATATGTCAAAGGTCTCAAACACAACCTGATTAGTATCAGTCAATTGTGTGATAAGATAATGTTGTTACTTTTAGGAAGAAAGCAGGAACAATTTATAATGCTAAGGGAAAGCCTGTATTAATAGCTAAAAGAGAAAGAGATGTGTATCTACTTGATCTTAATTTTGCTGATCCCCATAATGAAACCTGCTTGTATTCCCAATCTGTTCCTAAGCTGAGTTGGTTGTGGCATAAACGCTTATCTCATTTAAATTTCAAATATATAAATATGCTATCCAATAAAGAGTTAGTCTCTGGATTACCAAAGATCACATTTGTCAAGGACAAATTGTGCTCAGCTTGTGAACAAGGGAAGCATCATAAAGGGTCCTTTAAATCAAAGCAAAATTTTACAATAACAGACCCACTGCATATGTTGCATATGGATCTATTTGGACCCATAAGTACTCCAAGCCTAAGTGGCAAGATGTACACACTGGTGATAGTAGATGAGTTCTCACTTATGGCTTCAATTCTAGCAACAAGGGAAAAGGTCTCATCATAATCAATTCCTTCTTCTTGCTTATACCCTTGTGCTACCAGCCTGGCTTTGTTCCTAACTATCACTCCATCCTTGTCCATTTTATTTCTATAGACCCACTTAGTGCCTATAATTGAATGATCTTTAGGGGCAGGGACAAGGCTCCAGACCTTATTTCTTTCAAATTCATTCAATTCCTCTTGCATAGCTTCAATCCAATCCTCATCCTCTAAGGATTCTTCAGTCTTCTTTGTTTCCATTTGAGATAAAAAACCAAAGTGGGCAGCATAGTTAGCTATAGCCTTTGATCTGGTAAGAATCCTTTCTTGGACATTTCCAATGATCTGATCTTGAGGATTATCTTTGAGGAATTTGAATGTTATACTTGGAGAATCTGGTTCTAAATCTGAGTGATGTGGAGAGTCCTGAGGTGAACTTTTCTCCTCTGTCTCAACAGCAGCATTGTCAACAGAGTGATGATCACTGAGATCCTCGGTCTGAGTGACTTCAGCGCCAAAGGGGTTGATGAACTCATCCTCCTTCTCAGCTTGAGAATTTCTTGGAGCTTGTGATGATTTCTTTGATGAACACACATCATCATCACTATCATCTCCAATGACATACATGGGATTTGTCATATTGGTTTCCTCGGGCCTTTCAAGCTCACTCACACTGACCGAGTCAGCTTGTCTTTTCTCAGCTTGATCAAAACTGTCTTCATCAAATGAAACATGAATTGATTCTTCTATGGCATTTCTCCTAGTGTTATATACTCTGTACGATTTGGAGTTTGAGTAATAACCAATGAATATTCCAGGATTAGCTTTAGATTCCAACTTATGGAGTTGATCTCTTTGATTCAGCACATAGCATTTTGAACCAAAGACATCGAAATAACCTATATTGGGCTTTCTAGACTTATACATCTCATATGATGTTTTACCATGTCTTTCGACAATGATTGATCTATTTTGAGTATAACAGGCTGTACTGACAGCTTCATCCCAAAAAATAGAGTTTCAATCCTGCCTCACACAATATTGTTCTAGCAGCCTCAATTAGGGTTCTATTTCTTCTCTCAGCAACTCCATTTTGTTGAGGAGTTCTGACAAATGAGAAATTTTGTAATATTCCCTTTTGTTCACATAAGCTTTCAAAGGTAGAGTTTCTGAACTCAGCCTCATGATCACTTCTGAGTTGATTTACAGACTTACCTTTCTGCAACTCTTCCTGTTTGATAAAACTAATTATATCCGGTGCAGCCTCACTTTTGGCTTTAAGGAATATTACCCAGGTGAATCTTGAGAACTCATCTACTATCACCAGTATGTACTTCTTGCCACTTAGGCTTGTAGTACTTATGGGTCCAAACAGATCCATATGCAACATATGCAATGGGTCTGTTATTGAAAAAAATTTCTTTGATTTAAAGGACCCTTTGTGGTGTTTCCCTTGTTCACAAGTGATAATCGCTTATGCTACAACCAACTCAGGTTAGGAACAGATTGGGAATACAAGCAGATTTCAGTATAGGGATCAGCAGAGTTAAGATCAAGTAGATACACATCTCTTTCTCTTTTAGCTATTAATACAGGCTTTCCCTTAGCATTATATATTGTTCCTGCTTTCTTCTTAAAAGTAACTATTTTGTATTCATCACACAACTGGCTGATACTAATCAGATTGTGTTTAACACCTTTAACATATGCAACCTTCTGGAAAGTCACCTTGCCAGCATGCATTTTCCCATAGCCTTTAGTTCTTCCATGGGAGTTATCTCCAAAAGTTACTTTAGGACCTTCATCTTCCTGGAAATCACTAAGAAGTCCTTGCCACCCTGTCATGTGCCTTGAGCATCCACTATCCAAGTACCATTTACTTGAACCCTGCACATGATATAAAAACTAAACACATTAGTTTTGTTTGGGAACCCACTTCTTGGTGGGTTCAGATGAGGAGCACTTAGCATCTCCATCTTGTTGAACTGACTGTTCAGCTTGAGTAGGAGCTGAGTTCTGTGTAGGCTGATCAACCTGTTCTTGTTCAGGCCTTGAGATTTCAACGTCACAATACTTAGCCTCATGACCTCTACTTCTGCACTTGTAGCATCTCCTTCTTCCAATGATTACAAGAGGTAGAGTGTCTAAAAATCCTTGTGAGAACTTGCTCTCAGTCTTGGGAGTATATGTAGTGGATAACTTTTCAACTTTCTTTGCAAGTTGATTCACTTGGTGCTCACTGACTTTGGACTTACCGTTGTAAGATCTTTGTTTGTTATCCTTTTGATTAGAAGCTTGACCAACAAATTTCTTTTCCATGACCTTGGACTTACCCTTGTCATGCTTACTGGACTCACCAGTTTCAACAAGTTTGGACTTACCACTGTTGATCATCTTGGACTTACCAAGATCTACAACTTTGGACTTACCATTGTTGTGATTTGACCTGCGACTTACAGTGGTCATCCTATTCTTGCAACTTCTCTCCGAGCCAGATAGAGAATGTTGTCTTTTGAAAGAATTTGGATTAAGCCTTTCTATGACTGAAGTTCTTTGAATAGGCTAAGTGCCTAATCTGTCCAACACAGACTTACTATGTTGTTTGGATGTTGAGCACTCATTTCCATGATCTTTAGCTTTCACAAACATATTGTATTTCAGATTTGGATCATGTCTTTTCTCTGAGGCTGACTTCTGAGACTCAATCAATTGTCTATCCTCCTCAGAATCTGTACTTGCTATCTAATCATCAGCTACATAAGTCACTGTTTGATAGTCACCTCCAAGTACAGCTTGTACCTGTTTAGGAATTTGTTTGTTTATGCACTCTTCAGCAAGCTTTGATGAATTACACTAAGAATCAGTGACCTTTTAAAGTTGGTCAGCTTTAACTTTAGCTTCCTGAAGTTCTTCACTTAGAAGTTTATTAATGTGTCTGTGACATTCAAGATCTCACTGTGCTTTCTTACAAACATCAATGAGAGATTGAATTTCCTTAATCTCATTCTTTAGTTTAGCTATCTCAGTTTTGAGGTCATTTTTAGACTTAAGGATGGTCTTGAAATCAATTAACAAATAATTAAATGCAAGACCCTTTTCTTCATCTAATTCTAACTCTTCATCTTCTTGAGCCATTAGACATATATCATCACCTGAAGTGGATAATTAAGTATCCCACGTTTTAGCATATAATCCTTTTGCACTGGGTTTGTCTTCTGGCTTTCCTTTCTTGAGCTGAGTGTATTTCTTCTTGTACTTGTCAGCTCTGTAAGCATTCTTATCAGCAACTGATGCTGATTCTTCCCTATTTAATATGCACTCAGCAGCAATATGTCCCTTCTTCTGACAGTTGAAGCACACAGCCTTCTGGGGATCAAAGGAACTCTTCCTTTTGCCCCTGTCAGATCTTCCTCTTCCCCGTTGAGCTCTTCTCAAACGTTTGGCTAGCATGGCCATCTACTCAGTGATAGTCTGAACATCATCAATATCACATGAGTCTGAGTCTGAGTGGTCAGCTTGAGAATTTGACTCAGTCTCAGATTCAAGAACTAATGCCTTGGAACTTTTCTTTTTCTTCTGTGCAACTAATGTAATCTCTGCTTTAACCAAGGACTCCTCAAGTTGTTGTTGAGAAGTTCTCTTGTGCTCTGTGATCTATTCATGATTGACCAAGAACCATATGGACTGTATGTTCTACACAGGTAATGTTCCTCCAGCCCTCAGTGCTGTAGTCACTTCATTGAACTTTTTTGGTAACACATCAAGAAATTTCAGCACAAGTTCAGCTTCATCTTTCTTAATGCCTACATTTAGCAGGTCATTAATCAAGCAATAAAACCTGGTAAACACATCATCCAAGGTTTCATTCTTCTTTGAGAAGAAGTTTTCATATGATCTGTTCAGATGGTTCTTCTTCTGCTGTTTGGCCAGATCTGTGCGCTCATATGTAACACTTAGAGTATCCCAGATCTCTTTTGCAGATTGACACCCAGTCACAGTATGCAAGATCTCATTAGTCAGGGCATTTGCCAGAACACTTTTAGCCTTGTCATCCAGATTGAACAGTTTCCAGTCTTCATCTGTCCAGGATGCAACAGGCTTCCTTACCTCTTTTTCACTCTTGTCTGTTTTATCAGCAGACATATCACTAATAGCTGCAGAGATCTTGGGAACTATTAGTCCTTTGATAATGAAATCTGACATACAATTGTCAATAGTCTTGAGGAACAACATGGCTCTGAATTTCCACATAGGATAGTCAGATCCATCAAACACGGGACAGCCTTTGGACGACATATGTGGAAAGTTTAAAGAGTTGTTGCTTGTAGACATTGTAAACTTTCTCAGAATCTTGAACTTTCAACTTATGAAATCGTTCAACCTGCTTTGATACCAGTTGTTGGTCCCTTGGTGAGAATAACAACAAGCAACAGATGTGTAGAAGGGGGGTTGAATACACTTTCTGTGGAAATTGAACAAATCAAAGAAAAGTGTTACACAAAGTAAATTAAACCACAATCGAATGCTTTGCTTTTCATTAATAAGAATATGATTACAGACTCTATCAAGTAAGCAACTCTTGATATGTAAACACCTAATATAAATCTCTCAATCTTTCAAACTTATCTATCTATAATCAACTTATGATTATAGATACTGACGACTCTCCAAACAGGATTTTATCACAGATTGAAAACTTACCAATCTCAAAACTAATGTGAGTATTCGAACACACAAATAGCTTGGAAATCTTTGAATATATTGATCATGTTGAACTAACAAACAGTGATTCAGGAATCGTAACACATACGGTTGAGGTAAGGTATTTGGCTCTGCAACACTTAGTTGTAATCGTCGTTGTAGTCGTTTCTGAGTCATACCTCTAAACTTATCAGGAGATAAGTATTTATAGTCATGTGGCTAAGGAATCTAACAAACTAAGACTCAACCTAATTTGCTAACTAACTATCGGATAACTCGGAATCTTGAATCTTGAATCTTTTATCTTGAGTCTTCAATCTTCAATCTTGATTCTGGAGTCTTCTTATCCTTCCAGTAGATATAGACAGTTAAAAAGATAAATTTAAAACATATTTATACTTTTTTTAGACTGACTTCTTACTTGGACTGAGTTACTCACCTTGAAACTCATAAAGCTGAGTTCTTCGAGAACAAACTTGAAAACCATCATGAACTAACATGTATATTAATAAACTCATCCTTAGAAGTCCTAAGAGTTAGCTAGAACTTATTTAGCAACTCTGTTGAGCTGACTCAGTATTCACGCTGAGTCGCTTAGATTGAAACTCATCAAGCTGAAACTTAATATATATATCTTAGGTGACACACACAGCTTATCAAACACATTGATAATCTTACTAAGATATAGTCTAAGCTGATCAAACATATAAACAGCTTATACTCAGTCTGAATCACTGTGAGTATTCAGTCTGACTAAGCTTCATAATTCTGCTTAAGATATATGTAGAACACATCATAAACCTAACTTTGTCTCATCAAATCAAAACAGATGAGAAAATTTTCCCAACACATTGAATGTTACACATTTTCCACCAAAACCAAAAGAATATGTTTCCGAACACATCAGCTCAGGACCGGTTCTTCAAACTAAAGAATCAAACATTGCATCCAATTCAAACACTAATTTAGATTTCATGTTTAATTTCTTTCAGTCTGAATCTCCTCCTGTATTGACTGAAAACAGGACCAACACAGTTGTTCAAACTAGTGTAACAATTACAGCTCCTGCAGTGATAGAGTCCAATCCCTTTGCTTATCTCTATGCTGAGGATTCTACATCTGATTCTGTTAATCGTCCCCCTGTGGCATCTTAAATTCCTGAACCAGAGAGCCCACCTGTGTTTGATTCAGATCCAAACTTATCTCTAGAAGATGCAAAGGAAGCACGATACATAGAAAATCTCATTTTTCAATCTTCAGCTCCTCATGAGATTAAATGGACCAGACATCACTCCGACACTGATATCATAGGAGACCCTTTAGTTGGTGTTCAAACTCGTGCTGAAACTGCTAACGAATGTCAATTCACAAGTTTTCTTAGCATCCTCAAACCCACTAAAGTCTCAGAGGCACTGGATGATCCATACTGGGTACTTGCTATGCAGGAAGATCTACATCAGTTTGATCGCCTCAAAGTCTAGAGATCAGTCCCTCTTCCATATGCTAAATCTGTTGTAGGAACTAAGTGGGTCTTCAAAAACAAACGGGACTCGGATGGAGTGGTCATTCGTAACAAGGCTAGATTGGTTGCTAAAGACTACAATCAGCAAGAAGGCATTGACTATGACGAAACATTTGCCCCCGTTGCTCTTATTGAAGCTATCAGATTATTCTTAGCTTATGTAGCCTCTCGCAGCTTTCGTGTCTTCCAAGTTGATGTGCAGACAGTCTTTCTAAATGGCGTTCTTAAAGAAAAGTGTATGTCTCATAGCCAGAAGTGTTTATAAATTCTAGACTTCCTAATCATGTCTACATACTAAATAAGGAATTATACAGATTGAAACAAGCTCCACGTGCATGGTATGATGTCCTTTCTGAGTACTTAATTGACGAAGGATACACGAAAGGTAAGACTGACACCACTCTATTTACCAAGACCAAAGGCTAAGACAAGATATTAGTACAAATCTATGTGGACGACATCATCTTTTGTTCAACCAATCAGAAGTACAGTGACGAGTTTTCAAAACCATGGCAAATCGGTTCAAAATGAGTATGATGGGGGAAATGTCATTTTTCCTTGGACTACAGGTCAATCAGTTGAGTCATGGCAGTTTCATTTGCCAATCCAAGTACATCAAAGATTTTCTCACGAAGTATGATATGATCAACTGCATACCCATATCCACTCCCATGGCAGCTAAAACAAAACTATCAGCTGATCTTGATTGATCTCCATTAGATCTCAAGACATATCATGGGATGATTGGATCATTACTGTAACTCATAACAAGTTGTCTAGACATCATGTTTTCTACTTGTCTCAGTGCCCGGTTCCAGGCAAATCCCAAGGAGTCACATCTACAAGCAGTTAAGCGGATCATTAGATATCTCAAAGTGTTAGGTTATAAATATTGTATAGAATAGAAAATTACATTTTAGTTGAAGTTTGTATTAAATATACAAACTTAAGGACAATCTTGTAAATACCCTTAGTGGTATATATACTAATTACTAATTGTCATTAGTTAGGTCTTTGTCATAATCAAAGCTTAAGTGTGTGTTTTACATGGTGTTTAATATTCTCTCTCTACATTTCATGATTATGATCCTCTGATCTTCATTACATTGTTGATACCTGAAGCACATGGGACTTGAAGTGTAGGATTTTCCCCAACCCTTGTCCATGTTTGTTACAACTGAATCTGATGGTGATAAGAAGTCATCATGAGGAGGAGATAAAAAGTCAAGAAGTTTTACATTGTTAATTCAGTTGTTGAGGGGAGTTTGAAGCTTATTCATAAAATCATTATGTTTACTCATGGGGAAGAGATCATCAGTCTATGTCATGTCTAGGGGGAGAAGATTTTAATACTAACACAGTTGATTTTGAGTTTATTGACCAAGAAGTGATTCATTTGTTGAGGGGGAGACTAAGAGAGCTAAAAGATTATGCATGTCATTTCAAGGGGGGGGGGGCAAGGAAAAGAACAACAGAAGAAAAATATTCCAAGTTCAGAACAATGAAAATGCTCAATGAAAATTGAAGAAGTTCTGAAGAAATAAACCAGATCTAGAGCTACATTTAAGGGGGAGAGATCAAATATTCTTCCTAAATCGATCTGATTAAATGCTCAAGATCGTGATTGCTAAAAACCACTACATGTTAAACTGTTCATACAACCAAAGGTTGCATAACCTTAGGTTACTGGTGCAAATCCAAAAATCAGAAGAAAAAGGATGTTCTCGTGTACTTTCAAGAATCAAGTTCTCATCAAGTTCATAAAGTGAAGACTATTCTTAAAAATTGAAGACTCTATCTTTCAAGATGAGAAGACATTCTGAAGACATCAAGTAAAAAGACTGAATATTCAAAAAGTAATCGTTCTAGTCTTATCCCCAAAGCTTCAAGAGTATGCAGACTGAAAAAGAATATCTGCATGATTCAAAAGGGAAGATTGTAAAAGATTTCACATGATGCTGAAAAGACAAACATCTTCTATTTCTATACAAAGGGGGAGATTGTTAGGTTATAAATATTGTATAGAATAGAATATTACATTTTATTTGAAGTTTGTATTAAATATACAAACTTAAGGACAATATTGTAAATACCCTTAATGACTAATTGTCATTAGTAAGGTCTTTGTCATAATCAAAACTTAAGTGTGTGTTTTACATGGGGTTTAATATTCTCTCTCTACATTTCATGATTATGATCTATTGATCTTCATTACATTGTTGATACCTGAAGCACTTAGGACAAACACAAAGGCTCTATGGATATTGGTCTATGTTATTCCAGAGATTCAAATTTAGAGCTCCATGCTTACTCTGATGCTAACTATGCCGGTTGCATGCTCGATAGGAAGAGTACATCTAGCAGTGCACACTTCCTCGGTGATCGCTTAGTATGCTGGGCCTCAAAAAAATAGAACTGTGTGTCCACCTCTACTGCTGAAGTAGAGTATGTTGCTGCTGCAATGTGTTGTTCTCAAAGTCCGGTACACCACTCTAAAACCAAACACATTGATATCCGTTATCACTTCATAAAAGATAACGTAGAGAAATGTCTAATAGAGCTTAAGTATGTCCAAATAGAAAATCAGCTGGCTGACTTGTTTACCAAACCATTAGACGAAAGTCGATTTACTGAGTTGGTCTCCAAGTTAGGCATGCTCAACTTGAAAATCGAACATACTGCTGCTTTCTTTTTCGTTTCTTCTTTTTGTTTAGAGTAGGTATTATACAGTTTGTTTCTTGTGGAGATAACATATGCATTACTCGAGGGGGAGTGTCTATCAAGTTGTACACATACTGCATATGTGTAGGGGGAGACAACTCTACACATATTGCATATGTATGTTGGAACACGGTATGGAGCAAATCACAGCGGAAGCAAAAACAAAAGTTCAAAAACCGAACAAAATCGGATCCATAACATGTTCCAAAATAAGATCTTTCTACAAAACACAATTGAAAGTAAAAGGAAACAAAGGAGGGCAGAAAATACCTCCTTACCATGTATCAAAATCCGGCTGGAAATGCACAAGACGGGATGAAACCGAGAACCCAAGTGTGTCCTCCTCTATTGCATGATCCACACCAAGTTTGCTCAATCCCCGTATGCTAGTACACCATCAAGAAGACATCCACACGATTCTTCTTTTCTGGAACAGCCAATGATAATCTCCTCTTGCACCAAGAAAGCTCACACAACACACTCAAGAACTCACACTTAGTGTATAATGTATGTATAGCATATATGGCACCAAGAGAGAAAAAGAGAGAGTTTCATATGTCTAATGCTTGCATGTTCTGTTCCAGACCACCAAAACACGCTTTTGGCGGAGTAGATCTCTTAATCTCATTGGACCACAAAATGTCCCAATCAGAAATAAGATATTCATGCAGATGGTCCTTCACGGCCTCTCACGGCCCGTGAAGACAAAAATGTGCCACGACTGGCCATAATCCTTCACGGCCTGTGCTGCGTCGAGTGACTCATGAGGGCATCATCCTCTACGACCCCTTCACGACCACTCACGACCCGTGAAGACTCCACGATCAATATGAGAGTCGTTGAGTCAAACGTGAGGGCAGTGGGCTTCACGACCCGTGGAGCATCCCTCACGGCCGTGAAGCCCCAAAATCAAACAATTTCATTTTTGGACCTTCTCTCTTTATCAGTAAGCTGTCGGGATCAATCCTTGGTGTGTGACCAAATAGGCTCGCACTTCATCAGCAGTAACACCAATGTACTTGTGTCAGTGGGCAGACTCCAACAGACTCCCACTTGCACATGACACAACGTACCCAGAGGTATCACAGACAGGGAGTGGCCTCTAGCAAGGCATCCCTGCCCCCACGTCAGTACGAGGTATGTCATCCCATAGACAAGTACCAGTTCACAACCCAAAGGTTTGAAATGGCCCAATAGATAAGTGATCAATCATCCCTTTGTTCGCGATATCCATGTGAAGGCGAGACATGGTACTAAGTCATTCTCAGTCCTTCACGATTATGTTTCTCGATCGAGATTGGTGGTGACTAAAATAAACAAGTTGCAATCGATTACCTAAATCATTGCACACTCGAGCACGGCCATGCATTTTGGTGTCAGCGCCCAATCATCGAGGGGCCCAGGGATATCTCTCTAAACAGAGGAACAAATTCATTGGCTACATTGCCCACCACAGTGATCATACTCTGCCCAGCTACTCCCTTTATAACAGCCAGTTACGGACTGCGTTAGAAAGCAACCAGAGCAAAGCAAACCAAAGTGATGCAGACACATGCATCTCCAGTATGAGGATGAACTGATATTATCATCCTGATCTACTCATGACTAGTACCACAAAGTAGAGTCAGGTGTGGGTCGTCCAGTCACTTGAAACCCCTTTCAAGTACAGGCGAAGTATTGCGTCCCTGTGTCCCAATCATCATTGGACACTTGACCAATCACTTCCCTCAGCCTTCATTCAGAGTTCCTTCCCGTGAAGAATGACTGGCTGTAGACATTTAGAATGTAAACACATTCAGAGAAGAGGTAAAACATGCAAAGTTGGAACACAATAAGGCTTACTGAGAGTACCCGCTACATGCGCATTACCAAACTCCTTTGATAATCGATACAAGCAGAAGCACAATATTGCTTAATGTTCCCAAGAATAAAACATATCAAAACTTGACTAAAACATACTCAAGCCAAGTTCATGCAGACCTTAGTATGACATTCATCACTAGACTGCCACTATAGCTCAGTAAACGGACCATCCACGATGTCATCCGTGTGTACTCTAACATTGACCATATCCCTACTGCAACCAACCACTTCCAAAGTGTGCGTGGATAGGATATCGATCATTTGTCCAAGCTGTTATACCTTCATTGTTTCAAAAGAACCCAATAAGGCAAACAATGCTTGGGTCTCAAATTTAATGTGCATAAGCCATCGTACTCTCATTGTCTCAAAAGATCCCAATAGAGTCAGCGATGCTTGGTTCACAGTGATCATATCACTACTACAACCAACCACTTCCAAAGTGTGCGTTGATGGGATTTTGATCATTTGTCCAAGCAGTTATACCATCATTGTTTCAAAAGAACCCAATAAGGCAAACAATGATTAGTTCGCATAATTTAACGTGTATAAGCCATTGTACCCTCATTGTCTCAAAAGATCCAATAGAGTTAATCGATGCTTTAAGAAACACGTAAATTACCATATTTAAAAGTTTACAAACCCCAATCAAGATCGGCGGTTATCCTTTATATTAGAAGCCATCACAAGAGTAACAACTCACTTAAGCTTTTTCTAATTACACACCACAAGAACATATACTCATATTTCTTGTATTCCATAAACTTCTATAAATATCCCATATTTATTATGGACGCATAATTCTTAATTTTACGCTTCTATCCAAGCTAAATCAAGACATTATCTCCAAAACATAGTATGTTCTAGACATACCAAATAGGATTATAACAGTGCTCCCACTAGCTCTGGCATCTATCCAAGTTTCATCATTGCTTACTGAAAACTCAAACACTTGATTTTCTTAGCAAAGATTCCAAAACTTAGATTTATTCTAAGCCCAAGAGGACTCCATATTTGTAGACTTCATAAGGATACTCAGGATGTAAAAGACCCTCGGACTATGTTGTGAGCACTTACTCATAAAATTCCTATAACGGAATGCGGTCTTTGCATCATACTGCCATAAAAACTGCATAAACATCCGCTTAAACTTCAACATAACTACTGGAAGAATCTCTTCATCTGATTCCTACCCAATGGTTAATCATCATGAAATCATTTCCTCTCAGTCAGTATTTGAAGTTATCTACACACTTATCCATGCAGATCTCTTTCCCAAAAGGTCTATTTACACCATCAGGTCAAAACTTAGGTGTTGGATTAACCAGTTCAAAACTTGAAAATCCAGCATGGAATGTTTCTTATTTTATTACACTCCTCTTCTTAGCAGACTCAAGGGCCCACTACAGCTTCCGGTAGTTGATGCATACATCACGTACCATCAATAAGTCATCGTCTTCATATATAATGAAGTATATTCTTCTGGTCTTATGACGACTCTTACCAGATATATGAAGACGTAATAATTTTATGCTAGATACTCCAACATAGCCATGTTGAGTTTCAATCATTTCTGATCGTGTGCTAGTGTCAACATTAGGTCTTTTATTTAAATTTCACGTTCTTCCATTAGAATGCTTCAGTTATTCCTTTCCCTTTTCCGAGCAACCAAACCCGGTTCTCAAAAGGTTATGAAATAAATATCTGAAACTCAGAAGAACTATTAAATACATTAGCATCCTCTAAGTTCATCCATCTCCCACTAAATGTAGACTGGATAACTCTGATTTATAAGATAGACAAGCAAAGAACTCTTTCTTGTCAAACCTCCTTAGATGCTAATTCGACCATCATTGTTGATTTAAAACAAGAACATTGCCCGTCACTTCTCAAGTACACCTATCCAGCAGGTTACTTAAGTTTAATCCATCAATACGGAACCATAACAAATATGTTCCACTCCTCCACTCAGCGATCCATGTAAAAATGTGTATCCTAGGAGAAGTGAATTATGAGTCAACCTCACAATTCTTATGATGGTTTAGAAATTTAGAATGTAGATGATCAACATCTCACAAGATTGGAGTATTTTTATCCTTTTTGCCCTCTTTATTATCTAAATTTGTCACGTGTGAGTCTTGAACACCTTTCAGGTTTCAGACACTTATCTAATAAATTAGATATTCCCTTCCCTTCTACCGTCATCGGTAAAGGTAACAAATCATATATAGTTAATCCTTATGATTTTTCTTGAACGGTCTTTACACCAACGTCCAAACTTAAATCCAACAAGATTTTATTCCTCTCACATTCACAAGTGAAGGATATGTTAGTTATTTAGCCTTATAAGCAAGATTTACAATCATCAATTGACCCATGGTCAAAAGATTCCAAGTTCCTAACCATATGGAGCTTGGTGATGCAAGTCTTGTTTATATGGTTAAATCAACTATTTCATAAGGATAACAATTCCATAATCATTCATAATCATTCCATTACTTCCTTAAGAAAAAGCTTATTATAAATGCCAAGACATGAATAAACTTTGAAATAAATCTCAATTCAAAGTAGAATTCATCGTCATCAAAGACATAAAAGATACAATGCTTCTTGCCACGCAGGGCGTAAGACAAAGATCTAAATGAAGTAATAGTATAGCTGGATCGAATGGCAAGACTCTTCTTCCAATCCTTTTAGTTAGGGACAACCACCATGTTTCCCTCTCTAAGGTCCAGCTCTCCATGCATCCATTACCTACTCCTGTTAAACACCTGCACTTTGCAACAAACAAGTTTGTGACAAACGTAAGCGTTTTGACTAGCGTTCAAAACCCAGTCTTTAGAAGTAGAAGATCAATGGAGTTTGATCATGAATGTACCTAAAGTCGATGAGCTAACGTTCTTCCGCTTTAGGATACTTAGCTCTTCCAGGCACTTAGGGCAGGCGTGACGGCGCCAATTTCCAATTTCCTCGCAAAAGTAGCAAACTACCCCATGTGGAACATCATCTTGAGGCACAATCTCATTGTCCTCTGACTCCACAGTTACGAATGGCCCAGTCATACAAGGCTTTCCTTTTGAGGTCAGTTTCTCCTTCTTGCTTACTTGTTTCCTAGAAGCCATAGCGGATGTGGACGAGGCACGATCCTTCTCAACCATGTAAGACTGAAGAGCCTTCAGGGTGTCTTGAAGTTCGATCAAGGATTTATCCAAATTGTCTTTGTGATAGTTCTTGACAAACTTCTCATAAGACGCGGGCAGGGACTGGAGGATCATATCCACCGCACTCTCCCTCCCTATTGGAAGTCCAAGTCTCTCCAATTGGTCCATGTATCCCTTCATCATAAGGAAATGGACACTTACATCTTCACATTCCTGCATCCTACAACCGACCAAAGCCTTTATACACTCAAACCGTTCTTGTCTAACCTGCTGTGGAAATATATCCTTTAGCCGGTTAATCATGTCATACGCACTCAATTGCTCAAGCTGCTGACGCAACTCAAAGCTCATAGTCGATAACATGAGACAAGAAATATCTTGTGTATCTCTAACATGCTTCTCAAAAGTGTATCGAGTGGCCCAGTTCGCGTTGGTAGCAGGTGGCTCCGGAAAGGGTTCCTCAAGGATGTGCAACTTTGACTCGTGACGGAGGACAATCCTCAATACACGATACCAGTCAGCGAAGTTCACTCCTATGAGTCTCTCCCTTTCTAGGAATAATCGAAGTTTAAAGTTTGGTGTGGTGTCGTTAATGTTTGCCATCTAGAAAAGAGTACACGTTTTAGTTAGTTCAGATATAATCCTCGTTAAAATAATTACCCAGCTGATTAAGAAAACCAAATTATCTTAACAAGGGCTAAGAACCTTATTTCACCCAAATCCATGACGGGTTTGCCGCGGATCACTTCATGGAGCTATTTAGGCCGGTAAACGCTTTACCAATTGCAATCCGAGATTACAATTCTTAGACACTTGTGGTATCCTAGGTACTCATAGCACCCGTTTGGCATGTTTGATCCCTTCCCTTACAAATTCCTCATTAATCCGCTTTGATAGCTCAGCTAGAGCTCGACAACCACCAAGGCGTTTTAAGTCTTGGAATTGTAAATCGACCGTCAAGATACACGGTGGTACTCTAGCCCAATGACCGGCTCGGCTAAAGCTCGACAACCGACCCTTGCGAGTAGCCACACGCACCTTCCACACAGTTACGCAAAACCGATCTCGGCTAAAGCTCGACGACCGATCTTGTTTCACTAGATTCGGGTGGTGTCATCTTACGGGAGGCGAGTGGTTTACATTTGAGAAAAATGGGTTTTAGTTTTTCAAGTGATCTTGTGGCGCGCGAGGTTTGTAAACCAATTCAAAACTCTTGGTTTTATTATTTTGAAAAATTTTCAAGCGAGCGAAGAGCTAAACAACCACGTAAGAAAATAAACAAAACAACAACTACGCACAAGCTATATCCGGTAACATGCCCCTAAACCCTATGCACCTTCCCTGTGAGCCAAACGAGGAAAGCAAGGCCAAACTAAGGACACAACCATATGGCCCAGCTGGAAGTGCTCCCACTGAATCCGTCATCTCCAATGAACCTCCGAATCCACCATAGCCGAGACGTCTCCTCCACGACTCTTGATGGTTGTCTTCGGTCTTCTTTTACAAATACATATAAAATATTTGAAAAGAAACGGCGTGCAAGCCGCGAAATGCTAATCTAAGCTAATCTAACAATTACAGAGAAAAGCAATCGGCATGCAAGCGAAAATCAAGTACAAAATACAAGACCGAATAAATTTAATTATTACAAACCAATTGTGGTACAAACCACCAAATAAATGAATAATCAAATACAACCAAACAACCAACACATAGGTCTAATGGGCAAGGCGTTAGCGGATCAAACAACAACCACAAACAACAACACGGTGTGCCACAACAAAACCGTGTAGAAATATCCCAACCAGATTTGTTCCTAAACAACCTAAAACATTCAAGGCACAAGTGAACAAATCTTGTACGTATGCATTAGGAATTCCAAACATTTTGAAAATCCATATTCATACATATACAACACAAGTATATGCACGTGCGCGTAATCATGCCAAAACCGCCCGATACATATAAATATGCGAGTTAGGATATTATGGGGCTTTTCAAGTCCAAACAACTATGGACAGATTCTGAAAAAACAGAATCGAGAGGTGGCTAAAACTGAAAAATTATTTTTCTTTTACAAAAAGGACAAACACACTGTTCACGATATCCTTCACGGCCCAGGAGCCTTCACGGCCTCTCACGGCCCGTGAAGCCCATGAGCTCCACGACTCTGACACAGTGAAAAACCTTCACGACCAACACCCCACGAGACTGGTTGTGAGCCTTGACGACCGTGAAGAACTAGCCTTCAAGACATAGACTGTCATGAGCCTTCACGACCGTGAAGAACAAGTCTTCATGGCATGGACTATCGTGAGCCTTCACGACCGTGAAGAAAAAGTCTTCACGACCCGTGAAGACCTTCTGGACAGAATGTCCATTTTTGGTTTTCAAGCCAAAAAAGTGCAATTTGTTTGTAGATTTGGCTCTGATACCACTGTTGGAACACGGTATGGAGCAAAACACAGCGGAAACAAAAACAAAAGTTCAAAAACCGAACAAAATCGGTTCCATAACATGTTCCAAAGTGAGATCTTTCTACAAAACACAATTGCAACTAAAAGGAAACAAAGGAGGGCAGAAAATACCTCCTTACCATGTATCAAAATCTGGCTGGAAATGCACAAGACGGGATGAAACCGAGAACCCAAGTGTGTCCTCCTCTATTGCATGATCCACACCAAGTTTACTCAATCCCCGTATGCTAGTACACCATCAAGAAGACATCCACACGATTCTTTTTTTCTGGAACAGCCAATGATAATCTCCTCTTGCACCAAGAAAGCTCACACAACACACTCAAGAACTCACACTTAGTGTATAATGTATGTATAGCATATATGGCACCAAGAGAGAAAAAGAGAGAGTTTCATATGTCTAATGCTTGCATGTTTTGTTCCAGACCACCAAAACACGCTTTTGGCTGGAGTAGATCTCTTAATCTCATTGGACCACAAAATGGCCCAATCAGAAATAAGATTTTCATGCAGATGGTTCTTCACGGCCTCTCACAGCCTCTCACAGCCCGTGAAGACAAAAATCCGCCACGACTGGCCATAACCCTTCACGGCCCGTGCCGCGTCGAGTGACTCGTGAGTGCGTCATCCTCTACGACCCCTTCACGACCTCTCACGACCCGTGAAAATTCCACGAGCTGTACGAGAGTCGTTGAGTCAAACGTGAGGGCAGTGGGCTTCACGACCCGTGGAGCATCCCTCATGGCCGTGAAGCCCCAAAATCAAACAATTTGATTTTTGGACCTTCTCTCTTTATCAGTAAGCTGTCGGGATCAATCCTTGGTGTGTGACCCAATAGGCTCGCACTTCATCTGCAGTAACACCAATGTACTTGTGTCAGTGGGCAGACTCCAACAATGTATAGGGGGAGAAATACAATAGACACACAATAAATAATCTTCCTAAGACATGAAAGTTTTCAAAATCATATGCAAAAGTGTTAGTCCCTAGGTGAGAGTATCAATAAGCAAGTAATGTGTAGAAGGGGGGATTGAATACACTTTCTGCGAAAAATTGAACAAATCAATAAAAAGTATTACACTAAACAAACCACATGAAATCGAATGCTTTCATTAATAAGAAGATGATTACAAGAACAATCACGTAAGCAACACTTGATATGTAAACACCTAATATAAATCAAATCTCTCAATCTCACAAACTTTGCTATCTATAATCAACTTATGATTATAGATACAAACTGACTCTCTAAAAAGGATTTATTCACAGACTGAATACTTACCAAGTTCACAACAGACGTGAAGATCGAACACACGAACAATGTTGGCAATCTGTGAATTTCTTGATCACGTTGAACTTACAAACGGTGTATCAAGACTCGTAACACATACGATGGTTAGGTTGAGGTGAGATTAGAGTCCCTCTAAAGTTATCAGGAGATAAGTATTTATAATCATGTTCCTACGGATCCTAACAAACTAGAACTTATCCTAATCTGCTAACAAACTAGCGAATAACTCGGAATCTTGAATCTTGAATCTTCTATCTTGAGTCTTCAATCTTCAATCTTGATTGTGGAAACTTCTTATCCATGCCGTAGATATAGAGAGTAAATGGAATTTAAAACATATTTAAATTCTCTTAAACTGACTTCTTTTGTCGGGCTGAGTTACTCAGCTTGAAACTCATCAAGCTTAGTCCTTCGAGAACAAACTCGAAATCAAACATGTACTAACATGTATAATTACTAACTCATCCTTAGAAGTCATAAGAGTTAGATAGAAATTACTTAGCAACTCTGTTGAGCTGACTCTGTCTAGAAGCTGAGTCACTCAGCTTGAAACGTAACAAGCTGAATACTCAACCTATACCTTAGGTGGCATACACAGCTTATCAAACATATTGATAAACTGACTAAGATATAGTCTAAGCTGGTCAACTATATGCTCAACTTATACTCAGCTTATGCTCAGTCTGAAACACTATAAGTGCTCAGTCTGATTAAGCTTCATAATTCTGTTTAAGTTGTATTTATAGCATGTCTTACAAACTTAACTTTGTCTCATCAAATCTCAACTGATAAGATCATTTGACCAACAAACTCTCCCTAGTTTATTACTAGTCCAGCTTACTAACTTCCGTCCAAGCATTTGATATCCTCCTGTTGTTGATATTTTGTCTAGTATTTTAAAAACCAACTAACTCAATTTCAGAGTCCTTTGGATACCAAAGACCTAGATTTTGTGTACCTTTAAGGTACCTAAAGATCCTTTTCACAGCTTGAAGAAGTGATTCCTTAGGATCTGCCTGATATCTTGCACAAACACATGTAGCAAACATGATATCAGGTCTACTAGCTGTCAAATAGAGTAATGAACCTATCATTCCTCTATAGGTAGACTGACATACAAACTTTCCATCTGAGTCATTGCTCAGCTTGACAGCTGGTGACATGGGTGTTTTCATGGTTGAACTAGAATCAAAGCCATATTTCTTTATCAAATCAAGAACATACTTGCTTTGATTAATGAATATTCCATCACGCTTTTGTTGAATCTGCAAGCCTAGGAAATATGTTATTTCACCCATCAAACTCATCTTGTACCTTTTTGACATTACTTTGGAGAACCATTCACATATAGATTCATTTGTAGAACCAAACATAATGTCATCCACATTGATTTGCACAAGAATCACCTGTCCTTTACTCTTTTTAATGAAGAGTGTCTTATCAATACTACCTCTGGTAAAGTCCATTAATAGTAGATATTTGGACAGGGTATAATACCAATCTGTTGGAGCTTTTTTAAGACCATACAAAGTCTTGTCTAACTTATTGACATCATGTGGATACTTTAAACTGAAAAAGCCAAGAGGTTGTTTCACATAGACTTCCTCCTGAAGTTTTCCATTTAGGAAAGCACTTTTCACATCCATTTGATAGACTTTGAAGTCTTTATATGCTGGATAAGCTAAGAACAGCCTATGGCTTCAATTCTAGCAACAGAGGCAAATGTCTCATCATAATCGATTCCTTCTTCTTGTCTATACCCTTGTACTACTAGCCTGTCTTTGTTCTTAACAATCACTCCATCCTTGTCCATTTTGTTTCTATAAACCTACTTAGTGCCTATAAATGTATGATCTTGGGGGCTGGGACAAGACTCCATACCTTGTTTCTCTCAAACTCATTTAACTCCTCTTGCATAGCTTCAATCCAGTCCTCATCCTCTAAGGCTTCTTTAGTCTTCTTTATTTCCATTTAAGATAGAAAACCAAAGCAGCAGCATAGATATGGTAATTACTCTTTCATTAACATTACCAATCACTTGATCTTGAGGATGATCTTTGAGGACATTAAATTTTGTAGAAGGATATTGTGGTACTGGACTTGAGTGATATTGAGGACTCTGAGGTAAACTTACATCCTCAGTCTCAATTACAGCATTGTCATCAAACTGTTGATCAGCAAGATCTTCAGTCTGAGTAGTATCAGCTCCAAAGGGATTAATGAACTCATCATCTTTCTTAGCTTGAGAGTCCTTTGGAGCTTGTGATGATCTCTTAGATGAACACACATCATCATCACTATCATCATCTATGACATATATGGGATTTGACATTTTGGTTTCCTCCGGCTTTTTAAGCTCACTCAAACTGACTGAGTCAACTTGACTTTTGTCAGCTTAATCAATACTATCTTCATCAAATGAGACATGAATTGATTCTTCTATTGCCTTTCTCCTTGAGTTATACACTCTGTAAGACTTGGAGATTGAGGAATAACCAACAAAAATTCTAGGATCAGCTTTAGGTTCCAACTTATGGAGCTGATCTCTTTGATTCAGCACATAGCATTTTAAACCAAATAGATGGAAGTAACCTATATTGGGCTTTCTTGATTTATATATTTCATATGCAGTTTTGCCATGTCTTTTGACTATGATCGATCTATTTTTGGTATAACATGCTGTACTTACAGCTTCATCCCAGAAATAGAGTTTCAATCCTGCCTTATACAACATTGTTCTAGCAACCTCAATTAAGGTTCTATTTCTCCTTTTAGCAACTCCGTTTTGTTGAGGAGTTCTAACTGAGGAGAAGTTTTGTAATATTCCTTTTTGTTCACAAAAGCCTTCTAGGGTTGAGTTTCTGAACTCAGTCCCATGATCACTTTTGAGTTGCTAAACAGACTTACCTTTTTGCAACTCTTCCTGTTTGATAAAACTTATTATCTCCAGGGTAGCTTCACTTTTGGCTTTAAGGAATATTACCCAGGTGAATCTAGAGAACTCATCTACTATCACCAGGGTGTACTTCTAGCCACTTAGGCTTGGAGTACTTATAGGTCCAAACAGATCCATATGCAACATATGCAATGGGTCTGTTATTGAAAATTTTTGTTTTGACTTGAAACACCCTTTGTGATGTTTCCCTTGTTCACAGGCTGAGCATAATTTATCTTTGAAAAATGTGATCTTTGGCAATCCAGAGACTAACTATTTATTGGATAGCATATTTATATTTTTGAAATTTAAATGTGATCACCTTTTATGCCGCAGCTAACACAACTTATGAACAGATTGGGAATAGAAGCAGGTTTAAGTATTGGGATCAGCAGAATTGAGATCAAGTAGATACACATCTCTTTCTCTCTTTGCTATTAGCACATGCTTACCCTTTGCATTGTATATTGTTCCTGCTTTCTTCCTAAAAGTAACAACATTGTCTTTATCACACAATTGACTGATACTTATCAGATTGTGTTTAAGACCTTTAACATATGCAACTTTCTGGAAAGTCACCTTGCCAGGATGCATCTTCCCATATCCTTTAGTTCTTCCGTCGGAGTTATCAACAAATGTTACTTTAGGACCTTCGTCTTCCCGGAATTCGCTTAGATGTCCTTTCCACCTTGTCATGTGCCTTGATCATCCACTGTCCAAGTACCATTTACTTGAACCCTGCACATGAAAAGAATACTAAACATATTAGTTTTGTTTGGGAACCCACTTTGTAGTAGGTTCAGATGATGAGCACTTAGTAGTTTCATCTTGTAGAACTGACTGGTCAGCTTGAGTAGGTGTTGAGTCCTGTGTAGGCTGATCAGCATGTTCCTTCTCAGGCCTTAAGATTTCATTGTCACAGTCCTTGGCCTTATGTCTTCTACCTCCACACTTGTAGCACTTTCTTCTACCAATGACTATAGAAGGTAGGTTATCCGATAATCCTTTTGAGACCTTGCTCTCAATTTTAGGATTATAGGATGTGGATAATTTCTCAACTTTCTTTGCAAGCTGATTCATCTGATGCTCATTGACTTTGGACTTACCTTTATCATATATTGGTTTATTATCCTTTTGATCAGAAGTCTGACCAACGAACTTCTTTTCATTGACTTTGGACTTACCATTGTCAAGTTTTCTGTCTTACCAGTTTCAACAGCTTTGGACTTACCACTGTTGAGCTCTTTGGACTTACCATTGTCAACAACTTTGGACTTACCATTGTTGTGATATGACATCTGACTTACAGTTGTATTCCTATTCTTTAAACTTCTCTTTGAACTGGACAGATAGTGCTATCTTCTGAAAGGGTTTGGATTCAATCTTTCAATAACAGAAGTTCTTTGAATAGGATGAGTGCCCAATCTATCATGCACAGACTTACTATGCTATTTAGATGTTGAACACTCATTCCCATGATCCTTTGCCTTTACAAACTTATTGTATTTGAGGCTTGGATCATGTCTCTTTTCTGAGGATGATTTCTGAGACTCAATCAGTTGTCTTTCTTCCTCAGAATCTGTACTTGCTATCTCTTCATCATCAGCTGCATAAGCTACGGATTGATAGTCACCTCCAAGTACAACCTTTACCTGTTTAGGGATCTGCTGGTTGATGCACTGTTCAGCAAGCCTTGATGACTTACACCAGGATACAGTGACCTTCTGAAGTTGGCCAGATTTATCCTTGGCTTCTTGAATTTTTCACTTAGATGTTTATTAATGTGTCTTTGACATTCAAGATCACAATGTGCTTTCTTTCAAGCAGTAATGAGAATTTGATTTTCCTTAATCTCATTCTTAAGCTTAGTGATTTCAGCTTTGAGGTCAGCTTGAGACTTAAGGCTGGTCTTAAAGTCGTTTCACAAATAACCAAATGTAAGACCTTTTTCTTCATCGGTGTAAGAGTTGAAATTACTAACCTTGTACATGGTGGAAGGATCCCAGTCACTTAGCTTGCTGTTTTCCTCAGATTCCTTCATGTCAGCTTCAAAAGTTGATTCAGACAGACCATAATCAACTTCGTCTAATTCAAACTCTTCATCTTCTTGAGCCATCAGACATTTGTCATCATCATCTGAGGTAGATGATTATGTATCCCAAGTTTCAGCATAAAGTCCTTTAGCACTGGACTTGTCTTTAGGTTTCCTTTCTTGAGCTGAGTATATTTCTTCTTGTACTTATCAGCCCTGTAACCATTCTTGTCAGCTACTTAAGCTTTTTCATCCTTCTTTATTCTACACTCAGCAGCAATGTGTCCCTTCTTCTAACATTTGAAGCACACAGCCTTCTTGGGATCAAAATAACTCTTTCCTTTGCCCCTGTCAGATATTCCTTTTCCCCTTTGAATTCTTCTCACTCTTCTAGCAAGCATAGCCATTTGTTTAGTGATAGTCTGAACGTCATCAGTATCACTTTAGTCTGAGTCTGAGTGGTCAGCTTGAGAGTCTGACTCAGTCTCAGATTCACCTATGAAGGCTTTTGAACTCTCTTTCTTCTTCTCTGCAACTAATACAGTTTCATGCTTATCGAGAGAGTCCTTCATCTGTTGTTGAGAAGATTTCTTGTGTTTTGTGATTTGTTCATGATTAAGCAAGAACCCATATATGGACTGTAGGTAATACATATGTAATGTACCTCCAGCCCTTAGTGCTACGGTCACTTCATTAAATTTTTCTGGTAACACATCCAGAAATTTCAGCACTAGGTCAGCTTTATCCTTTTTAATGCCTACACTTAGAAGGTCATTAATCAAGTAGTCAAACCTTGTAAACAAATAAGGCAAGGTTTCATTCTTCTTAGAAAAGAAGTTTTCATAAGATCTGTTAAGATGATTCTTCTTTTGCTGCTTGACCAGATCTGTACCCTCATATGTAATACTCAAAGTATCTCAGATCTCTTTTGAAGTTTGACACCCAGTCACAATATGCAAGATCTCATTGGTCAGGGCATTTGCCAGAACACTCTTTGCTTTGTCATCCAGAGAATGCAATTTCCAATCCTCTTCAGTCCAGGTTGCCAAAGGCTTCTTGAATTCCTTTTCAGTCTTGTTAGGAGACTTATCACTGACAGCAACAGGAATCTTGGGGATGATTGGTCCACGAGTTATGACATCATACATTCTGATGTCAATGGACTTAAGGAAGAGCATGGCTCTGAACTTCCACATAGGATAGTCAGATCCATGAAATATGGGACATCCTTTATCAGCCATATGAGGAAAGTTTGATGAATTGTTGCTTGTTGACATATTATACTTTCTTAGAATCTTGAACTTCAACTTATGAATAGTTCAGCCTGCTCTGATATCAGTTGTTGGTCCCTAGGTGAGAGTTGTTGGAGTATGCCCACGAACACACGTACGCCAAATGATCACTACCGATGATGTATGGGCCTATCGGGTCACACGCCGGGGGTTGACCTTGACACAACCTAAAAGATGAGGGTGAGAAAGGATAAATAATGATAGTTGGTTTCCCGCAGGGGTTAGCGGCGCTAACTCTGGCGTCGCTAAATCAGCCGCGTTAGCGGCGCTAACCATGGGAGGTTAGCGGCGCTAACTATGGGCGGCTAGCGGCGCTAACCCTGCCTGACAGAAACAACTTTATTCCTTTCACCTCTAGCCTCCACCAATGCATGTGTTTGTGATGATTAGCCTTGGGCCGACTTGGGGAGACCTGGGGTCGTGGCTTGGCTTATAAAACATGCATGAATCTCTCATTTCTCTTCTTGACCATTTTTGCTACAAAATACACTTAGAACTATATTGAGAGTTGCTAAGTTCAAACAAGAGAGAGAGAGAGCTAGATTCACTGGTGGTTTCGTGGGTTGTTGTTCCAGTAGCTTCTTCATCTTGTGGATTAGGCTAAGGGGTGCTAGTACACCAAGGTTGCCAAGTGTCTCGGTGTGGACTTAGATAGCCGAAGAAGAAGTTCAAGGAGAGATCAAGGCTTGAAGCTAGCTACACACAACCATCAGAGACATCAACGGTATAATCTCCTCTTTTCTTTCTGTTTAGTTGCTTAACTTAGTTGTAGAGTTAGATCCTTCGATGGGGTTCCTATTGTGGTCTTGTTTTTTGCTTGAAAAATTCGTTTATGACCTTGCATGCTTCCGTTGCTGTGTACCACGAACCCCAACAGTGGTATCAGAGCCAGCTCTACACTGGTTTTGCACTAAATGGCCAAGAAAATCCGAAAAATGTGATTTTTGGTTCTGTCCAGTGTTTAGCGGCGCTAACTTTTCTATGTTAGCGGCGCTAAACCTTAGTTAACGGCGCTAAAGTCGGAGTCAGCAGTCCTCTTTGGTAAACTGACTTGTTTTAATGTCGTCTCGCGATAGCGGCGCTAAACTGAGTTAGCGGCGCTAACTCTTTATAGTTAGCGGCGCTAACCCCTTACTGGCAGAATGCATGGTTTTGCCTTAAATCATTTTTTGTTGGATTTTTGGGCTATTTGTACTTGCTGGAATTGTTCCAGATTTGAGTTTTGTTTAGATTAAAGTTGCCTTATGTCTTGGTTGATGTATTTATATGTGGATTAACATTTAGGCATGAAAATGATTAATTGCATATACTTACATTGTGTATATATGACTATGGAATTTTGACTTGTTTGAGGTTCCTAATGCATATGTACATAGGATTATTAGTGCCTTGAGTGATTAGATAATCTTAACCAAGACATATAAGATTTACATGGTTTTGTGTGGCACACCATGTGTTGATGTGTGATTTCTTGTATGTGGTTGTAGTATGCGTATCCGGTAACAATTTTTGAGCCATATGACCTATGAGATGTGTTTGGTTGATTTAGATTAATGTATTAATTCATTTGGTGGTTTGTACCACATTGGTTTGTAATAATTAATCTATTTATTCGGTTTGTAATTTTAACGGCTTGCATGCCGATTTCGTATTCTTTGTAATTTGTAGAATTAGCTTAGAATAGAAATTGTGGCTTGCATGTCATTTCCTTTTAAATTTGTAAATTGTAAAAGGTGAACCGAAGCAACCAACAAGAACGGTGTGAAGGGTGTCTTGGCGTACTTGGATCCGGAGGTCGGTATGAGACGCAATGGATCAAGTGGGAGGAGCACACATCGGGTCGTTCGGTCTTGTCCTTAGATGACTTAGTCTTGCCCGTTGGCTCACGGGCAAGACGCATAGGATTGGCTCGTTACCGGATTATATTACATGCGTGGTTGATTTTATTTTGTATTTTTCTTGCATGGATGTTTAGGTTCTTCGCATGCTAGAAAATTTTTCAAAATAATAAAATCAAAGAGTTTTAAATTGATTTACAAACTCCACGCGCCACATAGACAAGAATTGGTTAAAAGTGTTTTAACCGGAAAAACTAAAACCCGTTTTTCAAAAGTAAATCTCACACCACCCGTATGATGACACCGCCCGATTCTAGTGAAACAAGATCGGTTTGTCGAGCTCTAGCCGAGACCCGTTTTGCGTAACTGTGTGGAAGGCGCGTGTGGCAACTCGCAAGGTCGGTTGTCGAGCTCTAGCCGAGCCGGCCATTGGGCTAGAGTACCACCGTGTATCTTGACGGACGATTTACAATTCCAAGACATAAAACACATTGGTAGTTGTCGAGCTCTAGCCGAGCTATCAAAGTGGGTTAATGAGGGATTGGTGTGGAGGGATCAAACATGCCAAATGGGTGCTAAGAGTACCTAGGATCCCGCAAGTGCCTAAGAGTTGTGATCACGGATTGCAATTGGTAAATAGTTTACCGGCCTAAAATAGCTCTATGAAGTGATCCGCGGAAAACCCGTCATGGATTAGGGTATTTTGAGGTTCTTAGCCCTTGTTAATATAATTTGTTTTTATAACAAGAGGGTAATTATCTTAACAAGGATTTAATACAACAATAACTAACCATTTCGTACTTTGCTTGTAGATGGCATCTACTAGCAACACCAACACCACCAACATGTCACTCCGTCCATTTTTGGAGAAGGAGAAACTCACGGGGCCAAACTTTATGGATTGGCATAGGACTTTGAGAATTGTCCTACGTCATGAAATGAAGCTAGAGGTCCTTGAGTCACCTCTTCCGGAGGCTCCTGCTACCAACGCGGCGAGGGCCGTCCGCGAGGCGTATGAAAAACGCCTCAAGGACACAAATGACGTGACTTGCCTTATGCTAACGACCATGAGTCCCGAATTGCAAAGGCAATTCGAGAAAGTGAGTGCGTTTGAGATGATTTCTCAGCTGAAGGACATGTTCCAACAGCGAGCTAGGCAATAACTCTATGAGTGCGTCAAGGCCTTCATCGGTTGCCAGATGCAGGAGGGCGGCAATGTGAGCTCCCACGTACTTAAGATGAAAGGGTACGTGGATCAGCTCGAGGAGTTGGGTTTTCCCATGGGGAAGGAGTTGGCGGTTGATATCATCCTCCAATCCTTGCCTCCTGCATATGGTCCGTTCATTGTGAACTTCCACATGCATAGTATGGACAAGTCCATTATGGAATTGCATGGCATGCTAAAGACCGCCGAGGGCGAGCTTGCCAAGTCAAAGCCCACCACCTCCACTGCCGTTCTCACCATCAACGAGGGTGGTAACAAGCGGAAGCAACCCGCTTTGGGCTCCAAAGGGAAGGGAATGAAGAAGGCCAAGGCCCAAGGGCCGAAGCCCAAACCTAACCCAACCCCGGAGCCGAAGGGGAAGCAAGTGGCTCCCGCTGCCACCTCACCGGAAGAGGCAACCTGCTACTTCTGCGGGGAGAAGGGTCACTACCGGCGTAGTTGCCCCAAGTACACGGAGGAGCTCAAGAAGCTTCGCTCTAAAGGTGCCGCTGCCTCCGGTACGTACATGATTGAACTCCATAACACTTCTACTTCTAACGCCTGGGTTTTAGACAGCGGGTGTGGTACTCACGTTTGTAATAATGTGCAGGTACTAAGAAGAAGTAGGGACTTGGTTGATGGAGAGCTGGATCTCATCATGGGAAACAAGGCGGTTGTCCCGGTTGAGAAGATTGGGAGTGTGGAGCTCGCCTTTCCTTCTGGCTTATCTATTGTTTTGTTAAATGTATCTTTTGCGCCCTGTGTGGCAAGAAACATTATTTCATTGTATGCCTTGTATGACGATGGTTTTACTTTTAAATTTGAGAATGGTAGCATTTTATGTTACAAAGATGATGTTTTTTATTTCAAAGCATTTCCATGTCATGGCATATATGAAACAAGCGTAAGCTTGCAAAGCACTAGATCAATCATGAATGTTGATTCGGGTCCCAAAAACGTTTTGGATAAATTGTCTCTATGGCATGGTCGGTTAGGCCACATAAACAAGAAACGCATCGCCAAGCTCCAAGTGGATGGGATCTTGGAATCATTTGACCACGGGTCTAATGACGTATGCGAATCTTGTATATTGGGCAAGATGACCAAAGCACCCTTCACCGGTGTTTGTGAGAGGGCGCAAGACTTATTGGATATCGTTCACACGGATGTGTGTGGTCCGTTCAAGCATGCCACAAGAGATCATTCCCGCTACTTCGTTACCTTTATTGATGATTATAGTCGATACGGGTATGTCTACTTGTTGAGACAAAAGTCGGATACCTTTGAGGTATTTAAGACTTATCAAAACGAGGTAGAAAATCAACTAGGGAAAAGGATTAAGATGCTACGATCCGATAGAGGCGGTGAGTATCTTAGTTCCGAGTTCCGTGAACATCTAAGGGATTGTGGGATTATCTCGCAATTAACCCCTCCTAGGACGCCACAATTAAATGGTGTCGCCGAGAGGAGGAACCGAACATTGTTGGATATGGTTCGGTCTATGATGGTTCGTACGGACGTTCCCGTTACGTTTTGGGGATATGCGCTTGAGACGGCCGGTAGAATCCTTAACCTCGTACCAACAAAGAAGGTTAAGAGAACACCGTATGAGATGTGGCATGGAAAGGTTCCATCCATTTCATATTTAAAGGTCTGGGGTTGTCCTGCCTACGTAAGACGTGAGGTTGAGGACAAGTTGGAGCCCAGGGCCGAAAGGTGCTTTTTCATTGGTCATCCTGCTGGGTCTATGGGATATTTGTTTTACAAACCTTCTGAGAACAAGGTGTTTGTTGCTCGAAGGGCAATGTTCCTTGAGAGGGAACTGCTATCCAAAGACGCTAGTGGGAGAAAGGTTGATCTTGAAGAAATTCAAGAGACTGCCAATGTAGAACCTGATGTTGGGACTAGCTCACAACCTGAGAGGGTTGAATCTCAGCATGATGAAGCTGGAGATGATGTAAACCCGTTGCCTAATAGAAGATCTGGTAGAAGTCGGCATGAGCCAAAGAGATATGGTTTTCACATATCTGAGGGCACCGACATGGTAGTGGTCTCTGATGAGCCTACCAAATACCAGGACGCTGTGGTGGGCCCTGAGTCCGCCAAGTGGCTAGAGGCAATGGAATCCGAGATTCAGTCCATGTCGGATAATCAAGTCTGGGACTTGGTTGATCCCGTGCCGGGATGCAAACCCGTAGGGTGCAAGTGGGTCTTCAAAAAGAAGATCGGCATGGATGGCGAGGTAGACACCTTCAAGGCCCGACTGGTGGCTAAGGGTTTCACTCAAACTCATGGTATAGACTATGAGGAAACCTTTTCACCGGTGGCTATGATGAAGTCTATCCGGATACTTTTGGCCATTGCCGCATTTCATGATTATGAGATTTGGCAAATGGACGTCAAAACCGCGTTCCTTAATGGAACACTAGCAGAGGATGTGTATATGACACAGCCTGAGGGTTTTGTACATCCTGAGTTTCCGGATAAAGTCTGCAAGCTTAAGAAGTCCATTTATGGGCTTAAGCAAGCCTCTCGGAGCTGGAACCTGTGCTTCGACGAGAAGGTCAAAGAGTTTGGCTTCTCTAAAAGCAAGGATGAGCCATGCGTTTACATTAGAGCTAGTGGGAGCATAGTTGTATTCCTAGTTCTTTATGTAGATGATATTCTACTAATTGGGAACGACGTCCCAACTTTGCAAGGGGTAAAAACCTGGCTAGGGAGTTGTTTCTCAATAAAGGATCTTGGGGATGCGGCTTACATTCTTGGGATCAAGATCTATAGAGATAGATCCCGCAGGTTAATCGGATTGAGCCAGAGTACGTACATAGACAAGGTCCTAAAGAGATTTAGGATGGAGGATTCCAAGAAGGGGTTCATACCTATGTCGCATGGTTTAGTGTTGAGCAAGGCTCAAAGCCCGAGTTCCCCTGAGGAACGGGAAGTAATGAGTCGAGTTCCATATGCTTCGGCAATTGGCTCGATCATGTACGCCATGTTATGTACTAGGCCTGATATATCTTGTGCATTGAGTATGACAAGTAGATATCAAGCCAATCCTGGTGAAGCTCATTGGACGGCAGTAAAGAACATTCTTAAGTATCTTCGGAGGACTAAGGAGATGTTCTTGGTGTATGGAGGTGCGGAAGAGCTACGGGTGACTAGCTACTCCGATGCTAGCTTCCAAACTGATCGGGACGACTGCCGATCTCAATCGGGGTTTGTGTTCCTACTCAATGGTGGTGCTATTTCCTGGAGAAGCTCCAAGCAAGACACTGTGGCCGATTCTACTACCGAGTCGGAGTATATAGCGGCCAGTGAAGCTGTGAAGGAGGCTGTATGGATGAAGAAATTCATCCAAGATCTGGGAGTGGTTCCTAGCATTGCCGACCCTGTTGAGGTGTTCTGTGACAACGAGGGTGCGGTTGCTCTTGCCAAGGAACCAAGGTCTCACCGACGCACGAGACATATTCCGCGGAAGTATCATTACATCCGGGACGTGGTCGAATGTGGAGACATTGTTATCAGCAGAGTACACACGGATAGCAATGTGGCGGATCCGTTCACCAAACCTTTATCGCAAGCAAAGCATGACGCTCATACTCGAGCTATTGGGATTAGATTTGCTAGTGATTTGGTTTGATCATGCCTTTGTATTTGGTTAGTATATTTGTTGTATTTACCCTTTTGGGAACATGAAGCAGTATTGTATTTATTGTATTTATCGATTATTAAATGGGATTTAGTAATACGCAAGTTGCGGGTATTTCTTTAAATCTTTACTGTGTTCCAACTTAGCATGTTTTGCTCTTCCCTGAATGCGTAAGCATTCTAAATGTCCACAGTCGGTCATTCTTCTCGGGAAGGAAGTATGAACTAAGACTGAAGGAAGTAATTGGTCATGTGTCCAATGGGGATTGGGGCACGGGGACGCAATTCTTCGCCTGTACTTGAAAGTGTTTCAAGTGACTGGACGACCCACACCTGATTTTACTTTATGGTACATGTCATGAGTAAATCAGGATGATAATATCAGTTCATCCTAAGACTGGAGATGCACGTGGCTGCATCACTTTGGTTTGCTTTGTTCTAATTGCTTTCAAACGCAGTCCGTAACTGGCTGTTATAAAGGGAGTAGTTGGGCAGAGTATGATCACTGTGGTGGGCAGTGTAAGTCAAAGGAATTTGTTCCTCTGTTTAGAGAGATATCCTTGGGCCCCTCGATGATTGGTCGCTGACACCAAAATGCATGGCCATGCTCAAAGCTTGCAATAATTTATGATTGATTGCAACTTGTATATTTTGGTCACCACCAGTCTAGATCGAGAAACATAATAGTGAACGAACGGAGAATGACTTTGTACCATGTCTCGTATTCACATTGGATATCGCGAACAAAAGGATGATTGATCACTTATCGATAGGACCTTTTCACATGGGTTGCAGATTGGTTTTTGTGCAGAAGACAAAACCCATACAGACTTGGGGGCAGAGATGTCTTACTAGAGGCCGCTCTTTGTCTGTGATGCATTGGGTACGTAGAGTCATGTGCAAGTGGGAGTCTGTTGGAGTATGCCCACGAACACACGTACGCCAAATGATCACTACCGATGATGTATGGGCCTATCGGGTCACACGCCGGGGGTTGACCTTGACACAACCTAAAAGATGAGGGTGAGAAAGGATAAATAATGATAGTTGGTTTCCCGCAGGGGTTAGCGGCGCTAACTCTGGCGTCGCTAAATCAGCCGCGTTAGCGGTGCTAACCATGGGAGGTTAGCGGCGCTAACTATGGGCGGCTAGCGGCGCTAACCCTGCCTGACAGAAACAACTTTATTCCTTTCACCTCTAGCCTCCACCAATGCATGTGTTTGTGATGATTAGCCTTGGGCCGACTTGGGGAGACCTGGGGTCGTGGCTTGGCTTATAAAACATGCATGAATCTCTCATTTCTCTTCTTGACCATTTTTGCTACAAAATACACTTAGAACTATATTGAGAGTTGCTAAGTTCAAACAAGAGAGAGAGAGAGCTAGATTCACTGGTGGTTTTGTGGGTTGTTGTTCCAGTAGCTTCTTCATCTTGTGGATTAGGCTAAGGGGTGCTAGTACACCAAGGTTGCCAAGTGTCTCGGTGTGGACTTAGATAGCCGAAGAAGAAGTTCAAGGAGAGATCAAGGCTTGAAGCTAGCTACACACAACCATCAGAGACATCAACGGTATAATCTCCTCTTTTCTTTCTATTTAGTTGCTTAACTTAGTTGTAGAGTTAGATCCTTCGATGGGGTTCCTATTGTGGTCTTGTTTTTTGCTTGAAAAATTCGTTTATGACCTTGCATGCTTCCGTTGCTGTGTACCACGAACCCCAACAAGAGTATCAACAAGCAAGTAATGTGTAGAAGGGGGGGGGGGTTGAATACACATTCTGCTGAAAATTGAACAAATCAATAAAAAGTGTTACACTAATCAAACCACATGACATCGAATGCTTTCATTAATAAGAATATGATTACAGGAATAATCACGTAAGCAACACTTGATATGTAAACACCTAATATAAATCAAATCTCTCAATCTCTCAAACTTTGCTATCTATAATAAACATATGATTATAGATACAAACTGACTCTCTAAACATGATTTATTCACAGATTGAATACTTACCAACTTCACAACAGACGTGAAGATCGAACACACGAACAATGTTGGCAATCTGTGAATTTCTTGATCACGTTGAACTTACAAACGGTGTATCAAGACTCGTAACACATATGATGGTTAGGTTGGGGTGAGATTAGAGTCCCTCTAAACTTATCAGGAGATAAGTATTTATAATCCTGTTTCTACGGATCCTAACAAACTAGAACTTATCCTAATCTGCTAACAAACTAGCGGATAACTCGAAATCTTGAATCTTGAATCTTCTATCTTGATTCTTCAATCTTCAGTCTTGATTGTGGAAACTTCTTATCCATCCCGTAGATATAGAGAGTAAATGGAATTTAAAACATATTTAAATTCTCTTAAACTGAATTCTTTTGTCGGGTTGAGTTACTCAGCTTGAAACTCATCAAGCTGAGTCCTTCGAGAACAAACTCGAAATCAAACATGTACTAACATGTATAATGACTAACTCATCCTTAGAAGTCATAAGAGTTAGCTAGAACATACTTAGCAACTCCGTTGAGCTGACTCAGTCTATAAGCTGAGTCACTCAGCTCTAAACGCATCAACCTGAATACTCAAACTATAACTTAGGTGACACACACAGCTTATCAAACATATTGATAAACTGACTAAGATATAGTCTAAGCTGATCAACTATATGCTCAGCTTATACTCAGCTTATGCTCAGTCTGAAACACTATAAGTGCTAAGTCTGATCAAGCTTCATAATTCTGTTTAAGTTGTAATTAGAACATATCTTACAAACTTAACTTTGTCTCATCAAATCTCAACTGATAAGATCATTTTACCAACAAAAAGTTTTGGGGAGTGTGTGTAACAAACATCAAATCAAAATATTTGGAAAATAATTTCTTGACCTTCAAAAAGACAGATGTTTTGATTTTCTATTAGAAAAGTGTTTGGTTCGATAGGTGATCATTGCATAGAATGATTCTATCGCATAGACTCTATTGAACTAAAGCAACAAATTTGTCTAAGTCTTGTTCACTAACAAGAGGTTTCTATCGCACACCTTCCATCGCACCAAAATGATTTAAATTTATCTAAGTGCTGATGTGAAGAAAAATTTCTGGACTTGTGTGAAGTAATGGGTCTATCGCATAGACCTCATCGCACAAAGGGTTAATATCCGTCGAGGGTTTGTATGCAGTAGTGGTTCTATCGCATAGACCCTATCGCATATATTCTATTGCATGCGAGAGTCGGTGTCAACTCATATTCATCTAGGTAACAACTTGTACGGTTTTCATTTTTGAAATTTTGAGTTTAAATAGTGAATTTTGGACTATGAACAGCCGACTGCGATGGGTTTTTCGGACTTTAGGATGGACTTTTGATAATGAAACCGAACTTCTTTGCCTATCCATGTTTGCGATGGTGCTTGGGATAGCATGGAGAACATTTTGATGTAAAAATATTTCAAAAATCTCACAAAGTGTTTTTGTTCTTGGGGTGTATGAACTAACACTTGAAATTCACTTTTTGGTTCTAAAAGGGGTGTTATAATGATTTTTTGACTGTACTCAAGTACTACAAAGTTGTTCGTTTACCTCTAATTGATATGTTGCAATTGTCAAAACAACTTTTGTATATGTAAAATCATAGTGTACACAATGAGCCTTTCAGTGTGGGATTTTCAAACGTAAACTTTAAATTTTTCAAAGTTAGTAGTTTGGTCAAATATGGTCAACTTAGACTCATCTCTACTGTTTGATCTAAGTTTGACCACCATTCAAAAGGTTTTCAATGTGCGTAAGGGTCTTGTTGTTTAATTCTGTATTTTAGACTTAACATCATTTACTTACCTGTGTAGATTAGATGGCCCAGATTGAGCAAAACCCAGATGACATTATGCCAAGGACTGAATTTCTATCAATCAAAGCACACGAAAACAATCAATACATTGACCTTACCACCTTCAAAAATCCCTCTTTCCTAATTGTCACTGAAATCCTAAAAATACACCCTTTAAACCATCTGTTAACATACAACCCTGCAATCACTGGTACCCATGTCCCTGAGGTGTATGCCCAGCAGTTCTGGAAAACCTGTGAAAATCAAATCAACTCTAGGGGTCATCCTATCCTTCATGCAGAGATAGATGAATACACTATTGACAGTCCTATCAGGAGACTCAGAACCATCCTTAGACTTCCAACAACTGACAGCAGACCCCCTTCTACTGATTTTGATGATATCCCTGATGAGGAAACTTACTTGGTTGATATCCGAGTAATGGGTTATGATGGGCCACTCATAAAGAAAGCCCAGTTTAAACCCACCAACTTACACCCGAAATACAATCTTCTGTTGATGGTGCTCAAGAAATGCCTGACTCCTAAGCATAATGGATATGAATTTTTAACGGAGCATCAGATGAAAATATTTGTGGCGGCTGCCAACCACTTACACGTTGATTATGCATACCTGATCTTCCATTCCATGAAAGCAACAATTCTGAAAAAGAATACTCAAAGGAAGAAGGATGCTCACTTTCTACCATACCACCGGTTCATCCCAATGATCATCCAGTATTTACTGGAATAGAGTCTTAACATTCCTCGTCGAGCTAGTATACCTTCTATTACTCCTAAACTATTTAATTATATCAAACCTGCTAACCTGGCCAACCTACCTGAACCTCAACCCCTACCTATATCACTCTTAAATCTTTGTGAACAAAATGAAGTTGTGGAGAGTTATAGGACGAGTGTAGGGTTACCTCCCATGATTGTCCTAGCTCTAGCCATACCTACCGAGGAAGGAGTAGCACCAGGTGAGGATGGAGATACTAGGACTCAGCCATCTGCGGGAGATGTTGAGCGGGCAGTGCAGAGAGAAAATGTTGAGGAGAGGGGTGGAGAAGATGGTGAAGGTGGAAAGATTAAAAAGGGAGGGGATGCATATGATCCTACCACCGTTCAAACAGTCATAAAATCTATTTCTCAAACCACCCACTCTAAAGCCATCCTTGAGGAACTTGGTCTTCCCGATTCTGAGTCAACCAGTTCTATGTCCTCTAGTGCTGAGTCTGCCACTGAACCAGGTGGTGACCCCTCTTTTGAACATGTCTAATCCACTTTGGGTACCCCTAAAAGGCCAATTGAACAACCAGCAGACATCACTCCCTCTTTCATGAAACTAACTGATCCCAACACTACATCTCCTGAATTGACCTACACTGCTCAAACTACTCCTGTCAATCCTCAACCAAGTGGGCTTGTCATTATTCTTAACCAACCTACCAAACCAGCTGAAGTCCCAGCAGACCGACATGCAGTTGTTGCTCCAGATCGTGACATATCTTTTGAAACTGTCTCTGCCACCCCTGATTCATCCCCTAATCAGTATGCGGGGTTTGGTCATGGTAGTGGTGAAGAAGGAGATAGTTATGTTATTAGAAATGATAGTGAGAATAAGGAGGTAAGAAAAGAAAATGTGAGTGTTGAGGGACCCCTAGCCCCAGAAATCCGGGAAGCCACATATGCTACTGGACCTTACATTGTTGGGTCTAGTATTGAACAAGTCATGGTGATCCCACCGGTGCAAGTTGTAACCTCTCCTAGCCACTTAGGTGCTTCTCAACAAGCATCTACTTTATTGCATAGGGCTATAGCACATAGACTATCGGCCTCATTCGGAGGCTGGTAATGAAACAAGAGGACTGCCTCCCTCGTACTTGACTGTTCCTTCATTTCCTCCCTCGTACTTGACTATCACACAGTTGGCGGAGGTCTATAGCCTGCCTCCTAGAACTTCCATATGTGGTACCTCTTCTGGTATCATGCGAGGATTGGAAGGAAATCCTGCTGGAGACAACATCCCTACAGCTCCAGTAGGTGGTTCTGCCTTCATGGATGGAACCATAACTGGTAATCTCAAAGTTACCAGGTTTGTTACACGTGCAGAACGTAATGACACCAATCAACAAGCAGTGGCACCTCTCCAACAACAACTAACCGCTACAAATCAAGAGTTGGATAGAATCGAAGCACTTCTGGCTGGCAGACCTCAAGCTCCTCAACCACAGCCGTAACCTGATCCTTCCAGCATGTCTGTAGATGTACTGAAAAGCTTTCTCTTTGATAAGCTTTTGGAACAAAGGCCCGAATCTGCTCGTGATCAAGATCTTCTAACAACACTCCGCAACGGTCAAAGGCCACAGGGAATCTCCTTGGCTGACTTTCAAGAGCTTCAAGAAGATGTTATCAGCAGGATTAATGGGGCAAGAAGAGGTTTTTATACAACCATGGAAAAGGTTGTGGACAATCTCAAGGTTATGGAGGAGTTGTGTCAAGCTCAGGCTGAGAGTAGTAACAGGAAGCGGGAACGAAGAAGATACTTGTCAACTTCCTCTATAGCTTTGATCAGGCAGTGGATGAAAGAGAAATTGGTGCAAGAAAGCGAGAATGGGCTGCTATCTCTAGAAGGGAAGCTAGAAGGAAACCGGCTAAAAAGAAACCGACATTTGACGTGTCTCGGGTTCTCAGGGGAGTAAACATAGAAGTTCATGACCAATTCCCTCCTCCTCTTGGTCAATTTCAAATCTCTGCTGCTGACATTCTCAGATAGAACCAGCAAAAAGAAGTAGTGGAGAAAGTAAGACAAGAATCTGAATGGCCACTTCTAGCTAATATCATAATTCCGCCTTCTCCTCTAGTGTATACAGGTGACAAGGGCCTAGATAAAAACAACATGTTCACCAAAAAGGCCAGCCTGCAGCCCATCTGCAAGAACTACTCTGTCAATGCTGCCGGTCTTGAAGACAGAATTCAAAGTATCTTCAGCAGCGAAGTAGCCGATCTCACACCACAAGAGTTGCAGGGTTTAGATGACAAATAAAGAAGAAGATATGATAACATACTAAAAACATCCATGCTCCAAAAATAAGTCGTGATGTCAGACTATCCAATCGTCAAAGTACTAAATGTGGTTACAACGACTACCTTCCAGTACAAGTATGCAATTTATGAAGTTCAGAGAGCTCATGGTCAAAAGTTACAACTTAATGAAGCTGATCTGAGGTTTATAAAAGTTCATGACATTACATTCCTCTATGAAAATTTATCTACAAAGTAAGGGAAGTCACCACACGAACAATTTGGAAGAACTCAACTAATGAAATATATGAGAAATCTGATAGAATTTGTTGAGGATCGCGACATGCAACTTGGAGCTGAAAGCAACCATCTCAAAGTCAATCTTCTCAAACCAAACCAAAGTCATCCTGACTTAGATCAATTAGAAGAACTGACAGTTGTCTATGATGGACATTCTAACTACAAGGGTGATCAAGGTGTCGTCTACAGAAACTGAGAAAAGGAAAAGATCTTTATTCGATTAAATGATCTCATGTCTTATTCAAACGGTACCTTGAAAATTTTGCATTACAAGATTTCATGAAAAGGTGTGGGAAGCTCGAAACATAATTCCAAAAGCTGAACAACAGCAAATATACAGGGCAATAGAAAAGATGAAAACTACACTGGAGAGCAGAAAGCACATCAGAAAATGGGAAGTGTCATTCGGGATTCGCAACAAGTCAATGCACGATGCTTAATTTTACTTCTTGTTGTGAATCATTGCACACCTCACTTAGGGGGAGATTGTTAGATATGTAAAGTGAGGGTGCAAATATGTAAATATTTTAAACTTAGGAAAAGCCTATTTAAGGCTTTGCCTCTTCAATAGAAGTTAAGCTTTGCACTCATAATATCATTTCACCCTTAAGTGTGTGTTTTCACTCTAGCTCTCGGCTCTCTCTCTCTCTCTCTCTCTCTCTTTCTAACCGATTCAAACACACACTAAACACATAGCATTTCTTCATCCGAAAGATTTGCAGGACCATCAATCCTACCCCGTTCGAGGACAGCAACTGCAATTCGTCGTCTTTCCACTTTTAGTCGATTTAAATCACACTTCTAACGTTTCTACATGTTCTTTAACATCAACACAACCTTCCTACATGTATATCGACACAAATCCACCATTTTACTACTTGATTTAATCCTCACATGTGGTTATCACTTTCAAAACCTAAAACAATGTTCTTGAACAAGAACACTTACAAAACTAGCAAAAAAATCCCAACAAGAACATAGTAGGGCTTGAATTTAGCTCTGCTTTCTCTTGCAACTTGAATCTCTTGAATTCTCCTTCAAGAACCAAGGCTTTAGAGTATTTGTGTGTGTGTGTGTGTTTACGTGAATTTGTATGTGTGTAGTATGTGTTTGTACTTTCCAGAGGATAAGGGAAGACATGGACCGACTCTTGTTGGTGTAATATGCAATGTGGATATTTCGTTCCCTTATTCAACTTACAACGCAACTTAGGCTTACCCGTTTCAACTAACGGGGATATTTCTGGAATCATTACTTGAAACCATTTAATATTCTACCAACTCTAACTATTTCCACCCCTTTCCAACATTAGCCACATAACCATATGAAATCAACAAATAACAACAATTAGCAACAAAACAACTTTGACTAAAGTCAACATACAAGTCTACAAACACAAGGTATAACTACTTACAACTAGACCCTATTTTAGGATGTTACAAATCTACCCCCTTAAGAAGATTCCATCCTTGGAATCTAATCACTCACGAATAAGTGTGGATAACGAGTTCATATGTCATCTTCCGTCTCAACTTCTTACCAAGTATTTCAACAGGCTTTTCTACGAGACGTTTTGAAACATCAACTTTCAACTCTTGCAGAGGCAGAATCTGTTTCTCCTCTACCTTTCGCTTACGCAAATAACACACATTGAACGTGTTATGGATTTCGGAGAATTCTAGAGGCAACGCAAGAGACACCGTCAGGTTGTTAAGCTACGAAGGATTCGGAACGGATCAATGTAATGCGGACTCAACTTTCATTTTTGGCCGAATCGAATAACACCTTTCCAAGGAGAAACTTTGGCGAACACCCGATCGCCCTCCTTGAATTCAACAGGTCTATGTTTAGGGTCAGCGTACACTTTTTTGTCTATCACGAGCCGATTTCAACTTTTCACGCGCAACTTTCACTTTATCAGCAGTGATTTATACAATCTTAGTTCCGAGAAACTGCTTTTCACCGGGTTCAAGCCAACAAGTTGGCATGCGACAACGCCTCCTGTAAAGCATCTCGTATGGAGGCATACCAATATTGGAATGATACGAGCTATTAATAGTAAACTCGATCAATAACAAATGCGAATCCTACTCACCACCAAATTCCAAAACACACGCGCGAAGCATTTCCTCCAGCGCCTAAATCGTTCTCTCAGATCGGGGCATCGGCTTGAGGATGGTACAACGTGCTCAGATGAACACGAGTACCAAGCTCACGCTATAAGCTCTAACAAAAGTTAGAAACAATTCATGAATCACGATCAGACACAATCCAATGGCGTGACACAATCTCGTTAACATACAACTGCGCTAGCCGATCCAACGGAACAGATTCGTCGGTGGCTAAGAAATAAGCACTTTTGGTCAACCGGTCAACTTTGACCCAAATCGTATCATGCCCTCTATACGTCTTTGGCAACTTTGTCACAAAATTCTTCGTAATGTGATCCCACTTCCACTTAGGGATCTCAAGTTGTTGCAGAATACCATAAGGTCTCTAGTGCTTAGTTTTATCTTGAACAGACATCTGACATTTCTCCACGAAGGAAACAATGTCTCTTTTCAACGTAGGCTACCAGTACAAAGCTTTCAAATCATGATACATCTTCGACTGATGGACTTTCTGCAGTATCAGCTCACGATTACCCCCGTAAAGCGGCACCCACACTCTATACCGGAATGTCTTTAACCCGCGACTAACATCTACAAGCTGATCTTTTAGGTTCCTCATTGTTTCAGCTTTTAAATGCGTGTCTCGCAATGCTACTGGTTGCGCTTCCTTTAATCTTGAAATAATATCAGGAACCACAGTACGTCTCATGAACTTCGCATTTACCGAAGAGCCTTTTGTGGCTCAGAGCATCCGCCACCACGTTGGCTTCACCGGGATGATAACAGATTTCACAAACGTAGTCTTTGATCAACTCGAGCCATCGTCGTTGCCTCGTGTTAATCTCTCTGTTGTTCCCAAATTGTGAATAATACTAACTTAAAGAAATATTAAGTGCGAAAATAGTAATTATAAGAACAGTGAGAAATGTCTAAGGTTGTTAATATTGATATAACAAACTTACAGACTGGAATTTAAGAAGAACAGACTTCTTAAATTCAATAGAAAACTCAAGAACAAACTTGAAAGAAAATACTAGCACAAAGCTATAGCTATCTGAACCTACAGAATGAGCAAGCCACTCTTCTCAACAAAGAGAAGAGTATTTATACATTTCCCTTATCAATCCTAGCCGTTGAAATAGTGACACAAGTCACAATCTTGTAGACTGATAAGTAACAGATTTCCTCATGCAAAACCATCTTGAAAGTGACAGTTGATGACGTCACCGAGGGGACCATTTGCTGAAGACAAACTTCAGTAAACCTTGACTGAAAGTTTCAGTGATGAAACTTTCAGCCCTTCAGATGAACATTATTTAAGTTGATGAGGCAAATCTTCAGATAGCTTCTTTTGCTGATTTCTTCTTTGAAAACTTTAGCGCTGATGGAATGTAAACAAATCAAGACTAACAATCTCCCCCTATTTGTTTATAATCCATCATTTTTTACAAAGAATAAACAAATAGAACTATCTACATAAATGAACTCATATGTACATGATCCAGACTTACTGTTTTTGGATTCTTTTCATTTTTCAATGTTTTTGTAATTTTCAGATAAACAAGGGAAAAGAAAACAATACATAAAAACAAGAAGATAAGTTACATATAGAATTAAGATCTCCTTGAAGGTTTGTGAGTTTGAGTACTTTCTAGAACTTTGACCTTTTCTTCCCATATATCAGTTTCAGGATCTCTAGGCTTCTTGTCTTCAAACAGTTTTACAATCTTCAATCGAATATCAGCTGTTTCGGGATCCCTTGAGTCAAAGAAGGATGAAATGTCCTTGAGATGCATCCAATCAGCATTGTCAAGTTCTGATAATCTCTGAAATCTTGGTCTTTCATAAGCATCTTTAAAGAAAAATCCTCTAGGAATTTCAAGGACCTGTTTATCAATGAACACGAAGCCTGGAGGGATTGAACAATCCATATTCCTGCAGTTTGGGAGAATGCCATCAGCCATAAGCTTTATGATTTCTTCTTCAGTTCTCCTAGAAGATTTTTTTTTTCTTTTCTTTGTTGGTGAATCTTTTTCTGGATTTTCATAGTCACTTTCAATAGGTTGAAAACGTTTCTTCAGATTATCATAGGGCTCTTGTAGATAAGAAAGACTTCTTTTAACTGCCCTAACCAGTTCCGTTAGTTTTAGTTTGTTCAGACACTTTCCAATTTCAACCCATTCAGACAGACTGAATTTTTTGAGGTTGTTATTGGTGACATACTGAACCTTGAGGCGATTTTTATTTCTTGCGATCTCCACTATGATTCCACGTTTATCTTTAGTGACTCTGACTGCTGTGATTGGATCAGGATCAACTCTATTTGATTTAGATTAAAACCATTCCTTCTCTTTTTGTTCACTGACCAGTTTAGCTTTCTCCTTTTTGATCCTTTCCTCTTCAACTCTTCGTTCAACAGCAAGTTGAAGAGACTGAGGAGACATTTTCTTTGAAGCTTTTTGTTTTTCAGCTTCAAGTTCAGCTGTCTTCAATGCTTCTGCTTCAGATAGGCTTTGTAATCTAGCATTCTCTTTAGCTATCTCCTTTTTTATTCTGAATTCTTCCAAAGTCATCCCAAAAGCAGCAGCTTCTTCTTCTTCAGTGATCTAATGTTCAGACTTTCCTCCCCTTGTGTTGGACACCTGATTTTTAATAGCCTTCATACTGTCAAACAATAGTTTTTCGGTGTTGATAGCCTTGGGTTTCACGATCTCAGAGCCATCTACAATACCTTTACCTTTATCAGGATTTCTGATAGGTGAGGTAGCTTTCTCACTTATAACTGAAGTGAACTCAGTTTTTGTAATTATCCGCGGGATCTTCTCTAGGTAAGTTGGTTTCAGAATGTTGGAGGTTAGTTCCTTTGGACTAAGAACATCAACATTCATCTTTGTTTCAGAGGCAGAGAGCGAACAATCAGCAGTATGAGGTGCATTGGGATGTATTATCAGGGCTGTCTCAGGTTGAAAGATTTTCTGAGGGGAGGTTTGAATCATCAAGTTAAAATCATGTTCAGGAGATGACCTTTCAGAGAATTTTGTGTTGCTCTCATCTCCTGGTTCACTTAGGGATTCCTCAAAGAGTCTGTGTAGCTCTTCCCTTTCTTTTTTGTTTTGAGCTCTAATGACTGAATATTCCTCAATTGTTTGTCTCAGCGGACTAATTTCTTTCTTATCTCGCAACGACTCTATTTTCCTTTTCTTGATGTTTGCCCTTATAGCTTTAGCCACAACCAAAGATCTCAGAAATTTCTCCCCCTTAGAAACTGAGGAGGAGACTGTAGCAGCTTCTATCCGTTGTAATCTTGGAACAATGTGTTTGGTTAGTGTGGCTAACATCATACGCTGCATGTCTTTCAAGACTACCTTTTTGTGATAGGACTGAAGATAGAGTTTGGAAGGATATGCTTTCAGTGAGTCTCGAAGTTGTGAGATAGTGTCAGTGAAGGATTTCAGAAATGTGGCTTGAAAGGATGAAAGAGACTCAGATAGAGATGACTGAGAGGAGGAAAGCTGAGATAACACATCCTCGTAATGGTTTATTACCATTGGCAATATAGTCACGAAGTTGTTTAAAAAGAGTGACCCGAAGTTGGTTGTAAAACTGAAACTCCTTATTCAAGGTACTGATATAGTCTATCAAAAGTGCAGTAAGGAGTTTAATTTCGTCAGCGAAGTTGACATTTGACATATCCTGAATATGGAACCTATGAAATTCTTTGGTGACTTGACTCAGAAGAAGATGAATGGTATCATATAGCTTTAAGTAGGCATCAAGAACAGACATTGATTCATCATCAACCTCAATGGGAGAACGCATGATGGGAGGAGACAAAAGGGGTTGTTGTGTCAGCCAGAAAATCATGATCAGTGGAGGAAGAGGAGGTTTCAGATTTGTCAGAACCGTCGTGAGGATCGGTTACTGATTTGGCAGAGGGTACGTGTTTGAGAGAGGGAAACTGAGTATTATATTCAGTGGAGATTTCCTTCCCATAAGCCATCAGTTGATCAAGATGAGTTTGATTGGCAGTGGGAGGAAGAAGATTGACAGAATACTCAAAACCAGAAGCAGGATCCCAAATGAGACCTTGTTCTTTGTTTAAATTTTTAAAAGTAATGGGTGGAGATGGGGCAGATTTAGCCATAGAAACATTTGGGTTTAATGAATCATCAGGGGCCAAAATAGTCTGTGCTTCAGTAGTAGTTTTGTGTTTAACTACATCTTCATGAGCAAAAGAAATAGCCGTAGGTTCAGTTGGGTTAGCTGAACCATCAGTGGCCAAGGTAGTAGAGAAGTGAATAACTTCAGTATCAGGGATATCTGAGACATCATAAGTCGAGGGTTTCTCAGAATCAGATGGTTTGGCTGATTCATCACGGAGGTGAAATACATCAAACTCAGATGGTTTGAATTCTGAGATATCATTTGTATTGGTAAAATCCATAAGATCAGTTGGGATGACTGATCTATCAAGGGATTGTAGCTGAACTGTAGTTTCAGTTGGTGATACTGAAACGTTAGCAGTAGTGGTGACATCTGAAGCAGGGGGATGAGCTGCAACTGAAGTGGTGAGAACCTTAGTTGAGGTTGTGATTTTCTCAACATCATTGGTTCTTGGAGCCTCAGAGTGTGAGGGTGATTTACACTCATCATTGGTAGAAGGGGTTATAGCAACTTTAACAAATGGGTTGACAAATGCATCATTAGTTGGTATAGCTGAACTTTGTGCGAGCTGAGAGGGGGGTGCTTCAGATTCGGTCTGGTGTTGAGCCGATACATCACTAGAAATTGTGTGGACTAGTAAACTAGTTGGGTCGACTAGAGTACTAAGGGTCTGCGATGCGAGTGAAGTAATTTGAGCAGGGGAGAGAGGACTTACAGTGGAATTTGGATCAAGAATGATCATCTTGGCTATTGTAGTAGGTGATGAACGTCCAATTGAAGAACTTTTGTGACGAAGGATTCGAGGTGTTCTCCTTTGAGGTTCAGTAACAGATGTAGGCTGAACGTTAGTGTCAGTACGTGTTGTTTCAGATGTATCAGGAGAAGAAGGTGGCGTTTTACGCTTCAGTTTCTTTGATTGAGCAGCAGGACTGGAAGCAGATGTTCCTTGGGCAGAAGAAGACTGTTGAAGCAGATGCTTTCTCTTCTTTGGAGCAGGTATTGGGGCAACTGAAGGAGCAATTGGTTGTTCAATGGCCTCTGAATCTGAAGGTAGGGCAGTAGTTTCAGTAGAAATTGATGGTCGGACAGAAATAGCAGGAGAATCATCCATCGTGCATAGTCCATCATGGCTTCAATGAGTGGTATGGGATCAGTAGAGTCAGTACTGGTCCAGACAGAGTTTAGGAGAGAAGATAACTTAATTGAATGCTTGGCTGAATAGTAGTGAGATCGTCGCAGCAGTTGTCGAAACATAAAAGATAGAAAACGGGGAAAAGGAATATGGGAATTTCTCTTCTTCATTTTGACAAGTGAGAGAAGGAGATTAAAGACAAAGGAAGCATAGTCTACCTTTGTGTCGTTCATCAGCGCATGACCTAGACTCAGCACATTGTCAGCCACTTGATCCATTCCTCCAGTTTTTTCAGTCATACAGAAGGTAAGGATACTGAAGAAACTACACCAGACGGTTGGGAGCTTGTTCCTGACTAGGGTTTTTCCTTTGATGAAGGAAGTTGCAGGTAGCTTCAGATATTCAGAAATAAGATCCTTTGCCGATTTCGTGAAAGGAACACAGGGAGACTCATCATCAGTGGGAAGATGAAGTGCTTTAGCAAGAAGGTATTTATCAATACAACATTTTTGCTTGCCGTTCAGCAGAGTGAAGGAGATTTTAGGGTTGTCAGAAGTCTCATCGATGGCGGTAGCTGTCATCCAGAATTCACAAAGATGTTCTTCAAACATGGGAATTTGGGTGGTCAAAGCATAGTTGAGAGGGCAATGGCGGAGAAAGTTAATAAGAATGAAGAATTTGGATTTTCCAGGAACAGGAAAGAGTGACAAAGAGATATTGTTGGATTTGTGAACGATTTCGTCATTGGAGATGACTGGGACAACTGAAGCAGGAAGACGAACACACAAGGTTGTTGGGTGAGACATGATGTTTGAGAGAAGAAAAAGTATGTCGAAGGAAATGAGAAACAGTAGAGAGAAGAATGAAGAAAATGATGGAGCGTTTTATAGGTTTATACAAAGAGAGCGGTTAACGGAGAATCGAGAAAAGGACGGTGATTTCAAAAAAAAATGTAAAAACTAACCACAGTTAAAACTAAAAAGCAGTAAACATAAGGAATATTATTTAAAGAAATGTAAATAACTAAAAAGCTGTAAATCAAGAAATATATTGTGGTGAATGTTTATAATTTTTTGATTATTAGCAATTAATAATTGTGAACTGAAAATCAGGGTATTTTAGTGAAACAACATTAAATGAGAATAACTAAGAATTACATTGACTTATCTGAAGCAAAGAAAGTGAAATAAGCAAAATGTAAAGAAGAACACAGGACACAATGTAAGAACATCATCCATTAATATGATAGATTTAAGCAATATATTTACAATGGAGCATACAAGCAAAAATGATTTATGTCAGATAGCCAAAAGAATATGATTGTATAGTGCATCCATGTCAAAAGAAGATCGCTAAGTTGGTTAATCAAGAAGATTAACAGCGATTTGGACTGTTGCTCCAAGCCCAATGTTGTTGATACGAATGGTGATGGTATACATGAATGAATGGTTGACAACGACGAACGTGATCTCCATGAAGAAAGTGGAATTAAGAGAGGAAGAAAGGGAGGGAAGATGATGAAGGAAGGTGAGAATGAAACGTATGAGATTAAGAAAGAGATAAATAAGGATAGATAAAGAAAAGAAGTAATCATTATTTGCTACCCCAAATAAAGATAAATCGAGTTAACCAAATGTACATAAATCCAGCCAATATTTTATTAACATAAAGATAGAAGAAGACTTACCTGTCAGCTGAAGACTTTCAGATGAGGAGTTCAGTACACCATGTTTCAGTTTAGCATAAGCAGAGTCAAAGGTTCAGCATACCAAGTTCAGAAACAAGATAATTAAATCTTGCTTCATCCAGAGCTTTTGTGAATATATCAGCTAATTGATGTTCAGTTGGAACAAAGTATAGCTCAATATCATTTTTAGCAATGTGATCTCTGATGAAGTGATGAAGATCATCGATATGTTTTGTTTGCATATGAAGCACATGATTGTTTGAAATGGCTATGGCACTGGTGTTTTCACAATAGATAGGAGTCTTGAAAAGTGAGACACCATAGTCAGCACGCTGATGCTGAATCCACAAGATTTGAGCACAACAACTCCCTGCTGAAATATATTCAGCTTCAGCGGTAGATAAAGAAATGGAGTTTTGTTTCTTGCTTTGCCAGCTGACTAATTTGTGTCCAAGCAATTGACATCCACCAATAGTACTCTTTCTGTCCAAATGACAACCTGCATAATCTGAAACTGAAAAGCCCATTAGATAAAAACCTGAGTCTCTGGGGTACCAAGGACCCAGATGAGGAGTACCCTTCAGATATCTGAAGATCCTCGACACAGCAGACATATGAGACTCTTTTGGAATTGCTTGAAATCGGGCACATAAACATGTAGAAAACATGATATCAGGTCTGCTAGCATTTAAATAAAGCAAAGAACCAATCATCCCTTGAAAAGTAGGCAAGTCAACAGCTTTTCCATCAAGATCAGCAGTTAACTTGGTTTTGAGAGATATGGGTGTTTTCATTACTGAACATTCAGTGAATTTGAACTTGGTCAGTAATTCAGAAATATACTTTCTTTGATTGATAAAAATACCAGTTTCAGTTTGCTTAATCTGAAGACCTAAAAAGTAAGTTAGCTCACCCATCATACTCATTTGAAACTTTTTGGTCATGATTCTTTCAAGTTCCTTAGACAAATTTTCATTAGTAAACCGAAATATTATGTCATCAACATAAATTTGAACAAGAAGCAAATCACCTTTTTTCCCGACCAAGAAAGAGAGTTTTATCGATTGTACCTCGTTGGAAGCCCTTTTTAAGAAGATATGCTGAAAGAGTATCATAGCAGGCTCGAGGTGCTCGTTTCGATCCATACAGTGCTTTGTCTAGCTTGTATACATGATTTGGATATTTAGGATTCTCGAAACCGGGAGGTTGCTGAACATATACCTCTTCTTTCAGTTCTCCATTGAGAAAAGCACATTTCACATCCATTTGATAAACTTTGAATCCTTTATGAGTTGCAAAAGCAAGAAATATGCGAATTGCTTCCATTCGTGCAACGGGAGCAAATTTCTTATCATAGTCTATTCCTTCTTCCTGACAATATCCCTTGGCAACTAGTCTTGCTTTGTTTCGAATTACAACGCCTGATTCGTCTTTCTTGTTCCTGAAAACCCATTTGGTTCCTATCACAGACTGACTCGAGGGAGGTGGTACGAGATTACATACTTTATTCCTTTTAAATTCATTCCGTTCCTCTTGCATTGCTGATACCCAGTGTGAATCTTTTAAAGCATCATTAACCTTCTTTGGTTCAGTTTGAGAAATGAAATAAGCAAACATGCAAAACCCTGGTGTTGCAGATCTTCTAGAACGAACTCCTTCATTTAGATTACCAATTACTAGATCAATGGGATGATCTTTGGTCCATTTGGTGTTGGGAGGTATTGGATTTTTAACTAGAGAAGATTCAGTTGGAAATTCAGGAATGGGAGAGTTTACTTCAATAAATGGATCAAAGGGAACTTCAGTTGAAGATGGAGACTGAAAATCAAATTCAATCAGTGGTACTTGGTGGTTAATGGGTTGAGGAATGGTTGTTTTACTGGATGTGTCTACTAAAATGGGTGTTGGAGTAACAGGAGGTATGCCATTATCATCATAATCATCGCAAGCTGTTTCTGGTGGCTAAGCAGCTGAAGTGTCTTCGAATGGAGAGGAAAGCAATGCATCCCAGTCATCTGAAATTGCAGTGTTTTAATCTGAGTATCTTGACTGAAGATCTAATTCGTCAAATGTGGCATCCATTGTTTCAAAGATTGTATTGCTTTTGTAGTTGAACACTCTGTATGCCTTTGAGATGCTAGAATACCCAAGAAATATTCCTTCGTCAGTCTTGGGTGCAAACTTACTTGGGCGATCCTTACTGTTCAGAATAAAGCATGTACTGCCAAAAATTCTCAAACGACCAACATTTGGAATCTTGTTGTGCAACAATTCATAAGGAGTTTTCGAATGTCGTTTGACCACCAATGATCTGTTCTATGTGTAACATGTTGTATTGATGGCCTCAGCCTAGAAATGTAATGATATCTTTGATTCAGCAAGCATGGTGCGTGCAGCTTCGATTAGTGTGCGATTCTTTCTTTCAGCAATTTCATTCTGTTGAGGTGTGTATACAGCTGAAAAATTCAGAACAATCCCATTCTCTTCACAGAAGTCCTCAATAGTTCTGTTTCTAAATTCAGTACCATGATCACTTCTTAGCTATTTGACATGAATATCGTACTGACGATTCATTATTGTGATGAAGCTAATTATGATCTCAGCAGTTTCACTCTTCATAGATAGAAAGAATACCCAAGTAAAACGTGTATATTCATCCACAATTACAAGAGTGTATTTCTTACCACTGATACTTGGAGTGCTGACTGGACCAAAGAGATCCATGTGAAGCAACTGAAATGCTTTGTTGATCTGATCACAGTGCTTTGATTTGTGAACAGACTTCTTTTGTTTTCCTTTCTCGCAAGCATGACAAACTTTGTCTTTCACATAGCTAATCTTAGGCAACCCTTTTGCTAGTTGCCCTTGTGCTAGTTTGCTCATATTTTTGAAATTCAGATGAGATAACCTTTTGTGCCACAACCAATGTAGTTCTTTGACTGACTGTGAGATAAAGCATACATCTGAGGGAGAAGTAACTGAATTGAAATCGAGAACGTACATGTTATCTATTCTCTTGGCTTGAAGGACTTCAGTGCCTTCTTTGTTTCTGATAGAACACTTGTATTTCTTGAAAAGAACAGAATAATCTGCATCGCACATCTGACTTATGCTTATCATATTATGCTCAAGTCCGGTGTCATGAGAGATATTCTTGATATGAATAACACCTTTCTTCAATTGACCGTAGGCATCTGTTTTTCCACATTTTCCTCCACCAAATATAACTTGTGGACCATCGACTATAGTAACTTTTGTTAGTAACGATTTGCATCCAGTCATGTGACGGGAGCATCCACTGTCAAGGTACCAGGTGTTATTTCCTTAACCATCCTGCACAAGTTAACGAAGAATTAAACCAATTTGTGAACCCACCTGCTGATGGGCTCAGAAGAAGTATAACAAGTAGCAACAGGTGAATCACATGTTTTGGCTTCATGACCTCTAATACCACATTTATAACATTTACGTGTGGATTTGGTATCCTTTTGACGTTTGATATTGCTTTTCTGAGTATTGGATCTAGTTAACTCTTTTAACTGATTCATCATTATCTTCAGTGTTGATTCAAATTTTTGTAATTTGCCCAACCTTTTTGATTTTGGCTTTTCAGACTGATGGCTTTGAGTTTTCGATCTTTTGTAGTTTTGATTTTGTACTGAAGGATTAGTTTCAAGTGGAACTTCAGCTATCAGAGATTCAGTGGTGATGTGAATTGAAGTGGATTTAGTTTTGGTGGAAGCTATGGGTTTAGATTCAGTGACAATTGTAAGTTCAGATTCAGCGAGATTGGAAAATTTTTGCTGACAATCATTCTGATTTTCAGACAAGTTATCGGAAGACAACTGAATGTTTCGGATTTCAGAATTTGTTTCCTCATTGAACTCAGGAATTTCACTAGCTGCCTTAGTAAATCTTTTATTTGGCATATCTGAGTTTCCTATGTTTTCACATGTGAACTCACTGAAAAACATTTCATCAACATTTTTGCACTTTTTACTGAATGAGGCAGCTTCTTTGATTTTTCCCCAGCTCTTTCTCTCTGAATGATCATTTGATGATTGATGCTCTCAAAGGCGAGTTTATTAGGACTGAGCCAGAGATTAATGATGGACTGATGATCTTTGAGTTTATCGTTTGTTAAAGATAGCTCAGCTTTGGCCATTTTTAGTTCATTTGTTAACACTTCTAGATGACATTTCAAGGCAAAGGACTCTTGAACAAGAGTGTCATTCTCAGTTTCAGTTTCCTGAATTAGGTTTTGTTGATCAGAAAAGATTTTCTTGATTTTGTTTTGTTCATCATGTGCATAAATTAAATCAGACACTAAATAAGCAAACATATCATTTTTCTCATTACACTCATAGTTCTTAAAGTTTAATACCTTGTACATCATAGAGGAATTCCAACCCTCAGCTGAACTCAACCTTTCAGCAGTAGCTAGGTCTTTCTTGAACTGGCTCTCAGTATCCATCAGACACATGTAGGGCTGAGCACACCCTGAGAATTCTTCAGCAAACATAGCTTTTTTAGACTCTTGATCATCATCGGATGTTTCAAAGTCAGTCCAATTCAGTTTTTCAGCTATCATTGCCTTCTCTTTCTTCTTTTCAGTTGAACTTTGATTTTTCAGCTTCAGTGCCTTGTACTTAGACTTGTACTTGTCAGCCTTAGATGGATAACTCTTAGATGAGGATTTGACAATACAGTTAGCAGCGAAGTGGCCAAGCTTACCACATTTGTAACATTCCAGCTTTGATTTATCAGTGGTGGATTTGAAGCTTCCTGACCCTTGATCATTAGTTTTGGCCTTGAATTTTAAGAACTTGTTGAAGTTCTTCATTATGAAAGCTCGTTCAACCTTGAACTCTGGATGACCCTCTTCACCTTCAGCTTCCCAGTCATTCTCTGTCTCCGTGTCGGAATCTTCAGTGAATTGTTGAGCTGATACTTCAGTTTCTGCAACTAGAGCTAAACTCTTCTTAGCTGATCTCTTCAGCTCTTGTTTCTGAGCTCTTGTTTGCTCATCATTCCGTAATATGCCATACAGTTTTCTCATGTCCAATTTTTTTAACTTATTATTGGTCCTGAGAACGAGACACATAGTATCCCACTCACTAGGGAGAGCATCCAGAAATCTATTGAGAATTTGGATCTTCTCTCTCTGAACACTAGCCTCTAACATGTCATTTAACAGACAAGTAAACCTAGTATAAACTTCAGTGAGAGTCTCATATTCTTTATAGCAAAAAATTTTGTACTTCCTGATGACATTCGTCCTTTTGTTCTCCTTCACCTCTTCAGTTCCTTCGAATGCTATACACAAGGTTTCCCACATATCCTTTGCAGTTTTCAGATTAGAGATTGTATGATAGACATCATTGGGAAGTGAGATAGCAATGTTGTTTCGAATCTTAGCATCCAAGTTTACCTGTCTTCTGTCTTCATCAGTCCACAGGTTCCTCGGTTTAGGAAGAGGTTCCAGTAGATCACCTTCTTCACTCATAAGCGAAATGGTTTTTGGAATGATAGGACCATTTTCTAGAACAGACAGAGACATGGTATCCAGGTTTTCGAGATAGAGAAGCATTCTTCCTTTCCAGCTGGAAAAATTTTCGGAGGAGAACTTTGGTGGCTTACCAGAAGACCCATTGTCGTTATAGTCAACTTTAGACATCTCGGCATATCTCAAATTATAGAAGAATTTTAACCTGCTCTGATACCAATTGTTGTTCACAAATTGTGAATAATACTAACTTAAAGAAATATTAAGTGCGGAAATAGTAATTATAAGAACAGTGAGAAATGTCTAAGGTTGTTAATATTGATATAACAAACTTACAGACTGGAATTTAAGAAGAACAGACTTCTTAAATTCAATAGAAAACTCAAGAACAAACTTGAAAGAAAATACTAGCACAAAGCTATAGCTATCTGAACCTACAGAATGAGCAAGCCACTCTTCTCAACAAAGAGAAGAGTATTTATACATTTTCCTTATCAATCCTAGCCGTTGAAATAGTGACACACGTCACAATCTTGTAGACTAATAAGTAACAGATTTCCTCATGCAAAACCATCTTGAAAGTGACAGTTGATGACGTCACCGAGGGGACCATTTGCTGAAGACAAACTTCAGTAAACCTTCACTGAAAGTTTCAGTGATGAAACTTTCAGCCCTTCAGATGAACATTATTTAAGTTGATGAGGCAAATCTTCAGATAGCTTCTTTTGCTGAAATCTTCTTTAAAAACTACAGCGCTGATGGAATGTAAACAAATCAAGACTAACACTCTCTCTACGTGAACACATATTGAAGACTCTTGTGGTCCGTGCAGACCATGTCATGATCGGATATTACCAAATATCAATAACAAGAATTACCTTTAGAATTAAATCAGAGTTGTTTAAAGATAATCTTTCAGTTTGATCACAATCAACTAAGAAGTTGCGGAATCACACTTAATTGATGTTTAAGGTTTTATCAAAAGAACAATTTAATCAATCAACACGAGAAAATACTTTCAAATATCAAGATGTTTATTAATAATCAACGATGATTACATTATTCACCAGCACCTCTAATCTAACTCTTTTGTTAGACGAAGAACACAACTTGTTCTTAGGTTTCTATGAAAGTTAGAGGTTAACACACCTTTAGAAAACAAATTAACAATAAAGTATGAATGCGTAGATTGCTATGCTAAATAAAATTCTATATCTAATATATATAGACTCTTGATCCTCCTTGAATAGTTAACAGTTAGGTAATCTTCTATCTTCCGAGATAATCTTCATAATCTTCAAACTTGATCAAGATATACTTCAAATCCACAAAGATAGCATTTTCCATAAATAGCTCAACAACAACTGTTTTGTTGAATAAACAGTTCTGAATTTCTTCTAACAGTCTTCACTTTAAGTTCTTCTAACAGTTGTGTATAACTGAACTAACAGTTCTGATCTTTTGTACTAACAGTTGTAAAACTTTCAGCAACTGTTAGTTACAACTGTTTTCACTGATTACTCTAACAGTTTTACTTTGCATGTCCAACAGTTTCAATGATTTAGCAAATTTCCCAACAATCTCCCCCTAACTTAAAGTTGAACAATACACTTAAGTTGTTTGTTTTATAGGGTTCAGCAGCTTTGCTTTACCATGTTCAACAAATTCAAAATCAAACCACTGAGTGTGTCCCTTTCCCATCACCATATGATAAACTCTTGACTTATCATATACTTTCATAGAACTTATTGGGAAGGTTTCATCACTTATCAAAATAGGCATTATCTCCAGTGGATTGCAAATGCTCTTTAGATGCCTCATCAACACTCTTACTTCAATCTGTGTCGCATCTTCATACTTGCTCACTCCATAATCATACATCTCTTGAACATCCCTTCTTGTAATGCTACCCATCAGTTGTAAGAAGCTGGTATAACTTTCAATTGGTTCCAATTCTCTGACAATAGTAACTCCTTTCTTTCGAGTTTCCCATCTTAACAATTCGAATCTCCATTCAGTAATGTGGGATTTTTGGCCTAGCTGCTCTACTTCTAACTTGTCAATTCTTTCTTCAACCTCTACCCTGAGTCTATCATGAAGAATGGTTTTTACCATGCCTGCTTATGCTGTTTGAGGCTGATCTGTTTGTTTTTCCTTCTCAACTGTTGGCTTGGGAGGTGGAACTATTTTCTTCTTTTCAACTTTCTTTCTTTTTACTCCCTTACTAGGTTTCTTAGCCCTTTCTTCTTCCTCAATCTCCTTTGTAAAATCAGCAGCTAGCTTTTGAGCTAATTCAAGATCTTTCTTCTCTTGCAGTTCAAACTCAACAGCCATCCTTTGAGCTAACTCATGATCACACTCCTCTTGTTGTTATTTTGAAAGTTTTAATTTGGGAAATTCCACAACAATCTCCTTACCCTTACCTTGCACAGAAGGCATCTCCTTTTCCACTGCTTTTTCAGAGATATTAATTCTTTTGAATCCTGGCTTTGGAGCAATAGGTTTCAAACTTGAAGATTTACCATCCATCTTCAATCTTTTGTTTCATCTGAAATGCACTGCAGTTTAACATTTGAGCACACACATCAATCAAATAATCTTGCTTCACCTTTGACCAAGATCCGAAAACTTCAGTAGTTGGATAGTCCCCAGACATAATCATTTGATTAATCAAAACTCTATCAACTGCTGACAATTTTTCTTCAACTGTTTGAGCACTTGGTGCAACTGTTTTCTCACTTGGTTCAACTGTTTTCTCTGTAGGCTCAGCAACTGTCTGTACAATCTCAGCAACTGTTGGATGACTTGGTGCAACTGTTTGTTGTTGAGCAGGTACAACTGTTTGTGGCAAAACTGTTTTCTCCCCCTTTTTGATTGGAACAGTTAGAGGGGGTCTAGCACCAGCAGTGAACTATTGTAACACTTGATCATGAAACTGGATCACAGTATTAGCCTTTGTCTAATACTCTGTCAAAAATTTAATTTGCTTGTCTTGCTTAATGATAAGCTCATTATGTTTTACCAACAGCTTATCTTGCAAATAATTTCTTTAAATACATGTATGCCCCAAAGAATGGTACAAAATTTGAATCCGTCAATGCCTTTTGTTTCATACTAGCCTCAATGTCAGGGAGTGTTCCCCCTGTGAACATATCACTGGCAGAAATAACTGGTGTGTCACTCCTAGAAGATTCCACACCAGTACCCCTCTGTTCTTGGTACTGGGGATTTCCAGAAGATGTTGGAACAGCTTCTGTTGCCATGGCTCAGGACTTAACGATGTTAACACTTTCCTGCTCACCCCTTGCGGATGAAACAGTAGTGCCAGCCTCAAACACCACATGATCACTCTCCCATGGGGTGATCACCTCCTCAGTGTGCCTGGGAGACAGCACAAATCGGGGATTAAAGAGTTTAGTAAAAACTGCACAAATCGGGGATACATCAAAAAGAGACCATATTTAGTCCCAAGATGTTTTACCATGCCATCAAATATCATTTTAGAAAAGTTGAAAGAATGGTTATTTGCCAGACAGATTAAGGCCAGAGCAATATTGCTCCCAAATTCATTCCATCCAGTTCTTTTAGGGCTTATGCATTGTTGAAGAGTGTGAATCAAATATTTCCAATGCCAACAGAATTGCCCTTTATAAAAGGTACCCTTTCCCCTAGGGCCCTCATATCCCAGCTTAACAAGCTCATCATGCAGATATTCCAAAGAAACAGAATCAGAATACTCACCTACGAGATCATCAAGTTGAAGGTATTGTCGTATGATACTCTCAGAGATAGAAACATCAGTAGCATCAACTTTGGAGTCAATCCATTTCACTCCATTTTCTTCTCTCATAGAAGCATTCTTCCAGAACTGATCGATATGCGCAGTATAAATGGTGGGATTGATGGTCAAAGCATGACGTAGATTTGAAAGTGAAACATAGTCAATCACAACGTGAAAAGCACTAAGATCATCGGGTTTCAACAGAAAAGCAAGCATGTTATGTTCCTTAACGAATGGAAGGGGAGCCATGGCGATTTGCGAGTGACTTTCTAGGGTTTTAGCGTTTGAAAGGAGTTTAGTAAGCGTAAAGAAAACTGTGAGGAGGGAATGACTTATATATGTTACGCATATTCAATGCAATTCAAATTTCCTCAAAGTCCCTGCAAAGACTAAAATACCCGTTGAAAGAAATTAACAGTTAAACAAAAAGAACTAACAGTTGAGAACTGTTTTCTTAATAAACTACAACTGTTACTGAAAAGAAAGACTTCCCCTTGAATGACCATGCAGTTTTCCTAACAGCTGTGGACTCCATGTACTAACAGTTGAAAACTGTTAGTTGCATTATGAATAGCTTCCTCTTGAACACTTACACAAACAGTTGTTAGACCGAATACTAACAGTTTCAAACTGTTAGAAAGAGAAAACACAAAAACACAAAAACCCAATCAAACATGTGATTCTAAGTTATTCTAAGTTAATCATTCCAATATTTGAGATCAGAAAGTTGAATCTGCTTACATCAAATGCTTTAGTGAACAGATCAGCTAACTGATCATCAGTGTGGACTTTCAAAACCTTGATTAACCGTTTCTCATTGAAAGCTCTTATAAAATGAAACCTTATCTCTATGTGCTTTGTTTTAGAATGCTTGACAGGGTTGTTAACAATACTAATAGCACTGGTGTTATCAACATAGATAGGTGTATTCAAGAGAGTCATACCATAATCCAGAAGCTGATTCTGGATCCACAAAACTTGTGAACAGCAACTTGATGCAGCAACATATTCAGCCTCGGCTGTTGAAGTGGAGACTGTTGTTTGTTTCTTGCACTGCTATGATACTAACCTGGAGCCAAAGAACTGACATCCTCCAGAAGTTGATTTCCTGTCAACATTAGCTCCTCCATAGTCACTGTCAGAGTATGCCACCAATTCAAAAGGTGAATCCTTAGAATACCAAAGACCCAGTTTTTGTTGGCCTTTGAGATACCTAAAGATCCTCTTTACAGCAAATAGGTGTGACATCTTTGGGCTGCATTGAAACCTGGCACAAACACACACAGCAAACATGATATCTGGTCTAGAAGCAGTTAAGTACATTAAATAACCTATCATAGACCTATACAGGTGTACGTCTACATCCTCCCCCTCAGGATCTGCTCCCAACTGTTTGTGTGTTTCCATTGGAGTACTGGCCAGCTTCACATCTTGATAACCAAACTTGTCCAAAATGTCCTTGACATACTTTGACTGACTAAGAAATATACCTGATGGCTTCTGCTTTACTTATAATCCCAAGAAAAATGTAAGTTCTCCCATAGAACTCATCTGAAATCCCTTATGCATTATGCCTTCAAACTCCTTGCACAGACTGTCATCAGTGGATCCAAAGATTATATCATCAACATAGATTTGTACAAGCAAAATCTTTGTTTTAATAATCTTTGTAAATAGTGTCTTATCGATAGTGCCTCTCTTAAAACCATTCTGAAGTAGATATGATGTTAATGTCTCATACCAAGCTCTAGGAGCCTGATGTAATCCATACAAAGCCTTATCTAACCTATATACCTTATCAGGATATTTTGGGTCTTCAAAACCAGGTGGTTGACACACATATACCTCCTCATCAATAGTTCCATAGAGAAATGCTGATTTGACATCCATTTGATACACCTTGAACCCTTTAAAGCTTCCAAAGGCAAGGAACAGTCTAATTGCTTCTATCCTTGCAACTGGTGCAAAGACATCGTCATAGTCTATTCCTTCCTCCTGTGTATAACCCTGTGCAACTAGCTTAGCCTTATTCTTGATTACAATGCCTCTCTCATCCTTTTTATTCCTAAACACCCACTTGGTGCCAATGGCCCTCTTGCCTCTTGGAAGATCAACTAACTTCCAAACTTGCTGAATCTGGAACTGTAAGAGTTCCTCTTGCATTGCTTCCAACCATGAAGGGTATTTTAATGCCTCTACTGCTTTCTTAAGTTCTATCTGTGATAGAAAGCAGGTATTCACATCAAGCTGTTCTAGATCCACACCACTATGTTCACCTTGCAGCATACCCCTAGTTCTGACAGGAGTGATGGGATCACCTATAATCTGCTCTATGGGATGGTCCTTGTGAATTCTTAAGTTGGGGATGTTTTCTTCAGTCAGTACATTCCCTAAATTAGACAAATCAACCTCAGATCCACTCTCATTCCCAGAAGTATTACATACCTGATCTGCAACGGTTTGTTTGTCAGATTCATTGTTTTGTTGGAGATCGGGAGATTCCTTATCCTTTGAAGGTTCAACATCATCATTCCTTGGACTAACAGCATTTGAAGAGTCATTTTGAAACAAAGGAATCATTACAAAGTCTTCAGTGGCTTTGTTTCTACCAACAGTTGTTGGACTTGAGCTAACAGTTTCAGAACTGTTTGAGACAGTTGGTGGATTTGCACTAACAAGTAGGAAAACCTGCAACTGTTTCTGTAGAAAGCTCAAAAGACAGAGAGTTAGACAATGCATCAATATCAAATAACCAATCAGGACCATTTCCTGCAACATTGACTCTATTTTCATTAAAGGACACATTCATATTCTCTTCTATGATCCTAGTGACACTATTAAAAACTCTATATGCTTTACTCTGAGTGGAGTATCCTACAAAGAATCCTTCTTCTGCTTTACTCTCAAATTTGCCTAATTGTGACTTGGTATTAAGAATAGTGCAGGGACATCCAAATGGTTTGAACAATTTGATCAAAGGTTTTCTTTTAAGGAACAATTCATAAGTAGTTTTCCCTTTGGACTTTACTACTTGGACTCTATTCTGAACATAGCAGACAGTGTTCACTACTTCTGGCCAGAAGGTCATTGGGAGCCTAGAATCAACTAACATAGATCTAGCAGCCTCTATCAAAGTCGTATTCCTTCTCTCAGCCACTCCATTCTGTTGTGGAGACCTAGGTGCACTAAACTGCCTTTCAATCCCTTTTTCCTCACAAAAACTGTTTAACTCATAGTTATTAAACTCAGAACCATTTTCAGATCTAATGACTTTCACTTTCAAATCAGACTGATTCTCTATCCTAAGAATAAGAGACTTAACTAAAGCAGCAGTTTCATCCTTAGTTCTAAGAAATTGAACCCATGTAAATCTAGTGAAGTCATCAACTATGACTAAACAGTAGGCTTTCTTCCCTATACTGACCACAGAAGTAGGACCAAAGAGATCCATATGCAACAGTTGTAAGGATGCAACAATGGAAGAAACTTCTTTGGAATTATAAGAAGTTTTGTGTTGCTTGCCTTTGAGACAAGCCATACAATGATCATCACATGAGAATTCCTTTTGGGGCAAACCTCTTACCAGATTGTTTTTAGCTAACAGATTCATGGTTTTAAAATTCATGTGACACATCCTTCTATGCCAAATGGCAGACTCATCATGAGATGCCTTTGATAGTAAACAACTTAATACATTCTGTTTAGAAACCTTTTGAGTGTCCAAACAGTACACATTATCCTTTCTAGGTGTTCTTAAAAGAACATTCTTTTCATCGACTTTAAAATCTTTTGAAAGGATAATGCATTATGTGTCTGTGAACAGGACTTTGTTTCCATGGTCACAGATTTGAGATACACTTAACAGATTGTATTTGAGTTGTTCAACAAAGAAAACATCATTGAAAGTAAGTGTACCTGCCTCTACAGCTCCCTTACCAGTGATTCTTCCTCCCTTAGCATTTCCTCCAAATGCTACATGTCCTCCATTGATTCTTCTGAAATCCTTCAAGCAGTGTGGATTTCCAGTCATGTGCCTTGAGCATCCACTATCCACATGCCAAATTTCTCCTTGATTGGCCCTATGAATGCTCTGCACAAATAAAACTTAGTTAGTAGCAGGAAGTACCCAGGCCATGCAGGTCTTGGGCACACCATTTAAATCATAATACTTAAACAAAGTTTGAGACTTCTTGATTTCATCACAGTTAGACTTCTCTATCCTGTGTGAAGAGTATTTAGTGACAACATGTGGTTTCCAAATGTTGTGATTAATAGTTGAGCCTTTTGAACAAACAGTTTTTGATTTAGGTAAAACAGTTGAGTCAGTTTGTGACTCAGTTTGATTAACAGTGTTGGCCCTTTCAGAAACTGTGTGTTTCGGAAATTTCACCCAAGCAAAACCAACAGTTTTTGGTTTTGGCCTAACAGTTGTGGAACTGTTAGCCTGTTTTCTGTAACTTGGCAAACCAACAGTTTTTGGTTTTGGCCTAACAGTTGTGGAACTGTTAGCCTGTTTTCTGTAACTTGGCTTCTGGGTGCTATCGATCTGTGGGTTATAATAACTGTTGTGAGCTAAGTGATTTGCTCTCCCACATATATAGCACCTTTTGGTTTTGACTATAGGCAAACCAGTTCTTTGTTCCCAAAACTGGTTCCTATTTCTTTGATTTTCTCTCACAAGTGCTGAAGGAGGAAATTTCTGCACACCATGTTGTTTGCATGTGCACACAGGCACTTCAGTATGCCTTTTCACAGATTTGAGCTGAAACTTTGTCTTTGAAGCTTCCTTCTTTGGCTTCTCAATTCCAACTTCACCTACCTTCTCCTTTTCCTTGGTCTTAATACTAACAGCTGAGGTTTTTGGGTTAGAACTGTTTGGGTTCTGTTTGGAACTGTTGGTGTAATTTTCAGGACTGTTTGCAGCAGTAGTGTAACTGTTTGTAGAATAAACAGGTTTGAAAGGTTTTGTTTCACTGGTGGAGGGTTCAGAGGTAGCTTTTACAAACATCACAGGTTTTAAAGATGATTTTGGTGCTGTAGGTTCACAACAGATGTGATTTTCAATAGGAATATTTTCTTCTTTCTTCACTACTTCATCATTCTCATCATCACTCACTTCATGCACAAATCCTTCCTCTTCACTCTCTAAATTTGGATCAGCTGACTTTAAGTCTTCTCCCAATGGTTCAGTAACATACCTATCAGCTACATCAGACATGGGAGTTATGTAGTTGTGATTATATGGAGGTGGGGTTTGCTTGTATCCTAAACCTGTTTTAACCTTATCTCTGATTTGTGATTGTATCAAGGTTTCAAGCTTAAAGTTTGTTGCTTTGAACATACTCAAATCCATATCTACGCCTTCTAACTTCTTTGTTAGCTCATCAATCCTACTCTCTTTCTCACTCAGCTTTTTCTTAAGATTATCAATTTCTTCCTGAAGCTGCTCCTTCTCCCACTTATGATACTTTCTATCATAGTCTATTTGCAGTTCATTTGCCTGATAATCTTTGATTTTCTTTTCAAAGCTTTCAATGACAGCACTAGATTCATATCTTCTTTCCTCCATTATGCTCAGAGCAGCACACACCTTTTTGTTGTGCTCCCTGAACCTTTTTACTATAGCTCTACATTCACCAGGGCATAGTTTAGAAGATACCTGTGTGTCTTCTGATTCTGGTGAAGTCAGCTTGATGGAGGAGTCAGTCAAAGCCACCAGTGCCTTGTTTTGAGTAGCTTCCTCTGCTTGATCACTCCAATCATATCCATAGCCATCCTGTGAGACCAATGCTGATGACGTTTGATTGGGTCTTTGTCCTTGACTCTGAACTTGTCCACCAGATCTGCATTCCCTGGCAAAGTGACCAGACTGTTGACATTTAAAGCATTTAACTTTGGATTTGTCAAAACCAGCCTGACCATTAGCCCTGAAGTTCATGTTTTGTCTGCCAGTTCTTTTAATGAATCTTTTTGCTCTAACAGTTAACATGGCCATTTGCCACTTGAGATCCATCTCCTCAAGATCATCAGGATGCACTTGTTCAAGATCCTCATTGGTGAGGGTTGAATTGGCATGGCTAGCAAGAAATGCTTCAAGCACTTCATCAGGGGTGTTCACATCTAATCCAACAGCAGAACTGGTACCTGCACACACATCAACAGAATTAGATAAAGAATGGTTTGAGTCCATACCTGAGGATGAAAGGAGAGCAGCATTGTGACTAGGAATTACAGACTTTCTTTTTCCCTCTATCTCTCCTTCAAACACAACCAAACTGTTGTATAGATCATCTAATTCTATATCTTCCAATGAGTCTTTAGCCCTCCATTGTGCAGCATAGACAGTCCATTCTTCACCCAAGGACCTAAGGAACTTTCTATTGATCTCATCTTGCTCTAGTCTAACTTTGGCACTCTCAAGTTGACTAACCAGCTTATAAAACCTATCAAAAAGTTGGGTTAAACTTTCATTCTTCCCACTTGAAAAGTTTTCATAAGCCTGTTTAAGAAGGTCCCTTTGGTTCCTTTTGGAACTAGCATTCAATGCAAATCTCTTTTCTAAGGCAACCCAAAGTTCGTGTGCATCTTCAAACTTCTTGACCTGATGCTGATATTCGTTGGGAATAGCAATCTGAAGGATGCTAAGGGCTTTCATCTCAATCATCCTTTCTTTCTTCTCAGCATCTGTTCTTGGTGGTGATTTCTTCTTTGGTTTTCCTGTTTCATCTAAATCAACAGCAGTAATGGGGTCCTTTTCTATGATTTCCCAAACAGCATAGTCCATTAATTGGACATGTTGCTTGATTCTTAGCTTCCACATCTCAAACTCAGTTGGTTTAAGCATGGGAACTCTAAAGTTTGACCCAGATCCAGTATTATCAGAAGATCCAAAAGACTCCATTGCAGTAATATGAATGAAAAACACACGAGAAGATTTAGACAAACTTTAAAAAGCAAAACACAGCAGATCTGTGAAAAACCTTCAAATAGTGATCAAATGAGCCTTAATGAAAAGGCTCTGATACCACTTGTCAGGATCGGATATTACCACATATCAATAACAAGAATTACCTTTAGAATTAAATCAGAGTTGTTTAAAGATAATCTTTCAGTTTGATCACAATCAACTAAGAAGTTGCAGAATCACACTTAATTGATGTTTAAGGTTTTATCACAAGAACAATTTAATCAATCAACACGAGAAAATACTTTCAAATATCAAGATGTTTATTAATAATCAACAATGATTACAATTTTCACCAGCACCTCTAATCTAACTCTTTTGTTAGACGAAGAACACAACTTGTTCTTAGGTTTCTATGAAACTTAGAGGTTAACACACCTTTAGAAAACAAATTAACAATAAAGTATGAATGTGTAGAATTGCTATGCTAAATAAAATTCTAGATCTAATATATATAGACTCTTGATCCTCCTTGAATAGTTAACAGTTAGGTAATCTTCTATCTTCCGAGATAATCTTGATAATTTTCAAACTTGATCAAGATATACTTCAAATCCACAAAGATAGCATTTTCCATAAATAGCTCAACAGCAGCTGTTTGTTGAATAAACAGTTCTGAATTTCTTCTAACAGTCTTCACTTTAAGTTCTTCTAACAGTTGTGTATAACTGAACTAACAGTTCTGATCTATTGTACTAACAGTTGTAAAACTTTCAACAACTGTTAGTTACAACTGTTTTCACTGATTACTCTAACAGTTTTACTTTGCATGTCCAACAGTTTCAATGACTTAGCAAATTTCCCAACAGACCACACATTTGGTACCATACAGAGAATGCTACCATAGTCTGGACACGAAAACTACAACAGTCAACTTCAGATCGTGGGTCGGAGAATTACCTTCATGGGGTTTCAATTGCCGTGAAGCATAGGCAATCACTTTATCACGTTGCATCAACACGCACCCAATCCAGAACACGAAGCATCACAACAAACAACAAAATCTTCAGATTCTTCGGGTAAAGAAAGAACTGGAGATTCACACAACAACCGTTTCATAAACCAAAACTCTTGCATCGAAACCCACAATAGACACAAGGAGAAGGGAAATAGGAAAACTATTCCCATTGACATCAATAACCACTTGAGGAACACTAACAGTAACTAAAACTACTTTACAACTAGCAAAATCTACTTCAAGTGGCTCGGTTAACACAGATATAGGCATTCGCAGTTTATCACAGAAAGCTACAGATACAAAAGAACAAGCAGCTTTAGAATCAAATAATACACATGTTAGGGCAGAATTAATAAGAAAAGTATCCGTTATCATGTCATCATCAGTATTCGCCTCCTCAACTATCATTTGACTTCCCACCTACAATAGATTGTCCTTTAGAAGGACTCGACTTCGAGTACTGCGGGAACTTCCTCTTGTGACCCTCACTAGCTTTGTCACCTTCACCGTGTAAATGATCACCTTCTATCCGTCGAGCGACTTCAAATGCTTGATACCAGCTGCTTTAACGTAGGGTCAATACTCTACTGGAAACATACTAACAAACTTGCAAACTTTTGCAGCTTCATCCGACACCAGATGAGGAATAAACCTCACCTTGTCAATAAACAAGTGACTAAGATCATCCACAGGCTTATCACCCTTACGGAGAGCGTTAAACTCCCTTTCCATTCTCTCCATATCGTAATATGTACAATACTTTTTCATCACTTTCTCAGCAAATTGCTCCCACGTCAATGCTTCTAGTACCTCTTTACTCACCGAATCTTAGAAAGTATCCCACCAAAACGTGGCTCACCACTTCAACATCCGTACCGCATATTTAACACGGTACTCAGGTTCGCAATCACACGATTCAAATGCCTGATCTGTCGCTCGTCGCTCGGACATTCTACGTCAACTTACTATACACACGGAAACAACATTTAATACGTCACTAATCCAACAACTACTAACACTACAAGTTGTTAGTCCCAAGTGATTCAGGTATCAAGATCTAATGTATGGAACAATGGCAATTAATCTAAATGTATAGAGAAAAGATGAAAACACCATGAAAACACACACTTAAGCCCTTGATTAATGCCAAAGTCCACCTAATGACAATTAGTCATTAGGATTATATACCCCCAAGCGTATTTACATTTTCGGCCCTAAGTTTGTATTTTAATACAAACTTCACCTAGAATTTAATCTTCTATTCTATACAATATTTTAGGTCTAACAATCTCCCCCTTGTATAGAAAATAGAATATTTGGTCTTTTCAGCATCATACAAACTCTAACAATCTCTCTTACAAATATGCAGCTCTCTTGCTGCATTCTTTAAAAGATTTAGGAGACATGAATTGAAAGATTTCTTTTTGAATCTTATTCTTTGATTGGATGTCTTCAGAGTGCCTTCTCATCTTGAAAATTAGACTCTTCAATTTTCAGAATAGTCTTCACTTTAAAATCTTGATGAGAACTTGAATCTTTAAACTTCATAGTAACATCATTTTTCTTGTGATTTTCGGACTTGCACCAGTAACATTAGGTTTTTCAACCTTTGGTTGTATGAACGGTTTATTTTGAAGTGTTTTTCAGCAAACACGGTCTTGAGCCTTTAAACAAAATGATTCGGGAAGAATAATCATTCTCTCCCTCTTGAATGTAGCTCTGGATCTGGTTTATTTCATCAGAACTTCTTGAATTTTCAATTAAGCACTTTTACTGTTATGAACTTGAAGTCTTTCACTTTGTAAACACATATCTTTTCTTCATTGTTCTTTGCTCCCCCTTGACTTGACAAGTAATGATTTTTGAAGTTTAACTCTCTTTGTCTCTCTCTGCCTCAACACATGACTCTAACCTTCTTGTACCAGCTCAAAATCAACCGAATTAAGTATACAAAATTTCTCCCCCTCATGATGATCAGAATTCTTCATGAGAATCATGAAATATGCATTTGACTTGATTTTTTCATGAATAGATAAACACTTGAAGCTTGGAATCCGCATCATGAGGATAAGTTGATCTATCTGTGAATGAGTCACTACAATGATATAACAATTAAAGTATCTGAGACAGTCTTTAGGGCACCGTCTTAACGTTCCCGTGGTATAACACCGAGATCACATAGAGTCTCGTTAACAAAACAGTTTAAAAAACTGTGTGACCTATGTTCAGAACTGGCATAACGTTGATTCTGGTAGGATTTCCATCTAATCATCGTGAATATCAAATAAGATATCACTCCAAGATGTTCCGGTAGTCATGAAAAGACTAGATACACTTAATATTTCTACATGTGTCCTAAGGACTGAAATTTATATTGGAATAAGTTCTAGACTCTTATAAGTGCATGAAAGAAGTCGGGGACCGGAGTAGTTGTCCTCCTTGTTTCAATATCAACAATATCTCTCCCAGTGAGATGTCAATAGAAATGTGCTAATTCTCCGTATGAAGTGAGAAACAATCATCTATTAAGAGATAATTAAGTAGCTGGGTGGGGTTATTGCATTGCATCACTGGGTCCATGCTTTCTAGTTCAATACCAAATCTCAACGAATGAGATCCAGTAGCAGATGTAGCTACCCAGATGTATACTAGTAGGTAAGGATCTTGTTGTCCTTTTGATCATGTTTTACCCACAGCTCTCTAACTCTTTTTCAACTTCTCCCTTAAACTCACTTTCCGAATTGATGTATGTATCTCTAGTTGGATAGACATGGACACTTTTTATCTTTCACAACCGATATGAGAAATCATAGTGATTAATTAACAAAAATGATTTCCAAGAAATTCGATGTTGAGAAGGATTGTCAAGGAATATTTGAACAATCAGATAATATGAACAATCAAGGAATTTTGACAAATGATATCACATAATGATTTGACAATATTAGCTCAAGATAAGTTGTTGATCAAATGCACCCCATATCTTGTTTCTAAGAGATTGTGTGCAGGGATAGTGTACATGTGTCATCATATCCATAAACATTGTGAGTCACTAAAGGGTCACACAGCTGCACAGCCAACTAATGAACCAGGAAACAATACGATATGTGTAAAAAAGATAATTAATAGGTGATTAATTATCGGGAAAAGAGAAAATAATAAATTGATAATTATTATTGAAAGGGAATATTAAATATTAATTAAATATTTAATATAATTAAGTTTTGGTTGGATATATATATTAATTAATAGTTTATTAATTAATAAAACAAAACTATAGGGTTTGTTTTGTAGATTGATCAAAGTATTTGATCACGGACCGGGCTTTAAGTTCTAAAGGCTTTAATCCAAGGGATTATCTATTTAAAAAGGATTAAACCTTAGTTTAACCTAATCATAATCGTAAGCAACTAAGAGAAAACAAAAGGACCTCTCTCTCTCTCTCTCTCTCTCTCTCTCCCTTTGCTCTCATTCGCCCAAACCACCATCACCACCATAAAGGTGGTCGATGGCAGCCCTAGCGGCGGTGGTAGGCGGCGGGGACCGGCAGTACAGAATCCCTGCGGTGGCTCCCTTTCCCCTAAGCGACACCACCTATAGCCAACCTCCCTTTGCGGCGAACCCATCTCGGCGGCTGTTTTTGGTGTATACACATACGGGGATCGTTTATTCTCGGGTATTGGTTTTTGGCGGTCTAGCAGCCAGGTTCACGGGTGCAGTATCTATACGTGTATCCCCCTCTAGCAGTTCAGGGTATACTTTCTTATCCTTATTTTATACTATTATGGGCTTATACACATAATATATTTGTTATAATCTTGATTTATTGTTTTGTTTCCCCACCTGATCCAGTTGTGATCTTGGGATGGGATTTACTTCTATTATATTCCGCTGTGCTTGTTGTACCCTGTAAATCCCTACAGTGGTATCAGAGACTTCTTCTAGGCTCGGTGGGGAACAAGTTTATCATGATTATATATATGTGTGAAAACTGATATTGTGGCTAAGATCAAGTTTCTGATCTGTTACCTGATAAGTTTTCCAGTTTTACTACTTTAATATTATATATATATATATATATATGTGTGTGTGTGTGTGTGTGTGTGTGTGTGTATGTGTGTGTGTGTGTGTGTGAAACTTTTGGTTTTGGTTTAGGATCAAGTTTTGATCTTTTTACCATTAAAAGTTTCCAGTTTGTTGTTTATATATAATCGTATATATTAACTGCATAAAACTTGGTATTTGGCCAAAAAGTAAAAGTTTTGATTTTTTAACCAATTAAAGTTTTCCTATTTATCTGTTTTTTAATGTTTATACATATATATAATGTGTGAAACTTGGTATTTGGCCAAAAGTCAAAGTTTTGACTTTTAACCGATTAAAGTTTCCAGTTTAAATGTCTTTTATATACATATATGTATAAATTGTGTTAAACTTGTGGTTATTAAAAGTTCAAAGTTTTTGAATTTTTTAAATCAAGTTTCCAGATTTATTATTATATATTTAATAATGCTGGCGTTTAACCTATGTGGTATTTTTGTTTGAGAAATATAACAAACGGCCCAGTATTGGCACAGGTTTGAGGCCCAGATTGGATGTTGAGGATTAACACAAAACCATTTTTTGTTTTGGTGTTAAAGATTCAAGTTTGAATCAACCCGGAATTATATATTTGTATTATGGTTATAATGCGTGTATTATTTAATTCTTGATACGTAATTGGTTGTTTATTGTTATTAAGCCAAATGCCTAAAACCTAGTTGATCACCTTGTGGTTGTTTATTTTTTTGTTTTGTGGTTGGTTTACATTTATTATTTATCCGGTGTGGTGAGGCATGTGTGTCACTTACAACACCTATTCAATTTTGTAAAAGTAGTAGTTTTAGCATACGTGCGTGACTTTGAATTATTATGTAATAGGGCATTAGTTTTTTATCAAAATTGTAATAGGTTAGCTTCATATTTGTAAATGTAACATTGGAGTCGATCAAGACAAGGAGCAAGACAAGGAGAGAGGATGCCATGGATGCTGGAGCCAGTGGGAGCATCAAGACTATCCATGCCATGTGTGTTGTTTGTGATCCATTTAGGGTTTGACCACATGGGTACTTGATTTTTAAGATGAAAAGTTTTTCACTTAAAAATAATAGATTTACAAGTTTTGTAAAACGATTAAAACTGGCAAAATGCTTTTGAAACAAATTAACCTTTTTTCAAAAATCTTAGACCAGTAGTGCTACCCATCTAATGGTACACCTTTCCTGCTCCCGGTACCTTAGTGTGTTGTCATACCCAAACCATGCACGCCGGGGTTCAAACCGATGTGGGGAGGGGGTCAAAGACTTTGCGATTCCCTCATGTGACGGGCCAGAGTTCACCCTGTCTTAGATGGTGAGGTCTATTTTGGTGATTCCCATATGTGATGGGACCAAAGTGCACTTAGGAGGACTAAATATGCACGAATTTTTGTTTCATTCGATGTACCAAAGATATAGGAGTCGTGTTTTGGTTTAATCATGATAGATATGGTTTATACCCACCAGAAATAACACAATGTCGGTGTTGTTATGCCCAAATCGTGCACCGGCACCTGTGAAATATGGATCCTATTCTAAAATAAATTTATTTAAAGGGTTATAAATTATTTTAGAGGAATTAAAAACTGAAACTTTTATTTCTTGCTTGTTACTGTAGATGTCAATTTTATCTGTTATACTGTGTTATTCACCTGAGGAGTCTTTAGCTTCATCATGCAAAAGTGGAAGATTTCAGGACCAAACTTTATGGTTGGGAAGTTGCACTTTAGGAACATCCTAAGGGCACATGGAAGGCTGTACACAGTTGACAAACCTCCTCTAGCACGACCTTACTATTCTGCTCAAGATGAAGAGTATGGTACATATTATAAGTATCTATCTGATGAATCTGACTTCATGTCAATTCTAATACTCTCCACAGAATCTGAGTTTTTGGATGAACTCAAGAATAAGTTTGTGTTTGAGGTCGTGCAAGACCTAGAGAAGCGCTTCAAGAACAGTGAGCGCTGTGGACGCTTTCTGCTCATGAAGGACAATCTTTCACAGAGGATGAAAGAAGGTCATTTGTTAAGTGATCATCTCATTAACATGAGAAGGTTGTTTGAGTGCTTTATGATTCTGGGATCACAGGTTAGTGAACATGAACTTGTGATGCTATTGGTCGGATCCCTAACAGATCGCTATCAGGCAGAGGTAGTGGACAAGTTTGGAGAACCAGATACAACAGTAGTTGGTATGCACGAGTTCTTAATGTGCATAGATGACCAGGTACACCCAAACCTCCTTGATACAACAATAGTTAACTCAATGGAGGAAGATAACTGGATTGATGAGCTACTAGACTTTGTTGCCCATCGGTAGCAAGGATATTTGCGAGCATTCACTCGACATTGATCAGCTGGACGCCGGTTCTACCGACGAGTAAGGAAGGTATCTTTATGATAGATTGTTTAGTTACTTCTTTTGAATAATGGGTACTCGATACCGGGTGTGGCCATCAAATTTGCAATCACTTCCAGGGATTCAAGAGGAGTAGGAAACTAAGGAAGGGGGACATGGACCTACAGGTAGGCGAAGGCTCCATTATTGGTGTTGTAGTTGTAGGAACTTATGTTCCTAGACTAATTAAAAATGTAATCTCGTATGATTTATTAATAGACAACGGTTTTACCTATCAGTCGGGTAGGAAAAACAATTTTGTGCTTTAAGGATGATTTATTTTATTTTAAAGCAAGTTCACAAAATGGTCTATACATGATAAATCTACAAGATGACAAGGAAATATATCATATAAGTAAAAGGTGAAAGGACACTTTGAACCAAACTTACCTTTGGCATTGTCAGCTCGGACAAATAAATAAGAAACGCATAAAGCAACTTCATGAAAATGGAGTTCTAGGATCATTTGATCTTGAATCAATTGATAATTGAGAATCTTGTTTGCCCAGCAAGATGACAAAGAAACTTTTCGACAACTTGAATGAAAGTTCAAAGAAAGTGCTAGAAATTATACACACAGATGTGTGTGGTCCTTTCAGTCAAGAATCCAGGGGAGGATACCGGTACTTCATTACCTTTACTAACAATTTCATTAGGTATGGTTGTGTGTATCTGAGAAGACACAAGTCTGCAAGTTTTGATTTCTTCAAACAGTTTCAGAATGATGTACAAAACCAGCTTGAAAAGAAGAAAAAGCTACTTCGGTCTGATCGGGGTGGTGAATATCTAAGTCAAGAGTTTGACGATCATCTAGCAGAATGTGGGAATGTTTCACAACTCACACCTCCATATACGCCACAGTGGAATAGTGTATTAGAAAGGAGGAATAGAACCTTGCTTGACATGGTTCGTTCTATGATGAGTCGAACTAGTATACCAATCGTTCTGGGGTCAGGCACTCGAAACGGCTCCTTTTGTGCTGAACCGAGTTCCAACGAAATCTGTGGAGAAAGGAAAGATACCGTTTGAGTTATGGACAGGTAAAAACCCCAATTTGTCTTTCATAAAGATTTGGGGTTGTGAGGCGTTCGTTAAACGACCGTTCACGGATAAACCCAAACCCAAATCAGATAAGTGTATCTTAGTGGGTTATCCTAAGGAAACCTTAGGATACTATTTCTATAATCCCGATAAAAACAAAGTATTTGTTGCTCGGTTAGGGACCTTTTTAGAGGATAAGTTTCTGAGTTCAGAAACTTCTAGAAAAGAAATAGATCTTCAAGAAATTGAAGAGGATGAAGGTATGCTTCCACCATTTGTGGAACCCGTAATTCAACAAAGAATTGTTGAATCTCAACCCGAGTATGCGGTTGAGGAAGAAGTGGAAACACAAGACCTTCGCAGGTCCAGTAGGATTCGGACTGAGCTAAGTAGATATATGGGATTTCTAATTGCTCAAGAAGAAGGGGATCTTTATGAATCTACATCCTACCAGGATGCTATGTCGGTCAGTGAGTCTGACAAATGGCTAGACGCCATGAAGGAAGAGATGCAATCCATGTATGACAACCAAGTTGGGAGTTAGTAGACTTGCAACAATACAGTAGAGCTGTTGGATGCAAGTGGGTCTTCAAGAAAAAGGTCGACATTGAAGGAAATGTGCATACTTTCAATGTTAGGCTTCTTGCGAAAGGTTATCCTAAGACTCATGCTATTGATTATGATGAAACCTTTTCGCCAGTAGCTATTCTTAAGTCTATTAGGATTCTTATGGCCATATCTGCATACTTCAATTATGAGATATGTCAAATGGATGTCAAAACCACTTTCCTTAACGGGAAAGTAAACAGAGGATGTGTATATGGCACAATCGGACGGTTTTGAGGACTCTAAGAATCCAGGCAAAGTATGCAAGTTGCTAATATCCATTTAGGGATTAAAGCAAGAATCTAGAAGCTGGAACTTGCACTTTGATAAGCGCATCAAAGAATTTGGTTTTACCAAAAGCGAGTTTGAGTCCTGTGTTTACACGAAGTTCAGTGGGAGCATTGCAATCTTCTTGGTCATGTATGTGGATGACATACTGATCAAAGGAAACGATGTACCAGCATTACAGGGAGTAATATCCAGGTTAGGTAAATGTTTCCACATGAAGGACCTACGATAAGCCGCATACATACTTGGTATTAAGATCTATAGAGATAGATCTAGGCGGTTAAAACGCTTTAAAAAAGAAGATTCCAAGAAATGTTTCATTCCAATGAGATCTGGTATACCATTGAGCAAGGCTCAATGTCCTACTTCTCCAGAAGAGCAGAAGAGGATGAAATCAGTTCCTTATGCTTCAGCAGTAGGATCGATCATGTATGTCATGCTATGTACTAGGCCCGATGTTGCTTACTCCATAATCCTTACGAGTAGATATCAACAAAATACCGGTGAAGCCTATTAGGTGGATGTCAATAGCATTCTCAAGTATTTGAGAAAGACGAATGAAATGTTCTTGGTCTTTGGAGGAAGCACGGATGAAATCAGTGTAACTGGTTACACAGATGCGAGCTTCCAGACGGACACAGACGACTTTAAGTGGCAGTCACGGTTTGTCTTTACCCTAAACGGTGGAGCTGTGTCTTGGAAAAACTATAAGCAAGATACAATAGCAGATTCAACTACAGAGGCTGAGTACATTGTGGCAAATGTTGCGGCGAAGGAAGCGGTTTGGCTGAGGATTTTTATCTCGGATATGAGAGTTGTTGCCAGTATTTCTAGACCAGTTGATATATTATGTGATAACATGGGAGATTTAGCGCAAGAAAAAGAACCAAGAGATCACCAGCGGACCAGACATGTACTTAGAAAATATCACATCATCCGAGAGATCATCAGAAGGGGAGATGTGAGGATTTGCAAGATACCGACAGAAAACAACCTAGCTGATCTGTTGACTAAAGCGCTTGCTAGAGAAAAGCATGAGAGACATGCTAGTTCCATTGGAATGCAGTACATGGGACCTAGCAGCTAGTTTTCAGTATTTAATTAAAATGTATGGATTGAATTTTTAAGACTTATGATTATGTATTAAACATTTCTGCGTGATGGAAATAGGAAGTTTAATATAATCTATTAAATGTCTCCATTTTTAGCATATTTATCTATCCATGATATAAAAGTCTCGTTATATAAAAATTACTCCGTAGCTACTTGATGCGGTGGGAGCCACATCAAGGAGATACTAACGCTATTATAAATAGTTGATGGATTATTCGTGTAGAGAATAACAGCACAAATCATGTGACAAAGTATTTATAGATATATGTCGGAGGTACGAATATTGGAGGTGATCCGTGTCAGTCTAACTTCATGGAGCCTTTCGACATGAGTTAGCTGATTGGTTGTCCTTAGACCTCAGATGTTTGGTTTGGGGCACGAGGACTTATGTACTTTGGAACGTTCTAACGTTACGCCGTAACAGGGTAACTATAACCGGCGTATCTGGGTGCAGCGGAAGACGTGTGCTCAAATGCAAGCAGTCAAGATGGGATTTGCACCTTCTCTTATAGAGAGGAGATATTCCAGGCCCTTTGACGAATAAGACTAAATAAAATGCGTGGCCACGCTTAGATAGAACGATGGACATCATTTGGTAAATCCGTAACTGCAGTTGGTCGAGATCATAAGTCAAGAAACATAATCTGGATTTTTTCAGAATAGATCACGTGCTCCATGTCTGAAATCCACATTATGGGATATCGCGATGCAAAAGGAAAAGCCGGGTAATCAATAATAGATGTTTACGAAATCTCTGGACATAAGAGAACTTATCGTCATGGTTAACATAAGTGTCTGGCCGGGGACCTCCTTATGCCCATGATGAACAAGGGGTTGTAACTATCGTGCACAAGTGGGAGTCTGATAGATTGTGTGCAGTGATAGTGTACACGTGTCATCATATCCATGAACACTATGAGTCACTAAAGGGTCACACAGCTGCACACCCGACTAATGAAGCAGGAAACAATACGATGTGTTTAAAGAAGATAATTAATAGTTGATTAATTATCGGGAAAAGAGAAAATAATAAATTGATATTTATTATTGAAAGGGAATATTAAATATTAGTTAAATAATTAATATAATTAAGTTTCGGTTGGATATATATATATATATATATATATATATATATATATATATATAAATATATATATATATATATTAATTAATAGTTTATTAATTAATAAAACCAAACTAGAGGGTTTGTTTTGTCGATAGATCAAAGTATTTGATCACAGACCGGGCTTCAACGTCCAAAGGCTTTAATCCAAGGGATTATTTATTTAAAGGGGATTAAACCTTAGTTTACCCTAATCCTAATCCTAAGCAACTAAGACAAAACAAAAGACCTCTCTCTCTCTCTCTCTCCCTTTGCTCTAATTCGGCCGAACCACCATCACCACCATAAAGGTGGTCGACGGCAGCCCTAGTGGTGATGGTAGGCGGCAGTGACCGTTGGTACATGGCAGCCCTGTGGCGGCCCCCTTTCTTCTCTGCGACACCACCTACGGCCAACCTCCTTTTTCCGCGAGGCCATCTCGGCGGCAACCGAGATATACACCAAACCGGCGTTGTTTTTTGGTGTACACATACGGGATCGTTTATTCTCGGGTATTGGTTTTTGGCGGTCTAGCAGCCAGGTTCACCGGTGTAGTAGTTGTGTATCCCCCTCTAGCGCTTCAGTGTATACTTTATTATCCTTATTTTATACTGTTATACGCTTATACACATAGTATATCTGTTATAATCTTGATTTGTTGTTTTCTTTCCCCACCTGATCCAGTTGTGATCTTGGGATGGGATTTACTGCTTTTATATTCCGCTGTGCTTGTTGTACCCTGTAAATCCCTATAGTTTCACCCCTCTCTCTTTAATTTTACCTCTACACACAATTAGTATCCCGTGATAACTAATTCTGCTCACCTAAATGACCTAGTAAGTAACCCTTACTATCTCTTTCTAGAATATGGTGAGCTCTTGGGGCAGGTCCTTCCGGTTCTGGATTGACCATAGGAGTATAAAATTCCTAGACTCCCTCACTCATGGTGCCATTTTAATCACTTTAAAAATATCTATCATGAATGAGCGGTTTCGAGAAAGAATGAAACATTTATGACCGAAGGTATAAATGATTAGAGAAGGAATCGCGGAAATGAAGGACGATCTTACAAAAGATCAACAAAGAGATTGAATCAAGAAAAGTAGCAGAATAAGTCAAGGAATGCATACCTTCTTAAACAAGTAACAATAAATGAAAATCAAAAATCTTTTTGGATTTTAATGATTTGTAATGTTGTTGGATTTTAATTTTTCAATGCTTTTGGAGTTTTCAAAAATATAAAGCAGTAAAAACAAAAAATCCCCCTAAATTGATGCATTAAAATTATTTTTCATAAATTAGGTGAAGAAAAAAAAATTATGCTCCCCCTGCAAATAACTATCCATTAGAAAGCAAGTTATATTATGAAATGATAAAACTGCACAAAAATAAGCTTCTCGGGTCTTTAGACTCGGGCTAATGCTGAACACAAAGAGATTGGAATTTAAATGCAGGGAAACTTCTATGTCTTTGAAAGGCATGAGTTTTAAATCTAAATCAGCACAATGAACTTCACTGCTATCTGAATGATCTTCATTGTGATCTAACAATGTCTCTTACTATTTACTTGCAAAACGGATTAACAAAAATTGGTACCCATTCTCTTTTGGGTCTAGATTTGTTAGTAGCAGGTTTAGGCATCCATTGTTGTGTATTTTCAACAATAACGGGTTTATGGACCTTCTTGTTCAATTGTTCTGAATGCCATTGAGGAATTCCATTGCAAACATCAAACTCTTGTTTGATGTGTGAGGATTTACAAATCTTCTCTTTTGACAAGCGGATTAGGTGCTTGGCTGAGTCAACCACAAAAAGATACTGTATGTCGGTCTTAAGAACAAAATCCCCATTTTATCTTGGTTTGGAGAATGATTTGCATCTATTGTTGTTGTTGTTGTGAGGTATATGATTTGGCTTAGCAGCACAAACCTCTTTCTGTGGAATCCTCGTTGTTGGAATTGCAGTTGATGATACATCTCATGTATAATCTTCTTCGCTCTGTACATAGATAGTTTGGGAGTTGTTTATGAATATTTTTTCTTAACAGTCCAAGATAATGTAGTCGTCTCTGAAGCTGAGGGATTGCAGAATGATGTTAACTTTGCGAATATTTCGGATAGATTCTTCTTCAAGATCCATGCCTGTTTGGGCTTCCGTAAAACATCATCTGTAATCACTGAACAAGCAGAATTAGAATTACTTGAATAACAAGTATTCTGTTTATAATTGAAAGCAGCTAGTTTATGCTGATGGTTTTGTTTAAGAGAGTAATGATCATATAGGCCACTCGCGAGAATGGTGGCCCTAGGATTCGGCCAACGATTGAAGAAAGAGTTTGACACCAAGAATTTATCAAGGAGGCTCAATTTGCAACCGTCCATGCTGAATCTAGAGAACCTTTTGCCACCACTTTTGACCTCTATTAGGTCACTCGCATGTATGAAGTCATTAAAAGAGCAGGCTTCACTAAAAGAGAAACGAGACCCCAGCCATTCGTTACTATTTATGACTTCGTTCAAGCCACTGAAAATCACCCAAGCAATCATAGGATTGCTAGAAATCAGATTCAGAATGTTTTCCCAAAGCTTCTTTTTCTTTAAACGTGATTGAGGAGCATAGACATTAACGAAACCACATACCAAGTTAGCGTTATGCCAAAGACCCCAGACCGCAAGGAAATTATCATCCCTGTAACTATCATATTTGGAAAAGGATGACTTACACTAGATAGAAATTATTCCTCCTGATCTGCTAATCGATCCAACGAAATCAAAATCGAAGTCGTGAGAGGACCAAAATGTAATTACATCTCTATCAGAAATGTGAGGAGAGTGGGACTTCTGAATACCAGGAAACGAAACAGCATTACCCTTACACAAATTACGAATCCAAGCTTGCTTCGAGTCGAAGCTAGCGCCTCTGATGTTGATGGAGAGGACATTCATTGAGGAACATCGAAAACACCTTGACTAGAGATGGCTCTTCTAATACCATCTTCACACCCATCAAGTTTCAATCCCACCAAAGATCCAATTTCCATTGTGTCTCTAACTTCATCCGAGTGAACTTTTGAATTTCTAAACCTAGAAGGGGATTGGAGGTCAGCATGAGTCGAAACATTAGGGTTAGTTTTGGTCCCTTGGTGAGAATAACAACAAGCAACAGGTGTGTAGAAGGGGGGTTGAATACACTTTCTGCGGAAATTGAACAAATCAAAATAATGTGTTACACATAGTAAATCAAACCACAGTCGAATGCTTTGCTTTTCATTAATAAGAAGATGATTACAGACTATATCAAGTAAGCAAATCTTGATATGTAAATACCTAATATAAATCTCTCAATCTCTCAAACTTAGCTATCTATAATCAACTTATGATTATAGATACTGGCGACTCTCTAAACAGGATTTACACAGATTGATAACTTACCAATATCATAACTAATGTGATTATTCGAACGCACGAATAACTTGGCAATCTGTGAATATCTTGATCATGTTGAACTGACAAACAGTGATTCAAGAATCATAACACATACGGTGAGGTGAGGTTTTGGCTCTGCAACACTTAGTCGTCGTTTCTGAGTCGTACCTCTAAACTTGTCACGAGATAAGTATTTGTAGTCATGTTGCTACGGTTCCTAACAAACTGGACTAATCCTAATTGCTAACTAACTATCGGATAACTCGGAATCTTGAATCTTGAATCTTCTTATCTTGAGTCTTCAATCTTCAATCTTGATTCTGGAGTCTTTTTATCCGCGCCGTAGATATAGAGAGTTAAAACAGAATTTAAAACACATTTAAATTCTCTTAGACTGACTTCTTTAGTCAGGCTGAGTTACTCAGCTTGAAACTCATCAAGCTGAGTTCTTCGAGAACAAACCCGAATTCAAACATGGACTAACATGTATAATTATTAACTCATCCTTAGAAGTCTAAAGAATTAACTAAAACATATTTAGTAACTCTGTTGAGCTGACTCAGTCTTCATGCTGAGTCGCTCAGCTTGAAACTCATCAAGCTGAAACTCAATATATATCTTTGTTTACACACACAGCTTATCAAACATATTGATAATCTTACTTAGATATAGTCTAAGCTGGTCGAACATATGCTCAGCTTATACTCAACTTATACTCAGTCTGAATCACTATAAATGTTCAGTCTAACTAAGCTTCATAATTCTGTTTAAGTTGTATTTAGAATTTATCTTACTAACTTAACTTTGTCTCATCAAATCTTAACTGATGAGTTCATTTTTCCAACAGTTAGCTCGGGAAGAATATGGGGAACTGAGAAGAGATGAAGAGATTGATCTCGCAAGAGCATTTAGGTCTATAATCTACTTGCTTGGTTTCTTTGATTTTCTCTTCTTTTTCCTTTTACGCTTCTGCTCGTTATCGACTAAGGGAGGGTCTGAGTTGACTTTTGGTCTAGGATCCAGGAAGTGATCCACCAAATCAGAAACCAAGGTTGGCCCAACTGAAGTATGGTCATTGAGTTTAGTGGGTTAGAGGGGTAAGCGGTCGGCCTAAAAGACTGAGAAGGTGAGCCCCTGATTGTTGCAAGATTCACGAGACAAAACGAGGGAGGTGGGGCCCTCGAAAAAATTATTAAGTTCAGCCGCCTCAAAGCCGCGTGGAGGGGGCGGCGTCTACTCGTATTTGCCAAAGATAGTGTCAGACGATGTTTCGATTTACGACCAATCACCCGCCTTACGACTATTAATTTCTCCGGTTAATGAAACAATCCGGCGAACTAAGCTCCGACGACTGTTCATCTTCATCTGATTCGAATATTGATTGATAGCCCTCCGAGTCCGAAGGCTCCTAGCTATCAGACGACTCAACAAAACCATCATCGATGGGGAGGAGCTTTAATGAATACACATAATCCTCGATTATTTGAATTGAGAAAGTTTTACAATCAATTTCAACTGGAACGGTTTTGTGAATAGGTTTCATTATAGAAGTGATGATACCGACTTTCCCAGATGCTAAATTACCATTAGCGTAATTAGACTCTTCCTGGATAATAATATCACCAAATATCTATGAGATCGACGAGAAGGCATGGGGCGACCATGCATGAGGGGGAACACCTGTGATGAGAATGGAAGCCAATCTTTCACTGACATGGAAATTATCATTCCATGGTTTGAGCTCACTAAACCATTCTTTCAAGTTTTCAAATGCATTCTCTAGGAAAGAAGTAGCCACCTTGGCGTAACTGAAATCCAAAAGCACCCAAAGGCCTCCAAGAAAACAAATGTCAATCTCTGAACAATCAGCAGCTTCTTTGAGACTTCTAAGGTTACATAATTTGGGATATGAGACTGCTCTCCCAATAAGAGATCTGTAGAGCCAATTCCTTGCGGTGTAGTCAAAAACCATTTTGATCATAGGGGTGTTCATATGATTTTGAGGGGCTGTAGGGGGTCTACCCTTGACAACATCAGCAAAGGAGATATTCGAGGAGTAGCCAAGAGGGTGATGAGGTTTGGGTAAGGGTGGGCAAGGTTGATCATTCTTCATTTTCCATTTTGGCTCCGATCTACGAGTGTGGGCTCTCGCAAATTTGGCCATGTTAGCATATAGTCTTTTGCCTCCAATCCATGTGTTCTTGAGTTTGTCTTCAAAGCCACGAATGTCAGTAATCCCAAGAAACCTAGCAAAACCGAATCTCTGCCCCATCTCATTCTTCTTTTTTTCCATATACACATCGACAACTTTCCTAATTCTGATAATAATCTTCCATATTTCAGCCTTCATGGATTGCTCAATGAAGTTGGAGAAGTAGAACGTGGTTGCTTTCCCTTGGAATGTGTCTCTGCTCCCTTGCTGCCGGCGATCGTCTCCCATTGTTCCTCTGTTTAGGTATTATTAAATAATGATAATGATGGACGACTAAGAAAAATTAATTTATCCACGTTAAAGAATAAAATGTGACAACATTCATTTGAATCATTTTAGTTGTTGCTAAATATTTAATGTCACCCCACGATCGATGACTGCAAACTGAATTAATATTCCACGCGCCAAAATGTACAGTTCATTCTCGATGTGTGTGAATTTTGAATGGACAGATGTACTCGACCAGACAAAAACTATTAAAAACTCAAAATCGATGAGACCAAATGGGAAATATTTGAACTGTACTTGATGTCTGATGCAGAACGTAAACTGAAGATAGAACAAATGCTACTATCGATTGATACTGAAATAGAACAACAATGATAAACCCAATCAACCAACAATGGAAGATTGGTCCAGGGCTGTGCCCTCTCTCGATTGCCAAAGGCAACGAGCCGACTACAAGAGCCTAAACCTTACGTATTTTCTGCCTGCCCCAAATCGACTCCCCTCTCCTCTATTTAGTAATAACACTAATTTACTCTTTTAGTCCCTGTAAATACATAACTATTCTATTTCCTATCATTACTCCCGCCTTCAAAAAAGTCTTGTCCTCAAGACTTGCTTCCAAACGAGTGCGATGATCTGGTGGTTTCGGCGATTTAGCAGGACCCGGAGGCTGATGATCATGAAATAGACACCAAGTAGCAAATAGGTTTACACAATCCGGGGGTTAGAGTGGCTTATGCCTCCATACAACATACGAAATTGTAATCATCAATCGTCTAACCCAAGTTGGTGCTAGACATTCATCAAGCACCTTATGCTCGCAGCCCAAGACTTGATTTGCTAAATAATTCACGATCAAATGAGTCTCGGAGTGTAACTGTGGAACGATAACAATGGAATATTGAATAAAGTCTTCCGGAGTTGTTGGCTTAGGTCCCGTTTCTTTCTCCGGTGGCTTGAGTGTGGTTTTGAGGATAGGCTTAGGTGCCAACACCATGTCCTGAGTGGAAGATACATCTGTAATGACTTCCTCAACAAGAAGCTTAGAAGAATCACCACAACTGGAGACACCACTGCCACTATCACCATCAAGACCCTTCACACCCCCATCAGAAATGGAAACAATCTCGGGACCTCGATCTCCCTTCCAAACAAAATGAGGGTCCTGTCGTTTTATCCATCCCAACATAACCTTACAAAATTCCCTTTCTTCAATTCGATCTGCTTCCCACCTTTTTTTTAGTTCAGAAACATCAAATTGGAGTTGTTTAATCTGCTCATCATGAATATCCAATCGAGCATGAATAGATCGAGTGTCCATGAAAATCAACAAGAAGAACCACCAAGTAATCAAATCAGCAGGCACACCCTCAATACAAATCGCAGATCCATTCCCAGAATTGAAACAACAAAACCAATATTAAAAGCAGCATTACAGGTTCAAAGAGCAATGAAATCAACAACCACTGAAGATCTATCGAAAGTTTCCAATGCAACTGACCAATTAAAAAGCAGAGCCTCAATTGGACAGCAAACAAAATGCAATACGGTGTGGCAATTCTAATAGCAGATCCCTCCAACAGAAATCACAACAGCTGACCCCAAAATTAAAACGTACATTCAAAAAGCAACAGAAGAAGCAACGACTGAAGAATGACTGAAAATTCTCAATAGCAGTCGAAATCGAAATGTAGAAGAGCAGATCGATTATTGAAATTGAAGTCGAAATGGAAGTATACTAACAGCGACTAACAACTAGCGAGAGCAGAAATTGAATCCAAAGTCGAGAAAAATAAAGTCACGAAACAGTGATACTTACCAATCGGGACTTCAATAGGAACCCAAAAATTGAAATTGGAAGTGTAGTACTGAGCGATTATGGAAATCGATTGCTGACTGGGAGAACGATGGCCAGAATCGATTGCTGAAATTGAGTGGTGAAGGATAAGCGAACTGTTGAAACGACCGGGTTCCCAAGCGATAACGCAAATCAGAATTGCAGCAACTGTAGGGCCAACTGGATTGTTACCGATCGACTGATGCAAAACGGCAGGTCACGGAGGCAGGTCGGACCAATGATGCAGAACGTAAACTGAAGATAGAACAAATGCTACTATCGATTGATACTGAAATAGAACAACAATGATAAACCCAATCAACCAACAATGGAAGATTGGTGCAGGGCTGTGCCCTCTCTCGATTGCCAAAGGCAACGAGCCGACTACAAGAGCCTAAACCTTACGTATTTTCTGCCTGCCCCAAATCGACTCCCCTCTCCTCTATTTAGTATAACACTAATTTACTCTTTTAGTCCCTCTAAATACATAACTATTCTATTTCCTATCAATGTCAGACTTTTCTCCTAATTCGATGTTGTTTTATCGATTAAAGAAAATAGGAATGAGCAGCAGATCAATTATAACAAGTAAAATACGGTCGATAGGTACCTTTTCACCCCGAAATTGTTAGAAAAAAATTTTAAGTTGTTAGAAAATTCAAAATTTGGGCATGGTGACGTGTAAGTGAAAAAATTTAGTCACCAAAGAAGATTGATCACTTAAAAATCACGGTCGATCCACACCTACAAACACCTTTTGCACCTACTATCTAACCCAAATCATATCAAACACCAAGAACTCCATCTTCTACCTCAAGAACACATGAAGAACATCAAGAACATGATTTTTAAAAACTCATCAAAAACAATTTTTCACTTTAGATCTACAATTGTCCACTTACAAAAAAACCTTTTATGTACTCCTAACTTGAAAATATGTATCATAACTCACGAATTTGGGCAAAATCGTCAAGAACACTTGAAAAACCCAAAAAACAAAATTCAGATTTCTCTCAAACCGTAAGGAGTATTTGCATAATAATTTTACAGGATGTTCCTTTCATCTAGAGGAACAACATAACCAAAAATCAGATCAAACGGAGCTCACATGATTTTTCTATGAATTTCTGAATTTTCCAGCCTCCCTTGATACGAATTTTTCTGAAAAATGCTTCACATCTTGATAAAAAAACACTCAAATCAATCCTAATTCTGCTCTAATACCACCTGTTAGTCCCAAGTGATTCAGGTATCAAGATCTAATGTATGGAACAATGACAGTTAATCTAAACAAAGAGAGAAAAGATGAAAACATTATGAAAACACACACTTAAGCCTTTCATTAATGCCAAAGTCCAGCTAATGACAATTAGTCATTAGGCTTAAATACCCCTAAGGATATTTGCATTTTCGGTCCCTAAGTTTGTATTTTAATACAAACTTCACCTAGAATTTAATATTTTATTCTATACAATATTTTAAGTCTAACACAAGTTAGTTCACAACATGCAACTACCAAATAACGCTCACACTCAACCACATTTACCCAACTAAGAACACTTAACGATGGTCGGGCCCGAGTTTGAGATCGAATACTTCCACAAGTACCCAACTCCCTCAAACTTAGGCTCTAATACTTAATTGTAACACCGGCTTTCACGAGCATAAAATTAAAGTTAATTTAAAGTTTTTAAACACGTTTAGTCAAAAGCATGCAGCGGAATAAACAACGTTTACAAAAGATAGTAGTATTTACTAACTCGGCAGTTAATTTACAACAAAAGAATATTCCAAGTTCATATCTAACAGGTGTTACCAACTAGCGACAACCGACCACCGGATCACATATACTACAACCAATATTCCCAAAAAGGTAATTACAACGACTACCAACAAGTTACCGCCTCACAAGGCCGACTATTCAGTACCTGCAAAAAGGGAAAATATGCACCGTTAGCTACACTAGCTAGTGAGCACAGATTTGCACATAAGTATCAACAAGCAGGTTATCACAACGCAAGGACAGCACACAAAGCTATCCTGTCATATCGTGGCGTGCCAACGTATCAGTGTGGGAAGCCCTACTCAACGACCATAGCTGGGGAATAAGCTACAACCATCCACACCGGTTGGGGAGCGAAAAGCATTCCACCCAGCGCGTTAAGGAATGACAACAACTCAACGGATCTTGATCGTAAGTCTAGATCCCAACACGCGTTGAAGAACGGCGGTTCTGCAAAACCTGGAACTCGGTAAGGCCCCCGGCCCCCCGTTGATCCCGAACAACAAGTCAAGGATCCAACCAACTCGGCTGACTTCAACCACATCAACAATTCTCCGGATAAGTACAACAAGCAACAACAAGCAACAACTGACCCGCAATGTGTCCAACAATACGCATGCGTTTCACAATCAACAAGTGATACAACGTAGCATGGCATAGCACATGGCAACATAGCATATCATACCTCTTATATACACATGAGCAACGTCAACAACATATTCTAACAAATAACAGACAACTCTACTTACTGAGCCTCATGGGAAAACCGGTACTCACCTGACAGATATAATGTCTGTAATCCTCAGAGTCCTCACACACACCTAACACCTTCATGTGCAGGCTCAGTCAGCACTTAATAGTTACAACACATGGTTCTACTTAAGCATAAAGCAACAAACAACAATCTGCACTGGTCTAGACACTTACTCCCGCAAGTAACCATACTTATGGCCGCAAAGCCATCTAAATACCTCCCTTACGGCCGCAAGGATATCCCTTCTGCCCGCAAAGGTTCTTTCCAAACAAACAAAGCTTACGGCCGCAAGGCTTTCTCCTTGCGCCCGCAAGGGTCATTCTTTACTTGTCAACGGCCGCAAGTTATGTACCTCCCCCGTAGGCTTGTTTCCTTCATTCTTAGACTGTAAACTTTCAACAAACACCTTACGCCCACAAGACACATTGCTTGCGGCCGAAAAGTACTTAATTTCAACAATCTTGTACCCTTGCTTACGCCCGTAAGGGATACCCCTTACGGCCATAAGCATCATCGTTATAGTAGGTCCTGCCCTGTTCAAGGACAGCACCTGCAATTCGTCGTTTTTCCACTTTTAATCGACTGAAATCACACTTCTAACGTTTCTACATGTTTTGTAACATCAACACAACCTTCCTACATGTATATTAACTCAAATCCACTATTTTACTACTTGATTTAATCCTCACATGTGGTTATCACTTTCAAAACGCAAAACCAAGTTGTTGAAGAATAAAACTTACAAAACCAGCAAAATAATCCAAACAAGAACATATTAGGGCTTGAATTCAGCTCTGATTTCTCTTGCCACTTGAATCTCTTGAACTCTCCTTCAAGAACCAAGGCTTAAGAGTGTTTGTGTGTGTCTGTGTGTGTGTTTACGTGAATTTGTATGTGTGTAGTATGTGTTTGTACTTCCAGAGGATAAGGGAAGACATGGACCGACTCTTGTTGGTCTAATACCCAACGTGGGTATTTCGTTCCCCTATTCAATTTACAAAGCAACTTAGGCTTACCCGTTTCAACTAACGGGGATATTTCCGGAATCATTACTTGAAACCGTTTAATATTCTACCAACTATAACTATTTCCAACACTTTCCAATTTTAGCAACATAACCACATTAGATAAACAAATAACAACAATTAGCAACAAAACAATTTTGACTAAATTCAACTTACAAGTCTACAAACACAAGGTACAACTACTTACAAATAGGCCCTATTTTAGGATGTTACAAAGTACCCTTACCATAACAATAGACAAAGAAGAAGAACGCTAACATAAGGATTCCAAATACAAACTAGAACATAATAGGATATTTACATAGGCATGAAAGAAACTACACACTACTACAATATGAACTTTAAGGCAACACCGATAAAGTGTTGCATTAGGTATAAGAAAATGTTACATTAGGTATAAGAAAATTTTGCATTAGGGCTAATGCGACACTTTACCAAGTGTTGCATAGGCTCTGTTGTCTTCGGTCTTTAGCAACACTTTTATTAAAATATGCAACACTTTTTGAAAGAATTGCCTATTTTTAAAAAGTGCGACACTTTAAAAATGAAACACTTTTAACACTTAAATGCAACACTTTTTATTTACTTCCGGTTCTGTGTGACAACACTTTTAAGTGTCAAATTCAACACTTTTTTGTGTTTTTACCAAGTGTAACACTTTCTCATCTAATACAACACTTTTTTTAATTTTTAATTACATAATGCAACATTTTTTCTAGTAAAAGCAACACTTGTTTAAATTTTTATGCAATACTTTTCTGTTATTTTATGTCACCTTGTATTTTATACAACACAATTGATGTATATGTTGATTTGGTATAATACACAACCTTCATATTATATCCAAAAACTATAATGAATTGGTATTCTTTCGGCCATTAACAATAAGCATATCATAAATAAAACTTTATGGTAGCATAACAATTCATTCGATTGTAAAATAACTAGCATAAAGAGTTTAATCAGCACAATTATGTCGTCGTTTGATCGAAATCACATCACATCTATTACATATAATAGAAGTAAAAAATCTTCAATCGCGTCTTTAAAAATGCGAGAGAACGTACGTTTCCTCCTACATAAAAAAGGTAAAGGATAATGTTATCATTCCTTTTTTCATAGATGTACATATCTAGATAATTAGAGTAATGAAGTCATACCTTGTATCACATATAGACAATAATTCAAGCTAACAACTTTTGAGCAACTTCAACAGATAATATTTGCGTAAGCTTTCATGCATTTTCAACTATTCGGTATAACTCTTTGTTAAGTTCTCATACCGTTGCTTCTAGCTCAACCTTTTTCCTTTCATACTCAACATCAAACCTGGTCTTCCTTCTTTCATGCTTCGAGTTCTCATCATATAGTATACCATTTTATTTTTTTCTTCTTCTGATTCAATAAGTAAGCACCACTGGAACAATATATAACTCGCCACATTTCACTTCTGTCATCAATTTTTTAGTAACACCTCTACCATAAAGTCCATGTTGTCCATCCTATCCGTTGCTTGTCGTGGCTTGGAGAGACTCTATTGGAGCACTTTCACCCTATTTAGGCTCTTCATTTGTTCCTTTATGTTTATAAAGAAAAGCTTACCTAATTATAAGTAACACTAGTAAAGTCTTTAGGTTGTGCTACGCATAACCTACCATGTCTTATGTTAAAATTTAGAGTTAATTACTAAAATGGTCCCTGTGTGTTGCATAAAGTCATTGATTTGTTCCCTTAACTCAAAAAAGTACTAGGATAGTCCCTACTGCACCGAATAAGTCCCATAGACGGTCCTGAAACTAACTTTTGTTAAGTCCAACTGTTAACCTCCTTTTTTGGAGAGACATTTCATTGTTTTTGCATTACAGGTGCCATTTCAGTAATTGACTATTTTTTTATAATATATATTTTAAATTTCTTTTGTTTTATTTTTTAATTTCCATTATACTTTTTTTTCATTTTTTTGTTGTTATTCCTTATGCTCTTAATTTTTTTTAATTATTAGTTAAATAAATACCACTAAACATCTTAGGAATTATTTTTTTTTTCTTTCTAATCTCCTTCAAAGATAAAAATGTCAAAAACTTAATAATCCTGTGTATTAAAAAAGGGGGGTCAATCTTGTAGGATTAAAATTGTAAATATTATAACTAAATAACCTAAAGAATTAATCTTACACTTACTCGACAATAAGTAATCATAAGTAAGTTAAATTTCATTTCTTCTTTTTTAATCCGATCATGAACATATAAAATATAAACATTCTAATATTTTGTGCATAGTAAGTAATTATATAAAACCATTATTTAAAAATGTATAATAACGAGTTATCTTTTCCCGTGCTTCGCTACGGGATAAATTTTTTGTTTAGGTTGTATTTAATTAATAATGTTTATGTATTATTTTTATTTAAAGAGTTTCAACCACACTAAAAAATAATAATCTTAAAAAGATAAGCTAAGGTTAATACATAATCAACAAACATAAAAGCTAATTTCATATAAATTAAAATATATATGCTGATATCTTGTTATAGGAAAAGGTAAAAGATATTATTTATTTCACTTTTTATATATCCATATAATTTTTTATTATTATTTTAATTCCTATAATCTTATAAACTTATAGGATTATATATTTGAAACTAATAAAAGATCGAGAAAATATACATGAGTTTTTCGTTTTTATAAAATCTTACACGCTCGTATAGTAAAAATATACAACATACCAAATTAAAACATAATAATCAAGCCAAAAAATAAAAATATTAATATTGCATCTAAAAAGTATAATAGAAACAAAAGCAATGTCCTCATAGTCTTTGTCATTGTTATGAAATCTTATAGATTCGTTAGTGTAACAAGTTATCTAAGTTAGTCATCATGAAAAACGTTTTTCATGTATTGTATTATGATACATGAAGCTTTTTTAGATATACATATCACGTTCACAAAAGTTTTAGAGTTCATCACAAAAATGGTCCCTGTGGTTGTCACAAAATTTCACTTTCAGTCATTTAACTTAAAAAATTACAAAAAATAGTCACTATGATTGTCATTTTGTTTCGATTATAGTTCTTTAGTCTAACTTCTGTTAACCCATTCTGTTAGATGCCCTCATTTGCCTTGCACATGAGGGTACTTGGGTCATTTTACACTCTTTTCTTATTTCCAAGCATCTTTTGTATTTCATAACCTTTAATTTTAATTATCATTAAACAAACTAATCTTATTTATATATTAATAATCACAAGAACAAATCAATCATATTATTCTTGAATCAAGAACAAATTACATATTGATTTAGAAGATTGTTGTCTAATCCAGACAACTTAAAATATGGATTCCGAATAAGTACAAACAATCCATAGAAAAAGAGTAGAAAAATATATATAGAATGTATATACAGAACAAAAACACAATATTTATATAACATTTAAATCTAAAATTTTACAGATATCTATAACAAAAAATTACAAATATGAAAATCTTTTAATCGTCCAAAAACTAGAAGAGATGTGGTGGTTCAGATGTGCAATGTGATGGTTCAGATCTGCAACTATCAAACAATAAGAAGAAAAATCCATTTATACTCACATAACTAGAAAAGATGTGGTTCAAATTTGCGATGATGGTTGTCTTCAACGGGGAAGACAAAGAGATATCTGATTTAGGGTTTTGCTTAAATGGTGGTTATGGCGGTGTCCAAAGGTGAAATCGATGATGATAAAAATGGGTAGATCTTAAATCGATATTCACGATGGTGGTTATGGCGGTGGCGGTGGCGGTGGCGGCATTGAAGGTAGGTAGCGTTGAAGGCTACTACGGTGATAGTCGTGGCGGTGTTGAAGAAACCAAGGTGGATTAGCGGTGAACGACGGTTGGCGACAAGATCCAAGTTCAGTTGTTACCCGATAAATACACGACGGTTGCGGTTCAGAACGACGGTGGTTGTCTTACACTGCTGGTAGTCTTATGGTGAGAGGAATAGAGCATTGAGGGGTAGAGAGTGCATTTTAACACGAGAGAGAGATCAAAGATGGTTGTCTAGCGGTGATAGTGGTGGTCTTTGGTGGGTGTCCGGCGATGGCTACTCTCTGGTAACAGTCAAGAGAGAGTAGAGAGAGAAGAACTTTGCTAGAGAGAGAAAGAGAGAGTTTGGTTACTGAATGGTAGGTTTTTGTGTTTTAATTTTTTAAATATTTATGTTTGGTAAGATGGATTATAGTAAACTAGCATTGCACCCGCGCAATGCGGCAGCGATGACAATAATTTGTGCACGATAACATGTTTGATATAAAAGTAGGGTATGATATGTGAAATGCGATGTTAGTCAACCTATCCATGTATTTTCTACCTTTTCTGATTTCTTTACTTTTTTTTTACAATCAACCATTTTATTAGTTGTTAAAATAGTTTTTGAAAATCAACTAAAAATGTTATTATTGAATAATTAGAGAAAAAAATATTTAGCTTTAAAATTGTATTAATGTAAGTAATATAACCATATTGAGATAACTTAAATAGTTTTTGTGATGTTTAATGATTTATTAAAGTAATAATTGCCTTAAATTAGTTGAGATAATCAAGAAAATTATTAGTTAGACTATTGCTTTAAGTGTTTGTATCCTATGCAAAAAAATTTGTACTACTAAAAATTAAGTAGTCTTAACATTTTTAAGAAAGAGAAAGTTAAATGTTTTATAATGTAGTATAGATATAGATAATAATTAAAATTAGAGGTTATTAAATATAAAAGATATTTGGGAACAAGAATAGAGTGTAAATTGACCAAAGTACCCTCATGTGCAAGGGCATCTAACGGAATGAGTTAACAAAAGTTAGACAAAAGGACTAAAATCGAAACAAAATGACAAACACTGTAACATCCTGAAAATGGGCCTAGTAGTACCTAGTTGTACTTCATGCTCAGCTGGTTGTACCATGATTTTAAATAAGTATTTTAATATTTGTTTTATGTTTTAGTTAGTTAAAGTGGATATATGAGGTGTCATATGAAAGTTAGAGTTAGCAAGTAAAAGTGATAAAATATTAAACGGTTTCGCGTAATGGTTCCGTATATATCACCGTTAGTTGAAACGGGATGGCAAGTGTTAAGTTGTAAGTTGAAAAGGGGGACAAAATACCCTGTGTTTAAAATAAACACCCCAGGGTCGGTTAACTCCTTCCTTATCCCCCTCGGAACTCACACAACACACACTAAAACAGATACTAACATACGTAATCATAAACATACTCATTCCTTGGAGTTTTTGAGAAAGAAATCAAAGGATCAGTAGCATAAGGGAGTTTCATACTGACTTCAAGTGTTTAATCTACTGTGCTTCTCCTTCCTTGTAAGTATTTTCTATGAAGAACCTTTGTTTTGAGTTTAGGAACAAGAAACACCATTTTGATGGTGTTTGATGTGTGTTTATGGTTTGAATTGTGACAAATGTATTGGTAAGCTTCAAGTGATGTCAAGTGAAGTCTATGAACAATCGAAATTGAGTTTTTGTCGATTTGGGTGTCAAAAATGTGAATTACAGTTGCTATGTTCGAACAGCGATGAAGCCTGTTGTAACAGAGGTCCATGCGACCGCATGGCATGTACATGTGACCGCATGGAAAGTCCATGCGACCGCATGCAGTTCAAGAAGCTATGTAACCACATGGAAGGTCCATGCGACAGTATGCAGTTGGCATGCGACCGCAAAGGGGGCTGTTTTGCGATCGTAAGGGATGTTGTTTATGGGGCCTTTGCGACCGCAAGGATAGTGCTTGCGATCGCAAGCAGTGGTCTAGCCCTGACAGCTTGTTTAACTTGCGGTTCAACCTAAGTGTGCTATGGGTAAGTGATAACCAAGTGTATATATGATGTGTTAGGTGTACCTAAGGAACCGGAAGACACGAGTGGCGTATCTGCTTATTAAGGACTCCAGGTGAGTACCGGTTTTCCCATGAGACTCAGTAAGTAGGGCTAACTGTTGTGTGTGATACATGTACGCGCTCGAGGTATCTTATGAATTGACATGTTAGATGATGACGTGTACGATGATTAAATAGTATTGACGATAGATAAGTGAAGTGATACGAGATAGACCCGTGTAGTGTTATGACTTATGTAATGACTGTATGCTATGCTTAAAATGTAATCTTGTATTCTGCTCATCAAGTATGAGCAGAAGCTAATGTGATATTGTATATGCATGTAATTGGATCCGGATTGGATCAGCTATATTAGATTATTGTATTGCATTGGATCCTAATTGGATCAGTTATCTGTTATTGAATATATGTCCGCACAATTGGGGGACTGTACCATAGTTCCTGGGATTGGTTAAGGTCAGCCGCGTAGGCTGGTCCCTGGGGGCCCAATAGGGTCTGGAATTTAGGGATTAACGGCACCCGAGTGTATACACTTGGTGACGGCTCTGCAGGCCACCGTTCCTTGACGAAGATGGGGTTCTCGGCGAAAGTCGGAACTGGTTATGTAATGGGATTCTCGGCGAAAGTCGGAACTAGTTATGAAATGGGGTTCTCAGTATAAACCGGAACTGGTTGAGTTAATCTGACTCCGTAACACGCTGGGTGGACTATTCTTCGCTCCCCCACCAGTGCGGATAGTTGCTGCTGATATCCCCGGTTAGGGTCGTTGAGCAGGACTGATTACCCTGCGAGATATGATTCTTACCGACACGTTGGCGCAACACAAGGTGATAGGCTAGTGTAGCTAACCGGTTCATGATTTACTCTTTTTACAGGTAAAGATTAGGCAGCCTGGTGAGGCGGGTGCTTGTGGGTAATTATACTTAGCTCTTTTGGAATACTTTGTTTTTCTTATATATCTGTGACCCGATGGTCGGTCTTTAGCACGGTAATACCGGTTCGTTTTGAGACTTGGCTTTAGATGTTAATATTCGCCAAGTCGGATAACAATACTTTATATTTTATAATCAATGTTTAGTTTCCGCTGTACGCTTTTGATAAACAAGCTTTAGAAGTTAAATTATTACTGATTTTAAGCTCGTGAAACCCGGTGTTACAAACACAGTGACCATTTTTGTAATTTTTAAAGTTAAAGGACTGAAAGTGAAATTTCGTGACAACCAAAGGAACTATTTTTATAATTAACTCAAAGTTTTATTATGTTCATTAATGTTTAAAAAATATATCATTATACTTCTTATGTTTACAAAATCATTTTATTATGCCTATTTTGTTCCAAAATTTTACACATGTAAGCTCTTTTAGAAACATAATTGGTATATGCCATATTAAACATTAGAAAAATGTTCTTTGTGTTTGTTGGGAAGATGATCTCATTAGTTTAGATTTGATGAGACAAAGTTATGTTTGTAAGATGTGTTCTACATAAAACTTAAACAGAATTATAAAGCTTAGTCAGACTGAACACTTATAGTGATTCAGACTGAGTATAAGCTGTACATATGTTCGATCAGCTTAGACTATATCTTAATAAGATTATCAATATGTTTGATAAGCTGTGTGTGTAAACTAAGATATATATATTGAGTATTCAGCTTGATAAGTTTCAAGCTGAGTGACTCAGCGTGAATACTGAGTCAGCTCAATAGAGTTGCTAAATATGTTTTAGTTAATTCTTTAGACTTCTAAGGATGAGTTAATACTTATACATGTTTGTTCATGTTTGTTTTCGAGTGTGTTCTCGAAGAACTCAGCTTGATGAGTTTCAAGCTGAGTAACTCAGCCTGACTAAAGAAGTCAGTTTAAAAGAATTTAAATGTGTTTTAAATTCTGTTTTAACTCTCTATATCTACGGAAAGGATAAGAAGACTTCAGAATCAAGATTGAAGATTGAAGACTCAAGATAAGAAGATTCAAGATTCAAGATTCCGAGTTATCCGATAGTTAGTTAGCAAGTTAGGATTAGTCTAATTTGTTAGGAACCGTAGCAACAACATTATAAATACTTATCTCCTGATAAGTTTAGAGGTACGACTCAGAGACGAATACAACTACGTGTTGCAGAGCCAAACCTCACCTCACCGTATGTGTTACGAATCTTGATTACTGTTTGTCAGTTCAACGTGATCAAGAAACTCACAGATTGCCAAGTTGTTCGTGTGTTCGAATAATCACATTTGTTGTGATATTGGTAAGTTATCAATCCTTGTAAATCCTGTTTAGAGAGTCGTTAGTATCTATAATCATAAGTTGATTATAGATAGCTAAGTTTGAGAGATTGAGAGATTTATATTAGGTGGTTATATATCAAGAGTTGCTTACTTGATAGTTATTGTAATCATCTTGTTATTCAAAGCATTGTAATCATCTTCTTAATAAAAGCATTTGATTGATTGTGGTTTGATTTACTTTATGTAACACTTTTATTTGATTTGTTCAATTTCCGCAGAAAGTTTATTCAACCCCCCTTCTACACACCTGTTGCTTATTGTTATTCTCATACAAGGGACCAACAACTGGTATCAGAGAAGGCTGAACGATTTCATAAGTTGAAAGTTCAAGATTCTGAGAAAGTTTACCATGTCTACAAGCAACAATTCTTCAAACTTTCCACAGATGTCTGCCAAAGGTTGTCCCATATTTGATGGTTCTGACTATTCTATGTGGAAGTTCAGAGCCATGCTATTCCTCAAGTCCATTGACAGTCGTATGTTCGATGTCATTACAAAAGGACCCATCATCCCCAAGATTCCTGCTACTGTCAGTGATACGTCTCCTGGCAAAACTGAAAAGGATACAAAAAATCCTATTGCATCTTGGACTAATGAAGATTGGAAACTCTTCAATCTGCATGATAAGGCTAAAAGTGTTCTAGCAAATGCCGTGACTAATGAAATCTTGCGTACTGTGACTGGGTGTCAATCTGCAAAAGATATCTGGGATACACTGAGTGTTACCTATGAGGGCACAGATCTGGTCAAGCAGCAGAAGAAGAATCATTTGAATAGAACCTACAAAAACTTCTTCTCAAAGAAGAATGAAACCTTATCTGATTTGTTCACAAGGTTTCACTGCTTGATAAATGACCTACTAAGTGTGGGTGTAAAGAAAGATGAAGCTGAACTTGTGCTGAAATTTCTGGATGTGTTAGCAAAGAGGTTTAACGATGTAACTACAGCACTGAGGGCTGGAGGAACACTGCATGTGTACAAACTACAGTCCATATATGGGTTCTTGCTAAATCATGAACAGATCACTGAACACAAGAGAGCTTCTCAACAACAACTCAAGGAGTCTTTGGATAAGAATGAAGTGGCATTGGTTGCACAGAAAAAGAAGAAAAGTTCCAAGACACTAGTTGTTGAATCTGAGACTGAGTCAGAATCTCAAGTTGACCACTCAGACTCAGACTCAAGTGATACTGATGATGTTCAAAATATCACTGAGCAAATGGCAATGTTAGCTCAAAGGGGAAGAGGAAGATCTGACAGGGGCAAAGGGAAGAGTTCCTTTGATCCCAAGAATTATGTGTGCTTCAACTGTCAGAAGAAGGGACATATTGCTGCTGAGTGCAGATCAAAGAAGGTGGAATCAACATCAGTTGTTGATAAGAATGCTTACAGAGCTGATAAATACAAGAAGAAATATACTCAGCTCAAGAAAGGAAAGCCAGAAGACAAACCCAGTGCAAAAGGGTTATATGCTGAAACCTGGGATACAAAATCATCCATCTCAGATGATGATGTATGTCTTATGGCTCTAGAAGATGAAGAGTTAGAATTAGATGAGGTTGATTATGGTCAGTCCGAATCAATCTTTGAAGCTGACATGAATGAAGCTGAGGAAAACAGCAAGCTCAGTGATTACGATCCTGCTTCCATGTATAAGGTTAGTAATTTCTACTCTTACACTGATGAAGAAAAGGGACTTGCTTTTGATTATCTGCTGAATGATTTCAAGACCAGCCTTAAGTCTCAAAATGACCTCAAAGATGAGATAGCTAAACTAAAATATGAGATTAAGGAAAATCAATCTCTCATTGATGATGGTAAGAAAGCACAATGTGATCTTGAATGTCAAAGACACAGAAACAAACTTCTAAGTGAAGAATTTCAGGAAGTTAAAGACAAAGCTGACCAGCTTCAAAAGGTTACTGAGTCTTGGGGTAAGTCATCAAAGCTTCCTGAAAAGTGCATAAACCAACAAATTCCTAAACAGGTAAAGGTTGTACTTGGAGGTGACTATCAAATAGCAGCTTATGTAGCTGATGATGAGATAGCAAGTACAGACTCAAAGAACTTCAGTCATAGAAAGGCTAAATCCAAATCCTTTCAAAAGACAACATTCTCTATCTGGCTCGGAGAGAAGTTACAAGAATAGGAAGACCACTGTAATTCAGAGGTCAAATCACAATAATGGTAAGTCCAAAGTTGTAGATCTTGGTAAGTCCAAGAAGATTAACAGTGGTAAGTCCAAACCTGTTGAAACTGGTGAGTCCAGTCACCCTGACAAAGGTAAGTCCAAAGTCATGGAAAAGAAGTTTGTTAGTCAAACATCTAATCAAAAGGATAACAAACCAAGACCTGACAAAGGTAAGTCCAAAGTCACTGATCATCATGTCAATCAACTTGCAAAGAAAGTTGAAAAGTTATCCACCACATATAATCCTAAGACTGAGAGCAAGTTCTCACAAGGATTATTAGACACTCTACCTCCTGTAATCATTGGAAGAAGGAGATGCTACAAGTGCAGAAGTAGAGTTCATGAGGCTAAGGACTGTGATGCAGAAATCTCAAGGCCTGAACAAGAACAAGCTGATCAGCCTACACAGGACTCAGCTCCTGCTCAAGCTGACCAGTCAGTTCAACCAGATGAAGATGCTAATTGCTCCTTATCTGAACCCACCAAGAAGTGGGTTCCCAAACAAAACTAATGTGTTTAGTTTTCATACCATGTGCAGGGTTCAAGTAAATGGTACTTGGATAGTGGATGCTCAAGGCACATGACTGGGTGGAAAAGACTTCTTAGTGATTTCCAAGAAGATGAAGGTCCTAAAGTAACATTTGGTGACAACTGCCATGGAAGAACTAAAGGTTATGGGAAGATTCAAGCTGGCAAGGTCACTTTCCAGAGGGTTGCATATGTCAAAGGCCTCAAACACAACCTGATTAGTATCAGTTAATTGTGTGATGAAGATAATGTTGTTACTTTTAGAAAGAAAGCAGGAACAACTTATAATGCTAAGGGAAAGCCTGTATTAATAGCTAAAAGAGAAAGAGATGTGTATCTACGTGATCTAAATTCTGCTGATCCCTATAATGAAACCTGCTTGTATTCCCATTCTGTTCCTAAGTTGAGTTGGTTATGGCATAAATGTTTATCTCATCTAAACTTCAAATATATAAATATGCTATCCAATAAAGAGTTAGTCTCTGGATTACCAAAGATCACATTTGTCAAAGACAAATTGTGCTCAGCTCGTGAACAAGGGAAGCATCATAAAGGGTCCTTTAAATCAAAGCAAAATTTTTCAATAACAGACCCACTGCATATGTTGCATATGGATTTGTTTGGACCTATAAGTACTACAAGCCTAAGTGGCAATAAGTACACACTAGTGATAGTAGATGAGTTCTCACGATTCACCTGGGTAATATTCCTTAAAGCCAAAAGTGAGGTTGCCCTGGATATAATCAGTTTTATCAAACAGGAAGAGTTGCAGAAAGGTTTGTCTGTAAAGCAACTCAGAAGTGATCATGGGACTGAGTTCAGAAACTCAACTCTTGAAAAATTCTGTGAACAAAAAGGAATATTACAAAATTTCTCATCTGTCAGAACTCCTCAACAAAATGGGGTTGCTGAAAGGAGAAATAGAACCTTGTTGAGGCTGCTAGAACAATGCTATGTGAGGCAGGATTGAAACTCTATTTCTGGGATGAAGCTGTTAGTACAGCCTGTTATACTCAGAATAGGTCAATCATTGTCAAAAGACATGAAAAGACATCATATGAGATGTATAAGTCTAGAAAGCCCAATATAGGTTATTTCCATATCTTTGGTTAAAAATGTTATGTGCTGAATCAAAGAGATCAGCTCCATAAGTTAGAACCTAAAGCTGATCCTGGAACATTTGTTGGTTATTCCTCAATCTCCAAACCCTACAGGATATATAATACATGGAGAAAGGCCATAGAAGAATCAATTCATGTCTCTTTTGATGAAGACTGTTTTGATCAAGCTGATAAGAGTCAAGCTGACTTGGTCAATCTGAGTGAGCTTGAAAGGCCTAAGGAAACCAACTTATCAAATCCTATGTATGTCGTAGGAAATGATAGTGATGATGATGTGTGTCCATCAAATGCTCAAATGGATTCTCAAGCTGAGAAGGATGATGAGTTCGTCAATCCATTTGGAGCTGAAGTCACTCAGACTGAGAATCTCAGTGATCATCAGTTTGTTGACAATGCTGCTATTGAGACTGAGGATGTGTGTTCACCTCAGAGTTCTCAACATCACTCAGCTTTAGAACCAGACTCTCCAACTACAACGTTTAAATTCCTTAAAGATCATCCGTAAAATCAAATCATTGGAAATGTCCAAGAAAAGGTTATGGCCAGATCTAAGGCTACAGCTAACTATGCTGCTCACTTTGGTTTCCTATCTCAAATGGAAGCAAAGAAGACTGAGGAAGCCTTAGAGGATGAGGATTGGATTGATGCTATGCAAGAGGAACTGAATGAATTTGAGAGAAAGAAAGTCTGGAAACTTGTCCCTGCCCCCAAAAATCATTTTATTATAGGCACTAAGTGGGTCTATAGAAATAAAATAGACAAGGATGGAATGATAGTTAGGAACAAAGCCAGGCTGGTAACACAAGGGTATAAGCAAGAGGAAGGAATTGATTATGATGAGACCTTTGCCCCTGTTTCTAGAATCGAAGCCATAAGGCTGTTCCTGGCTTATGCAGCATACAAAGACTTCAAATTCTATCAAATGGATGTGAAAAGTGCTTTCCTAAATGGAAAACTTCAGGAGGAAGTCTATGTGAAACAACCTCCTGGCTTTGTTAGTTCAAAGTTTCCACATCATGTCTATAAGTTGGACAAGGCTTTGTATGGTATTAAACAAGCTCCAAGAGCTTGGTATGATACACTGTCCACTTATCTACTATCCACGGATTTCACCAGAGGAAGTATATATAAGACACTCTTTATTCAAAAGAGTAAAGGACATGTGATTCTTGTACAAATCTATGTGGATGAAATTATCTTTGGTTCTACCAATGAATCTCTGTGTGAGTGGTTTTCTAAAATAATATCACAAAAGTACAAGATGAGCATGATGGGTGAGATGACATACTTCCTAGGCTTACAACTTCATCAAAAGCCTGATGGAATATTCATCAATCAAAGCAAGTTTGTTCTTGATTTGATAAAGAAATATGGTTTTGATTCAAGTTCAACCATGAGAACACCCATGTCACCAGCTGTCAAGCTGAGTAAAGACTCAGATGGTAAGTTTGTGTGTCAGTCTACCTATAGAGGAATGATAGGTTCATTACTCTATTTGACATCTAGTAGACCTGATATCATGTTTGCTACATGTGTTTGTGCAAGATATCAAGCAGATCCTAAAGAATCACATCTTCAAGCTGTGAAAAGGATCTTTAGGTACCTTAAAGGTACACCAAATCTAGATCTTTGGTATCCTAAAGACTCTGGATTTGAGTTAGTTGGTTTCTCTGATGCTGACTATGCTAGGTGCAAGTTAGATAGAAAATCAACAACTGGAGGATGTCAATTGCTTGGAGGGAAGCTAGTAAGCTGGACTAGTAAGAAACAGAACTCAGTGGCTATCTCAACTACTGAAGCTGAATATGTTGCAGCAGGAAGCTGTTATGCTCAAATCCTTTGGATGCAGCATCAGCTTCAAGACTTTGGCATGAGTTTCAAGAAAACTCCTATCTTCTGTGATAACCAAAGTTCAATAGCCATCACTTACAATCCAGTCTTCCACTCAAGAACCAAGCACATTGAAATTCGACATCACTTCATAAGGGACATTGTGGAAAAAGGTAAAGTTGATATTAAATTTATCTCCACTGATGATCAACTTGCAGATATTTTCACTAAACCCCTTGATGAAAAGAGGTTTGTGTATCTGCTAAGTGAATTGGGTATGCTCATTCCCTAGCTAAGTGCCTAGAATCTGATCTTTCAGTTTGACAAAGATTAAGTGTCTTAAGCTGAGTGCACGGTTTATAAATTTGTTTTCTTAAACTGATTAATCTGTCAAACTGAATGATGAGTTCATACGTTTGGTCAGTTCCAAACATATTTTAACTACTCAGTGTGGTTAAAATGTAAGCGTGAGTTAGTTTCAAATGTAAATGACTAAGTGTCATTGGGTCCGAGCTATGTGCTTAACTCAAGCTGTGTGATTGGTTCAAAAGTTTGATAAGTTCCAAACATGTTTCAACAACTCAGTGTAGTTAAAAATAAGTTTGAGTCAGTCTCAAACATGTCTCAAATTGAGCTAAGTGCTCAAAATCGAGCTAAGTGCTCAAAATTGAGCTGAGTGCTCAAACTCAAGCTGAGTATCAACCTCAAGCTGAGTGCTTAAACTCAAGTTGAGTACTAATTTCAAGCTGAGTGATCAACTCAAGCTGAGTGCTTGAATCAAGCTGTGTGCTTGACATAGACTGAGTAATATGTTTACTCAGCTTGGTGTGTCCAATATATGAATTAGTTACTTAGCGTTTTTAATTCATAGGTCAAAGCGTATTTGAGTATGTTTCAATTCGCATCGTATATCAATTGTGTATTGATATATTTAAACAGTGTTTATAATCTTATTATGAGTTAATAATATTATTCTACACTTGTGTCCGTTGGAAGATAATGTGTTTCTACCCTCTCACTGTTATATCAAGCCGTCAAATTTTCCGGCGTAACGGATAAAAAAGGGAATCCAACGGTAACTTTTCTCTCTCCTCAGATAGGTATATATAACGATTATAACTGAAATTTAGAGGTTTACGCTTACACTTCTCATCTCTAAACCTCTCATCTGCCTACATACCTTTCAACAAACTTTGCTAAGTGCAATTCTCTGTTCCATGGCATTCGAAACCCTACATCGCTTAGTGTGACTTCATTTGCTCAGTGCGAATACCGAAAAATTACTCAGTGTAATCTTCAAATTTCAATGATGGAAGGAACTGTTCTAATTCTAAGTGACAGAATGGTAAGAGGTGTTGAGTTTAAGAAAACAACGGATTGCCGCTGGTCAAAATCAACAATCAGCGTGCTTGTCTTGCAATCCCTCAACGCAAACTGAACAGAGGATACGAACCATGGGTCAATTACATTCGAAAATGCCCATTGGCCTTCGCTTTCACTGGAGGACTTCTACATATGGTTCCTCAGCATCTGCTCGAGTTTTGGTATAGGTGTGTCTATGACCAAACCACTGCCTCAATCCGAGGCACCGTGCTGAATGGGGAGAGGACCATTACTCTCACTGTTAATAGGCTAAGGGAAGTTCTTCAACTCCCTCAATCTGATGTGTTCGAGCCTGCGCTGACGAGACAGGTGGCTAGGTCTATCCTACTAGGAATGGGACACCCACAAACAGAGGGTGTCATCAAGAAGACCACCTTTCCAACCAGTTGGGGTATCATGGTGTCCACAGTGATCCGTTCACTTGGTACTAAGGTTGGAGGATTGGACCAAGTTAATGAGTTCGAGAAGCAGCTGATGTACAATATATTCTTTGCTCGGAACTTACACTATGCACAGCTCATCTTCAATGAGCTCAGGGTCCAAGTGATGAAGACCACAAGGGATCTTCATGTACCGTTCATCAGATACTTGTCCTTGGAATTTGAATCCGAACTGGGGACAGCACTCTATGAAGCTGATCAGGATGTGTTCCTGTTTCCTACACTCAGCCCCAAGATGTTTAACAACGACATCTTCCCAGAGCAAGAGGGTCTGAATGAGCCCATGCTACTGATAGCTGAGGGAGCTTCATCTGTAAGTGGAGAAGAGGGATCCAGTCAAGGGGGAGCTTCTCAAGCTGACACCGAAGTTCAAGCTGAGCACTCTGCTCAGGCTGAACCAGTACATTCTAAAGCTGCTTCTGGTAAGACCTCTTCACTTTCTCTTTCTTCTCATTTTTCTCCATCCACTTTTGGAGACAAGACTGCAGTAAACCCAACTATGTCTAACCCATCTCCTCCACCTTCATTCCATTTACAATCCCACTCTGAAGCCACCCCTGGTATGCCCACTGCTGCTAGGGAGAATATCTGAATCTATACACGTAGAACTGTCATAGGTGGTACCACTCCTAAAGGCATCACTGGAGCTGAGATCACATTGATCCCTCCACCGGTAGGAGTTGAGGGGGAGACGCCTACTCTTAAGGTGTCAACCTCGAGGCTCATTACAACCCAACAGCCTAAGCCGGGTGTGGTGTCTACTCAGCCCACACTCTCCAGTGCCATGGGAGAGCCTTCTACTGTGCCTAAGTAGACACACTTAGGTAACATTGAATTTATGACCAATCCCCAGGGTCAATCCCCCCCCCCTCCAAACCAATTAGCCAACCACCAACCCATACACCTCACATTTCAAGCCCCATTACTTCTCTTCATTTCTCACACCCTATCGCACGACATGTCAATGTTTCATCTTCAAACCAAGGTGATTCACATGGTCCAAACTCTGGTGCAGATGAATTTGAAGGTAAATACCAACCTTTGGATGATGCACACAAAGACTCTCCTCACACTGATACTGCCTCCTCATGCATCCAGCAGCTGAAAGAGTATATTGCTGCTCAGTTTGGTCTGTTCCATCTCAAGCAGAAGAAGCATAAACGCCAAATCTATCAGAGGCTTGAGAAGCTGACAAAGGATGTTCAAGAAATTGCCTCTACAGTTGCTGCGCTCCAACAACAAAACACTTCAACCCCTATTGATGATGACAAAAAGGGGGAGAAGGTTCAAGCTAATACTGAGGCTGAGCTAGTTCGAGCTAAAGCTGAAGCTCTACTAGTACTAGCTAAAGGAGCAGAGAGGAAGACTCAGACTGAGGGGGAGTTAGAAACAAATAAAGAGAAACCTGCAGCTAAGAGACAAAAGGTAGAAGAATCTGAAGCTGACAGTGTTTCTGAAGCTGAGGAAGAAACAGAAGAGGATAAAGCCACAAGGCTTATGATTGAAATGCTTGAACAGGAGGAAGCCAATGAGTTAGGCATTTCTCTTGAAGAGCTGAGAAGAGAAAAGAGAAGGAAGTGAAAGACCTAGAAAAAGAAAAATTGAGAAAAGTCTTAGCTCAAGCTGAGGCTACATACACTGGTCCGAGACCTGATCCTATCCCATATACAGGCGAGGACATTCAAGAGTGCTATTTCAGAAGGAGCACCAGCAAGGAGATCAAAGGCATGACCTTGAGCAGAATAAATGGAGCCATCATCCTCAACTTTGAATTCGAAGATAAATCTACTTTGGGGATGGATCTGAGATATGTTCACAAGATGGGCTACATAGAATGGCAAAGAATATTAATGATGCTCAAGAAGTTCAAGAAAAGCCAAATCAAGCAGGAGATCTTTGCTGAAGTTTCCAAGCTGATTAATAGAGCTAAGGAATTGAGATATGTTCCAGTTCCTGGTCTGCAGTGGGAGAGCTTATTCGAAATACCTGAAGGTGTAGAGTTTAAAGAAAATCAAGGTATTGATACACCTGTTCAGGGATTCATGTTTAAGGATCAGGCAGGCAATCCCAGCTTTATCAAGTTGAATGAAATATGTTATCTAAAAGCTAGGGATGCCATACATATAAGAAGTTGATGTGGTGATACCACACATCATTTTGTAAAGTATAAGTTGAACAAAATCATCAGAGTGCAACAAAGAGAACTCAGAGGGGATGCAGAAGCTGAAAACCTCCTAGAAGAAATCAACAGACAAATCATTCTTTGGGAGGTTCTACATCCTGAGTTCAAAAGATGAATAGATTAGTTCTATTGATAATTAGATTAGTTCTAATTTTTGTAAGCACTTAGTGTGCATGATCTAAGTGATCAACATTTTGTATTATGATATGTTCAATTAATACAAGTATAAAGTTTGATATGTTCAACTGTGTTGTGATGGGTTCAAATTTATAAGTCTGATAAGTTCAGCTTAAATGAATAATTGATAAGTTCTTATTCATTAGTGTAATTGATTGGTGTGTTCAACTAAAAGTTAGTTTGTTCCACATATAATTGATAAGTTCAATTAAAATTGATATGTTCAATTAATATTTGATTAGTTCAAATATAAAAATCTTGATAAGTTTAAGATTTAAATATAATTCTGTTAAACAAACTTATTAACTGTTTGATGGTTTTGTCATCATCAAATAGGAGGAGTTTGTTGGAAAGATGATCTCATTAGTTTAGATTTGATGAGAAAAAGTTAAGTTTGTAAGATATGTTCTACATATAACTTAAACATAATTATAAAGCTTAGTCAGACTGAACACTTATAGTGATTCAGACTGAGTATAAGCTAAGTATAAGCTGTACATATGTCCGATCAGCTTAGACTATATCTTAGTAAGATTATCAATATGTTTGATAAGCTGTGTGTGTAAACTAAGATATATATATTGAGTATTCAGCTTGATAAGTTTCAAGCTGAGTGACTCAGTGTGAATACTGAGTCAGCTCAATAGAGTTGCTAAATATGTTTTAGTTAATTCTTTAGACTTCTAAGGATGAGTTAATACTTATACATGTTTGTTCATGTTTGTTTTCGAGTGTGTTCTCGAAGAACTCAACTTGATGAGTTTCAAGCTTAGTAACTCAGCCTGACTAAAGAAGACTTTAGAATCAAGATTGAAGATTGAAGACTCAAGATAAGAAGATTCAAGATTCAAGATTCCGAGTTATCCGATAGTTAGTTAGCAAGTTAGGATTAGTCCGATTTGTTAGGAACCGTAGCAACAGGATTATAAATACTTATCTCCTGATAAGTTTAGAGGTACGACTCAGAGACGAATACAAGTACGTGTTGCAGAGCCAATCCTCACCTCACCGTATGTGTTACGAATCTTGATTACTGTTTGTCAGTTCAATGTGATCAAGAAACTCACAGATTGTCAAGTTGTTCGTGTGTTCGAATAATCACATTAGTTGTGATATTGGTAAGTTATCAATCTCTGTAAATCCTGTTTAGAGAGTCGTCAGTGTCTATAATCATAAGTTGATTATAGATAGCTAAGTTTGAGAGATTTAGAGATTTATATTAGGTTGTTATATATCAAGAGTTGCTTACTTGATAGTTATTGTAATCATCTTCTTATTAAAAGCATTGTAATCATCTTCTTAATAAAAGCATTCATTTGATTGTGGTTTGATTTACTTTGTGTAACACTTTTATTTGATTTGTTCAATTTCCGCAGAAAGTGTATTCAGCCCCCCTTCTACACACCTGTTGTTTGTTGTTATTCTCATACAAGGGACCAACAGTGTTATACATTTTCAACCATATAATAAAAACATAAAAAAATAAAACATAATAGTCAAGTAAAAAAAGATTAAAATAATAAAATATATAAAAATAAAAAATAATAATAAAGTGAGTGACTTTGTGCAAACCACAAGCATAATTAACTCTAATTTTTATTGATGAGTAGTACTTCCGTAAAAACAATACAGAATGTATGTTGCTAGTGGTCGAATATACAAACAATTTCTAGGCATATCATCTTTACTCTAATGGTTTCTTTTATAAAATGATGATCCCAAATTTACAACAAACATCAATTAATATATCTTGTTTTATTGTCCACCTTTAGTTGTGCTTTTTGTGGAACCATATTGGTTGAAAATGAAACTATTTGCATTTTATTTGGCCAACTTGTGTGATGAGGTGGTCAAAATCCGTAAGAGACACCAAAAAGACTCTAAGATTGAAACCTAGCCAACACTACAAAAAAAGGGTTTTTGCGGCGACATAAGTCGCCGCTAACGCTCCAATTGTCGCCGCCATAGGTTATTCGCGGCGACATTTCGCCGCAAAAGTGTCGCCGCTAAAGCTTCGTACCCAAAAGTTTTTTGCGACGACATTTTTGACTTTTTGCGACGTCACACAACGGACCCATCAAGTGCCACGTGGATGTGTTTTTGCGGCGACATGAGTACTTTTTGCGGCGACGATTTTGATTTAATTTAAAAAAAATAATAATACTTTTTGCGGCGACATATGTAGTATTTGCGGCGACGTATAAATTTAAATAAATTAAATTTTAAAATATAAATAATACTTTTTGCGGCGACATGTCGCCGCTAAAAGTCTAATTTTTTTTTTCTCACCATTTTGTTGTATTTTGCGTTTTCCACCCATTTTAAACCGGGCAATTACAATAACCTGCTATTTCAGAACTCAAAACAACTGTAACACGACATTTTAAGCTATATAAAACAAACATACATACCAATCAATAGTTTCAAAGTTAACATAAACGTTTTTAGACAATCACGTCGCCTAACAAACTAATAGACTAATCATCATGATCCCTAGACGCTTCATCACGAGAAGCCAAATCAGTGCTTGGTTCATGTCGGGAAGTTGAGGGAATATCGACATTTATACCTGCCGCACGTAATGCTTCAAATATTGCTTGTGTACGTTGAGAATTAGTATGCATCTCCTCCCGGACCTGCTGAATATCAGAAGAATGAGACGCAAGCATGGCATCTACCTCGGCTTGTGTATATAATCTCCCTATAGGCTGGGATTGTGCGGTAGATTGTGCAGCAGATACGGATGAAGAACTTAATGTTCTTCCCATTCCACGAACATGTCCTCGGCATTCACCCAACACCGCCTTCAAGATTTCTTCTTCACTCAACGGATTTTGGCTCCCGACTTGACCGTCTCTCAAGAAAACCATACGGCGCTGTGTATAAATAAGATATAAAAACAATTAAAATCATATTATATATATATGTATATATATATATATATATTTAAACACATAAGTTTCATGAATTATAAATAATTACTTACATAATTTTCTTGAAGAGACTCGGATGTAAAGACGCCATTGGGTGAATGGTTTAACATGTATTGTTCAATCAAGCTAGGGGGTTCTAGCGTTTCCGGGTCACGCTATAAACAAATTTAATAAGTATATATTTAATAACGATTAATATATAGACTTAAAGATAAATACTATGTCAAAATTAAGATTTAAAGATAAATAGACTTACGTTCTCGAATCGATACTGACAGTATCATCTCCGACCATGCAAGCTTTGATTTACTTGCTGCGCTCTTACTTGTGTGTTCGCTATTGACCGTTGAACGGTCTTTACCCCACAATAATAGTCAATGTACAAACCCCACTCACTCAGTTCCATGTTAGGAGGAGGGTCTTGACGCAGTCGTTGAGCCTGCGAGACCCCCCCTCTTCTCTGAAACCATTGAAGCTTAAACTTGTATTTTTGGTCTCTGTACATCTCAGCACACATCTTATCGATTCCCGTCAAGATCGACGAACGGTGTGGAATATCATAATGGTGCCTTAAATCAAAGTAAGTCTGTAAATTATACGAAAAAGTTAGTTTATTGTAAACAAAAAACAAAAATATAAGAATCTAAAAACAAAAACCCTAGATTTATAAACAGAAAAAGAGATTTTTACCTCGAAATCAAGTTACCGGCGCCGGAGGAGGAGGTCGAACAGCGGAGGAAGAACGGCGGTGAGAGGCGGCGGCGATTTCGACGGTGAGAGGGAGCGGGGGCGAGAGGAGTTCGATGACGGTGAGATTGTGAGCAGCGGCGGCGGTTTCGACGCCTGAGATACCTTCGGGCAGCTGTGGAATCGACGGAGAGAGAGAGAGCTTCGGGAGGGAGAGAGACGGGATGCAGTAATGGCAGAAAGAAAGAAGATTAAACCCTATATCTCTTAAATGTTTTTGCGGCGACGCCTTTTGCGGCGACACTTGGCTTTTTGCGGCGACACATATATTTAATTAATAAAGGAAATCGAAAAATGTTTTAATTATATAAAAAAAATTAGAAAATCCCTTTGCGGCGACACCTTTTGCGGCGACAATAGGGTTTTTGCGGCGACAATGAATTTTTTAGGGGGGAACTAATCCCGCCATGGTTTTCGGTGGGAAAAAACGAGGGAATGTACTTTAGCGGCGCTAAAATGTCGCCGCAAAAAGGCTTTAGCGGCGACAACTTTTAGTCAGATGGTTGTGGGCCCAGTTTTTGTCGTTTAGTGGGGTTTTAGCGGCGACATATGTCGCCGCAAAAAGCTTAAGTCGCAAAAACCAATTTTTCTTATAGTGCAAAGACTGAAGTCTTAAATCAATATATGTATTACATAGTGTACCTTTGTTTCAAACTTTGAAGCTGTAACGCCCTTTGAAATATGATTCTTCTACCTATTAGAAACCATTAAGAAAATGCTAATAACTGAATTAACATAATTAAAGACATGAATTAACTAATGATGCTATATTATGGTACCCGGTGAAAACAAAATACCTAATAGAAGATGACACCAATAAATAACAAGGTTGAACTATTTACGTATTAATTTGTAATATAAGGAAGTTGTCGATTAGAACAATGTAAATGCATGTATATACATTGACATTAAAGAAGACACAATGTTTCATTGTACTTTGTGTTTGTTGTATTCTTCATGAATAACATAAATATGGCTAGGTTTTTCCAAATTATTTAAATCTTAATAATTAATAAAAAAGTTACTCATGAATTTTTTAAGGTATTTATAATAAAGAAACTAAAAGTGTAGGGTTAGCCATTTACGTATATACAAAACTATGCATTGGTAATGATCATCCTCACACTCCCACTCTAGATTTCTTTTTTACCTTTTTTTAAAAAGTTTTCCAAGTTATGGCTTCTCCGAGGGTGCGAGTTTTTGGCTCATATATATGCTGTCTAACCGGTATTACCCGTGTCCGTTTTCGAAACATCTCGTGGTCATACCTAATTAATTAATTCCTGGTGGGACTTGAACCCTTGACGTCCCCTATGGGGGCAAGTGGTTTACCCACTAGACCATTAGGGGATGGTTACACTCCGACTCTACATAATTATACTATTTTTCAATTTAAAAAAACATTATCGTTGTATTTTTTTAGATATTTGTTTTAACCCAAGAGAAGAGTGTAAGAATAAATAGTAGTGCTTAATGTGATATACCATGAATTTAGAGATCTTAACCATTTGTTCTTTCATTGTGGTGAATATTTCAAAATCAATCATCCGTGCATCCACCTAGTTAACAGTTTATATTGCAATTCAGACTGCAAGCAACAATACAAAGAGAATAACTTAGAACAGTTTAACACTAATCATACTTAGAGAATGATATCCAGAAAACATTTGTAACGTGAATTAATAATACTAATTTATGTGACACATACATCTCTATATCATAGATTAATGAGAGCGTTTCTTAGATTAAGTTCATTAACCTAAATCAAGAACATCCATATAAGAAACTCAAGAAAAGCATGAGTTTTGATATGATTGAATAATCACCCCTCGCTAATCTCATTAGACAAGAGGCAACCAGTTAACCAAAAGAATAGATAAAAAAAACACAGTTTATGCTTAATTTATAGTTAGTAATCATATGGTTATTCCCAACAAATTTAAAACTGAATATAAATATTATATATCATTTCTTTAGTGTTCCTGTTTTGTATACCATGATAATGATAGATTTTATATAAATAACAATCAAGAAACTACAAACTAAAGAATGGATAGATATGTAAGCCTTACTAAATTACATATTGTTTAGGCTTTCCATTAAGAGCATTTTACAAGTAATAACAACTACAAGCATCTAAGTCATTCTAACATTTAGTTATGCTATCTTAACATGCAATCCTTTCAGTGACATGATTCTAGAAAAAATACCAAGGTATGAATGTATTTCCCTTACATAAACTAATATGCTCTAAGAAGATGAGATAAAAACTCACTTATGATCAGTATTTTTATAATCGAGCTTTAGATTTACTTCTTATACATATTAAACTGAGAGCAAGACATACAAAATGAATTGTAAGACCGATGAAAGTAGTAACAAGAAGAAAAAGATAGCAAAAGAGAATACATGGAAGTAAAAGTTTGAACTTTTTTACATATTCTGGTGTCTAATCCAGTTTGTTAGGCATGAACTTTATCGTTACATAATATTAAGCAGTTAAATAGGGAACATAATTCATGTATATAGATATAGAATAATTCATAGAAATTATAACATATATGTCCAAACATTAAGATCCAAAGTTAAACAAGATTCTTTCTATTGCAAATCAACATGATCAAAGTGTCGGGTGTGACTTGACTACCGGTTTTGTATTAGAAACTAGAATGATTGCTCGGCGATAAACGGTTTGATTTTCTGAATACGACTTGTGCATAACTTGAATAGTAATTATGCATGGAATTAAATTATGCATGGGATTTGCATAAGATTTGCATGGATTAATTGTGATTTATTGGCAAGTAGAGGAGATAAGGGTGTGCCGTGGAGATGGTTTTGAGAATTAAAAACATGAATTTAATATTTGAATACTTATCTTGTATTCAGATATTGAGATACAGCCCAAGTAGATTAATTTATGTTTATCATTATTTGAGTTACCAATTAGATTACGATTTCTAGTTTGTTTCCTATAGATAAAAGGTTAGGGTGAAGTCATATGTATACATCGAAAATACGTTGAGTCATAATTAAGAAGTCTTTAGTTCCAGTCCGTAGACGTAGGTCGATTTTGACCGAACCACGTTATATACCGTGTTCGTTTATTTTCTATTTTCCGCATTATTCTAACGCTTGTATTAGGTGTCTCGATCATAGCAAGTGGTATCAGAGCCACGGTTCTGTTCACCCGGCTCACGTATTTGTTGATTGTGAAGATATCATCTTTGAGGTTTGATTTGGAGAAATTCAATCACCGGTAGAAAAACGTGATTTCATCACAACAAAAATGTGTGACGATATGCGTATAGTCACACTTGCTTTTTCAGTTCATGTGTCACCAAAGGTCGAGTAACCATAGCTCGTAAATGTGTGACCATATGGTTTTTAAAGTCAAGCATAAATGTATATGTGTGACTATTGTTCATGTAATGGCCACATGAATTTAATATTTGTGTGCCGTTTTGTAATATTCAGTCACATAGATGTAATTATAACGTGACCAAAAGTGTTAAAATGTGCGACCATATACTTTTTAAAGCCAAGTAAATGTGTATTTCGTGTGTCTATTGTTCACCCAATGGTCACATGAATTTTATTTTTGTGTGGCGTTTTGTAATATTTAGTCACACAAGCATTTTATTGTTGAGAATTTAGTCACATAGTTGTAATTAAAAAGTGACCAAATGTGTTAAAATGTGTGACCATATGCTTTTTAAAGTCAAGTAAATGAGTATTTCGTGTGTCTATTGTTCACCAAATGGTCACATGAAATTAATATTTGTGTGACGTTTTGTAATATTCAGTCACACAAGGCATTTTATTTTTGAGGATTTAGTCACATAGTTGTAATTACAAAGTGACCAAATGTGTTAAAATGTGTGACCATATGCTTTTTAAAGTCAACTGAAATTCTATTTCATGTGACTATTGTTCATACAATGGTTACATGAATTTAATATTTGTGTGACGTTTTGTAATATCCAGTCACACAAGGCATTTAATTTTGAGAATTTAGCCACATACAATAAATTAAAAAGTGACCAAAAGTGTTTAAATGTGTGACCATACGCTTTTTAAAGTCAAGTGAATGTCTATTTCGTGTGACTATTGTTCACCCAATGGTCACATGAATTTAATATTTATGTGATGTTTTGTAATATTCCGTCACACAAGGCATTTTAATTTTGAGGATTTAGGCACATATTTATAATTAAAAAGTGACCAAATGTGTTAAAATGTGTGATCATATGGTTTTTAAAGTTAAGTAAATGTGTATTTCGTGTGACTATTGTTCACCCAATGGTCACATGAAATTAATATTTGTGTGACGTTTTGTAATATTCAGTCACACAAGCATTCTATTTTTGAAGATTTAGTCACATAGTTGTATTTAAAAAGTGACCAAATGTGTTAAAATGTGTGACCATATGCTTTTTAAAGTCAACTGAATTTCTATTTCATGTGACTATTGTTCATACAATGGTCACTTGAATTTAATATTTATGTGACGTTTTGTAATATGCAGTCACACAAGGCATTTTAATTTTGAGGATTTAGTCACATACAATAAATTAAAAAGTGACCAAAAGTGTTTAAATGTGTGACCATACGCTTTATAAATTCAAGTGAATGTCTACTTCGTGTGACTATTGTTCACCCAATGGTCACATGAATTTAACATTTATGTGACGTTTTGTAATATTCAGTCACACAAGGCATTTTCTTTTTGAGGATTTAGTCAGATAGTTGTAATTAAAAAGTGTCCAAATGTGTTAAAATGTGTGACCATATGCTTTTTAAAGTCAAGTAAATGTGTATTTCATGTGACTATTGTTCACCCAATGGTCACATGAATTTAATATTTTTGTGACGTTTTGTAATATTCAGTCACACAAGGCAATTTATTTTTGAGGATTTAGTTACATAGTTGTAATTAAAAAGTGACTAAATGTGTTAAAATGTGTGACCATATGCTTTTTAAAATCAAGTGAATGTCTATTTCGTGTGACTATTCTTCACACAATGGTCACATGACTTTAATATTTATGTGACGTTTTGTAATATTCAGTCACACAAGGCATTTTAATTTTGAGGATTTAGTCACATACAATAAATTAAAAAGTGACCAAAAGTGTTTAAATGTGTGACCATACGCTTTATAAATTCAAGTGAATGTCTACTTCGTGTGACTATTGTTCACCCAATGGTCACATGAATTTAACATTTATGTGACGTTTTGTAATATTCAGTCACACAAGGCATTTTCTTTTTGAGGATTTAGTCAGATAGTTGTAATTAAAAAGTGTCCAAATGTGTTAAAATGTGTGACCATATGCTTTTTAAAGTCAAGTAAATGTGTATTTCATGTGACTATTGTTCACCCAATGGTCACATGAATTTAATATTTTTGTGACGTTTTGTAATATTCAGTCACACAAGGCAATTTATTTTTGAGGATTTAGTTACATAGTTGTAATTAAAAAGTGACTAAATGTGTTAAAATGTGTGACCATATGCTTTTTAAAATCAAGTGAATGTCTATTTCGTGTGACTATTCTTCACACAATGGTCACATGACTTTAATATTTATGTGACGTTTTGTAATATTCAGTCACACAAGGCATTTTAATTTTGAGGATTTAGTCACATACAATAAATTAAAAAGTGACCAAAAGTGTTTAAATGTGTGACCATACGCTTTATAAATTCAAGTGAATGTCTACTTCGTGTGACTATTGTTCACCCAATGGTCACATGAATTTAACATTTATGTGACGTTTTGTAATATTCAGTCACACAAGGCATTTTCTTTTTGAGGATTTAGTCAGATAGTTGTAATTAAAAAGTGTCCAAATGTGTTAAAATGTGTGACCATATGCTTTTTAAAGTCAAGTAAATGTGTATTTCATGTGACTATTGTTCACCCAATGGTCACATGAATTTAATATTTTTGTGACGTTTTGTAATATTCAGTCACACAAGGCAATTTATTTTTGAGGATTTAGTTACATAGTTGTAATTAAAAAGTGACTAAATGTGTTAAAATGTGGGACCATATGCTTTTTAAAATCAAGTGAATGTCTATTTCGTGTGACTATTCTTCACACAATGGTCACATGACTTTAATATTTATGTGACGTTTTGTAATATTCAGTCACACAAGGCATTTTAATTTTGAGGATTTAGTCACATATAATAAATAAAAAGTGACCAAAAGTGTTAAAATGTGTGACCATATGCTTTTTAAAGTCAAGTAAATGTGTATTTTGTGTGACTATTGTTCATCCAATGGCCACATGAATTTATGTTTGTGTGGCCTTTCTGTAATATTTAGTCACACAACAAATTGAGAAAAAAGTGTTAATAAATGTGACCATATTATGTGAGGGCACGTTTTAGTCACATTTAAGAAATCAATATTTGTGTCACAGTATGAATTATATATATATATATATATATATATATATACAAAAAGAAAAAACACAAAACTAATTCGAATTACACAACAAATTGGAATGTATATAAGTAAACGAAATACATAATTGTAATGAAATAAAACTGTACACTATCATACTTTTAACGAGTTATACATTTAACAATCATAAATCTAATTTTTGTTGACTCTTCAATTGGGGCCTCGCTTTTTTTGTAATGCTATCAGTTGTCACATAAACACCTTTGCGCTTTGTTTGTAATTTTGGTGCAACTGTGTTCTCGCCAATCTTCTCTACCGTATTTGGTGGTGTAATTTCCTATAGGAAATAAAATCTTCATGCATGTATCAAACATTACATTAAATATGAAGAATACTATATATAGCTAGGTTGATAAAACAAATGTATGTGTGTACCTTTTCATCAAAAATAACTTTTTTCATTGGCCATGCGTAAAATCCACCTACTGCGTCCTTGACTGTTTTGAAACCATTCTTTCCAACGTCCGGTATGCATGTTGCATCCACTAACGATTGGTCAATTGAAACTCTGTAGCAATCCTTTGGAAGTGGTGCGTTATGAAGAGTTTGTTTTCCATCAGTCTTGTATACGGTACCCAAAGCAATAACACTTGTTCTCTTTGAGTGCCACAACTTACACTTAATTACCTGAAAAACACACAATGATAAGAATAAGACAGCTACACAACACAGAATGATCCGCTGATGCAACAAATTAAGATCTATCAGCTATTTAAACTACAGAATATAATAAATAGATGAACAGCTAGACATGACACAATGATCAGGTGATAAAACTAGACAGCTGATCACACAAACACACATCAGCTGATCACACAAACACACAATATATGAACATGTGGAAATACATACTTGTACTGGTGGTGGAGATATATTTTCTTGCGACTCAGAGTCTCGACGTCGAGACGTGTTTCTTTGTGATCCAGGCTTTTTGTTAGATTTGACAGTTTTAACCTTTTCCTATATGTATAAAACACGTTAATTAAACGCGACATGTATGTAAAATTCAAAAAACACAGGGGGATATATACAGGGTAGATGTTTTATTACTTACAATTGTTTCAGAATCGTTTCTGAGTCGTACCTCTAAACTTATCAGGAGATAAGTATTTATAATCCTGCTCCTACGGTTCCTAACAAACTAGACTAATCCTAATTTGCTAACTAACTACCGGATAACTCGGAATCTTGAATCTTGAATCTTCTTATCTTGAGTCTTCAATCTTCAATCTTGATTCTGAAGTCTTCTTATCTTTCCCGTAGATATAGAGAGTTAAAAAGATAAGTTTAAAACATAATTAAACTTTCTTTAGTTTGACTTCTTACTCGGACTAAGTTACTCAGCTTGAAACTCATCAAGCTGAGTTCTTCGAGAACAAACTCGAAAACCAACATGAACTAACACGTATATTAATAAACTCATCCTCAGAAGTCCTAAGAGTTAGCTAGAACTTATTTAGCAACTCTGTTGAGCTGACTCAGTATACACGTTGAGACACTCAGCTTGAAACACATCAAGCTGAAAGCTCAATATATCTTAGGTGACATACACAGCTTATCACGCATAGTGATAATCTTACTAAGATATAGTACAAGCTGATCGAACATATGCTCAGCTTATATTCAGCTTATGCTCAGTCTGAAACACTATAAGTGTTTAGTCTGATTAAGCTTCATAATTCTGTTTAAGTTATATGTAGAACACATCTTACAAACTTAACTTTGTCTCATCAAATCTAAACTGATGAGATCATTTTCCCAACAAACTCCCCCTATTTGATGATGACAAAACCATCAAACAGTTATTAAGTTTGTTTAACAGAATTATCTTTTAAATCTTAAACTTATACAGATTTTATATTTGAACTAATCAAATATCAATTGAACTTATCAATTTTAATTAAACTTATCAATTATAAGTGGAACAAACCAACTTTTAGTTGAACACACCAACCAAATATATCAATGAATAAGAACTAATCATTTATTCATTAAGCTGAACTTATCAGACTAATAATTATGAACATATCATAACACAGTTGAACATATCAAACACATATTTGTATTAATTGAACATATCATAATACAAAAGTTTTGATCTCTAAGATCATACACACTTAGTGCTTACAAAATTAGAACTAATCTAATTTTACAATAGAACTAATCTATTCAGGATGCAACTCTTCAAACTCCTTGATCTCCTTATTTATTTCTTCAAGGATTTCTTGCAGATTAGGTATGTGTTGAAGCTGATCCTTTTGAGATCTGATTGCTCTGTTTATTTTGTATCTAAACCTTGCAGTTTGTTCAGTCTTTTCCATAATTTGTTTCAGAGCAAACACTTGAGATACCCCACATGTGTATATGTTTGCATCAGACTGGAAGCATTGTTCTCCATTTCTATCTAGGTACATGAATCATTTCTCAGGCTTTTCCACATAGGTGTTTTCTATGAAGTCCAAGCCTTCAGGAAGATTCAGAGTGTACTTATATGCTTTTTCCTATTCCAGCTGGTTTTTTCAACTTGTCCTTCCTCAGTTTGTGAAAGGAAGTCAGTAGGGTTACAATCTCAGACCTGGGTATGAGTTTCATCGAATCAGCTCTTGTAAGTAGCTTCAACAGTTCATCTTTAACTAGACTTCTGGCAGAGGACTTTTCCATCTGCTTGATAAGTATGGCCACTTGCTTCCATTCTTCATATCCCAGTTTATGAAGTTGATTCAGCTCCAAAGAAGACGTTTCACCATCTTTTAAGACAAACTCCATGTTGATGATTCCTTGAGCTGAACTCAACGTTAGTGAATTTACTTGAGAGGAGAAGTAGGTCCTTGTATAGCACTGAGTTATATCTTCCTCTTCAGGTTGATCCTGGATAGGAAGTTCCTCTACTTCTTCCTCCTTGGGCACAATTGGCAGTCTGAGTTTGGCTAGATCTTCATTCTGCTTTCTGATATGCTCAGCTCATACTTGTTCTCTTCTCCTTTTCTCATCGGCTAACACATCTTGAACATCCATTTGTCTTCTTCTTAACTCGTTGATTGACATTCCAAGCTGATCAGTGTCTTCCTGTTCCATTCTCCTCACTGCCATCAATAAAGCCCTTTCTTGTAAAGTCATTTTGTCAGCAGAGTCTTCATCTGAGGCTGATGATTCACTAAGAATCATTTTTCTTCTTTTCTGTTGGGGGGGTTCTGACTCTTCTGAGCTGACCACTGCTGGTCTCTTGCCTTTTCCTTTTTCATTCAGCTCAGCTTCTTTTTATATTTCCGTCTCTCCCTCAATCTGTTCTGCTCCCTTTGCCAAACGTAGTAGAGCTTCAGCTTTGACTGACTCAGCTTCAGCTTCTTGAACCTTCTCCCCTTTTTTGTCATCATCAATAGGGGTCGAAGTCTATTGTTTTTGTTGAAGGGCAGCAACGGCAGATTTCAAGTTTAACACCTCCTCATCTAGAGAATCCAAAATCATGATCATTTCCTTCTTGGTCTGCTTTCTCTTGAGGTGCAGCTTGCCAAACTGACTTTTAAAGAAATTCATCAATTCATCCAAGTCAGCTTGAGAGGGTTAGAATTTGGGTGCATCATCCAAGGGTTGGTGTGGACCCTCAAACTCATTTGCACCAGAGTTAAGACCCTGTGAATCACCTTGGTATGAAGATGAAACATTGATAGGTCATGCTTGTGGGTGTGTGTAATGAAGAGAAGTAATGGGGCTCGAAACGTGAAGTGTATGGGTAGGTGGTTGGCTAATTGGTTTGGAGGGGGGTGATTGACCTTGGGGATTGATCATTTCTTCAATGTTACCTAAGTGTTTCTGCTTGGGCATAGTAATGGGCTCTCCCATGGCACTGGAGAGTGTGGGCTGAGTAGACACCACACCCGGTTTAGGCTTTAGGGTAGATATGAGCCTCGAGGTTGACACCTGAAGAGTAGGCGTCTCCCCCTCAACTCCTGCCGGTGGAGGGATCAGTGTGATCTCAGCTCCAATGATGCCTATAGGAGTGGCACCACCTTTGGCAGTCTTTCTTGTATAGGTTCGGATATTCTCCCTAGTAGCAGTGGGCATACTAGGAGTGGCTTCAGAGTGGGATTGTAGATGGAATGAAGGTGGAGGAAATGGGTTAGACTGGGTTGGGTTTACCACAGCCTTATCTCCAAAAGTAGATGGAGTAAAATGAGAAGAAAGGGAAAGTGGAGAGGTCTTACCAGAAGCAGCTTCAGTGTTTGCTGGTTCAGCTTGAGGAGAGTACTCAGCTTGAACCTCGATGTCAGCTTGGGAAGCTCCCCCTTGATTGGATCCCTCTTCTTCACTCTCTGATGAAGCTGCCTCAGCTATCAGTAGCATAGGCTCACTCAGACCCTCTTGCTCTGGGAAGATGTCGTTGTTGAACATCTTGGGGCTTAGTGTAGGAAACAGGAACACATCCTGATTAGCTTCATATAGTGCTACCCCAGCTCCGCTTCAAGTGCCAAGGACAGGTACCTTATGAAAGGTACATGAAGATCTCTAATGGTCTTCATCACTTGGACCCTGAGTTCGTTGAAGATGAGTTGAGCATAATCCAAATTGCGTGCAAAGTATATGTTGTACAGCAGCTGCATCTCGAACTCGTTGACCTGGTCCAATCCTCCAACCTTGGTACCAAGTGAACGGATCACTGTGGACACCATGAAACCCCAACTGGTTGGAAAGGTGGCCTTTTTGATAACACCCTCTGTCTGCGGGTGACCCATTCTGGGTAGGACTAACCTCGCCACCTGCCTCGTCACCGCAGGCTCGAACTCATCAGATTGAGGGAGTTGAAGAACCTCCCTTAGCCTTTATATGGTGAAAGTAATCATCCTCTCTCCATTCAGCACTGTGCCCCGAACTACGTCCTTGTTTTGGTCATAGACACACGTACACCAAAACTCGAACAGATGCTGAGGAACCACATGTAAAGGTGCTCCAGTGAAAGCAAAAGCCAATGGGCATTTACGAATATATTTTACCCATGGTTCGTATCCTTTGTTAATTTTGCGTTGAGGGATTGCAAGACAGGCACGCTGATTGTTGATTTTGATCAGCGGCAATCCGTTGTTCTTGAACGCAACACCCCTTACCATTCTGTCACTGAGATTCAGAACGGTTCTGTCCATCGTTGAATTTAGAAGATTACACGAAGTAACTGTTCTATTCGCACTAAGCAATTTAAGTCGCACTGAGCGATATTGGATTCACACTGAGCGATTTAGGGTTTCGTGATCGATGAAACGAGGAATTGCACTGAGCAATATGCGGTTTTTTGCGAAGGGTATTTTAGAAGGTGAGAAGTCAGATTTGTATGCGTAAACTTCTCTAAACCGGTTATGATTGGTATATATACCTTTCTGAGGAGAGAGAAAAGTTACCGTTAGAATCCCGTTTTTATCCGTTCCGCCGGAAAAATTACGGCTTGATGTAACAGTAAGAGGGTAGAAACACATCATCTTCCAACGGATACACGTGTAAAATAATATTAGTGACCCACACAAATATTATTAACCCTGTTGTATTACACCAATACAGAATTAGTATAATACGCTATTTGAGACTGACTCAAATACGCAGAGACACATGAATCAATAACAGTTAGTAATTAAAACATGGTTTTGGACACACCAAGTCTGAGTAAACTTATTACTCAGTTTATGTCAAGCACTCGGCTTGATTCAAGCAGTCAGCTTGAGTTGAGCACTCAAATTGAGATTGGTACTCAGCTTGAGTAGAGCACACAGCTCAGGCTTACTGACACTTAGTCATTTATGTTTAAGACTGACTTAAACATGTAATTTAGCTACACTAAGTAGGTAAAATATGTTTGGAACTTACCAAACGAGTGAACCAATCACACAGTTGGAGTTAAGCACATAGCTCAGACTCAATGACACTTAGTCATTTATGTTTGAGACTGACTCAAACTATATCATAACCACACTAAGTAGTTAAAATATGTTTGGAACTCACCAAACGTGTGAACTCATCATTCAGCTTGACAGGTTATACAGTTTATGAAAACTTATTTATAAACTGTGCACTCAGCTTAAGACACTTTGTCTCTATCAAACTGAAAACTCAGATTCTAGACACTTAGCTAGGGGTTGAGCATACCCAATTTACTTAGCAGATACATAAACCTCTTCTCATCAAGTAGTTTAGTAAAGATATCTGCTAATTGGTCATCAGTGGAAATAAACTTAATGTCAACTTTACATTTTTTCACGATGTCCCTGATGAAGTGATGTCTAATTTCAATGTGCTTGGTTCTTAAGTACAAGACTGGATTGTAAGTGATGGCTATAGCACTTTGGTTATCACAAAAGATAGGAGTTTTCTTGAAACTCATACCAAAGTCTTGAAGCTGATGTTGCATCCAAAGAATTTGAGCACAACAGCTTCCTGCTGCAACATATTCAACTTCAGCAGTTGAAGTAGCCACTGAGTTCTGTTTCTTACTAGTACAGCTGACTAACTTCCCTCCAAGCAGTTGACATCCTCCTGTTGTTGATTTTCTATCTAACTTGCACCCAACATAGTCAGCATTTGAAAAACCAACTAACTCAAATCCAGAGTCCTTTAGATACCAAAGGCCTAGATTTGGAGTACCTTTAAGGTACCTAAAGATCATTTTCACAGCTTGAAGATGCGATTCTTTAGGATCTTCCTGATATCTTGCACAAACACATGTAACAAACATAATATCAGGTCTACTAGCTGTCAAATAGAGTAATTGAACCTATCATTCCTCTATAGGTAGACTGACACACTGATTTACCATCTGAGTCTTTACTCAGCTTGACAGCTGGTGACATGGGTGTTTTCATGGTTGAACTAGAATCAAAACCATATTTCTTAATCAAGTCAAGAACATACTTGCTTTGATTGATGAATTTTCCATCAGGCTTTTGTTGAATTTGTAAACCCAGGAAATATGTCATCTCACCCATCATGCTCATCTTGTACTTTTGTGACATTATTTTGGAGAACCATTCACACAGAGATTCATTTGTAGAACAAAAAATAATGTCATCCACATAGATTTGTACAAGAATCACCTGTCCTTTACTCTTTTTGATAAAGAGTGTCTTATCTATACTACCTCTGGTGAAATCCATTGATAGTAAATAGTTGGACAGTGTATCATACCAAGCACGTGGAGCTTGTTTAAGACCATACAAAGCCTTGTCTAAGATATAGACATGATGTGGAAACTTTGAACTAACAAAGCCAGGATGTTGTTTCACTTAGACTTCCTCCTGAAGTTTTCCATTTAGAAAAGCACTCTTCACATCCATTTAATAGACTTTGAAGTCTTTATATGCTGCATAAGCCAGGAACAGCCTTATGGCTTCAATTCTAGCAACAGGGGCAAAGGTCTCATCATAATCGATTCCTTCTTCTTGCTTATACCCTTGTGCTACCAGCCTATCTTTGTTCATAACTATCACTTAGTGCCTATAATTGAATGATCTTTGGGGGCAGGGACAAGGTTACAGACCTTATTTCTCTCAAATTCATTCAATTCCTCTTGCATAGCTTCAATCCAATCCTCATCCTCTAAGGCTTCTTCAGTCTTCTTTGGTTCTATTTGAGATAGAAAACCAAAGTGGGCAGCATAGTTAGTTGTAGCCTTAGATCTGGTCATTACCCTTTCTTGGACATTTCCAATGATCTGATCTTGAGGATGATCTTTGAGGAATTTAAATGTTGTTGTTGGAGAATTTGGTTCTGGATCTGAGTGATGTTGAGAGCCCTGAGGTGAACTTATCTCCTCAGTCTCAATAGAAGCATTATCAACAAACTGATGATCACTGAGATCCTCAGTCTGAGTGACTTCAGCTCCAAAGGGGTTGATGAACTCACCATCCTTCTCAGCTTGAGAATTCCTTGGAGCTTATGATGATTTCTTTGATGAACACACATCATCATCACTATCATCTCCTATGACATACATAGGATTTGACATATTGGTTTCCTTTGGATTTTCAAGCTCACTCAGACTAACCAAGTCAGCTTGTCTTTTCTCAGCTTGATCAAGACTGTCTTCATCAAATGATACATGAATTGATTCTTCTATGGCCTTTCTCCTAGTTTTATACACTCTGTATGATTTGGAGATTGAAGAATAACCAACGAATATCTAGGATCAGCTTTGGGTTCCAACTTATGGAGCTAATCTCTTTGATTCAGCACATAGCATTTTGAACCAAAGACATGAAAATAACCTATATTGGGCTTTCTAGACTTATACATCACATATGATGTTTTACCATGTCTTTTGACTATGATTGATCTATTTTGAGTATAACAGGCTGTACTGACAGCTTCATCCCAAAAATAGAGTTTCAATCCTGCCTCACACAGCATTGTTCTAGCAGCCTCAATTAGGGTTATATTTCTCCTCTCAGCAACTCCATTTTGTTGGGGAGTTCTGACAGATGAGAACCTTTGTAATATTCCCTTTTGTTTACAGAAGCTTTCAAGAGTAGAGTTTCTGAACTCAGTCCCATGATCACTTCTGAGTTGCTTTACAGACTTACCTCTCTGCAACTCTTCCTGTTTGATAAAACTTATTCTCCAGGGCAGCCTCACTTTTGGCTTTAAGGAATATTACCCAGGTGAATCGTGAGAACTCATCTACTATCACCAGTGTGTACTTCTTGCCACTTATGCTTGGAGTACTTATGGGTCAAAACAGATCCATATGCAACATATGCAGTGGGTTTTGCTTTGATTTAAAGGACCCTTTATGGTGTTTCCCTTGTTCACAAGCTGAACACAATTTGTCCTTGATAAATGTGATCTTTGGTAATCCTGAGACTAACTCTTTATTGGATAGCATATTTATAATTTTAAAATTCAAATGTGATAACCGTTTATGCCACAACCAACTCAGCTTAGGAACATAATGGGAATACAAGCAGGTTTCAGTATAGGGATCAGCAGAATTAAGATCAAGTAGATACACATCTCTTTCTCTTTTAGCTATTAATACAGGCTTTCTCTTAGCATTATATATTGTTCCTGCTTTCTTCCTAAAAGTAACAATGTTGTCTTCATCACACAATTGGCTGATACTAATCAGATTTTGCTTAAGACCCTTGACATATGCAACCTTCTGGAAAGTAACTTTGCCAGCATGCATCTTCCCATAGCCTTTAGTTCTTCCATAGGAATGGTCTCCAAATGTTACTTTAGGACCTTCGTCTTCCTGGAAATCACTAAGAAGTCCTTTCCACCCGGTCATGTGCCTTGAGCATTCACTATCCAAGTACCATTTACTTGAACCCTGCATATGATATAAAAACTAAACATATTAGTTTTGTTTGGTAACCCACTTCTTGGTGGGTTCAGACGAGGAGCACTTAGCATCTCCATCTTGTTGAACTGACTGTTCAGCTTGAGCAGGAGCTGAGTCCTGTGTAGACTGATCAGCCTATTCTTGTTCAGGCCTTGAGATTTCAACATCACAGTCCTTAGCCTCATGACCTATACTTCTGCACTTGTAGCATCTCCTTCTTCCAATGATTACAGGAGGTAGAGTGTCTAATAATCCTTGTGAGAACTTGCTCTCAGTCTTAGGATTATATGTGGTGGATAACTTTTCAACTTTCTTTGCAAGTTGATTCACTTGATGATCACTGACCTTGGACTTACCTTTGTCAGATCTTTGTTTGTTATCCTTTTGATTAGAAGTTTGACCAACAAACTTCTTTTCCATGACCTTGGACTTACCTCTGTCATGCTTACCGGACTTACTAGTTTCAACAGATTTGGACTTACCACTGTTGATTTCCTTGGACTTACCAAGGTGTACAACTTTGGACTTACCATTGTTGTGATTTGACCTCTGACTTACAGTGGTCTTCTTATTCTTGTAACTTCTCTCCGAGCTAGATAGGGAATGTTGTTTTTTGAAAGGATTTGGGTTAAGCCTTTCCACAACTGAAGTTCTTTGAATAGGCTGAGTGCCTAATCTGTCCAGCACAAACTTACTATGTTGTTTGGATTGAACACTCATTTCCATGATCTTTGGCTTTTACAAACATATTGTATTTCAAGTTTGAATCATGTCTTTTCTCTGAGGCTGACTTCTGAGACTCAATCAGTTGTCTATCCTCCTCAGAGTTTGTACTTGCTATCTCATCATCAGCTACATAAGCTGCTGTTTGATAGTCACCTCCAAGTACAACTTGTACCTGTTTAGGAATTTGTTGGTTTATGTACTTTTCAGCAAGCTTTGATGACTTACACCAAGACTCAGTGACCTTTTGAAGTTGGTCTGCTTTGACTTTAGCTTCCTGAAGTTCTTCACTTAGAAGTTTATTAATGTGTTTTTGACATTCAAGATCACACTGTGCTTTCTTACCAACATCAATGAGAGATTGATTTTCCTTGATCTCATCTTTAAGTTTAGCTATTTCAGCTTTGAGGTCATTTTGAGACTGAAGGCTGGTCTTGAAATCATTCAGCAAATAATCAAACGCAAGACCCTTTTCTTCATCGGTGTAAGAGTAAAATTACTGACCTTGTACATGGAAGCAGGATCCCAATCACTAAGCTTGTTGTTTTCCTCAACTTCCTTCATGTCAGCTTCAAAGATTGATTCGGACTGACCATAATCAACCTCATCTAATTCTAACTCTTCATCTTTTTGAGCCATAAGACATACATCATCATCTGAGGTAGATGATTTGTATACCAGGTCTCAGCGTATAACCCTTTTGCACTGGGTTTGTCTTCTGGCTTTCCTTTCTTGAGCTGAGTATATTTCTTCTTGTATTTATCAGCTCTGTAAGCATTCTTATCAGCAACGGATGATGATTCTCCCTTCTTTAATCTGCACTCGGCAGCAATATGTCCCTTCTTTTGACAGTTGAAGCACACAACATTCTTGGGATCAAAGGAACTCTTCCCTTTGCCCCTGTCAGATCTTCCTCTTCCCCATTGAGCTCTTCTTAAACGTCTGGGTAACATTGCCATTTTCTCAGTGATTATCTAAACATCATCAGTATCACCTGAGTCTGAGTCTGAGTGGTCAGCTTGGGATTCTGACTCAGTCTCAGATTCAACAACTAGTGCCTTGGAACTTTTCTTGCTTTTCTGTGCAACCAAGCAACTTCATCTTTATCCAAAGACTCCTTGAGTTGTTGTTAAGAAGTTCTTTTGTGTTCAGTGATCTGTTCATGATTTAGCAAGAACCCATAAATGGACTGTAGGTTATACAAATGCAATGTTCCTCCAGCCCTCAGTGTTGTGGTCACTTCATTGAACCTTTCTGGTAACACATCCAGAAACATCAGCACGAGTTATGTCTCTTCTTTCTTAATGTCTACACTTAGCAGGTCATTAATCAAGCAATGAAACCTACTAAACACATCAGCCTGGGTTTCATTCTTCTTTGAGAAGATGTTCTCATATGATCTGTTTAAATGATTATTCTTCTGTTGTTTGACCAGATCTGTGCCCTCATATGTAACACTCAGAGTATCCCATATCTCTTTTACAAACTGACACCCAGTCACAGTATGCAAGATCTCATTGGTCAGGGCATTTGCCAGAACACTTTTTGCCTTGTCATCCAGATTGTAGAGTTTCAATTCTTCATTAGTCCAGGATGCAACAGGTTTTCTCATATCCTTTTCAGTTCTGCCAGGAGACGTATCGCTCACAGTAGCAGGTATCTTGCGGATGGTAGGTCCTTTTGTAATGACATCGTACATACGAATGTCAATGGGCTTGAGGAACAGCATGGCTCTGAACTTCCACATAGGATAGTCAGATCCATCAAATACGAGACAACCTTTAGCAGACATCTGTGGAAAGTTTGAAGAATTATTGCTTGTAGACATTGTAAACTTTCTCAGAATCTTGAACTTTCAACTTATGAAATCGTTCAGCCTGCTCTGATACCAGTTGTTGGTCCCTTGGTGAGAATAACAACAAGCAACAAATGTGTAGAAGGGGGTTTGAATACACTTTCTGCGGAAATTAAACAAATCAAAATAAAGTGTTACACAAAGTAAATCAAACCACAATCGAATCCTTTGCTTTTCATTAATAAGAATATGATTACAGACTCTATCAAGTAAGAAACTCTTGATATGTAAACACCTAATATAAATCTCTCAATCTTTCAAACTTAGCAATCTATAATCAACTTATGATTATAGATACTGACGACTCTCTAAACAGGATTTAATCACAGATTGAATACTTACCTATTGGGAAATTGGCTAAGTCATTGAAACTGTTATACATGCAAATATCAAAACTGTTAAGACTGTTAATGAGTGTTGGGAAAACAGTTCAAAACTGTTAGAAGAAGTGTTGAAGAAACAGTTTAGAACTGTTAGTCGATATTGTGAAGACAGTTGTAATCAACAGTTGCTGTGAACTTTAAAGCTGTTATATAGAGTTCAGAACTGTTAGTACAAACTACTACAAATGTTTGAAGACCTTGAAGCTGAAGACTGTTAGAAGAACCAAGAACTGTTGTATTCATTAAACAGTTTCTGTTGAGCTAAATATGGAAAAACCCTATCTTTGAAGATATCTCGAAATACTTTGAAGATCATCAAGATTATCTCAGAAGATAGAAGATTACCTAACTGTCAGCAAATCAAGGAAGATCAAGGAGTATATAAATGCTAGATTAGAATTTATAATTTGTACGTACTCATTGATTATATTTTTGCATTCATTCTTCAAGTTGTAAGTTTGCTTTCTGAATAGTGCTAAGCCTCTAAGTTTCTTGTTGAAACCTAAGAACAATCTGTGTTTTTCATCTAACATAATAAGTTAGATTGGGGGTGAAGTTTGCTATTGTAATCATTCTCGTTGATTAATAAAATTACTGTTTGATTGAATCTCTTTGTGTTCAAAATCTTCTTTAATCAATTAAGTGTGATTCCGCAACTTCTTAGTTGATTGTGATCATAGTTAAAGATTAACTTTTATTCAACTTTGATTTGTTATTCAAAAGTTAGTTCTTGTTATTTGATATAATCTATATCCGATCCTGACAAGTGGTATCAGAGCCTTATCATTAAGGTTCCTTTGATCACCAGTTGAAGGTTTTTGCATCACTTTGCTTTATTTTTCAAAACTGTTTTTCAATCAATTTGTTTCAATGGATTCGGGAGGTTCTTCTGATAACAATGGGTCTGGGTCCAACATTCGTGTTCCCATGCTCAAACCATCTGATTTTGAGATGTGGAAACTAAGAATCAAGCAGCATGTCCAACTAATGGACTATGCTGTTTGGCAAATCATTGAAACTGTTCCCACTAACCCCATTGATCTGGATGAGAATGGAAAACCAAAGAAGAAGCCACCACCAAAGACAGATGCTGAAAAGAAAGAGAGAATGATTGAGATGAAAGCTCTCAGCATCCTCCAGATTGCAATTCCCAATGAGTATCAACATCAATTCAAGAAATTTGATGATGCTCATGAGCTTTGGAATGCTCTGGAGAAGAGGTTTGCTGGGAATGCTAGTTCCAAAAGAAACCAAAGAGATCTGTTAAAGCAAGCCTATGAGAACTTCACCAGTGGGAAGAATGAGAGTATCAGCCAAATCTTTGATAGGTTTTACAAACTGGTGAGCGAACTGGAGAGTGCTAAGGTTAGGCTTGATCAAGATGAGATAAATAGAAAGTTTCTTAGGTCTCTAGGTGATGAATGGACTGTGTTTGCTGCACAATGGAGGACTAAGGATTCTCTTGAAGACATAGAGTTAGATGATCTCTATAATAGTTTGATAGTGTTTGAGGGAGAGATAGATGGAAAAAGAAAAACTGATGTTCCTAGCCACAATGCTGCTCTCCTGTCATCCTCAGGTATGGAATCAAACCATTCTTTAACTAACTCTTTTGAAAATTGTGCAGGTACTAGTTCTGTTGTTGGACTAGATGTGAACACTCCAGATGCTGTTCTTGAAGCTTTTCTTGCCAGCCATGCACAATCAACCCTCACCAATGAGGATCTTGAACAAGTGCACCCTGATGATCTTGAGGAGATGGATCTCAAATGGCAGATGGCCATGCTTATTGTTAGAGCCAAGAGGTTCATCAAAAGGACTGGAAGGCAAAACATGAATTTCAGAGCTAATGGCAAGGCTGGATTTGACAAGTCAAAGGTGAGATGCTTCAAATGTCAACAGCTTGGCCACTTTGCAAGAGAATGCAGATCTGGTGGACAAGTCCAGAATCAAGGTCAGAGGCCAACTCAGAATCAAACTTCTTCAGCATTGGTCTCACAAGAAGGTCATGGCTTTGATTGGAGTGATCAAGCAGAAGAGGCTACAAACAATAAAACTTTGATGGCATTGACTGACTCCTCCATCAAGATGGATTCACCAGAGTCTGAGGACATACAGGTATCTTCTAAACTATGTCCTGGTGAATGTAGAGCTATTGTTAAGAGGTTTAGAGAGCACAATAAGAAAGTATGTGCTGCTCTAAGTAGAATGGAGGAGAGAAGGTATGAGTATACTGCTGTGATAGAAGATCTTGAAAAGAAAATTAAAGACTATCAGGCTAATGAACTGCAAATGGACTATGATAGAAAATATCATAAGTGGGAGAAAGAGCAGTTACAAGATGAGATTGATAGTCTGAAAAAGAAATTTGCTGAAAAAGAAAGCAAGGTAGATGAACTCACAAAGAAATTGGAGGGTGTGGACATTGATCTTGGAATGTTCAAGGCTGCAAACCTTAAGCTTGAGACTCTGCTACAATCTCAAGTGAGAGACAAGGTGAAAACTGGACTTGGATATAAGGAAACCCCACCTCCATACAATCACAACTACATAACTCCCATGTCTGATGTAGCTGATAGGTATGTTAATGAATCATTACCAGAGGAACTGAAGTCAGCTAATCCACCATTTGAAAGTGATGAAAAAGGATTTGTGGAGGAAGTAAGTGATGATGAGGGAGTTGTGAAGAAAGATGAGGTGATTCCATATGAAAATCACATCTGTTGTGAACCCATACCCACTAAACCATCTTTCAAGCCTGTGGTGTTTGTAAAAGCATCCACAGAACCCCTCACCACAGAGCCAACACCTTCAAAAGCTATCCAAACCATAAAAAGTTTCACAACTGTTGCCAATAATCCCCATCTTTACACTAACAGTTCTAACAAGAACCCAAACAGTTCTAAGCCAAAAAGCCCAACTGTTAGTACAAAAGCCAAAGGAAAGGAGAAAGTTGGTGAGGTTGTGTATGCAAAGAAGAAGATGGAAGCTCCAAAATCTCAGGCTAAACCCAAGTCTAAGAAAAGGCATACTGAAATGTCTGCATGCACATGCCAAAAGCATGGTGTCCAAAAGTTTCCTCAATCTGCAGCTGTTAGAGGAAATCAAAGAAATAGGAACCAATTCTGGTCACAAAGACCTGGTTTACCTATTGTGAAAACCAAAAAGTGCTACATCTGTGGGAGATCTAATCATTTAGTTCAAGATTGTTTCTATAACCCACAGACCAATGGCACTGAAAACAAAAGTCCCAAAAGACAAAGTAACAGTACTAAAACTGTTAAGTCAAAGCAAAATAGCAGTTCTAAAACTGTTAAACCAAAACAGGCAAACAGTTCTATAAATGTTACATCCAAACCAACTAACAGTTCCAAAACTGTTTTAACAAAACCAAAAACTGTTGGTTTGGCTTGGATGAAAATTCAAAAACAAACTGATTCTGGAGAGGGTAAAACTGTTCTTCAAACTGAAAATCAAAAGGAATCACAAGTTGATTCATCTGTTTTACCAACTCCACCAGCTGTTTGTTCAAAGCTATCCACTGTTAATCACAACAGTTGGGAACCACATGTTCTTACAAAGTATTCCTCACACAAATTAGAGAAATCTAATTTGGATGAAATCAAAAAGAATCAAACTCTGTTTAAGTACTATGACTTAAATGGTGTACCCAAGACCTGCACGGCCTGGGTACTTCCTGCTACTAACTGATTTTATTTGTGCAGAGCATTCATAGGGCCAATCATGGATCTATCTAGCATGTGGATAGTGGATGCTCAAGGCACATGACTGGAAATCCACACTGTTTGAAGGATTTCAGAAACATCAATGGTGGATTTGTAGCATTTGGAGAAAATGCTAAGGGAGGAAAAATCACAGGTAAAGGAGCTGTTGAGGCAGGTACACTTACATTTAATGATGTTTTCTTTGTTGAACAGCTTACGTACAATCTATTAAGTGTATCTCAAATCTATGACAATGGAAACAAAGTTTTGTTTACAGATTCAGAATGCATTATTCTTTCAAAAGATTTTAAACTAAATGAGAAGGATGTTCTTTTGAGAACACCTAGAAAAGATAATGTATACTGACTAGATACACAAAAGATTGCTAAACAGAATGTGTTAAGCTGTTTACTCTCAAAGGCATCTCATGATGAGTCTGCCATTTGGCATAGAAGGATGTGTCACATGAATTTTAAAACCATGAACTTGTTAGCTAAAAACAGTTTGGTAAGAGGTTTGCCCCAAAAAGAATTCTCATGTGATGATCATTGTGTAGCTTGTCTCAAAGGCAAGCAACACAAAACTTCTTATAAGACCAAAGAAGTTTCTTCCATTACTGCACCTTTACAATTGTTACATATGGATCTTTTTGGTCCTACATCTGTGGTGAGTATAGGGAAGAAAGCATATTGTTTAGTCATAGTTGATGATTTCACCAGGTTCACATGGGTTCAATTTCTTAGAACTAAGGATGAAACTGCTGAGTTAGTTAAGTCACTTATTCTTAAAATTGAAATCAATCTGACTTGAAGGTGAAAGTCATTAGATCTGACAATGGTTCTGAATTTAAGAACTATGAGCTAAACAGTTTTTGTGAAAATAAAGGTATTGAAAGACAGTTTAGTGCCCCTAGGACTCCCCAACAGAATGGAGTTGCTGAGAGAAGGAATAGGACTTTGATAGAGGCTGCTAGATCCATGTTAGCTGATTCTAGGTTTCCAATGACATTCTGGGCAGAAGCAGTGAACACTGCCTGCTATGTTCAGAATAAAGTACAAGTAGTCAAGTCCAAAGGGAAAACTCCTTATGAGTTGTTCCTCAAGAGAAAACCTTTAATCAAATTCTTCAAACCATTTGGTTGTCCTTGTACTATCCTTAATACCAAATCACAATTAGGCAAGTTTGAGAGTAAGGCTGAAGAAGGTTTCTTTGTAGGATACTCCACTCAAAGTAAAGCTTATAGAGTTTTTAACAATGTCACTAGAATCATAGAAGAGAGTATGAATGTCTCTTTCAATGAGAATAGGATCAATATTGCAGGTAATGGACCTGATTGGTTATTTGATATTGATGCATTGTCTAAATCTCTTTCTTTTGAGTATTCTACTGAAACAGCTGCAGGTACCCCAACAACTGTTGGTGAAAATCAACAAACAGTTTCCAATAGCCCAAACAGTTCTGAAACTGTTAGCACAAAACCAACAACTGTTGGTTCAAACAAAGTTACTGAACACTGTGTTGTGATTCCTATGCTTCAACAAGAGTTCTCCAATGCTGTTGATCCATTGATTGATGCTGAATCTTCAAAGGACATGGAATCTCATGATCCTCAACAACACACTGACTCTGCATCCCAAACAGTTGTTGATCAAGTGTGTGATACTGCTGAAAATTCAAGTGAATGTGAGTTTGATCTGTCTAATCTAGGTAATGAACTGACTGCAGAAAACATTCCTACATCAAGAGTTCACAAGAATCATCCAATATCACAAATAATTGGTGATCCAACCACTCCTATCAGAACAAGGAATATGCTGCAAAATGAAAACAGTGGTGTGGATCTTGCCCAAGTTGATGTGAATGCTTGCTTTCTATCTCAAATAGAACCAAAGAAAGCAATTGAGGCATTGAAAGACCCTTCATGGGTGGAAGCAATGCAAGAGGAGCTCTTACAATTTCAAATTCAGCAAGTTTGGAAGTTGGTTGAGCTTCCAAGAGGCAAAAGAGTAATTGGCACCAAGTGGGTGTTCAGAAACAAGAAAGATGAAAGAGGGATTGTAATCAAGAATAAGGCAAGACTGGTTGCACAAGGCTATACACAAGAGAAAGGAATAGACTATGATGATGTCTTTGCACCTGTTGCAAGGATTGAAGCCATTAGACTATTTCTTGCCTTTGGAAGCTTCAAAGGATTTAAGGTGTATCAAATGGATGTCAAGTCTGCTTTTCTCTATGGAACTATTGATGAGGAGGTATATGTGTGTCAACCCCCTGGATTTGAAGACTCAAAGTACCCTGACAGGGTATATAGGTTGGATAAAGCTCTATATGGACTACATCAAGCTCCTAGAGCTTGGTATGAGACATTATCATCCTACCTTCTTGAGAATGGTTTTAAGAGAGGCACAATTGACAAAACATTGTTTACAAAGATTGTTAAAACATATATTTTGCTTGTTCAAATCTATGTTGATGATATAATCATTGGATCCACTGATGACAGCTTGTGCAAAGAATTTGAAGTCATTATGCACAAAAGGTTTCAGATGAGTTCAATGGGTGAACTCACATTTTTCTTGGGATTACAAGTCAAACATAAGCCCACTGGTATTTTTCTAAGACAATCTAAGTATGTCAAAGACATATTGGACAAGTTTGGCTATCAAGATGTGAAGCTGGCAAGTACTCCAATGGAGACACACAAACAGTTGGGAGCAGATGTTGAAGGGGAGGATGTAGACATACATCTATATAGGTCAATGATAGGTTCATTAATGTACTTAACTGCTTCTAGACCTGATATAATGTTTGTTGTTTGTGTTTGTGCCAGGTTTCAATGCAGTCCAAAGATGTCACACCTGTTTGCTGTGAAGAGGATCTTTAGATACCTCAAAGGCCAACCAAAATTGGGACTTTGGTATCCTAAAGATTCACCTTTTGATTTGGTGGCATATTCTGATAGTGACTATGGTGGAGCCAATGTGGACAGAAAATCAACCTCTGGAGGATGTCAATTCTTTAGATCAAGGCTGGTTTCATGGCAATGCAAGAAACAAACAACAGTTTCAACCTCAACAGCTGACGCTGAATATATTGCTGCTTCAAGCTGCTGTTCACAGGTTCTATGGATCCAAAATCAGCTTCTGGATTATGGTTTGTCTTTCTTGAATACTCCAATTTATGTTGATAATACCAGTGCTATTAGCATAGTTAATAATCCAGTGAAGCATTCTAAAACCAAGCACATTGAAATCAGATTTCACTTCATAAGAGACTGCAATGAAAATAAATTAATCCAAGTTATGAAAGTCCATACTGATGATCAATTAGCTGATCTGTTTACTAAAGCATTTGATGTGAGCAGATTCAACTTTTTGATCTCAAACATTGGAATGATTAACTTGGACTAACAGTTGTTCATTACTCCATGTTTTTCACACTAACAGTTTGCAACTGTTAGTATTGTTATCTAACAACTGTTGATTTTAAGTGTACAGGGAAAAGTAAAAGTGCAAATCCCAAACCAGTTTTGGACATAAATGGTTACCTATTCCACAAACAGTTTTTCAAACCCGTGAATGTCCTTGATATGTGGTAAAGGTAAATACTTTATTGAGAACAGTTCCAGACTGATAAAGGTGAGTCACTCTATTTTGTAGTGTTCTGAATTTGATATGACAAGTCACTGCATGCTATTAATGGAAATTACTGGACATTAATGGTCATTAATGGTTATTAATGGACATTAATGCTCCCCAGTTTATCTATATATAGCCTTGCATCCATTCTTCACAAATCACACCTACATTTGCACAAACTTCTCTCTGCAAATGGCTACTAACTTCTTTCTCATAAATTTCAAAGAAATTAATGTTAGACAAAGTTATGTAACCATCCCTGCCCCATTTGTAAGAATGCATGAGCTTTGGCAATACTCATCATGTGTTCTTGAAATGGATGATGAACCTGAGGAGTTCATCTTGACCCAGCATCCAGATCCACGTAGGCCAAATAAACCAATTGACCATATTCGTATAAGAGGTGATTTTGAAAATTTCACTCTCTTCGATGAATTGCCTACACCATGCTGTCTAAGATTTGTCTTGAACCTGGCAGGCACTACAAACTCCGTAGTGTGGTTCAATGTTCGAAGAAATAATACTCATAACCACCAGAGGGCCTCGGATGATGACGCAGTGGAAGTCATTGTAATAGATGACTAGTTCCACTGATGTTGAATTGGTCTCATTCACCATCATCCCACGAGGCAAATTATGACAATCGTCTCTGGTGGTGCATATAATGAGAAGGTCTACTGCACACCCATTGGTGGGTTTTAAGTTTTGAAAATTGTTTAAGGCATGTCAACTGTTTTTCTGTTAACGGAGAAAGTTGTCTACACTTACGGTGTAGATCATTGTTCTCCCACACCTACGAGACGGCCTTGCACAATTAGATAAGCAGTACCAACAATGGCTTGTGCATTACATGACCATTCTTTGACGACATGCTTCTCAGTAAGGCTATGGCAGCACTGTAGAGGCTATTCTGAACTCGATTCTTAAATAATGAAGACATTCACGAGAAAGAATGTGATGATGATTGTTTTCCCTTAAAGTTCAGATTTGTTGATACAAAATGTTAACGATAATTTGTCAAATGTAGATCTCGGAGTTAAGACAGTTAATATAAGCTGTGTTTAGATCTATAGCAAAAGACAGTATTGTTTTCTCAAAATTATTGTAGCTCAATTGTGATTATCATGAATAAAATACATCTTATGTTGATGACTATGTTCACTAATGGTTTGTTATTGTTGCTTCAGCATTTGATATATATGAGCTAAAGTTTGTTTGACAGTTGCACAATTCTGTTTCAATAAATACTAACAGTTTTCAACTGTTAGTATATGGCTTCCACAACTGTTAGGCAAAGTCCATGTGCAACTGAGGGGGAGAAATTCGTCAACTAAGGGGGAGAAATGAGAACAGTTGTAAACACTAAACAACTGTTAATCCAAATAAATGATCAAACAAAAGGGAGTTAACTTTTAAATAACAGTTGTTACATCTTATGAAAACAGTTCTTCAACTGTTAGTTCATTTTGTCCGTCAACTGTTAAGCTATTAAAGGGGGTTTTGGTCTTTGCAGAATTTTGAAAACTTTGAATTGCATTCAACATTCGAAACATATATAAGGCAATTCCCTCCTTATCAAGCAACTCACACGTCCAAAACGAACTTCGATCAGAAACAAACCCTAATCTCTCAACAACTCTCAGCGGTCGAAATCAAAATGTCTCCCCTTCCATTCGTAAAGGAACACAACATGCTCGCATATTTGTCCAAACCCGATCATCTCGGTGCTTTCCATGATGTGATTGACTACCTCTCACTCTCCACACTCCACCATGCTCTTACGGTCAACCCCACCATTTACCTCTCTCATATTGATCAGTTCTGGAAAAATGCCTCATTAAGGGAAGAAAATGGAATGAAATGGATCGACTCTATGGTGGATGATATCACTATCTCCATCTCTGAAAGCATAATAAACCAACAACTACAACTGAATGATCAGGATGGTGAGTATTCTGATTCTGTATCACTTGAGTTTATTTATGCTGAACTCGTAAAGTTGGGATATGAGGGCCCTAGGGGAAAGGGCACCTTCTACAAAGGGCAATTTTGCTCGCACTGGAAGTACATTATCCATACTCTCCAGCAGTGCATGAGCCCTAAGTGAACTGGCTGGAATGAATTTGGGAGCAACATTGCTCTCGCACTCATTTGTTTAGCCAACAACAGAGCTTTTAATTTCTCAAAAATGATCTTTAATGGAATGGTAAAGCATCTAGAAACCAAATATGGTCTCTTTTTTATGTACCCGCGATTTGTGCAAGTTTTGCTAAACTTTTTTATGCCAAATCTTAAACCACACAAGAGGGTCCTAATTCCCTCTGCTCATGTGGCCTCCACATTGAGCAAGTTGATGGTTAATGGGAAGAATTTCTCAGGTGCCATAACTCCACCACTCTCTGCAATGATGGAGTTTCTTTCAAGAAACAGAGCTGCCAGGGGTCAGCATGAAGCCCAACTTATTGCTACACCACCACCTCTGGAACCCACAGCTCACGATACTCAAATAATCCCTTCTGCTTCCTTTGAACGAGCTACAACACAAGCCCCTGCACTAAAAATATTTCAAAAGAAGAGGAAAAGAACTGTTGGTGCTCCTTCCACCAAAGTTCATGAAACTAAAACTGTTAACCCTGCACAGGTGCATTCACCTGTGCAGAATATCGAAAGGGAACCCCTTGTGCTGTCTCCCAGGCACAATGTGGAGGTGATCACTCCATTAAAGGGTGATCATGTGGTATTTGAGGCTGATCCTACTGTTTTACCCGCAAGGGGTGAACAGGACAGGGTTAACATAACTAAGACCTTAGCCACGGCAACAGAGGCTGGTCAAACAGTTTCTGGAAATCCCCAGTACCAAGAAAAGAGGGGTACTGGTGTGGAATCTCAATTGAGTGAACCACCAGTTTTATCTGTCAATGATATGTTAACAGTGGCAACACTAGCTGACATTGAGGCTAGAATGCAACACCAAGCAATGACGGATTCCAACATTGCACCTTTCTTTGCTGCATATATACAACTCAAAAAGAAGATTGCCTTACAAAACAAAAGGATTCTTCAACAAGATCAGCAAATTAAGGTTTTGACCAACAATTTGAAGCATGCTAATGAGGTGCTAAAACTGCATGATCAAGTACTACAACAGTTGACAGCTGCTGCAAGACCCCCTTCAACTGTTCCAATCAAAGAGGGGGAGACTTCATTACCAACAGTTGCTGAAGTGCCAGAACAAACAGCTGCAGTGGATGAACTAACAGTTGCACCCAGTGTATCAATAGTTGAAGAGAAGCTATCAGCAGTGGATAGAGTGTTGATTAATACAATAATTTTGTCTGGTGATTATCCAACAACTGAGGTTTACAAGTCATGGCCCAAGGTAAAACAAGAATATTTGGTGAAAGTGGGTGCTCAAATGATGAACTGCAATGAATTCCAAATGAAACAAAAGATTGATGATGGACGGCTTGAAGGCAAATGTGCAAAGTTAAAACCTATTAAGCCAAAGCCTGGATTCAAAGGAATTCATATTGTAGAAAAGGTTGTTGAAAAGCCAGTACAAGAGGTACAAGGAAAGGGAAAGGAGATTGTTGTTGAGCTACCAAAGCTAAAATTAACAAAACAACAACAAGAAGAAAGGGATTTCGAATGTGCTCAGAGGTTAGCTGCTGATCTTCAACAACAAGAACAGACTGATTTTGAAATAGCAAAGAAGTTAGCTGATGAGATCACAGCTCAGATTGATGAGGAAGAAAAACAAGAAAAGGTTGCTAAGGGAGTTAAAAGAAAAAGAATTGTGAAAAAGAAACAACCTCAACTTCCTAAGTCAGTAATTGAGAAGAAGTCTCAACCTCTACAATCCAAACCCCAAAAGTCCAAAGCTGTCCAACCAACCCAAACAGATCAAACCATCAAAGCTAAAATGGTTAAAACAATCATTCAAGATAGGCTCTTGGTCGATGTTGAAAAGGGTGTTAACAAGTTTGTCAAAGAACATTTTGGCCAAAAGTCTCACATTAAAGAATGGAAGTTTGATGTTGTCAGGTTTGATACTGGAAAGGAAGGTATAATCATTGTAAGGGAGAATGATCAGATTGAACAGTTTACAGGCTACTTACAAATGATTGATAGTATTACTAGGCGGGACATACAAGAATTGTATGAGTATGGAACAAGTCATTATGGAGGATCTGAGCAACCTCTAATTAAGTTATTGATGAGACATTTGACAAGTATTTGCAACCCAAAGAAAATAATGTCAATACTGATGGCTGATGAAACTTTTCCAATTCAATCTGTTAAAGTGTATGCTAAGCCAAGGGTATATTCCATGGTAATGGAAAATGCAATTACTGAATGGTTTGACATGGATTTCGTCGAACATGGTCAGATCAAGCTCCAATACTTATTGAAAGCCAAGTTCTATGGTCCAGCTAAAGTAAGGGATGAGCTACTTCAGAAATTCAAAGATAGACTTGCATCTCTGAGATCAAAGAAAACGTAATTTTTCTATCTTTTGAATTTTTTATTATAACAGTTTGATTTTGCATTCAATAATAAATATATTCTTTACTTATGTTAATTTGTCTATGATTGAACCCTTAAAACAAACAACTTAAGTGTATTGTTCAATACTTTAAGTTAGGGGGAGATTGTTGGGAAATTGGCTAAGTCATTGAAACTGTTATACATGCAAATATCAAAACTGTTAAGACTGTTAATGAGTGTTGGGAAAACAGTTCAAAACTGTTAGAAGAAGTGTTGAAGAAACAGTTTAGAACTGTTAGTGCAAACTACTACAACTGTTTGAAGACCTTGAAGCTGAAGACTGTTAGAAGAACCAAGAACTGTTGTATTCATTAAACAGTTTTTGTTGAGCTAAATATGGAAAAACCCTATCTTTGAAGATATCTCGAAATACTTTGAAGATCATCAAGATTATCTCAGAAGATAGAAGATTACCTAACTGTCAGCAAATCAAGGAAGATCAAGGAGTATATAAATGCTAGATTAGAATTTATAATTTGTACGTACTCATTGATTATATTTTTGCATTCATTCTTCAAGTTGTAAGTTTGCTTTCTGAATAGTGCTAAGCCTCTAAGTTTCTTGTTGAAACCTAAGAACAATCTGTGTTCTTCGTCTAACATAATAAGTTAGATTGGGGGTGAAGTTTGCTATTGTAATCATTCTCGTTGATTAATAAAATTACTGTTTGATTGAATCTCTTTGTGTTCAAAATCTTCTTTAATCAATTAAGTGTGATTCCGCAACTTCTTAGTTGATTGCGATCATAGTTAAAGATTAACTTTTATTCAACTTTGATTTGTTATTCAAAAGTTAGTTCTTGTTATTTGATATAATCTATATCCGATCCTGACATTACCATTCTCACAACTAATGTGAGTATTCGAACACACGAACAAATTGGCAATCTGTGAATTTCTTGATCACGTTGAACTGACAAACAGTGATTCAAGAATCGTAACACATACGGTTAAAGTGAGGTATTTGGCTCTGCAACACTTAGTTGTAATCATTTCAGAATCGTTTCGGAGTCGTACCTCTAAACTTATCAGAAGATAAGTATTTATAATCATGTTTCTCCGGTTCCTAACAAACTAGACTAATCCTAATTTTCTAACTAACTACCGGATAACTCGGAATTTTGAATCTTGAATCTTCTTATCTTGAGTCTTCAATTTTCAATATTGATTCTGAAGTCTTCTTATCCTTCCCGTAGATATAGAGAGTTAAAAAGATAAGTTTAAAACATATTTAAACTTTCTTTAGTCTGACTTCTTACTCGGACTGAGTTACCGGCTTGAAACTCATCAAGCTGAGTTCTTTGAGAACAACCTCGAAAACCAACAAGAACTAACACATATATAAATAAACTCATCCTCAGAAGTCCTAAGAGTTAGCTAGAACTTATTTAGCAACTCCGTTGAGCTGACTCAGTATACACGCTAAGTCACTCAGCTTGAAACACATCAAGCTGAAAGCTCAATATATCTTAGGTGACATACACAGCTTATCACACATAGTGATAATCATACTAAGATATAGTAAAAGCTGATCGAACATATTCTCAGCTTATATTCATCTTATGCTCAGTCTGAAACACTATAAGTGTTTAGTCTGATTAAGCTTCATAATTCTGTTTAAGTTATATGTAGAACATATCTTACAAACTTAACTTTGTCTCATCAAATTTAAACTGATGAGATCATTTTCCCAACATAAACCCATAACACTTAACCCTTAGCCATGACCAATAAACCCATAACCATAACACATAATTAACCACTAAACCATAACCTATATGGGTTAACCCTAATAGTTTACCATAACCAATTACCCATAAGCATAAATTTTAACTCCTAACCATAACCTATATCCTTTAATATGTAATACATTACCATAGCTCATGAGCCATAACCATATATAACCCATATCGATTGAATAGTTAATTGATTATAACCCATGACCCATATATTGTTAGAGTATGCCCACTGACACACATATATTAGTAATGCTACTGATGATACACGAGCATATTGGGTCACACACCAAGGAATGATCCCGAAAACACACAACATAGAAGAAAAAAACCATTACGTGAAAAAAGGGCCCTTGCGGCCGTAAGGGTTATTGCTTGCGGCCGCAAGGTCTGTCTGACAGACTGCAGTTAATGTTTTGTCATTTTTTGCACATGGCTCAAAGTGTGGTATTATTGAGGCATCTTGGGGGCTGCATGGACCACTTATTTGCCTGAAGTGGCAGATATCTAAGTCTAAAAAAGTCCAAAGGGTTGGTCTCATTTGTGGGTAACCAAGAAACACACACACTTGAATTTCCTATCTCTGTCTCTCTACTTGTTCTTGCAAGTTAAGTCAAGAAACCATAAGGGTTTCTGGAAGTTGTGGGTTGTTCTTATAGTGGTTTCAAGGCATTGAAGATCACAAGTTGGCATACTAGCATTTGGGGATCAAGTAGACTTGGTGTGGACAAGCAATAGAGAGTTGCTCTCTTGGTGGCTTAGAGTTCATCCCAACCAGAACTATTCAGAAGCTGGAGCATGGTATATTTCATACTCCATCTCTTTACTTTGGTTGCAATATTTCTATGTAGAGCATTTCCACTTATGGGTCTTGATGGCATCATGTTTTGTACCCCAATCCATGTTTTTATGCTTCCGCTGTGCGGGTATGATGGCCATTGAAATCCAACAGTGGTATCAGAGCCAACTCTACATAAATATTGCACCTTTGAAGCCTGAAAATCGAAAACGAAAATTTCCAGCAGCTGTAGACAGCCTTACGGCCGCAAGTCTTTTGGCTTGCGACCGCAAGGATTGTTCTGTGCTTGCGGCAGCAAGGATTTTCTCTTGTGGCTGTAACGGATCTTTTGACAGTTTTGTGTTTTAAACTCGTTTTCGGTTTTTGGCTCGTTTGATAGGTTCTGGATTTTTCTAGAATTCATGTTTATGTTGATATGAAGTTTCCTTGTGTCTTGGTTGGTATATTTATATGTAGATTATTATTTTGGCATGAAATTAATAATTGCATGTACTTATATTATGTATATATGAATATGTTTCACCAAAATAGTTTGGTGTTACTAATGCATATGTAGATTGGATTATTTTGTGCCTTGTGTGTTTTAATAATCTTAACCAAGATACATAAGTAAGCATGGTTTTGTGGCACACCATGCTTGGTTTTTTATGTGGTTGTTTTTGGTGGATGTATTGTTGGTAACCATATAAAATGCCCTAGACCTTGTGGATGTTTAGTTGTGTTAAATTAGTTATACATTTATTTGGTGACTAAAAGTCACATGGTATGTAATAATTAATTTATTTAATTTATTTGATATGTAAATTAATTTTGAGGCTTGCATGCCATTTAAATTCCATGTTATGTATTTTGTACTAGAAAATAGGATTTGTGGCTTGTATGCCATTTATTTCATTTTCTATGTAATTGTAATATGGAGGCAACTATCGGGAGTCTTTGGAGAGACGTCTTGGCAAACACGAATCCGAGAGGCCCGATGGAGGTAGCGGGTTTAGTGGGAGCACATTCAAGTCAAGGAAATGTCCTTAGATGACTTCGTTTTTCCGTAGTGGCTCACGGGAAAACGCATAGGTTTTAGGGGCATGGTTACCAACTATTATATATGCGTGTGATTGTTTTATTATTTATTGTTTATGCATGGATTATAGGATTGCATGCTAGAAAATTTTTGACAATAATAAAACTCAAGAGTTTTTAACAATGGTTTAACAAACTCTGGCGCGCACACTTGATTAACAAATAGGATATAAAATTGGTTTATATTCAGTAGTGAAACATATGGTTATTGTCACTTTTTTTAATCAAACTCAAATGTTTTTATAACCGGAAAACTAAATCCCGTTTTCTAAATGTAAATCGCATACCACCCATAAGATGACACCACCCGAATCTAGCCGTACAAGGTTGATTGTCGAGCTCTAGCCGAGTTGACCTTTGTATGTGCTGTGTGTAAGGTGCGTGTGGTAACTCGCAAGGTCGATTGTCAAGCTCTAGCCGAGTCGACCATTGGGCTAGAGTACCACCGTGTATCTTGATGGTTGATTTAAGATTTTAAAATAATATTTTGAGTGATGGTCGAGCTCTAGCCAGATTGTTCAAAATATTAATTTGAGATTGGTATGGAGGGATCAAACATGCCAAACTAGAAACAATGGTGGTCTAGTAGGATCCCGCAAGGAACTAAGAGTTGCAATAATGGATTGCAATCGGTTAATGGTTGCCGGCCTAAATAGCTTTGCCACATGATCCGCGGAAAACCCGTCACGATGCAAGGTGAAATAAGGTTCTTAGCCCTTGTTAAAATAGTTGTTTTAATTAAACACTTTGGCCAATTATTTTAACGAGGATTTAAATCAAACTAACCAAATATCTATTTTGCTTTAATTGATGGCATCAACTAACAACACCAACACCACCAACATTTCGCTAAGAGTTTTTCTTGAAAAAGAAAAACTCGATGGGACCAACTTCATGGATAGGTCAAGGTAATTACGAATTGTCCTTCGACATGAAGATAAGTTGGCCACCATTGAGGAACCCATCCCTGAGGCCCCTGCTACCAACGCAAATAGGTCCATTAAGGACGCTTATGAAAAGCGTCTGAAAGACATCACCGAGATTACTTGCTTGATGTTGAGCACAATGAATCTTGAGCTTCAAAGGCAGATGGAGCATCTGAGTGCTTATAACATGATGCTTGAGTTGAAGGACATGTTCCAACAACAAGCAAAGCAAGAATGGTATGGTTGTCTTAATGACCTACTTGGTTGCCGGCTGCAGGAGGGCGGGAACATAAGCCTCCACGTGCTCAAGATGAAGGCACTTGTGGAGCGCTTGGACCGGCTTAGATTTTCCATTGGTAAGGAGTTTGCGGTGGATTTAATCCTCCGGTCCCTTCCACCATCATATGATCAATTCGTAGTAAGTTATCATATGCATGGAATGGAGAAATCCATAATGGAATTGTATGGTATGCTGAGGACCGCTGAGTCCAACATGACCAACCAAAAGTCCTCCGCTTTTGTTCCTGTCTTGGCCATCAAGGAGGGTGAGTGTTGGGAAGATGATCTCATTAGTTTAGATTTGATGAGACAAAGTTAAGTTTGTAAGATGTGTTCTACATACAACTTAAACAGAATTATGAAGCTTAGTCAGACTGAACACTTATAGTGATTCAGACTGAGTATAAGCTGAATATAAGCTGAACAAATGTTCGATCAGCTTAGACTATATCTTAGTAAGATTATCAATATGTTTGATAAGTTGTGTCCGTAAACTAAGATATATATATATATATATATATATTGAGTTTCAGCTTGATGAGTTTCAAGCTGAGCGACTCAGTGTGAATACTGAGTCAGCTCAATAGAGTTACTAAATATGTTTTAGTAAATTCTTTAGACTTCTAAGGATGAGTTAACAATTATACATGTTATTCCATGTTAGTTTTCGAGTGTGTTCTCGAAGAACTTAGCTTGATGAGTTTCAAGCTGAGTAACTCAGCCTGGCTAAAGAAGTCAGTTTAAAAGAATTTAAATGTGTTTTGAATTTTGTTTTAACTGTCTATATCTACTGGAAGGATAAGAAGACTTCATAATCAAGATTGAAGATTGAAAACCCAAGATAAGAAGATTCAAGATTCAAGATTCCGAGTTATCCGATAGTTAGTTACTAAATTAGGATTAGTCCAGTTTGTTAGGAACCGTAGCAACAGGATTATAAATACTTATCTCCTGATAAGTTTAGAGGTACGACTACGACTCAGAACCAAAAAAAACTAAGTGTTGCAGAGCCAAACCTCACCTCAACCGTATGTGTTACGATTCTTGAATCACTGTTTTTAAGTTCAACGTGATCAAGATATTCATAGATTGCCAAGCTATTCGTGTGTTCGAATAATCACATTGGTTGTGATATTGGTAAGTTATCAATTTGTGTAAATCTTGTTTAGAGAGCCGTCAGTATCTATAATCATAAGTTGATTATAGATAGCTAAGTTTGAGAGATTGAGAGATTCATATTAGATGGTTATATCTCAAGAGGTGCTTACTTGATAGTTATTGTAATCATCTTCTTATTAAAAGCATTGTAATCATCTTCTTAATAAAGTGTATTCAACCCCCTTTCTACATACCTGTTGCTTGTTGTTATTCTCACCAAGGGACCAACAACTGGTATCAGAGCAGCCTGAAAATTTTCATAAGTTGAAAGTTCAAGATTCTGAGAAAGTCTGCAATGTCTACAAGCAACAATACCTCAAACTTTCCACATATTTCTGCCAAAGGCTATCCCATATTTGATGGATCTAACTATCCTATGTGGAAGTTCAGAGCCATGTTGTTCCTCAAGTCCATTGACAACCGTATGTCAAATGTCATCACAAAAGGACCTATTATCCCCAAGATTTCTGCTACTGTCAGTGATACGTCTCCTGGCATAACTGAAAAGGAAACAAGAAAGCCTACTGCATCCTGGACTGATGAAGATTGGAAACTCTTTAATCTGGATGACAGGGCTAAAAGTGTTCTAGCAAATGCCCTGACTAATGAGATCTTGCGTACTGTGACTGGGTGTCAATCTGCAAAAGATATATGGGATACGCTGAGTGTTACATATGAGGGCACATATCTGGTCAATCAACAGAAGAAGAATCACTTGAATAGATCTTACAAAAACTTCTTCTCAAAGAAGAATGAAACCTTGTCTGATTTGTTCACAAGGTTTCACTGCTTGATAAATGACCTACTAAGTGTGGGTATAAAGAAAGATGAAGTTGAACTCGTGCTGAAGTTTCTGGATGTGTTACCAGAAAGGTTCAATGAAGTAATCACAGCACTGAGGGCTGGAGGAAGACTGCATGCGTACAACCTAGAGTCCATTTATGGGTTCTTGCTAAATCATGAACAGATCACTGAACACAAGAGAACTTCTCAACAACAACTCAAGGAGTCTCTGGATAAAACTGAAGTTGCATTAGTTGCACAGAAAAAGAAGAAAATTTCCAAGGCACTGGTTGTTGAATCTGAGTTGAGTCAGAATCTCAAGCTGACCACTCAGACTCAGACTCAGGTGATACTGATGATGTTCAGAATATCACTGAGAAAATGGCAATGCTACCTAGACGTTTGAGAAGAGCTCAAAGGGGAAGAGGAAGATCTGACAGGGGCAAAGGGAAGAGTTCTTTTGATCCCAAGAATGTTGTGTGCTTCAAGTGTCAGAAGAAGGGACACATTGCTGCTGAGTGTAGATCAAAGAAAGTGGAATCAACATTAGTTATTGATAAGAATGCTTACAGAGCTGATAAATAGAAGAAGAAATATACTCAGCTCAAGAAAGGAAAGCCAGAAAACAAACACAGTGCAAAAGGGTTATACGCTTATGTCTTATGGTTCAAAAAAGATGAAGAGTTTGAAGTTGACGAAGTTGATTATGGTCAGTCCTAATCAATCTTTGAAGCTGACATGAATGAAGCTGAGGAAAATAGCAAGCTCAATGATTGGGATCCTGCTTCCATGTATAAGGTCAGTAATTTCTACTCTTACATAGATGAAGAAAAGGGTCTTGCTTTTGATTATATGTTGAATGATTTCAAGACCAGCCTTAAGTCTCAAAATGACCTCAAAGCTGAAATAGCTAAACTTAAAGATGAGATTAAGGAAAATCAATCTCTCATTGATGTTGGTAAGAAAGCACAATGTGATCTTGAATGCCAAAGACACATTAATAAACTTCTAAGTGAAGAAATTCAGGAAGCTAAAGACAAAGCTGATCAACTTCAAAAGGTCACTGAGTCTTGGTGTAAGTCATCAAAGCTTGCTGAAAAGTGCATTAACCAACAAATACCTAAACAGGTAAAGGCTGTACTTGGAGGTGACTATCAAACAGCAGCTTATGTAGCTAATGATGAGATAGCAAGTACAGACTCTGAGGTGGATAGACTACTGATTGAGTCTCAGAAGTCAGCCTCAAAGAAAAGACATGATCCAAACTTGAAATTCAATATGTTTGTGAAAGCTAAAGATTATGGAAATGAGTGCTCAACATCCAAACAGCATGGTAAGTCTGTGTTGGACAGATTAGGCACTCAGCCTATTCAAAGAACTTCAGTCATAGAAAGGCTAAATCCAAATCCTTTCAAAAGACAACATTCTCTATCTGGCTCGGAGAGAAGTTACAAGAATAGGAAGACCACTGTAATTCAGAGGTAAAATCACAATAATGGTAAGTCCAAAGTTGTAGATCTTGGTAAGTTCAAGAAGATCAACAGTGGTAAGTCCAAACCTGTTGAAACTGGTGAGTGCAGTCACCATGACAAAGGTAAGTCCAAAGTCATGGAAAAGAAGGTTGTTAGTCAAACTTCTAAGGATAACAAACAAAGATCTGACAAAGGTAAATCCAAAGTCAGTGATCATCAAGTAAATCAACTTGCAAAGAAAGTTGAAAAGTTATCCACCACATACAATCCTAAGACTGAGAGTAAGTTCTCACAAGGATTGTTAGACTCTCTACCTCCTATAATCATTGGAAGAAGGAGATGCTATAAGTGCAGAAGTAGAGGTCATGAGGCTAAGAAATGTGATGCAGAAATCTCAAGGCCTGAACAAGAACAAGTTGATCAGCCTACACAGGACTCAGCTCCTGCTCAAGCTGAATAGCCAGTTCAACCAGATGGAGATGTTAAGTGCTCCTCATCTGAACCCACCAAGAAGTGGGTTACTAAACAAAAAAAATGTGTTTAGTTTACATCTCATGTGCAGGGTTCAAGTAAATGGTACTTGGATAGAGGATGCTGAAGGCACATGACCGTGTGGAAAGGACTTCTTAGTGATTTCCAAGAAGATGAAGGTCCTAAAGTAACATTTGGTAACAAATCCCATGGAAGAACTAAAGGCTATGGGAAGATGCTAGCTGGCAAGGTTACTTTCCAAAGAGTTGGATATGTCAAAGGTCTCAAACACAACCTGATTAGTATCAGTCAATTGTGTGATGAAGATAATGTTGTTACTTTTAGGAAGAAAGCAGGAACAATTTATAATGCTAAGGGAAAGCTTGTATTAATAGCTAAAAGAGATGTGTATCTACTTGATCTTAATTCTGCTGATCCCCATAATGAAACCTACTTGTATTACCAATCTGTTCCTAAGCTGAGTTGGTTGTGGCATAAACGCTTATCTCATTTAAATTTCAAATATATAAATATGCTATCCAATAAAGAGTTAGTCTCTGGATTACCAAAGATCACATTTGTCAAGGACAAATTGTGCTCAACTTGTGAACAAGGGAAGCATCATAAAGGGTCATTTAAATCAAAGCAAAATTTTTCAATAACAGACCCACTGCATATGTTGCATATGGATCTATTTCGACCCATAAGTACTCCAAGCCTAAGTGGCAAGAAGTACACACTGGTGATAGTAGATGAGTTCTCACAATTCACCTGGGTAATATTCCTAAAAGCCAAGAGTGAGGCTGCCCTGGAGATAATAAGTTTTATCAAACAGGAGGAGTTGCAGAAAGGTTTGTCTATAAAGCAACTCAGAAGTGATCATGGGACTGAGTTCAGAAACTCAAACCTCGAAAGCTTTTGTGAGCAAAAGGGAATATTACAAAATTTCTCATATGTCAGAACTCCACAACAAAATGGAGTTGCTGAAAGGAGAAATAGAACGTTAATTGAGGCAGCTAGAACAATGCTATGTGAGGCAGGATTGAGACTCTATTTCTGGGATGAATCTGTTAGTACAGCCTGCTATATCCAAAATAGATCAATCATTGTCAAAAGACATGGAAATACAACATATGAGATGTATAAGTCTAGAAAGCCCAATATAGGTTATTTCCACATCTTTGGTTCAAAATGTTATGTGCTGAATCAAAGAGATCAGCTCCATAAGTTGGAACCTAAAGCTGATCCTAGAATATTTGTTGGATATTCCTCAATCTCCAAATCCTACAGAGTGTATAACACTAGGGGAAAGGCCATAGAAGAATCAATTCATGTTTCATTTGATGAAGACAGTCTTGATCAAGCTGAGAAAAGACAAGCTGACTCGGTCAGTCTGAGTGAGCTTGAAAGGCCTAAGGAAACCAACTTATCAAATCCTATGTATGTCATGGGAGATGATAGTGATGATGATGTGTGTTCATCAATTAAATCATCACAAACTCCAAGGGATTCACAAGTTGAGAAGGATGATGAGTTCATCAACCCCTTTGGAGCTGAAGTAACTCAGACTGAGAATCTCAGTGATCATCAGTTTGTTGACAATGCTGCTGTTGAGACTGAGGAGATAAGTTCACCTCAGGGCTCTTGACACCACTCAGATTCTGAACCAGATTCTCCAACTACTACATTTAAATTCCTCAAATATCATCCTCAAGATCAAATCATTGGAAATGTCCAAGAAAGGGTTATGACCAGATCAAAGGCTACAGCTAACTTTGTTGCTCACTTTGGTTTTCTATCTCAAATGGAACCAAAGAAGACTGAATAAGCCTTAGAGGATGAGGATTGGATTGAAGCTATGCAAGAGGAATTGAATAAATTTGAGAGAAATAAGGTCTGGAACCTTGTCCCTGCCCCCAAAGGTCAGGCTGGTGACACAAGGGTATAAGCAAGAAGAAGGAATTGATTATGATGAGACCTTTGCCCCTGTTGCTAGAATTGAAGCCACAAGGCTGTTCCTGGCTTATGTGGCGTATAAAGACTTCAAAGTCTATCAAATGGATGTGAAAAGTGCTTTCCTAAATGGAAAACTTCAGGAGGAAGTCTATGTGAAACAACCTCCTGGCTTTGTAAGTTCAAAGTTTCCACATCATGTCTATAAGTTGGACAAGGCTTTGTATGTCTTAAACAAGCTCCAAGAGCTTGGTATGATACTCTGTTCACTTATCTACTATCAATGGATTTCACCAGAGGTAGTATAGATAAAACACTCTTTGTTAAAAAGAGTAAATGACAGGTGATTCTTGTACAAATCTATGTGGATGACATTATCGTTGGTTCTACATATGAATCTCTGTGTGATTGGTTCTCCAAAATAATGTCACAAAAGTACATAATGAGTATGATGGGTGAGATGACATATTTCATAGGCCTACAAATTCAACAAAAGCCTGATGGAATATTCATCAATCAAAGCAAATATGTTCTTGATTTGATAAAGAAATATGGTTTTGATTCATGTTCAACCATGAGAACACCCATGTCACCAGCTTTCAAGCTGAGTAAAGACTCAGATGGTAAGTCTGTGTGTCAGTCTACCTATAGAGGAATGATAGGTTCATTACTCTATTTGACAGCTAGTAGACCTGATATCATGTTTGCTACATGTGTTTGTGCAAGATATCAGGCAGATCCTAAAGAATCACATCTTCAAGCTGTGAAAAAGATCTTTAGGTACCTTAAAGGTACACCAAATCTAGGTCTTTGGTATCCAAAAGACTCTGGATTTGAGTTAGTTGGTTTTTCTGATGCTGACTATGCTGGGTGCAAGTTGGATAAAAAATCAACAACTGGAGGATTTCAATTGCTTGGAGGGAAGCTAGTAAGCTGGACTAGTAAGAAACAGAACTCAATGGCTACTTCAACTGCTAAAGTTGAATATGTTGCAGCAGGAAGCTGTTGTGCTCAAATCCTATGTATGTAGCATCAGCTTCAAGACTTTGGCATGAGTTTCAAGAAAACTCCTATCTTCTGTGATAACCAAAGTGCAATAGCCATCACTTACAATCCAGTTTTCCACTCAAGAACCAAGCACATTGAAATTAGACATCACTTCATACGGGACATCGTGAAAAAAGGTAAAGTTGACATTAAGTTTATCTCCACTGATGACCAACTAGCAGATATCTTTACTAAACCCCTTGATGAAAAGAGGTTTATGTATCTGCTAAGTGAATTGGGTATGCTCAACCCCTAGCTAAGTGTCTAGAATCTGAGTTTTCAGTTTGACAAAGACTAAGTGTCTTAAGCTGAGTGCACAGTTTATAAATAAGTTTTCATAAACTGATTAATATGTCAAACTGAATGATGAGTTCACTTGTTTGGTATGTTCCAAACATATTTTAACTACTCAGTGTGGTTAAAATGTAAGTTTGAGTAGGTCTCACACATAAATGACTCAGTGTCATTGACTCTGAGCTATGTGCTTAACTCAAGCTTGTGTGATTGTTTCACATGTTTGGTCAGTTCCAAACATTCTTTAACTACTCAGTGTAGTTAAAATGTACGTTTGAGTCACTTTCAAACATATATGACTAAGTGTCACTGATTCTGAGCTGAGTGCTCGAAATCGAGCTGAGTGCTCAAACTCAAGCTGAGTATCAATCTCAAGCTGAGTAATGAAATCAAGCTGAATGCTTGATTCACGCTGAGTGATTAGTTTCCTCAGCTTGGTATGTCCAAACTATGATTTAATTACTGAGTGTAATTACTTCATATGCAAGTACGTATTTGAGTATGTCTCAAAATCGCGTATTATACTAATTCGGTATTGGTGTAATACAACAGTGTTTATAATCTTATTATGAGTTAATAATATTATTTTACACTTGTATCCGTTGGAAGATGATGTGTTTCTACCTTCTTACTGTTACATCAAGCCATAATTTTTCCGGCGTAACGGATAAAAAGGGATTCTAACGGTAACTTTTCTCTCTCCTCAGAAAGGTATATATACCAATCATAACCGGTTTAGACAAGTTTACGCTTACAATTCTGACTTCTCAATTTCTATAATACCTTTCGCAAACACCTCAATTGCTTAGTGCATTCGTCCGTTCAAAACCCTAAATTGCTAAGTGCAATTTCTGTACCGCTCAGTGCGACTTTAAATTTACTCAGTGTAATTAATCCAACCTGGACGGAATCACATTAGTTCTCAGTGATCAGATAATTCGAGGTGCTCAGTTCAAGAACAATGGAGTGTCGTTGCTGAAAGTCAACAATCAACGGGCCTGTCTTGCAATTCCTCCGAGGAAACAAGGCAGAGGATATGAAGTCTGGGTGGCTTACATCCGTAAATGTCCCCTGGAATTCGCCTTCTGTGGCGCACCTCTCCACATTGTTCCTCAACATCTACTGGAGTTCTGGTATACATGCATATATGATAAGAACAGGGGAGAGATTACGGGAACTGTTCTTAATGGCAATAGAACAGTAGTCCTATCCGTGTAGCGGCTAAGGGATGTTCTTCGACTCCCTCAATCAGATGAGTTCGAGCCTGCTGTTACGAGGCAGGTGGCAAGGTCAGTCCTACCCCGCATGGGTCACCAGCAGACAGAGGGTGTAATCAAAAAGGCCACCTTTCCAACCAGTTGGGGCTTCATGGTTTCTACAGTGATTCATTCACTAGGGACTAAGGATGGAGGATTGAACCAGGTGAACGAGTTCGAGATGCAGCTGTTGTACAACATATACTTTGTACGTAATTTGGATTACGCACAACTCATCTTCAACAAACTCAAGGTCCAAGTGATGAAGACCACAAGGGATCTTCATGTACCTTTCATAAGGTACCTGTCCTTGGCATTTGAAGCCGAGCTGGGGACACCACTCTATGAAGCTGATCAGGATGTGTTCCTGTTTCCTACACTCAGCCCCAAGATGTTCAACAATGACATCTTCCTAGAACAAGAGGGTCTGCTGCTGATTGCTGAGGCAGCTTCTTCAGAAAGTGAATAAGAAGGATCGAATCAAGGGGGAGCTTCCCAAGCTGACACCGAAGTTCAAGCTGAGCACTCTGCTCAAGCAAAACCAGCACAAACTGAAGCTGCTTCTGGTAAAACCTCTCCACTTTCTCTTTCTTCTCATTATTCTCCATCCACTTTTGGAGACAAGACTGTAGTAAACCCAACTCAGTCTAACCCATCTCCTCCACCTTTCATTCAAATCCAATCTGAAGCCACCCCTAGTATGCCCACTACTGCTAGGGAGAATATCCGAACCTATACACGTAAAACTGCCATATGTGGTGCCACTCCTACAGGCATCACTGGAGCTGAGATCACATTGATCCCTCCACCAGCAAGAGTTAGGGGGGAGATGCCTACTCTTAAGGTGTCAACCTCGAGGCTTATTACAACTCAACAGCCCATACCGGGTGTGGTGTCTACTCAGCCCACACTCTCCAGTGCCATGTGAGAGCCCACTACTGTGCCTAAGCAGACACACTTAGGTAACATTGAATATATGACCAATCCCCAGGGTCAATCACCCCCCTCCAAACCAATAAGCCAACCACCAACCCATACACTACACATTTCGAGCCCTATTACTTCTCTTCATTTCTCACACCCTATCGCACGACCTGTCAATGTTTCATCTTCAAACCAAGGTGATTCACAGTGTCCAGACTCTGGTGCAAATGAATTTGAAGGTAAACACCAACCTTTGGATGATGCACCCAAAGACTTTCCTCACACTAACACTGCCTCCTCAGGCGTCCAGCAGCTGAAAGATTATGTTGCTGCTCAGTTTGGTTTGTTCCATCTCAAGCAAAAGAAGCACAAATGTCAAATCTATCAAAGGCTTGAGAAGATGACAAAGGATGTTCAAGAGATTGCCTCTGCAGTTGCTGCACTCCAACAACAAAAGACTTCAACCCCTATTGATGATGACAAAAAGGGGAATAAGGTTCAAGCTGATACTGAGGCCGAGCTAGTTCGAGCTGAAGCTGAAGCTCTACTAGTACTAGCTAAAGGAGCAGTGAGGAAGACTCAGGCTGAGGGGGAGTTGGAAATAAATAAAGAGGAACCTGCAGCTAAGAGACACAAGGTAGAAGAATCTGAACCTGAAGCTAATAGTGTTTTTGAAACTAAGGAAGAAATAGAAGAGGATAAAGCCATAAGGCTTATGATTGAAATGCTCGAGCAAAAGGAAGCCAATGAGTTAGGCATGTTGCTTAAAGAGCTAAGGAAGAGAAAAGAAAAGGAGGTAAAGGACCAAGAGAAAGAAAAACAGAGAAAAGCTTTGGCTGAAGCTGAAGCTACATACACTGGTCCAAGACCTGATCCTATCCCATACACAGATGCAGAAATTCAAGAATGTTATTTCAGAAGGAGCTTCGGTAAAGATATCAAAGGCATGACCTTGAGCAGAATTGATGGAGCCATCATCCTCAACTTTGAATTCGAAGATAAATCTACAATGGGGATGGACCTAAGATATGTTCACAGGATGGGCTACATAGAATGGCAAAGAATATTAATGATGCTCAAGAAGTTCAAGAAAAGCCAAATCAAGCAAGAGATCCTTACTGAAGTTTCTAAGCTGATTAACAAAGCTGAGGAATTGAGATATGTTCCAGTTCCTGGTGTAGAGTTTAAAGAAAACCAAGGTATTGATACACCTGTTCAGGGATTCATGTTTAAGGATCAGGCAGGCAATCCCAGCTTTATCAAGTTAAGTGAGATATGTTTTCTAAAAGCTATGGATGCCATACATATAAGAAGTTGTTGTGGTGATAGCTCAAATCATTTTGTAAAGTATAAGCTGAATAAGATCATCAGAATGCAACAAAGAGAACTCAGAGGGGATGCAGAAGCTGAAAGCCTCCTAGAAGAAATCAACAGAGAAATCATTCTTTGGGAGGTTCTACATCCTGAGTTCAAAAGATAAATAGATTAGTTCTATTGTAAATATTAGATTAGTTCTAATATTTTTCTAAGCACTTAGTGTGCATGATCTAAGTGATCAATCATTTTGTATTATGATTAGTTCAATTAATACAAATATAAAGTTTGGTATGTTCAACTGTGTTATGATGTGTTCATATTTATAAGTCTGATAAGTTCAGTTTAAACGAATAACTGATTAGTTCTTATTCATCAGTGTATTCAGTGGGTGTGTTCAACTAAAAGTTGGTTTGTTCCACATATAATTGATAAGTTCAATTAATATTGATATGTTCACATTATTATTTGATTAGTTCAAATATAAAATCTTAATAAGTATGAGATTTAAAACATAATTCTGTTAAACAAACTTAAGAACTGTTTGATGGTTTTGTCATAATCAAATAGGGGGAGTTTGTTGGGAAGATGATCTCATTAGTTTAGATTTGATGATAAAAAGTTAAGTTTGTAAGATGTGTTCTACATACAACTTAAACAGAATTATGAAGCTTAGTCAGAATGAACACTTATAGTGATTCAGACTGAGTATAAACTGAATATAAGCTGAGCATATGTTCGATCAGCTTAGACTATATCTTAGTAAGATTATCAATATGTTTGATAAGCTGTGTGCGTAAACTAAGATATATATATTGAGTTTCACCTTGATGAGTTTCAAGCTGAGCGACTCAGCGTGAATACTGAGTCAGCTCAATAGAGTTACTAAATATGTTTTAGTAAATTCTTTAGACTTCTAAGGATGAGTTAACAACTATACATGTTAGTCCATGTTTTTTTTCGAGTGTGTTCTCGAAGAACTCAGCTTGATGAGTTTCAAGCTGAGTAACTCAGCCTGGCTAAAGAAGTCAGTTTAAAAGAATTTAAATGTGTTTTAAATTCTGTTTTAACTCTCTATATCTACGGGAAGGATAAGAAGACTTCAGAATCAAGATTGAAGATTGAAAACCCAAGATAAGAAGATTCAAGATTCAAGATTCTGAGTTATCCGATAGTTAGTTAGCAAATTAGGATTAGTCAAGTTTGTTAGGAACCGTAGCAACAAGATTACAAATACTTATCTCCTGATAAGTTTAGAGGTACGACTACGACTCAGAACCAAAAACAACTAAGTGTTGCAGAGCCAAACCTCACCTCAACCGTATGTGTTACGATTCTTGAATCACTATTTTTCAGTTCAACGTGATCAAGATATTCATAGATTGCCAAGCTATTCGTGTGTTCGAATAATCACATTGGTTGTGATATTGGTAAGTTATCAATTTGTGTAAATCCTGTTTAGAGAGTCGTCAGTATCTATAATCATAAGTTGATTATAGATAGCTAAGTTTGAGACATTGAGAGGTTCATATTAGATGGTTATATATCAAGAGTTGCTTACTTGATAGTTATTGTAATCATCTTCTTATTCAAAACATTGTAATCATCTTCTTAATAAAAGCATTTGATTGTTTGTGGTTTGATTTACTTTGTGTAACAATTTTATTTGATTTGTTCAATTTCCGCAGAAAGTGTATTCAACCCCCCTTCTACACACATGTTGTTTGTTGTTATTCTCACCAAGGGACCAACAGTGAGTCCAAGAAAAGGAAGAAACCGACCTCTACCCCGAAGGGTAAAGGTAAGGGTAGGGTTGGGGCACCCATGCCAAACCCTGCCCCAGAGTCAAAGCAAAAGTTTTTAATCCCTCAAGCTAAGATTCCGGAGGAGGCGGTTTGCTTCTACTGCGGGGTAAAAGGGCACATGCGCCGAAGCTGCCCAAAGTACCTAGAAGTCCTCAAGAAGCTGAGAGCTTCGGGAGCAGGCACTTCTAATTCAGGTACATTAGTGATTGAACTCCATCATACTTCTACATCTAGCGGCTGAGTTTTAGATACCGATTGTGGCACTCACATTTGTAACATTGTGCAGGTGCTAAAAAGAAGTAGAAGGCTGAGGGATGGAGAGCTGGAGCTAATCATGGGAAACAAGCAAGTTGTCCCAGTATTAGAGAAAGGAAGCGTGGAACTTACTTTCAAGACCGGCTTTTCTATTATTTTAAAGGATGTATGCTATTCGCCACTTGTGGCAAGAAATATTTTATCTTTCTATGCTTTGTATGACGATGGATATTATTTTAAATTTGAAAATGGTTTTATTTTTTGTTTCAAAAATGATGTTTGTTATTTTAAAGCTTATCCATGTCGAGGAATATACGAAGCCGATGCATACATAGAAAATAATAGAGCAATCATGAATATTGATTCTGGATCCAAAAATGGTTTGGATAAGTTTTCCTTATGGCATAGCCGTCTTGGCCATATTAACAAGAAACGCATCACCAAGCTCCAAGCGGATGGGATCTTGGAATCATTTGACCTCGGATCAAATGAAGTATGCGAGTCTTGTTTATCAGGCAAGATGACTAAGTCACCCTTTACCGGTATGGGTGAAAGGGGTAAAGACTTGTTAGATATAGTCCATACCGATGTATGTGGTCCATTCAAGTATGTTACAAGGAACAACACAAGATACTTAGTTACATTCACTGATGATTTCAGTCAGTATGGATATGTCTACTTAATTAGGCATAAGTCTGAGACCTTTGAGGTCTTTAAGACATTCCAAAACGAAGTCCGGAATCAATTGGGTAAGACTATCAAGATACTTCGCTCCGATAGGGGAGGCGAATACTTGAGCTCAGAGTTCCATGATCATCTATCTAGTTGTGGGATTATCTCACAACTAACTCCTCCTAGGACGCCACAATTGAATGGTGTTGCCGAATGAAGGAATCGGACATTGTTAGATATGGTCTGATCGATGATGAGTCGCACGGAAGTACCCATTAGTTTTTGGGGGTACGCTCTCGAGTCGGCAGCCAGGATCCTTAACCTCGTACCGACTAAGAAAGTCCAAAAGACACCTTTTGAGATATGGCATGGAGTAGCTCCAAAGGTTGCATATCTTAAGGTTTGGGGATATCCTACCTACGTGAGACGAGAGGTAGAGGACAAACTTGAACCTAGGTCAAAAAGGTGTTATTTCATTGGGTATCCATCCAGAGCCATGGGATATTTATTTTATAAACCTTTTGAAAACAAAGTGTTTGTTGCGAGAAGGGCAGTTTTCCTTGAAAGGGAACTGATATACATACAGTCCGGAGGTAAGAGGATTGATCTTGAAGAAATTCAAGAACCAATGGAAGAAGGGACTGATGTCGGCACTAGTACTTAACCCGAAGTGGTTGAAACCGAGCAAGATCATGCGTCGGTACCTAACAACATTCCATTAATTCCTCGTAGGTCTGGTAGACCACGTTATGAGCCGGAGAGATATGGGTTTCTCATATCTGAGGGCAGTGACTTATTGGTGGATCATGATGAGCCCACCAACTACCGGGAAGCCATAGCGGGCAATGAGTCTGCTAGGTGGAAGGAAGCAATGGAGACTGAGATGCAATCCATGTCGGATAACCAAGTTTGGGAATTGGTTGATCCTACACCCGGATGTAAGACAGTAGGGTGTAAATGGGTCTTCAAGAAGAAGATCGGCATGGATGGATATAGAGATACCTTCAAAGCTCGACTGGTGGCAAAGGGTTTCACTCAAACTCATGGTATTGACTATGAGGAAACCTTCTCACCAGTGGCTATGTTGAAGTCTATTAGAATACTCATGGCCATAGCTGCGTTTTATGACTATGAAATATGGAAAATGGATGTAAAAACCGCCTTCCTTAACAGGAAGCTAAATGAAGAGGTGTTTATGACACAACCCAAGGGTTTTATACATCCTGAGTATCCTAATAGAGTATGTAGACTGAAAAAGTTCATTTATGGGCTTAAGCAAGCATCTCGAAGTTGGAACCTGTGCTTTGATGAGAAAATCAAAACGTATGGATTTTCGAAAAGCAAGGATGAGCCATGCATATATGTCAGGGCTAGTGGGAGCGCTGTAGTATTCCTTGTCTTATATGTAGATGATATTCTACTCATCGGTAACAACATCCCAACTTTGAAAGAGGTAAAATATTTTCTTGGGAGTTGTTTCTCAATGAAGGACTTGGGAGAGGCAGTGTATATCTTGGGCATCAAGATCTATAGAGATAGATCTAAAAGGCTGATAGGGCTTAGCTAAAGTGCATATGTGGACAAAGTCTTGAAGCGAATCAAGATGGAGGACTCAAAAAGGGGTAACACCCCTATGATGCATGGAGTGACATTGAGCAAGTCTCAAAGTCCTAGTTCCAAAGAGGAACTTGACGTAATGAAGAGGGTTCCTTATGCCTCGGCAGTGGGATCGATCATGTACGCCATGCTTTGCACTCGTCCTGATGTATCGTGTGCCTTGAGCATGACAAGTATTTATCAGGCTAATCCAGGGCAAGCTCATTGGACAGCCGTAAAGAACATTCTCAAGTATCTTCGGAGGACAAAGGAGATGTTCTTGGTCTATGGTGGTAAGGAAGAGCTTAGAGTGCATGGTTACTCTAACGCAAGCTTCTAAACTGATAAGGACGACTGCCGATCATAATCGGGGTTCATGTTCCTTCTCAAAGGTGGAGTTATTAGTTGGAGGAGCTCCAAGCAAGACACCATTGCTAATTCAACTACCGAGTCAGAGTACATTGCGGCTAGTAAAGTAGAAAAGGAAGCGGTATGGATGAGGAAGTTCATCCAAGATCCTGGAGTGGTTCCTAGCATTACCGACCCGATCGAAATTTTCTGTGACAATGAGGGTGCGGTTGCATTAGCTAAAGAACCAAGAGGTCACAAACGTACGAGGCATATTCCTCGGAAATACCACTTCATCAGAGATGTGATAGAGAGTGGTGAAATTGCCATTAGCAGAGTAGCATCGGAAGGCAATTTGGCTGATCCGTTTACTAAGCCGTTGTCACAAGCTGTACATGATTCTCACACCAGGTCAATAGGTGTTAGACTCGCTAGTGACTTGGCTTAAGTGTATGATTTGGTACAATGTTTGTTTTGTAATTGACTTTTGGTAACATTAAGCAGTATTGTATTTCATACTATATTGATTATTAAATGGGATTTAATGATGCGCCTATGGCTAGTATTTTATGAATCCTTACTGTGTTCCATCTTAGCATGTTTAACTCTTCCCAGAATGCTTTTTCATTCTAAATGTCTACAGTCAGTCATTCTTCAAGGGGAGGAAGATTGAGATAAGACTGAGGGAAGTGGTTGGTCGCTATCTAATAATGGATTAAATAAAAGAGACGCAACACTTCGCCTGTGCTTGACTAGGTCAAGTGACTGGACGACCCACACCTGAACTTACTTCTTGGTTTCTGTCATGAGTAAGTCAGGATGATAATATCATTTCGTCCTTAGACTGGAGATACATGTGTTCCAAAGCATGGACCTGCTTTGCTTTGATTGCATTCAAACGCAGTTCGTAACTGGCTGTTATAAAGGGAGCCTTTAGGTAAAGTATTGTATATGAGGCGGAGCAACGTAGTCAAAGGAATTCGTTCCTCTAGTTTTAGAGAGATATCCATGGGCCCCTCGATGATTGAGAGCTGACGTAAAATGCATGGCCATGCTCAAAGTTGCAATGATATATGATCGGTTGCAACTAAATTTTGGGTCACCATCAATCAAAATCGAGAAACATAATCGTGAACGATCTGAAGATTGACATTTAACCATGTCTCGTGTTCACACGGATATCGCGAACGAAAGGATGATTGATCACTTATCTATATGGCCATATCAAACCTATAGGGTTGTGATTTGGTACTTGTCTTGGAATGACATAACTCGTGTTGACTTGGGTGGCAAAGATGCCTTGCTAGAGGCCGCTCTCTGTCTGTGTTACTTATTGATACGCTGTGTCATGTGCAAGTGGGATTCTGTTGGAGTATGCCCACTGACACATGTATATTAGTAATGCTACTGATGATACACGAGCTTATTGGGTCACACACCAAGGATTGATCCCGACAGCACACAACGTAGAAGAAAAAAAACCATTATGTGAAAAAAGGGCCCTTGTGGCCGAAAGGGTTATTGCTTGCGGCCGCAAGGCCTGTCTGACAGACTGCAGTTAATGTTTTGTCATTTTCTACACATGGCTCAAAGTGTGATATTATTGAGGCATCTTGGGGGCTGCATGGACTACTTATTTGCCTGGAGTGGCAGATATCTAAGTCCATAAAAGTCCAAAGGGTTGGTCTCATTTGTGGGTAACCAAGAAACACTGGTGTTGTCGCGTTTACGTGCGGACCGGATTTCACAACGGTACGAGTGCACACGGCGCGGCTGGGCAGAGGACCCATCGGGTGTAGTATAGTGCGCTGGTAAGACCGATGATTTATATCGAACACGGGTACGGTGATAGCTATTGCTACTTCTATTCCAAACTGCTGTCTAGTTATATAGAAAGGTGAGGATAAAAATAAACTAAATTCTAGGCAGAAAAATAAATAAAGCTACAAACAAAAAAAAATCCAGAAAAGATAGACACGTCAACTACTATACTAGTCTAATATAATCACATTCTCTTTGGAACTCCCTGGTACACCATCATGACTTTTATTCAGATTCTTGAGCAACAGTCTTTGACTTCTTCTTCTTGTCTTAATTTCTCGAACTGGATTAACCTCTTCAGCTGCCTTATCATCTTCACCTTGAATTGGCTCTTCAACTTTAACTTGTACTACGACTTCAGCAACCTCAGCAACCCCAGCAACATGAATTGGATCTTCCATTGGAACTGGCACTTCTTGAACTGGCACTTCTTTAGCTGCACCTAAATATCTTCTAGGCTTACCATGTCTTATTGATTTTTTGTAACAAATGGCATAAACATAATTCAAAAGTAAGAAATAGTAAGCAGACATATGTAATTGACGTAAACAAATGGCATAAACATAACCTTTCTTGAATGATTCATTGACTGAACACAGTAATCGTGTGGGAATTTAATTAACTTTTTGGGGACGAAGATGAAGAGGATTTGCACGAACTACATTATCCGTCTTATGGGGGTTAGGGTTTATTATATGGTAGACTCAACACAGGAGATAAAGAAGAAAAATCGATCAACATTCTTACCTCATAATGATGATTTCAACGATTGAACACAGTAATCATGTGTGACGTTTAACTTTTTGGGGACGAAGATGAAGATGATTTCAGGAATTTCAGTATCCGTTTATGGGGGTTAGGGTTTATGATTTTCATATACCTACGGTAAACAGTTACGGGTTAACGGATATGTGTTATGGTTATGGGTCATGGGTTATGGTCAAATATTACCGGTTAACGGTTAAGGTTATGGTCAACTATTATGGTTTAACGGATATGGGTTATGATTGGGGTCAACTATTACGGTTTAACGGATATGGGTTATGATTGTAGTTAACTATTATGGGTTAAGGGATTTGGGTTATGATTGTGGTCAACTATTATGGGTTATGGTTATATATGTTGGGTTTCAATGGCCATCATACTCGCACAACGGAAGCATAAAAACATGGATTGGGGTATAAAACATGATGCCATCAACACCCCTAAGTGGAAATGCTCTACATAGAAATATTGCAACCAAAGTAAAGAGATGGAGTATGAAATATACCATGCTCCAGCTTCTGAATAATTCTTGTTGGGATGAACTCTAAGCCACCAAGAGAGCAACTCTCTATTGTTAGTCCACACCAAGTTTACTTGATCCCCAAATGCTAGTATGCCAACTTGTGATCTTCAATGCCTTGAAACCACTATAGGAACAACCCACAACTTCCAGGAACCCTTATGGTGTCTGGACATAACTTGCAAGAACAAGTAGAGAGAGAGAGAGAGAGAGAGGAAATTCAAGTGTGTGTGTTTGATATTGGCAGAAATATACATAAAATATATATATGATATCTGCCAATATCTATTTTAAATAAATAAAATATAGCCAAAATGAGCTTTAAATGTTTTCTTATTTTATTCAAGGCTATTTCAGGTAGACAAAACGGAAAAATAGATAACACGTGACAAAATGAGAAAACACCACGCAAAAGGCGAAGATTTTCTGAAAAAGCTATTTACGCGGCACGTACCCTATCCACTCCCTCGATGCGAACCCAACGAATTCTGTTACAACGAATTCTGTTGCATCGAGCCGCCCTGTCAGGGAATCTTGTCAGGCATCTTTACGCGGCGCGGAACCTCTTATTTACGCTGCGCGTAAATCAACTTTGACGCCTATAAATAGCACGCCAAGCCCCATTCTTCCAGATATCATATTGGAGGGAGCCTTCGGGATTCCCTCGATGTTTTCTCACCCGAGGACGACTCCAGGGGGCCTTCGGGCTGCTCTTGAGGTTTTCTCGCCTTTTATCCATGTAAATACGTAGTTTGTAGTGTAGATTTGTAGTTTTCGTAGCTGTAGTTGTTTTTCCGAGTTCCAACAAGTTTGTACGAGTCAGGATGCTGTCCAGGTGTATTTCTACCTTGTATAATAAGAACTGGTATTCTCTTTCCTTTATTTTCGCTTCGTTACAATGAATCCGAATTGATATAAATATGTAGTTGTTATGCGTAGGATTATATTGTGATGATTTTATTTAAGACTTGGTATTTCTGAAATAATGAAACATTATAATTAGCTATTTTGTATAAAACTATCAGTCCATGTGGGTATTCGGCATCGTAAGTGTTGAAAAACCATTTGCTTAGGATATCTGTATCCTTATACATATATATTCAAACAGACTCATATTTATATGCATTTGCTCATGGACCCACTTGAGGTGTACGAAACGTATAAGTCTGGTATGTGTATACAGGGACATTTGCTCATAGACCCACTTGAGGTGTTGAACTGATATATGATCTTAATACCTAAATATATATCTTCTTACCGGATGTTGACAGACAATGGTATTTACTTTGTCTATTATTTCATTAGGAGATAAATACTGACCTTTTAAGTAAAACGGGATAACACCCGGGAAGTGAGGTTTTATCTAACCGGTGTTTTAATAATACATGGATTAAATCAGTGTTACCTTAAGATCGCTATGAATCGATAAACGATTGGAACCGAATCAACTTTAGAAATCATCTTAAAATTTCATTCATTTTATAACCGGATTAGCTAACGCTACTATTAATATTGATTTGTAGGATTCGTGACTTAGCACTTTCTTTTCAGTTTCTATCCAGAAAATGGAAATTAATTGGCTTTTAGTATGATATTTAACTCTCTTATGTTTTGTTATCTAAATATGGTATATAAACATGGTATTATAATATGTTTCCTTTGCTTCATTCATTTCAAGTCTTTTCTGTGAAGCTAAATATTAGTATTACATTTATCAAAACAGAAAAGTCAGTATTCCATTTAACAAAACAGACAAGTCAATATTCCATTTATCATGTTTGACTATCAAAAGTCATTATTCCATGTCTATTTTGTTCCATTTTCATGCAACTGAGTTCTCTAACAGTTCCTAGGAAACTGTTATTAAGTCATTCACAATCTAAATATATTCATATACCAAAAAAAAAGTATTGGATTACATTCACAAACATTATTTAGTGATTCACAATCTAAATAACCATGGAAGTTGACTATCAAAAGTCAGTATTCCATAAAAAAACTTTACAATTGAATAACCATGAAAGTTGACTATCCAAAGTCAGAATTCCATTTATCATAGTACTGTTTGGTAGGAACTGTTAGTGAACTCAGTTGCATAAATTCATGCAAAGGAGTTCCCTAACATTTTCTACCAAACAGTATTTAAGTCATTCACAAACATTAATTAAATCATTCACAAACAGTAATTAAGTCATTCAGAATCTAGTGATATATCATATACCAAAATAAGTATTAATTACATTCACCAAAAGTATTTACTCATCCACAATCTAATTATAAATTAATCCTAATTAAATATTCTAGCAAATTTAACATAACAAATGTCCCATAAACAAACATTAAAGTTGAATAACCATGCATCTAAATTGTAAGAACCCGTATCTAGAGGAATGGTTGAAAGAATTTTGTGCTTGGTACAGGTCAGAAGGCATTCGGAGAATTGTACTGGTTTCAAATCGTCCCGCTAAAGAAACATGATACTTTGTATCCTCTCTAATATCGGTGGCACAATCCAAGCTCTATCGGAACGGAAGGCATCATTCGACATGGCAAGAGCTTCCGGTTTCCTTTCAAAGCCTTCTGCCATCTTCATCATCCCCAACACAAACTTTGCATCCTTCTGTCCTAAGGTAGATGCATTTTGAAGCATCTCCATCCCTAACCTCTTCTGTTTTTCTTCATCAAAGTTGAACAATTTCATCTGAAATGTATAACACAAAAGTCAATAATACAAAAATTAATAGATTAAATTTAAAAAACTTAACTTTCAATAACACAAACAGTAAATTAAATGTACACACAAGGTTTAAATACGTACCATTCCATCTCTATACATCACGTTTGGGTTTCCTGCTGCTCTACATCTGATGATCAGTTGACGTCTATTCTCACTAAACCAGAACCTATGACTGAATAAACTCTCTACTTCCATATGATTGTATACCTATTCACTATCAGAGGCCTCCAATAATGTTTGGCAACTGTACATTACACAAAAAAAAATTTATTTCTTAATGTACAAGTTAACAATATTACCAAATAGATGAAAACACAGACATATTGTATTAAAAACTTACAGGCATTTCACTTTCAAACAATCGATGACAGAGACTTTCCCCAAGTGTGTAATTATTTTCTCAATAACCGCCATTCGAAGATCGATTAATCTTGTTTTTCTTACTTCAGTTTTTTGCCGTTTGCTTGATGAAGTAGATGCTTCCATGGTGATCGTTGACAATGACTGGTGATTCTAGGGTTTGAAACTGTTTGGGTTGTTTTTTGGAGGATCAAAAGATGGTCTGCAAACGCCGATCACTTAAACGACGTACAGTGGGGAAATATGGTGCCTAGACTGTGTAGTGCATAATTACTTTATTGCCCCTTATAATAAAATGCTATATTTGATTAGTAAGGGTATTTTTGTAAAAAAAACTTAATTCAAACAAACACAATCTTCTTTGACTATCAAAAGTCAGTATTCCATTATCAATTATCATAGTTTCATAGTTTGACTATTAAAAGTTAGTATTCCATTTATCATAATTCCATTTTCATTCACAAACATTAATAAAGTCATTCACAATCTAATGATCGATCATATATATATATATATATATATATATATATATATATATATACCAAAAAGGTATTGGATTACAATATTCCCAAACAGTATTTAATTTAATTTACTCATTCACAATCTAGCTAATAGTGTATCCCTAATATTCTAGCAAATTTAACAAAACAAGCTATCCAACAGCAAACTTTACAATTAATATCTACAATACTTAGCCTTGAAGTATCTATACGGTGGTCGGGACAGCCGAAATTGTACAAACTTAAATGTATTTCTTGCAAATTGTCCCGCCGAACCCTCATTATGACTTGTATCGTGTTTAACGTTCGCTTCAAAATCTCAGCTCTATCGGAAGGGAAGGCATCATTCAACATGCCAATAGCTTCCTCTTTAAGGATGATGTCATCGCCTTCTCCCATCTTTATGATCCCTAGAACAAACTTTGCATCCATTTGTCCTAAGGCAGATGCATTCTCAAGCATCTCCTTCCCTACCCTCTTTTGTTCCTCTTCATCAAAGTTGAATAACTTCATCTGAAATGTACATATAACACAAAATTAAAAAAACAAAGTTTAATAAAATGTATAATTAAACTTAATTACTTCAATAGATAATAAACAGTAAATGTATACGTATATATACCATTCCATCTCTATACATGATGTTTGGGTTTCCTGCTACTCTACATCTGTTGACGAGCTCAATTCTACCCAGGCTAAACAACCCCCTCCTCACCCTTTATATACTATCTACTTCCATTCTTCTGTAGACCTCTTCGCTATTAGAGGCCTACAAAAAAGCGTGGCTACTGTAATAATTAAGATACACAAAAAAATTTATTTCTTAATGTACAAGTTAACAATTTTACCAAATAGATGAAAAAATAGATAGATTGTATTAGAAATTTACATGCATCTGTACCGCACACAATCGATGGCAGAGAAGGCCCCCAAGTGCACATAAATTTTCTCCATAACTACCATAAGAAGATCACTTAATGTTGTTTCTCTTTTTTCTGTTTTTTGCCGTTTGTTTGAAGTAGAAGCTTCCATTGTGATCGTTGAAAATGACTAGTGATACTAGGGTTTGAGTTGTTTGGGTTGTTTTTTTGGATGATCAAAAGATTGTCTGCAAACGCCGATAACTGAAACGACGTGCAGGTGCAGTACGTGTGGAAATATGGCGCCTAGACTGTGTAGTGTGTAAAATTACTTTATTGCCCCTTATAAATAAAATGCTATATTTTATTAGTAAGGGTATTTTTGTAAAAACACTTAATTCAAACAAACACAATCTTCTTTGAAAAATCAACCGGTGAGAGTAAATGATCTTTTCCTTTTTAAATTAAACACACATTAATTACGGAGAATTCTTTTAACCGGTTTGTCTCTAATTAAATACGCCGCAAAGAGTATACGATATTCGAAGGCTTAAATCCCTAAATTTCCAACTGTTTCATCCAGTTTAATTCTTCTCTATTTCTTGTTCTTTGACATTTTTAAACATGGACAAGTCTTGGATGGGTACAAATAGGACCATGAGACCTTATTTTGAAAGAGTATCAGAGTTTATTAATTACGCATTGCAGAACTTGACGAAGATGAGGAACGCTGACCCACGAGTGAATAAACAACATCTAAAAATGTCATGTCCATGTTCCAAATGTTAAACCACATAGAGCATAAAGTGGAGGAAGTGCATCACCATTTTTTTAACAATGAGATTGATCTAAACTACACGAAGTGGATTAAACATGGGGAAAAGGATGAGCCATCAACAAGTGGGTCAAAACCTGACAATGTTACAGCAGAGTTTGTTGAAAACACGGAATTTGGTTCACAAATTCCAACAGATGGACCAGAAATAGTAGAAATGGTTAATGCTACTAAATATAATTTTGATAAGGAAGACCATGTCAAATTTCAAGAACTATTATTAGACGCAGAGAAGCCACTTTACAAAGGATGTCCTAACTTTACAAAGTTGTCTACAATAGTCCAACTACTCAACTTGAAGAGCAAGTACGGATGTTCAGATAAGTTCTTTACAGAGTTACTAGGATTGTTAAAAAATATGCTCCCTGATGGTAACGAATTGGTGGAAAACACTTATGAGGCCAAAAAAATTATGAAATTGATGGGGTCAGGATACAGAAAGATACATGTATGTATCAACAATTGCCTTCTTTACTGGAAGGAGGACGATAAATTGACTGTGTGTCGAACTTGTGGGATATCAAGATGGAAGGTGGATAATAAGACACATAAAGTGTACGAAAACATTCCAGCAAAGGTAATGTGGTACTTCCCAGTTATACCAAGACTGCAACGACTCTTCAAGATACAAAGTATTTCAGAAGACTTAAGATGGCATGCGACAAGGAGGATAACAGATGGTGTTTTACGTCACCCGGCAGATTCACAGGCATGGCGTACCATAGATGAAAAATTCCCCGAAATTGGTAAGGATCCAAGAAATCTACGGTTAGGAATATCGGCTAATGGAGTTGACGTCAACAGAGGAAATAAGCATCACAGTGTATGGCCAGTCTTAACTGTCATATACAACATTCCTCTATGGTTGTGCATGAAAAGAAAGTTTATCATGCTTTCGGTATTAATATCAGGATACCCGGGAAATGATATTCATGTGTTTTTGGAACCTTTAGTTGATGATCTGCAACGCTTATTCGAGGAAGGTGTTGATACATATGATGCTTCCACAAAATAAAACTTTAATCTACGTGTCGTTGTGTTATGGACAGTTAATGATTACCCTGCACTTGGTACATTATGTGGCTGCCTATGCAGTGGATTCAAAGGTTGTGTAGTATGTTGGAAAGATACATATTGTGTTAGACTTCCTGCCTCATCAAAACAAAGTTATGTTGGTCACAGACGATATCTACCATATAACCATCCGTTCAGAAAGCAAAAGAAGGCGTTTAATGGACAACAAGAATTTGGCCGCTCTCCAAATCCAATGACCGGGGAACAAATATACAACAAGGTACAACATATTGAAATTAAATGGGAAAAAGGAAAACAAACAAACAATAAGACATCAGAAAATCAAGAAGATACGAGAGGCAGAGGTGGGAAGATTTAAAAGCAGAAAAGAAAAAGAAAACAAGCAGAGGGTAGTTCAAGCCAAGTAAATGAAGAAAACGGTGCGTATTGGAAGAAACTCAACATTTGGTATCGAAAACTTAAGTATTAGAGGCATAATTTTGTTCAACATTGTATTGATTTCATGCATATAGAAAAGAATGTTGGTGAGAGTCTAGTCGGAACTTTGCAAAATATTCCGGGAAAGACAAAAGATGGACTGAATGCTCGATTGGATCTGGTTGAGTTAGGTATAAAACCAGAGTTGTTTGCTAGGCAAGAAGCAGACAAAACAACACTACCTCCAGCAGGTTACACATTAACGAATGATTAAAAGGACATATTTTGTGAAACATTTTACAGCATCAGGGTACAACAAGGCTATTGTTCAAATTTCTCCAGTTTGGTCAGCCTAAAGAAAAAGAAGCTCGTTGGCCTTAAATCGCATGACTATCACATGCTAATGCAAGAGTTTTTGCCATTGCAATTCGTTTAATAATGCCTCAAGCCACACGATATGCTATTATCAGGTTTTGCTTTTTCTTTAAATCGATATGTAGCAAAGAAATCACATTACAAGAACTAGATAAGATGCAAGAAGAACTCTGTGTGACACTGTGCCTTCTGGAGAAATTCTTTCCTCCGTCATTTTTTGATATTATGGTCCATTTGACTGTGCACCTAACTAGGGAGGTAAAATTATGTGGTCCTGTATGCTTTCGGTGGATGTATCCCTTCGAAAGATGTATGAAGGTTATTAATGGACATGTGCTAAACAGAAATAGACCAGAGGGATGCATTGCTGAGGAGACTATTGTAGAAGAAACAATTGAGTTTTTCAGCGAATATCAAAAATCAATGAAAACTATTGGTATCCCACCTGATAAACATGAAGCTGATGAAGATGAGGAAGGAAAACCAATGTCGTCCGGAAAATTAAGTGAAGTTTCTGCCGAACTCTTTCAGAAAGCACATTTGTATGTAATACAGAATACAGATGAAATTGTACCGTATATTGAGTAAGTATTACTAACACATGTCTATTTTGTTACTTATAATGTTCTATCATATATAGTAATTGATGGTCCCTTTATATGTAAAGGATGAAGCAATGCTAGAGATTATCTAGTTTGTGTGTGTGTGTATGTTTCGGTTTAGAGAGAGCCAGGAGCTTTTAGAGAGAACACAAACTAGAGAGATGAATAATGCAAAGCTTAATTAGAAATGGGTGGGGCAAATGCCTTTTATAGCATTTGCCCAAGTTACAATATTTACATATTTGCACCCTCACTTTTTATAATCTAACATTCTAACCCTAAGTGAGGTGTGCAACGATTCACAACAAAGAAATAAATACATCTATTCATAAGCTGATTTGTTGCGAATCCCAAAAGCCACTTGCCACTTCCTAACTTGCCTTCTGTTGGACAGTGTAGTCTTCATCTGTTTTATAGCGCGATAGGCCTGGACATGTTGATCATAAGTGTAGGCCTCACAGTTATCCCATACTTTCTGATGAATCTTGTGATGAAGGATTTTCAATGTGCCGTCAGAGTAGGACATAAGCTCATCAAGTCTGATGAAGATCTTTTCTCCTTTAGTGTTTTTGGAGACGACTCCTCGTTCGCCCTTGAAGCTTTCATGCCCTTCATCAATCACATTCAACTCTTCAAGTTTTTCTAAATCTGGATGGCTCTAGTTAGGCTTCAAGAGATTGATTTTCCTGTAATTGTTCTCAGCTCCAAGTTGCAGATCATGCTCCTCTATGAATTCCATCAGATTTCTCAAGTACTTCATCAAAGCAACTCTCCCAAATTCTTATTCTGGCTACTTTCCTCTCTTCTGAGAAAGAGTGTCAAAGATAAAGCTAATGTCTTCAACTTTAACCAACCTAAGACCTGCTTCTGTGAGGAAGTATGATTGGTTGTTTGCTCTTTTGACGTGAAAGATGGCATACTTTATCTTGAAAGTTGTTTGAGTGTTGACATTAATGAGTTCTACAATTGAATATTCTGATTTGTTCTCTTCTGGATTTGACATAGATTGAGTGAGGATGTGTTCGTATCTTCTTCTCTGTTTATCATCCATGTTCCGCAACTCGGGGGGAATAACCTGTATTTGTTCGCTGCAGAATATGTCTGAGATTCTTTCTTCAAGATTGGCAGCATTAACATAATAGTTTTTCCATAATGATTGCAGGCCTGCACTTCTAGTGATCATATTGCTTGCATCCAGACCTGGATCTCCACGGTACACTAGAGGAGAAGGTGGCACTATGAAGTTTGGTGGCAAGGGTCATTCTGATTCTCTTCTAACTTTCTCAGTTGGTTCTCTTTGTTCGTTTCTTTCCAATACATCAGCAGCTGATTATTGAAATTGACCACCAGGAGGAGGAAAGTTTTCATCGACTTCTATATTAACCCACTGAGAACCCTGGACACGTCGAAGGTAGTTTTCTTCTTTTTAGGTTTCCTTCTGGCTTCCCTTATAGAAATTGCTGCCCATTCTTCTCTTTTAAGTGCAAGTTCTCTTTCACTGATGACATCATCAAATCTGTGGACAATTCTGGGTGAAGCTGGACGTGTAGTGTCTTTCACATATTCATCTATATCTTTGAACATGTCACGGATTTCAGGATCCTCAGGTTCCTCCTCTGGTTGAGCTTCTTCTGTATGATCTAAATCGAAATCATTGAAGATGTCAAACTGAAGCCCCTCTTCTTGAGCAGTACTGCTTTCTCCCTCATGTCTGATTGGTGATGTGGGCATTTACTCGTATAGATCCTCCATTTCATCTTCAGAGTCTGTGAATAGCTCAAACATCTCAGCATAGGACTGCTCATAAGGTATTTCACCTTCTTCAAGATCTATTGGCCACGGTTCAGATTGTTGTTGGGTTACATAAAGTACAATCTGCGTGTCAGCATTGTCATGTTGTTTTTCATGAACTTCATCGGCCAATTGTTGTTGTTTCTGCTGGTGGCTAGTACTAGTACCTGCAGATAATAAAGAACTTAGTGGAGTAACTGGTATTGTTGCCTTTGCAGCTACAGAGGGAGAAGATATGTACAATCTTCTTCTTTTCTCCCCCTCGGGTTGATCATCGGGGTCCTGATCATCCCGTCTCCTTTTTCCACTCTGTGCCTGAGCCTGGTAAGTTTTTTCAAGGATAGTCAACCGGTCAGTAACCTTCTCCAATGAAGTATAGAAGCCTCTAGTCACCCCATCAATCTTGCTATTAACATCTTCATGAAACTCTTGAAAGTCATCCAAGGAGATTCCCTTTGGACGTTGTTCGTTGCGTAGAGTTGTCAGAAGGTCTTGATCATGAGCAGATTCAGGCCTTTGTTCCAGGAGTTTGACATACAGAAGACTTTTCAACGCATCTACTGACATGGTTGCTGGATCAGGTTGCGGCTGGCTCAGGAGCTGCAGGTCTTGTAGCAAGGAGTGTCTCAATCCTATCCAACTTTTGATTTGTTTCAGTGAGTTGTTGTTGGAGAGGTGCCACGGATTGTTGGATAGTTTCGTGTAGTTCAGAACATGTAACAAACCCGGAATCACGTAGACTTCCGGTTGAGGTACCAGCCACAGAGGCAGTACCACCTACTAGAGCAGCATTGATGTTGGCTCCAGCAGGATTTCCTTCCAATCCTCGAATGGCACCTTGAGAGGTACCACCTCTGGAAGTTGAGGAGATTTGTTAGATATACAAGCTTAGTGCATCAATTGTAACCCTGTGTTGGTCAAGATAAGCGGAGATCCACGGTATATCAAATTGTGCATTGAAAGGAGTCGAGGACGAGGGAGGCAGTCCTCTATGTTCAATAAGTCTAACACCCGATTGGGGTTGATTTAGTGTATGTGCTATAGCCCTATGCAATGAAGACGATGCCTGTGGAGAGACACCGTAGTGGCTGAGTGGGGTTGAGGGTGCGATAACCGCGACTTGTTCAATACGGGACCCAACAATGTCAGGCCCCATAGTGGATGTGGCTTCCCATCTTTTTGGGGCAAGGGGCAGCACTCTTTTTTTCTTTTCTCACCTCCTCATTTTCACTCGCACTCCTAACGATATAACTATCTGCTTCTTCACCACTACCAGGACTGTACCCTGCATATCTATTTGGGGACAAGAAAGAATCAGGGGTGACAGATCCTGTTTCAACAGACAACTCCTGAGAAGGAGTAACAACAGGCATGTCCTGGCCTGGAGCCACTATGGCAGTTTGTACAGTAGGAGTGTCGGGAATTTGGGTAGAACGATTCAAATTTATGACCAGACCACTGGCTTGAGGAATGACTTGAGTAGTTTGAACAGTGTGGGTCTGGTCAGGAGAGGTAGTATGTGGGTCGGTTAGTTTCATGAATGAAGGGGTGCTATCAGCTGGTTGGTCGATGGATCTGTCAGGGGTGCCCAAAGGAGAATTGACAGGTTCAAAGGTAGGATCACCACCTGGTTGGGAAGCAGACTCAGCATGAGAAGACTGGGAACTGGATAACTCAGAGGTGTCAAAACCTAGTTCAGCAAGTACAACTTCGGTTCGGGTGGTTTTAGAAATAGATTTAACAACTTTTTGAACGGTGGTGGGATCATATGCATCCCCTCCCTCTCTAATTTCTCCACCTTCACCTTCTTCTCCACCCCTCTCTTCATTTTCTCTCTCCTCATCCCGCTCAGCATCTCCCATAGATGTCTGAGGCTTATTTTCTACATCCTCACCAGGTACTACTCCTCCCTGGGCAGGTATGGCCGGTACTGGCACAACCATAGGAGGTATTCCTACACTCTCCCTATAGCTCACAACAATATCGTTTTGCTCACATAAGTTCAGTAGTGTTACAGGGAAAGGTCTTGGAGCAGGTAGGTTGGCAGGAATGGCAGGTTTAATATGTATGAAATTTTTTAGAAAACCCCAACTCTGAAATCCCCATTGTGTACAGGATGATTTTCAATATAAAAAAGTTATTTTTAATACTTTGAAAATGTCAATTAGATAGCAATAAACAACTTTGCAGTGTTTGAGTGTAGTCCAAAAATCATCATAACACCCTCTTTTGAACCAAAAAGTATGTTTTAAGTTCAAGTTCATACACCTCAAGAACACGAAGAACACTTTTTGAGATTTTTGAAATATTTTTGCATCAAAGTGTTCCCCATGTGTTCAAAACACCCATCGCAAACTTGGATTGATCAAACAAGTTTGTTTCGTGTCTCAAAAGTCCCTCCAAAGTCACGAAAGTGTCTATCGCTAAGGGCTGTTCTATGGCCAAAAATCACTATTTTAACTCAAAATTTTCAAAATGTAATCCGTACAAGTTGTTACCTATATGATCACGAGTATTTTGAGATAAAAATTATAAATTTTGGCAAAGTAACGAGAGGATTCGTGAAATCAAGTAACCAAAAACGAGAGAACTTGGATGAATTTGAATTTTGATCGCATGAATGATCTGATGGGAGATGGGACGGTTATAAAGGTAAGAAACCACGTGTCGTGCAATGATTGGACCAAACGCACGGTAAAAAAACGCGGCTGATAGGGGCATGCGATTGACCTTAGTGTCAAGCAGAAATTCTAACATTTGTTGAATCGCATGCGATTCCCCTCTGATTTGTCAATTGCATGTGATTGGCAATTGATTCCTTTGTTCAAATATTCTAAGGCATGCGATTGATACTATGTTCATGGTTCACTAACAGTCTATCGCATGAGATTGAGGCATAGTGATCAATTGGTATCCCATGCGATTGACTGTCCATGCGATCGTGGTCCATGTGATTGAACCAAGACTTAGAAAATTTAATTTTGTTGTATTTCAAGAAAGCCCGTGCGATTGAAGCATAGGATGCGATTGCTTGAAACAGAACCCAACACTTGGATATTTTCTGAAAATTCAAAATATCTGGATTTTGAGAGTTGAAAATTTGATTTTCCCAGATATCTTGATTTGGGTGTTTGTTTGACACACTCCCCCTAGACTCTTGCATCTATTTATGAAAAACTTTCAAAATTTAGGGAATGTGTCAGTTGTAGTCTTCTCCCCCTACACATGTGCAGTATGTGTATTAATTTCTTCCCCTACACATATGTTACATGTGTATCACCAGAATATCACTCCCCGTCGAATGTTGAATCAGATATTTGCACAATGAACAAACAGTATAACATCTACTCTAAACTAAAAGAAAAAAGAAAACAAAATGAAGCAACAGTATGTTATATTTTCAGGTTTAGCATGCCTAACTTGGATACCAACTCAGTAAAACGACTTTCATCTAATGGTTTGGTAAACAAGTCAGCTAGCTAATTTTCAGTAGAAACATATTGTAGCTCAATAAGACATTTCTCTACGTTATCTTTTATGAAGTGATAACGGATATCAATATGAATAGTTTTAGAGTGGTGTACCGGATTGCAGGAGATTGAAGGGTTTTGAACCTGACCAAACCACCATATGACTCAAACTGATCAATCCTGGGTTTGATTCCACTGGTTCAATCCTAAAAGCGGAACTGGATTGAACACAACCCTTTAAACCCCAAAAGGGTTAGGATCTTTAAACTTTAATTTGATTAAAATAGTTTCTTAACAAACAATCCATAGAAAAGGTTACAAGATTATACCTGAACAAAACCTTTAGGATTGCTAAAGATAGTCCACCACTACTGCACCTCCGATTGAACTGGCTGCTAAACCGCTCCTGGATTACCAAGCCTCAAAAACCTCGAAACCCTTTGTGTGTGTGTACGTCGACTCTTAATCGCAAAACACCTTCGGGTGTTTTCTTGTCGACTTCAAGAGCAAGAGAGAGCCGAGAGAGAGAGAGTATGCGACGAAAGAGAGAGGGAGCCGAGATCGAGAGTTGAGAGGGAGAGATGGTGGCTAGGGTTAATCCCTTGTGTCACTTGTGTCCCTAATCCTCAAAGCTTAACATATATATATATATATATATATATATATATATATATATATATATATATATATATATATATATATATAAGGATTAGGTTGGACCTAAGCCCCTTTTAATTAAAAGCCCACTGGTTTTAATTAAACTTTCAATCTCTTCACTTTGACCCCCTTGGACTTTACTAGTTAATTAATTAACTATTAATTAACTTAGTCCATTAAATATTAAAACTTAATATTTAATTCTCCTTAAATAATAAATAACTATTTATTATTTATTTCTTTCTAATAATTAATCCAAACTGGATAATTATTTATATCTCTCAATAATTAATACTACTGATTAATTATTCGTTTATCTCTTTAATAATTAATCTAACTGATTAATTATTTACTCTTTCTCTTTAATAATTAATCTAACTGATTAATTATTTCCACACAGATTTATGGTGAAATCCAACTGTTCTGAATTGGGTGTGTAGCAGTGTGACCCTTTAGTCTCTTATAACATTGGATACAATATGCCCGTTAATTATCTCTGCACATAATCCAACAGACTCCCACTTGTGCAAGATAAGTAACAGTTACTACACATTGTTAGCCTAAGGAGGTCCCTACCCAGACACTTAGGGTAACCAGGTTATAAGAACTCTTATACCCCAAAGTAACTTGTGATAAAACTTCATAAGCAACCTGCTTAGAAGTAACCTGTTATAAACTATCTGTTTATAAACTAAATTATCATAAACTCCCTGTTTATGAATGGCCACGTCTTTATATAGGTTTGTCCCTTGCAGCGCGATATTTCAATTTTGAGCATGAGCATGGAAAAGGTCAACTCAGAGACTCAAGAATTTGTTCATGACATACTTGATTTCGAAACTGCGTGATAAACGACAAAGAACAGATCAGTTCGTTTGGGCACGGCCGTGCACTTACCAGTTTCTCTAATCAGTCAAGGGGCCCGGAAATATCTCTCCTAAAAAAGAGGTGCAATTACCATCTTGCATATTTGCATTTGGCAACACGGCTCCCACTGAATCTAGACACGCCCCTTATGACCACCCTGTTATGGTGTGGCGTTAGAATGCGCTAAGAAGACAACAGTTACCGCATCCCAAACCAAATACCTCAGGCTTGAGGATAACCTATGTGATAAATACTTTTGACACGAATCCACGAAGTATTTTTCACGGTGGGTCAATCCAATATTCGTAACCCTAACGAATATCCGTAAATTTTGGTCCGCAAAAACCGTTCGCAGCTATATTCCATAAACTATCGAATCTACCCCAAAATTACGATGACTTTATAACCCTATCGAGGTTCCCACCAAGATAAGTAGTCACGGATAATGTTTCGAATAAACCTAGTTTATTCCTGGATAAACCAAAACATACAAAATTGTGAAGAACAATGAAACTAATTTCTACACCCTTCCATATTCCACCCTGGAATAAAGATGCATAATTTCTACCATTTCACTGACTCGATTCACGGTGTCTATCTGAATTACTTATTATTTTTACATTGTAACTTATCACGGATTACAAAGAAAATAATATGGTTATAAACCCTAAAACACAAGGCTAGTACTTTGAAGTACTCCTTCTTGGTTTTGCTAGAAATCATTCTTGCAACCTAAGAACACTTCTAGGCTTACTTATTTTATAAATTCCTTAAACTTGGAGAACTGGAAATAACTCCTTGTTTCTAATTTATAAAACAACCTCCCTGTAATTAAAACTTTAATTACATTTGTAGATATAATAAATCTTACTAGATTTTATTGTCTACTTGAAACGATAAAACCTTCTTATACTTACTGGTTAGAATCTTGAAATTAGATTCCCTGTGTATACCAATACTAATCTAATATCATTACTTAGAATGTTAAAGAACATCCTATTTTATCATTTCTAACGTTAACCAACCAACAATCATTTAATTAAGCTGACCTACTGAACTTAATGAGTATAATTTTTGTTTAAGTCATAACTTGACTCAAAACCTTGCAATAATATCTTTATCGAGTACCTCTCAATAAATCATGCATCCCTCGGATTAGTTCATCCTGAAGAACTTACTGTTTTAGATAGCTTCTAAAAACATCCGATAATTATATACTCTAAAAATTCAAACTTGTATTTATCACACTGGTTAAGAAACAACCTTTTATTAACTATGATAAATACATTAATCAGGTGCTCCCACTATCTTTTATGAAAAAGTACATTCTTTAAAAATATCTTTTTAGGCCTTAGTCAATCCTTGACTACCATACCTAAGACTTGTGCTCCAAACACATGTTTTAAAGAACTTAGTTTTTGTAAGAAATTTTTTTTATGAAACCAATAACTTGGATCTCCCATATATCCATCTTTCCAATTACGGAAAGTGGTTTCATTAAACTTACCATGATCACAAGTATGAAACACTCATAATGGTATCTTAAATTTCTTTCCTTAATAACATTTAGTATAAAACTCCCTTGATTATAATAACTATTATAATCATTTTTATACTTTCTTAAATGTTTTATCAAAAACTATTTTACCCAGAAATTATGACTATTATTTCCATATGTTCAAGACTTTGAACATTCACTTTTCATAAAATCTTAAATACTTGTTGAATTAGAAAAACTATCTAATCTTATAAACAAAACTTGTTTATACAAGTATTTACATAGTAGAACCGGCATTTATGTAACTACAACAAATCATAGCATAAGATTATTATGAATCACCAATCAAGTCAAGACTTGACTTATTGGCACTCTTTTAGTCACAACTAGACCAATCATGATTCATATAATAAGAACACGTGCACGGATATGAACCAAATAATTATAATTTCCATAAACTGAAAAGTATCCATAAACCAACAATATAAAAATTGTTTAAATAAACTTGAAAAGTTTAAATAACTAAGAAATATAAATAATATCCGTATGCTGCACGTAGGATCTTCTCATGCTGGGCCATATCATTTTCCATCCCCTCCTGCAATAAACGATTGCAAGATTTTAGAATACTCGTAAAACTTTACAAGTAGGAAAGTGACAAAGAAGTTGATCACGCAATACCTGAGGAGCCAAACTTGCCTCCTGCCTCGTGACCTTTCGGACAATCTCGTTTCCAATGTCCGGCCTCGCCGCACCTGAAGCACCGATTCTTGGTCCTTGCCTTGTTTGGCTTCGGCTTCTTGCCCTTGTTGTCGTTACTAGCTCTGGGTGCACTCTGGCTGGGCTGGGCCTTGCCCTTTCCCTTTCCGTTGCGCCCTTTCCTCTTCTTACGTCCACCATGTCCCACCATAAGAATGTCCTTAGACTTGGTCCCGATACTCTGCTCAGCAGTCTTGAGCATTGAGTGCAACTCAGCCACGGATTTCTCCATGTTGTTCATGTTGTAGTTGACTATAAAAGGCTTATAGTCATCTAACAACGAGTTGAGTATCGTATCCGTTGCTAGCTGCAACGGTACTGGGTGTCCGAGTCTCTCTAGGTGGTCCATGTAACCTTTCATTTTCATGACATGGTCACTGACCGAGGTCCCCTTAGCCATCTTGCACGAGTTAAATGCCCTAGTGGCATCATAACGCTCTGTGCGGGCTTGCTCCTGGAACATGTCCCTCAGCTGGCGGATCATGTCATATGCAGGAGTTTCCATCATGCTTGATTGCAACTCTGGACTCATAGTTGCAAGCATGAGGCAGCTAACATCCAAGGCGTCATTGGAGCGCTTCTGAAAAGCCTCCCTGACCTCTGCCCTGGCATTGCTGGCAGGGGGATTTCCTAAAGGTTGTTCTAGGACATACCACTTTCTCTCGTGCCTTAGCACGGTCCGGAGATTTCTCTCCCAAGTGAGAAAGTTGGACCCGGTGAGCTTATCATTCTCAAGGATAGAGCGGAGTGAGAGGTTATTAGTATAGGTAACGTTGGTTGTCATCTACAAATTAAAACCCGGTTTAATTAGTAATTGCAAATAAACTTTCCAACATATATCATTAAACCCATAAACAATATATATTAGACCTAGGACCCATATTTCACATACTTGACGCAAGGTTTGGGCACTTCCCTCCAATTCATGCTATTTCTGGTAGGTAACACCCTGTACCAATCGTACCTAACTGATACGACTCCTAGAACCTCGTAGAGCACTTAGACCCAGTCTAGTATGTTTAACTCTACTCTAGTGCTTTTTGGGTCGGGACTCCCGATTATCACCAAAATAGATCGCACCACCTAAGACAGCATGAATTCTGGCTGGGACTCCCGATTATCGCAGAATCTTTCATGCCCTTTCCCGCAATGGTTTGAACCCGGATGCCCAAGGTTTGGGCACTTCCGACACCCGAGTACCGTTTAACAGTCAAGGTGTACCATTAGGTGGGTAGCACACTGATCTAAGATTTTTCTTGGGTTTTAATTAAGTTCAATAAATAACTTAATTTTCCAGTTTTTGAAAAACCATTTTAAAACTAACTGTTTTAAAAATACGATTTATATGTGTACCTGAACTTAGGTGCACAAAACGGTTTTTATAAGTTCCAAACTTATAACCTTGACAAATCTATAAATTTATAAAAATTTAATTAATACGACTACCAGACTGAAGTCATATTCTAGTTTGTCATAAAAACGTGGTTTTTCATTGTTTATTAACAACCTGTTATTAAACCCCTTTTATTTACCATCACACGCATGTATATATATACTATACATATATATATGAAAAGCAGTAAATAAATCACAACCACGCAGATAATAAGAGTAAGCAAATAAAGCCCTATAGTTTTGCCAACTAATCCTAAGGGCAATCCTAAGGATAAAAATGACTTGGATTCGCCTTTCTTGATGTGTTGCTCCCACTGGCCTTGACACCTCCCCGAAATGTCCGTGCTTCGCGTATAGAACACCATTTTCGTGATTTCCTTCTTCGAGTCCATCTTGGTGGAGGGATTAAACTATCACTAGTCTATTACAAATACAATATTGAATGGGGTTGTAAGTGGCACGCAGGCCTCCCCTAACCAGTACAATATTACAATTAAGAAAGGGATTGTAATTGGCACGCATGCCTTCCCAAAACAAAAAATAAAGAAGAAATGAAAAACGAGTCCTAAGTCGGCAAAACAATAGCTATATGAATCACAACCACGCAATTTATATATAAGCACTATATATATATAAAAGTCAACCACGCAGTTAAAATAATTAAACAGAAACTGTGCTGTTAAGCACACAACCTGATTTGTCTAAACTTTCTCATTTATCCTTTTGATTAATACCTATTAACCAAAAATGAGAATTATGATCTTCTATTTTAACTTGACCCAAAAAAAATAGTTTTTCAACAAAAACTTAAAACTTGATCTCATTCAAAACTTGAATGAAATCCTCACGTCGAGTTTTATTACTAGTTTTCTAAAAACTTAAAGCCGACAACCTTGGTCAATTAAATCCTATCTTATTTGTTTCTCCATAATATTATATAAACTTTATCCCTTTTAGACTTTATTCAAAAATGACTTAAACTAGTCATAATAAATAAATATCTAAACTAATATATATTTTAACTAAACTAATTAAAATATATATAACACTAGTTTATATAATACCTTATTAATTTTGTAACTTAAAATTAATAATCCTTTTGTATTAATTCGGAAAAACAATCTTGGGCCAACATCTCTTGTTAAGCCACACAACCCACTGGGCCGAGACCCTCTTGTGCCGAGAACCGATTTCACCGAAGTCACCCAGGCCGTTAGCCCTATTGGGCCGAGAACCACCTTGGGCCGAAACCCCTTTGGCCGAAGCCCACTAGGCCTTAGCGCCGCTAAACCTCCTTTAGCGCCGCTAAACCTTCTTTAGCGCCGCTATCTTGGGCCGACATTACTGGGCCGCAGTTTACTAGGCTTAGCGCCGCTAAACCTCTTTTAGCGCTGCTAACAGTTATGGTCACGGTTTCAGTTTGCGTTTTCCGATTTAACAAAAATTTTAAATCCTTTTTTAACCTATTAAAACTAACTGTTTTAATATACTAATTAAAGACTGGATTTAATTCAAAGACCAAAAATTATTATCTATTAATATCAACAAAACTTGTTTTATTAATAACTAATAATCCTAAAAACTTGATTTCAACCTTTTTAAACAAAAGTTCAAAAACTTGGTTAAAGTCTAGTTTTAAATAAAAAGTTTATTCCTTTTTAACCGTTTAAACACAAACCTGGTTTAAACCTAACTGGTTAAAATCAAACCTTTTATGAACTGGATAAAAACAGAAAACTTGTTTTTATCCTTTTATGGTTTTCGAAATCTATAAGGAGAAGAAATAAGATGGAGAAGATCATATAACAATTAAACAAACCAACTAATTAGATTATCTAGGTTTTACTTATTAAACTTACTGTTTGAATTTTCTGATTAATAGGATAAAACTGATAACAAAAACAAACTGTTTTGCTACCTTCTTGATTTTCGAAAATACCAAGAACAAAAAGAGAATCAAGAATAAAACCTTAATCTAAAACAGATAGAAACTAGAAACTATGGATCATATAGCCGAGGCTCTGATACCACTAAAGGGTTTTGAACCTGACCAAACCACCATATGACTCAAACTGGTCAATCCTGGGTTTGATTCCACTGGTTCAATCTTAAAAGCGGAACTGGATTGAACACAACCCTTTATACCCCAAAAGGGTTAGGATCTTTAAACTTTAATTTGATAAACATAGTTTCTTAACAAACAATCCATAGAAAAGGTTACAAGATTATACCTGAACAAAACCTTTAGGATTGCTAAAGATAGTCCACCACTACTGCACCTCCGATTGAACTGGCTGCTAGACCGCTCCTGAATTACCAAGCCTCAAAAACCTCGAAACCCTTTGTGTGTGTGTGCGTCGACTCTTAATCGCAAAACACCTTCGGGTGTTTTCTTGTTCGACTTCGAGAGCAAGAGAGAGCCGAGAGAGAGAGAGAGAGTATGCGACGAGATAGAGAGGGAGCCGAGATCGAGAGTTGAGAGGGAGAGATGGTGGCTAGGGTTAATCCCTTGTGTCACTTGTGTCCCTAATCCTCAAAGCTTAACATATATATATATATATATATATATATATATATATATATATATATATATATATATATATATATATATATATAAGGATTAGGTTGGACCTAAGCCCGTTTAATTAAAAGTCTACTGGTTTTAATTAAACTTTCAATCTCTTCACTTTGACCCTCTTGGACTTTACTAGTTAATTAATTTACTATTAATTAACTTAGTCCATTAAATATTAAAACTTAATATTTAATTCTCCTTAAATAATAAATAACTATTTATTATTTATTTCTTTCTAATAATTAATCCAAATTGGATAATTATTTATATCTCTCAATAATTAATACTACTGATTAATTATTCGTTTATCTCTTTAATAATTAATCTAACTGATTAATTATTTACTCTTTCTCTTTAATAATTAATCTAACTGATTAATTATTTCCACACAGATTTATGGTGAAATCTAACTGTTCTGAATTGGGTGTGTAGCAGTGTGACCCTTTAGTCTCTTATAACATTGGATACAATATGCCCGTTAATTATCTCTGCACATAATCCAACAGAGATAGCGATGGCAGACTGGGAATCGCAGAGCAATGGAATTTTGTCATACCTGAGGCCAAAGTCTGATAATTGTGTTTGTATCCAGAGACTTTGTGAACAGCACATTGCAGCAGCAACATACTCAGCTTCAGCTGTAGATGTGGATACATAGTTTTGCTTCTTTGAGGCCCAGCAAACTAAACAATCTCCCAGAAAATGTGCACTACCGGTGCTTTTTTCTATCTATCATGCAACCGGCATAGTCAGCATCTGACTAAGCATAGAGATCCAGATTTGAATTTTTGGGATACCACAGACCAAGATCCATAGATCCTTTGAGATATCTGAAGATCCGCTTAACTGCCAGAAGATGTGACTCTTTAGGATTCGCCTGGTATCTGGCACATAGACAGGTAGAGAACATGATGTCTGGACGACTTGCACTTAGATACAGTAACGATCAATCATCCCACGTTAAGTTTTGAGATCTACTGGAGAACCATTAAGATCTGCTGATAGCTGTGCTTTAGCAGCCATGGGTGTGGATATATGTATGCAGTTAATCATATCATACTTCGTGAGAAGATCTTTGATGTACTTGGATTGGCAAATAAAACTGTCATGCCTTAACTGTTTCACCTGGAGTCCGAGAAAGAATGACATCTCCACCATCATACTCATTTGAAATTTGTTTTCCATGATCTTAGCAAACTCGTCACTGTATTTTAGATTTGTAGACCCAAAGATGATATCGTCCACATATATTTGAACTAAAATCTTGTCCCTACCCTTGGTCTTTGTGAACAGAGTGGTATCAGTTTTTCCTTTTGAGTAGCCCTCACCAATCAAATATTCAAATAAGACATCGTACCATGCACGTAGAGCTTGCTTTAACCCGTACAAGGCCTTATATAAGATATAATCATGATTTGGATATTTAGAATTGAGGAAACCCTTAGGTTGTGAGACATATACTTCTTCTTTGAGAACACCATTAACAAAAGTTGTCTGCACATCCATCCATCTGAAAGACTCGGAAGCTTCTGTAGGCTGTATATGCAAGAAAGAGTCTGATAGCTTCAATACGAGCAACGGGAGCAAATTTTTCATCATAGTCAATACCCTCTTGCTGATTGTAGCCTTTAGCAACCAACCTAGCTTTGTTACGAACGACTACTCCATCCGAATCCCGTTTGTTCTTGAACACCCACTTAGTTCCAACAACAGATTTGCAAGATGGAAGAGGAAATAATCTCCAAACTTTGAGACGATCGAATTGGTGTAGTTCTTCCTGCATTGCAATCACCCAATACGGATCATCTAATGCTTCAGAAGTCTTGGTGGGTTCAATGATGCTTAGAAAACCCAAAAATTGACATTCATTTGTTGTTGCTGCTTGTGCTTGAACGTCAACTGAAGGGTCTCCTATGATGTTATCTTCAGAGTGATGGCTGGTCCACTTTATCTCGTGGGAAGTATAAGATAAAGGAATGAGATCTTGTAAGTGTCGTGCTTCCTCTTCATCTTCGCGGGAGAAATTTTGGTCTGAATCAAGCACAGAAGGACTCTCTGGGTTAGGAATCTGAGAAGTCATAGGGGGACATGTGACAGATACAGATGTTGAATCCTCAGCATATAGATCTGCAAATAGATTCGTCTTAGTGACCGTAGAAGCCGTTATAGTAACACTTGTTTATACTGCTGTGTTGGCCTGTTGTCAGTTAAAGTAGGAGTAGATTCAGATCTAAAGAAATCAAACAAAAAATCAAGATTAGTATTAGAACTGGACGGATTGTTTGATTCTTTGTTTTGAAGCACCGGTCCTGAACTGGTATGTTCAGAAGCGTTTTCTGTTGATTTAGGTGGAAAATCTGTAACATTCAATGCGTCATCAAATGTTACATTGATACTTTCAACAATGCTCTTTGTTCGTTTGTTTAAAACTCTGTAGGCTTTGGACTCAGTAGAATAACCTAGGAAAATAGCTTCATCAGCTTTGAGAACAAATTTTTCTAGATTATCCTTGTCATTAAGCACAAAGCACCTATTACCAAAAACATGAAAGTATTTGATAGTAGGCACTATGCCATTTGCCAGTTCGTATGGAGTTTTATTAAAGCGTTTATTAATAAAAGAGTGGTTATGCGTATAGCAGGCAGTGCTGATTTATTTGATATTAGGCACTATGCCATCAAAATTACAAGATGTTAGAATTAAATATTGTATAGAATAGAAGATTGAATTCTAGGTGACGTTTGTACTACGTACAAACTAAAAGGTAGTTGTCACTTGGTGGACCTTGGCATTAATCCAAGAGCTTATGTGTGTGTTATGTATTGTGTAAATTATTTTCTCTACATCTTATAGATTATTAGTAATTGTTCCCTCCATAGATCTTGATACCTGAAACACTTGGGACCAACAAGCGGTATTAGAGCTTGAATAGGATTGATTTGAGTTATTTTTTATCAAGTCTTCAAGGATTTTTCGAAAATTTTCGTCACTTTATGAGCTAAGAATTTCAGAAAATTATAGAAAAATCATACGAGCTCTTTTTGAGCTGATTTTCGAATATGTTGTTCTTCATGATGAAAGAAACCTTCGTTTAAAATTTCATGCATAAACTCCTTACGGTTTGAGAGAAATCTGAGTTTTTATTTCTGCGTTTTTGAGGTGTTCTTGACGAATTTTCTTCAAATTCGTGGGTTTTAATACTTGTTTTTGAGTTAGGAGTACTTAAAATGTGTTTGTGTAAGTGGAGACAAGTAGATAGGAAGAGAAAAATCGATTTGGTTGAGTTTTAAAAATTGTGTTCTTGAGGTGTTCTTGAGAAGTTCTTAGTGAAAAAGATAAAGTTGTTCATGTTTGATCCGATTTGGATGTGTTAGTGTATGAAAATAGGTGTTTGTAGGTGTTTTTTGATCCTATCGCGCGTGTTTAATACCTATCGATCGCACCTACTAGTCACCATGCCCAAAATTTGAGTTTTATTTCAATCACTTGACTTTTTTTTGGGGGAAAAAGTTCCTAATAACACGGGTTTTTTTTAAGGGCAATCGCACGAGTATCCCTATCGGCCGCGTTTTCCTTTGAGATTTTCAAATCTGATATTTTGAAAATAGTACTTGTCCAATCAATGCAGCTTGTATTTAATTTTCGAGAATAACATCATTTTCGAGGCTAAGCATTAAATATGAGACATAGTTGGCGTGTGAGACATGGCTTGTTGATACAACAGCATTAAATGTTACTTCTTCGTACAGCTGTCATTTTCAAAGTCAGATGTCATCGATTGTTGTAAAGCATTAATGTGAATCAGACGAATTAACTGCATGAGGCCTGCTGTCATCGAGAACCACACTGACAAATACAATATTCAAGGCCATTAATTGCAACTTGAAACATCAAACTTTAATTGATAATTAACTTTAATTTTTTTTTTTGAAAAGCTGTATATTTATATATAACAATGGAGTAACAGGAATATTTACACATAAAACCGACCATAAGCCATGAACTTATAAAGAGATATACCGTCCACCAGCGGTGAAAATAGGATATCTGTATAAGTTCTGGCTAAACAAACGATTACTAACAATCAACTACCTACCTCAAAAATTCTAGTAGCCAACATTGGTTATAGAGGTTGGATTTGTTAACCAAACCTCCCACCGCAAATTAGCTCCACTATTTGACCGCATCTTGATCCACTGAAACAGATACAGTTTGGTATCAAATAAAATATTATCGATCCTCGATTTTGTGCCATTGAACACCACACTGTTTCTGTCAGTCCAAATGAGGTAAGCAGCAACCCGAATAACCAAGTTCCAAAGACATAAATTAAACTCCGAAAGGCCAGTTGCTTTCGCTGCCTCAAATAGTTCACCGAACGACGTTAAAGGCAGAAAAACTATATCCCACCAATTATGAAGATCACTCCAAAGGGATGTCAGATTGGGACAAAGAAACAATGCGTGATCCACCGTTTCAACCACTTTTTCGCATCTTGGGCATAGAATGGAGTGGAGATCTACGCCTCTAGAGTCCAACTTCGATCTTACCGGTAGTCTTTTACGATCCACCTTCCAACCGAAAATGCAAATCTTCTTTGGAACCAATTTTGACCAAAACGTAGGTTGACGAGTGTGACTATCTTGAAGATGAAAATCTTCCAAAAATTGACGCATCTTTTTCACCGAGTAAGTCTTGTCATCTGAAAGAAACCAATCTTTCGAGTCTGCCGTGTCTTTGTAAACGGATATCCCTTCTAGAAGTCGCTTAAGGTTATGTAACTCCGCTGCCGTTCTTCCTCTGTCGATTACATGCTCTACAATGTTCCACTTCCAAGTTTCACCGCACCACGAACCCAAAGCTGCAACAGACAAGTCTTGTCTTCCAAACTTGTTGAAAACTCTTGGGAAAGCTTCTGCTAGAGTCCTATCACTTGTCCATCTATCGACCCAAAAGTTGGTGTTTTTACCATTGCCAATCTTAATCTTTAAAAAAGACAACAGGTTAACACCAAAGCCGTTTAACTCATCTGCTGCATTAACAATATGTTTCCATAACCCACCCCACCTCATCGAACCGTTAGAACCCCAACCCCCATCCCCACCATGGATACTTTTAATAATATCCACCCAGAATCCGTTGAAATTATTATTCCAAAAACGCCACCACCACTTACCCAACAAGCTAAGATTAAAAAGATTTAAATTACCAACCCCCAACCCTCCCATTTCTTTTTTGACAATTAACTCACCCCACTTGACCCAATTAATTTTACCCTTCCCCCCACCCCAAAAAAATTCTTTCTGTTGATTAACTATCCATTTAATCAACAGAATCAATTTTCGAGTGAATTATTAAATTAAATATTGTGCAACCCACGAAATTAATTCACATCGAAAAGGATATTTGAATTACCAATTGAAATTAATTTAGAATAGCTGACACCATGAAATAACTATCCATATATTCATTCGGTGGATTTGAATTAATTTGTCATTTCACCAATAATTCATTTCAACAATTATATTAACCAAAGTTAAATTGTTGAATGTATTACTTTGACAATTAATATTCGAATCACCAGATTACAACAATTTATCTAATTGTTGATTTTTTAAAGTTGTTGGCCAAACATTCGAAATTCAATTCATATTAATCAAACTTTCGAGCACATAATTTTCGCGGTTATTGTTTAATCATTGTTGCGTTTAATCAACTCGTTCATAATTTTCAGGTATCACAATTCAAGAAGATTTATCCAATTGGAGTACAATGAACATTTTCATGACAAAAGATGAACAAATGTTACAAACAAAGTTGAATGGAATGTTTCTTTTATATGATGATTTGGTAGAAGAAAATGTCAAACTTGAAATAAAATCATCTGAATTTTGTAAGAAACATCAAGATTCATCGAAAAAGGATCATTAAAATACTGAAAAACTTCAACAGTATGAAACTGTAAATGCAAAGCTCATGGAGCAGGTGTCCACAATCTCTGAGCAATTTCAACTTGCTGAACAAAAATGTACATTTTATGCAGTTGAATTAGAGCAGAAACGAACAGATATTGAGACTGCGATGAATAGGGTCAACGAATTAACACAAGCCAATGTCAAGCTGAACGACAAATTGTCTACTGTGTTGCACAACGATGAGAAGATTATAGGCAAACTATGCATTGAAAAAACTGAGTTGCAAGATAAAGTCAAAAGACTGGAGCAACAGCTGCTTGTGTCATCTCAACCATTTGTTCCCAGCTCAATTTTGGAAAAGAAAATATCAGAGCTTCAGATGACACTGGACACTGAGAGAAAGAGTTTTAAGAAAGAGAAATCAGAGTTAATGGCTAAAATTCTTAAAGCTGAGCTTAGCGCCGCAAAACTTGCTGAATCAACGAAGACTTCCGCTGACACTATCAATTTTGATTCAGTTTCACATTGTAGTAGCTAATGTGATTCTTATTTCTCTATTACAGGTTCTGAGCTTTCAGATAAAGATTTCACCAACGCATCAACTTCTATGAAGACTCCTAAGATCCTTGTATCTGTTGGATCTTCTTATCAAGTGAAATCATCTTCAGCCGCAACGACTCATTCTCCAAAACACAAACTGAAAAATAAACAAGCTAATTTCAATTATAAACAGAATACTTGTGATTCAAGTAATTCTAATTCTGCTTATTCTGTGATTACAGATGATACTTTGCCGAAGCCCAAACAAGCGTGGATTAAGAAGAAGAATCTATCCGACACGTTCGCAAAGTTAACATCATTATGTAATTCATCAACTCCAGAGACGACTAAATCCTCTTGGACTGTCAAGCAGAAATCTTCTTAGCCCACTCCAAGTACATCAGAGTACAGAGTACAGAAGGTTATAAATGATGATTTTTCGTCAGATACAACAACAACAACGAGGATTCCACAGACATGGGTTCGAGCTGCTAAGCCTAATCTTATACCTCACAACAACAAAAGACGCAAATATTTCTCAAAACCAAGATCAAATGGGGATTTTGTGCTCAAGACCGACATACAGTATCCTTTTGTGGTTTACTCAACCAAGCACCTAATCTGTCTATCCAAAGAAAAGATTTGTAAGACGTCCCGAAATAAACAAGAGTTTGTTGTTTGAAATGGAATTCCTCAGTGGCATTCAGGACCACTGAACAAAAAGGTCCATAAACCCGTGATTGTTACAAATACACAAAAATGGATGCCTAAACCTGCTACTAACAACTTTGGACCCACAAGAAAATGGGTACCAATTTTTGTTAATCCGTTTGCAGGTAAACGAAAAGAGACATTGTTGGAGCACAATGATGATCATTCAGACTGCAGTGAAGATCATTGTGTTCAGTGTGCTGAATTGTTTTTAAATCTCATATCTTTTGAAAAAAGACGGAGTTCCCCTGCAATTTCATTCTATTTCATTGTGTTTAGCATTAGCCCGAGTCTAATGACCTGAGAAGCTTATTTTATGCAGTTTTATTATTACATAATATAACTTGCTTTCTAATGGATTGATTTTTGCAGGGGGGGCAAAACTTTTGTTTATTCACCTAATTGATGAAAACAAATTTCATGCATCAATTTAGGGGGAGTTTTTGTTTTTATTGCTTTATATTTCAAAAACTCCTAAAACATTCACATATTGAAAACCCAAAAACATTATAAAATTTTAAATTTCAAAAAGATTTTTGGTTTTCATTTGCTGTTATCTATTCAAGAAGGTATTCACTTATTGCTTCATTCTGATACCTTTCTTGATTCACTCCTTTGTTGATCATTTGAATGATTATCCTTCATTTATACATTTCCATCTCATATCATTCCTTCCTTCAATGCTTAATGTTTCAAATACTTTATGGAACCGTTCATTCATGTGTTCTTAGTCATGTGATCGAAAACGTACCTTGAGTGAGGGAGTGTAGGCAATTTATACTCCTATGGTCTATCCAGAACCAGAAGGACCTACCCCAGAAAGAGATAGTAAGGGTAACTTACTAGGTCATTTAGGTGAGCAGAATCAGTTATCACATGATACTGATTGGTGTGCAGAGTTAAAATTAAATTGAGAGGGGTGGAACAGAAGATAGGGGTGCTTATGATCAACAAATCATCTTGAGCTTACTGTTAAATTATTTTGTGACATTCTTAGTCCCTATTCCCTGATTGTTCATATCTTTTGATTGTTCAAATCATCCTTGACAATCTTCTCAACACTGAATTTCTTGTAAATCATTCTTGTTGTAAATCACTATGATTTCTCATATCATTCAAAATTGATAACAAGTGTCCAAGTGTATCCAACCAGTGATACATATCGTATGGAAAGAGAGTTTGAGAGAGAAGTTGAAAATATAGAGAGTTGTGCGTGAGACAGAATCAAAAGAAAAGAAATATCCTTACCAACTAGTATACATTTAGGTAACCACATTGGCTACTGGATCTCATTAGTTGAGATTTGGTATTGAAATAGACATCATGGACCCAATGATGCAATGCACTAACCCCACCCAGCTACTCAATTATCTCTTAAAAGATGATTGTTTCAACTTCACATGGAGAATTAGCACATTTCTATTGACATCTCATTTGGAGATTTTTGATATTGAAACAAGGAGGACAGCTACTCCGGTCCCCGACTTCTTTCATGCACTTATAGAGTCTAGAGCTTATTCGAATATATATTTCATTTCTTAGGACACATGTTGGATCTATAATGTATATCTAGTCTTTCGTGACTACCGGAACATCTTAGAGTGATATCTTATGTGATATTCACGATGATTAGATGGAAATCCTACCAGAATCAACGTTATGCCAGTTCTGAAAGTACGTCACACAGTTTTTAACTGTTGTATTAACGAGAATCTATGTGATCTCGGTGTTATATCACGGGAACTTTGAGGCGGTGCACTAAAGACTGTCTCTGATACTTCCATTGCCATATTAGTGTGGTGACACCGCTAGTTCAACTGATCCTCCTGATGCGGGCTCTAAGCTTCAAGTCTTCATGTGTTCATGACAAAATCAAATACATGATGTTCATGAAGAATCCTGATCATCATGAGGGGGAGAAATTTTACTACTTAATTCAGTTGATTTTGAGCTTATTGGCGAAGACAAGATTCGTTTGTTGAGGGGGAGACTAAGAGGGATAAACGATCATACATGTCAAGTCAAGGGGGAGCGAAGAAAAGAAAAAGTGAGAAATATTTCAACTTCAGAACAGAAAGCGTGCTTAATCGACATTTTAATAAGTTCTGAAGAAATAAACAAGATCTAGAGCTACATTTAAGGGGTAGGGAACAAATATTCTTTCTAAGTCATTTTGTGTAAAGGCTCAAGATCGCGTATGCTAAAAACCACTTCAAGCTAAACCGTTCATACAACCAAAGGTTGAAAAACCTTAGGTTACTGGTGCAAGTCCGAAAATCACAAGAAAAAGGATGTTACTGTGAACTTTAAAGATTCAAGTTCTCATCAAGATTTTAAATTGAAGACTATTCTGAAAATTGAAGAGTCTAATTTTTAAGATGAGAAGACACTCTGAAGACATCCAATCAAAGACTGAAGATTCAAAAAGAAATCATTCAAGTCTTGTCTCCCAAAAGCTTCTAAAGAATGAAGCAAGAAATCTGCATATTTGTAAGGGGAGATTATTAAAGATCGTATGAAGCTGAAAAGACCAACATCTTATATTTTCTATACAAAGGGGGAGATTGTTAGAATTAAATATTGTATTGAATAGAAGATTGAATTCTAGGTGACGTTTGTACTACGTACAAACTAAAAGGACTAAATATGTAAATACCCTAAGGGTATATAAGCCAAATGACTAGTTGTCAATTGAAGGACTTTGGCATTAATCCAAGAGCTTATGTGTGTGTTATGTATGGTGTAAATTATTCTCTCTACATCTTATAGATTATTAGCCATTGTTCCCTCCATAGATCTTGATACCTGAACCACTTGGGACCAACAATAATTAATCAAACACCTTGTTTCAGGCGACACAAGCAGCTTTTGGAAACAGAAAACCCGGGTAAACGAATAGCATTGCTGGAGAATGAGCACATTATATCTTTTGCTAATTGGTTACGCAATGAGGTAATCCGTATGTTATTTATAGTTGTTTCTTGTTGTTCCTTAAATTTAAAGCTCATATATACTTGTAATATATTAATAAAATTCAGGTTGCGAGAGAGTTAGCGATCTCCAAAGAAAGTGTATCAGAAATCTTAAGGTAGATTTCATATGGACCACGCCCCACCGTAGTTAAATACGACGCATATAACATCAATGGGCATGCATTTCGTACAAAATCTCGTGATGGCAGGGTTTACAAGAATAGTGGGTTTAGTGTTGAGGCAATAGATCTGCACATATCCAAAGAAGTTGCAACCACAAGACAAAGATTTTACTATGGGGTTTTACAAGAAATATGGGTACTAGATTATTGTTTTAGGAAAATTCCTCTTTTCAAATGTGATTGGGTTAATCGTAGAGCTGGTGGAGTCAAACGCGATACTAATCTTGGTTATACATTGGTTGACCTGAATAATTTAGGCCACAAGGTTGATCCGTTCATATTATCCTCACAAGCACGACAAGTATTTTATGTGAAAGATCAGCTACATAAAAAACTGTCTATTGTCTTTAAGACACCTCCCAAGAATTACAAAGATACATATGACGAAGTCGATGAGGAATTTAGTACTGTCATTCACCCGCACAATGATAACATATTGCCACATGTAGATCGACGTGACTTAGGTAATTAATCACGAGACGATTACTATCGAACTGATTGTGGCGGTATTGTTATACGCAAATTGAAGTGAACAATCTCTTGGTGAAGTTGGCACACTCTAAAGTTCATTGTATTTTTTGCTTAACTCATATAAATGATAAATTGTATCTTTTTAGTACATATATTGCCATTTATTACTTGCAAATTACCATAATATATACGAAATCTGTTGATCATAACAGAAACAAAATATTAGATTTACAACAGTTCCCATTTTATGTGTGTCAAGTCAACAAAACGGCAACTGACTTCAAAATAATTCACATTTTGACTATCTAAAGTCAAAATTCGGGAAAATGGGATATTAATCAGGTCAATTCAGTCAAAATGTTTCATACTGTTTTAGCGCCTTTTTCGCCCTATTTTTTCCCACACTTTTGCCTCTATTTTTTGGTATTTATATACCTTCCAATATATTGCATCTGTTACACGAAGATACATCCTCTCCATATATTATAAATATTTCATCTTCCATCTGTTTCACGAACATACCGCCCTTTCATCTGATTTCATTCCCAAACAATGGCTGTTCCTGAATCGCAAAACCCTTCAAACCGCAACAGAAAAAAAATACACAGACTTTAGTTTCTTGATGAAAGAGGTTGATCAATACATCTTCAAGGACAAGAAAAGACTTGCAGATGTTGAAATAGCTATTGCCGATATTCAGATGAATATAGACGAATTGAATCTCCGCATTTCTCACATTAATTTTAAATCAAAGATTTCGGTTTTCGACAGGGCCCATATTGATTTTCTTAATTCTCAATTGGCTCATCACACAAGTATGTATGCTACGATTAACCAATTACGTGAGCAGATTATCAAGTCTCTTGACTCTCAAAACTTGTACTCTGATGGGCTTGTTGAAAATTCACAGATGTTAATCAATGAATATTGTCTATTGTTTGTTGTAATATTCGTTGTTTGTGTAGTTCAATTGAAAACAAACAACATCTTCTTTTGAACTAACCAAAACGATTCCCAATTTCGAATTCAAAACGGTTCCAATTTTGACTTTACAAGATTTCCCATTTTGACTATCTAAAGTCAAACTTGGGGAAATGAATTATGAATATTTTTAATTTATGTGACCATATGTACTGGATTTTGGCTACAATTAACTCATGTGTGACAAACTCAACTCTATGATTTAGACACATAAATAATTACTTCATGTGACCATATGTTGACTCATGATTTAGACACACAAACACTAAATGTGGCCATAACCAGCATTTAGATACGCATCTGTCATGATGTGTGACTATTATAAAGCTATATAGTCACACATGATCGTGCTAGAAATAAATGTGACTATATACTTTACCTTTTGGCCCCGTTAAACTTTAGACACACATAATAATTGTGTGACAAACTTTTGTCACAATAAATTAAGTGTGTGACCATTTATGGCATTTAGTCACGTTTTCCAAATTCATATGTGGCTAAATAATCAGCCAAAAAATAGCTGTAACCTTTAGCCACATAAATATTTGAATGTGTGGCGATACATTACCAAATGGTCACACGATCCGAGTTCATAAGTGACTAACTAATAACGAGGAACTTATTTTCGTACCTTTAGTCACATAAAAATTCGAACGTGTGACCATTAAATTCCGACTATGTGTGACCAAATCGCAGATTTGTACTAGTCAATGGTTCAAACGATTTCACGCTGTTGAAGATAAATATGAAAGGCTCTTTTGGTTTAGTAGGGTTGCGCGGTGGTGTTAGAAGGAGAAGATAAATATCCGAAAGAGATGAAGGAGGATGTTAAGAGAGACGTTCTAGCAAAAGCGTTCTGCAATTTTGCTGTGTTTGGTTGATGAGGTATTAAGGGAGGTGGTGGATGAAACAACGGCTGCGGATCTTTAGGGGAAGCTATGTGAGAAGTATTAGAAGAATACCCTCACGAAGAGGCTTTATTAGAAGCAGAGGTTGTAGACCCTCAGATGTCCGAATGTACCCAGGTAAAAGACCATCTGGATAATTTTAACCATATTACCCTTGATTTGAAGGCTGTGGATGTTAAAATTGAATATGAAGATCTTCCCCTGATTTTGGTGTGTTCACCACCGCATTCGTATGAGAACTTTGTTGATACCATGTTGTATGGTAGGACAACAATTTTTGTTACTAAAGTAAACGATGCCTTGTTGACGAAGGAACTCAAATGTACGGTTCCTGGTAATGAGGTGGAGACCAGTTTAGGTCTATACGTGGGTAGAGGAAGGGCACATGACGGAATGGGTGGACTAGGGAGTCGCGTTCGAAAACAAAATCCACGAGAAAGGTAATGTGTTATCACTGTAAGGAGATTGGTTACATCAGGAGAGACTATCCTAAAAAGAAAGGAGATGGTAATGTGGTTTAGGAAGATAGCGACATAGGCGATGTTTTGATTGTATGCACACATAGTCCTGCAGATAACTTGATCTTAGATACGGATGTCTCTCATCACATGGCGTTCTCACGTGATCTATTTACTTCCTTTAAGAAGCGGAACAGTAAGGTAAAGCTGGGGTACGATGGGATTTGGTGTATAAAAGGTAGTGGTACGGTGCACATTAAGTTGCATGATAGAGCGGTTAAGCGGTTTAATTGCAGGTATGTTCCAGATCTTCAGAAGAACTTGACTTCCCTTGGTACTTTGGCCAGGAATGGACTAAAGGTTTCTCGGGATGTTCGAATGATAATGCAGGGCAGGCTTTGACGTGGTATTTACGTTCTGGAGGGCAGTTCTGTGAGTGGAACGACGGCTTACCGACCTTGGAGCGGAAAATTAATCTGACGAAGCTAACGACACGGGTGGAATTGGTATCCTGTGAAATCGCGTAACGTAGTGTCGGACTTTGTGGCTTGAACAAGGAGGTAGTCCCTTGAAGGTGGCTGGCAAATGAGAGACGGTTTTTTCGTGATGACGGTTGATGGTTGAAGACTCGGGTCACGGGAGATTTTCGGATCTCAGTTGACTATTGAAGGGTACTCAAGTGATCAAGGGGAAGATTGTTAAGTGTGACTTGACTAGCGGTTTGGTATTTGAAACTAGAATGATTGCTTGGCAATAAACGGTTTGATTTTCAGAATACAACTTGTGCATGGCTTGAATATTAATTATGCATGGAATTAAATCATGCATGAAATTTGCATGGATTAATTGTGATTTGTTGGCAAGTCGAGGAGATAAGGGTGTGCCGTGGAGATGGTTTTTCGAATTAAAAATTTAAATTTAATATTTGAATACTTATCTTGTATTCAAATATTGAGATATTGTGTTAATTGATGTTTATCGTTATTTGAGTTACCAATTAGATTAGGATTTCTAGTTTATTTGTTAGGTTTACGGGGCTCATCGTTCCCTCGATCCGGTCAAATTCGCGACTCTTAAACCCACCACTGAGCATCCCACATTAGTAAGGCAAGGGGGATTCTTCCTCCTTATAAGGAGGAAGGATTGTACTGTTACCAACTGACACGTTTAAAGCCGTGAGGGGAAACCCATAGTGGACAATATCATTGGTCGGTTCCTGGTTGCGGTCCTAACAATTTATCAGAGCCAGGGGCCGCACCAATGTGGAGGAGTGGAATGTTGGGTTTATGGGGCTCATCGTTCCCTCGAGCCGGTCAAATACGATTTTTTTAAACCCGCCCGCTCTTGTAGCAATGCAGGAGTATCCCACATTAGTGAGGCAAGGGGGATTGTTCATGCTCATAAGGAGGGAGGATCCTACTCTTACCAACTAACGCGTTTTAAAGCCGTGAGGGAAAACCCAAAGCGGACAATATCGTTGGTCGGTTCTTGGTTGCGGTCCTACCATTATTGCCTATAAATACCAACGCAAGGGTGAAGTCATATGTACACATCGTGTTAGGTTTTAAATATTGTATAGAATATAGAAGATATATTCTAGTGAAAGTTTGTATTAAATATACAAACTTAGGTACAACATTGTAAATACCCTTAGGGGTATATATACAAATGACTAAATGTCATTAGTAAGTTCTTTCACATAATCTCAATATTAAGTGTGTGCTTTTATGGTGTTTATTATTCTCTCTTTACATTCAAGATTATGTTTCATAGATCTTTATGAGTTTTGTTGATACCTGAATCACTTGGGACAAACAAGTGGTATCAGAGCCGAATTAGGACTGATTTGAAGAGATTTTGATCAAATTTTGAAGAAAGTTTTGAAAATTTTCGTATTCAAGAGGGCTGGAAATTTCAGAAAATTTTAGAAAAATTATACGAGCTCTGTTTGATCTGATTTCTGGATATGTTGTTCATCAAGATGAAAGGAATGTTGTGTAAAAATTTCATGTCAAAACTCCATACGGTGTGAGAGATATTCGAATTTTCGTTTTCTGGGTTTTTCTTGAAGTTCTTGACGATTTATGCTCAAAAACGACTTTTTGATACTTGTTTTCGAGATTGGAGTACATAAAAAGTGTTTGTAGAAGTGGAGAAGTATAGATCTGTAGTTAAAAATCGATTTTGATGAGTTTTTAGAATTCTGTTCTTCGTGTTCTTGAGATTTTTTTGATGAAGAAGATGAAGATGGTGGATTTTGATCTGATTTGAGTGCGTGAGTGGGTGAAAAAGGTGTTTGTGTGTGTTTTTGGTGAAGAATCCGAATAAAAAGGTTCAGATTTGAAATATTCGGAATTTTAAAAATATTCGGAATTTGAAAATGTTCGGAATTGATGTGTTCGGAATTGAAAATGTTTGACTTGTCTAATTGTGAGGTGTAATTTTCGAGCTGTGCTGACATATCTCATTCATACGGTTTTGCATTGGGTATTGATAGAGACACCCCGGTCTATGAAAACCCTACTCTATATATTAATCATACATTAATAATACTTCAATGATTAATAAATTGTTTAATTACATACATAAAATTATACTTTAATTATACCCTAATAATTAATATCTTATTTACTTTTTATTTTTTATTTTTTTACTTTATTTCTTTTCTTATTTAATTACTTTTTAATTACATTATTATTATTTTATTTTCTTATTATTACTTTAATATTTTTTATTCTTTTATATTATTTGAATTTGTGTTTTATACTATAGAAAATAAAGTAATAAAGTAAAAACATAATTTTTATTAGTTTGTGATCAAAGCACACTTATTATTGTTAGTCTGGAAAATTAAAAATACTCATATTAAAAAAAGTAATAAACTAATAAATAATAATAACAAATTCAAGACACATATTAAATTAATAAATTAAAAAAAACAAAACTGATAAAAAAACCCATTCAAATTCCCATCTTTCTTTTCAACACCATCTCCATTCCCATTCTCTCTCTCCCTCTAACTCCATCTCTATCTCTCTCTTGAAACCCTTCGCCGGAGCATCGCCGGAGACTCCACTGGCCTCGGTTACACAGCCCGTCGCCATAGCCATCACATCGTCGCAAACGCCACCGCACCCACCACTCTCGCCGTTTCAGATCTGGGTTCACCGCCACCGCCACCCAGTCGCAATTTGTTTCGTTCTTTATTTCTTTCTTCGCTAGTCTCTCCAACAAGTAAGGTGGTGGGTTTTGTTGTGTGTTTTACTAGGAGGTATTTTTCGTGAGTCTTTCTGGTTCTGGATGATGGGGACGCTTGCCGGACGACGGTGATAGCACCGGAGGTGGGTTTTGGTGTATTTTTTAGGTTCCGATGATGGGGTCGGAGGTGGGTTTTGGCATCTATAAATGTTGAAGAGCAAGAGAAATGTATACATGAACATATTTATTTGAAGAAAGAGAAAGTTCATATGAACTTAAAAAAACAATCATTAAAAAGGGTACAGGATACCAACTTTCAAGATATGAGCGTATTTTGATGACAGGTATTTTGATGAGTAAATAACTTTACAGAGTATCCTGAAAATAGAAAAAGAAACTATTAACCAATCAGACATTATCAAAATACATAATTATTTTATAGATGACGGTATTTTGATCCATAGGATGGGGTATACGAATAAAAACCCTTTTGCATTTAATTGAGGCACAATATTCTAGACATACTGACATCTTTACCATCATCAAGACCGTCAATATAGCTGTTCATCGAAAACACCATAAATCATTTTCTTTTATCTGCTTTTTGTCAAGAGTTGTCATGTTTTTTTTAATTGGTGTTTTTAATTTCATTGAACTGGCCAAGTCTTTTATTAGTTGAGTTACATCAGATTAATTCAAACAGATTTGTTTTCAATCGTTCGTCCTTATTGTTAAATTATTGTTAAATTATTGTTGCCAACAATTTTTGTTGCGTTTAATCAACTCATACTAAATTGATTTTAAAATCATTTCAGTGGATTAATTTTTTATTAATTCAAATCATTCCTAAACGGTTATTTTTTTTCAGGTTTCACAATTGATCATCTAATGAGATCTTTTGCCCAAGTAATCATTGAGGAAGAAATTAAGAAATGGCGAGAGTCTAGATATAGTTTTACACAAGAGGAGACCTTTATCCAAGCATTGTATGAGCGTATGTTTTCCTTGCATTCTAAAGCTTGTGCTGGATGGAACAGACAGAATGAAAAACTCAAAGAGCTTACACAAGAAAATTCTGATTTGTCTACAAAACTTCAAGACTGTCAATCAAAGATTCAACAGATTTCCGAAATGTCTGAGGAAATACAATCTCTGAAAAAGGAAAATCATCGTTATGATTTAAAGATTGAACATATGTTAGACCAGAATTCTGAACAGTTACATTCTGAGAGACAGAGAGTAGATGATCTGTCCGCAGCCAATACAAAGCTAACAGATCAAGTGTCTAAAGTGTCTGAGCAATTTCAACTTGCCGAACAAAAATGTATATCTTATAAAGTTGAATTGGAGCAAAAGTAAGCAGATATTGAAATTGCGATAAATAACGCTAAAAAATTGACACAAGCCTATGCCGAACTAAATGACAAATTGTCTTCTGTGTTGAATAATGATACAAAGATCATAGAAAAATTGTGCGCTGAGAAAGCTGCGTTGAAAGAAAAAGTCAAAGGACTTGAGGAAAAGCTGCATGTGTCAATTCAATCATATGTTCCTCGTTCAATCTTGGAGAGGAAAATATCTGATCTGCAAACGACACTTGACACTGAGAGAGTATAGTTTGAGAAAGAGAAGAAAGAGTTAATGGCTAAAATTCTGAATGCTGAGCTTAGCGCTGCAAAATTTGCTGAATCAATCAAGACTTCCGCTGATAATATAAATTTTGATTCAGTTTCACATTGTAGTAGCCAATCTGATTCTTATTTCTCTGTTACAGGTTCTGAGCTTTTAGATAAAGATTTCACCAACACATCAAGTGTTGTGAAGACTCCTAAGATCCCTATATCTGTTGGAACTTCTTATCAAGTGAAATCATCTTCATCTGCAACGACTTCCTCTCCAAAACAAAAGAATAAATATAAACAAGCTAATGTTAATTCTAAACAGAATACTTGTTCTTCAAGTAATTCTAATTCTGCTTGTTCTATAATTACAGATGATACTTTGTCTAAACAAGCATGGATTTTAAAGAAAAATCTAGATGACGCGGTTGCAAAGGTGTCATCATTATTTAGTCCATCCATTTCAAATCCGACGAAATCATCCTAGATTGAAAAGAAGAAACCTTCTGAAGCTGCACCAAGTGCATCAGAATCCACAGTCAAGAAGGTTATAAATGATGATTTCTCGTCAAATTCAATCCCAACTACGAGGATTCCAAAGAAAGAGAATAGAGCAGATAAGTCAAATCATACTTCTCATCACAACAACAGACGCCGATCTTTCTCAAAACCAAGATCGACAGGGGAATTTGTGCTTAAGACAGATGTCATATATCATTTTGTGGTTTACTCAGCAAAGCACTTAATCCGCCTTTCAAAAGAAAAGATCTGTAAAACGTCAAGAATCAAACAAGAGTTTGTTGTGAAGAACGGAATTCCTCAATGGCATTCAGGACCATTGAATCGAAAGGTCCATAAACATGTTATTACTACAAATACACAAAAATGGATGCCTAAACCTGCGACTAACAAATCTGGACCCACACGAGAATGGGTACCAATTTTTGTTAATCTGTTTTGCAGGTAAACAAAGAGAGACATTGTTGGAGCACAATGAAGATCATTCAGTCTGCAGTGAAGATCATTGTGTTCAGTGTGCTGAAGTGGTTTAAATCTCATTATTTTTCAAAGAAGACGGAGTCTCCTTGCATACAATTCCAATATCCTTTTGTTCAGCATTAGCCCGAGTCTAATGTCTGAGAAGCTTATTTTCTGCAGTTTTATCATTTCATGTTATAACTTGCTTTCTAATGGATTGTTGATTGCAGGGGGAGCAAAATTTTATCTTCACCTAATTGATGAAAAACAATTTTCATGCATCAATTTAGGGGGAATTTGTTTTTACTGTTTTATACTTTTTCAGAAAAATAAAAAACATTCAAATATTGAAAACCCAAAAACATTCTAAAAATTCAAAATTCAAAAAGATTTTTGGTTTTCATTTGTCGTTACTTGTTCAAGAAGGTATTCACTCATTGCTTCATTCTGATACTTTTCTTGATTCTCTCATTTGTTGATCTTTTGAAAGATCGTCTTTCATTTCCACGTTTCCATCTCAAATCATTCCTTCCTTCTATGCTAATTGTTTCAAATCATTTCTGGAACCGTTCATTCATGTGATATTATTTCAGTGATCACAACGCACCGTGAGTGAGGGAGTGTAGACATTTATACTCCTATGGTCTATCCAGAACCGGAAGGACCTGCCCCAAGAGCTCACCATATTCTAATAAGCGATAGTAAGGGTTACTTACTAGGTTATATAGGTGAGCAGAATCAGTTATCACGGGATACTGATTGGTGTGCAGAGATAAAATGAAACCGAGAGGGGTGGAACAGGAGATGGGGGTGCATATGATCAACATATTATCATGAGCTTACCTTTTAAATCATTTTGTGACATCATTTGTCATTTCCCTAATTGTTCAAATATCCTGATTGTTCAAATTCCCTGATTTTTCAAATCATCCTTGATAATCCTTCTCAACATCGAATTTCTTGAAAATCATTCTTGTTGTAAATCGCATGATTTCTCATCCGGTTGCGAATGATAACAAGTATCCATATGTATCAAACAGACAAAGATACATACATAAATTTGGAAATAGAGTTTGAGGGAGAAGTTGAAAAATATTTAGAGAGCTGTGGGTGAGACAGGATCAAAAGAAAATAAGGATCCTTACCAACTAGTATACATCTGGGTAGCCACTTCTGCTACTGGATCTTATTCGTTGAGATTTGGTATTGAACTAGACATCATGGACCCAATGATGCAATGCACTAACCCCACCCAACTACTCAATTATCTGTTAACAGATAGTTGTTTCAAATTCACATGGAGAATTAGCACATTTCTATTGACATCTCACTTGGAGATTGTTGATATTGAAATAAGGAGGACAGCTACTCCGGTCCCCGACTTCTTTCATGCACTGATAGAGGCTAGAGCTTATTTGAATATATATTTCATTTCTTAGTACACATGTTGGATTTTTAATGCATATCTAGTTTTCGTAACTACCGAATCATCTTGGAGTGATATCTTTGTGATATTCACGATGATTAGATGGAAATCCTACCAGTGCTAACATCACGCCAACGCTGAAAGTAGGTCACACAGTTTCTAACTGTTGTGTTAACGATAATCTATGTGATCTCGGTGTTACCCCACAGGAACTTTGAGACGGTGCCCAAAAGACTGTCTCTGATACTTTCATTGTCATATCATTGTAGTAACACCATCATTCAACTGAATCTCATGATAAGGGTTCTAAGCTTCAAGTGATTATCTATTCATGACAAAATCAAATACATGATGTTCATGAAGAATCCTGATCATCATGAGGGGGAGAAATATGAGTTGATTTTGAGAGGAGAAATATCAGTTGATTCTGAAGGGGAGAAAATTTTGATACTCATTCAGTTGATTTTGAGCTTATCGATCAAGAAATGATTCATGTGTTGAGGGGGAGACAAAGAGAACAAAAAAAAAAGATCATACATGTCAAGTCAAGGGGGAGCAAAGTAAAGAACAACAGAAGAAAAGATTTCAACTTCAGAACAGTGAAGGGGAGAGAACAAATATTCTTCCTAAATCATACTGTTTAAATGCTCAAGATCGTGAATGCTGAAAACCACTTCAAGCTAAACTGTTCATACAACCAAAGGTTGCATAACCTTAGGTTACTGATGCAAATCCGAAAATCAGATGAAAAAGGATGTTATCGTGTACTTTCAAGAATCAAGTTCTCATCAAGAATTTTAAAGTGAAGACTATTCTTAAAAATTGAAGAGTCCATTTTGAAAGATGAGAAGACATTCTGAAGACATCCAATCAAAGACTGAAGATTCAAAAAGAAATCATTCAAGTCTTATCTCCTAAAGTTTTAAAAAATGCAGCAAGAAATCTGCATATTTGCAAAAGGAGATTGTTAGAGTTCGTATGAAGCTGAAAAGACAAACATCTTCTATTTCTATACAAAGGGGGAGATTGTTAGGTTTTAAATATTGTATAGAATAGAAAGATTACATTTTAGTTGAAGTTTGTATTAAATATACAAACTAAAGGGTCTATATTGTAAATACCCTTACGGGTATATATACTAATGACTAATTGTCATTAGTAAGTTCTTTGGCATAATCCTACTCTTAAGTGTGTGTTTTACATGGTGTTAATCATTCTCTCTCTACATTCAAGATTACTTGCCATTGATCTTCATTACATTGTTTATACCTGAATCACTTGGGACAAACAAGAATGTAAATTCATAAATTATATAGAAATAGGAGTTTCTATGTAAAATACCCATGGGGTTGAAGGGTTTTGAACCTGACCAAACCACCACATGACTCAAACTGGTCAATCCTGGGTTTGATTCCACTGGTTCAATCCTAAAAGCGGAACTGGATTGAACACAACCCTTTAAACCCCAAAAGGGTTAGGATCTTTAAACTTTAATTTGATCAACATAGTTTCTTAACAAACAATCCATAGAAAAGGTTACAAGATTATACCTGAACAAAACCTTTAGGATTGCTAAAGATAGTCCACCACTACTGCACCTCCGATTGAACTGGCTGCTAGACCGCTCCTGGATTACCAAGCCTCAAAAACCTCGAAACCCTTTGTGTGTGTGTGTGCGTCGACTCTTAATCGCAAAACACCTTCGGGTGTTTTCTTGTTCGACTTCGAGAGCAAGAGAGATCCGATAGAGAGAGAGCATGCGACGAGAGAGAGAGGGAGCCGAGATCGAGAGTTGAGAGGGAGAGATGGTGGCTAGGGTTAATCCCTTGTGTCACTTGTGTCCCTAATCCTCAAAGCTTAACATATATATATATAAGGATTAGGTTGGACCTAAGCCCGTTTAATTAAAAGCCCTCTGGTTTTAATTAAACTTTCAATCTCTTCACTTTGACCCCCTTGGACTTTACTAGTTAATTAATTAACTATTAATTAACTTAGTCCATTAAATAATAAAACTTAATATTTAATTCTCCTTAAATAATAAATAACTATTTATTATCTTTCTTTCTAATAATTAATCCAAACTGGATAATTATTTATATATCTCAATAATTAATACTACTGATTAATTATTCGTTTATCTCTTTAATAATTAATCTAACTGATTAATTATTTACTCTTTCTCTTTAATAATTAATCTAACTGATTAATTATTTCCACACAGATTTATGGTGAAATCCAACTGTTCTGAATTGGGTGTGTAGCAGTGTGACCCTTTAGTCTCTTATAACATTGGATACAATATGCCCGTTAATTATCTCTGCACATAATCCAATAGGGGTATATATAGGGATATGACTAATGTAATAGCTAAGGTTTTGCTTATAATGAAATAAAGAACTATGTGTTTTCAAGGTGTAAATACACTTTCTCTCTAGTTCTACATATGCAATTCTTCATCTATCCTACATGATACATGAACCACTTGTTATTATGGCCTAACACATCCAAAATACCTTAAGTTCCGTAACAACTCTGTTTTTGCTAAGCAAAACATGTGCATAATAAAAACTTTAAAATGAAAACAAATGAAAAGCAGGTTGGCCGGAGATTTTCTACGGCAGCGGCAAGGGCACCGGTGGTGCGAAGATGCTTCAGCCAAGGCGCAGGCGGCAAAATAGAATATAGAAGCAAAGGAGGCATTTTTTGAGAAACAGAAAGAAAGGCCAACAGCTGTGGTCAGCGGCGGCGGCTGTCGTGACCGATGATGTCTGTTTTTTTCGAAATAGAAGATGAGAAGTTGTCTTTGATGGACCGAAGAGGGACGGGAAGCATGTACGGCGGTGGCACGAACACTGGTGGATCCGGAGAAAAGCGACTGAGACAATGAGAGTGATGGTGAAGGCTAGATCATGGCCAAATGGAGCGGATCTCAAGAAGATCGGCGGAGATGTTTTCTAACGAGGTCTGCGGCGGCGCCGTAACAGATTTTTTTTACTCTTGTTTTTTGAAGGGATAAGATGTATTTAGAGAGGAGAACATAGAGTTTGAAAAGAACAAAGAGAGATAGAGAGATGATGATGCAGCCGGAGTAGAGTAGAAGTCCGACGATGAAGGTGCCGGACAATTTTAGGGTTCCGGCGATCTTCTTTTTATTTAAATAATAGACAGATGACTAGAGAGAGGGAGAGAGTTTAGATATATGTTTGAAGGGAGATGTATGAAAGGTGGCCGGGAAAGTGAAGGGTGGCTGGGTAATGGAGGGGAGGCAACAGATAAGAAAGGGAGGTAGGTGATCGCCGGTAATGGTAAAGAGAGGACGGAGCCAGAAAAATTAGAGTTCTGATGGGAGGGTATGGTAAAACGTTGCTCTGATACCATGTTGGTTTACACAATTCCTCCACTAATTACATTACAAAAAAACATATAAATAGAGTACAAATAGTTAAACCCTAATGGGCCTAGGCCCTGATCTAGTGGACTCAGTATACATACTAACAAACAGGACAAAAATTGAGTCGACACGAAAAAGCGGTTCGGGTTTAGGTTGACCGGCCAACTTGATTTAGACCCGTTTAAGAAACAAAAATGAAATAAAATATGCTTACTGGCTTGAGGCTTATAAATGGTTTTTGAGTTGCATTGTTAGTAAAGATATAAAATTAGAGGTTAAAATAGCTTAAGGCCTAAAGATTAAAATAATAGAATGGTTCTAATTCGACTTGCTCTTGCAATGCTACCCATCTACAATCTCACTAGTCCCCATTGACAACCTCACTGTCATACGGGACCTCCTCACCTCACCATCATTTCCGTTGCATTTGTTCGCATTGGCTCTTCCACCATCGGACCACCTCACCGGCAGTCAGCAGTGCTGACTTGCACTCAAGCTCGATATTCAATCTAATGGAACTATGTGCACTAGGTTTAGGTGAGTACTGCTTTATTATGTAATAATTATCAATGTGGTTAATGGTAAAAGTATATTGGTATATTGAAATCCGAGAAAGGGCATGTGATTTATAGGTTGTTATATGAAAAAAACATATTGAATGGTATTTCTGAATATAGATGTTTCATTATTGTTATATTGATTACTGCTTGTCTAATTGTACTTTTGAACATGCATGCTTTGTATCAAATATTGCTTATGTTCACATGAATCTACGTAATATGTTTATGTGTTCATTTGAATTATTCATGAACATGATGATATAGCTCACCAGTTATATGTACGTGCTTGCAAGTCTGGACTGTAACAATGAAGAACATGTACGTTTTCCAATACCTCTATTCTTTTATATGCCTTTAGATACACACCATACCTCGTTGGGTATTTAGCTAAGCGCTATAACCTGTCGATATTTAGCCGAGCATTAGACCCCACATTGAGGTATTTAGCCTTGGACTTGAAATTAGTTTTTGGGCTCAAGTTATTTGTTGATGGGCTTAGGTTGTACTATTGCGCTTAAGGCCTTAACAAGATATACAAGAAGGAGATTAGGTTGCAGCCACTATTGCCATATTCCTCTTTTATTTTTGTATTGTTCCGTTAGCCATTCTCCAGAGCTTTGTGTGTGTGTTGTGTGTGTTATCATGGAGAGAAAAAGAAGAACATCAGAGTTCAAGGGAGTAAATCAACAAGGAATTTCAAGAGGAAGCTCAATGTAATTTCCCCATCACTTTCGGATTATTTAGATGTAAGTTTTGATGCATTTGAGCTTGTTTTGAGGTGGTTTTCGAAGGCAGCAATAGGTGTCGGTTTTGAGAGTGTTAACCAAGAAAAGAGTTGGGTTTTGGTGGGTTAAATCTTGTTTAAAGGCTTTAAGAATAATAAGAAATGGTTTATAATTGTGGAGAAACATTTTGGTTCAAAAGAATGGGTTTTGGTTAAGTTTAATTAATTGACATTTTAAAAAATGGAGTTGTAAAGGTTGCGTGTTCTTCTTCGTAGTCTAGCCAAGAAGATGAACGATCTTAGAATTCGACTTCAGGTCCCGTAGCAAAATTTGACTTATGTTGCTGCTTTACTACTCGACTTATGTGCCTTAACTGCCTTCGACTTCTTTCCTTAACCTTGACCAAGTTAAACCTTCGACTTACATCTATATTGTATTATTTAACTTCTTAAGTGTACGTACCACATAAGACCGACTTAGACCCTTGCCTTAGAATTTGACATTGATTTGAGCTCACGTATCAGTATTCGACTTGAAATCCTAGGCATAATTCGACTTATGTGTATTCCTATAATTTGACATATGCTTTAGTATTAGAATTTGACTTTTGCAAATTTTAGTAACATTCGACTTACTGAGTTACTTCCGGTTTGGGCTTCGAAGTCAGAAGCCAGGCTTTGAATTCGAAGGCTTAGCTGCAGCCTTTAGATTTCGACTTAAGCTTAATATTGTGATATTTTAGAGGAATTCAATTATTATTTATGTTGTTGGAAGTTCAACTTATAACCCTATTGATCTATTCGACTTGTGCCCTTGTGATGTTATTCGACTTAGACGCTCACTGCTACAAATTCGACATATGCATATGTAGGATAATTCGACTTGGACTTGAAACCACCATATTCGACCTAGGGATGAAACCTCATATTCGACTTGGTGCATATATATAATAATTCGACTTATGTCCCAGGTTTTTAGAAATTTGATATATACATTTATTTAGCATACAAAATTGACTTGTAGTTTATGAAGATGGGAATTGGGCCGAAGGCCCATCTAGCTCTCCAAATTCGCGTTTCGAGTTGGCTTGGCTATATGTAATTCGACTTGGTGTTCTAGTATCACAATTTCAACTTGGGCCTTATAGGCTCGCTTATCTTCGGTAAGTTATATAGTGATATCCGGATCAAATCAGACCCATAAGTTTTAAAGTGTTATGATTTGGGCCAGTAGGCCCGTCAAGCCTAAGAATACAATATAGGGTGACCCGTGATACTTACGCTACAGAAACCGAATTATATTAGGGTTTGGAATAGTTGAGTGAAGGTCCGACCTAGGGAGGTCGGGCTCAAGTCCAAGACTGCTATAAGACTTATAAGTAAAGAGTGGTACGACGTGCGGATTAAGTTAACTTATTCAGTGAGAAATATATATTGTAGGTCCTCCCGGTTGGATGTGATAACTATTTAGATTTGTGAAATCTGCTTCTTATCAACTGTGTTGCGTTATGTGTGAATGTGATGTGTATGTATGTGTGAACGTGAAATGCATATGTTGTATATGTGTGAATATGATGTGTATGTATGTATGTATGTGAAGTGAAGGGTTACGTTATTTGAGAGAAAACGTAACTCGGGTAAAGTCAAACATAGTGTGAAACCCTTGGTACGGCTTGGGTAGTCGGCTGTGACCCAAAGTGTGAAATCGTCTTCGGTGCACTGAGTCGGTTGTTTGTGAAATGATATGTGAACATCGATTGATATATGAAGTATCATATATGCATACCTAGTGTGGTGTGTAATTTAGTGTGCTCGTTAAGCTTTATGCTTACTGTTGTGGATTTACTATTTTCAGGACCTAGCGGTGGAGAAGCTCCGGCATTGTGAAGATGGCTCATCGCTTTCAAACGTTTTCCACTGTTTTTTTCTTATTTTAGACATTTATCTAAACTATATCTGTAATTAATATTTGAAATACTTTACAACGTGTAGTTCTGGGTGCGGGACCTCATTTTTGTCTTTTGTGAACCGCTCATTACAAATATATTATAGTTGTAAAATGCGTTTCATCTCTGTTTAACTTATCTATTTCTTATTTCAAAAAAAATATTGGGACGTTACATTCATTTAAAGTATTCATGAACATGAAGATACGGCTCACCAGTTATTGTTGAATCTTTACATGTATGTGACAATGAAGAACATGTAGGTTTTCCAATACCTCTATTCTTCGACAGGCCTCTAACTACACACCGTACCCCGTTGGGTATTTAGCTGAGCATTAGACCACACATTGAGGTATTTAGCTCTGTGACGCCCATTTTTTTAAACATGCAACATAGAAATCCTAATAAAACAATTTCCTAATATTACTTTATTAAGAAGGGCAACACTAACTTATTTATAATATAAAAACAATTTTATTTGATGTTTCACAAAAACTCTCTATGATGTCCATGTGGAAGCCTCATCTGCTACAACACGTACAAAGAAATAAGAGTTAATTACACAAATAGTCCCTGTGGTTTACCAAATTTCCCATTGTTGGTCCCTAAACTTCAAAAATTACACCCAAAGTCCCCGTGTTAAGCGATTTGTTTCAATGTGGGTCCACTTTTAACATTTCCGTTTAAATTGACGTTAATCCCTTTAGTGATAAAGGTATTGATGTCTTTTTACCCCATAAATTGTCGTATTATCTACAAAATTGGTCAACCTTCATCCACCACCTTCTTCTTCAACCTTTGCACCTCACGTATTCTTCCGTGTGAAACTCATCTACCCCACCTGCCACCACCGTATCTCACCCACCACCGCCCCACCTGCCACCTTGCCACCCATGAAGTGCCCTAAAACAACATTAGGCCAACTCCAATTTTGAGATTTTACAAGATTAGCAACATCATTGGCATCATTGATGATATCGTGAGGTGGGTGTAAACTAGATACAGTAGCTGATTATCCATATTTCCTCAAAACCAAAAGAACCATCTTCCAATCTACATATAGTAAGTATAACATATTAACACAAAATTTTCACGATGATCAGAATCAACTAAATTAGAAATAAACGACCCATAAACACGCTACAGAATTCGACATAATCTGAAAGTTTTTTCTTAAAAATCTAAAATTTCAAATAAAATTAGAACTTCAACAACCCGCATGGATGGTAACTAAGTCAAAGTTTAGGGGTTCTTATCTGGGACGGATGATCGGGCACCGGCTTCTGGGATGGATCACGGATCTCTTCGAAAGCTAGGGTCTCGATCGACCTCGTAGATCTAAATGGGAAAATAAACGATACCGGAGAATAAAAAAAACGGTACAAAATCTCAATCTGAGTTTGTTCTTGATGATTCTCGCCACTGTTGCCCGTGTGGAGAAGATGAAGAAGACTATCAAAACTAGAACCTCAAAACCATTTTGTTTGAGAACGAGAGAGAGTGAGGGTGGTGGAGGTGATTAGAGGTGGTTAGGGTTGAGAGAGAGGTGGCGTGTAGCAGCGCTTAGGGCTGAGAGAGCGATAACGAGAGAGTGTGAGGGTGATACAGGCGATGGAGGTGGTTAACGGCGGCGGTGGACTTCTCCGGTGAAAGGGTGATGGGTGGCGGTGATATGCCCCGATGGACTATGGGTTGAGGTGGTTCAGTCTTAGGTCAGAATAAGAGAGAGTTGATTGGGGAGGGAGATGACGTTGATTTGCAGGAGATAAGACATGGGGGAGAGTGTAGAGGGTAAAAGGTCAATAATACCCTCATTCATAAAGGGTAAATAAAGGAGTTAACGTTGATTTGGACGGAGGGGTTAAAATTGTACCAACATTGAAACAATTGCTTAACAAGAGGACTGTGGGTGTAATTTTTGAAGTTTAGGGACCATTGGTGGGAAATTTGGTAAACCACGGGGACCATTTCCAGTTTTGAAAAACCATTTTAAAACTAACTGTTTTAAAAAATACGATTTATCTGTGTACCTGAACTAGGTGCACAAAACGGATTTCATAAGTTCCAAACTTATAATGTTGACAAAACTTAAAATTTAAAAAAAATTAATTAATACGACTACCAGACTGAAGTCATATCTTAGTTTGTCATAATTCATGGTTTTTCACTGTCTAATAACAACCTGTTATTAAACCCCTTTTTATTTACCATCACATACATATCATATGCAAATATGAAAAAACAGTAAATAAAATCACAACCACGCAGATAATAATAAGCATATGAAAAAACTTATAGTTTTGCCAACTAATCCTAACGTCCAACCTAAGGACAAAATGACTTGGATTCGCCTTCTTGATGCAATGCTCCCACTTGCCTTGACACCTCCCCGAAGTATCCGTGCTCCGTGCAAAACACCATTTTCTTGAAAAAGACCTCTTGAACTCCATATTGGTCGAGGGATTAAACTACTACTAATCTATTACAAATACAATATAGAATGGGGTTGTAAGTGGCACGCAGGCCTCCCCGAACCCGATACAAAATTACATTCAGAAAGGGATTGTAATTGGCACGCAGGCCTTCCCAAAACCAAAATAAAGGAAGAAAAGAAAAACGAGTCCTAAGTCGGCAAAACTATAGCTATGTATCACAACCACGCAATATATATAAAAACAACCACGCAATTATAATAATATGAAATCATAATATAAAAACAATAAACTGTGCAATAAAGCACGAAACCTGATATGTTTAAGAACCTGTTATTAAACCCCTTTTTATTTACCATCACATACATATCATATGCAAATATGAAAAACAGTAAATAAAATCATAATCACGAAGATAATAATAAGCATATGAAAAAACCTATAGTTTTGCCAACTAATCCTAAGGTCCAACCTAAGGACAAAATGACTTGGATTCGCCTTCTTGATGCAATGCTCCCACATGCCTTGACACCTCCCTGAAGTATCCGTGCTCCGTGCAAAACACCATTTTCTTGAAAAAGACCTCTTGAACTCCATATTGGTCGAGGGATTAAACTACTACTAATCTATTACAAATACAATATAGAATGAGGTTGTAAGTGGCACGCAGGCCTCCCCGAACCGATACAAAATTACATTCAGAAAGGGATTGCAATTGGCACGCAGGCCTTCCCAAAACCAAAATAAAGGAAGAAAAGAAAAACGAGTCCTAAGTTGGCAAAACTATAGCTATGTATCACAACCACGCAATATATATAAAAACAACCACGCAGTTATAATAATATAAACAATAAACTGTGCAATAAAGCACGAAACCTGATTTGTTTAACCATTCTCATTCACCCTTTGATTAATACCTATTAACCAAAATGAGAATCATGATCTTCTAATTTATTTGACCAAAATAGTGTTTCAATAAACCTTTAAAAACTTTGATCTCGTTCAAAACTTGAATGAAATGCTTATGTCGGGTTTTCTTACTAGTTTTCCAAAAATTTAAACCAACAACTTTTGGTCAATTAAATATTATATTATTTGTTTCTCTACTTTATTATATAAACTTTACCCTTTTAGATTTTTATTCAAAAATGACTAAACTAGTCATAATGAATAAATATCTAAAAATATATATTTTAACTAAAAACTAATTAAAATATATATAACACTAGTTTATATAAAACCTTATTAATTTTAAAACTTAAAATTAATATCACCTTTTGTAATTAAACGAAAATATTTCGGATCAAAAATTTCTGGGCCAAGATCCCTACCTGAACCGAGACCCCCTTCAGGCCGAAAGCCTAATGGGCCAAATCCATATCCTGGCCTGTGAACCCCTTAGGCCGAGATCCCCTCAGGCCGAGGCCTGCTAGGCCGGAGCCCTTACTGGTCCGTAGCCTTAACCTGTACCGAAGCCCCTGGGCCATAGCGGCGCTAACTGGGTCGAGTCCACCCTGCCGCCACCGCCTCCTGCTACACTACTGACCAACCACTGGTCGCCGACCGCTGCCGACCACCTGGCCCACTGCCGCCGCCGATCAAGATCGCCGCCGGCCAACAGTGGTGGTGTCTCGGTTTCTATTTTCGATTAAAAAACAAAAAATTAAACTTTTAAATCCTATTAACCTATTAAAACTAACCTGTTTTAATATCCTGGTTAAAATCCGGATTTAATTCAAAAACATAAATTAATTATCAATATTAACAATAAATGTTCCATTAATAATTAATAAACCTAAAACTTAGATATTAACCTTTTAAACTAAACTGTTTAAATTTCTGATCAATATATAGTTTTAGATAAAAGGTTTAACCTCTTTAACCGTTTAAACACAAAACCGGTTTAAACTTAACTGATTAAAAACAAACCTTTTACAGTATGGATAAAAACATAAACTTGTTTTTATCCCTTATTGGCTTTTGAAAAATTGAATGGAGAAGAATAACAAGATGTAGAAAATCATTCAAACCTAAACAAACCAACTAACTAAATTATCTAGGTTTGACTAATTAAAACAAACTGTTTAATTTTCTTGATCAATCTTATCCTATATTCGAAAAACATGATCATTTTAACCATTCAAACTAAATGTTTGAATTTTCTGATCAATAGGATTAAATCTGGTAACAAAAAACAAACTGTTTTGATACCTTCTTGATTTTTGAAAAACACCATGAACAAGTAGGATATCAAGAACAAACCTTTAATAAAAAAAACAGAGAAACTAGAAACTATAGATCGTAGAGCCGAGGCTCTGATACCACTGAAGGGTTTTAAACCTGACCAAACCACCTTATGACATAAACTGGTCAAACATGGGTTTGATTCTACTGGTTCAATCCTAAAAACGGAACTGGATTGAACACAACCCTCTAAACCCCAAAAAGGGTTAGGATCTTTAAACTAATGATCAAAACATAGCTTCATAACATTCAATCCATAGATAAGGTTACAAAATTATTCCTGATCAGAAAACCTTTAGGATTGCTAAAAAAAATCCACCACTACTGCACCACCTTTGGAATTGGCTGCTAGACCGATCCTGGATTACCAAAGCTTCAAAAAACTTGAAACCCTTGTGTGTGTACACCTTTTTCGTCGATCACCAATCATGCAAACACCCTTGGTGTTTTGTCTTCTTCGATTTCGACGAAGAGAGAGAGAACGAGAGAGAGAGAGTGAGTTCGACGAGAGTGAGAGAGAGCCGAGATTGATGAGAGAGATAAGAGAGTGGTGGCTAGGTTTAATCCCTTGTTCCCTATATCTTAATCCTTAAGGCTTAATATATATATATATATATATATATATATATATATATATATATATATATATATATATATATATATATATATATATATATATATTATTTATTTATATAAGGATTAGATGGACCTAAACCCGTTTAATTAAAAAGCCCACTGGTTTTAATTAAACTTTCAATCTCTTCATTTTGACCCCCTGGACTTTACTAGTTAATTAATTAACTATTAATTAACTTAGTCCGTTAAATATTAAAACTTAATATTTAATTCCCTTTAAATAATAAATAACTATTTATTATTTATTCTTTTTAATAATTAATACAAACTGATCAATTATTTATTTCTCTCTTTTCAATAATTAATACTACTGATTAATTATTCGTTTTTCTCTTTAATAATTAATCTAACTGATTAATTATTTCCTTTTACTCTTTAATAATTAATCTAACTGATTAATTATTTCCACACAGATTAATGGTGAAATCCAACTGTTCCGTATTGGGTGTGTAGTAGTGTGACCCTTTAGTCTCTTATAACATTGGATACAATGTGCCCATTAATTATCTCTGCACATAATCTAACATTATGGGCACTAAGACAAAAATTGTTAGATCAGGACACACAGAAATCTAGACTCTGTTGGCTGAAAAAGGGTGACTGCAATTCTAAGCTGTTTCATCTCTCTAACTCCTCTCAGGTCAGGTCGAACAAAATCACAGAGCTGGTGTTTGATGGGTTACCAATCCAATTCCCCACGGATTTGAAAAATAAAGTGGCTGATCACTTTATTTTTCATTTCGCAAAGAATGACCGGTGGATCAAACCCTCGTCCATTGATTTTAAAAAGCTATATGAAAATAGAAAGCAGGCCTTAGAGACCCCTTTAACCAAGGATGAGGTGAAAAGAGTGGTATGGTGTTGCGACAGTGGTAAGGCACATGACCTAATATGGGATTCTTCAAATCCAATTGGGATCTGATTGGGGACGACGTTTATAAATTCATCCAAGACTTTGAATTGGGTGCTCGTATGCCCAACTTGGTGTGCGTATCGTTCTTAGCTTTAATACCTAAGAAGGTCTGTCCGGCATCATTAAAGGACTTTAGACCAATTTCTCTGGTTGAGAGCTTGTATAAGATTGTCACAAAACTCTTGGCAAATAGACTCAGCAACGTAATCAACGAAGTAATTGGAGAGTCCCAGTTTGCTTTTACCAAAGGTAAACAAATTGTGAATTGTATGCTGATTGCTAACAAGACTGTTCATGCTCTTAAGTCATAAAAGAAGGAAGGGCTAATTTTCAAAATTGACTTCGAAAAAGCATATGACACGATTGAATGGAATTATGTTTTGGACATCCTCCATGATATGAGTTTTGGATCAAAATGGATAGGATGGGTCAAAAACTGCATCTGTTCATCGGCTGTGTCTGTTCTGGTCAACGGGTCCCCAACCAGAAGTTTTCCTATGGGTAGGGGCTTGAAGCAGGGGGGATCCTTTTGCCCCATTAATTTTCAACATTGCTACAGAAGGGCTCAATGTTTTGTTGAATAAAGGAAAGTCACTAAATCTTTTTTTAAGGGGTAAATACGGGAAGTGCCCCTCCGACCAATTATCTCACATTCAGTTTGCATCCGATACAATACTTTTTAGAAACGCAAATATAAGTGAACTACTAAATATGGGAATGGTACTTCGAATATTCCAGTTGATGTCGGGGTTAAAAATCAACCTGGCCAAAAGTATGTTGTATGGAGTAAACATATCAACGGAGGACCTTAAGGTCTATGGTTGCTTAGTAGGATGTGAATGCGGAGTAATCCCCTTTACTTACCTCGAGCTTCCGGTTGGTGGCAACCCTAGGTCCATATCCTTCTGGGAACCGGTGGTAGCCAAGGTGAGAGAGATATTGGAAGCTTGGAAGGCCAGATTCTTTCAAAGGCAGGTAGGATGGTGCTGATTAAATCCGTTCTCAACAGCCTTCCTACTTACTTCATGTCCATCTTTAGAGTTTCGGAGGGTGTCATCAAGGAGTTAGACTCTATTCGTAGACACTTCTTTTGGAAAGGGTGTAAGGCGGGTAGGGGTTGAATATGGTGACGTGGGAACATCTCTCAAAACCAAAGAAGGTAGGAGGGGTGAAAAATGTGGCCCTTTTGGTCAAATTGAGATGGAGATATGGTCAGAATCAGAATGACGAGTGGAAGAAATGTATTCGGTCCAAATAAGGATATTGTGACCGCTCGTTATTGCTGGCTGATAATGTTTGGAATGGCATGTCTCAGATATGGAAAAATATCGTCAATCCCTTCGGTATAAACTCAGATTGGTAGAAGATCCTATGGGAGAACATGCAAATAAAGATTGGGAATGGTTTAAACACTAGATTTTGGAATAATTGGGTGGAGAGTAGTATTAAAAACTGCATTCCCAAGAATTTTTGCCCTCTCAAAAAATAAGGAGGGTTTTGTAGCGGAGTTTGGAACTTGGAGAAATGAGGTATGGCAGTGGAATGTGGAGCTTAGACGTAGAGTTTTTTATTGGGAAGGAAGTATTTGGAACGAGTTTATCACTCTTATCAGCAAACAACTTCTTTCAAGAGCTAATACTGATTAATTTATATGGTCTGTAGACGGGAACGGGATATTTTCCACCCGCAGCTATATTGAGGCCATGTGGGGTAGCGGTAGCTCTTCAGTACAATAGTTGGTGTAGAGGTTTTTGGCTCCGCCAAAGGTGCAACTTCTATGTTGGCAAATTTCCCTAAATAGGTTGCCGACTAAGGAATATCTTGGCAGAGTAGGGATCATCAAAGCTGATGAACTAAACTGCCCATTCTGTCTGTCTGCTTATGAGTCTCTAGATCACGCGCTATTTACCTGTAATAGGGCTTGAAGGATATGGTCTTTAGTTGTGGCCCCCTTTGGAGTCTCTTGGATTTTCCAAAACAGCCTGGAGACTTTATCCAATCATGGAAGGATATGTTTCGGGGTTTTATAGACTCTATGGACGGAAATAAATAACAAGATTTTTTCTAATAAAGAATATAGTGTTGAAGAGGTCAATAATCTCATCTGGATCTGAATCGGTAGGTGGACTAACTCTAAGTGGCCCAGGAAGTTTAGATCTCCACTAGACCTCTCCACTAACCCGAGTGTATGTATATTGGCAAAGTCGCCCGGGTTGACAATCGGCAAACCTTACCCAGAACATGGGGAAGATATATTTCTTTGTACAGTTGACGGGGCATTTAATAGATACTCAAGGAAAGGGGGTATTGGTGGGATATGGAGAGACGGAGAGGGGAATGTTTTAGGGGCTTTCTTGAAACCTATTTCAACAGCAAGAGCTATAGAATGTGAACTAGAGACAATTTACTTTGGACTGTTGGTTATGGTTGGGAGAGAGGGAAAAGATATATCAAAAAGGTGATTATGGATTCTGACTCACTACAAGCAGTGAAAATGATACTTGATGAATGTGAGGTACCGACAGAATGCTCAGATGTTGTGAATAGGCTTAAATTGCTAGTAAGATCCTTTGAGGGTGTTACTTTGACATTCTTGGACCACTACTATAACGATGAAGCTGATGCCTTGGCCAAGTCTGGAATTTCTAGAATCTCCTCATGGGTAATGTGGGTCTAACTTGTTTTTGTGCTCTGTTGGTTTGGTTTTGTGGATGCAGGTACACGGCGGATGGTGGGTGCATTGAGCCTACCTTTTTGAGTCTTGCTAGATTGGACTGTTTGGGTATACTAACTCTGCAGGACTTTCACATTGGAGGTATCAACGGATAAAGATGTAGTAGTATTTGGTGCTCTCGGAGTGTTATTCTAAATTCCATTGGGGGGGGGGGGAGGGTGGTGATGGTAGGCATAGTGGCTATCGTTTTGGTGACACAAGGTGACATTAATTTATGCACACACACACACATCACACCCCCTTCACATCTTACCCATGGACATAGGTTAGCGTTCGGGGTTGTATTGTCTGTGCATGAGGTTTGAACTTGCTTTGTAACCAGGAGTGATAAGGAGGTATTTCAATCCCTCTTGATTTGCAAGGTCTTCCTTCTTTTGCCAAGCAAATCCGTCTTTTAAACCTCAGAGCTTGACTGTTATTTTCCTGATGGTGGCACTTCTGTTAGAATGCTTAAGGTTTTGGAATAATTTTAATGGGGATAGTTACGGGTGGGGGTGACAAGGGTGGTGATGGTAAGTTTAGAGGCTGTGGCTAAACCTTCTTTGAGTTGGTGTTATTTGGTGGCACTGTTTCTTGCACACACGCACGTTGTTTCCCTGCGATTGTTAGCCATGGTCATAGGCTAGTGATGGGGCTTTATATGGTGCAGGAGGTTTGCACGTCTTTTGTAACCAATGAGATATAAGGGGGGCATCTCAATCCTTTTGATATGCTAGGCCATCTTTCGTTAGCCGATGCGTATCATTCTTTCAAGCTCCAGAACTTGTGGTTTTATCAAATGCGTGCGATGCAGGGCCTTATGTCTACTCAGGTGGGATGAAGATGTTATATTGTGGATTGGAAATCAGCTACTGTGGTGTTGGTCAACTGTTTGGGATTTAATATAATTTTTAGCACGAGAGTTATGTTCGTGTTGGAGGGTATAGTGTATCGGGGCCTAGCTCTACTCATGATGCACATTGTATAGAGACGGGAGTTCCAGATTAGAGGTGTTTTTGGGCATTTTAGTTTAGATTATAAGTAGGAATGGGCTTTGTTGTACTGATCCAATGCGTTTTTGTTGGTGTATTTTGAACTTGATTTTATGGTAATGACATTTATGTTTTGATGTTAAAAAAAATGAAATATTCTATTTATTAAAACTTATGTATGATAATTTCTTCTAAAATATAAACGTTTAGGTCACTAATACAAAAAGAATAACGAAAATAAAAAATTTAATATAAATAAACCTTGTGTTCTATTTTCAATAATGTTATATATACAAGGTTTTGGTGCCCGCGCGTTGCGGCGGGTACCTAAACATTTTTTATCAACGGAATATGTATAATATATAATACCACGTGGTTTCCTAATCTAGATTCGCCAATGAATATAAAGACTTAGAGTTTACATATATGTTTACAATAACTTAAAATTCTTATAACACAGTTACACCATGAATTTCATTTTAATCATAAAATTTTCTTATATTTTATCTTTATATTACAAACTCATTAGAAAGTTCCCTTTTACTACAAACCCTCTCAAGAAAGTTTACTTTTATGTCAAAGTTACGTTATTACCATAGTTAATTTCATTTTATACAAAAGTTGACAAAATCTTTATTTAGTTATTGTAAAATATTTTCTGATATTAACTTTAACTATATTAGACTTTGAGGTAGACTTTGTTAGTTATATTACAAACTCATTAAAAAGTTCCCTTTTACTACAAACCCTCTCAAGAAAGTTTACTTTTATGTCAAAGTTACGTTATTACCCTAGTTAATTTCATTTTATACAAAAGTTGACAAAATCTTTATTTAGTTATTGTAAAATATTTTCTGATATTAACTTTAACTATATTAGACTTTGAGGTAGACTTTGTTAGTTAGTTTTTAAAATATTGAGTTTAATAATTTAGTCTTTGAGATAGAACTTTTTTAATACTTATAAGAAAACTATATTTACCATAGATGAAAATTTCCTTAAAAAAAAATTAGTCTTTGAGATAGAACTTTTTTAATCCTTATAAGAAAACTATATTTACCATAGATGAAAAAATCATTTGTTTAGATAAATAATATACTAAGAGTAAAAAAAAAAATTAAAATTACTGTAGATGAACAGTGCCTTAGGAATAGTGAAGGTAACATTTGGTAAATATTATGTAGTTTAATTTGTTGTTGCAAAAGTAGAACATCAAATGCATTTGTCAGAATGTCAAAATAACAATGTAAGGCACTAAGTTGTTGGTTACGTCTTCGACCCTTCAACTCAGCACATTTACGTATTATTGTTTTAAATCACTCAAATTTTTTGTTGTTTAATATTTTAAGTTTTAAAGTTTATTTTTTAATGAAAAACGAAATAGTGTTTTAAGAGTTTTTTATTTCTTTTTCATGAAAATTTTTTCTTAGTTGTAAAAGCTAATAATGTTAAATAATATGTTAGTCTATCTTATTTGCGGTTCCTTTTCCATCTACCCCGTCTTTAACATCTCTAACATCGCTCAAACCGATATTTAAAGATATTGTGGTGTCAAAGGGTTTTGTAGCTACGATCTACTCAACTATCTGGAAACTTTGGAGTTGGAGGAACAAAGTGTTATTCATGCGTCAATTCAAGAAAAGGGCAAGGTGCTTGTTTGGGATGCTTTTGATGCCATTGTTAGACTATCTTATTTGTGGATATTAAATAGGATTCATAGAAATGCAATCAAATGGGAGGTTTGGATTTCAAGCCCTCGTCGTATGGGAGTCGGTTAACTATTCGGTTCTCCAATTTGGAGAGCCATTTTGTACATTCGCTTTAATTTTGATTATAATATAATCCTCCTTGCCTTTAAAAAAAATGTTAAATAATATATTAGACTCTAATTCATTAAAGTTAACTTCAAATAAATTATCTGTATGTGAAACAAATAGCATAAATATACCAATAACGTAGTAAAATAAAAAATTTACCATGTTTAATATCCTAATTGTTACTGCTTTAGCTTTATTTGAAGTATTTGTATTTGAAAGTTAGTGTTTATATGATTTTAATTCTGAATTTTTGCTCCGCCGTAACGCACAGGCCAAAAACCTCGTTAAAAACAAGATTGGTTGTCATTAAAAAAAGGTAAATTAAATTAAGATGTATGTCATGATAAATACGTAATTTTGTTCACATTTTTCTTTTGAACGGACACACTCACTAAACCTACTCCTAATCTACTTCATTGTCTATGTCGGGACTTGAACCCACCACCTTTTGGGAGGGACCATTTCTCCATAACACCATGTACCGCTGGGCTACAAGCCCTTTGGTTTGTTCACATTTAACAGCTGCTAAAAAAACTAAAGTGATGTAGGCTTAATTCGTAAAATTATAGTAAAGGTCGTCTTCAAAAGAATGTTAGATTTTTTTATAAACACTATTACGGTACCGTATAATGTGATATTGATGAATATTTTCTACTCACATAATTTATAGACATAATGTTAGCTCACTATTAAGATATACATATGAAAAGGACTGGAAACCACAACACACCAGCAATCAATTGTATCAAAAGAAGTGGTGTTCACAACCTTCGAGTTATACACAGCAGTAGCTTGACTCATTGCAGCCACTTGTAATTAATTAGTTGTTAATCAGTTAGTTAGTTAGTTAGGTCTGTTAGTACAGCTAGCTTACTTTAGCCATAACTATGATAATATCGAATAATTTATAGATATCATCTTCGATCTGCAGCTAGCGATTTGTTAAGTTAACAAGTTATCCAAAGATCGACTTTTGGCTGTACAATTTAACTTCCAATTTGTATCCATCTCAATTACAAATTCTACTCGATCATCTCCTCATCGATCACCAAAGAATTGAAGATGCAATCGTCTGGCGTGAATAACGGAGATCCGTCGTCATCACCTGGCCTGCACAGATTCTCGTTTTCTGAGATAAAAACGGCAACCAATGACTTCTCGACTTTATTCATAGAACTTGACGTTGCAAATTACTACAGAGGCAACATATCTGAAAATTTTTACAACGGGAATGTGATGGTGAAGCGTGGGAAGGGCAGAGTGTTCGAGAGTGGAAATCCCATGTTCCAATTCCAAAAGGAGATGGAGCTTTTGTTGGTTTGTGATCATGTCAACATCATTTCTCTACTAGGATATTGTGACGAACAGGATGAACAGATTCTTGTATTCAAGTTCATGTCAAACCGTACCCTAATGCATAATCTTTATGGTCATAAAGACAACACTTTTCGCTTGAATGTGGAGCAACGTCTAGAGATCTGTTTAGGAGTTGCAAAAGGTCTCGTTTACCTTCATTCTCACAGCCCATTTCACATCATTCATTGTAGCGTGAATCCTGACAACATATTCTTGGATGATAATTTGGTTCCCAAGATCTCAGAAATTGGATTGTGTAGGACCCGTGTTGCCGGACCGTCTTCTTCGTTACAAATTACAAATAGATTAAAAGGTACTCTTACTAATTGTTGTGCGACAACAATTCAAATAATCTTGTGATGTATAATAGTTTTTTGTTTTTATTTAAGGAGAAGATAAACCGTAAAATTAACTGCAGGTGTAGACGGGTATATACCACCTGAGTGCTATGAATCTAACTACATGGTAAGTCGCAAAGAGAATGTGTACAGTTTTGGTGTCATAATGTTGGAATTGTTATGTGAGAAGAAAGCCCGCGAAAGACTTGTTATTTGGGCCCTTCCCTCCCTATTAAAAGGAAATCTTCCCAACTTCGCCCCGAAAATTGTGAAAGAGAATATTTCTCTAAAATGTTTACGGGCATGTGGGAATCTCATAATCGATTGCTTGGATGTTGACCCACATCAGCGTCCTTATATGAATCAAGTCGTGGATGAGCTTCAATTAGCACTCAAACTACAAATTCAATATCAGGATACTAAAGGCCAATCAACTGGTAAAGAGGTTGGACCTCTACTTTTTAATAAATTCAATAAAAACTTCTCTATTCTTCCAAAAAAAATACATCAATTTTCATGGATGAAGAGAAGGGTTAGGGTCTGGGGTAATTTTTTATTTTTTTAAATGTCATCATATGTGCCTATATAAAGCTTTTTTTTGGTTGAATTGCTGATATCTGATGTTGGAAGAAACTTTTATAAAAATGGTTTTTTCCTATATGAAAAAAAATCAAAAATCTTACCGATAAAATTACTTCTAAGCCTGTACTAAACTAATTATGATGAGAAGGAAGCTTTTAAATTAAAAGTGGCCAATAATTATTTTCTAATAACTTAAAATCAAGGTGGAAAGTAATTTCTCATGGATCATCATTTCTTGTCAGATATTCTCTCTTCGTGAGTTAAGAATGGCAACCAATGGATTTGTGGCTGAAAATTGCATAGGAAGCGGGAAACTTTGGGAAGTCTATCGTGGAAAGATTTTAGAACATAGTTACAGTATAGATGTTGCCTTGAAGTGTTTAAAGAAAGAGGTAGAATTCGATACCCCCCTATTCCAGAAGGAGATCGATTTGTTGTCTTCTTGCAATCATGCTAATATCATTTCTCTAGTTGGATATTGCAATGAGTTGGGTGAGAAGATACTGGTATACGAGTTTATGTCAAATGGTTCACTTTATAATTATCTTTACAAAAACCCCGATCGAACTCCACTTTTATCCGTAGAGCAGCGCCTGCTGATCTGTGTAGGAGTGGCAGAAGGTCTGAGTTACCTTCATTCTCGTACCGATTATATTCATACTAACCTGAAACTTGACAACATTCTCTTGGATGGTAATTTGGTTGCTAAAATCTGTAGCTCGGGATTGTCCTTGACTTGTGCTGCCCACCCCTCCTCGTCACAAGGTATTCAATGAGACCAGATTTTAACATGTTAACTCCTACAATTATTTATATTTCTCTTCTAAATTATACACCAACATAATTATTCTTAACAGGTATACATGGATGCAAACTATGCCGAAAATCCGAGGTGTGCAGTTTTGGTTTGTTATTGCTAGAAGTGCTATGTGAGCGGCAAGTCGGGAAAAGTTTAGTTGATTTGGCTCTTCCATTCATCATGAGAGGAGAACTTCACAAGTTCACCCCTCAACATGTTACGACAACTATTTCTCGAGAATGTTCTAGCACATGTGGCAATCTCATCAAGGATTGCTTGAATATCGATCCAGATAAACGTCCTCCCATTCACCAAGTCCTCAACGAGCTCTTATCAGCTTTGAAACAACAAAATCAACTAGACCACGGTACCGGCCTATATATCATGTCCAAAGATAATTTTGATCAACAGGTTAGATCTAAACTTCCACTATCCGGTAATTACAAAGCTGTTTAGATCTACAAATGTTATTTGCTTACATTTAATAGTAATAATACGATTCAATAAATTGCTAAGACATAGTTGGGGTAAATATATCTATTGTATTGGAATTGCTTAATTAAGGAAAGAATTATGTAAATATTCATTACAAGTTATATAATAGGCCTACCTAGAATTCAATAAATTAAAAAATAGAATACTATAGTTACATGTAACACGTACCAAATTTAATAATTGCTATGTGTATATGAATGGACGACAGATTTGAAGTTGCTTTCAATTGATAGACATCATGCATTGTTCACACTTTTTTTAGGATTAAAATGATAAATGAAAAATGTTCAGGATTTACATTTTCTTGTTTAATCATTATATATATATATATATATATATATATATATATATATATATATATATCTTCTTTAAGTTTTGACCAACATACCATTTTGGGTGGGAGTACATTTGATTACAATATCACCATTGCATTTCAAAAAGGTTCGCTTAATTTGACAACATCAAGTCACAAAAGAAATTGAAGTTGTAAGAAAGGATTTAAAAAGTATTGTAAACACTAGTTTTCGGCGTATAGCAATTAAGGCTCTTAATTTGGATTATCGGTTCGTCGCGTCCATATTTTGTGTCGACCCAAATTAGCATTTTTATTTCGTGTCTGGTTCGAGTCATATCACTTTTTCATGTATCAGGTTTCGTATTGACCCATTTAGGCCAAATGTATTCGACAACTCATTTTTCGATTTTTTTAATAAGATTTTCATTTTTAATTTTGCAGATCCTTGTTATTTCTATCCGAATTAGGAATACCGTGCTTTTTTGTTTAGATTCAAATTTTAAATTTGTTTTTCATTTCAATTCGATTGAAGTTTCGACTTTATTTTCTTGAGCTTATATAAATGAGTTTTTTTAATTACATTTGTATAAATAAAAATATAGCAAACAATATGATTTACAAATAGCATAATGTTATCTAATAATCAAATAAAATTAAAGTAACACATCAAATATAAAGGCAAAACCCAATGCCGGCCCAAAATTAATTCTCAATCCCTTAGATTTTTAGGTGGACCAAACCTAACCCTTTTTTTGTTTTGACAATTTCATGTCAACATGTCTTATTGTCTTTGACCCATTTTTGGTTCTTATAATTTATTTCATGGTACCGGGTAAAAAATTGTCAACCTTAGTATCGGCTCGTGAAAACAATTGTAAAGAGTTTAGTTTGTCATTTTTATACATATCTTAATTACTATATATCATTATTTTCCATTATTTCATATTTTCACTAACCTCATCGATCTCAAAACAAAATATGTAGTTCTCTCGCGTGAATAACTCAAATTCGGTGTCATCCAGTCTCATATTTTCATTTAGTGAGATAAATAGGGCCACAAATGGATTTTCAGACGAAAATTTATTAGGAAAAGGGGCATTTGGGAGTGTCTACCGTGGCAGCATATCCAGAAATGGTTACACTAGAGTTGTGGCTGTGAAACGTATGAGCATTGACCCTCAACAAGGAATTCCCTCATTCAAAAAGGAGATTGCCTTGCTATCAAATTGCGATCAAGTCAACATCATTCATCTAGTTGGATATTGTGAGGAAGGAGATGAGATGATTCTCTTATACGAGTTCATGCCAAATGGTTCTTTGTATGATTATATTTACCATCACAAACAAGGCACTCCTTTGACGGTGGATCAACGCCTTGAGATCCTCCTAGGCGTGGCAAATGGTCTCAATTACCTACATTCTGGAAAGGATTACAACATCATTCATAGTGACCTGAAGACTGAAAATATTCTATTGGATGCTAACTTGGTTCCAAAGATCTCAGATTTTGGATTGTCTAGGACTCGTGCTGCCGGTCCATCCTCTTCCATACTAATAACGAATAATATACAAGGTATTGTATCTAGATCTCTATGTTATATCTAACCATACTAGATTCAAACTTCAATGTAACTCTTTTTCAAAGCTAAAGCACTTGTTATAATAGGTACAGAAGGTTATATAGCTCCTGAATGTTATGAACCCAATTACATGTTAAGTCGCAAAGCTGACGTGTATGCTTTTGGTGTCATCATATTGGAACTATTATGCGAGAGACCAGCTTGGAAGAGACTTGTTACTTTTGCACTTCCATATGTCTTGAAAGGAGAACTTCCAACGTTTACCCCAAAACACGTTAAGAAAAATATTTCTCGAAGATGTTCCCGTGCATGTGAATATCTTATACGAGATTGTTTGGATACGGATCCTCGTAAACGTCCTTCTATGGATCAAGTGGCGGATAAGCTTAATTTAGCATTAAAATTACAATATGAAAACCGGGATGCTAAAAAGGCGAAAATATATAATGGTAGGTTGGATGTTTGTGTAGACTAGTAAAGTGGAAAAGACCACACATCAGTTGGAAGGGAAGGTGGGAACTTGAAAAGAAATTTGCAAAGGATTACAAAAACGGATTAGAATTCAGATTTTGAACAAATATTGACATTGTAACTATTGTAATAAGTTGTGTTACAATTGTTAAGTTGAGTTGCATAAGTTATTGTGCGTTATAGTTGGTCGATGTTAAATTGTTAATTATGCTTTGGCATAACAATATGAATGATTTGATGAATTAATTTGACGTTTATTTCTTTAACTTTAATTGTGCTTTGGTTTAAAAAAATATATAAAATCCTTGATTAAGGAGGAAATTATGTATCTATATCCTATATAACTTAGGATTGTTTGTATCACATGTGTCATTGCCTATTGATTGTATAAAATTCAAGCATGAGCAATTGAAGAATGTAGAAACTCCTGATCTTCATTTATTGGGTTGTTTAGCATCAATTGGGCTCTGCCCATTAAAGGCTTTCGTTGGCAGTTTCCGGCCGATACACTGACATCGTTAGAAAGGGGCGTTCGTTACTATTATGTACCCATGATCGGTCCAGGGCATTAATTACCGTCGGCGAACAACCTCTATCGGTTAGCCTTCCGTTTGTCGCACCAGCAATTGAATCGCCGGTACGATGCTTCTCCGTACAGCGGCATTAATTGTCCTCTGCGAACGAACACATCTGGTGAGGTTTAAATTTAAACAATCGATTAAGGGTTAATAATGGAAAAAACCCCTAAACTTTGATATATACCTTTTGGTTTAAACCTTAAAGTTTATTTTTAAATGGTTTAAACATCAAAGTTACAATTTGTTTTGGTTTAAACCTTAAAGTTTGTATTTTATTTTTATTTAAACCTTAAAGTTTTTTTTAAAAATGGTTTAAACCTCCAATTTATGTGAAAGTGATTTAAACCTCTAAATTTGTTTTGGTTTAAACCTCAAAGTTTGCATTTTTTTTATTTAAGCCTTAATTTTTTTTTACAAATGGTTTAAACCCTACCATTTATCTAAAAATGATATAAACCAACAAATTTACACTTTATTTTGGTTTAAAGCTGTAAGTTTACACTAAGAAATTTGTTAAAAAAATATTTTAATCTCTCAAGTTTTGTTTGCTTTTTAATTTTATCCTCTTCACTTGATTTAAATAAAAAATTTGAAATGAGGAGACTATGAAGTTGATAAGATTAAGTGAAGAGGATAAAATTAAAAAGCAAACGAAACTTAAGTGATTAAAATATTTTTTAACAAAATTTTTTGTGTAAACTTACAGCTTTAAACCAAAATAAAGTGTAAATATGTTGGTTTATTTCATTTTTACATAAATGGTAGGGTTTAAACCATTTGTAAAAAAAGTTAAGGTTTAAATAAAATAAAATGCAATCTTTGAGGTTTAAACCAAAACAAATTTGGAGGTTTAAATCACTTTCACATAAACTCGAGGTTTAAATCATTTAAAAAAAACTTTAAGGTTTAAATCAAAATAAAATGCAAGCTTTAATGTTTAAACAAAAAAACAAATTATAACATTAAGGTTTAAACCATTTTAAACTAACCTTTAAGATTTAGGGTATGTTTGGTAAAACTGGGGCTAGGGCTGGAGCTGGGGCTAAGGCTTACTAATTGATAATCTCAAGCCCAAGTCATAAGCTACTAGAAATACTTTTATTTTGGGGGCTTATAGGGGATTATGAGGGCTTATGTTTTTAATAATCCCCTCTACCAAACGAGGCTAGAGGGATGAGGATTATAAAAACTAGAATCCCAAGCCCCTATAATCCCTTGTAAGACCGTCGCTAAACATACCCTTAAATCAAAAATTATATCAAAGTTTAGGGTTTCTTTCATTATTAACCCATGAATTACGATTGTTTGCATCCCGTGAGATACAAAAGAAAGATACCGTGAAACGGATTGATCTTTTGTAGTACAAAGTTATAAACTGAAATACAAAAGATATGGGCTGACAAATTGAAATGCTGGAAACTTAACTGAAAACTTAAGAACGGATCTTTAAAAACACACCTTTTTATTGTTGGAATATCATACAAGGGAGGGAGAGTTCGTCGTGCTCTCCAAAACATTTTTACAAGCCTATATATAGGCAAACAAACTTACAAGCATACAAACCAAGGCCAATAATGGCCGACATGCTCTAATAATTTTTACAACCAATTCTTAAAGAGTGTTAGAAATACTAAAGTGAGGGGTGCAATATGTAATTACTCAAAGTTGGGGAAATGCTATATAAAGGCATTTCCCCCACATTCTAAACTAAGCTTTGCATTCTAAGTTACTTTGTGTTTGTGTTTTGCTCTCAACCTCTCGGCTCTCTCTCTCTAACCGATTACACACACAAACACACACTAAGAAGATAATCATCTAGCATTGCTTCATCCGTATCACAATACGGGACCATCAATTGGTATCAGAGCCAAACTTGTTTTTGGCTCTTCATTGTTCGAAAACATCAAAGAAAATTTCGAAAAATTCAAGTTCAAAGTGAAGAACAACCACTCGGGTCTAACAACAAGCTTCCAAGAAGAAAAGGCTCTCGGTTTCACAAAGGTTCAAGAACTTCATCTTTCTTCAAGAAAAACTCAAGCACAAACGATTTCTACAGGTAGAACTCGTTAAAGGTTTGAACTACATTTTCTTTAAACTTTCCTTTGAGTTGTTTCTATATTCTTACAAAGTTTATAAAACATTCTTTAAGGAAAAACACAAACCGTGGGCGTTTTTATACACTTTAAGTCAAGAAAGTCATTAAATACCCCACCTTTTTCAACATTAAATTTTCTGGGTATTTAAGCATTTATGGTGTTCTTGGCCTGAAAGTACAACTGGAAGAAGAAGAAATCGGATTTTGTAATTTATTTAATTATAAATCCTTAATAGTTTAAGTGTTGTACAAGGAAAATCAAGTACTTACCATACCAATCAAGTACAAGTAGTTAGACACTATTCAGGGTATGGCAATCTGATTTAACAAGGACACATCAGAGTCTATCAGCCGGTTCCTTGGTCAATGCGATTGACTCTTGGGGCGGCTTATAGAATTTTGTCAAGTTAGAACACCTAAGTGTTAATCAAATAGCTATAAGCCGGGTTCAGTGAATCGCATGCGATTGGACTGTGCGGCTTATAGAAGCAGTTGATAAGATAGCCTAAATACCGTGTGAATCGCATTTGATTGAATCGCATGCGATTAACACTTACCTTTCAGCCTACTATTGGAATCGCATTTGATTGGATCATTATTATACATTCCATATTGGCAATCGCATGCGATTGACAGGACTAACAGTTTATTTTCTAAGTGTTTCATGAAACAGGATTGATTCGCATTCGATTAACCATCAATACTAAGTTCTTATTCTGCTTGTTTTCAAGGACACCTAATCGCATTCGATTGACCTGTATTCGCACTCGATAAGACAAATTCCAATCAGTTATTCCTTATACTTGGACAAGTGATTGACTCTTTGGACTTGAATTAAAGAACTCTAAGACATTTGGACTTAATCAAACAATCTAATTCATAATTGAATTTAATTTAAATCAGATTTAATTCAAAGGTGAATTACATTACCTCAAGTCTATTTAGTTCAAAGTTGAATTTAATCCTTTAAGATCTAATTCAAAATTGAAATTCAAAAGACTTAGTTCTTTAATCAATCATTCAAATCACTTTAAAATCAGGTCAAGTTTTCGAACAATCAAACCATCTTACAAGTGAACGATCATTTCTCACAAACATCACTAATCATGTCAAGTACAAATGAAATGATGTCCATTGGCACCGATACAAAACCTCCTATTTTTTTTCGGGGGGAATACAATGTCTGGAAAGGAAGGTTCATGGACTTCCTCGAACACAACGAACTCTTTGGTGACAAGATGATTGAATGCATCAACAATGGAAACACCAAATTCATGAGGGTAGTTGAAGCAGATCCAGACAACAACCCCGGCATTCCTAGACATGAAAGAGAGAAGACTCATGATGAGATGACCACTACAGAAAGAGAAACAAAGAAAGCTGAGAAACTGGCCAAGTACTACCACAAGCAGGGCCTCTCATCAGAAATCTATCTCAAAATAGATAGCTTGGGCACAGCCAAGGAAATCTGGGATGAGATCAAGAAACAACTTCAAGGCACTGAGCAAGGAGAATACATCAAACGAACTCAGCTAGTCAACATCTATCATGACTTCAAGGCTCGAGAAAATGAACTGCTCTTTGAAACATATGGGAGATTCTGCAAGCTGCAAAATGAAATGAGATCTAATCAAATTGTCAAAACTGACCTTGATTTGAACTGTGTTTTTCTGAATTCATTAGGTTCTGAGTGGAAAGGCTATGCCAGACTTTACAAACAGATCAATAAAGATCTTACATCGGTCACCTTCCACAACATCTTCTAAGATCTTAATCAGTATCAAGATGAAATCTTGCAATCTCTCCCTAAACAACCAGTTGCTGACCCTCTTGCCTTGGTGGTGGCTGACAGAATCCATAGGGAAACATCATCAAGATCCTTGAAACTTAAAGAAGTGGTTCTCAGTGATTCTGATCACGATAATGATGATGATGATTCAATAGAAGCTGCATTTCAAGCTCTCACAGTGGCCAACAAGAACTTCATGAACCGTTTCAGCAAGACTAAAAATAGACAACGGTTTACATCAGGTTCAAGGAGACCCGAAAGAGCTGCTCCTATTGACAAGCCAAGGTACCAGAGGGATGAGAAGAAGGAGGAAAAGAAAACTGACTCCAAGTGCTACAACTGTGGAAGATCAGGGCATCTAATCCGGAACTGCCCTATGAAAAAGACCAAAGATGCAGAATACTATCGGCAGAAGTACCGTCTGTTCAAACAAAGACAATCTGGGAACGCGCTGCTAGTAGAAGAAGACCAGTTCTTGGATGATACAGAATCGGACAGTGATCTGGATGGTGAAGATCATGCTCAGTTCTGTTTAATGGCTCACAATGGTGGAGGAAGTAGAGAGGATGATGATGGTGATGATCTCTCTGATTCTGATGAAGAAAGCTTGGAAAGCGGGAAGGTATCTTCTAACTCTAACTATAATATGGGTTTTAAACATGAACACATACAAACCCTATTAATCCGAATGAAAGAGTTAGAAAATCAGGTAATAGAGTTAACCACTAGAAATCAAGTTCTAGAAGATGTTTCACGCAACAAGGATAAAGAGGCACAAACAGTGATTAAACAGTTAGACAACGATTTAATTAGTCTTAAGTCTCAATTAGCTGTGAAAGAATCTGAATTCTTAGAATTAACCGATAAGACAAATAACACTATACTAGATCTTAAAGCAGAATGTGTATGTGCTGAAAAGGATTCAGAAATTCTCAAAAATGAACTTAGGAATGAACTAAGTACTCTTTACTCTAGAATCAATGAACTTGAGTATCTTCTGTCCAAACGTGATCAAAGTGAAAAGACCATCTCTCAATACAAAGAAAAGGAACGTCCTTTCTCCAGATGGAAATTCGATGGGCTGGGCTTCAAATTGAGAAAGATTACGTCCAAACAATTATATAATGCTGATCTGTTTGGCGAAGGCCTTACCCAACGGATGGTTTTTATTGGTCAAGAAGAGGAACGTATTGAAGAAGATGTCAAACGAACCCTTAATCTCAGAACTGCAATTCCATTTGACTACTCTGATCTCAATGACTCATACCTCACCTGTCTCACGTCTTCATCTGATACTGATGTTTCATCTTCTGTCTATTCTGATGAAGAACTCTACTCTCCTGTTTCACCAAAGCCCACTGTTGAATACATTCCCCACAAGGAATTACAGCAAAGGTTTCAAACCTTACAGGAGTTTTGCTTCACTCATCTAGTTCAAGATGACCTTACCAAAGCCTTCCACTCAGAAACCACATCTGAACCCTCTCCACTAGTTCAAGAAAACGCCATCCTCCACAAGCGTCTCCAAACAATATTCAATCTTGATGGCAAGATCATTGACGACTTATGCAAAGAAAATTTTGAATTGCTTGAACGAATCAAAGAGGTCGAAACTCCACTGGAACCACCCACTCCATTTACCTTCTCACCACAGGGAACCATATTAGATGAACGAATTGAAGGTTCCAAACATGTGTCTACATCTTCTCAAAATGTCAAACTAGTAAAATCTGTTAATCATACTGCGGTAACAAATCTTAAACTTAAACAAATTTACAAACCAAAACAACTTTCCACTTCTAATCACAGTTCTCGTGTGCACTTAGACGTACCTGAATCATCACTAGCTGCAGCCAGTCGACCACGACTTCATTCTAATCTTTTACCCTCTGCTGCAGATGTGAAGAAGGCTGGAAACAAGAAGTGTGAAATAAATACATCATGGAAAAGAGCTATTCCTACATCCACTAGGAGGTGTTCAAATTTGAAACCTGTCTGTGAAAACGTTTTGATGTTTGATTCTGTTTGTAATCATTCCTGTTCACAAGACAAAACTACTTCTACCATGTTTTGTATGAGTGATGGTTGTACTCATGGACACTGTGAATTTAATTGTTGTTATGATCAATTGCGAAATTTTTTAGGCATTAAGCCATGTGCTGATTGGACTGATTTTTATGCTAATCAAGTATGTGTCCCGTTTTTAAACTCAAAAGGACACATCATTCATCAGTGGATCACCACTCGTCAATCACATGCACTTAAACGCTTAAACAAATCCAACCGATTACTCACGATCAAGGAACTGGAAGTCTATAGACGGCAGGGCTACGAAGCATTTAAAAGGGCTTGGATTGCACAGGAAAAACACCTGCACTCTCAAAAGCATTCTCGCAATTCCCCTTCCAAATCTTCTAAACCCAAACCATCATCCATTCAACGAGTAGCAAATCCTACTAATCAAAGTGCTCCAGTTCAGCGAAAGCAAGTTGAGGCATCGAGGCCACAGAGAATTCTTAAGAATTCCTCGCAAGCATGGATTCGCAAACATAACGCTTCCGCAACTCTACCGAATCCAAAACCTCTGATTCCATCAACTGTCAAACCAACAGTGGTAAAGAAACTTTCTTCTCAACCAATTTCTTCCAAATCTATTCATTCTCGACAAAAGATTAGACCCACCTGGGTAATTAAGAATAGATCATCTCAAGTTTCACCACAACAAGTAGACACAATCACTACTCAACCACCTTTAGGAACTAACAATCAAGGACCCATTCATATATGGGGCCTGAACGTGCTTTATTCTCTTGTTGCAGGTGCCTCACTTGTGGTACCTTGACTCCGGCTGCACCAAACATATGACTGGCAACAAAAGTCTTCTCAAGAAGTATGTTCCTAAGTACTCCGGGAATGTATGTTTTGGGAACGACAATGTTGCACCATTAATGGGGTACGGAGACATAGAGACGAAGCACATCAAAATCAAGAAAGTCTCCTATGTTGAAGGGTTGGGTCATAATTTGTTCAGCATTGGACAGTTCTGTGACAAGGATCTGGTCGTTGTATTCAAAAGGAACAAATGTTCTGTGCTCACAGAAGCTGGTGATGAACTACTTGCAGGCTCTAGGAAATCTAACCTGTATTCCATAGATTTGGAGAAATATGATTCTCCTACATCTGTGTGTCTCCTGTCCGAAGCCTCCAATGATCTTACTTGGCAATGGCATCGTAAACTCTCTCATCTGAACTTTCAGAATATTAACAAACTAGTCACTGGTGACTTGGTGAGAGGCATTCCTAAGCTAAGATTCAACAAGGACCATCTGTGTGCAGACTGTGAGAAGGGTAAAATGAAGAAGGCTTCTCATAAATCCAAACAAGTGTTTAGCACGACTAAACCTTTAGATCTCCTGCACATGGATCTCTGTGATCCTATGAGAATTCAGTCCAAACATGGGAATAAGTATATCCTAGTTATGGTGGATGACTATTCCAGGTATACTTGGGTCAAATTCTTGCGTGCTAAAGATGAAGCTACTCCAACAATTATCACATTCATCAAACAGCAGCAGAACAAGTATGGTCAGAGTGTTGTCTCAATCCGTACAGACAATGGAACAGAATTCAAGAACAACGCTCTGAAAAGCTTTTGTGACCTAGTTGGGATCAACCATCTGTTCTCTGCAGCATACACTCCACAACAAAATGGTGTGGTAGAAAGACGAAACAGAACCTTGGTTGAAGCTGCCCGTACCATGCTGTCATACTCTGGGCTCCCACCTTCCTTTTGGGCTGAAGCCATCAACACTGCCTGCTATACGCAGAATCGCTCTTTCATTAATACGCGTTTTAATAAAACTCCCTATGAACTGGCAAATGGCATAGTACCTAATATCAAATACTTTCATGTCTTTGGTAATAGGTGCTTTGTTCTAAATGACAAGGATAATCTAGGAAAGTTTACTCCTAAAGCTGATGAAGCTATTTTATTAGGTTATTCCACTAAATCGAAAGCCTACAGAGTTTTTAACAAACGTACAAAGAGCATTGTTAAAGTATCAACGTAACATTTGATGATGCATTGAATGTTACATATTTTCCACCTAAATCAATAGTAGTTGCTTCTGAACATACCTGTTCAGGACCGGCACTTGAAAATCAAGAATCAAACAATCCATCCAGTTCAAATACTAATCTTGACTTTATTTTTGATTTCTTAAGATCTGAATCCTCTCCTGTTTTAACTGACAACAGGGACAACACAGGCTTACAAACAAGTGTTACTATAACTTCTCCTATGGTTACTGAAACGAATCCTTTTGCTGATCTCTATGCTGAGGATTCTTCTTCTGTTTCTGTCACTTGTCCACCTGTGACTTCTCTGATTCCTGACCCGGAGAGTTCTCCTGTGTTTGATTCAGACCCACATTTCTCTCCAGAAGATGAAGAAGAAGCACGCCACTTACAAGATCTCATTGCTTTATCTTACACTTCACATGAAATTAAGTGGACCAGACATCACTCTGAAGAGAACATCATCGGAGATCCTTCACTTGGCATTCAAACAAGATCCGCAACAGCAAACGAATTCCAATTCTCTGGTTTCTTAAGCATCATTGAACCCACCAAGACTTGTGAAGCATTAGATGATCCAGATTGGGTAATTGCAATGCAGGACGAATTACACCAATTTGATCGTCTCAAAGTCTGGTGATTAGTTCCTCTCCCATATGGCAAATCTGTTGTAGGAACTAAATGGGTTTACAAGAACAAAAGGGATTCGGATGGAGTGGTTATTCGTAACAAATCTAGGTTGGTCGCTAAAGGCTACAATCAGCAAGAGGGCATTGACTATGATGAAACTTTTGCCCCCATTTCTCGCATTGAGGCTATACGACTCTTTCTTGCATATGCAGCCTCCCGCAGCTTTCGAGTCTTTCAGATGGATGTGCAGACAGCTTTTCTCAATGGTGTACTTAAAGTAGAAGTCTATGTCTCACAACCAGAAGGTTTTATCAACTCTAAATACCCTAACCATGTATATATTCTAGATAAGGCCTTGTACGGTTTAAAACAAGCCCCACGTGCATGGTATGATGTCTTATCTGAGTACTTGATAGGTGAGGGTTATTCAAAGGGAAAGACAGATACCACTCTATTCACAAAGACTAAAGGTAGAGACAAAATTCTTGTTCAGATATATGTGGATGACATCATCTTTGGATCTACGAATCCAAAGTACAGTGAAGAGTTTGCACAAACAATGGCAAACAGGTTTCGAATGAGTATGATGGGAGAGATGTCATTCTTTCTCGAACTCCAAGTCAAACAGTTAAGTCATGGCAGTTTCATTTGCCAGTCTAAGTATATCAAAGATCTTCTCACCAAGTATGATATGCTCAATTGTAATCCTATATCCACACCCATGGCTGCTAAAGCATAACTATCTACAGATCTTGACGGTTCTCCTGTAGATCTGAAAACCTACCGTGGGATGATTGGATCGTTACTATATCTTACTGCTAGTCGTCCGGATATCATGTTCTCTACCTGTCTCTGTGCCAGATTCCAGGCGAATCCTAAAGAGTCACATCTTCTGGCAGTCAAGCGGATATTCAGATATCTTAAAGGTTCTATGGATCTAGGTCTATGGTATCCCAAAGATTCAAATCTGGATCTCCATGCTTACTCAGATGCTGACTATGCCGGTTGCAATATTGATAGGAAAAGCACCTCTGGTAGTGCACACTTTCTGGGTGATCGTTTAGTCTGCTGGGCCTCAAAGAAGTAAAACTGCGTATCCACTTCTACAGCTGAAGCTGAGTATGTTGCTGCTGCAATGTGCTGTTCACAAAGTCTCTGGATACGCACACAGTTATCAGACTTTGGCCTTAGGTATGACAACATTCCATTACTATGCGACTCCCAGTCTGCCATAGCAATCTTCTGCAATCCGGTACACCACTCTAAAACCAAGCATATTGATATACGTTATCACTTCATAAAAGATAACGTTGAGAAAGGATTAATTGAGCTACAGTATGTGCCTACTGAAAATCGGCTGGCTGACCTGTTTACCAAACCATTAGACGAAAGTCGATTCACTGAGTTGGTATCCAAGTTAGGCATGCTCAATCTACAAATCTAGCATATTGTTACCTTCTTTTCTTTTCCTTTCTTTCCTTTTTGTTTAGAGTAGGTGTTACACTGTTTCTTCTTTTTGCAGCTTGATGATGCAACAATCAAGGGTGAGTAACTTTCTGGTGCTACACATGTATCATATGTGTAGGGGGAGAAACTCATACACATACTGCACATGTGTAGGGGGAGAAGTATCAAACTTACACATTCCCTAAAATTTGCAAATTTCTCACAAAAAGATGCAAGAGTCTAGGGGGAGTGTGTCAAACAATAATTCAAATCCACCATATCTGCAAAATTCAATCTTTAAATCTCAAAATTTAGATGTCTGGATTGTTCAGAAATTTTTTCAAGGATTGGTTCAATCGCATGCGATTCAAACTATTTTGATAGCAAGACTTAATCGCATGCAATTGATAAGCAAAGATTAATTCGCATGCAAGGGGTGATTCGCATGCGAATGATGAACAAAGGTTGATTGGTTCAATCGTATGCGATTCAAACTATTTTGATAGCAAGTATGACTTAATCGCATGCAATTGATAAGCAAAGATTGATTAACACACCAAAGTGTGAATCGCATGCGATTGAGGATTTCTATCAGCCGCCCGAATTTATCTATCAGCCGTGTTTTTACACGGTCTCGGTCCAATCAACGAGTGACACGTGTCCAGTCTTGAACTATAACCGTCCCATCAGTTACCAAGCTTCCATTACACGATTCAAAAACTTGAAAATTTCTAAAGTTTTTCTCTCGATTTCTTGGTTACTTTAGCATACTAATCCTCTCATTACTCTGCCAAAATTTACAATTTTAGTGTCAAAATACTCCTAATCACAAAGGTAATAATTTGTACGGTTTACATTTTGAAAATTTTGAGTTAAAAGGGTACTTTTTGGTCCTAGAACTTCCGAATGCGATAGGGTTTTTCGAGACTTTAGGGGAACTTTTAGGACACGAAACAAACTCCGTTGGTTAAACTTAACTTGCGATGGCATGTTTGAACATATGGGGAACACTTTTATGTAAAAAAAATTCAAAACTCTCGAAAAGTGTTCTTCGTGTTCTTGGGGGTTATGAACACACACATACAATTTGGTTTTTGGGTCGAAAAGAGGCGTTAGGATGATTTTTTGACTATGCTTCAGTAACACAAAGTTGTTTATTACTATCTAATTGCTATATTAAAAGTGTCAAAAAAACTTTTTTATGCTGAAAATCATTCTCTACACAATGAGGGTCCAACACTTAGGGTGTTTGAACATTTTTTCAACCTTGGTCAAAAATTGGTCAACATTGGTCAACTTGGTCAACTTCTGCTCACTTATCAAAGTTTGACCAAATATTCAAAGCTGAATGGAGTTTTCTTGCATATCTCTCTATTTTAAATTTAACTGTTTTATCTCTTTGATAGATAAGATGGCACAAGTTGTACGTGACCCAGAGGAGATCATGCCCAGAGCCGAGTTTCTTAACACTGGCTCCCATGAAAACAATCATTATGTTGACCTAACCAAACTCAAAAACCCAACCTACCCCATTGTCACCGAGATCCTCAAAATTCACCCCCTAAACCATCTACTAACCTATAACCCAGCTACAACAGGCACACATGTTCCTGAATTATACGTGCAACAATTTTGGAAAACATGTGATGTGCGGGAAAATAACAGAGGTTATGAGGTAATTCATGAGGAGGTCGACGAATTTCAAGTCAATATATCTCTTAGTCGCCTCAGAACAATCTTTGCTCTACCCACAGCAGACAGCAGACCTCCAGCAACAGACTTTGAGGACCACCCAGACGAGGATGCATGTCTTGCAATAATAAGGGAGATGGGATATGACGGTGAGCTCATCAGGAAAGGTCAATTCAAACGCACCGGCTTGCATCCAAAATATAATACATTCATGACGGTGCTTCAAAGATGTCTCACTCCAAAGCTTTCAGGCTACGAATTCCCAACGGAACATCAACTCAAAATCTTTATAGCAGCTGCGACGCATATGCATGTGGACTATGCATTCCTTCTCTTCCAGCACATCAAATCTACTATGCTCAGGAAGAACTCCCAAAAGAAGAGGGATTCGAACATGCTGCCCTACCACCGATTTCTACCAATGATCATCCAGTTTGTGATGGATCGGAATGCTGATATTCCTCGGAGGACAGGTTTATCTTCTATTACTCCTAAACTTTTCTGGTATATAAAACCTGCCGCTCCAGCCAACATGCCAATTCCAAGACCCTTCCCTGTATCTCTCTTAGGTCTTTGTGAGCAGAATGATATTGTGAAGAGTTATAGGGAGAGTGTAGGAATACCTCCCATGGTTGTGCCAGAGCCGGCCAGACCTGCCCATGGAGGAGTAGCACCTGGTGAGCATGTAGAACTTAGGCCTCAGACATCTGCGGGAGATGCTGAGCGGGATGTGCAGAGAGAAAATATTGAGAGGGGTGGAGAAGAGGGTGAAGGTGTTGAGAGTAGAGATGGAGGGGATGCGTATGATCCCACCACTGTACACCGACTTGTCCAAACTATTCCCCATATCACCCCAACCCAAGCTATTATTACTGAACTTGGTCTTGACACCTCTGACTCATCCAGTTCCGAATCCTCCCATGCTGAATCAGCTTCTCACCACAGTGGTGCCCATGTTCTTGAACCTATCTTATCTCCTTTGGGCACCCCAGAAAGACCCATAGACAAACCCACTGAAAGCACCCCCTCCTACATGAAACTAACCGAACCACCATCAACCTCACCTGAAGTGACACCCACTGCTCAACCTGACACTGTCATTCCTCAAGAAGGTGGGCTTTTCATCCCTTTGAATCCTGCCACCCACAGTGCTGAAGTACTTCCAGCAAGAAGGGCAATAGTTGCCCCTGAACATGACATTCCAGTCACTTCGCCAAGTCATTCCTTATTTGTTGAACCTGGTTCTGTCACCGCTGAGTCTCTCATTCAACCTGATCAATATGCGGGGTATGGTGCTGGTAGCGGTGATGATGAAGATAGTTTTGTTGTTAAGAGTGCGAGTGATAGAGAGGAGGTGAGAAAAGAAAAAAGGAGTGCTGAGGGTTCCCCAAACCTAGAAAGTCGGGAAGCTACATATACTATGGGGCCTAGCACTGTTGGGCCTCATATTGAAGAAGTCGCGGTGATCCCACCCGTGCAAGTTTCTGCCCCACCTAGCTACCACGGTGTCTCTCAACAGACACCGTCTTTATTGCACAGGGCTATAGCACATACACTGGGTCAACCCCAATTGGGAGTTGGACCTATTGAACAAAGAGGACCGTCTCCCTCGTCCTCGACTCCTTTTCGTGCACAAATTGATATACCGTGGATCTCCGCTTATCTTGAACAACACAGAGTCATAATTGATGCACTGAGCTTGTTAACTCAACAAGTCTCCTCAACTTCCAGAGGTGGTACCTTTACAGGTGCCATTCGAGGATTGGAAGGAAATCCTGCTGGAGCCAACATCCCTGCTGCTCCAGTAGGTATTACTGCCTATGTGGCTGGTACTTCAACCGGAAGTCTTCGCGATTCCGGGTTTGTTTCACGTGCAGAATTTCATGATCACATTCAACAAGACATGGCACCAATCCACCAACAACTGCATATGACAAATCAAAAGTTGGATCGGATAGAGCAAGCCTCCAAGGCCCAAGCTGAGAAGCTAAACAGAATTGAAACACTCCTTGCTGCTCGTCCTCCAGTTCCAGAGTCACAACCACAACCTGATCCTGCTATTTTGGTTGTGGATGCATTAAAAGCATGTTGTCCATCAGACTTCTGGAACAACAGCCAGAATCAGCTCATAATCAAGACCTTCTGACTACTCTTCGCAACGAACAGCGTCCATCGGGAATCTCCATGGCTGACTTTCAAGAGTTTCATGAAGATGTAAACAACAAGATAGATGGGATCACCAGAGGTTTCTATACTTCACTATCAAAGGTTACTGATCGGCTGACACTACTGAAACAAACTTGTCAGGCTCAGACTCAGGGAAGCAAGAGGAGGCGGGATGATCAAGATCCTAATGATCATCCCGAGGGGGAGAAAAGAAGAAGATTATATATGACTTCTCCCTCTGCGGCTGCAAGTATACCAGTTGTACCTGTTCCTCAACTCAGTTCATACTTATCTGCAGGTACAAGTTCAGCTGGGTCTGGGAGTCAACAACAACAACATATGGCAGATGAAGTTTATGAACGACAACAAAAGGAAAATGCTGAAAAACAAATTGTACTTTATGTACCTCAGCAACAATCTGAACCGAGGCCAAGTGATCTTGAAGAAGGTGAAATACCTTACGAGCAATCCCATGCCGAGATGTTTGACTGGTCTAGTGACTCAGAGGAACAAGTGGAAGATTTATATGAGTCTATTCACACATCACCTGCAAGGCATGTAGGGGAAGGTAGTTCTGCTCAACCGGAGAAGGAGACTGAGGATTCTGAGATGGAAAGACTATTCAAAGGCATTGATGAATATGTCGAGTTTGCTACACGTCCAGATTCTCCTAGAATTGTCCACAAATTTGATGATATTCCTAGTGAAAAAGAACTTGCACTTAAAAGAAAAGAAAGGGAAACAATTTCTAGAAGGGAAGCTAGGAGAAAGCCTAAACAAAAGAAACCAATCTTCGACGTGTCCAGGGTTCTCAGTGGGATTAATGTTGAAGTTCATGAAACTTTCCCTCCTACTCCTGGTCGGTTTCAAGAATCAGCTGCCGATGTACTTGAAAGAAACAAACAGAGAGAGGCAGCTGAGAAAACAAGACAAGAATCTGAATGGCCCTTGCCAAGGAGCTTTATTGTGCCACCTGCTACTCCAGTGTATCGTTGGGATCCAGGACTTGATGCAGGAAACATGTTCACAAGAAGTGCTGCCCAACAACCTATATGGAAACCTTATTTTGTCAATGCTGCTAATCTTGAAGAAAGAATTCCAGACATATTCAGCAATGAGCTAATATAGGTTATTTCCCCTGAGTTGTGGAACATGGACGACAAACAGAGACGAAGATATGAACACATCCTCTCTCAGTCCATGACAAAACCCGAAGAGATCAAATCAGAGTATCCTATAGTTGAACTTATCAATATCTATACTCAGACAACCTTCAGAATAAAGTATGCCATCCTTCATGTCAGAAGAGCAAACAACCTGTCATACTTCCTCAACGAAGCAGACTTAAGGTTTGTAAGTATTGAAGACATCAGCTTTATCTTTGACACCCTCTCTCAGAAAAGAGGAAAGTAGCCTGAAGAAGAGTGTGGAAGAGGTGCTCTGATGAAATACATGAGAAATTTAATGGAATACTTTGAGGAACATGATCTGCAACTCGGAGCTGAAAACAACTATCTGAAAGTCAATCTCTTAAAGCCTAATCAATGCCATCCAGATCTAGAAAAGCTTGAAGAATTGACAGTTATCTATGATGGGCATCCAAACTTCAAAGGTGATCGAGGGGTCGTCTCAAAGAATACAAAAGGCGAAAAGATCTTCATCAGACTTGATGAACTAATGGCGTATTCAGACGGCACTTTGAAAATTATCCATCATAAGATACATCAGAAAGTGTGGGATAACCAGGCAGCCTATACTGATGAAGAACATGCGGAAGCCTATCGTGCTATAGAAAGGATGAGAACGACACTGGCAAGCAGAAGGCAAATACGCAAGTGGCAAGTGGCATTCGGGATTCGCAACAAATCGAGATACGAATAGATTTATGTATTTATTTGTTGTGAATGATTACACACCTCACTTAGGGGGAGATTGTTAGAAATACTAAAGTGAGGGGTGCAATATGTAATTACTCAAAGTTTGGGAAATGCTATATAAAGGAATTTCCCCCACATTCTAAACTAAGCTTTGCATTCTAAGTTACTTGTGATTGTGTTTTGCTCTCAACCTCTCGGCTCTCTCTCTCTCTCTAACCGATTACACACACAAACACACACTAAGAAGATAATCATCTAGCATTGCTTCATCCGTATCATAATACGGGACCATCAAAGAGGACAACGATGTCTAAGCACTACTTACAGCACGCCAATAATTATTATGACAACACACCAAACCACTACTATCATCACACCAATAATGTCATGTCACACCCACCACGCTTTTGCTTTTAGAGTCGGCCCCTCCGAGCACCTTCTATGTCTGGACGAAACTGCTTTATCGAATGTAGTGAAAAGACATCCCACCCGGGATCCACTATTACTTCTTCATTATTATCTTCTGCGTCATTGCTTACGTCAAGGAAAGGTCTTTTGTATCAGTGAAAAGTTAATCTGTTGTCGTCTGTTATCTTCTGCAGGATCCACTTTTGTATTTCAGTTTCACGGTATTTTTCTTTTGGTATCAGAGCTTGTAAACAAAGTTTTTTTTATGGAAGGCTAAAGCCTCCTACTCAGGGTTAACGGAAGGGTTAGATCGTATTAATCTGTTGTCGTCTGTTTTAAACTATTCAGACATTTTTAAACCTTTATGAACTTGTATAACTATCTTATTCCTTTATCCCTATGAAAGATATTCCTTTAATGTTCCTTTGCAAAAGGCTGAGTATCATACTTTTTTTAAATGAAAGAGTCGTGTTTTGGGAAAACTGAGTAATGGGTTGGCATTAAAGGTTGGTATCTATTAATAGGACTGGTAAAGCTTGGTAAGATAGTTTATAAAAAGTAAATGTTTCCTAATGTCTGATCGTTTTGAGCAAACTATAAGAGATTGGTATGATCATTCCCGTACCGCTAACCTTGAATTTTTAAATATTTCTGAAGCCCAAAACCCAAAAATTTCTGATATTTATAATAACGTCTCTTGTATCTACGATAAGTTAATTTTATTTGCTAAAATCTCAATCAAAAACTTCCATCAGATCACACAACACCTTGAAAAACTAGAACATCGCCTGAAAAAGTGTGAGGAAAATATTAGAAAAACCCAGAGTGAAACCACAAAAGGCCTCAAACAGATATCCTCTGAGATCCAGGAATCGAAACCACTTACTAAAAGGGAAGTCCTTGATCTCATCAAAGAGATTTCACAACAGCCGAAGCTAGTAGAAGAATAGGCCTTAAAACTATCTAAGGATCTGAATCATAAGATCCAAAAGGTATAACATCTTTTGAAAGAAGTAAAGTCCTTAATAGGTTAATGAGCCTAACTAACCAAAAGGTTAGCTCAGAATACCTTGAAGCTGTTGAAGCAAATGAGGAAATTGAATCACCGGCGCTTGGGTTTGTAAGACCATAAGACTACAAATCTCCTGTCACTCTCCAAAATTCAGCAGTTATCAAGCAGAACAATACGCACATATATCTCCTGCTAAAACAAGCTCAAAAGCTAGGAGAATTTGAAGAAAAACTTGAAAAGATAAGACGAGGAGTTGAAGCCATAGGAAAACGTGAATCAGAGCCATCCAACCTTGAAGATTCAATCGGAAGTCTTACAAAGAGGTTAGATAGTCTATCAATCAACGGAAAAGCCCCATCAAAGGTGAATCACGGTCCTATCTACGTATTTAAATATCCAAATCAGATTTTCAAAGAAGAATACGAAAGAGAGACCAAGAAGAAGAAATGACTTCAGCACAGAGACCGAGTGTCCTGAGTAGATCAACAACACAGACTCAAACGGATCTTCCTACTCAAGAAGATCAGATACGAGGTTACAGACAAATGGCTCGAAATAGATACAACTTCAATCGAGGACTTAGGAGAAGACTTGGAAGAAATTACAATTAAAGCCTTGAGTTAGTTGTCAGTCCAGAAAGAGAACTGGAAATTTCAAGACAAAGAAGGGCGGAACTAGTCCCTGCAGAAGTCCTATATGGAAGCAATAGACAAACTGTACAACACCAGGTCTGTCAACATTATTCAGAACAAAGAATACTTTGTGTGGGAGAAACACAAGTAGACCTAAGTCTTTGCAACATTCAAAGATATCATAGGCTCACAGACACTATGCAACATATCCACCTTGGGATGTTCATGATCAGACTCCATACCCTGCATAGAAGAGGAGCAGGAACGACTGCTTTAGTTGTTCTACGGGATACACGATGGGGAGATGAACGTAAAATCATCGGAACCATGGAGATGGACTTATCAGCTGGAACACAACTCATCTATATGGTACCAGATATGGTGCTCAGTATAGATGACTTCCACAATCATTCAAGTAGCTATACAAACTCATTGCTATAACGAATGGCAGAACGGAGAAAGTAATCTTCAAGTAGCTCCATCTCCTTTGGCCCATCTTGTGTGTTCATCATCCATCATAAAAATACATACAATAGAATAAAATGGCATACAATCCATAAAATACCTATTTATCTATTATAATTACATGGATGAATGAAATGGTATGCAAGCCACATTATTATTACAAATTTATCATAAGAATAATAATACAACCAAATTTGCATCCAAACACACAAAACAACCAAATGGTCTAGGCAAGGTTACCAACTTACATATTCACATACAACCAAACATATATATATGCTACTGGAATTTAAACATCATAATAACAAGATTAAAATTTCCATAAGCTCAAAACATGACTAAAACCCGAGACCAAAATTTGTTTTTGACCAAGAACAAAAAACTGACTCAGTGACGCTAGCGCCGCTATCTTAAAATAGTTAGCGCCGCTAACCCAAAGTTAGCGCCGCTAACCCTGTTCGACAGAAAACAAACAATTTCGATTTTGGGTTTTCAAAGCCACCATGTGCATAACAATCATAGAGGTGGCTCTGATACCACTGTTGGGGTTTCTAGGGCACGCAACGGAAGCAATGTACAACACAAAAATCCCATAGTACAAGTATAAAAAGCACAAATCGTAAAACCCCAAACAAGGATCAATCTCTATGAAACGAAATGCAATAGAAAAGAAAAGAGAGAAGGTTATACCAGCTCCTTAGCTCCAGCAAATGTTGGTATAGTGGATGGATTTGCTTCTCCTTTGCTTGAACGAATCAACTAGAGGATGATACCCCGGAAACACGTCAAATCCCTTGAGCTAGCAAGCTCCTTTAGGTTCTTCTTACTTGAAAACCAACTAGGAGAACAGCAACTCACAAGCTAGAACCGATTTCTGGAGCTAAAGCCCTCACTCTCTTTCTTAGAACTCACCTAAGCCTTTTGAAGCACTTGTGAGTAGTATATTGTGTATGAAGCCAAGAAGAGAGAATGAGGCTGAAGTAGTCCCTTTTATAAACTGCAGGATACCACTTCACCTCCCAAAGGCCGGCCAAAGTCTCTCAGGATACTTACATGCATTGGCCAACATGAGAGGTGATTTGACAAAAGGTCACGTCTAGACTTAGCGGCGCTATCCCAGACTTAGCGGCGCTAACTAGTAATGGTTAGCGGCGCTAACGCGGCTAGTCAGATGACTTGACGTAAAGCCCATGCAGCTGTAGCGGCTCTAACCCATAAATGTTAGCGGCGCTAACACCTTATGGTTAGCGGCGCTAACCCAGCCTGCTAAGTCAACTTTTGTCTTTTGTCAATTTCGGTCCCTTTACTTAAGTTGTAGTCAGATTACCCAATAGGCCCATACATCATCAGTAGTGATTCAAATGGTGTACTCGCATCAGTGGGCATAATCTAACATAACCAACTCAGCTCAGGAACAGAATGGGAATACAAGCAGGTTTCATTATTGGGATTAGCAGAATTAAGATCAAGTAGATACATATCTCTTTCTCTTTTAGCTATTAATACAGGCTTTCCATTTGCATTATAAATTGTTCCTGCTTTCTTCATAAAAGTAACAACATTGTCCTCATCACACAATTGACTGATACTAATCAGGTTGTGTTTGAGGCCTGCAACTCTCTGGAAAGTGACTTTACCAGCTTGCATCTTCCCATAGCCTTTCGTTCTTCCATGGGAGTTGTCTCCAATTGTTACTTTAGGACCTTCATCTTCTTAGAAATCACTAAGAAGTCCTTTCCACCCGGTCATGTGCCTTGAGCATCCACTATCCAAGTACCATTTACTTGAACCCTGCACATGATATGAAAACTAAAAACATTAGTTTTGCTTGGGAACCCACTTCTTGGTGGGTTCAGATGAGGAGCACTTAGCAGCTTCATCTTGTTGAACTGACTGTTCAGCTTGAGCAGGAACTGAATCCTGTGTAGGCTGATCAGTTTGTTCTTGTTTAGTCCTTGGGATTTCAGCATCACAGTACTTAGCCACATGACCTCTACTTCTGCACTTGTAGCATCTCCTTCTTCCAATGATGACAGGAGGTAGAGTGTCTAACAATCCTTGTGAGAATTTGCTCTCAGTTTTAGGATTGTATGTGGTGGATAACTTCTCAACTTTCTTTGCAAGCTGATTCACCTGGTGATCACTGACTTTGGACTTACCTTTGTCAGGTCTCTGTTTGTTATCCTTTTTATGAGAAGATTGACTAACAACCTTCTTTTCCATGACTTTGGGCTTACCTTTGTCATGTCTGCTGGACTCACCAGTTTCAACAGGTTTGGACTTACCACTGTTGATATTCTTGGACTTACCAAGATCCACAACTTTGTACTTACCATTGTCTTGTTTTGACCTCTGACTTACAGTGGTCTTTCTGTTCTTGTAACTTGTCTCTGAGCCAGAAAGAGAATTTTGTCTTTTGAAAGGATTTGGATTAAGCCTTTCTATGACAGAAGTTCTTTGAATAGACTGAGTGCCTAGTCTGTCCAGCACAGACTTACCATGTTGTTTTGATGTTGAGCACTCGTTGTCATAACCTATTGCCTTTACAAACATATTGTATTTCAGGTTCTGACTTTGTTTATTCTCTGAGGCTGACTTCTGAGACTCAATCAGTTGGCTATCCTCCTCAGAGTCTGTACTTGCTATCTCATCATCAGCTACATAAGCTGCTATTTGATAGTCACCTCCAAGTATAGCCTTTACCTATTTAGGTATCTGTTGGTTTATGCACTTTTCAGCAAGCTTTGATGACTTACACCAAGACTCAGTGGCCTTTTGAAGTTGGTCAGCTTTATCTTTAGCTTCCTGAAGTTCTTCACTAAGAAGTTGATTAATGTGCCTCTGACACTCCAGATCACATTGTGCTTTCTTACCAACATCTATGAGAGATTTATTTTCCTTAATCTCATCCTTCAGTTTTGCTATTTCAGCTTTGAGGTCATTTTGAGACTTAAGGCTGGTCTTGAAATCATTTAACAAATAATAAAAAACAAGACCTTTCTCCTCATCTGTATAAGAGTAGAAATGACTGACCTTGTACATGGTAGCAGGATCCCAATCACTTAGCTTGCTGTTTTCCTCAGCTTCCTTCATGTCAGCTTTAAAGATTGATTCGGACTGACCATAATCAACCTCATCTAATTCTAACTCTTCATCTTCTTGAGCCATAAGACATACATCATCATCTGAGGTGGATGATTCTGTATCCCAGGTTTCAGCATATAATCCTTTTGCACTGGTTTTCTCTTCTGGCTTTCCTTTCTTGAGCTGAGTATATTTCTTCTTGTATTTTTCAGCTCTGTAAGCATTCTTATCAACAACTGATGTTGATTCCACCTTCTTCGATCTGCACTCAGCAGCAATATGTCCCTTCTTCTGACAGTTGAAGCACACGGCATTCTTGGGATCAAAGGAACTCTTCCCTTTGCCCCTGTCAGATCTTCCTCTTCCCCGTTGAACTTTTCTCAAACGTCTGGCTAGCATGGCCATCTGCTAAGTGATAGTCTGAACATCATCAGTATCACTTGAGTCTGAGTCTGAGTGGTCAGCTTGAGATTCTGACTCAGTCTCAGATTCAACAACCAAAGCTTTGGAACTTTTCTTCTTTTTCTGTGCAACCAATGCAATATCAGATTTATCCAAAGACTCCTTGAGTTGTTGTTGAGAAGCTCTTTTGTGTTCAGTGATATGTTCATGATTCAACAGAAACCCATAAATAGACTGTAGGTTATACATGTTTAGTGTTCCTCCAGCCCTCAGTGCTGTAGTTACTTCATTGAACCTTTCTGGTAACACATCCAGAAATTTTAGCACGAGCTCAGCTTCATCTTTCTTCACACACACACTTAGTAGGTCATTTATCAAGCAGTGAAACCTTGTGAACAAATCTGCCAAGGCTTCATTCTTCTTTGAAAAGAAGTTTTCATAAGATTTATTCAAGTGATTCTTCTTTTGCTGCTTGACCAGACTGTGTCCTCATAAGTGACACTCAGCGTATCCCAGATATCCTTCGCAGATTGACACCCAGTCACAGTGCACAAGATTTCATTAGTTAGAGAATTCGCTAGAACACTCTTTGCCTTGTCATCCAGATTAAAGAGTTTCCAGTCTTCATCAGTCCAGGATGCAGTAGGCTTTCTTGTTTCCTTTTCAACCCTGCCAGGAGACGTATCACTGATAGTAGAAGGAATCTTGGGGATGATTGGTCCTTTAGTGATGAAATCCGACATACGGTTTTCAATAGACTTGAGAAAGAGCATGGCTCTGAACTTCCACATAGGATAGTCAGATCCATCAAATATGGGACATCCTTTAGCAGAAATCTGAGGAAAGTTTGATGGAGTATTGCTTGTCAACATTTTAATCTTTTCTCAGAATCTTGAACTATTCAACTGATGAAATCGTTCAGCCTGCTCTGATACCAGTTGTTGGTCCCTTGGTGAGAAGAACAACAAGCAACAGTGTGTAGAAGGGGGGTTGAATACACTTTCTGCGGAAATTGAACAAATCAAAGAAAAGTGTTACACACAGTAAATCAAACCACAATCAATCAAATGCTTTTATTAATATGAAGATAATTACAATGCTTTGAATAAGAAGATGATTACAATGACTATCAAGTAAGCAACTCTTGATATATAATCACCTAATATAAATCTCTTAATCTCTCAAACTTAGCTATCTATAATCAACTTATGATTATAGATACTGACGACTCTCTAAATAGGATTTACACAGATTGAATCAACACATGATTACTTACCAATATCACAACTGATGTGATAATTTGAACACACGAACAACTTGGCAATCTGTGGATTTCTTGATCACGTTGAACTTACAAACGATGATTCAAGAATCGTAACACATACGGTGAGGTGAGGTTTTCTGGCTTGAACTTGCAGTATCGCAGTTATCAAAGTCGTACCTCTAAACTTATCTGGAGATAAGTATTTATAATCCTATTCTACGGTTTCTAACAAACTGGACTAAACATAATTTGCTAACTAACTACCGGATGACTCGGAATCTTGAATCTTGAATCTTCTTATCTTGAGTCTTCAATCTTCAGTCTTGATTCTGGAGTCTTCTTATCCGTTCCGTAGATATAGAGAGAAATAAAGATGAATTTAAACATATTTAAATTATCTTTAAACTGACTTCTTTCTTCGGGCTGAGTTACTCAGCTTGAAACTCATCAAGCTGAGTTCTTCAAGAACAAACCCGAATACATACATGAAGTAACACGTATATTGATAAACTCATCCTTAGAAGTCTAACTAAAACATATTTAGCAATTCTGTCGAGCTGACTATGTTTTTGAGCTGAGTCACTCAGCTTGAAACACATCAAGCTGAATACTCGATATATACCTTATGTGACATACACAGATTATCAGACACATTAATAATCTAACTAAGGTATAGTATAAACTGGTCGAACATATGCTCAGCTTATACTCAGTCTGAATCACTATAAGTGTTCAGTCCGACTAAGCTTCATAATTCTGTTTAAGTTGTATGTAGAACTCATCTTACAAACTTAACTTTGTCTCATCAAATCTAAACTGATGAGATCATTTTCCCAACAAAATCCTCATAAGACGCACATTAAAGTCTTTAAAAGAAAGTACAAAGATGATCGAGGCCAAGTTGGCAAATGTAAATGTTATATTTGTGGAAGAGAAGGACATTTTGCTAGAAATTGCAAAGTCAAACAGGAAATATGGCGAGAAGGGCTGTCGTTGACAATTTAGATCTCAAAGAAAACTGGGACATAGTGTCAGTAGATGCAAGTGATCAAGATACTGTATACAGTATCTCTGAAGGGGAAGGGGGAGCTACATTCTCAAACATTGGTGCAATGGTTGAGGAATCCCCTTTAGAAGAAAACGCATTTGTTATAACACAAGACGAGACTGAAGAAACATGTTTCATGTTCCACCCATAAAGTCAAGAAGATATTCACAGAAGAGTCCAAGAGGCAGGACCATGGAGGCCAAACAAAGAGCTCCCTGAGCAAAGCAAGAATTGTGAGCATAAATGGCAAGAGAATGAAATAAAAAATTTCACTTTCTGTCATTTTTGTGGAATTGCCACCATATATATGTCCAGAATACATTGCCCAAAATGCAAAGTCACTGCATTTGCTCTTTGTGCACCACATTACCTTGGAAGAACGGTATCGGTGAAAAGGCACAAGGAACCAGAAGTCACAGAGCAGAAGGACTTTCTCTTAAAAATGTATATACAGAAGGATAACGAATGGAGGCAAGCCATTAAAGATCAAGCCCAAGAGTCAGCTAAGTGGAAACTAAGAGAACAAGAGTTAAAAGGGCAACTTGAAAGTGAAAGACGAAAGGCTCAAGAAGAAAGGCAGACCCTAATGAAGGACTTAAATGAAATGCTGAAAATCACAGAGTCTATGAAGGCTCAAATCTCAGAGCTTCAACAAGAAAATGAATACTTACAAAGAAAAGTAAAAGAAAAGAAGGATGTTGAAGAAATGATTTCCCCCTTAGGAAATCAGCAGGTAAAGGCCTTAATTGAAGATGAAGTTCAAGTCACTATGAAGACCGAGAACAACACTGATGCGCCAAGGGTGAAAAGGATCAATAACTAACTCTATAATGTTGAGGTAGAATTTGATATACCCGGCATAAGGGTTATTCAAAGTGAAGGCAATCATTGATACTGGAGCAACATCATGATGTATCAGCAAATCAGCAATACCAAAAGAAGCGCTGGAAGAAATGTACAAGATTGTTTATTTCAATGGTATCAACTCAAGGCAGCCATCAAACCAAAATGTCAAATCAGGCAATTTCCGAATAGAAGGGAATAAGTTCCGAGTACCACTAGTATATGCACTGGACATGAAAACCGGTGATGGTATAGACATGCTTATCGGAACGAATTTCACAAGATCTATGAATGGAGGAATAAGGATATAGGGAGATGAAGTGACACTCTACAAGAAGGTAACAAGAATAAAGACAACCCCAACAAGAGAAATAGCAGCGCTAGCCATAGAAAAACTGGAGATCGATGAAGAATTTTATCAAGAATTGCAACAAAGGGTGTTCTTTTAAAAAGAAGACTCAGAAAAGCTAAAGGAAAGGTTCAAACCAATCCTGGCAAGATTAAAGGAACAAGGATATATTGGAGAAGCCCTTGAAGTACTGGAAGAAGAATGGTGAAACTTGTAAACTGGATATCATAAATCCTGATATCACAATACAGGATAAACCATTAAAGCATGTGACCACAACTTTAGAAGCATCATTCAGAAAGCATATAGATGCATTGCTTAAACTGGGAATGATCAGGCCACGTAACAGTAGACATCTAACCATGGCTATGATCGTCAATTCAGGAACAACTATTGATCCAGTCACTGGTAAAGAGACAAAAGGAAAGGAAAGAATGGTGTTCAACTACAAAACTCTAAATGATAACACCTACAAAGACCAGTACTCGCTTCCAGGAATCAACACACTCCTGAAAAGAATAGGGAATTCCAAAATCTTTTCAAAATTTGATCTCAAATCTGTTGGAGAATGCCCACTGACATACGTATGCCGGGTCACTGCCAATGATGTGCGGGCCTATTGGGTCATACACCTAACTTCTACCCAAATAGCCCTAAATGGAAACAGCCGGTCAAGATGGTCAAATTCCAGTTGACCTAGGCTTCACGACCGTGAAGGATGCTCCATGGGTCGTGAAGCATGGTGTCCCCACGAGTCCTTACACGAGCATTATGGCTCGTGGACCAGAGTGGCTTCATGGTCCTTCACGGACCGTGAAGGGGATCGTGAAGGATAAATGCACCACGGATACCTCTACGACTTGTAAAAACACGGCACGGGCCGTGCAGCTTTTAAGCTTCACGGGCCGTAACAGCCCGTGACAGGTCGTGAAGCACGGAATACTAAGTGGTACTTAATTCTCATTGGCTTGTTGATGTTGGTCCAATAGGAATTAAGAGCTTGGCCGGCTAAATAAGAATGAGGTCGGTTTTTGAGGTCTTTATAAGGCATTAGCCTTATAAGCCTTGGATCTTTTTGTCAAATTCTCCACTCATACACACTTAAGCTTCAAAGGTTGTTCTTGTGAGGTATTTTGTGTGTGTTTCCAGAAAATCAAGAGGGTATTAAAAGTGCATCAAGATCTTGGTGATTGTTGGTGACTTGCTTTGCTAGCACAAGGGTAAAGTTTTGGTGTATCACTTCGGTGGAAGATCTTGAGGGCTTCTTCTTCAAGAGTTTGATCATCCCAAGCATACACAACCTTTCCAGTAGCAAGAAGCTAAGGAGGAAGGTATAAATCTCTTACCTTTGTGTTGTTTCTTTTGGTTGCATGCATTGTCTTCAAGGTTTACCATTTATGGAGTTCATGAAAACTTTTGTTTTAAAATCCGTTTTATTTTCTTCCGTTGCGTTCTCGTGTTCATGATGAACTCCTACAGTGGTATCAGAGCCATCTTGATGCATTGCTTGCACCATTTTGGCCTGAAAATCATTTTTATGCAAAGCTGGACATTCTGTCCAGGAGGTCTTCACGGGCCGTGGACGTTTTATCTTCACGGGTCGTGAAGCCTACACGACTTCAGTGTGGGGTTGGGGTCGTGAAAAGGGTTTTTTAAAATTTTTCACGAGTCGTGAGACGCACTGGCTTCACAGGCCGTGAGAAGCCGTGAAGGTCAGTGGTCGTGAAGGACGTCTGGAAATTGTTTTTTGACCCGTTTTAAAAGAAAAACTTTATAAAAATGATTTGGCCAATATTCTGTTTTTTCCAGTAGGTTAACTTGGTCTTTTGACCATTTTAGAAAACCCCATAATATCCTAACTCACATATTTATATGTATCGGGCGGTTTTGGCATGATAACGCGCACGTGCATATACTTGTGTTGTGTATGTATGAATATGGATTTTCAAAGTGTTTGGAATTCCTAATACATACGTACAAGATTTATTCATTCGTGCCTTGAGTGTTTTAGGTAGTCTCGGAATAAATCTAGTTGGGATATTTTTTGACACGGTTTGGTGTGGCACACAGTGTTGTTTTGTGATGTTTGTTGTGGTTGTTTGTAAATCCGGTAACAATGAGCCCATTAGACCCTTGTGATGTGTTTTGGTTGGTTGTAATTATTTATTAATTCATTTGGTGGTTTATACCACATTTGGTTTGTAATAATTAATTAATTTATTCGGTTTGTAATATTTAACGGCTTGCTGCCGATTTCTTATTCTTTGTAATTGTTAGAATTAGCTTAGAATAGATTTCGTGGCTTGCACGCCATTTCCTTTTAAATTTGTAAAATTGTGAAAGGAGAACCGAATACAACCAAAGAAGAACCGGGAGGAGGTGTCTTTGCTCAAACTTGGATTCGGAGGTCAGAAGGAGACGCAATGGATCAAGTGGGAGGAGCACGCATCAAGTCATTCGGAATTAGTCCTTAGATGACTTAGTTTTGTCCGTTGGCTCACGGGCAAGACGCATAGGGTTGGCTCGTTAACGGATATGTTTACATGCATGGTTGTTTATTTATTTTGTTTTTCTTGCTTGGTTGTTTAGTTTCTTCGCAAGCTTGAAAATTTTTCAAAAATAAATTAAAACCAAGAGTTTTGAATTGGTTAACAAACCTCGCGCGCCACAACAAGAATTGGTTAAAATTTGTTTTAACCGGAGAAATCAAAACCCCGTTTTTCTCTAAAGTAAATCACACGCCGACAATAAGATGACACCACCCAAATCTAGTGAAACAAGATCGGTCGTCGAGCTTAGCCTAGATCGGTTTTGTGTAACTGTGTGGAAGGTGCATGTGGCAACTCGCAAGGTCGGTTGTCGAGCTTAGCCGAGCCGGCCATTGGGCTAGAGTACCACCGTGTATCTTGATGGTCGATTTACAATTCTAAGACTTAAAACGCCTTGGTAGTTGTCGTGCCCATACCGAGCTACCATGGTGGATTAATGAGGAATGGTGTGGAGGGATCAAACATTCCAAATGGGTGCTATGAGTACCTAGGATCCCGCAAGTGTCTAAGAGTTGCGATCGTGGATTGCAATCGGTAAAGTGTTTACCGGCCTAAGTAGCTCCATGAAGTGATCCGCGGCAAACCCGTCATGGATTGGGGTACTTTGAGGTTATTGGCCCTTGTTAATATAATTTGTTTTTATAAACAAGTAGGTAATTATTTAACAAGGATTATAATACGTCAAACTAACCAAACTTCGTATTCTGCTTGTAGAATGGCATCTACTAGCACCAACACCAACACCGCAAACATGTCGCTACGACCTTTCCTTGAGAAGGAGAAACTTCAAGGACCGAACTTTATGGACTGGTTTAGGACATTGAGAATTGTCCTACGCCACGAAATGAAGATGGAGGTCTTGGAGTCTCCTCTTCCGGATCCCCCTGCTACCAATGCAACGAGGGCTGTCCGAGACGCGTATGAAAAGCGCGTCAAGGACACTAATGACTTAACTTGCCTCATGCTTACGACCATGAGTCCCGAGTTGCAACGGCAATTCGAGACTGTGAGTGAGTATGACATGATAACGCAGCTAAAGGACATGTTCCAGATGCAAGCAAGGCAAGAGCTGTATGAATACGTCAAAGCCTTCGTTGGTTGCCGGATGCAGGAGTACGGCAACGTGAGTGAACATGTCCTTCGTATGAAGGGCTATGTGGATCAGTTGGAGAAGTTGGGGTTCCCGATGGGGAAGGAGTTGGTGGTTGAAATAATCCTCCAATCCTTGCCTCCATCCTATAGGCCCTTCATTGTGAATTTCCATATGCATAATATGGATAAGACCATAATGGAGCTTCATGGCATGTTGAAGACCGCCGAGTCTAACATGGCCAAGACGAAGCCATCTTCCTCCACCGCCATCCTTACGATCAATGAGGGTGGCAAGAAGCGGAAGCAACCCGCTTCGTCCTCCAAGGGAAAGGGTAAGGGGAAGGCCAAGGTGGCAACGCCAAAGCCTAACCCAACCCCGGAGGCGAAGGGGAAACAAGTGGCTGCCGCTGCCACCTCACCGGAAGAGGCAACCTGCTTCTTCTATGGGGAAAAGGGTCACTACCGGCGTAGTTGCCCCAAGTACACGGAGGAGCTCAAGAGATTGAGATCTAAAGGTGCCGCTGCCTCCGGTATGTATATGATTGAACTCCATAACACTTCTACTTCTAACGCCTGGGTTTTTGACAGCGGGTGTGGTACTCACATTTGTAATAATGTGCAGGTACTAACAAGAAGTAGGGACCTGGTAAGTGGAGAGCTGGATCTCATCATGGGAAACAAGGCGGTTGTCCCGGTTGAGAAGATAGGAAGTGTGGAGCTTGCCTTTCAATCCGGCTTATCTATTGTTTTATCTAATGTTTGTTATTCGCCCTGCGTGGCAAGAAACATTATTTCTCTATATGCATTGTACGACGATGGATTTGATTTTGAATTTAAAAATGGTTCTATTTTGTGTTATAAGAATGGTTCCTTTTATTTCAAAGCATCTCCATGTCATGGCATATATGAAACAAGCGTAAGCTTGAGAAACAATAGATCAATCATGAATGTTGATTCGGGATCCAAAAGTGTTTTGGATAAAATGTCTCTTTGGCATGGTCAGTTAGGCCACATAAACAAGAAGCGCATCGCCAAGCTCCAATCGGATGGGATCTTGGAAACATTTGATCACGGGTCTAATGAAGTATGCGAATCTTGTTTATTGGGCAAGATGACCAAAGCACCCTTCACCGGTGAATGTGAGAGGGCGAAAGACTTGTTGGATATCGTTCACACTGATGTGTGTGGTCCGTTCAAGCATGCCACTAGAGACCACTCCCGCTACTTCGTTACCTTTATTGATGATTATAGTCGATATGGGTATGTCTACTTGGTGAGACAAAATTCCGAAACCTTTGAGGTGTTTAGGACTTATCAAAACGAAGTAGAAAATCAACTTGGGAAAAGGATTAAGATGCTTAGATCCGATAGAGGTGGAGAGTATCTTAGTTCCGAATTCCGAGACCATCTTAGAAATTGTGGGATTGTCTCGCAATTAACACCTCCTAGAACGCCTCAATTAAATGGTGTTGCTGAGAGGAGGAACCGAACATTGTTAGATATGGTTCGGTCTATGATGTGTCACACGGAAGTTCCCATTACATTTTGGGGTTATGCTTTCGAAACGGCTGGTAGGATCCTTAACCTCGTACCAACAAAGAAGGTTAAGAGAACACCGTATGAAATGTGGCATGGAAAGGTTCCATCCATTTCATATTTAAAGGTCTGGGGATGTCCTGCCTACGTGAGACGTGAAGTGGAGGACAAGTTGGAGCCCAGGGCCGAAAGGTGTTTCTTCTTTGGTTATCCTGCTAGTTCTATTGGATATTTGTTTTACAAACCTTCGGAGAACAAGGTATTTGTTGCTTGAAGGGCGGTCTTCCTAGAAAGGGAGCTGGTATCCAAGAGGGCTAGTGGGAGCAAGGTTGATCTCGAAGACATTCGAGAGCCTACCAATGTAGAACCTAATGTTGGAACTAGCTCACAACCGGCAACGGTTGAGTCTCAGCATGATGATGCTGGAGATAATGATGTAGATCCGTTACCTCTAAGGAGATCTGGTAGAAGTCGGCATGAGCCAGAGAGATATGGTTTTAACATATCTGAAGGCACCGACATGGTAGTTGTTTATGATGAACCTACCAAATACCAGGACGCTGTGGTGGGCCCTGAGTCTGCCAAGTGGAAAGAGGCAATGGAATCCGAGATTAAATCTATGGCCGATAACCAGGTTTGGGACTTGGTAGATCCTGTACCGGGGTGTAAGCCCGTCGGGTGCAAGTGGGTCTTCAAGAAGAAGATCGGCGTAGATGGCGAGGTAGACACCTTAAAAGCCCGACTGGTAGCTAAGGGTTTCACACAAACTCATGGTGTAGACTATGAGGAAACCTTTTCTCCGGTGGCTATGTTGAAGTCTATCTGGATACTCATGGCCATTGCCGCATTTCATGATTATGAAATATGCCAAATGGACGTCAAAACCGCGTTCCTTAATGGAACACTGTCAGAGGAAGTGTATATGACACAGCCTGAAGGTTTTGTACATCCTGAGTTCCCGGATAAAGTCTGCTAGCTTAAGAAGTCCATTTATGGGCTTAAGCAAGCCTCTCAGAGCTGGAACTTGTGCTTTGATGAGAAGGTCAAAGAGTTTGGCTTCTCTAAAAGCAAGGATGAGCCATGCGTATACATCAAGGCTAGTGGGAGCATAGTTGTATTTCTGGTCCTATATGTAGATGATATTCTGCTAATTGGGAATGACGTCCCAACTTTGCAAGGTGTGAAAGCCTGGCTAGGGAGTTGTTTCTCAATGAAGGATCTGGGAGATGCAGCTTATATTCTTGGGATTAAAATCTATAGAGATAGATCCCGCAGGTTGATAGGCTTGAGCCAAAGTACATATATTGACAAGGTCCTAAAGAGGTTTAGGATGGAGGACTCCAAGAAGGGGTTCATACCTATGTCACATGGTTTGGTATTAAGTAAGACTCAATGCCCGAGTTCCCCTGAGGAACGGGAAGTAATGAGGCGAGTACCTTATGCTTCAGCAACAGGCTCCATCATGTACGCCATGCTGTGTACTAGGCCCGATGTCTCTTGTGCATTAAGTATGACAAGTAGATATCAAGCCAACCCTGGTGAGGCACATTAGATAGCGGTGAAGAACATTCTCAAGTATCTTCGGAGGACTAAAGAGATGTTCTTAGTATATGGTGGGGAAGAGGAGCTGAGGGTAACTGGTTACTCTGACGCCAGCTTCCAAACCGACAGGGATGACTGCCCATCTCAATCGGGGTTCGTGTTCCTATTAAACGGTGGTGCTATCTCCTAGAGAAGCTCCAAACAAGACACGGTGGCTGATTCCATGACCGAGTCTGAGTACATTGCGGCAAGTGAAGCTGCAAAGGAGGCTGTATGGATGAGGAAATTCATCCTTGATCTGGGAGTGGTTCTTAGCATTTCCGACCCTGTTGAGGTTTTCTGTGACAACGAGGGTGCGGTTGCGTTAGCAAAGGAACCTAGATCTCACCGACGCACGAGACATATTCCGTAGAAATATCATTATATCCGGGACGTGGTCGAGAGTGGAGATATTGTCATCAGCAGAGTACACACGGATAGCAACGTAGCGGATCCGTTTACTAAACCGTTATCGCAAGCAAAGCACTACGCCCACACCCGTGCTATTGGTATTAGATTTGCTAGCGATTTGGTTTGAGTTTGTATCTTGTATTGTTTGGTTATTGTATTTGATGTATTCACCTTTTGGGAACATTGAGCAGTATTGTATTTATTGTACTTATCGATTATTAAATGGAGATTTGATAATGCGCATGTTGCGGATATTACTTTAAATCTTTACTGTGTTCCAACTTAGCATGTTTTATTCTTCCCTGAATGCTTTACATTCTAAATATCCACAGTCAGTCATTCTTCATGGGAAGGAAGTCTGAAAGAAGACTGAGGGAAGTGATTGGTCATGTGTCCAATGGTGATTGGGACACGAGGACGCAATACTTCGCCTGTACTTGAAAGGGGTTTCAAGTGACTGGACGACCCACACCTGACTCCACTTTGTGGTACTAGTCATGAGTGGATCAGGATGATAATATCATTTCATCCTCAGACTGGAGATGCATGTGTCTGCATCACTTTGTTTTGCTTTGTTCTAACTGTTTTCAAACGCAGTCCGTAACTGGCTGTTATAAATGGAGCAGTTGGGCAAAGTAGGATCACTGTGGTGGGCAATGTAGTCAAAGGAATTTGTTCCTCTGTTTAGAGAGATATCCCTGGGCCCCTCGATGATTGGGCGCTGACACCAAAATGCATGGCCGTACTCGAGTGTGCAATGATTTGAGTAATCGATTGCAACTTGTATATTTCGGTCACCACCAATCTCGATCGAGAAACATAATCGTGAAGGACTGAGAATGACTTAGTACCATGTCTCGCCTTCACATGGATATCGTGAACAAAGGGATGATTGATCACTTATCTATAGGACCATCTCAAACCTGTTAGGTTGTGATTTGGTGCTAGTCAGGGATGACATGCCTCGTACAGACTTGGGGGCAGAGATGTCTTGCTAGAGGCCGCTCTCTGTCGGTGATGCTTTAGGATACGGTGTGTCATGTGCAAGTGGGAGTCTGTTAGAGAATTCCCACTGACACACGTATGCCGGGTCACTGCCAATGATGTGCGGGCCTATTGGGTCATACACCTAACTTCTACCCAAATAGCCCTAAATGGAAACAGCCGGTCAAGATGGTCAAATTCCAGTTGACCTAGGCTTCACGACCGTGAAGGATGCTCCACGGGTCGTGAAGCAAGGTGTCCCCACGAGTCCTTACACGAGCATTATGGCTCGTGGACCAGAGTGGCTTCACGGTCCTTCACGAACCGTGAAGGGGATCGTGAAGGATAAATGCGCCACGGATACCTCTCCGACTTGTAAAAACACGGCACGGGCCGTGGAGCTTTTAAGCTTCACGGGCCGTAACAGCCCGTGAGAGGTCGTGAAGCACGGAATACTAAGTGGCACTTGATTCTCATTGGCTTGTTGATGTTGGTCCAATAGGAATTAAGAGCTTGGCCGGCTAAATGAGAATGAGGTCGGTTTTTGAGGTCTTTATAAGGCATTAGCCTTATAAGCCTTGGATCCTTTTGTCAAATTCTCCTCTCATACACACTTAAGCTTCAAAGGTTGTTCTTGTGAGGTATTTTGGGTGTGTTTCCAGAAAATCAAGAGGGTATTACAAGTGCATCAAGATCTTGGTGATTGTTGGTGACTTGCTTTGCTAGCACAAGGGTAAAGTTTTGGTGTATCACTTCGGTGGAAGATCTTGAGGGCTTCTTCTTCAAGAGTTTGATCATCCCAAGCATACACAACCTTTCCAGTAGCAAGGAGCTAAGGAGGAAAGTATAAATCTCTTACCTTTGTGTTGTTTCTTTTGGTTGCATGCATTGTCTTCAAGCTTTACCATTTATGGAGTTCATGGAAACTTTTGTTTTAAAATCCGTTTTATTTGCTTCCGTTGCGTTCTCGTGTTCATGATGAACTCCTACAAAATCAGGGTTCCATCAAGTAGCTATGGTAGAAGAATCAATACCCTGGACAACATTCCTAGTACCAGGGGGACTTTATGAATGGCTTTTAATGCCCTTTGGGCTTAAAAATGCACCGACAGTCTTTCAGAGAAAAATGGATAAGTGCTTTAGAGGCATTGAGGAGTTCATTGCAGTCTACATAGATGACATCCTTGTATTCTCAGAAAATGATCAGGATCATGAAAAGCACTTGAAAATAATGCTGAACATCTGTCAAGAAAAAGGGCTAATTCTCTCCCCAACCAAGATGAAAGTAGCAGCACCTAAAATTGAATTCTTGGGAGCTATAATTGGGGAAAGTAAAATAAAGTTGCAGCCACATATCATCAAGAAAATATGTGACTTCGATGAGGAAAAGCTTAAAACAAAGGCAGACCTAAGGTCATTCTTAGGAATACTAAACTATGCAAGGAATTACATTCCAAAGCTAAGTTTACTGCTCGCCCCCCTTTATGAGAAAACAAATCCTCATAGAGACAAAAGAATGAAGCCCTCTGATTATGATATAGTCAGAACAATCAAACAAAAGGTGCAAAGGTTACCAGACTTGCAAATACCCCCATAAGAAGCTTATATTATCATTGAAACTGATGGATGCCTGGAAGGATGGGGGAGGAGTTTGCAAATGGAAGAAGAAAAAGGAAGATCCTAAGAAGGATGAGAAAGTATGTGCTTACGCCAGTGGAAAGTTCAAAGTCATGCAATCAACGATCGATGCGGAAATTAACGCATGCATCAATTCCTTGGAAAAGCTAAAAATATACTACCTAGACAAGAAGGAAATAACCTTGAGAACAGATTGCCAAGCAATCATTAGTTTTTATAATAAAACTAATAGTAACAAAGCATCTAGGGTTAGATGGCTAAAGTTTTCAGATATTATTACCGGTACAGGGTTAAAAATAAACATAGAGCACATTGATGGGAGACAAAATGTGCTAGCCGATTCCCTTTCACGTCTAGTAAACCTTTGTTTTGCAGGATTTACAGAACAAGTTCAAGCAAGAGAAGTCATGATGAAGAGTCTTCAAATTACGGAGGAACTATTAGAAGAGATTGCGCAGTCAAAGAACGTGGAGAATGGATATGAACAAATAACCCAGATTTCCGGCCTCTGCCAAAGATTTATAATGGACCATTCGCTTTCCAACAACCAGGAGCCTTGTATAGGCACTATCAAATCAAAGCCAACACAACTCCAATATCAATGGCAGAATCGAGTGCCTATACAGGAGTCACACAACAACTGGAACGAACAGCAGCAGAAGAAGCTATCACAGCATTACGAAACCTCCATGCCATTTTAGACTTCAAAGCCCAATTATGTATCTCAAAGGCAACAAGATACAATCACTGGGGTGATCTTTGGCCCGAAGTCAAAAGACAAAATAAAGAAATACGAAGAATTCTTATTGAGCTCGAAACATTATGCAATGATGTGGGCCGAGTCCAAATCTAGCAAACCCAATAAACAAGCCCAGCTTTCAGAAGATTTCCCAGTAAACGTGTGTAATAAAACCCAAGCCCATTGCGATGGTACTGAAGTGATCTATGACCGTTCTATGGAGTTGTATATATTTGACATCTTCATGCTCCACATACGATTCTACATACGGAAGGCAATGAAAACAATAACTCCAAGGTCTGTATAATGTTTCTTTAATCTTGGTGCTTTGATAATTGTTGTTCGGGGATTGATTTGAATGCGGTTGTATGAAGTAAGTTTAAGCCCTAATTTGATTTCCAGCTTTTTGTTTTTGGATTTAGGATTTAGAAGATATGAAGAAGAAACTTGTAAGTTGATCCACTTCAGCTCCGATAAATGGATTGCATGAGATTTACTGTTCGAGTCTTGAAATTTAACACGGGATGCTTGAAAGTACATCCTGTATTATTTGTGTCTAACCTGGCCTTGTGCAAGAAGCCCCTCTTGTGAACTTGCCAAAGTGAGAGTGACTTTTGCAGACATGTACATATATTTGGCTTCATTTTTGTTCCAGATCAATTGTTAAATCTGATTGTAATATATCGTTGTGTTAATATGTCACAAATAAATGACACATTTAATTTTGTTACACTTGCTGCTGTCTCCTTGATTATTAGTACTTCACAAGTCGTACTGTCTTCCGGTAGGATGATGAATTTGGGGATTTTATGAATCCTTGATGGGGCGTGCAGAATGATGAATTTTGTGTAGCAGCTGATACCTCAATTTTCTTTCCGGAACAATTTAAACCCCAACATCCCACATACAAACACCCAAAGGTAAATGAAGCAATACTCTTTTCAATTCAAGTGTTGTAAGTTTTGTACAAAGATTGATAATCAATTTAATAGAAACCAAGGCTATGGAGTTGGAGACTTGAAGAGTTTTGAATGGTTAAAGAAATTACCTGCTTGGCAAGGTTGTAGGCACGGTCAGGGGAATTGAGAATTTTATAATAGAAGTGTGTGTGTGTATATATATATATATATATATATATTTATAAATACATATATGATATATATATATATATATATTCTCATACTTTTTTCCTACTTCATTCTACTACTTATTATAAGATGACATGTGAATAATTCTCCTTTTTCATCTTCATTGATTTTGAACTTTTAACACTTATATTAATCTTATGAGTAAAAAAGATTACTAGATTAGTAAGTGGACACATCACCTCTTTTAAGTTATTAATTCTATGATGGATCAAACGAGTAGCCAAGATTTTTGGATAATTATGAGAAACCAAGATAATACAACAGTTAGAAATGAATCTATGTAATGATCACATAATATAGCAAAATTGAAGTAGATAAAATAATAAGGATTATCCACCTGAGCAGATTTGTAAGCTAAAGTGCTCTCAGCAGCTTCCTTCCTGTCAGCTCCAGTCTTAAATTTAACCAGGTATCTATAGTAATCACCTTTCATCTTCAAGTACAAGATCTTTGACTCAGCAGAGGAGGCAGAGGGAACCAGATGCGATTCTAAAAGGCCTAATATACCATCACATATTTTGCTTAGTTCAGTCTCATTTGTAGCCCTATAGTCCTTGATTAGCTTAACACGATCTTCATTTCCATGACTCTCTTCCTTTTGCTCAATGGAAGATATGATCCTCCATGATGCCCTCCTGGCTCCAATCAAATGTTCCATGTAAGTCACTTAATTATAACCAGTTATGAAAATTTTGCAATAACAGAATAATATTGAAACTTCAGAGGTTTTGGAGTTGAAAGATAGTTTGAGCAATATTAGTGGAACGATGTTGAAACTTGATTACTATTAAATGATTTTCACCCTTTATATCTTTGTAACTTTACCTTTTATGACAAGAAACGATCTCATCATCTCATAAATACATGAATCATGGAGGAATGTAGAGTTTATCAGCAATGCATGATAAGGGTCCTACAAAATAGAGCATGAATGCGTGCATGTATCGTGGTGGAGGTAGGGCTGCTAGAATACCTCGAAGAGCTCCTCCCGATAACCAAGTCCAATGGTTAGTAAATTAATTTGAATCATGTTCTTTGTGCTATGTACCGGATCTAAACGATTCTTCATTTTTTCTACATATTACCGGATAACATTATACTTTATCTCATAAAACGCTTTTTTAACAGACCTTAACTTAGTTTATGTGTTTCTTTTTATTGCCTCCAGGGTGTTTGATGAAATTCTCAAGTGAAAAAGAACTCAAAGTTGATAACTTTATTGCTGATAGGTGGTAACTACTTGTTGACTATTAACCCAAACTATTAATGTATTGGTTGATTGTTGCTATTAAGTGAGGTGGTTAATGGTTAGCTACTAATGAGGTGGTTGATAGTTGTCATTAGTGAGGTTGTTGATGGTTGCCATCAATGTGGTGGTTAGTGGTTTATCTCTAGTGCTTATATATATGATGTAATATGTAATAAGCAGAGGGTGTAGAGAGAAGAGTAGAAGAGAAGAAAAGTGAGAGTGTGTGTAAACTTTTCTTGTGTGTTGAAACTCTTAGTGAGAGAAATTCAGTGAGAGTCAAGAGTGTTGAGAGAGAGTGTGTCTCCATTCTTGTAATATGAATTTCTAAGTTATATTCGTGGTAGTGGATTAGGCTCATTGAGTCAAACCAAGTAATTCGTGTGTCGTGTTTCTATATTATTATTGACTACTCTAGTTATTGATTTCTTGGTAGTGGTGGTCGATCCTATCAATTGGTATCAGAGCTGAGGCTCGTGAAGAAGAAATCATTCAACTTGGAGGAATCAATACGAGAGAAATAGAAAATACATTTTTCTGTTCGTCATGCTCTGCGCAGCCGTGGGAGATTGGATGCTGCGGCTTCGTTAACCGTTGGATCATTGTGATTTTTGAACTGTAGGTTTCTAAGTCATAGACGAACGATCTGACTGGAGAAGATCTTGATCGGAGCTTTCGTGGAAGAGATATACAGAGACGAAGTTGCTGCCAAATTTTTCGTCAGTTTTTGGAGCAGCTGTGATAAAGTTGTTGCTGTACGTTCATTCACCGTTGGATCGTTACGATTTTGGACAGGGGGTTCCATACGTATAATTTCACATTCTGAACGGTCAGGATCGTAATTGGACGTTCGTGCAAGGAGATAAAGGCTGTAGAAGTTTCTGCTGCTGGTGGGTTTTTATTTCTGGAGCAATTTTTGTTGGTTTTATTGTTCTAGAGATATTTTGTTGCGGATAGTTGTCAAGTAAAGATGACTAGTGATGGGTCAAAATTCTCGATCCCAATATTCGATGGGAAGATGGATTTCACGGTGTGGAAGATGACTCTTGAAGATGTGTTGGTACAACAAGGTATTGATGAGGCTTTACAAGAGACACAACCAAAGGAGATAAAAGATGATGTTTGGAAGTCGATGCAGAAGAAGGCTTCGAGTACAATCAGGTTGGCACTTGCTCCAGAGATTAAATATAGTGTTTTGAAGGAGAACACGCCGAAGGGTATATGGGATAAGCTCTCGAGTATTTATGCTTCAAAGTCGTTGACGAATCTGCTATTTTTGAAGATGGATTTGTACTCACTAAAACTGGATGAAGGAGGTAATCTGCATGATCACATTAATATTTTTAATCAGTTGATTTGTCGGTTGTCTAATGTAGATGAAGTGATGAAAGATGAAGAGCAAGCCTTGTTGATACTGTCATCATTGCCGAAATCCTATAAGTCGTTTGTTCAGACTATGTTGGAAGGGAGGACCACTTTGACACTTGAGGATGTGCTTAAAGCTTTACGGGATAATGAAAGAATGACTCAAAGTGATAGTTTCTCGGGCGGTGAGAAATTATTAGTTGCGGTAGATTCCAATAGAGGAAGAAGCTTTAACCGTGGTAGCTCAAGAGGGCATTCAAAGTCTCGATTTAGAGGAGATCGAGATATGAGTACTGTAGAATGCTACTATTGTGGGGAGAAAGGTCATATGCAGATTCGTTGCCCAAAATTTCGTGAAGACTTGAAGAGTTTACGAGATTCAAAAGGAAAGAAGATTGTTGATGACGAAGGGGCAAACGTGGTTGATAGCTGTGACAGTGAGTTTATGTTGGCAGAAAGTTCGAGTGGGGGAATCTTGAAAGATGAAAAACCAAAGTGGGTGTTTGATAATGCTGCTTCAGCTCACATTTGTAATGATCGAGCAATGTTTGATACATTTAACGGGAACGGGCAGTTTGGTGATATCAAAGTGGGTAACAACGAGAAGATGAAAATTGAAGGTGTCGGAAGTGTACGCTTCAAGCTTCATGATGGAGTTGTAAAGACCGCTTTGAATGTAAAGTATGTTCCGGGTGCGTCGGCAAATATACTTTCACTTGGAGTTTTGACATCCCGTGGGTACCGTTATGTTGGAAGAAGAAACACTTGTAAAGTGTACATGAGAGATAGACTAGTTCTTCGAGGATGGAGAAATTCGAAGAATTTGTGTTATCTAGATGGTGAATCCTTATTAGGGAGGACGTGCTTTGAGGGCAAGAAGGAAAAGAAGACCGAGAGAAGGGTGCATTTCTCAGATAAAAACACTTACATTAAGGATTTTGGGTTAAGGGAGGATTTGTTGACTATTAACCCAAACTATTAATGTATTGGTTGATGGTTGCTATTAAGTGAGGTGGTTAATGGTTAGCTAATAATGAGGTGGTTGATAGTTGCCATTAGTGAGGTTGTTGATGGTTGCCATCAATGTGGTGGTTAGTGGTTTATCTCTAGTGCTTATATATATGATGTAATATGTAATAAGCAGAGGGTGTAGAGAGAAGAGTAGAAGAGAAGAAAAGTGAGAGTGTGTGTAAACTTTTCTTGTATGTTGAAACTCTTTGTGAGAGAAATTCAGTGAGAGTCAAGAGTGTTGAGAGAGAGAGAGTGTCTCCATTCTTGTAATATGAATTTCTAAGTTATATTCGTGGTAGTGGATTAGGCTCATTGAGCCGAACCAAGTAATTCGTGTGTCGTGTTTCTATATTATTATTGACTACTCTAGTTATTGATTTCTTGGTAGTGGTGGTCGATCCTATCACTACTGATACCCGGTGTTGGCAGAAAGTTAAAAAAAAAAGCACTCCTGCTAATGCATTGGCTGACAAAGAAATTCAACTAATTCACCCAAGGTAAATTTGTTAGTGTTGTGCTTAGACAGTAAGTTATAAGTAACTTATAATTCAGTTTATGATTTGATTTGGGCAGATATTTTCAGTTTATTTCGATGACTTGATCTCAAGTGATGCTGCAAATTTGGGTCATCATACATACGTCCAGTTTCATTGTAGCGAACACCTATGATAATCCATTTACATGGTTTTTATGGTGTTTTCTCTTTACTAAGACTTTTTATTTACTGTGATCACGACAAACATGGTGTCAAACTTTACATATCTTATTCAAGTTTTGACTAACTAGCATTTTCTACGTTGGTATTGCTTCAACAAACAACATTACTATTTCACCAATTATAGAACATACCTGTACTTCCTTGCTACACACTTTAATCCTTCAACTGTTACGTCATTAGCGATGTTGAATATTTCGCACTCCTTATATTACCTGTTGTCTAACCATATTCTTATCAGTCCCATCTACACCTTCCACAAATATACCTGTAATCCTCCACAAATAGTCACAATTGGGTTAATTGTTCTAGAATGAGATCTTGCCTGCACTGTCATTATTTCTTGGATTCTTTACCACTTAAAAATCTATTTTTGGCCCATCATGGTGCATTCTTCTTCAAGTAATCAGATAACCTTTTATTTTAGTAGTGTTCTTTCCTGCATTAAATGGCAACCAACATCATCACTTCTTTGGAACAACCCCAACTCGCCCATTATTACACATTTTATCCTCACAGTATGTCTATGTAACTATTTATGCAATATTAGAACTAATAATCTAGCAGAAAGCTTATGCAAAGCTTATACAGACACTAAAATGAAAAAAAAAAACATTCATCACACCATCCAAGTTCCAAGAACTTAAAAGGAGCATCTTTTACTTTAATTGAGATTAATCTTGAATTCTTCATTGTGAACTATGATTAAATCTACTGGTTATAATATAGAATCGTATCAGTTTCTTGATTTATTGTTTTGCTTTTAAGAAGAAAGATTAAATTTTATTGTTTTCCTATCAATGACCATGTCTCATACTAAGGATTTATTTTAATATTAAAGGTTTTACTTTGGGGTTTATTTTGACATGTTGTATGCCTAATCGAGTGTTAGACATTGTGGTGTGGTGTGTTTACTTCCGTTGTTTAAATCATGATTTTTGTTTTTTTGCAGGAAATTGCTGATTGTTAAGAGAATATTAGTTGAATTACGTGGATTTCAGCTCTGTAACTACCAATTATGTTTTATCAGAATATCTCTATATCAACTTTTGAATTCTGATTATATAGCAAAGTAACGGAGTAAAGCAGAGTAAACTATAGGCATACCTTGCTGTTCCATTATAATGAGAGAAATGCACAAGATCTGGTATGAGTTTTCTGATCATACCTTTCTTATGTTTTACTTATATATTATGAAAATCTGATTCAAGCATATCTTATCTCAAAACAGTCAAAAGGACAAAACCAAAAAGTTAAGCTTAAAAGAAAAACGAGTCAAACAAGTATGAAAGCTACCAATAGTATTTTTGTAATAACCTTGTGTGTTGTTGTTTCCACGGATACAGTTTATAGTTTCTATTTATATCTATAGTTTCTAAAACTATAGATTTTTGTTTCCGTATATCATATATTTGTAAAGGCTACGGGATAGGTAAAACTCATCATTCCTTAATCATATTTTGTTTATATACTCTTTCCAGCTAAAGAAAAGAACAAGAACTGTTTTATCTTCCTATGTTATTATGGTGTTCGATTTTTAAGTTAAAATGCATGATTGCTCTATGTTGTCATGTTTTTAGGGTCTGGATTCACGATTTGGTGATAATTATCTTTAAGTTTTATACAAAATTTTGCGTATCAAACACACAGATATCTCATGGATTTTAGATTTCATGAACTGATCAGTTTTCATTTTTGATATTGAACTATCTAAAATCTAAATCTTTGTTTTCGGATTAGAATCCTACATTTACTTTCACTAACGAGTTGTTTGATGCTTTCGGAGTGAAGGTATGCCTTGTGGCAAACTCTATTTTGTGTCGATAACTCGTATGGATCATAAGAGTTGTTTGGTGTTTGTCTTAATGTAGAACCAAATGGTTTATCAATTATTTGTGTAGGTTAATTAACAAGCTTAAGTTACTATTTCAAGCCAGTTAAGTTATGGTTAAATTCCAAGGCAAGAATGTATATCTTTTGAGGTCATTGCCATACGGTATGCCTCTTTTACTCCTATTTTTATATGCTATAAACTTATTTGAAGAAAACCCCGGTAATTATAGCCCATGGGATCTACGACAAAAGATGATGAACGTAATATAGAAGCAATGTTCTTCAAGTGACCCAACTGGCTTAGTGTGATTATGTTTGATATTAAAGCTTTGCATCTTGAGGCTTTTAGGATTTATAATAATGAAACTTTATATCCAATGATAGCAGATTTTAATATGTTTGTAGATATAAAATAATAAGATTGTAATTTTTTCTATCATAACTATTATGTCTTTTAAGATTTGCTACTTTTGGATTATGTGGAGTACCAATAACCCTTCATGGAACTTTGTTCGTCGTTTAATTTACTCAAGCCTACGCAACTTCTCTAAATATGGACATATAGTTATTGAAGTTATTTCCTCATAGCTAAAGCCATTTCCTCATCTTATATTGTATACATTAAAACAAGTTCTCAATCATGATTACTTGAGACCATTAGCATTGTTACGCATTGTTGGAAAATTGGTGCATATTAAAGAGGTACTATACTTGTATTTAAAGCTAAAACACATGTTTATAAAATTGTGAATTTGAAAAGTATACTTCTATTTAGAGTTGCAAAGCTAAGGAGCATATATACTTGGTCTATTATGTTTTATGACGTCATACTTTCTATTATATTTGAATTGATTACTACTGATTCATAATCTATTTCTTGCTGCTTTCTCGGACTGTTGAGCGCCTTTAGAAGTACTTTGATATTTATGGTGGTCTAGCAACCTTTATACAGGTAGGCATTTCCATAGTTTCCTATATTACATCCAAACACCATCTGACTATCTCCTACATCCCGTTGCTATCGATTAGTTTATTATCAAATAAACACTTGCACATGTAAAAGCCACCTTAAATGCACACCCAAACAGCATTTGAAGAATCTGTTTTCAGTTGTATAACTTGCATATTTGATTTTTTAGGCAACTCAAATTCTAAAGGAAACAAGTGATGCATTCTTCACAAGAACTCTCAGCATATTGAAACAAACCTCAGATCTTTGTGTCAAGAAATATAAGACATTCCTTTCTTAACATGCCCAACAAAACCATGGGTTTTTCATGGCCTTCATGGCTCTGTTTGTATTTCATCATCAATACAGATGAAGATAAAAATCTTATGCCTATGGATGCAGATCTAGAAGGCTAATTGACTGGATGGACTAAAAAATGCATCATGGATTTCGGCCTCCGTTTACAGGCAAGTAATTTGATTAGAAGGCTAATTGACTGGATAGACTAAATAATCTGAGTTGTTTTATGCACGAAATTGACTTCGTTAACTGAAGTGTTAATTTTTCAAAATCTTTTTGTAGTTATGTTATGTGGTTGTTGGACTTGCATTTGATTAAAAGTTATGTTTCAAAGTTGCTATGGTTGCATCTCATAATATTGCTAACTAATCCAAGTTTTTCTCATAATATGAAGGTACATATAATCATGAAAAAAATTATTAGAACTATTAGACTAACTTTATTTATCAATATTTGACGTTTACTATTTGTTTCTTTTATGTCCAATATAAAAGTTATGAAAAAATGAAAATGAAACGTAAAACATAGAATATGTTGTGGCATATTTTTCTAATTATTTTCATCTAGTATAAACTTATGTAGGCTTAGCTAGCATATATCTATACAACTGTAAAAGATCAACTAGGTAACTAAATCAACAAAAATAGAATACTTTAATTATATGTAATACGTAGCAATTAGTAAAGTAAGGGGGTGACAAATTTAAAGTCTTGTAAGCTGTACGAAATGCTGATAATGCATTATCTAATTTGGTTGTCCAAATTTTAGGATTATTTTGCATAGTCTGTTCTGGATTTCTTTTTAAAGAGTGGTTTGTGTTTCCTACTTGTGCACTTGTTTATGGGTGATAGAAAGTAGAAAATTTGTGTGAAATATATTTTTACAACTTTTTTCATTTGTTGATTGGTAAAATGGGTTCGTCTATCACTAATTAAAGCTTTAGATGTACCAAACATGAAAACAAAGTTCTCAAATAATCAACTACAACCTGGGCATCATTTGTTTGTAATGTTTTTGGTTCAACCCATTTGGAAACATAGTCAACAACAACCAAAAAATATATATTTATTTGAATTAGGAAATGGACCCACGAAGTTAATTCCCCATGTCAAACACCTCACATACTGAAATACCTTTTTTTGGCATTTCATCACGTTTGGAAATATTAACAAATCTTTGGCATGCGTTACATATTTTTACCATGGCGAACGCGTCCTTGAAAATGGTTTGCCAATAGAACCATGCATCAAAAACTCTTTTAGCTTTTAAATTAGGGACAAAATATCAATTTGAACACCTTGATTTTCAGTACAAATATGAAGTTTTCAAACTACACTTTTAAACATAATTTAAATAACACACTAAATCATGCGGAAGCATTAACTTGCTTTACAAACAGTTGGTGTTACTTGATATCTTGTACACGAGATCATCAATTAGTATCATAACAGCATAAGAGTCAACTATCATATGCCAACATGTCTTTAAATTACATAAACAATATATTCCAAAAGCTCTTAACCACCTCACCGGCCTTAGCTACTTATTACTTGCGGATACAAAATATTTTTACATAACACGTTAGCATAAAGCTAGTGAGTGCACCAAAAACAGAGTTTAGTATTTAACTCAAGTCATCATAGTAGTCAACACATCTGTATAAAATGGCATCGATTAAACTTTAGCACATAAGAGGTGTGGCACAAGTCCACTAAATCTTGCATTTTCAATAGTGGCCAACCACGGTCAACAAGTCCTCATGGGGGTACATCCACATCTCCCATCAAGGTGAGGAAGAACAACACATCCACCATACTACGTTTGTCAAGAGCGAATAACCTTTTCCCCAATTCCACTTGTGTATGCTTTGGTGTTGGGATTTATAGGGTACCACAACGGAAATAAACTTAATCCCAAGCCCAAGGATCACAACTGGATCAACTAGGGGAACAAGGCAGATAAAAAAATCACATTATTATATATATATATATATATATATATATATATATATATATATATATATATATATATATTATAGCATATAAAGTATAAGGAATATACCGTTGGACCGCTATAGGTGGATACACAGCTACTGCACCTGAAACCTATCTGCTAGACCGGCCTAAATAATAATACCCGCAACGATGTCACGTCCCATGTGTGTCTCGGTTTATCGCCGCCGCCAAACACCCTCGAAGGGCTGTCGCCGATCACAAACCGCCGCAAGGGGGCTTTGGCCTCGGGGTGATGTCCTCCGGAAACCGCCGCCAAAAAGGGGCTACCCACTGTCGACCGGCAGCCGCCAACCTACCGTCGCGCCGCTACCACCGAGAGGTGGTGGTGGTGTGGTGTCCTCGGTAGCTGAATAGAGAGAGGGGGGAGAGTTTTTGGTGGCTTTAGTAATTAATCTTTGTAACTTATGTTCTCATATGATTAATTAACCAAAGCCTAATCCTTATATATACAAGATACATGGATTAAGGCTTTTACGCCCGGTCCGAATCAATACTTTGATTCTTTGACAAAAAACCACCCTTCAGTTTGATTAGTATTAATTAATTAACTATTATTTAATATTTCGTTAACCAAATACTTTAATTAAATATCTAACTGATATTTAATCTCTCTTAAATAATAAACATCCATTTATTAATTATTTACTGGATAATTAATTTACTATTAATTATCACCATACACACAATGTATTATTTTCTTGGTTCAATATTGAGTGTGCAGCTGTGTGACCCTTTAGTGACTTATACTGCCCTGATATGATGACACGAGTACGCTATCCCTACACACAATCCATCAGACTCCCACATGTGCATGATAGTTACACTCCCATGTACATCATGAGCCTAAGGATGTCCATATCCAGACACTTAGGTTAACCACGACTATAGGTTCTCTTATGTCCAAATATTTCGTAATCACCTTCTTGGATTACTTGGCTTTTCCTTTTGCAGCACGATATTCCTTAATGTGGATTTCAAACATGGAGCACATGATCTATTCAAGATTATATTTCTTGACTTCTGATCTTGACTAACTGCAATTACAGATTTATCGAATGATGTCCATCATTCTATCCGAGCGCGGCCACGGATTTCATTTAGTCTTAACCGTCAAGGGGCCAGGAATATCTCTTCTCATTAGAGAAGGTGCAAATCCCATCTTGACTGCTTGCATTTGAGCACACGCCTTCCGCTGTACACTCACTATAGTTACCCTGTTACGGCGTAACGTTTGAACATTCCAAAGCACAGAAGTCCTCGTGCCCCAAACCAAACATCTCAGGTCTAAGGACAACCAATCAGCTAACTCATGACAGATGATCCATGTAGTTAGTCTGATGCGGATCACCTCCAATATTTGTACCTCCGAAAAATATCTATAAATACTTGGCCACAAGACTTGTGCTGTTATTCTCTACACGAATAATCCGTCAAGTATTTATAATAGCGTTAGTATCTCCTTGATGTGGCTCCCACCGCATCAAGTAGCTATGGAGTAATTTAGATATAATGAGACTTGTATATCATGGATAAATAAATATGCTAAAGATGGAGAATATTAAAACGATTATATTAAACCTCCTATTTTCATCACGTAGAAATGTTTAGTACATAATCATAGGTTTTAAATTCAATCCATACATTTTATCAATTATTGAAACTTGCTGCTAGGTCCTATGTAGCATTCCAATAGAACTAGCATGTCTCTCATGCTTATCTCTAGCAAACGCTTTAGTCAACGGATCAGCTACGTTATCATCTGTTGGTATCTTGCATATCCTCACATCTCCCCTTCCGATAATATCTCGGATGATATGATACTCTCTAAGTACATATCTAGTCCGCTTGTGATCTCTTGGTTCTTTTGCTTGCGCTAAAGCTCTCATATTATCACAGAATATATCAATCGGTCTAGAGATACTGCCAACAACTCTTCCGAGATAAAATTCCTCAGCCAAACCGCTTCCCTTGCTGCATCATTTGCCGCAATGTACTCAACCTCTCAAGTTGAATCTGTTATCGTATCTTCCTTCTGGCTTTTCCAAGATATATCTCTCCATTTAGGGTAAAGACTGAAGAGTTTTGATCTGACCAAACCACCCTAAGACACAAACTGGTCAATCCTGGGTTTGATCCTACTGGTTCAATCCTAAAAGCGGAAACAGATTGAACACAACCATCTAAACCCCAAAAGGGTTAGGATCTATCTAATGATCATATCAGTCTCTAAACAACAAACAAGATAAAAAGGTTTAGAATAACAATACCTTCTTTGACTTGGGATTGCTAAAAGTAGTCCACCACTACTGCACCATCAATGAACTGGCTGCTAGACCGCTCATGGAATCACCCAAGCTTCAATACTCGAAACCTTGAGTGTGTGTGTGTGTGGTCGTCGATCACCAAAAATCCGAAAGGCTTTTGCCTTTCTATCTTGTTCGACGCAAAGAGAGAGCCGAGAGAGAGAGAGAGTGAGATCGACGTGAGAGAGAGAGAGAGGTAGGGTGGCTAGGGTTCTTTTCTTGAATTGCCTTATGATTAAATGAGCCTTATCTAGGTTTAAATACTTAAGCATTATTCAAACTCAAGCCCGTTCAATTAAAGCCCATGTCTTTAATTGAAGTTTCATTCTTCTCACTTTGACCCCCTAGACTTTACTAGTTAATTAATTAACTGGTTAATTAAATATTAATTAACTTAATATTTAATTTCCCTTTAAATAATAAATAACTATTTATTATTTATATCATTTCTGAAAATTAATTAGACTGATTAATTATTTACTTTTCTCTCTAATAATTAATCCAACTGATTAATTATTTCCACACAGAATTATGGTAAATTCCAACTGTTCTAGTTTGGGTGTGTAGCAGTGTGACCCTTTAGTCTCTTATAACATTGGATACAATGTACCCATTAATTATCTCTGCACATAATCTAACAGACTCCCACTTGTGCAAGATAAGTAATAGTTACTGTACATTGTTGGCCTAAGGAGGTCCCTAGCCAGACACTTAGGATAACCAGGTCATAAGAACTCTTATACCCCAAAGAAAACTTGTGATAATGTAAATTCTGACAAAACAACTGTTTTTGAGCAAGCTATCATGAACTACCTGTCTATGAATGGGTACGTTTATTATAGGTTTGTCCCTTGCAACGCGATATTTCAATTTTGAGCATGAGCATGGAGAGTGTCAACTCAAAATCTCAAGAATTATGTTCATGACATATTTGATTTCAAAACTGCGTGATAAACGACAAAGAACAGATCAGTTCGTTTGGGGCCGTGCACTTACCAGTTTTTCTAATTAGTCAAGGGGCCCAGAAATATCTCTCCTAAAAAGGAGGTGCAAATACAATCTTGCATATTTGCATTTGGCAATACGGCTCCCACTGAATCTAGACAAGCCCCTTATGACCACCCTGTTACGGCGTGGAGTTAGAACGCGCTAAGAAGACAACAATTACCGCATCCCAAACCAAATACCTCAGGTTTGAGGATAACCTATGTGATAAATACTTTTGACACGAATCCACGAAGTATTTTTCACGGTGGGTCAATCCAATATTCGTAACCCTAACGAATATTTAGTCAATTTTGGTCCGCAAAGCCCTTTTGCAGCTATATTTGATATATCTTGAAATATCCCCCAAAATTATGATGACTTTACAACCCTATCGGGGTTCCCACCAAGATAAGTAGTCACGGACAGCGTTTTGAATAAACCTAGTTTATTCCTGGATGAACCAAAACATACAAAATGCTGAAGAACAATGAAACTAATTTTTGCATCCTCCATATTCCTCCCTAGAATAAAGATGCATAATTTCTACCATTTCATTGACTCGATTCACAGTGTTTATCCAAATTACTTATTACTTTACATTGTAACTTATCACGGATTACAAAGAAAATAATATGATTATAAACCTTAAAACTCAAGACTAGTACCATGAAGTACTCCCTCTTGGTTTTGCTAGAAAATGTTTTGCAACCTAAAAACAATTCTAGACTTCCTTATTTCATAAAATCCCTTAAACTTTAGAGAACCGGAAATAACTCCTTAGTTTCTGATTTTATAAAACAACCTCCCTGTAATTTAAACTTAATTACACTTTGTAGATGTATTGAATCTTCCCAGACTCATACCTTTATGAAATGATAAATCCATTTACACCAACTTGTAAATATGAGATTAGATTCCTAGTGTATGCCAACACTTATTCTAATTTCATTACTAAGGATATCAAACATCCTATTTTATCATTTCTAACGTTAACCAACCAACTATATTTAATTATTCTGACTCATTGAACCTTTTTAAAACATATATAATTTTATTTAAGTCATAACTTGACTCAAAGTCTTGCAATGACATCTTTATTGAGTACCTCTCAATAAGTCACGCGTTTCCTCGGATTAGTCCTTTTTCAAGAACCTATTATTTTAGATATCTTCTAAAATCATCCGATAATTATATACTTTAAAAGTTCATTCTTGTATTTATCATACCAGTTAAAATAACCTTTATAACTTTGATAAATACACTAGTCAGGTGCTCTCCCACTATCTTTTATAAAAAAAGTGCATTACCTTAAAACATCCTTTTAGACTTAGTCAATCCTTTGACTAGTATGTCTAAAACCTGTGTTCTAAACACTTGTTTTAAACTTAGTTTTTATAAGAAATTTAATTGTTTTATGAAACCAGAAACTTGGATCTCCCATATATCCATCTTTCCAATTACGGAAAGTGGCTTCATTAAACTTACCATGATTACAAGTATAAAACACTTGTAAATGTATTTTAAATTTCTTTTCTTAAAACATTTAGTATAAAACACCCTTGATCATAATAACTATCATAATCACTTTTATACTTTCTTAAGTGTTTTATTTAAAAAACTACTTTACCTGGAAATAATAACTATTATTTTCCCATGTTCAAGACTTTGAACATTCACTTTTCATAAAATTCTTAAATACTTGTTCAATCATAAAACTATCTAATTTCATAAACAAAACTTGTTTATTTAAGTATTTATATAGTGGAGCCAGCATTTACGTAACTACAACAAATCATCGCATAAGATCACTATGAATCACCAATTAAGTCAAGACTTGACTTATTAGTATCCTTTTAGTCACAACTGGACTAACTTGATTCATCAACAACATACGTGCACGGATATAAACCAAATAATTCAAGATTTTCAAGTACTTAAAACATAATGTCAAAAACAAGAGTTTTAAACAAAACAAGATAATTAAATCCAAAAACTTAAACAAGTTTAAAAGCTAAAACGTGAATTATTAAAATATCCGTGGCTGCACGTGGGATCTCAAAAACGCTGGGCCGTATCACTTTCCATCTCCTCCTGCAATAAACGATTGCAAGATGTTAGAATACTCGTAAAAACTTTACAAGTGGAAAGTGACAAAGAAGCTAATCACACGATACCTGAGGAGCCAGACTTGCCTCCTGCCTCGTGACCCTTTGGACAATCTCTTTTCCAATGTCCGGTGTCGCCGCACTTGAAGCACCGATTCTTGGTTCTTGCTTTGTTTGGCTTCGGCTTCTTGCCCTTGTTGTCGTTACTAGCCCTGGGTGCATTCTGGCTGGGTTGGGCCTTGCCCTTTCCCTTTCCGTTGCGCCCCTTCCTCTTCTTGTGTCCACCATTTCCCACCATGAGAATGTCCTTAGACTTGGTCCCCATACTCTGTTCTGCGGTCTTAAGCATCGAATGCAGTTCCGCCACGGATTTCTCCATGTTGTTCATGTTGTAGTTGTCTATAAAAGGCTTATAGTCATCTGGCAATGAGTTGAGTATCGTATCCGTTGTTAGCTGCAACGGTACTGGGTGCCCAAGTCTATCTAGATGGTCCATGTAACCTTTCAATTTCATGACGTGGTCACTCACCGAAGTCCCCTTAGCCATCTTGCACGAGTTAAATGCCCTAGTGGCATTATAACGCTCTGTGTGGGCTTGCTCCTAGAACATGTCCCTCGGCTGGCGGATCATGTCATAGGCAGGAGTCTCCATCATGCTTGATTGCAACTCTGGACTAATCGTTGCAAGCATGAGGCAACTAACATCCAAGGCGTCATTAGAGCGCTTCTGAAAAGCCTCCCTAACTTCTGCCCTGACATTGTTGGCAGGGGGATTTCCTAGAGGTTGTTCTAGGACATGCCGTTAAGGAAAGCGGTTTTCACATCCATATGCCATATCTCATAATTAAAGTATGTAGATATTGCCATAAGAATCCTAATACACTTAAGCATAGTTAGCGAGAAGGTTTCATTATAATCAATACCATTAGTTTTAGTGAAACCCTTCAAAACAAGCTAATATTGCCAAATTTATACATATTTTTATATGTCAATATCATGTAGTTTTAATTATTTTCTTTATAAAAATGGACTTTAATGTATAAATATGTTATTATTTGGTGATTATAGGAAAATAGCACTTGGAATTGAAGAATGAAGCAAAAAGCAAAGGAAAGTGCTAAAATCAAGAGGAAAATGCACTACTTCATGCCATGAACTCAAAAGGTTCATGCCATGAAGATTTTTACCATCAAAAGTAATATATTTATTACACTCATGATGAAATCATTTTAAACTCAAGATCAGTTCTAGAAGCAAGGGATGAAACCATGAAGATTTAGCCAAAATGAGCACACCTCATGACATAATTATGGAGTTGTTCTAAATTAAAAAAAGAAAAATGATAATTATTGACGGAGCAGGTGACCACTTCACGCCGTGAAGTCCCACTTCACGCCGTGAAGTCCCTCAGGATTTTGCATATAAATGGATTGCATTGTGTGTTCATTTGGAGTACACCTCTACACCTCTCTACACTTCTCTACTTCTCTCTAGACTAGAATACCTTCTTTTCCTCTATAAACTCTTATATTTCTTTAGTAGTAACTCTTTTAGATCTATCTAAATTAATTAGATAGTATCTAAAATAGTGTATAGTTTAGTTTGTGTGTATTCAAGGAAGAAGTCATCATAGTTGTTCAAACTATGATTTACCAAGCCATGTACAAGATTAATTCATCTATGGGGTAACTTCTTTCTATATTCACTATGATCTTATGAATCCTTTATAATGATTTGATTTACTTTTTGGTATTATATTGATTTTTATATCCGGTTATCGTATTAATTGAAAAGAACCTTAAAGATTATATTCTACACCTTTGGTTAATAAGTTTGTTAATCACGTCTACCAATTGGACATGGGAATGAATAATTGGGTGGTTTCTATTGTAGTATTACCTTTGGTAATAATATAATCGGTTGTTATGACTAACAAGTGAAATTTATTAATTAATAACGGAATAAACTTTAAGTTAATTTATAAACGGGAGTTTGTAAATTAAGGATGATACGGGAGCTAATTCCAACAATTATACGATAATTGAGGTGTGTTGTTTAAAAAGAATATTAACGGGAGTTAATAAAAATATTAAATAACATTGCGGATTGTTAACGGGAGTTAAAAATCCAACCTGTTGGGAAAATCAATATAATCGGGTTCTTAACAAATCAAATCTATATACTGGAGGATTAAAATCATAGTGAATATTCTTTTTATTATATATTTTCTTTTGTTTATTTTTTTTTTATTTTTAATTAGTCGTCGTTACTTTTATTTTATTTCCATTCTTTCAACAATCCCTCTTTTTAAGGTTAATTATTAGTCTATTATTCTTCTTGGTTTTACACCGCTCTCTGTGGATACGATACTCATTACTTACCTTTACTATGCTACTACACGATTAGGTATGCTTGCCTAGTGTGTGTGTGTGCTGGAACAGGTAATTTTGGACTTCAATTTAAAACTCGATTCGATCCCCAAGCACAGCAAGTTTTTGGCAACATCACAAGCGTTGCTTTAAAAGTACGCACGTTTCGTTCCATGTATGTCATCTTTTTAAAGACCCACTTACAGCCAACAGCTTTACTGTGTTGTGGCAAGTCTACTAACTCCCAAACTTGGTTGTAGGACTGTAAATGAACCGAACAAACACGAAGGAGGCATGTTCATGTTCGTTCGTTTAATTTTAATGAAACACGAACACGAACATTTAACCGAACGAAATTTCCTGTTCGTGTTCGTTCGTATAAGAGATGAGGGTGTTCGTGTTCGTTCATTTAAATGTTAAACGAACATAAACGAACATGATCGAACATAACTGAGCATAAACGAACATAACTGAACATAAATGAACATAAACGAACACAAACACATAAACGAGCTGAAATTTAGAACTTAAAACAAACAAATTCAGGTACACAATAATACAATCAAGTAACACATGTCCAAATATTAAAATAAAATGCATTAAACATAGTTCTTAAAAGTGGACTTGAAACAGCTTGCTTCTTTTTCCCATTTGTTTCCCAATCCAAGCTTCCATCCTAAAATTTGTAAAGAACTAGATAACTTCATAATTCAAAAATAATAATAACAATAACAATTTAATTGAAACTAGAGAACAAGAAACTAAAGTAATAAGTATTAATTACCTTAATAAACAGGAAATATAATATATGTAGCTATGAAATCAGCAAGATAATAATCATAACCTTAATATTGGATCAATTTCCATACATCAACTAATGCTAAATTACTAAGATCACTTGTAATGCTTTAATTTCAGAAGATAATAATTAAATGAAGAACACAAACAATAAACAATAAGAAGTCAGTAAGATAATAATCATAAACAGTACGGATGTGGCAAACAAAATGTGTGTATACCAAATCAGCAAGATAATAATCATAAACAATATCAAATGTGTCTATCTAGTTAATACTATAAGAGCTATGATAATCAGCAAGATCATAATTATATCCTTAACTAACCACAAACAATACCGAAATTTCCACTAGTAAACCTTAACTAACCACAGATAATCGTTTATCCTCAAGAAATCAGTAAGAAATCAACAACTAACATGATGGAGAAAGATCGGAGGCCTGGAGGTCGGCTGAAGCTCGACTGAAGGGTAGAGATCGGAGGGCTGGAGGTCGAAGAAGCAGGTGATAAGCGGCTGTTGTGGGACAGTCTGGAGCTCGACGAAGCATGTAAATGGCAGCTGAAGGGCTGATGTGCAACGGTGGTTGTGGACTATTGTGCAATGGTGGTGATAGGCGGTTTTGGACTGTTGTGCGACGGTGGCTGAGGACACTCTGGAGATGGACAACGACGAGAGAACGAGAGAAAGAGGCGATGGACTAGAGGACCCCTGCAGGTGGACGACTTGACAGAAAAAGGGGAGGGCTAGGATTTCTAATTCAAACCCTTGTTTTTATTACTTATTTACTTATTTAGTTTTTATAAATGCAACTAATATAAATGAAATATAATTTAAATTACTTAATTACAAATTACAAATTATAATTATATATGTATCAAATAAATATACGAACGAACATAAATATACGAACATAAACGAACGACCATAAACGCACAGTTCACGAATATAAACGAACAGATAACCGAACGGTTTACGAACATAAATAAATGAACGAACGAGAGCATTGTTCATGTTTGTTTGTTTAACTAAACGAACGAAAAATTTTGTTCATTTCCGAACAATTTCACGAACGATTCATGAACGTTCAGTCCGTTTACAGCCTTAATAGCGCGTGAGCCTTTTATATTAACTAACAAATGATACTAAATTGCGTTCTATTTTTATCTTTTAATTTAATTAATTACTTTTTGGTACTTTTTATTTAATTAATTTATTTTTGTATAAAAAATAAAATAGTAAAAAGGTGTTGGTCAAATGATCTCATCAGTTGAAATTTGATGAGACAAAGTTAAGTTTGTAAGATGTGTTCTAAATATAATTTAAACAGAATTATGAGGCTTGATAAGACTGAGTACTTATAGTGTTTCAGATGGAGCACAAGATGAATATAAGCTGAGCATATGTTCTATCAGCTTAGACTATATCTTAGAAAAATTATCAATATGTTTGATAAGTTGTGTATGTTACCTAAGATATAGGTTGAGTATTCAGCTTGATGTGTTTCGAGCTGAGTGACTCATCGTAAAGACTGAGTCGACTCAACAGAGTTTCTAAATAAGTTCTAGCTAACTCTTATGACTTCTAAGGATGAGTTAATCATTATATGTTTTAGCACATGTTTGTTTTTGGGTTTGTTCTCGAAGAACTCAGCTTGATGAGTTTTAAGCTGAGTAACTCAGTCGACTAAAGAAGTCAGTTTAAGAGAATTTAAATATGTTTTAAATTCCTTTTATCTCTCTATATCTACGGCAAGGATAAGAAGATTCTAGAATCTAGATTGAAGATTGAAGACTCAAGATAGAAGATTCAAGATTCAAGATTCCGGGTTATCCGTTAGTTTGTTAGCAGATTAGGATAAGTTCTAGTATTTTAGGATCCGTAGGAACAAGATTATAAATACTTATCTCCTGATAAATTTAGAGGTACGACTACATTCAACGAGTTATAGAGCCAAACTCAAGTTTCACCTCAACCAATTGATCGTATGTGTTACGAGTCTTGATTCACTGTTTGTCAGTTCAACGTGATCAAGAAACTCACAGATTGCTAATTTGTTTGTGTGTTCGAATCTTCACATCTATTGTGAAGTTGGTAAGTATTCATTCTATGATTAAATCCTGTTTAGAGAGTCGTCCTGTATCTATAATCATAAGTTGATTATAGATAACAAAGTTTGAGAGATTGAGAGATTTGATTTACATTAGGTGTTTACATATCAAGTGTTGCCTACTTGATTGTTTCTGTAATCATCTTCTTATTAATGAAAGCAAAGCATTTGATTGTTTGTGGTTTGATGTGTGTTAACACTTTTTATTGATTTGTTCAATTTTCCGAAGAAAGTGTATTCAACCCCCCTTCTACACATTACTTGCTTGTTGATACTCTCACCAAGGGACCAACAACTGGTATCAGAGGAGGCTGAACGATTTCATAAGTTGAAAGTTCAAGATTCTGAGAAAGTATACAATGTCGACAAGCAACAATTCATCAAACTTTCCTCAGATATCTGCTAAGGGTTATCCCATATTCGATGGATCTGACTATCCTATATGGAAATTCAGAGCCATGCTTTTCCTCAAGTCCATTGACAGTCGTATGTACGATGTCATCACTATAGGACCAATCATCCCCACGATTCCTGCTGTTGTCAGTGATACGTCTACTGAAAAAACTGAAAAGGAAGTAAAGAAGCTTGTTGCATCCTGGACTGATGAAGATTGGAAACTGTATTCTCTGGATGACAAGGCAAAGAGTGTTCTGGCTAATGCCCTGACCAATGAGATCTTGCACACTGTGACTGGGTGTCAATCTGCAAAAGAGATCTGGCATACTCTGAGTATTACATATGAGGGCATAGATTTGGTCAAGCAGCAGAAGAAGAATCATCTGAACAGATCCTATGAAAACTTCTTCTCTAAGAAGAATAAAACTTTGGCTGATGTGTTTACCAGGTTTCATGCTTGATTAATGACTTGCTAGGTGTAGGCATTAAAAAGAATGAAGCTGACCTAGTGCTGAAATTTCTGGATGTGTTACCATAAAAGTTCAATAAAGTAACTCCTGCACTAAGGGCTGGAGGAACATTACACATGTATAACCTACAGTCCATCTATGGGTTCTTGCTCAATCATGAACAGATCACAGAGCACAAGAGAACTTCTCAACAACAACTGAAGGATTCTTTTGACAAAATTGATGTTGCATTAGTTGCACAGAAAAAGAAGAAAGGTACAAAAGCCTTGGTTGTTGAATCTGAGACGGAGTCAGACTCTCAAGCTGACCACTCGGACTCAGACTCAAGTGATACTGATGATGTTTAGACTATCACTTAGCAGATGGCTATGCTAGCCAGACGTTTGAAAAGAGCTCAAAGGGGAAGAGGAAGTTCTGACAGGGGCAAAGGAAAGAGTTCTTTTAATCCCAAGAAAGTTGTGTGCTTTAACTATCAGAGGAAGGGACACATTGCTGCTGAGTGCAGATCAAAGAAGGATGAATCAGCTTCAGTAGCTGATAAGAATGCTTACAGAGCTGATAAATACAAGAAGAAATATACTCAGCTCAAGACAGGAAAGCCTGAAGACATGCCCAGTGCAAAAGGACTCTATGCTGAAACCTGGGATACATAATCATCTACCTCAGATGATAATGACAAGTGATATATGCGTTTTTATACATATTTTATATACCAAAATACCCCCTTTCTTAACCCATTTCCATGATGATATGTTCATTTTATGATCTAATATGTTAATAATTCACCATACATGTCTAAAAAGCTTAAAACAAGAAACATGGACAAATCCCGCGATTATTAAGCAAAAAAAAAGTTTTGAAAAAAATAGGGCCTTACGGCCGCAAGGTAAGGCTTGCGACCGCAAGGGTCCCCGCCCACCAAAAGCATCGAATCTTCGATTACCATGTTGTCAGGCCTCGGGATACGAAAGTGGCAGAGTATCTTTGATAAAATGATCCATGTGACCAAATGGGTATGTCATGCGACCGCAAGTACCCCTGGTGTGCACTCTATTTAAACAGCATTAAGCCAGAAGCAAATGCAGACTCGGTTGAATTTTCCCCAGCCTTGGCTCCAGATTTCTCACCCACCAAACACTCTCTTAGACTTCTAAACACTTTAACACCATTCCATGGTGATACCCAATGAGGAGAGCTTGCTAGGAGCTTGGAACAACACTTGGAAGCTTCAACTTTTGAAATCAAAGGACACATAATCTTGGGGTTACTTGGTATAATCATTCTATCTTCTGTTCTTAATCATGTATTCCTGATGTTGTTGTACTTATATTTGATGAAGCTTGACTTATTTCACTTAAGCCAAGATGATTCTTGGCCAAGTTATGGCAATATAATCTTTTCCTGATTACTTGATATAAAAAGTATGTTTTGATCATTAATATAAATGTGTTTAATCATGTTCTTATGTTAAATATGTTCATGTTCATGTTTTGTTAATCTTTTACGTGAAAACATAAAGGTTACATTCCATGCATATTCAAAGATGATGGTTTAATCTTAATATCTTGTCTAGTTATCACTAGAAATGGTGTAACAAGCAAGGTTGTCATTTGAAAAGCATTTTTTCGTACTTGTTTTTGATCATTTCAGGTCATAACAAGATTGGTCATGTTCATCATATTGTGGTTTTACACATGCTTAACATCTTAACGAAAGTTTCAAGTATTTAAGTATATTATTTGATCATAGCAACTACAAAAGAATAAAAAGGATTGAAAAGGTGTTCTTGAGCATGCTAAGGTTGAAATAAACTCCTAATGTCATTAAGAATCAGAACTCTACGATTCTATGTGCATGCTTACGTGTTTGATGCTTTGCATGTGTTAAGTACAAGAAATAGTACTTAACATGATGATATCTTAAGGAAATAACGTAAGGCTCGATCTGAAATCCAACATACGCGGTTTGAGTCTTGTTGGGTTCATGAATACATAGTGTTGTTTTCTATCTACTTATAACCTTGGATGACAGTCCAGGTTGTATGTGTTCGATCCTTGGTACATAAATGATTTCTACTGTAAAATGAGGTCATGCGACCGCATGCTATTGACATACGATCGCATGGACCTATGCGACCACATGTCTTTGACATGCGGCCATATGCACCTTTGTTCCAGTTCAGTTTGTTGTTTCTCATGGTTTAACCATTTCCAATCACTTTGACACTTCACTAAGTTCTGAAAGCTATAAGAAATATTATTTTGACAGAATATATATCTTGTAGCTGGATTTGAACATGGTTAAGTGGATCTGTGTTATAATTTGTGATTCTATGCTTATGTGTTATGTTTGATTGTCAGTCAGAGGCTCGATAACTCGAGGGATGATTTGTATGATAATATGATTTGTGAGTATTAGAGAGAACAGCATGCTCCGTGCTTAAATTACATCTATGTCAAGTCTTCATATTCTTATTGTTGTATTTATTGTTGTGACTGGTTCGGATGAATCAGAAGCCCGAGTGAATATTTGTCCTTATGGTATTAATCCGTACTATCTCTGTAATATATTTATCCTTTTATAGTTTAGTTTCTCTATCTTATCCATCTCTCTAAAGTATCTTTCTGCTCAAACAATGATGATGGTAGAATATTGGTAGTTTCTGTCCCTGTGGTACGATACTCGGTCTTTACCCGATCTATACTACTACTGACCAGGTCATACTTGCCTGAGTCGTGTGTAGTATTTATTTTGTTATTCCATTTTATAAAATTAAAACACCAGTGTGAAAAAGCTTTTAATCATCTTAAAAAATACCCGTACGCGGGCTGCACACCAAGTTTTTGGCGCCATTGCCGGGATAGGAAATACTAAGAAATATCTAGTTGTTGGTTTGATTTATTTTTCTGTTTATTTGTTTTGTTTTGTTTTTCAACCACGCGAGAATAATCCGCATTTCAATGCGTTATAGTGTTCGCTTACACACCGTACTAATAGTGTGTTACTTGCAATTCTGTCGGAACCCATTTCCAGGTCTCCATTTCCCTTCCTTGTATTTCCAGTTTCCTTTCCGAGCGTTTCCTATTGTATCGTTTCCTTTCCGTTAATAATTTAGCTAATCTAGCTTTGTGCTTTCCATTCCATACTGCTATTATCCATTCTGATTATTCCCGGAGTACAATAGAGAGTAAAAATGTTGAAACGAAACAGCAATGTGTGTTCTGGTCAAAAAGCTCAAAATGATAAACCTTGCGCCCAAAAGAGAAACTAGTTGCGACCGCAAGCAGGTTCAACACTTGCGACCGCAAGCACCACATTGTGGCCGCAAGTTGTGTATATATATCATCTTCTTCGCAGACCATCACACACGAACAAACACACTCACTCTCTACTTTCTTTCTCTTCTCCGGCGATTTACACAATACTCCGAGGCGATTCTCTCTTTTCTGACCAAACTCCGCTCATTTTTTGAGACAAAGGTATACATTATCATCCTTTAATTGATCGAAACCCTAGAATAATCGAACTGATATGTTTTTACCGCAACTTGCGACTGCAAGACATAACCCTTGCGGCCGTAAGTTTTTAGAGTTCTTCACAAATAAAAAGTAGCTTGCGACCGCAAGTTATAACACTTGCGGCCGAAAGCAACCTTTTTAATGGTTTTGCTTGGTTACTCACTTGCTACCGCATGTTTACTTACTTGCGGCTGTAAGTTTGTTTTTACAGTTTGTTTCCCATTTTTCTCATTTTGATACAATTCAACACGTTGGGGAATTACGGCCAAGGAACTCCAGCCATCATCGATCGATTCGTTGTTCTGATCTTTACACACATCTGACTTTCACACGTTCCTATGTCAGCTATGACTCCGTGTCGACGCAGGCAACACTCGTCGGAGGTTGTCATTGATCCTCATATTTTTCCTCGGCTGGTTGATTACGACGCAACACCTGCCCAGCCATAGGTAGAGCAAGCCAGTGACGCTGATCTTCACCCTTTCCTTCGATTTGATAGGGAGGAGGACCGCACGGCACGTGACGCCTTGCGTGACAAGGCAGTGCTTGGCTTCCATCCGCTACGCTATATTGCTTGGGATTCCCTCATCTCGGCTAATCTCCGAAGGAGAGCTAGGTCCGTTTGTGGACCACAGTGGAGGCGCCTTTTCAGCATCCAGAGCTCAATCATACAGGAGCTGGCTCTGGAGTTTTTCTCTACATTCCACTTGGTTACCCCGCTGACTGACTTCGAGCGGGAGGATGCACTGACCTTTAGGCTAGCTGGATCCGAGAGGAGATTGTCTCTACGGCAGTTTGCCGTACTTATGGGTTTATACACCGATGCTGAGCTCGACACGCTGACATTCACAGATAGGATCACGGATTGGCCTGCAGGGGTCAATGCCGTTAGTTTCTGGGCTGAGATAGGCCATGGGCCATACACTACTCCTACGGTGCCCAAGAGTTCAAAGTTGCTGGATCCTCTACCCCGTCTTCTCCACCGAGCGATCGTACACAGCATGTCTGCGCGCAGCGCATCATCAGGGGCCGTGACGCATTCTGACCTGTTCTATCTTTACTGCATCACATGTTAGGTACACAGCATGTCTGCGCGCAACGCATCATCAGGGGCCGTGACGTATTCTGACCTGTTCTATCTTTACTACATAACACGTCAGGTGCCCTGCCAGCTGGCACTCTGTCTCGCTAGATTTTTATCTTCCATCCATACCTCCCGTGTCTATCAGGGCATATATGGAGGGGGGTACGTGCCATTTTTAGCCGAGGCCATGGACTTGCTCCAGGGGGAGGATAGAAAGGACTTCACCATTTGCGCCCAGCCGCTTCCCATAGATCTCGCATTATTGTTACACATAAATGTTGTTCGACGATAGGGACGGCGGCGGCTGCAGCTACTAGACCATGAGGGTCGTCCTTGGTAGCCAGCTGGCGCAGCAGGTGCGGGTGCAGCCCAGGGTGGCGGAGATGAGGGGCATGAGGGCCTAGAGATTCAGATGGAGGATAGTCCTCCTACTCCACCGACGCAGCAGGATCAGACACAGCCAGCCTCCATTGCATACAGCCGAGATTACCAACACAGGCTGGCAGCATTAGAGAGGAAGATGGATACAGTGATGGATATATACAGCGGGTCGACCTTGCACATGCATTAGCCCACCGAGAGTATGTTTCTAGCATGTTGCAGAGGTTAGTGGCAGACACTCATCCTTCGGACGCCATTCCAGAGCGCAGCTCCGCGATCATATAGACGGGACTGGGCCTTCACATTCATAGTATTAGCTGCCACCGTCATCTTTTGATAAATTAGCAGTTTTTCCTAGTATTTCTAGATTAGCTTTGTATTTTAAGGCGTTTAGCCTTTCTTTTGAATGTTTGAATGTCATGAACTTTATTGTTATATCCATTAATGACATCAAAACATTTTTATATATTTGCTTTATTTATTTATTTCTGTTTTGTTAATTGCCATATTATCTTGTTTCCACTCTCGCTTTTCACTTGTGGTTGAACTTTTTGTTTTGCAAGTTTCACTCGGATTATATAGTTAGATATATATCAACGGAGTGCAGCTCAATCCAAGTGTGGGGAGCATATCCTAAGCTTTACATATATCGGTTAGAAACACCGATTCAGGGAGTTTTCAAATCTCTTCTCTTACACTTATCACACTTCAACACTGTTTAAATGTATTGTCTGTACATTGAGGACAATGTACAATTTTAAGTGTGGGGATGGGATATACATGCTTGTTATAGTCTTATTCTCTTGAAAACTCTTAATGCTTTAAAATCTTAGAATTGAATTTTGTCATAAATTTTTCGCAAATTTATATCCTTTTGGACATGTTTAGATCCTCTCGCATGATAGATTATAAGCAAGTAACATTAGGAGGACTGTATTTTTGTATAACTTTCACAAAGTTAGCTTAGCACAAGTACTTGAGTTTTGCCTAATGTTTGACTTCAATTGCACAAACCACATCTTGACATTAGCATTCCTGAGCATTTGAGCTTCAACATTTCATTTCTTATATGATTAGCTCATGGAATTGCACACATATATGCTGATTGATGCTTTGATTGTAGAACTTTCTCACAATATGCATGTCGAGACCATAAACTAAACTGTTGCAATTAAATGAAAGAAGCACTAGGAAACCCATTTTAGCCTAAACACTTTTATTTTTAGCCACTTTTTAATTGTTATCCCCTAGTTAACCACTTTGAGCCTTAGCCTTTCGTTTCATCACCCATATAATCCATATTTTCGTGTTCAATTTTATTTTAAAGTTTCCAGAATCAGTTTGATCCATATCTTACTGCTTAGTTGTATTCCTCTATATTCTTCAGTTGTTCATACACCGATTAGCGGGACATGAAAAGTTGATATCATTGGTCTATCCGTTGCATACAGCTGAACCTAGAAAATCCAAAAAAATCAGAAAATCAGCAGAAAAGAAAAACAAGAAACTTTAGTGGCTTGACATGCTTTTCCTTGGATGTTTTTATAGCATGCCATACATTGAGTTGAGATTTTTTGTCAGTTTCTTCAAAATGTCGTCCATCATTTGGATGGTTCTGATTCCATTCTTCTCAGTGAACTGTCCTCTCAACAAAAATATTGTGATATGCCTGTTTATAAGTTTAATAAAAGCAGTTTTTAAGATTCTTAACTTAATTTCTGGATTCTTATTTTAGCCACTTTTATACATCCCCATTCCTACCCGTAACCACAACCAAGTTACAACCCAAATAAAGATTTCTTGATAATTGCATAAGTTTATCTTATTTGATGGAGATGTGATATGTGATCAAGCTTATGCTAATCTTTGCTTCAATCTAGCACAATGCACCTATACACAATGCCCATATATATACATTGAGTGCATGAGTGACAACCTGGTGAGGTATAAAGTCAAATGCTTGTGAAACTCATTTATGCGCGCTTGATCTGCTTTATTTAAATAAATGAAAGTTTATCCTCGTTGCTCCACATATTTCTTTATTATGCTTTTAGATCTTCTCTTTGTCGTTGCACCAATTAATGCCAATTGAACTTTTCAGATTTATTTGCTACATTAGAGTTTGCTTGAGGACAAGCAAAAGCTTAAGTGTGGGGAGATTGATATATGCGTTTTTATACATATTTTATATACCAAAACACCCCCGTTCTTAACCCATTTCCATGATGATATGTCCATTTTATGATCTAATATGTTAATAATTCACCATACATGTCTAAAAGAGCTTAACATAAGAAACATGGACAAATCCCGCGATTATTAAGCAAAAACGAAGTTTTGATAAAAATAGGGCCTTACGGCCGCAAGGTAAGGCTTGCGACTGCAAGGGTCCCCGCTAGGAGTGTTTACGATTCGAGCAATTAACGAGCTACTCGAGCTCGAGTTCGTTTATACCGAGCTCGAACCTAAACTAATACGATCTCGAATCGAGTTCGAACATAAACTATTACTCGTTTAATTTCACGAGCCGAGTCTAAAAATTTAATACTCGACTCGGCTTGTTCGAAAGCTCGTTTACTAGTTTCGAGCCGAACGAGTCGAACGAGCTAGACGATCTTAGCGAGCCGAGCCTAACGAGCATGTACATGTTCTAGCTAAAAATATATATAATGACTATGCAAAGATTTGAACCCATGACCTTTTCTTTAAATGCTGGATGCTTTACCATCCATCTAAACCATCTTACTAATGATTGTTTGGCCTTTCCTATATATAAATTATGAAGGTTGTACGTTATTAGTTATTTATAATATAACATAATATATTATATATATGTAAATAATGTAATATATATATATATATATATATATATATATATATATATATATATATATATATATATATATATATGTAATACATTATATATGTAATTATATATATATGTGTGTGTAATATGTATATATATATATTATATTACATATATATATAATATAATATATTATATAAATATATATATATATATATATATATATATATTATAATACATATATGTAATATTATATATATATATATATATATATATATGTATATATATATATATATATATATATAATATTACATATATGTATTATAATATATATGTAATTGATACATATCGTGCCTCTTTAAAACCGGACACGGTACAAGCTTTAATATGTGGTGGAGATTGGATTCGTAAACTTCATGGAGTTAAAAAGAAAAGCAAGGTATGTTTGGTTGATATCCTAGACATTTAAAACTTCAATTTGCTATCTTTTCTATAATAAACTAATAATGATACTAACTAAATTGTATATATTGCAGAAAGAAAATCAATTGGAAGAGATATGTTTGGTTGATATCCTAGACGTTTAAAACTATAATTTGGTAAGTTTAATTCATTGACCTTTGGACTTTTATATTATTATAAAATTTTAATCTTGGTGTATTTTGTTCTCTTTTGTAGCTTATGGTGGACAATATATACTACTAGGAGTCTGGATGGAGGCATTTTTGTTATGATATGAAGTTTTTCATTCCCTGTTAGCTTGTTTTGTTTATTGAAAAAATGAAGTAAAATCTAAAATACTATTACTATCTATGTTTTGAGATTGTTTGGTTTCTTAGCTTGCTAAGTATCTTTTTTGGATGCTTGAATTAGTTAAAAGAAGTTTTATGAATAACTTTCATATCTTTGGTTTTATTATTTAAGTACTGTACTTTTGAATTATTTTTGGATCTTTATACATTCATATTTATCCATATTAAGTTTTAGATTTCAAAAATGAGGTTAATCAAGTATAAAAACGACACATTAAACGAGCTACTCGAGCTCGAGTTCGAGCTTGTAAACGAGCAACTCGAGCTTGAAAGTTAGATAATTAGGAAATTGTGAAAAAAGTAAACGAGCTTCGAGCTCGAGCTCGAACAATAAATAATATTTCGATTACGAGTTCGAGCCTATTTAAAAAATCTATACGAGTTCGAGCTCGATCCCGAGCTGAGTACTAGTATCTCGAGCCGAGCTTAATTTTCCTGATACTCGACTCGACTCGGATCGTTAACACCCCTAGTCCCCGCCCACCAAAAGCATCGAATCTTCGATTACCGTGTTGTTAGGCCTCGGGATGCGAAAGTGGCAGAGCATCATTGATAAAATGATCCATGCGACCGCATGAGTATGTCATGCGACCGCAAGGACCCCTTGTCTGCACTCTATTTAAACAACATTCAGCCAAAAGCAAATGCAGACTCGGCTGGGTTTTCCACAACCTTGGCTCCAGATTTCTCACCCTCCAAACACTCTCTTAGACCTCTAAACACTTCAACACCATTCCATGGTGATACCCACGGAGGAGAGCTTGCTAGGAGCTTGGAACAACACTTGGAAGCTTCAACTTTTGAAATCAAAGTACACATAATCTTGGGGTTACTTGGTATAATCATTCTATCTTCTGTTCTTAATCATGTATCATGTATTCCAGATGTTGTTGTACTTATATTTGATGAAGCTTGACTTATTTCACTTGAGCCAAGATGATTCTTGGCCAAGTTATGGCAATATAATCTTTTCCTGATTACTTGATATAAAAAGTATGTTTTGATCATTAATATAAATGTGTTTAATCATGTTCTTATGTTAAATATGTTCATGTTCATGTTTTGTTAATCTTTTACGTGAAAACATAAAGGTTACATTCCATGCATATTCAAAGATGATGGTTTAATCTTAAGATCTTGTCTAGTTATCACTAGAAATGGTGTAACAAGCAAGGTTGTCATTTGAAAAGCATTTTTTGGTACTTGTCTTTGATCATTTCAGGTCATAACAAGATTGGTCATGTTCATCATATTGTGGTTTTACACATGCTTAACATCTTAACGAAAGTTTCAAGTATTTAAGTATATTATTTGATCATAACAACTACAAAAGAATAAAAAGGATTGAAAAGGTGTTCTTGAGCATGCTAAGGTTGAAATAAACTCCTAATGTCATTAAGAATCAGAACTCTACGATTCTATGTGCATGCTTACGTGTTTGATGCTTTGCATTTGTTAAGTACTAGAAATAGTACTTAACATGATGATATCTTAACCGAAATAACGTAAGGCTCGATCTTAAATCCAACATACGCGGTTTGAGTCTTGTTGGGTTCATGAATACATAGTGCTCATTTCTATCTACTTATAACCTTGGATGACAGTCCAGGTTGTACGTGTTCGATCCTTGGTGCATAAATGATTTCTGCTGTAAAATGAGGTCATGCGACCGCATGGTATTGCCATGCGATCGTATGGACCTATGCGACCGCATGTCTTTGACATGCGGCCTTATGCACCTTTTTTCCAGTTCAGTTTGTTGTTTCTCATGTTTTAACCATTTCCAATCACTTTGACACTTCACTAAGTTCTGAAAGCTATAAGAAATATAACATTTGTCAAGGACAAATTGTGTTCAGCTTGTGAACAAGGGAAACATCATAAAGGGTCCTTTAAATCAAAGCAAATTTTTTCAATAACAGACCCACTGCATATGTTGCATATGGATCTGTTTGGACCCATAAGTACTCCAAGCCTAAGCGGCAAGAAGTACACTCTGGTGATAGTAGATGAGTTCTCATGATTCACCTGGGTAATATTCCTTAAAGCCAAAAGTGATGCTGCCCTGGAGATAATAAGTTTTATCAAACAGGAAGAGTTGCAAAAAGATAAGTCTGTAAAGCAACTAAGAAGTGATCATGGGACTGAGTTCAGAAATTCAACCCTAGAAAACTTTTGTTAACAAAAAGGAATATTATAAAACTTCTCCTCAGTTATAACTCCTCAATAAAATGGAGTGGCTGAAAGGAGAAATAGAACCTTACTTGAGGCTACTAGAACAATGCTATGTGAGACAGGTTTGAAACTCTATTTCTGGGATGAAGCTGTAAGTACAGCATGCTATACTCAGAATAGATCAATCATTGTCAAAATACATGGCAAAACAACATATGAGATGTATAAATATAGAAAGCCCAATATAGGTTACTTCCATGTCTTTGGTTTAACATGCTATGTGCTAAATAAAAGAGATCAACTCCATAAGTTGGAACCTAAAGCTGATCTTGGAATTTTTGTTGGTTATTCCTTAATCTCCAAGTCTTACAGAGTGTATAACACCAGGAGAAAGGCTATAGAAGAATCAATTCATGTCTCATTTGATGAAAACAATTTTGATCAAGCTGATAAAAGACAAGCTGACTTGGTCAGTCTGAGTGAGCTTGAAAAGCCTGAGGAAACCAGAATGTCAAATCCAATGTATGTCATGGATGATGACAGTGATGATGACGTGTGTCCATAAAAGAAATCATCACAAGCTCCAAGGAAATCTCAAGCTGAGAAAGATGATGAGTTCATCAATCCCTTTGGAGCTGAGGTTACTCAAACTGAAGATCTTAGTGATCAACAGTTTGATAACAATGCTGCAATTAAGACTAAGGATGTAAGGTCACCTCAGAGTCCTCAATATCACTCAGATCCACATCCACAATCTCCTACTACCACATTTAAATTTCTCAAAGATCATCCTCAAAATCAAATAATTGGTAATGTTCAAGAGAGAGTCATGACCAGATTGAAGGCAACAGCAAATTATGCTGCTTACTTTGGTTTCCTATCTCAAATGGAACCAAAGAAGACTGAAGAAGCCTTAGAGGATGAAGATTGGATTGAAACTATGCAAGAGGAATTAAATGAGTTTGAGAGAAACAAGGTCTGGAGTTTTGTCCCAGCCCCCAAAAATCATACAATTATAGGCACTAAGTGGGTCTACAGAAACAAAATGGAAAAGGATGGAGTGATTGTTAGGAACAAATCCAGACTGGTAGCACAAGGGTATAAACAAGAAGAAGGAATCGATTATGATGAGACCTTTGCCCCTGTTGCTAGAATTGAAGCCATAAGGTTGTTCTTAGCTTATGCAACATATAAAGACTTCAAAGTCTATCAAATGGATGTGAAGAATGCTTTCCTAAATAGAAAACTTCAGGAGGAAGTCTATGTGAAACAACCTCCTGGCTTTGTTAGTTCAAAGTTTACACATCATGTCTATAAGTTAGACAAGGTTTTGTATGGTCTTACACAAGCTCCACGAGCTTGGTATGATACCCTGTCCAACTACTTGCTATCGATGGATTTCACCAGAGGTAGTATAGATAAGACACAATTTATTAAAAAGAGTAAAGGACAGGTGATTATTGTACAAATCTATGTGGATGACATTATTTTTGGTTCTACAAATGAATCTCTATGTGACTGGTTCTCCAAAATTATGTCAAAAAGGTACAAGATGAGTATGATGGGTGAAATGACATATTTCCTGTGCCTGCAGATTCAACAAAAGCCTGATGGGATATTTATTAATCAAAGCAAGTATGTTCTTGATTTGATAAAAAAATATGGTTTTGATTCTAGTTCAACCATGAAAACACCCATGTCACCAGCTGTCAAGCTAAGTAAAGACTCAGATGGTAAGTCTGTATGTCAGTCTACCTATAGAGGAATGATAGGTTCATTACTCTATTTGACAGCTAGTAGACCTCATATCTTGTTTGCTACATGTGTTTGTGCAAGATATCAGGCAGATCCTAAGGAATCACATCTTCAAGCTGTGAAAAGGATCTTTAGGTACCTTAAAGGTACACCAAATCTAGGCCTTTGGTATCCAAAGAACTCTGGATTTGAATTAGTTGGTTTTTCAAATGCTGACTATGCTGGGTGCAAGTTAGAAAATCAACAACGGGAGGATGTCAAATGCTTGGAGGGAAGTTAGTAAGTTGGACTAGTAAGAAACATAACTCAGTGGCTACTTCAACTGCTGAAGCTGAGTATATTGCAGCAGGAAGCTGTTGTGCACAAATCCTGTGGATGCAACATCAGCTTCAAGACTTTGGTATGAATTTCAAGAAAACACCCATATTCTGTGATAACCAAAGTGCAATAGCCATTACTTACAATCCAGTCTTCCACTCACGAACCAAGCATATTGAAATAAGACATCACTTCATCAGGGACATTGTGGAAAAAGGTAAAGTTGACATCAAATTTATCTCCACTGATGACCAATTAGCAGATATTTTTACAAAACCACTTGATTAAAAAAGAGGTTTATGTATCTGCTAAGTGAAGTGGGTATGCTCAACCCCTAGCTAAGTGTCTAGAATTTGAGTTTCAGTTTGACAAAGACTAAGTGTCTTAAGCTGAGTGCACAGTTTATAAAAAGTTTTCATAAACTGAATATATTGTCAAGCTGCATAATGAGTTCACACTTTTGGTAAGTCTCAAACATGTTTTGACTACTCAGTGTATTTAAAATATAAGTTTGAGTTAGTCTCAAACATAAATGACTATGTGTCATTGATTCTGAGCTGTGTGCTCTACTCAAGCTGAGTATCAATCTCAAGCTGAGTGCTCAGATCAAGCTGAGAGCTTGACTTACGCTGAATGATAAGTTTACTCAGCATGGTGTGTTCAAACTATGATTTAATTACTATGTGTTATTTATTCACAAGTCATTATGTATTTGAGTCGGTCTCAATTCACGTTTTATACCGATTGCGTATTAGTGTATTACAACAGTGTAAATAATATTGTTGTAAGTCAATACTATTATTTTACAAACTTAACCGTTGGGAGATGATAAGTTTCATCTCGATTACTGTTACCTTGCGCCTTAAATTTGTTACTTGTAACGGATAAAAAGGGATTTCCAACGGTAACTTTTCTCTCTCCTCAGAAAGGTATATATATCGACCATAACCGAGTTTCAGATGTTTATGCTTACTAAACTTCTGAAATTCTCTCTATACCTTCTACAACCACTAGTTGCTAAGTGCAATTCTTCGTCTCATCGATCACGAAACCCTAAATCGCTCAGTACGAATTCAATATTTACTCAGTGTGAATTAACGAAATCAATGATGGACGGAACCATTCTAAATCTCGGTGATAGAATGGTAAGGGGTGCTGCTTTCAAACAGAATGGATTGCCGTTGATCAAAACCAATAATCAACGAGCGTGCCTTGCAATCCCTGGACGCAAGAGAAACAGGGGATACGAACCGTGGGTGGATTACATCCGTAAATGCCCACTGGCATTCGTTTTCACGGGAGCACCAATACATGTGGTTCCTCAGCATCTACTGGAGTTTTGGTATACGTGTGTCTATGACCAAAACAATGGCGAAATTCGGGGCACGGTGCTGAACGGAGAGAGGACCATTGCTCTCACAGCACAAAGGCTAAGGGAGGTTCTTCAACTTTCTCAATCTGACGAGTTCGAGCTTGCTGTGACGAGGATGGTGGCTAGGTCAGTCCTACCTAGAATGGGTCACCCACAAACAGAGGGTGTGATTAAAAAGGCCACCTTTCCAACCGGATGGGGTTTCATGGTATCCACGGTGATTCGTTCACTTGGTACCAAGGTTGGAGGACTAGACCAGGTTAATGAGTTCGAGATGCAGCTGCTCTACAACATGTACTACACGCAAAACTTGGATTATGCTCAGCTAATCTTCAATGAACTCAAGTTCCAAGTGATGAAGAACACAAGGGATCTGCATGTACCATTCATAAGGTACCTGTCCTTGGCATTTGAAGCCTAGCTGGGGATAGCACTATACGAAGCTGATCAGGATGTGTTCCTGTCACCAACCCTCAGCTCAAAGATGTTCAATAATGACATCTTTCCAGAGCAGGAGGGTCTTAATGATCCCATGCTTTTGATAGCTGAAGGAGCTTCGTCAGAAAGTGAAGCAAAGGGATCGAATCATGGGGGAGCAGCCCAAGCTAATCCAGAGGTTCAAGCTGAGCACCCTGCTCAGGCTGAGCCTGCCACTATTGAAGTTGCTACTGGTAATATCTCTCTACTTTCTTCTTCTTCTCACTATTCTCCATCTACCTTTGGAGACAAGACTGCAGTACACCCAACTCAGTCTAACCTATCTTCTCCACCTACATTCCATCAAAAATCACACTCTGAAGCCAACCTTGGTGAGCCCACTGCTACCAAGGTAAATCTCCAAACCTACAACAGAAAATCTGCCAAAAGTGGTGCCACTCCTAAAGGCATCACTGGAGTTGAGATCACATTGATCCCTCCCCAGGCAAGAGTTGAGGGGGAGACGCCTATTCTTAAGGTGTCAACCTCGAGGCTCACTCCAACCCTACAGCCTTATCCGGGTGTGGTGTTTACTCAGCCCACACTCTCCAGAGCCATGGGAGAGCCCACTGTTGTGCCTGAGCAGACACAGTCAGGTTACATTGAAAAAGTGACCAATCCCCAGGGTCAATCACCCCCCTCCAACAAACTAAGCCAACCACCTACCCATACACTTCACTTCTAGACCCCTATTACTTCTCTTCACTTCTCACACCCACAAGCACGACCTGTCAATGTTTCATCTAGTACACAGGACTTTGAGGGTATACACCAACCCTTGAATGATGTACCCAAGTCCCAACCTTCTCAAGCTGGCCTGGATGATCTACTGATCTTCTTTAAGAGTCAGTTTGAGACATTGCACCTCAAGAGACCACTTGTAAGAGCTGATGCGAAGGAAATCATACCCAGGTCTGAGATAGCTACCCTACTGACTTCTTTTCATAAGTTGGAAAGAAGAAGCTAACAAAGCCAGCTGGATTAGCAAATGCGAACAAGTACAGTCTAGATCTTCCTGAAGGCATGGAGTTTAAAGAAAATACTTATGTTGAAAAGCCTCAGAAAGGATTCATGTACTTGGACAGAAAAGGTGAACAATGCTTCCAGTCTGATGCAAGTATATATACATGTGGGGTATCTCAAGTGTTTGCTCTGAGACTACTGGTGGAAAAGACTGAACAAACTGCCAGGTTCAGATACAGAATAAACAGAGCAATAAGATCACAAAAGGATCAGCTTCAACACTTGCCTAACTTGCAAGAAATTTTTGAAGAAATCAACAAGGAGATTAAAGAGTTTGAAGAGTTGTATCCTGACTAAATTAGTTCTATTGTACATATTATATTAGTTCTAATTTTTGTAAGCACTAAGTGTGCATGATCTAAGTGATCAAAACTTTTGTATTTTGATATGTTCAATAAATACAAGTATTAGTTTGATATGTTCAACTGTGATATGATATGTTCATATTTATTAGTGTGATTAGTTCAGCTTGAATGAAAAAAATGATAAGTTCGTGTTCATATAAATGTTTGGTTGGTTTGTTCAACTTATAATTGATAAGTTCAATTAATATTTGATTAGTTCAAATGTAAAATCTTAATAAGTTTAAGATTTAAGACATAATTCTGTTAAACAAACTTAAGAACTGTTTGATGGTTTTGTCATCATCAAATAGGGGGAGTTTGTTGGTCAAATGATCTCATTAGTTGAAATTTGATGAGACAAAGTTAAGTTTGTAAGATGTGTTCTAAATATAACTTAAACAAAATTATGAGGCTTGATCAGACTGAGCACTTATAGTGTTTCAGACTGAGCACAAGCTGAATATAAGTTGAGCATATGTTCGATCAGCTTAGACTATATCTTAGAAAGATTATCAATATGTTTGATAAGTTGTGTATGTCACCTAAGATATATGTTGAGTATTCAGGTTGATGTGTTTCCAGCTGAGTGACTCAGCGTAAAGACTGAGTCGGCTCAACAGAGTTGCTAAATAAGTTCTAGCTAACTCTTATGACTTTTAAGGATGAGTTAATCATTATACGTGTTAGTACATGTTTGTTTTCGGGTTTGTTCTCTCTATATCTACGGCAAGGATAAGAAGATTTCAGAATCAAGATTGAAGATTGAAGACTAAAGATTACGGGTTATCCGTTAGTTTGTTAGCAGATTAGGATAAGTTCTAGTTTGTTAGGATCCGTAGGAACAGGATTATAAATACTTATTTCCTGATAAGTTTAGAGGTACTACTACATTCAACGAGTTACAGAGCCAAACTCATGTTTCACCTCAACCAATTGATCGTATGTGTTACGAGTCTTGATTCACTGTTTGTCAGTTCAACGTGACCAAGAAACTCACAGATTGCCAATTTGTTCGTGTGTTCGAATCTTCACATCTATTGTGAAGTTGGTAAGTATTCAATATGTGAAAAAATCAGGTTTAGAGAGTCGTCCTGTATCTATAATCATAAGTTGATTATAGATAGCAAAGTTTGAGAGATTGAGAGATTTGATTTACATTAGGTGTTTACATATCAAGTGTTGCTTACTTGATTGTTTCTGTAATCATCTTCTTATTAATGAAAGCAAAACATTCGATTGTTTGTGGTTTGATGCGTGTTTACACTTTTTATTGATTTGTTCAATTTTCCGTAGAAAGTGTATTCAACCCCCTTCTACACATTACTTGCTTGTTCATACTCTCACCAAGGGACCAACAAAAGGGTTGCTATAAAGATATATGAAGTTTTGTATTTAAAAGTTAAAACCAATAAAGTTATAAATTAATTACCTTTACTTTTTATACTCTATTTTAGAAAATATATCAAGGTTACCTATTTTTTAAATTCATAAAATAAAGTAATAATATATATTTCTAATATATGATATATTCAAACCAGATTCTTACAAATGTGAAATTTGAGATAAATGTATTTTTGTATGCTTTCTATATCTCAAAATATGTATCTTTGTTTATGAACGAATTCATGCTATATGAATGTAATTTCAGCTTTATCTTATATAAATTATTTATGAACTAAACAATCTTCCTATAACTAATAGGTTGTTGGTATTTGCTTAAAATTATTTTAGACTTCTTAATAACAATTGTTATTTACAATACTATGAAGATCGATTGACAAGTTGTGAAAGTTATTTAATTATATTACATATAAAATATTAAAGTAATTAATTTAGGATTATCATAAAGATATTTACCTTAGTATGTTTTAAAGTAAAGAATATTAGTTAATATTTTTTCCAAAAAAAATTATTATCTTAGATATTTTTCAAAAATGAAAAACATAATTTAGAAAAAAAAATACTAATTAAATACCAAAATAATATATAATAATACATCACGAAAAAAAAGACAAAAGTCACAAGTTAAGATAAAATTGTTTAAGACAATAACATTAGTTAAATTTGAAATTAAGTTAGTACTTATAAGGGGTATCAATTAGTAAAAATAAGGCGTCTATATAGACAATCCCATTAAAAATCGGTTAAAATTACGTAGTTTTTTCATTGAAAATAAAAGACTTATAATTAACTAATTACAGGAATAATGAGATCAGATGTTGTCAATGTAATAGATTTGAGTTGTTATCAACTTGAAGAATCCGACCAACATCAGATGGCTCGGGGGCATAAATAGATTTGGTGGCCCCTAATCATCATTTAAAAAACAGAAACTATAATTTAAAAGTAGAAATAAGTTTTAAAAAAGAATCTTCAAGCGATATTGAACTACAAAAGGTGCAGCCGTGCAGTGCTTTAGGATGTAGAATCCATGCTAATACCGTACCTTTTACTCAAAATAAGTAAATTGCCTAAGTGCTAAATATCCATGAAATAAATTATATACACAACAAAAACAACAATACTGAATCCCGCTATAACGGGGTATGGGGGAGGTGTGATGTAAACAATCGTAATTCTACCCGTAAGTAGAGAGATTGCTTCTTGAGAAAGACCTCCAGTAAGTAGAACATAAAACAATAAGAACAAAGGAAAAAAGGAAACAAGAAAATCCATGAAATAAATTATATGATAAACTATAATATATAGCCTAAATACCTGAAGTAATCTTCTTGTTTCCACCTTCAAATGTGAAATGGTACCACTAAATTGAACATTGTGAAAGACTCGGGGATCTGTGGGAACATTGTGAGTTTTGATTGTGTGCACACTCGGCATCTCACACAGGTTACAAGCACAATTTTGAAGCTTGGGTATCGGTTTGAGTATATGATGAAGTTAATTACTTAATTATAATGATTTTATATTTTTAGGAGAGATTTGCTTCTTCCATTGTGGAAACAATTGTCTCAGTTTGATTAGTCCATTTCATGTTGATTTCACTCAATGCACTTCATATTTCAAACTCTATACATAAGAATCAAGGATAGGATTGAAACTGGTACGTTAACTAATAATTCCGTACACTTTTAAATTGCTATAATGGATACAAATTATAAATATATATGTATTATATAAATAACTATGAATTACAAACTATAAATATATATGTATTATATAAATATACGAACGACCATAAATATACGAATATAAATATACGAACGACCATAAACGAACAGTTCCCGAACATATATACGAACAAATAACCAAACGGTTCACGAACATAAATGAACGAACGAGAGTCTTGTTCATGTTCGTTTGTTAACAACCTATAAAACACATGCCCTTTCTCGGATTTCAATAAGCCAATATAATTTTACCACTAACCACATTGATAATTATTATATGATAAAGTAGTAATTACCTAAACCTAGCTAGTGTCGAGAGTTCTATTAGATTGAGTATCGATCTTGAGTGCAAGTCAGCATTCAGTGCCGGTGAGGTGGTCCGATGGTGGAAGAGCCAATGTGAACAAAAGCAACGGAACTGATGGTGAGCCGGGTGAGGTGGTCCCGTATGACAGTGAGGTTGTCGATGGTGACTAGTGAGATTGTAGATGAGTAGCATTGCAAGAGCAACTCGAATTAGAACCATCCATGCATATCCATATAAATTAAATATCCACTCATGTCGATAATCTTCTAATTAATTATCCCACGTGCACCATTTAATCAATTTGAATTGATGGCAATCTCTTCCTAGATTATCTCCATGCATGTACTGATTAGTCTCCACACCTAACACTTTTTTCCCTTTGTTGGAATGTGTGGTCATTTGAAACAACCTTTTCTAAGGATCTTGTTGGACAATCCAAAGTTCAGCATTTTTATAGTTAAATTCGAGAGGCAAGTTTACAAGGAGGATGTGTGGATAATTGGTGTTCTTTCTCATTGTTAGAAGTTCCTGTTCTTTATTTTGCCTCTTTCTAGCTACTTGTATTTGGTTTTTAAAATTCTGTTCTTCTTCCTCGTCGACATTTAGTAATTTACAGAACTTTTACCTTGGTCTGGATAAGAACGTAGATGCTTTTTTTAGCTAAAATTGTGACTAAGGAAACCTTGAAAGAAATTAAAATAGAAGAGTTTGTTTTAGCAAAAACTTTGACCGAGTAAACTCTGATTTGACAAAATGAAATTGACTGTAGTTTTTATAACCCAAAACAATTCAAAATATCATCTAACTCTGCACATAGTCATGCATGCATGATTCACAAGCATTAAGGAGGAAAATTGACTCGAGTAGCCAGATCCTTGCCGTTTAAGAACTCGTAAAATGCATTCAGCGAAACAAAATATGTATTCCTCCAATAACAACATGGAGAACTAAATTAGCCACTTCTATTTTAACTTTTAAAAAAGAAAATACCACAGGGATCTTTTTTCTCCTCTGCAGCACATATAAAATTTAAGGACAGTTTTTAAATTCTTAAATAAAATAAAATTTAATGTGAAAGGATACTTTATGTCAAAAAGTATTTTGTTAAATTAGTTACTCTTGAGTAGTGTAAAAAATTGAATTGAAATGTAGCCTTTAAATCTGCTTTGTTGGTTTTATTTTGTTATGTTAAGGACAATAAAGAGTAGATAAAAATTGTTCAAAACTTCAAGCCCATAAATTTAAGATATGTATTAATGTACGCAGATTACATAGAGATACCAAGATAGGTCTGCCATTTGTAGTTTGAAAGCACAAGTTTCATTTTGTAGTTTCCACCACAAAAACAACCAACATAGCTCTGTCGTTTCTTCTCCTAATCTTCTAAACAATAGAGGGTACTTAAATGAAGAAAAAAAATACCTTTTTCTTGAGATTAGTTTCTTAAAATTTTGATTAACAAAATACCAAATAGATTTAAATGAGATGTTTCATACATTTCACTCAAGCACACAATGCATATATGTAATAATACTACATTGAGCTTCTGCTCACATTTCTCAAATATCTAATACTTCGTGTTTCTTTTGAAACATTTCTCATATTTCGCTTGTTCTTCATTGGGAAAATCACACGATGCACTATCTTGTTAAGCAAACGCGTGATCTTTCTCTTTCCGTAGTGATGGTTTTGAATTACCAGTTATCGTTTTATTCATGTTTGTTATTGGATTTTGACATTTGAACCAACGCCTGATAGTATACTATTGGGATTGGCTTCCATGTGTTTTGATGCTTCCACAATAGCGAGAGCATCAGAGCATGAGCTCATCTATCCTTTTTTCTTCTTCTTCATTTTCTTCATTTGTTTTTATTTCACCATCGCTGATCTCTTCTTTGTCTACTTCCCAATCTCGTTTTAGTTTTGTTTATAGAATCATCTAGCTCTACATATCTATGATCATAGTCAGGCTTTACATATGTTTCTTTATTCATACCAATAATTTGACATTTTATCATGATATCCAACCCTGACCTACCCATTTTACACCCTTCAATGATAACTAATAATCATACCATTCTTTTCAAATTTCTAAAGCATGTTATGTTAATTTGTTATATTGGCTTGACAAAGTATCACAATCTGTTAGAAATATTAAAGTGAGGGGTGTAATATGTAATTACTCAAAGTTGGGGAAATGCTATATAAAGGCATTTCCCCCACATTCTAATGTAAGCTTTGCATATTACTCACTTGTGTTCTTGTGTTCTCGGCTCTCTCTCTAGAAACCGAATACACACACTAACACATACTACAAGATTAACATCTTGCATTGCTTCATCCGTATATAATACGGGACCATTAATTGGTATCAGAGCCAAACTTGTTTTTGGCTCGTGATTGTTCGAAAACATCAAAGATAATCTCGTGAAGTTCAAGCTCAAAGTGAAGAACAAGCTCTCGGGTTCAACAAGGTGTCCAACAACAAGATTTGTTCAAGAAAGGTACGATTTTGAATATTCCCGAAGATAGAACACGTTGAAGGTATAAAAACACTACTTTTTCTATCATCCTTTCGGGTTTATTCAAAGACATTCACTGTTTAATAAGGCTTTCTTGAATAACACTTCAAAACCTAGTGGAAATTTTAAAGGATAAAGTCCAATAGTTCATTAAATGCTCGATTTCTTGGCATTTAATTTTCTGGAAATTAAGCATTTATGGTGTTCTTGAGTCTTAAATGCAGATTTGAAGAAGAAGAATTCGGTTTTAATTAAATTTAAATATTAATTCTTCAAAGTTTAAGTGTTTCACAAGGCAACTCAAGTACTACCCATACCAATCAAGGTACAAGTGGGTAGACACCATAAGGGGTAAGGTCATCTGATTTGATAGGGACACATCAGAGTCTATAAGCCGGATCCTTGGTCAATGTGATTGACTGGATTAGGCGGCTTATAGAGTTCCTACAAAGTTGAAATTACTAAGTGCTGCCTCAAAGCTATCAGTCGGGTTCCCCTAATCGCATGCGATTGAGACTAACAATTTTCTATCTGTTGAGTGCAACAAGTTACCAATCGCATTCCTTTGGGCTGTTTGATTAAAGAATTTTAACCAAGTGTACTCTATCAGCCGCACCAAAGGCAATCGCATTCGATTCAACTGATTTTCATAGCACTCTATTGTTATTACTAACAGTTTATTGCTAAGTGTTTGGTGCTACAGGATCCAATCGCACACTATTGGTTACCGTTTTCAATCACGATCAAGGAGTTTGCTTAATTTTCAAGGGTTTTCTCCGATCGCATAGTACCTATTGCATACCCGGAACCTATTGGACAAGTGATAGAATCATTTGGACTTGACTTTAAAGAGGACAATCGAACTTAAACTTAAAACTTTAATTCAAAATTGAATTTAATCAAACTCAGATATATTTCAAAGTTGAATTAAAATTAACTCAATTCTATATAATTAAAAGTTGAATTTAATCTTTACAAGATTTAATTCAAGGGTGAATTAAAGTGAATTAACTCCTCATTTTGACAAATCAAGTTTTCGAACAATCAATCCATACATAACAAGTGAACGATCATTTCTGTAATCAAAGTTCAAACAATGTCTAGCTCAAATGAAATGATGTCCATCGGTACTGATACAAAACCTCCTGTTTTGTTTCGGGGGGAATACAATGTCTAGAAAGGAAGGTTCATGGAATTCCTAGAGCACAACAAACTCTTTGGTGACAAGATGATAGAATGCATCCACAAGGGCAACACCAAGTTCACAAGGATCGTTGAAGCTGACTCAACTAACAATCTCCCCATTCTCAGACATGAGAGAGAAAAGACCAATGATGAGCTGACTGCTACTGAGAAGGAAACAAAGAAAGCTGAGAGACTAGCAAAGTACTATCTAAAACAGGGTCTCTCATCTGAGATTTATCTGAAGATTGACAGCTTGGGTACTGCCAAGGAAATCTGGGATGAAATCAAAAAGCAGTTACAAGGCACTGAACAAGGAGAGTACATCAAACACACTCAGCTGGACAACAGTTACCATGAATTCAAAGCTCGTGAAAATGAGCTACTGTCTGACACATATGGCAGATTCTGCAAGCTGCAAAATGAAATGAGATCCAATCAAATTGTCAGAACTGACCTTGATTTGAACTGTGTTTTTCTGAATTTATTAGGTACTGAGTGGAAGGGCTATGCCAGACTTTACAAACAGATCAACAAAGATCTTACATCAGTCACCTTCCACAACATCTTCGAAGATCTCAATCAGTATCAAGATGAAATCTTGCAGTCTAACCCTAAACAACCAGCTGCTGATCCTCTTGCCCTGGTGGTAGCTGACAAAATCCCTAGGGAAACATCATCCCGATCAATGAAACTTAAACACGTGGTTCTCAGTGATTCTGATCACGATGATGATGATGATTCAATAGAAGCTGCATTTCAAGCTCTCACAGTGGCCAACAAGAACTTCAAGAACCGTTTCAACAAGACTAACAATAGACAACGGTTCACATCTGGTTCAAGGAGACCCGAAAGAGCTTCTCCTGTTGACAAGCCAAGGTACCAGAGAGAAGAGAAGAAGGAGGAAAAGAAAACTGACTCCAGGTGTTACAACTGTGGAAGATCAGGATATCTAATCCGGAACTGCTCCATGAAAAAGACCAAAGATGCAGAATACTATCGGCATAAGTACCATCTGTTCAAACAAAGACAGGCTGGGAACGCGCTGCTAGTAGAAGAAGATCAGTTCCTGGATGATACAGAATCGGACAGTGATCTGGATGGTGAAGATCATACTCAGTTCTGCTTAATGGCTCACAATGGTGGAGGAAGTAGAGAGGATGATGATGGTGATGATCTCTCTGACTCCGATGAGGAAAGCTTGGAAAGCGGGAAGGTATCTTCTGACTCTAACTATAATATGGGTTTTAAACATGAACACATATAAACCATATTAATCCAAATGAAAGAGTTAGAAAATCAGATAATAGAGTTAACCACTAGAAATCAAGTTCTAGAAAATTTTTCACACAACAAGGATATAGAGACACAAACAATAATTAAGCAGTTAGATAACGACTTACTTATCCTTAAGATCCAATTAGCTGCTAAAGAATCTGAATTCTTAGAGTTAACTAATAGCACGAATACCACCATATTAGATCTTACAGCAGAATGTGCATGTGCTGAAAAGGATTCTGAAATTCTTAAAAATGAACTTAGGAATGAACTAAGTACTCTTTACACCAGAATCTATGAACTTGAATATCTTCTATCCAAACGCGATCAAAGTGATAAGATCATCTCTCAATACAAAGAAAAGGAACGTCCTTTCTCCAGATGGAAATTTGATGGACTGGGCTTCAAACACCCAAATGCATTGAACAAGGTTACGTCCAAACAATTGTAGAATGCTGATCTGTTTGGCGAAGGGCTTACCCAACGGATGGTTTTTGTTGGTCAAGTAGAGGAAAGTATTGAAGAAGAAGTCAAACGAACTCTTAATCTCCGAACTGAAGTTCCATTTGACTACTCTGATCTTAATGACTCATACCTCACCTGTCTCACTTCATCGTCTGATACTGATGTTTCATCTTCTATCTACACTGATGACGAACTCTACTCCCTTGTTTCACCAAAGCCCACTGTTGAATATATTCCCCAAAAGGAATTACAGCAAAGGTTTCAAACCTTACAGGAGTTTTGCTTCACTCATCTAGTTCAAGGTGACCTTACCAAAGCCTTCAAATCAGAAACCACATCTGAACCCTCTCCTCTAGTTCAAGAAAATGTCATCCTTCACAAGCATCTCCAAACAGTATTCAATCTTGATGGAAAGATCATTGACGATTTGTGCAAAGAAAATTTTGAATTGCTTGAACGAATCAAAGAGGTCGAAATTGCACTGGAACCACCCACTCCATTTACCTTCTCACCACAGGGAACCACATCTGATGAACGAATTGAAGGTTCCAAACATGTGTCTACATCTTCTCAAGATGTCAAAACTGAGATAAAATCTGCTAATAAGTCATCCATGATAAACTTAAAACTTAAACAAATTTTCAAACCAAAACAAACCTCCACTTTCACTAAGACTCACAGTTCTCGTAAAATCATTGACATACCTGAATCGTCAAAATATGCTGCTAGTCGACCACGACTCAATTCTAACAATTTCCATTCTGCTGCAGATGTGAAGAAGCTCGAGAGTGAAGAGGGTAAAATTAACACAAACTGGAAGAGAGTCATTCCTAAGTCCAATAGGAAATGTTCAAACACTGGTCAAACATGTGAACAAATTTTGATGTTTAATTCAGTCTGTAATCGTTCAAGTTTGCATGATAATATAGCCTATTCGCAGTTTTGTACTAGTGATGGTTGCTTACATGGTCATTGTGAATTTAACTGTGAATATGATCAATTGCGAAAACAAATTGGAATTAAACCATGTGAGGACTGGACAGACTTTTACGCTAACCAAGTCTGTGTTCCATTTATAACCTCAAAAGGAATCGTCATTAATCAATGGATCACAACTCGTCAGTCACATGCACTCAAACGTTTGCACAAATCAAGGCGACTACTGACGATCAAGGAACTTGAAGTCTACAGATGGCAGGGCTATGAAGCATTTAAAAGGGCTTGGATTGCACAGGAAAAACACTTGCATTCTCAAAAGAGTTCTCGCAATTCCCCTTCCAAAATCTCCAAATCTTCTAAACCCAAGCCATCATCCATTCAACGAGTAGCAAAACCTACTAATCGATGTGCTCCAGTTCAGCAAAAACAAGTTGATGCACCGAGGCCACCGAGAATTCTTAAGAATTCCTCGCAACCATGGATTCACAAACATAACGCTTCCGCAACTCTAACGAATCTAAAACCTTCAATTTCATCAACTGTCACACCAAAAGTGATAGCGAGACTTCCAAATAAGTAAACTCTTTCTACATCTATTTATTCCCGACAAAAGCTGAAATCCATTTGGGTACCAAAGAATAGATCATTAGAAGTTTCATCATCATCAGAACCCACAGTTATTACTCAACTCAACTTAGGAACTAACAATCAAGGACCCATTTATGTATGGGGACCTAAAAGTGCTTTATCCTTGTTTTGCAGGCGCCTCACTTATGGTACCTGGACTCCGGGTGCTCCAAGCATATGTCTGGCAACAAAAGTCTTCTAAAAAATTACGTTCCTAAGTACTCCGGGACTGTACGTTTTGGGAATGACAGTGTTGCACCAATAATGGGGTACGGAGACATTGAGAAGAAGCACATCAAGATCAAGAGAGTCTCTTATGTTGAAGGATTGGGTCATAATCTATTTAACATCGGACAGTTTTGTGACAAAGATCTGGTAGTCGTATTCAAGAAAAACAAATGTTCTGTAATCACAGAAACTGGTGATGAACTACTTGCAGGCTCTAAGAACTCTAACCTGTATACAATAGATTTGGAGAAATATGATTCTCCTACTTCTGTGTGTCTTCTGTCCGAAGCTTCAAATAATCTTACTTGGCAATGGCACCGTAAACTCTCTTATCTGAACTTTCAGAATCTTAACAAACTAGTCACTGGTGACTTGGTGAGAGGCATTCCCAAGCTAAGATTCAACAAGGACCATCTGTGTGCAGACTATGAGAAAGATAAAATGAAGAAGGCTTCTCATAAATCAAAGCAAGTTTTTAGCACTACCAAGCCTTTAGATCTTCTGCATATGGATCTCTATGGTCCTATGAGAATTCAGTCCAAGCATGGGAAAAAGTATATACTAGTCTTGGTGGATGACTATTCTAGGTATACTTGGGTCAAGTTCTTGCGTTCTAAAGATGAAGCTACTCCTACAATTATTACATTCATCAAACAGTAGCAGAACAAGTACGGTCAGAGTGTTGTCTCAATCCGTACAGACAATGGAACAGAATTCAAAAACAACACTCTGAAAAGCTTTTGTAACCTAGTTGGGATCAACCATCAGTTCTCTGCAGCATACACTCCACAACAGAATGGTGTGGTCGAAAGACGAAACAGAACCTTGGTTGAAGCTGCCCGTACCATGCTGTCATACTCTGGGCTTCCACCTTCCTTTTGGGCTGAAGCCATCAACACTGCCTGCTATACGCAGAATCGCTCTTTCATTAATAAACGTTTTAATAAAACTCCCTATGAACTGGAAAATGGCATAGTGCCTAATAGGTGCTTTGTCTTAAATGAAAAGGATAATCTAGGAAAGTTTGCTCCAAAAGCTGATGAAGCTATTTTCCTAGGTTATTCCACCGAGTCTAAAGCATATCGAGTTTTCAACAAACGAACAAAGAGCATCATAGAAAGCATCAATGTAACATTTGATGATACATTAGATGTCACTGATTTACCACCACAATCAAAGAATGTTGCTTCTGAACATACCAGTTCAGGACCAGTTATTCAAAATAAAGAATCAGACATTTCTTCCAGTTCAAATTCTAATCTTGACTTTATGTTTGATTTTTTTCGCTTTTAATCTTCCCGTGTTGTGGCTGAAAACAGGGACAACACAGCTATACAAACAAGTGTCACTATCACAGCTCCTATGGTCACTGAGACAAACCCATTTGCTGATCTATATGCTGAAGATTCTACATCTGTCTCCGTCACACAGCCCCCTGTGACTGCTCCTATAGCTGACCAAGATAGCTCACCTGTGTTTGATTCAGACCCAAATTTCTCGAGAGAGGAAGAAGAAGAGGCAAGACACATTCAAGATCTTATTCCTTCATCCTCTAACCCCCATGAAATAAAGTGGACCAGACATCACTCCGAAGAGAACATAATCGGAGATCCCTCAGTTGGCATCCAAACACGATCAGCAACAGCCAATGAATGTCAATTCATGGGTTTCTTGAGTATGATTGAACCCACCAAGGCTTGTGAGGCATTAGATGATCCTGATTGTGTGATTGCAATGTAAGAAGAACTTCACCAATTTGATCGTCTCAAAGTCTGGAGACTAGTTCCTCTGCCTTATGGGAAATCTATTGTTGGAACTAAATGGGTATTCAAGAACAAAAGAGATTCGGATGGAGTGGTTGTCCGAAACAAAGCTCGGTTGGTAGCTAAGGGTTACAATCAGCAAGAGGGCATTGACTATGTTGAAACTTTTGCCCCTGTTGCTCGTATTGAGGCTATACGACTCTTTCTTGCATATGCAGCCTCCCGCAGCTTTCGAGTCTTTCAGATGGATGTGCAGATAGCTTTTCTCAACGGTGTACTTAAAGAAGAAGTCTATGTCTCACAACCAGAAGGTTTTATCAATTCTAAATACCCTAACCATGTATATATTCTCGAAAAGGCCTTGTACGGTTTAAAACAAGCCCCACATGCATGGTATGATGTCTTATCTGAGTACTTGATAGGAGAGGGTTATTCGAAGGGAAAGACAGATACCACTCTATTCACAAAGACTAAAGGTAGGGACAGAATTCTTGTTCAGATATATGTGGATGACATCATCTTTGGATCTATGAATCCAAAGTACAGTGAAGTGTTTGCACAAACAATGGCAAACCGGTTTCAAATGAGTATGATGGGAGATATGTCATTCTTTCTCGGACTCCAAGTAAAACAGTTGAGTCATGGCAGTTTCATTTGCCAGTCTAAATATATCAAAGATCTTCTAACCAAGTATGATATGCTCAACTGTAATCCTATCTCCACACCCATGGCTGCTAAAGCACAGCTATCAGCAGATCCAAATGGCTCTCCAGTGGATCTCAAAACCTACCGTGGGATGATTGGATCTTTACTGTACCTAACTGCAATTCGTCCCGATATCATGTTCTCTACCTGTCTCTGTGCCAGATATCAGGCGAATCCAAAGGAGTCCCATCTATTAGCTGTTAAGCGTATTTTCAGATATCTCAAGGGGTCTATGGATCTTGGTCTGTGGTATCCCAATGACTCAAATCTGGATCTCCATGCCTACTCCGATGCTGACTATGCCGGATGCAAGATTGATAGGAAAAGCACCTCTGGTAGTGCACACTTTCTGGGAGATCGGTTAGTCTGCTGGGCATCAAAGAAGCAGAACTGTGTATCCACTTCTACAGCAGAAGCTGAGTATGTTGCTGCTGCAATGTGCTATTCACAGAGTCTATGGATACGTACACAACTATCAGACTTTGGTCTCAGGTACGACAAAATTCCACTTTTATGTGATTCTCAGTCTGCCATCACCATCTCCTGCAATCCGGTACAACACTCTAAAACTAACATGTTTACCAAACCATTAGGCGAAAGTCGATTCACTGAGTTGGTATCCAAGTTAGGCATGCTCAATCTGGAAATTTAGCATACTGTTATCTTTTTTTCTTTTCCATTCTTTTCTTTTGTTTAGAGTAGGTGTTATACTGTTTGTTCTCTGTGCAGATATCCGATGCATCAATCGAGGGGGAGTTTGTACCTGGTTCTACACATGTTACCAATATGTAGGGGGGAGAACTTTGATACACATTGTGCACATGTGTAGGGGGAGAAGTTTACTACAACTGAAACACTCCAAATTAAGGACTTGGTCTAAACTTAAAAACATATTCAAAGAGTTTGAGTCAACGGTTTTCTTATAAGACTCGCAAACAGGTTCGGGTCTGGGCTTAGGCTTTGGTTCCAATTTCGAGTGTTTCTCAAGTTTAGGGTAAACAAACACTCCAAACTTTCAAAAACAAAGCCTAAGTGTAAGGGGAGTGTGTCAAACAAACATTCACATCAACCATATCTCAAAAACTATATTTTCAAAATTCAAAATTCAGATATCTTGATTATTCATAAATTTTTCAAGTATTGGTTCAATCGCATGCGATTCAAACAATTTGATAGCAAGGGGTGATTCGCATGAGATTGATAAACAAAGGTTGATTCGCATGCAAGGGGTGATTCGCATGCGATTGATAGACAAAGGTTGATTTGCATGCAAGGGGTGATTCGCATGCGATTGATAAACAGGTTGATTATCATGCAAGGGGTGATTTGCATGCGATTGATAAACAAAGGGGTGATTCACACGCGATTAATAAACAAGGGTTGATTCGCATGCAAAGGTTTATTCGCATGCGATTGATAAACAGAGTGATTCGCATGCGATTAACACACCAAAGAGTTATTTGCATGCGATTCAACACTTCTATCAGCCGGGTGTTTTTTTTTTCCACGCGAAGGCTTCTATCAGCCGCGTTTTTACAAGTCTATGGTCCAATCAACGAGTGACACATGTCCAGTCGTGATTTATAACCGTCCCATCAGTTACCAAGCTTCCATTACACGATTCAAAAACTCAAAAAAATTGTAAAGTTTCTCTCGTTTTCTTGGTTACTTTAGCATACGAATCCTCTCGTTACTCTGCCAAAATTTACAATTTTAGTATCAAAATACTCCTAATCACAAAGGTAACAACTTGTACAGTTTACATTTTGAAAATTTTGAGTTAAAAGGGTAATTTTTGGCCTTAGAACATCCATATGCGATAATGAGTTTTGAGACTTTGAAGGGATTTTTGGGACATGAAACGAACTTGTTTGATCAAACCAAGTCGGCTATGGGTATAATGAACACATGGGGAACACTTTGATGTAAAAATATTTCAAAAATCTCGACAAGTGTTCTTCGTGTTCTTGGGGGGTATGAACAAACACATACAATTTGGTTTTTGGCTCGAAAAGAGGTGTTGGGATGATTTTTTGATTATGCTTCAGTATTACAAATTTGTTTATTACTATCTAATTGCTATATTGAAAGTGTCAAAACAACTTTTTTATGCTAAAAATCATTCTGTCCACAATGAGGATTCAACACTTAGGATGTTTGAATATTTTTTCAACCTTGGTCAACAATTGGTCAACATTGGTCAACTTTGTCCACTTTCGCTCACTTATCAAAGTTTGACCAAATATTCAAAGCTGAATGTTGTTTTCTTGCATATCTCTTTATTTTAAATTTAACTGTTTTATCTCTTTGACATATAAGATGGCACAAGTTGTACGTGACCTAGAGGAGATCATGCCCCGAGCCGAGTTTCTTAACACTGGCTCTCATGAAAACAATCACTATGTTGACCTAAACAAACTTAAAAATCCATCCTACCCCATTGTCACTGAGATTCTCAAAATACACCCCCTGAACCACCTCCTGACATATAACCCAGCTACAACAGGCACACATGTTCCCGAGCTATACGTTCAACAATTTTGGAAGACTTGTGATGTCCGTATCAATGAAACAGGAAGGGAGGTCATTCATGCTGAGGTTGATGAATTTCAAGTTAACATTCCACTAAATCGCCTTAGAACAATCTTTGAACTGCCCACCGTAGTCAGTAGACCTCCAGCTACAAAATTTGAGGAAATCCCTTATGAGGATGCATGTCTTGCCGCTATAATGGAGATGGGATATGATGGTGAGATCACCAAGAAAGGTCAATTCAAACGCACCGGCTTGCATCCAAAGTATAATACATTCATGACGGTGCTTCAAAGATGTCTTACTCCAAAGCATTCAGGCTACGAATTCCCAACGGAGTATCAACTCAAAATCTTTGTAGCAGCTGCAACTCATATGCATGTGGATTATGCATTTCTTCTCCTCCAGGACATCAAAGCTACTATGCTCAGGAAGAACTCACAAAAGAAGAAGGATGCAAACATGCTGCCTTACCACCTCTTTCTACCAATGATCATCCAACATGTGATGGATCGAAATGCTGAAATTCCTCGACGGACAGGTTTACCTTCTACTACTCCAAAACTTTTCTTGCATGTAAAACCTGCTATTCCTGCCAATCTACCAATTCCAAGACCTTTCCCTGTATCTCTCCTTGACCTTTGTGAACAGAATGATATTATTGTGAGCTATCAGGAGAGTGTAGAAATACCTCCCATGGTCGGGCCAGAGCCGGCCAGACATGCCCAGGGAGGAGTAGCACCTGGTGAGGAAATAGAGGATAGGCCTCATCTATCTATGGGAGATGCTGAGAGGGAAGAGGAGAGGGAAAATTCAGAGAGGGGTGGAGAAGCGGGTGAAGGTGATGAGACTAGAGAGGGAGGGGATGCATATGATACCACCACTGTTCAAGCCATCGTTCAATCACTTTCTCAGATCACCCAAACCCAAGCTGTTCTTACTGAACTTGGTCTTGACGTTTCTGAGTCATCCAGTTCTTCTCATGACGAGTCTGCTTCCCATCCAGGAGGTGCCCCTACCTTTGAACCTGTTATATCTCCCATGGGCACCCCTGAGCACCTAATCGAACAACCAGCAGAAAGCACACCCTCTTTCATGAAACTTACTGACCCACATACTACCTCTCCCGACCAGACTCACCCCATTCAAACTACTCAGGTCATTCCCCAACCTGGTGGTCTGGTCATTCCTTTGAATTCACCTGCCCCAATAACTACCATTCCTATCATTCGCAATGCCATCATTGCCCTTGACCATGACATTCCAGTTGTCTCTCCATCTCCTGATATATCTGTTGAAACTGGCTCTGTCATTCCTGATTCTTTACTTGATCCTAATCAATATGCCGGATATGGTCCAAGTAGTGGTGAAGAGGAAGATAGATTAGATAGGAGTTCGAGTGAAAGAGAGGTGGTGAGAAAAGAAAAGCAGAGTGTTGAGGGACCCCTACACCAAGAAAGCCGGGAAACCACATCCACTATGGGGCCCGACATTGTTAGGCCTCATATTGAACAAGTCGCGGTGATCCCACCCGTGCAAATTTCTACCCAACCTAGCTACTACGGTGTCTCTCAACAGGCACCGTCTTTATTGCACAGGGTTATAGCACATACACTAGGTCAACCCCAATTGGATGTTGGACCTATTGAACAAAGAGGACTGCCTCCCTCGTCCTCGACTCCTTTTGATGCACGATTTGACATACCACGGATTTCCGCATATCTTGACCAACACAAGGTAACAATCGATGCACTGAGCTTGTTGGCTCAACAAGTCTCCTCAACTTCCAGAGGTGGTACCTTTCAAGGTTTCATTCGATGATTGGAAGGAAATCCTGCTGGAGCCAACATCCCTGCTGCTCCAGTCGGTAGTACTGCCTATGTGGCTGGTACTTCAACCGGAAGTCTTCGTGATTCCGGGTTTGTTACACGTGCAGAACTTTAACAACAAATTCAACAAGCCGTGGCACCAATCCACCAACAACTGCAGACGACAAATCAAAAGTTGGATCGGATAGATAAGCCTCCCAGTCCCAGCAACAGCAACTCAATAGGATTGAGGCACTCCTTACTGCTAGGCCTCCAGTGCCAGAACCACAGTCACAACCTGATCCTTCTTCTATGTCAGTTGATGCTCTAAAGAGTTTGCTGTATGTCAGACTTCTGGAACAACAGCCAGAATCAGCTCATGACCAAGACCTTCTGACTACTCTTCGAAACGAACAGCGTCCATCGGGAATCTCCATGGATGACTTTCAAGAGTTTCATGAAGATGTAAACAACAAGATAGATGGGATCACCAGAGGTTTCTATACTTCACTATCAAAGGTTACTGACCGGCTGACACTACTTGAACAAACTTGTCAGGCTTAGGCTCAGGGAAGCAAGAGGAGGTGGGATGATCAAGATCCTGATGATCAACCCGAGGGGGAGAAAAGAAGAAGACTATATATGACTTCTCCCTCTGCGGCTGCAAATGTACCAGTTTTACCTGTTCCCCAACTCAGTTCATACCTATCTGCAGGTACAAGTTCAGCTGGTTCTGGAAGTCAACACCAACAACAACAACAAATGGCCGATGAAGTTTATGAACAACAACAAAAGGAAAATGCTGACAAACAAATTGTACTTTACGTACCTCAGCAACAATCTGAACAGAGGCCAATTGATCTTGTAGAAGGTGAAATACCTTACGAGCAGTCCCATGCCGAGATGTTTGAATGGTCTAGCGACTCAGAGGAAGAAATGAAGGATTTATATGAGTCCATACACACATCACCTGCAAGGTATATGGGAGAAAGCAGTTCTGCTCAACCAGAGGAGGAAACTGAGGATCTTGAAATTCGTGATATGTTCAGAGATATTGATGAATACGTTGGGGTTGCTACAAGTCCAGCTTCACCTAGAATTTTTGACAGGTTTGATGACATCCCTAGTGAAAGGGAGCTTGCACGCAGAAGGAAAGAAAGGTTAGCAATTTCTAGAAGAGAAGCTAGGAGAAAGCCGAAACAGAAGAAACCAGCCTTTGACGTATCTAGGGTTCTCAGTGGAGTAAACATTGAAGTTCATGAAAGCTTCCCTCCTTCTCGTGGTCAGTTTCAAGAGTCAGCTGCCGATGTACTAGAAAGAAACAGACAGAAAGAGGCAGCTGAAAAAGTGAGAAAAGAATCTGAATGGCCCTTGCCAAGGAGCTTCATTGTGACACCTGCTCCTCCAGTGTATCGTGTGGATCCAGGACTTGATGCAGGAAACATGTTCACAAGAAGTGCTGCCCAATAACCTATATGGAAACCGTATTTTGTCAATGCTGCTAATCTTGAAGAAAGAATTCCAGACATATTCAGCAATGAGCTAATACAGGTTATTTCCCCTGAGTTGCGGAACATGGACGACAAACAGAGAAGAAGATATGAACACATCCTCTCTCAGTCTATGACAAAACCCGAAGAGATCAAATCAGAGTATCCAATAGTTGAACTTATCAATATCTATACCCAGACAACCTTCAGAATAAAGTATGCCATCTTTCATGTCACAAGAGCAAACAACCTGTCATACTTCCTCAACGAAGCAGACTTAAGGTTTATAAGTATTGAAGACATCAGCTTTATCTTTGTCACCCTCTCTCAAAAAAGAGGAAAGTGGCCTGAAGAAGAGTTTGGAAGGGGTGCTCTGATGAAATACATGAGAAATTTAATGGAATACTTTGAGGAACATGATCTGCAACTCGGAGCTGAAAACAACTATCTGAAAGTCAATCTCTTAAAGCCTGACCAGAGCCATCCAGATCTAGAAAAGCTTGAAGAATTGATAGTTATCTATGATGGGCATCCAAACTTCAAAGGTGATCGAGGTGTTGTCTCAAGAAATTCAAAAGGAGAAAAGATATTCATTAGACTTGATGAATTAATGTCATATTCAGACGGCACTTTGAAAATCATTCATCATAAGATACATCAGAAAGTTTGGATAACCGGGCAGCCTATACTGATGAAGAACATGCTGAAGCCTATCGTGCTATAGAAAGGATGAGAACGACACTGGCAAGCAGAAGGCAAATACGCAAGTGGCAAGTGGCATTCGGAATTCGCAACAAATCGGCATACGAATAGGTTAATGTATTTATTTGTTGTGAATTATTACACACCTCACTTAGGGGGAGATTGTTAGAAATATTAAAGTGAGGGGAGTAATATGTAATTACTCAAAGTTGGGGAAATGTTATATAAAGGCATTTCCCCCACATTCTAATGTAAGCTTTGCATATTACTTACTTGTGTTCTTGTGTTCTCAATACTCTCTCTCGGCTCTCTCTCTCTAGAAACCGAATACTCACACTAACACATACTACAAGATTAACATCTTGCATTGCTTCATCCGTATATAATACGGGACCATTACAATCATTCTGATATTATATTTCTCTCAGCAGTGGAATATATAAAGAGGCCTGTTAAATAGAAACAAAAACGAATGATAGTCTCTTTATTTTGGTTTTAAAGTACTTGTAAAAGATGAACTAATAACCTCAAAACAATAGACAGATACCTTAAAACACCAAATGAAAAGATGAAAAGAAAATATTAACTTTCTACTTCTACTATTCAACTATAATCTCATTGAAGAAAATATCAGACACTTTGTAGGCATTAAATTTCATATTCGAATAACACCAAACAACAATCACACTAACACATACTACAAGATTAACATCTTGCATTGCTTCATCCGTATATAATACGAGACCATTACAATCATTCTGATATTATATTTCTCTCAGCAGTGGAATATATAAAGAGGCCTGTTAAATAGAAACAAAAACGAATGATAGTCTCTTTATTTTGGTTTTAAAGTACTTGTAAAAGATGAACAAATAACCTCAAAACAATAGACAGATACCTTAAAACACCAAATGAAAAGATGAAAAGAAAATATTAACTTTCTACTTCTACTATTCAACTATAATCTCATTGAAGAAAATATCAGACACTTTGTAGGCATTAAAATTCATATTCGAATAACACCAAACAACAATCAAATTCTAACAAACGAAATGATTATTCTAATTACCAATCAAAACTATGGAGTTAACATCATTTTTCTTCAGTCTCTCCAATTTTTTCTTTCAGCCAAACAATACTAAATAGGAACCATCATAAATAAATAAAAAACAATTAATCTTCGTGCATCACAAATACTAAAGAACATAACGAACAGTTAAGCTTTGGAACACAGGTACTAAAGAACATAAAAACTCAAAAAGAAAATGAGGAGTCAGTAGTTTTCATTAGAGTTACTTGGTCAAACACTAATATGCAAGAAGAAACTGTGAAGAGAAGCTCGTCAAATGGTATTTACGTAGTAGAACCAGCTAAATTAAACCATGAAAAATCGATCATAGTGCTTGAAATATGATTCGGGAAAACAGATTTGAACAGAAACAAAGTGAATCAACGCTTACTTGAAACCACGAAGGCATTAACACATGATAACGTTATTATTTAATTTGTACATTTCAGTAACCCAAAATTCCATAAATTATTCAAGGTAAATAAACCTACATTGAAGAGGATCTGTTCGAGAAAAGATGACTACTAAGTCGATGATTGTGATACTGGCGAAGATGAGGAGAAGCATTAGACAGGGCAATAATTCCTCTAGAGTCGATCCCATCTAGGTTGTATCAACAGCGATTAATACTGAGACTATTGGCCGGATAGTCCATCTTTTATAGGGTTAATGACATAACAATCCTTAAAGTTTCACTCTTTTTTCGGTTTAACCCTCAAAGTTTTTTTAACATGGAATAATCCTCAAGTTTGAGTTACCTGTTAGTTTAGCCCTTACCTCATTTATTTACCTACAACTACCGGTTGCATCAAATTAGGGTTTGAAAAAAATGAGTCGAGAGCAGCAACGGAAGGGAGGGAAAATTACAGGGGCGACGGAAGGGCTTACAGGGGATATTGATCGGACGGTTGTCGTTGCTTCTGCTGTTTGCAGTGGTTGGAGAGATGCTATATGTTTGGGGCGACAGAAGGACAAATCTCGTTGACGGAAGGGAAGCTCGCCGGCAGTAGGTCCATCGTTTTTCACCACCATCATCGATTTCACCAGGTCCACCATCGATTTCACCAGGATCAAACATCAAGAAAGTTCACTTGGTGAAGTCGACGGAAGGGGAGCACGCCGGAAGGACAGATTTCGTCCACCATCGATTTCACAGTCGATTTCAGTGGATTTCACAGTGAGTTCACTGGTGAAAGTTCACAGCCGATTTCACCATCGTTTTACTGCTTTTTCATCATCCTCATGACAATAAAAAGCTCATTTTCATCTTCCTCGTTCTTTAATCAAACATCAAAGTCCATTGATGGTGAATTGAAGGTTTGGAATTGTAGGGTTTTGCACTATTTGATTGCTCACGTTCCACAAGTTTTGCACTATTCGATTGCTAACATGCTACTACTCAACTCCCGCATGTTCTAATTTTTTATAAAAACACGATAGACATGTAGGTAACCTTCTCAACCGGTAGAAGGTAACCCTAATCCCTATTATAAAAAGAATTCAATTGATTGAGGATTAAAACGAAATCTAACTCAAACTTGACGGTTATTCCATATTAAAAAAAACTTTGAGGGTTAAACCGAAAAAGGAGTGAAACTTTGAGGATTATTATGTGATTAACCCTCTTTTATATGCTAGTCACGGTGGATTGTAGGAAAATCGTTACATGGAAACGGTGGAAAGTTGGAAATGAGATATTAAAGGCATGCGATCAGTGGAGTTTGTTAAGCTATACCAACGTGCTCTTATTTTTAGTAAACAGTTTGACTTCGAGAAATTTATTTAACACGGCTAGGATTCTCTTAAATTTAGATCCAAGGGTTGTTAATCTTTCTGGTTATCACTCACCACCAGTAATATATATATAGTCAAAGGATATATGTTGTAGGTCCTGTTAATGTTTTCATAAATGTATCTGGCCCACCATATATCTTTGTTAAAACCCTATGACCTACAACAGGACCTATGCTAGCATCACAAATCTTATGTAGTAGCACTTTTTTGCCAAAGTCAAGCCTCCTTGAAAACATAAGATGTCTCCTAAATGCTTGATGGTCAAGGCTGTGATTATGTTTCTCTTCAAAGAAGTATATTTTATAACGATTGCCACTTGTAACTTCTAATCGTATGCCTGCTAAACAACCACAACGATGTGATGGTATGTCCCTGTCTTTTTTATCTATGTGTGATGAACTTTCATCTAGTTGAGCAGCATCAGATGTAAGTGTCATTATATCTACTTTGGAAATATCTCCTTCGTTGCATTCATCAAGGGTGTCACCATTTTTCGATGGGTTAAAACCTTCACGGTTACAAATATACCGCTTTAACTTTATACAACCACTTTTAAGTGTTTTTTATGCACCCTTCATAACTTGAAATCCACCGTTCATTGCATACTCTTCTCAAAACTTTTGAGCACCAATGAGAGAATAAAAAATCATGCCTTCAACAGGCTTCAAAGAATCAGGAACAAAAGGTACCCAATATAAAGAACCTGATGGTGTAACTTGCTCAATACCAACATCATTGTCACTGCATATGTTATCACCATCTAATCACAGATACCAAAAAAATTGTATCAGGTACATTATAGTTAAGTAATTTAGAAGATATGATTTTAGTATCTACAGTGAAATCAAACTAGATGTAAAAAATCAGTAAATATAAGGTCATTGAAATAAGATTTACACAATTATATAACACAGCAAGCAAGCTATGTGATTCAATTCTATAAAAGTGTTATTGAATAAAGTACAGCTACAGCAGTACACTCAACATATGCTTTTAATTAGGGATAGATGCAGTACTTTCAAATAGATGCACCATATTAGTCATGGAAAACTAGATACAGTAATAGAACCTGGAAGTGTATAATAAAGCGTAAATACAAACAATTAACAAAAGAAATTAACAAGTAGCATTACTAAAAATGCTACATAGGTGCGATTTCACTGTTATTGTTCAACAATTAAATGAATAGAAATCAAAATCATAATCGATACATACATGCGCTTGAAGATGGAACCCTAGGTGGAGTTGAATCGCAGCTTAAATCTTCCATTCCAAAAATCGGACCTAAAAATTGAATGTACAACCTCTGAATAAGTCAGAGAAGAAGAAGAATTTGCAGAAGAAGAAATCGCATTGTGTGTCAGATAAGTTGCAAACGAATGATATTGAATGGAATGTTTGATAGGAAGAGAATGAATATGATCAAGGAATCTGTTAAAAAGATCAAAGGCAGAGAAGTGTGCGAGATCAAGGGCTGAGAGGTGTTCGCATCGTTCGCAAGGATATAAGCGTTCGCATTTGATCCTTTGACTATATATATATACATATATATATATATATATATATATACATACATATATATATACACACACACACACACACACACACACATATATATATATATATATATATATATATATATATATATATATATATATATATATATATATTAATTATGAGTTAAATTGATACTCATTATATATATCTTGTTATAAGGAAATACAAATAGATGTATCCCCTTAATATGTTGCAAGTATTTATATTTTATTTAATAAGATAAAACATACATTTATAAATACATAAATACTTCACAAGAATGAAGGATATCACCCTCTCTTTTCTCTAGTACGTTTCTTCTATGTATGTCTATCATGTATGGTAATAACTGGTTCTAAATGTCATCTCAGTTGTTAGATCAGTTTTTCTTACTTTTTTCTTCTCAACCCAAAACCCAAGCACCCTACAACCCCAAGCCAAATCAACACAAATATTTTTCTCTCTTCTTACTCTCTCTAAAAAAATAATAATAAAAGAAAAATAAAAAGTTGCTACAATTTATCGGTTTGGAGAACCGTGACCTGAACCCGAGGGAGGTGTACCCCATTTGGGTTGAGAAGCCAGCGAGCCTGAAAGCAACCCGAAAGGAAACCGAAGTGGCTATGCATGGCCTTATATGAAGATGAATGATTTAGTGGGAACAAAACTTATCATCATTACCATTTTAATGATTAAATCATCTATAACTTAAAAAACTAACTTTTAAAATTCAACATAACTTATCAAAAGGATTAATGGATAACAACTATGAAATCAGGATTCATTTTTAATAAAGACGGACAAGTTGTTATATTAGCTGCACTTGTCCTCCAACACTAAAGATAATTGAATAAGTTTAGAAAGAGAAAGAGCAAAGAAGGGATTGACCGAGAGACGGGAAAAAGAAGAAGAAGAAAACAACTATAAAAATATATTCTGGACAGTTAAACACATGAGGTTGAGGAATCTAATGTAAACACATGATGTGGATGTCCAATGAGTTTGAATGAAGATGTACGAATAGAGGTGATTGTTACCGAGAAACATGTGTGTCTTGGGCTAAATGGTTTTTGTTAAAATGAGAATTCTGTGGATTATAATTAGCTATCTTCATTGTATCCGGATGGGTATGCCCACCGTAAATATGTATTAAAAAGTGATGTGCTAAAAGTGTACCAGTTTTTTTATTTATGAAAACCATCTTTATTTACGTACGCCTATGACACAAAATAGGCAAGTGAACCTAATCGTATAATAGTATAGAAAATAAGTACGGATGTCGAACACTTGGGAAACGGATATGATTTGATAAAATTATATTAATTTAAATATTAAACTAGACTAACTTACTAAAAAGCAATAAAAGGGGGGATTTTTAAGAAAATGTGAGCTATCAATCAACTAAAACTACCAACAACCCTTGAAAGCACCTAAAACAAACTAAAGAAACAAGAGAGCGAATGAGCAAGGAACTTGGAAATCAAATAATATAATGCGAACTTTTACTCCCTAGATTCGGTTATACTTTTCTCATGGCAACTAAATTCATGGTAATAAAAGGTAAATGATACTTAAATATTCATGCACCGATTTCTATAATAGTTAAAACCTTGATCCAGTTACACCCGTCTAATTACACCAATTAATAACCTTTATGGTCAAAAGCGCGATTAAAATGTATAATTAGCCAATTAATTCGATTAACAAATCACCGAACTAACATATAATGGCCTATTACATGTAAGAATACATATTAAAGTTTCTATCTTTTAGATGTCTAACCCTAGGATTTGATCAATCACTAGTCATGAACCCTAATGATCATAGAAATTCATGATTCAAGTTTAAATAAAGAGAATGGTCATCAACTTTATAAAAACTCAGCCTATAAACATTATAAAAACAGATCCTAAAACATGCATGAACATAGATTAAACAATACTTGAATTAAACATGAATTAAGCATCAAAACCATGAATTAAATCAACCATAATTGAAGTTCATCTTCTATAGGGAGGAAAAACAGAAGTCTAGCAAAGAACAATCATGCCTAAGCTCTGGAAATCATTCAAAAACATAAACATGATGAAGAAGAATGATAAAAACCGTAAAAACCGAATGTTCCAAAACTTGATCTTCAATTTTATCTTCAATCCAAGCTCCAATACTCCAAGCTATGCTCCAAGCTTCTCTGGAATGTTTTAATGGTGTTTTATGATGTGGAAGATGGTAAAAAGTCGGATGGAAAGATTGCCAAACCGGATGGTTAAAAGATATAAATATATGCTGAAACTGAGCAAATCGTGCCGCGATCTCACCCATCGAGCCGTGATCTTGCAATTTTATCCCAATCAGCTCACTGAGCTTGAAATTTAAATTTTCGGACTTATCCAAAGATCGGGCCACGATCTCTCAACCCTTTCGCGCCGCGATCCTGCGTTTTTGGGAGATGACCATAAAATTGAAATTGTAGCCCTCCGAGTCTAGTTTCCGCGGCCGCTTGAAACTTTAACTTTTCTCCACTAATTGCTCAAAACTTCTCTTTATCCGTCTTTTTAACCTGAAAATCATCAATTAAAGATATTAAGAATCTTTTTTACTTATTTAAGAGCAATAACAGACTAAATTAACATAGATATTGCTTAAAATATATAACTAAATATGGCGATATCAAAAAGCTCTCTTTTCTTTATAAAATTTTGCCGGGGTACCGTCTTCTTTACCAAAAAAAAAAAAAAAAAAAAACAAATCGCTAGCAAGCTACAGATCGAGATGATATCGTCTATAGTCCATCCAAGCCCATATTTATATTCCGGTCAATTAAACATTTGGGACCTATTGTATAATTAATTAACATGATCCGAAGAAATTACAGAGAAATACAAGACAATCTTTAGTGGATTAATATAAAACTAGAAAAAGTATAAAAAAATTAGATAATTATAAGATGTAATAATTATAAGACGTGAAAGAAACAAGTATTTAAAATATAATATGTTCGTACAATAATAAAATTGTTTATATACTACGTGGTTTAGAAATCAATCAAGAAGCAAGGTTACCGAAAATAGTTGAAGGAATTTGTCACTCACATGATGATCATTAAATAGAGTTAATTAGATTCTAACTAAACATTTCATAAAAAACAACTTTTCCTAAATGTCTAAGTCAATTCATGATAATTAACCTATAAGATATTATAAAAGTAATATTTTTAATATTTTAATTAATTTAAGTATTGGAAACTACGCACAGCTAACACTAATAAACGTGAGTGATAACTGTAACCCGACTTTATAAATAATTTCCGTTATTTATAAATAACTCATATTACTAAAATAAAAAGTTCAATTTTTTATATAATATCCATTCTTTTTCTTTACTTATAAATGTTGGGATTTGTACCGGTTTTAATATATATATATATATATATATATATATATATATATATATATATATATATATATATATATATATATATATATATATATATATATATATATATATATATATATATATATATATAATTAATGAAAACGGAAACGTGAAAACATGTATAACAATTTTAAACTCCACAAGATCCATATGCATGTTATAAGAAAAACTAAAATGACAATAGGGCCGGTGTTCAAGAATTACACCTTTGTAGCGTGAACCGGCATCGGTGAAGACTAGAAAAGACAAGGGAATCAAGTGTAGTTTCCCTACAAGGTATCCACACGCGAGCAACATCCAACACCAACCGAGTTATAGCCCTTTCAACCCTATATGTAGACAATATCAAGTAGAAGCAAGAAAACATTTTTCTTCTTCATAACTTGTGTTCAAGTCTACTAATTGTTGTAGCTGTTTCAACTTATTAAAAAACCAACAATAATTTAAATCTTGTAAATATGTTAGATGAGTGAAAAAAACTAGTTGATTTTGAGTTTATTTAAGTCTCCAAGTAAACAATCAACAAAGGAACCAATATAAAATAAATAGATGCTTAATGACTCAAAACCATAAACAAAATAATGTTCCTTTTTTCTTCCTCTTGGTGTTCACGGGCACGGCACACACTCACAATTCTCCAATGAAAGTCAAGTTAGCATGCCCCATCCTCACCGGACTTAGCTACTTATTACTTAAGGAATACAAAATATTTTTACATAATACGTTAGCATAAGGCTACTGAGTGCACCAAAAACACAGTTTAGTATTTAAATCAAGTAATGATAGTAGTCAACACATTTGCATAATATGGCATCGATTAAACTTTAGCGCATAAGAGGTGTGGGACAAGTCAACTAGATCTTGTAATTTAAATAGTGGCAAACCATGGTCAACAAATCCTCATGGGGTACGTCGACATCTCCCGTCAAGGTGAGGGAGAACAATGCATCTACCATACAACGGTTGTCAGGATTGAATGACCTTATCCCCAATTCAACTCGTGTATGCTTTGGATCGGTGGCTCGTCATACTTTCAACATGGCCATAAATGTTACTTATCATTCCACTTCACTGTTTGCACCACTTCTCCACCACCCGTATAATTATGGTTTCCAATTGCTGAAGCCACATAAAACATACACATCACCTAATAGTAAGAAACAACCCAAAGTTCAAAAGCACATAATCACATGTATAGATCCAGACCATAAAACACAAGCAAGTTAAGAAACTACAACGATTAACTTGCATGAAGTATCACATAACATATCACGAACTCAAATATACATGCATTTGTACATATAAAATACTGGAGTGCGTTTATTTTCTGATTGTTATTATTTGTTAATATCAAGAGACTTATTATTAACTATTTGGTAAGGAGTGTAAAGAGAAACACAAAATTACAAAAATGAGTATATTGTACGTAAGACATGCGAGACAAACATACATGTTCATAACTTAGGTTGAAGTATTATGTGTAGGATTATAATAAATAATGAGAAATGAGTATAAGTGAGTAAATAACTAGCGGTGATGATATGTATAGCTACATAATTTAAGAGAATGAGTCTTTACTGATAACTAGAGTTATGAATATTGGTTATATGTCTATATTTGTGATAATTATTGTAACACCGTAAAACACAAGCCGTTTTTTTATCACAACGGAAGTATTGCAATAGAAAATAGAAAAAATAGCAACACCCACAAACTTAAAACCAATACTGTTCAACAACACAGTATATCGTTTCGTGTTACAAAAGAGTTACGAACATGGCTCATCATTTCAAAAACATAATATCATAGCGACGGTCAAACTTCCCTTGTACGAAAAAACACCTACCGAAGCTCACCAAAACCTGCAACAGAGAGAGAGAGTTAGGGTGGGGAATTAGCACAAACCTAAGTGAATAGAAATCAAGCCACAAACAGCAAAAGCATAATCACAACAATCACCACAAAAACAAGACACACAAGGACTACTTAAGAGCGGGGCACCACGTATCATCAGAGGCACGGCGGCTCTGCAGAGCCTGCAACCCATATGTCGGCCAAAGCATAGGTTTACCAACGACTGCCTGCTAACTGGCACACGTAAACCCCCTCTGCCGTAATGAATGTAACAGGGGGTGAACAACCGCATAACAAGAAGCAAACGAGCCCAAGCCAATACAATATGGCTGACCTCCCTCACAAACAGCATGCACACAGTATTCTTTACTGCGCACATATCTTGGACTCGATTACAATCAATAAACACAAATACCAGTCATCGCACAATCATAGTGCCAATCACCAAACAATCTCAATCTCCGAACAATCATAATACCAATCTCTGAATAATCATATCAGATTAAACAATCTATCGCATGATTAAATATATGAATCCAGATAATTATCATAATCATAACTAATACCACCAATGAGTTAAAGTTCACTCACCTCGTATCCAACCGCAAACTTCTCAGTTACTAATTACTGAGCCTTCGAAACTCCTAAGAACATAAAATCAATCATCAGCTCTTAGCTCATATATATATATATATATATATATATATATATATATATATATATATATATTTATGTCAACATTCATATTATCATCATAATATAATCACTTGATCGATCTCGTTTATATCCATATAATCGATCTTCAAGTATACATATATACTAACACCATAATCGATCCACATGTATGCATACTTACTAACACTTAAATCAATCCATATGAATATATATATATATATATATATATATATATATATATATATATATATATATATATATATATATATATATATAGTATATATGTATATATATCTCATCGATTTTACACACATAAAAATAAACAAGCTTATCGATCTTATATAATAAATTCATGCAGCCATCGATTTGAATATAAATACTAAACAATATTCATCGATCTCAAATATATATAATACTATCACCCACCAACTTAATCAAATAATATATATTCTAACACACAAGATCTATCCACACAAGATCTATAGGAACAAGGTCTATAGACAAGCTCTATAGACAAGATCTATAGGAACAAGGTCTATAGAACAAGATCTATAGAAAACAAGGTCTATAATACAATATCTATAGGAAACAAGGTCTATAACACAAGATTTATAGAAAACAAGGTCTGATCTATAGAACAAGATCTGTAGGAAATGTTATGCCGCCTCTTTAATCACATATAGGAACAACACACAGGGTTATCCTATCATATTGCGGCGCGCCAATCATGTCAGCAGGAATCGTGTCTTGCAGGGTAGCAAGCCCCGCTCAATGACCCTAGTAGGGGAATCAGCCGCAACCATTTGCACTAGTGGGGGAGAGAAGAGCAGTCCACATAATGCAACTCCAATCATTACCAGTTCCGGCCAATAACCAGGAACCCCATCTCATCAAGAAATGGCGGCTTGCAGAGCCACACCCAAGCGTATACACCTGAGTACCGTTATTCCCCACCTCGTGGCCCTAGGGACATCGGAAACCCAACCGGATAAACCTAGCCTATCCGACTGACCTCAATCGGCCTCCAATCAGTGTCCGGACAAACCCGTAGGTGGTAAACCTCTTAAAAACACCTTCTACGCCCGTTGGAACCTTTCTCTACGGCTACAGGAACAAAAATAGCTTCTACGGAAGCAGGAACATCTCTCTATGGCCCCAGGAATAAAAATGGCCCCTACAGCCGCAAGAACTTTCCTCTGCGGCTGCAGGAAGGGTTTTTACGGTAAAGTTGGCTCTGTTTTCCGACAGACGTTGTTCTTCGCGTTTTTGCCACTAATCGGCCCAAACATCATTTTAATCGTTTCTACACTTTGTTTAACCCTTATGGAAGCTTACTAACTTGTTTTAAACACGAAAACAACACTTACAACTCATTTAGACCTTCAAGTTAGGTCATCTTCTTCACAAAAGTCATAAACTAAGTTTATATCACCAAGAACATACTTACAAGGTCAATCAGAGATGTAGGAGTAGATTTAAGCAATTGAAATCACCAACATTTGAGTTTCCTTCTTGATTTCTACTTTGAAAACGAACAAGAACAAGTGTGTGTGTTGTAGTATAAACGTACGTATGTATGTGTGTTAATGAAGTTTCCAGGACTTCAAGAAGATGAACACAGACCCTAAGTGCCTAATACCCCATTATGGGTATTTTGTTCCCCTATTCAACTTATTAAACTACTTAGGTTTATCCGTTTTAACCAATGGAGATATTTTTAAAACCATTATCTAAAACCGTTCAACTAAATTCCAATTTCATCTACTTATGACAATTTCCACGAAACCACATTTTATCCACAATTAACACCAATTCAAGTTTAAAACACCAATTAACAAAAAGTATACTACATTTGGCAACAAAACACCAATTAAAGTCAACGTACAAACAACAAAGAAACATGTACAACTCGTTACAACTAGCCCCTATTTCAGGGTGTTACAAATCTACCCCCCTTAAGAAGATTCCGTCCTCGGAATATGATTGTCTACAAACAAGTGAGGGTATTGAGCTTTCATATCATCCTCCATTTGCCAGGTCATGTTCGAACCCAGGTTATGCTTTCATTTAACTAAAACCAGTTTGATCAACTTTCTGCGCAACTTCTTGGTTTTGGAACCAAGTATTTCAATAGGTTCTTCAACTAGGCGTTTCGAAGCGTCAACCTTCAATTATTGCAGAGGAAGAATATGGTTCTCCTCCACTTTACACTTACGCTGATAACACACGTTGAACGTGTTGTGAATTCCAGAAAGCTCTGGAGGCAACTCAAGGGTAACAGTATGATCGTTAACCTTGCGAACGATCTGAAACGGACCTTTGTAACGCGGACTCATCTTACCCTTTCTACCAAAACGAATTACACCTTTTCAGGGAGAAACTTTCAGGAACACCCGATCGCCCACCTGGAATGTAACTAGTCTGCGTTTTGGGGGTCAGTATACACTTTCTGTCTATCGCGGGCCGCTTTAAGCATTTCCCGCGCAATCTTCACTTTATCTACAGTAATCTACACAATCTCAGGTCCGGAAAACTGCTTTTCACCGGGTTCTAACCAACAAGTGGGAGTACGAAAATGCCTCCCATAAAGCATCTCGTAGGGTGGCATCCCTATACTGGAGTGGTACGAGTTATTATGAGCAAACTCGACCAACGGCAGGTGAAAATCCCACGTACCACCGAATTTGAGAACACATGTGCAAAGCATGTCCTCTAGCGTCTGAATCGTTCTTTCTGACTGGCCATCTGTCTGTGAATGGTACGCCGTGCTCAGATGAACACGAGTGCCAAGCTCACGCTGTAAACTCTGCCAGAAATTTGAAGCAAACCGCGAATCGCGATCAGACACGATCGAACATGGCAAACTATGGCGTGACACCACTTCATTTACATACAAATTTGCTAGCTTTTCCAACGGAGTAGACTCATTGGTGGCTAGAAAATAAGCGCTATTGGTCAACCGGTCGACAATGACACAAATTGTGTCATGACCTCTGAGGGTCTTCGGCAACTTCGTCACTAAATCCATCATAATGTGATCCCACTTACACTCAGGGATCTCTAGTTGTTGCAAACTACCATAAGGCTTCTGATGTTCTGTCTTAACTTACGCGCAGATTTGACATTTCTCCATGAAGGAAGCAATGTCTCGTTTCAAAGTAGGCCACCAATATAATGACTTCAAGTCATGATACATCTTTGTGCTGCGCGGATGAACCGACAGCCTAGACTTGTGAGCTTCCTACAGAATCAGCTCGCAATTTCCACCCTGAAGCGGCACACATACGTGAGACTGAAAAGTTTTTAAACCCGCGAGTATCATTTACTAGTTGATCTTTCAGCTTTTTCATCATTTCGGCTTTCAAGTTCTCATCTTGCAACGCCACTTGCTATGCTTCCTTCAATCGGGCAATGATATCGGGAACCATGGTGAGCTTCATAAATTTCGCGTCTACAGAAGAGATTTTGTGACTCAAGGCATCCGCCATCACGTTGGCCTTACCAGGATGGTAGCGAATTTCACAATCATAGTCTTTTATCAACTCAAGCCATCTGCGTTGTCTCATATTGAGCTCTTTCTGCTTAAAGACGTATTGCAGACTTTTATGATCCGTACAGACCACACATTTAGTGTCGTAAAGATAATTCCGCCACAATTTCAATGCGAAAACCACAGCTGCTAACTCAAGATCATGAGTCAGATAATTTCCTCATGAGGCTTCAATTGCCTTGAAGCATAGACAATTACTCTATCGCGCTGCATCAATACGCACCCCAATCCAGAATATGAAGCATCACAATAAACAACAAAGTCTTCAGTTCCTTCCGGCAAGGAAAGAATTAGAGCTTTGCACAATAGCTGTTTCAAAGACCGAAACGCTGGTTCTTGAGCTTCCGCCCAAACAAATGCAACATCTTTGCGAGTGAGTTTAGTCAAAGGACCTGCAAGTTTAGAAAAGTCGCGGATAAACCGCCGATAATATCCAGCTAAGCCAAGAAAACTTCTAACTTCAGAAGGAGTTCGAGGAACTCCCCAATTCATAACCGCTTTGACTTTCGCTGGATCAACTTTCACGCCATCCCTGCAAATCACGTGACGAAGAAAATGCACTTCTCGCAGCCAGAACTCACACTTTGAGAATTTAGCGTAAATCTTTTCCCGTTTAAGAGTTTCCAGAACTTCTCGCAAATGCAACTCGTGATCAGCTTCATTCTTAGAATAAACAAGAATATCGTCAATAAACACAATTACAGATTTATCAAGAAAAGGACGACAAACCCGATTCATCAGGTCCATAAAGATAGCAGGAGCATCCGTTAAACCGAATGGCATTACCAAAATCTCGTAATGACCATAACGAGTGCGGAAAACCGTTTTTGGAACATCATCGTCAGCAACCCGTACTTGATAGTATCCAGACCGCATATCATCTTTAAGAAGCACGTCGCTCCCTACAGTTGATCAAATAAATCGTCTATCCACGGCAGAGGATATTTTTTCTTTACCGTTCGCTTATTCAGCTCCCGGTAATCAATGCACATTCTCATCGTTGCATCTTTCTTTTTCACAAATAGCACCGGAGCACTGTAGGAGAAGAACTTGGACGAATAAAGCCTTTGTCAAGCAACTCCTAAATCTGCATCATCATCTGACGAACCTCGGCAGGAGCAAGACGATACGGAGCTTTAGCCACAGGGGTAGCCCCCGGAACAAGATCAATACGGTACTTAACATCTCTAATTGGCGGTAACCCAGGTAGCTCGTCAGGAAATACCTCTAGATAATCAGTCACCACCGGAATATCGCGAACGAAACTTTTCTCCAGTTTAGCGTCAATCACATGGGCTAGATAAATATCATAGCCTTTTGAAACCGACTTCCAAGCTTTCATCAGAGAAATAATAGGAATATCTGACTTTCGTCTTTCACCTCGAGCCACAACATATGACCCGTCAGGTAGAAGAACTTTAATCAACTTCTTGGAACAAAAAGTCTTAGCGTTCAGCTTGCTAAGCCAATCCATCCCAATCACAACGTTAAATCCCGCAATTGGCATAAAAAGAAGAGAAACAAGAAAACTACTCCCGTCGATATTAATAACCGCTTGAGGGACATTATCAACAACTGGAACTACTTTACCACTAGGATTCTCTACTCTGAGTGGCTCAGATAATACAGATACAGGCATTTGTAGTTTATCATAAAAAGATATAGACACAAAAGAATATGTAGCTCCAGAATCAAATAACACGCATGCTGGGGTAGAGTTAATAAGAAAAGTACCCGTAATCACGTCCCCGACACCATTCGCCTCCTCCTGCGTCATCTGAAATGCCCGCCCTTTGGTACGGGGAGCATTATCTTTCTTCTGACCTGAGGCAGATCCTCCAGTTCCAGCATCCTGCTTTGAACGACAGTCAGAATTCCTATGCCCCGGCTTGTGGCACTTATAGCAGACATTGTCTTTAAAATCGCACTCTGTCGTCGAGTACCCTTTTTGACCACATCGGAAACTTCGGGTAGTGGCCTTTGAACATTCACCAGTATGATAGGTGCGGCACTGAGAGCACCACAGACAGTTGAACTTAGCCTTCTTCGAGGAATCAGTCTTTCCACCGGTTGAAGACTGCCCTTTGGAGGGACCAGTCTTAGAAGACTGCTGAAACTTTCTCTTGTGACCCTCACCAATCTGGTAACCTTTTCCCGGCAAACGATATCCTTCTAACTGTCGAGCGATTTCAAACACTCGATCCAATGTAGCAGAAGCTCTGACATGCAGACGATAGTCCACCGGTAGCATCCCAACCAACTTACGTATCTTGGCACTTTCGTTAGCAACAAGGTGAGGAATGAATCTCACCTTATCAGTAAAATCATTCAGAAGATCATCCATAGGTTTGTCTCCCTTACGAAGACCGTTAAACTCTTTCTCTATCTTCTCAAGGTCATAATCTGTACAATACTTCCTTGTCACCTTCTCAACAAACTGCTCCCAGGTCAAGGCAGCAATCACTTCCTTATTCACCGTATCTTTCATGGTGTCCCACCAGAACAAGGCGTTCCCCTTTAACATCCTCACCGCGTACTTGACACGGTATTCAGGTTCACATTCGCAAGACTCGAACACCTGATCCGTCTTACAAAGCCAGCGTATCGCATCCGAGGGATTATCACTACCCTCGAATTCTTTAGGTCGACATGACATAAACTTCTACTAGGAACACTTCTTTCCCTTCTTACTCGTGACCGCATTGAACAGCAGCTCCTTTGTCAAACGGAGCTCCTCATCCAGACGTCGAATATACGCCGTCTGATCTACGTCATGCCTCCCTGCTCGGTATTAGGCTGAGAAGACTCGTCCTCAGCTTCAAGACGTGTATGAGAGGCCTCATCCTCCATTTCCTTGAGAGCCTCCTCTGTCGTAGCTCGACGCTCAGCCATTTCTACTCAACTTACTACGCACACGTAAACCACAATTCGTACACCATTTATTCGACAATTGCTAACACTACATTTAGTCTACCACATACGACAGTCACATAACACTCCACTCAACTCCAAGTATCCCACTAGGAACACTTAACGATGGTCGGGCCCGAGTTTGAGATTGAATACTCATACGAGTCCTAATTCCTCAAACTTAAGCTCTGATACCTAGTTGTAACGCCGCCTCTTCACGAGCTTAAAATTAGGGTTAACTTATTATTATTAATCAAAAGCATGCTGCGGAAACAAACGCCTTTTACAAAAGTAAGTATTGTTACTGATTTGGATGCTATTTACATCAAGAGAATAGGCCAAGTTACCAACCACCGGATCCATATTTGCAACAAGTGTGTTCCTCAAAAGATAAGTACAACAAAACTACCATCAGTGCCCGCCTCACCAGGCCAACTAGCATCAACCTGCGAAAAAGGGAAATCATGCACCGTTAGCTACAACTAGCTAGTGAGCACCAATTACACATAAGCAACAATAAGCAGGAATAACACATAGGACTATCCTATCATATTGCGGCGCGCCAATCATGTAAGTAAGATTCGTGTCTTGCAGGGTAGCAATCCCCGCTCAACGACCCTAGCCGGGGAATCAGCCGCAACCATTTGCACCAGTGGGGGAACGAAAAGCAGTCCACATAATGTAACTCCAGTCACAACCGGTTCCGGCCAATAACCAAGAACAGCGGCCTGCAGAGCCACACCAAAGCGTATACACCTGAGTACCGTTAGTCCCCCACCTCGTGGCCCTAGGGACCCCGGAAACCCAGCCGGATAAACCTAGCCTATCCGACTGACCTCAATCGGCTTCCAATCAGTGTCCGGACAAACTCCTATTAACATATACGACCGAATTGGGTCCAATTGCATGCATGCAATTAATACGACAATTAATAAGACATTTCAAATCATATAATAGCATACCTCATGTGTGCACGTATCGAAACACCAATCGCATGTCAACAAACACAACAGATAACTTACCTACAGAGACTCATGGGAATATGACACTCACCTCGAGATCACAAGAGGCATATATAATGTCGGGAGTCCCCAGAGTCCTACGAATCACCTAACACAATAGGTTAATGCTCAATCACCGCTTAATACGTACTACATTTGATTATACTAACAGTTGTCTCAACAAAAAGGTCAACATACATTCTCGCAAGCTCCTACGGCCGCAGAAACATATTCCTACACTCGCAGACTCCCCCAAGAATCAAGCCCTACGGCCGTAGGAACATCCTCCTACAGCCGTTAAAGCGGTCCTTTGGGTTCTTACGGCCGTAGGTTATGTACCCACGCCCGTAGGATTCGTTCCTTCACCCGTACGTGGTAAACCTCTTAAAAACACCTTCTACGGCCGCATGAACCTTTCTCTACGGCCACATGAACAAAAATTGCTTCTACGGCTGCAGGAACATCTCCCTACGGCCGCAGGAATAAAAATGGCCACTACGGCCGCATGAACTTTCCTCTACGGCTGCAGGAAGGGTTTTTACAGTAAAGTCAGCTCTGTTTTTCGACAGACGCTGCTCTTTGCGATTTTGCCACTAAAATCGGCCCAAACATCATTTTAATCGTTTCTACACTTTGTTTAACCCTTATAGAAGCTTACTAACATGTTTTGAACAAAAAAACAACACTTTGTTTAACCCTTATAGAAGCTTTCTAACATGTTTTTACAGTAAAGTTGGATCTGTTTTCCTACAGACGCTGTTCTTCGCGTTTTTGCCACTAATCGGCCCAAACATCTTTTAATCGTTTCTACACTTTGTTTAACCCTTATGGAAGCTTACTAACTTGTTTTGAACATGAAAACAACACTTACAACTCATTTAGACCTTCAAGTTAGGTCATATTCTTCACAAGAGTCATGAACTAAGTTTATATCACCAAGAACATACTTACAAGGTCAATCAGGGATGTAGGAGCAAATTTGAGCAATTGAAATCACCAACAACTGAGTTTCCTTCTTGTTTTCTACTTTGAAAACCAACAAGAACAAAAGTGTGTGTGTGTGTTGTAGTATAAACGTACGTATGTATGTGTGTTAATGAAGTTTCGAGGACTTCAAGAAGATAAAGACCGACCTTAAGTGCTTAATACCCCATCATGGGTATTGTGTTCCCTTTTCAACTTATTACACGACTTAGGTTTATCCGATTTAACCAACGGAGATATTTTTCGAACCATTATCTAAAACCGTTTAACTAAACACCAATTTCATCTACTTACGACAATTTCCACGAAACCACATTTTATCCACAATTAACACCAATTGACGTTTAAAACGCCAATTAACAACAAGTATACTACATTTAGCAACAAAACACCAATTAAAGTCAACGTACAAACAACAAAGCAACATGTAACACTCGTTACAACTAGCCCCTATTTCAGAGTGTTACAGGAAACAAGGTCTATAGCACAAGATCTATAGAAAACAAGGTCTATACTACAAGATCTATAGGAAACAAGGTCTATAGCATATGCAATCACATACTAAATAAATCAATTTCCATACCACATATATAATACCCATCGACCTTAGCCCCTTTTTCTCATTAAATAACCACTTTTAGACAACCTAAGCAAGCAAGTATGTTAATTTAGTCAAGGATATTTCACATAACTCATCATCACTTTTTAATATTAAATTCTTTTAATATCTCCATTTCTATCATCTTCAAGCTACCACAAATTCATAAGATCTTCAAGAACATATTTAAGAACCCATGAACAAGCACCTTAAATCTATAATATCAATTTTCATATAAACATACTTTAAATCATGATTTAATTTATAAACTCATGAAATTCATACTAGGCATGCTTCTTAACATCAAGAATACATAAATCCTCTTAAAATCAACAAATCAAGAAACTAACTTTTCAAGTTCTTCAAGAACACAATCATGGTGGTTTTTACTAAATTTTAGCATGGTAACAACTTAAAAATCTTGATATTTAGTAACCAAGAATCATGTTTCTACCTTCACTTTAAATTGTCAAACACAAGATCAAGAGATGGAAGTTTCAAGTTTGCAAGTTGTAGTAGCTTCTGTCTCAAACATACCTTAGAAAACACACACTTAATATCCACATAACTTACTCATGAAGTTATTTTTAACACTTCAATTTTCGGCCCCTACTACACACATACATATTTCAGTATTTAAAATGTTACGTTCGGATAAACAGTTTGACACATAACCGACCAATCTAAAATAATTAATTACTAATAAAATAATATTTGGAATTCTCTTTTAAAAACGAGTCTAACGATACCATAAACGCATACTTTTAAAGTGAACACATAAGCAAACATATAGAATACCCACGATACAACTAGGCCCGAATTAAGGATGTTACAATTATAGATTGTCAATGTGATTATTCCCCTGATGATAGAGTATGTGATATATATATATATATATATATATATATATATATATATATATATATATATATATATATATATACATCTATAATTATATATATGGCCGACAAAGTATGTGATATATATACTTACTTATAAATATGAAATAATGTGAATATACTACTTTTCTTATATTGTATGTTTGTAAAGTTAAAACAGTATAATATATGTGCTAATACTGCTTATGTGATTTGTAAGGTGTTATAAGATTATGGAGGTTATAACTTGTACTAAGTAAATTATGGAGGGAGATCCAATATATAAGCTATTGGTTCTCCGAATCGCAGCTTTAAAATTTGAAAGTTACAGTATGATTATGGAGGTTATATCTTGGTATTACAACTATACAAATTTACAGTTAGAGCAATACAATTACCCTGATTTGCAATAGTACAACTTACAGTTATATAGTTACACTGTTTTGTAGTGCCACATGTTACAGTATAATAGTTATATTGCCTTGAAGAGGTATAGATTAACAATTATATAGTTTACGGTTTTAAATTACCGGTTAAGTGTGTGACATGCGATAGTGTGATATAACAATAATGAAACATCTATATTCAGAAATATCACTGAAAATTGAATATGTTTTTATCATATAACAACCTATAAAATATGTGCCCTTTCTCGGATTTTAATAAGCCAATATACTTTTACCATTAACCACATTAATAATTATTAGATGATAAAGTAGTACTCACGTGAACCTAGTGTCTGAGAGTTCTATTCGATCGAGTATCGAGCTTGAGTGCAGGTCGGCACTGTTGAGTGCCGGTGAGGTGGTCTGATGGTGGGAGAGCCAATGTGAACAAGAGCAACGGAACTGATGGTGAGGCAGGTGAGGTGGTCACGTCTAACAGTGAGGTTGTCGATGGTGACTAGTGAGATTCTAGATGGGTAGCATTGCAACAACAACTAAAATTGGAACTATCCTAGTGCTTTAATCTTTCGGCCTTAAGCTCTTTTAACCTCTAAGCCTCAAGCCTAGTAAGTGGACGTGATTTTATTTTTCTTTCATAAACGGGTCTAAATCAAGTTGGCCGGTCAACCTTAACCCGAACCGATTTTTTCATGTCGACTCAAATTTTGACATGCTTCTCATTATACTAAAATATAAAACACATGATAGCAGTGTTAAAAAAAACATAATTTAGGATCTTCGATTCAAATCCTAGCCTAACCAACAAAGGCTAATACGCAAATTGTTGTTCACGTCTTTAGATATATGATTCAGACCACAATATGCATTCGAGAAAAACGACATTACTTATGATAACAAACCCTAAAAAATGAATAATTCAAGAAAAAATATCGAAAACTTGCACATACACATACGACTACAAAAACTTGTCTACAATCCGAAAAAATCAACACTTAAAAGGCAATTAAAAAGATGCCTAACATGGTAAAGAAAAAGTTAAAAAACAGAGAATGCAACAAAATTTTCAAGTAGCAATGGCAAGTTCTACTAACAAATATAAACATACATACATTTAACATGTTACAAAGTCGATTACAACAATTTCTAGAAACCCGAATGCAATCTATTGCAGAGGTTAAGGCTTCTTGGCCGCTCTATCACCAGGGCCAGCAAGCATTATCTGTGATTATAATCATGTAAAGGTTCAAAATTCTTTTCTTGACGAATAAAAAAAGGGAAACCACTCGTGCAGTAACAACACCTAACTAGTACAAAATAACCCTTTAACCCCGGTTTTTTAGAGCCTTTAGACCCGGTTGTAAGGGGGGGCTGAAAGGGGGGGCGACTAAAGGGGGGTCTTCAACCCCGATTAAAAAACCGGGACTAAAACATTTTTAACCCTGGTTATATTACAAAATACGGGTATGAATACCACTTTCAACCAAAAAACCGGGGCTAAAGGTCCTTAAAAAATAAAAAAAATACATATTAAATTGTAGGTCATTTACCAATAAAAAACCTAATTAACTACATAAAAACTCAACCTATTGAACGACATAACAATATAGTCATTCGTTGTCGTTGTCCAATCTTTATTCAATTCTTCACAAACACAAATCAATACAAAGGATTACAAATACATTTTTAAATCTCATGTCTTCCAACCTATATTAAAAGCAAGAAAACTGATAACCAAATAAACAGTAGAGGTGGACGGAAGGTGAGAGTTGCAGTAACAGAGCCAAGAATTAGAACACAAAGAATCCAAAAGTGGCAAACATCATTCTGTTTCATGTGAGCGCCAAAGGAGGACAAGCTGATCCTCTCTTGTTTGCAGTAGCCATGATACCTAAAAGAAACTGCATCATACACATATTTATGAGTTAATTAATTCATCCATAAGACCTACCATACGATAAAAGGCAGAAGAATTAATTCAACTAAATCCAAAGGTAGAAGAAAGCACAAATGCTTAATCAAAACACTATTTAAGTAATTACTTGCAATGGGTTTAATAGTAATAACAGTTGATAGAGATTTCATTTACCAAAACTTTCAACATTTCTTGATCTGTGTATTCTATGATCAATTGAACTGGAAAGTAGAAACTTTCAACATTCATAAACTAGATTCAAAAGCTAACATACTTAATATCTAAAACAATGATATCTGAATCATGTCAATTTCTACATCAGATCAAAATTAATAATCCAAACTCATAGAAGATATCATATTTTAAACTACTAAACTTTCATCAGATTAGAAATTCACTCAACTTCTAAAACATGTCTTGCATATCAAGAACCAAAGACACTAGTAAAAAATCACGAAGACATTTTTTAATCACAAGGCATAAAAAACATAAATATGAACAGAAAATGTGTTAACGTCGATTTAACACCACACAATGATACTAGCTAGAGACCAAACAGGTGGTGATGACTGCTTTTGTGAAGATAAAGTATGAATGACATGGAGGAAGGGCTTTCAGCTTACCATTTTCATACGAGTACACTTAAGTTAAAAAATAAGAAAAATTTCACATCAAACCAAACAATTCATGTGAAGAACAATGAAAATAAACTAATTAAGATTCGTGTGATACTTAAACCAAAACAATAGGTGTGAAGAGATTCAACCACTAAGGCACTAACAAGCCACTTTTTTAAACCTAAAGAGATTCAATATCAGATTGCCTGAAAAAGAAACAATGATTAATAACAACTCAAGCATACATGGTCAGAAAATTACCTTGAGTTAGGAATCATCATATAGTCATATGTATCTAATTCACTCCAAGTTAAGTGCACAAAAGTTAGAAAATTACCAGATGATTTACAAATAGATTGTTTCATAAAGTTTACACAAGGCTGAAAACATTTGCATACATTATAATTATTGTTGAACATAGCTAAAAATCATCGAATTGATATAAGAATAACATAAGTTAAAATTTGCAAAATAAATGTTGTAAATTACCATCATAGAGTTCAAATTTGCACAAAATCACCCTATGGACAGATTATGAAACACTATCAAGCATCTTTTTTGTACTGCTATGGAGTTCCCAAATATAATAACATTATGGCCACACATATATATATGTAACTTGTGAGGAGTTTATGCAATTATAAGTAATATATAAGAAAATGGAAAATAGCTATTGTCCCAAATCCGAATGTTGTCAATATGATGAGTTCATCGATTCATAGAATGTTGTCAATAATCGATTCATAGTTTCAGATATATGATCTCTTTGTAGTTTTGCCAAGACTCAGAACAACATTTACAAAGATAGAACACGATTACCTCGAGCTGCAAAGCCGAGTAGCCATCGAGATCCACGTGGATTGAAGATCCGAAGAGGAGAATAGTCCCTTTATCTTTAACAGTCGATGATGCAGAGGAGGTGACGATTACTTCCCTATTCTCCGCTGTCGACGATCACTCACCTAGATCGAAGATTACTCCCCTAGTGTCGACGACTACTCTCCTATATCGACCATTACAGATCTACCCTATAGAGGGGGCGACGGCGTGTGTGCATTCGTGGAGACCGGGGATAGCAGAGTATTGGAACGACAGGAGAAATAAGGGGCTAGGGTTTTTTCCAAGATTATACCTGCTAAAGAGGGAAACGAAATAATTTGGGGGGGAAAGAAAAATAATTTGGAAAAGCGTAAAATTCAAATTTTTGGAATTTTTAGCCCCGGTTATTTAAAAAAAACGGGGTTGAATCTCTCCCACACAATTTCAGAGCCTCTTTTTATACCCGATTCCTTAATTAGACACCGGGGTTAAAAGTTTTAAAACTTTTTAGCCCCGGTTTTTTAGTAAAAACCGGGATTGAATCTCTCCCCCGCCATTTTTAGAACTCACTTCATGGTTTTAGCCCCGGTTATATAATATTTTTTCAAAAACCGGGTTTAAAAAGAAGGGACTAAATGTAGTTTTTGTACTAGTGTAAGTTACATGTTACACCCACAAACAATTTAAATGAATGAATAGTGAAATGACTAGATTACCGATCATTTAAATTGTGTTTGAGTGTCGCAACACTTAAGTGTTGTTCACAACAAATATCATTTCCCCATGAATAAATGTCAACTATTGAGGAATTAAAGAAATTAGAAACTTGCATTACAATCCAATGCAAATCTTCTTGCAAGCATAATGACAGCATTCGTTCTCTTTCCGATTAAAGTCCAAGAACAAATGAGAGTCCAATTTTTGGCTGCCAAAATGATGCTTGCGCGGCAACATTTCCACCACATCTGACTCCACACAACTGCATATTTACAGGATTTCTATAAATCAGCTGAATTATTCACGTTACTCGTCATATAAAGTAATAATAATAAAACAACTTGGAATTTTTCTTTTTGGCTCGACCTGTATTCGCCAACAAATGCCAACTCCTAGAATTTCATATTTGCTCTTGAAAATGTGAGAATGTATTATCTTATAATTATTAATTAAGAGTTTTAGTGTTTTAATTATCAATAAATTAATAATATAGGTATAAATCAAAGTTAACCGGTACTCACCTGACAGTCAAAGACGATAGATGTATCACTTAATATCTTCCGGTCCTTCAGCAATACGTAATTCAATAGGTTTAGGCTCAATTACCACTTTATATCAACTAATCTCAGCTTAAACACAATTTCACAAACTGTCAGCACAAGACCCCTGCTTGCGGCCGCAAGTACTTGCCTTTACGGTCGCAAGAGACCTTCAGGAACACCCCTTACGACCGCAAGGATATCCCTTGTGACCGCAAGAGTTATTTTTTCCAAAATCAACACTTACGATCGCAAGTTATGTATCTGCGCTCGTAAACCTCATTTCCTTTGCTCGTAGGCGGCAGATCAATAAACCTACCTGATATATGCGTTTTTATACATGTTTTATATACCCAAACGCCCCCATTCTTAACCCATTTCTATGGTAATATGTCCATTTAATGCTCTAATATGATAAAAGTTCACCATACAGGTCTAAAAGAGGTTTACATAAGAAACATGGACAAATCCCGAGATTATCAAGCAAAAAGCGAAGTTTTGCTAAAAACAGGTCCTTACGGCCGCAAGGAATCTCTTGCGACCGCAAGGGACGCCGCCCACCAAAAATCGGCTAACTGTTTTGTCAGAACAAGTTGCGAGGAATCTTGCCAGCTAGCATTTTACGCGCCGCGGAAACCGATCATTACGTGGCGCGGAAATCTCATTTTTCACCTATAAATAGCAAACCAAGCCTCTCACTTCGATAGAATATATCAGAGGGTGCCTTCGGGCTTTCCTTGGTGTTTTCTCACCCAGAGACTTCCAAACGGGGCTCTGCGAGACTCCTAGGCTCTGCCGAAGTTTCTCCAGGCTTGGCTGAGTTTTCCCCAGCCTTGGCTCCGGATCTCTCTCCCTCCAAACACTCTCCTAAACCTCTAAACACTTCATACACCATTCCATGGTGACACCTAAGGAGGAGAGCTTGGTAGGAGCTTGGAACAACACTTGGAAGTACACATAATCTTGGGGTTACTTGGTATAATCATTTTATCTTCTGTTCTTAATTATGTATCATATATTCCAAATGTTGTTGTACTTGATGAAGTTTAACTTATTTCACTTAGGCCAAGATGATTCTTGGCCAAGTTATGGCAATATAATCTTTTCTTGATTAATTAATATAAAAAGTATGTTTTGATCATTGATATAAATGTGTTTAATCATGTTCTTATGTTAAATATGTTCATGTTCATGTTTTGGTAATCTTTTATGTGAAAACATAAAGGTTACATTCCATGCATATTCAAAGATGATGGTTTAATCTCAAGATCTTGTGTAGTTATCACTAGAAATGGTGTAACAAGCAAGGTTGTCATCAGAAAAGCATTTTTGGGATTTGTCTTTGATTATTTCCAGGTCATAACAAGTTGGTCATATTCATCATATTATGGTTTTACACATGCTTAACATCTTAACGAAAGTTCCAAGTATTTAAGTATATTATTTGATCATAACAACTACAAAAGAATAAAAAGGATTGAAAAGGTGTTCTTGAGCATTTTAAGGTTGAAATGAACTCCTAATGTCATTAAGAGTCATAGATCTACGATTCTATGTGCATGCTTACGTGTTCATGCTTTACATGTGTTAAGTACTAGAAATAGTACTTAAACACGATGATATCTAAAGGAAATAACGTAAGGCTCGATCTTAAATCCAATGCACGTGGTTTGAGTCTTGTTGGGTTCATAACATCATAGTGTTCATTTACTATCTACTTATGACCTTGGATAACAATCCAGGTTATACGTACTTGATCCTTGGTGCATAAGTGATTTCTGCTGGAAATAAGGTTCATGCGACCGCAAGGGTAAAGCCATGCGATCGCATGTACCCTTGCGACCACATGTCATTGACATGCGGCCATATGCACTTTTATTCAATTTCAGTTTGTTGTTTCTCATATTTAAATCATTCTTATATCACTTTAACACCTTTCCTATGTTTTGAAGGCTATGAGACATATCATTTGACCGAGAGTGTATGACTCGTAGCTGGATTTAAACATGGTTAAGTGGATCTATGATTGTCTTATGGTTCTATGTTTACATGCTATACTTGATTGTAAATCTGAGTCTTGATAACTCGAGTGATGATTTACATGATAATATGACTTGTGAGTATTAAAGAGAACAGCATGCTCTGTGCCTAAATTATATCTATGTCAAGTCTTCATTGTTGTATTTATTGTTGTGACTGGTTCGGATGAATCAGAAGTCCAAGTGAATATTTACCCGGTATTAATCCGTTATATCCCTGTATTATATTTATCTTTTTGTATTTTATTTTCTTTGTCTTTTCCGTCTCTCCAAAGTGTTTTGCTGATCAAACAACGATGATGGTAGAATATTGGTAGTTTCTGTCCTAGTGGAATGATACTCGGTCTTACTCTATCTATACTACTACTGACCAGGTCATACTTGCCTGAGTCGTGTGTAGTACTTATTTCATAATTCTGTTTTATAAATTTAAAACACCAGTGTGAAAACTTTTAATCATCTTTAAAAATACCCGTACGTGGGCTGCACACCACTACCCCTTACGGTCGCAAGTACCCTTACTTGCGGCCGCAAGCACCAATTAAACTGCTTACGGCTGCATGTACCTCCCTTTGCGATTGTAAGCAAGGTCAGTACAGCAGGCCTTCGTCTGGCAGCATGGGAAACTTCGCGTTTTTGACACAAAATCGACCAAAAACTCAACTCCAATTGTTTGCACACTTCATTTGACATCAACTGAAGTTTATGAACATATTGTACACACAAACAAACCACTTGAACTCATCTTGCACCAAAATGGTGTAATTATCTCAAATATCAAAAACTAGGTTTTCTAATTGAAGAACACTTACCAACAAGATGAAGTACAACAGATTGAATCCTGAATTCAGCTACAAACCCTTGGCTACAAGTTCTCTTTGATTTCCTTCAAAACTTTGAGAGGATTTAAGTGTGTGTGTGTGTGTGTGTGTATTGTACGTATGTAGGAATGTATGTGTGTTTGTTTGTCTGATGAAGTAACAAGATAAGCATCATGGACCGACTTAGGTGGCTTATTATTTAAAACGCGGGTATTTTGTTCCACTTTTCAACTTACAACTAATCCCTCGTTTACCCGTTTTAACTAACGAGGATATATTTGGAACCATTATCTAAAACCATTTAATATTTTATAACTTTTACTATTTAACTTCACCTTTCATCTAACACCTCATATATCCTCTTTAACTAATTAATAACATTGGCTAACATTAAATTACTTAATTAAAGCCAAAGTACCAACAGTTTCTCACAAGGTACAACTAAACAGTACTAGGCCCATTTTCAGGATGTTACAGATTTATATGTGTTTTTGAAGTTTTGATCCTTACACTTGTTGCTACCTATGCTCAAAAATTAAAATATATGGAAGCTTGCCTGCATCGAAGACGAATTATATTCTTTAGCCATTGTTGATTTCCCTTTACAAAGTTTCATTCTCATTTTTCCCACATGAAGTACATGAATAGACTCGGAAGGATGGTCAACCCCATTCATTTGGATTATAACTACTGATATCGATGTTTTTATATATATATTTTTACGCGATATCTGGGTATTTTTAGACGAATATGATTCATATTGTGTCAAAAAGGTACTCTTTACATAAAGTGAGGCTCAAAAAGTCCGAAAATCAAGAAAAATTCCAAAATTGTGAATCCGAGGAGATCGCGGCGCGAAGTTGTCAAGAGATTGAGGTGCGATCTAGAGGATAAGGGCTGGAGAGATCGAGGTTCAAATCGCGAAGAAATTGGGATAAACACCGAGATCGCGGCGCGATTCATTATATCGCGGCGCGATCCCGCAGGAAACTTCAACTATAAATAATTGCATTCCTATCCGGTTTGGTAACTTTTCAATCACTTTTTACCGTCATTCAAACCCTAAATACATACCAGAGGCGATCCAGGACGGCTTGGAGCATAATTTTGAGGATTTGAAGCTTGAAGTGAAGATTGAAGGCTTAGCATCATCATCTTTTACAGTTTATTCATCCCATTCTACCATGTTTCTGTTATTTCATTGTTTCCAGAGTATTAGAATGAACATGCTAGGCTAAGTTTTCTGTTTTCCTCCCTAGAGGAGATGAAACTCATGTAATGGTTTATTGATTCATGGCTTTGATACTTTAATTCATGTTTAATTCAAGTTTAACTTAATCTTAGTTCATCCATACTTCATAATCTGTTTTGGTTGTTTATAAATTGAGTTTTGTGTTTTAAAAGACCATTTAATTCATAAAGCTTTGATCTTGATTGTCTAGGACCAATAGATGATTAAAGAGATAGTGATTGATCAAATCCTAGTATTAAACAACTTTAAATATATTATTTTGCATGTGATTAAACATATAATGACCCTTTATGTGTTAATGATGTTTTGTTGATCATATGAAACATTAAAGGTTGAGTCTTTACTTGGTAATCGAATTAATTGGCTAATTATCCCTTTTAATCGCGCTTTTGACCATAAAGGTTGTTAATTGGTATAATTAGACGGTTAGAACTGGACCAAGGTTTTAACTAATTTAGAAATCGATGCATGAATGTTCAAAGTGTCTTTAGCTCATGTTGCCATGAATTAATTTCCACGAAAAGGGTTGAATTGAATCTAGGGAAGGAACATCTTCATTAATATATTTAATTCTCCGAGTTAATCGCTTTCTTGTCTTTCTTGCATGCTTAGTGGTATTCTAGGGTTTTGTAGTGACTTAGTTGGCTAAAAGTAATCATTTTTACCATAAAATCCCCCTTTAATTGCTTTATTTATTAATATGTCATTAGTTTAGATTTATTTGCTTTTTAGTTTAGTTTAGTTCGTTTACTATTTAAATCGTTATAATTTTATCAAATCAAATCCGTTCCCCGAGAGTTCGACACCCGTGCTTACTAATTATACTATAAAAACCGATTAGGCACTTGCCTATTCATGTCGTTTTGGTACAATTTAACACGGAATTTGAAAATAAAAAAATAGTACGCTTTACGCACATCAAGTTTTTGGCGCTACTGCCGGGGAACGGTTGCATTTAATTTAATTATAGTAATTTATTATTAAACCTTTGTTTGCTTTCTTGTTTTGCTTTGTTTTAGTGTTAGTTGCTTTTTGTCCATCAATCGCGGCGCGATCGTTGTTGACAGCTTGTTTCTTTTTCCGTTTTAGTGTTAGCTCGTAGTTTTAGTTTTAGTTGGTAGTTTTAGTTGCTGTTTTTCCGGGCCTGTTTAGGGTAGTACTTCTGCTCCTTAGACACCAGTTAAGTTTTCTTTAGTTTATGTTCCGCGCTTCATCGGCCGAGCTAGTTGACCCATTCGAAGAACCGGAGCGCGAGTTTAATCGTTTGAGGCGAGCCGCACGCGAGAGAGAACGATTATGTAGGATGGCTGAAGATCTTGCAAACTTGTCGTTGGAGGAGTACGCGAGTAGTCTTCGCGAAGAAAACGCCGTCGATATTCACCGCCCTGAAATTCCCGAGCAAACCAACTTCAAGATCAAGGGCCAATTTCTCCATCTCTTGCACAAAACTCCTTTTCTCGGAAAGGATCATGAAGACGCCAATCAGCATGTCGAGGCCGTACTCGAGATCGCCGACTACTTCCACATCCCGGGAGTAACAAAAGACGCCGTCATGCTGCGAGTGTTCCCGATAACACTCCAGGGCGCAGCCAAACGTTGGCTAAGATCCGAGCCACCCATCCGTACATGGGATGCGCTCAAAACAAAATTCATAAAGCAGTTTAGCCCTCCTTCTAAAATTGCAAAGATGAAAATGCAAATCCATAATTTCACGCAATTTCAGGGTGATACTCTTTATGAAGCCTCGGACCGCTACAAGGAGATGCTGCAAAACTACCCGCAACACGATCTAAATCATCACCAGGTTGTCCAAACATTCTACAATGGTATTAACGTCTGCACAAGACAAATGGTCGATTCTCAAGGGGCAATACCGAAGAAAACCCCCGCTCAGGGGTATGCCATCATTGAGGAGTTGGCTCAGCACTCCCATCAGTGGCATTCTACGAGGGACCCTTCCCATCGCAAAAACACTTCCTCTCCTACCAACCGGTTGGACCACATGGCGGCCCTTAATGCAAAGCTGGATGCATTAGGGCGGGATATGAAAATAGTTCAACAAAACATGCATGCCATGCAGGCCGGTTGTGACAAATGCAGCGGACCCCATCTTGCGCGAGATTGTCCTTATGACGAGGAAGGAAATCTCTAAGAATCTGCTTGTTATTCAAACGCGCAGGGGTATGATCCTCCGATAGAAAGCGAGAATGTACCTTACCGGAAACCTGAGTGGAAACCCTATCCTGAGTACCGTAAGGAGATGGAGGCAAAATATCGGCAACACGGCCAGGGGTACTATCGGAAAGACCAACCAAGAGAGCCGGAGAAGCAGCCAAATTTTGAGGAGATGCTCGACCGCTTTGCCGCAGCGTCCGATCAGAGGCACAAGGAAACTGAGGAGTTAGTTAAGAGGATCGGATCGACAACCGAGGCAGCACTCAGGAATCAGCAGGCTTCGATCCACAACTGTTAGGTTTCTTATATTGTATAGAAATAGAAGATCACATTGTGTGTGAAGTTTGTATAAAATGCAAACTAAGAGGGCTTAATTGTAAATATACTCAAAGAGTATATAAGCATATGATTAGTGTTAATCATGTAACAATTAGAAAGGTCTTTGGAATAATCACAATATTAAGTGTGTGTTTTACATGGTGTTAATCATTCTCTCTCTACATTCTTGATTATGTTGCATTGATCTTCATGAGATTTGTTGATACCTGAATCACTTGGGACAAACAAGTGGTATCAGTGCCTAAGGAATGATTTTGATTGAAGATTGAAGCAAGAAATTTGAAAAAATTTGAAGATTTTTTTAATTTTCGGATTTATTTTGGGCTGAAATTTCAGAAAATTGTAGAAACTTTAATGAACTCCTTTGATCTAATTTTTGGATATGTTGTTGTGTATGATTGCAGGAACCTACAGTAAAAATTTCAAGTGCAAACTCCAAGCCGTTTGAGAGCAATTCGAAATTTTATTTTCGGGTTTTTGAGGTGTTCTTGACGAATTTTGGTCAAATCCGGGAATTTAGAAGTTTGTTTTCAAGATTGGAGTACATTAAAAGTGTTTGTTGAAGTGGAGATGCTTAGATCTGAAAAGAAAAATCATTTTTGTTGAGTTTTAAAATTCGTGTTCTTCGTGTTCTTGAGAGTTCTTGGTGAAGAAGATGAAGTTCTGGAGTGTTTGATCCAAAAAGTTGAAGTTAGTATGTATCGAGATGAATCTTACAAGGATAAAAATTCAAGAAGATTTATCAGATTGGAGTTTTAGGCACTGGAACACGACAGAAGGTGAAGAAATGTTACGAATAAAGTTGAACGAGATATTTCTTTTATATGACGATTTGGTAGAAGAATATACCGAACTTGAATCAAAATCATCTGAGAGTGCTAGCAAACTCCGAGCATCTAAATCTGAAAATGAAAAGCTTTTGACTCAATTGTCTGAACTGACTGAAAAAATGCAAAAGCTTGATATGAACTGTCAGCTTAATGAAGTTCTGTTAGAAGGGAATGAAAAGCTCAAAGAGCAAATTTCTAAAATATCTGAGAAATTTCAACTTCTCAATAAAAAATGTCAAGATTTCAAGGTTGAAATTGGGAAGAAAGAAGCAGATCTTGAAACAGAGAAGAAAAGAGCAAATGATTTGCACAAAGACAATGCTAAGCTTAAAGAGCATTTATCTGACATCTCTTTAAGACTTCAAGATTCAGAGAAAATGTTAAAGAATGACAGTAAGATGATGAATGATTATTGCACAGAAAAGGCTGTATTGCTAAACAAAATCACAAATCTTGAGCAACAGCTACTTGTTGAAAAAGCTGAGTTGTATGACAAGATCGAGAGACTTGAACAACAGCTACGTGTGTCTTCTCAGTCATGCATTCCCGATTCAGTTTATGAATCGAAAATCATAGAACTTGAAACGAATCTGGAAAATGAAAGAAAAAGGTTTGAAGAAGAAACAAATAAGTTTGTGAAGAAAATCTCACAACTTGAACACATTATTGAAGAAGAGCGAAACAGGGTGGAGAAAGAGAAAATTCAGTTTTTGGCTAAACTCAAGATGGCTATGCTGCTTGCTGAAAAAGCTTCTGAATCTACAAAGACTTCCGCTGTCAAGATTAATTTTGATTCAGAAACACTTTTTAGTAGCGATACTGATTCTTATTTATCTGTTGCAGATGCTGAGAATAGAACATCAGATGACGATTTCACTAATACTTCTACTCCCAAAGCAACTTCCTCTTCTCAACTACAACAACCAACTGAATTCAGAAATCAACAGAATGCATCTCATTCAAGTTATACTGATTCTGGATTTTTAGTAAGTACAGATGATACTTTGCCAAAACCTACACAAGCTTGGATTCCAAAGATAAATCTAGCTAACAAGTTTGGAAAGGTAAGATCATTCTGGACTGAAAAGAGGACATCTTCAGAAACTAAACCGAAAACATCCGAGTTTCGAATGAAGAATGTCATAAATGATGGTTTTCCGTCTAATGTCGTATCACAAAGAAGAATGCATAGACACCATCATTCCGGAAAGGTTAATCATGTTGATAATCAATATCATTCGTTTAAACATCAAAATACCAACTTCTTGAACAACAAAAACAACAACAAATTCTTTTCAAAAGCAAAGCAAAATAGTAACTTTGTGCTAAAAACTGACGTGAAATATCCATTTGTGGTGTACTCAATCAAGCATTTAGTTAGACTTTCAAAAGAAAATATTTGTCAAAATTCAGGGACTAAACATGAATTTGTAGTTCAAAATGGTATTCCTCAATGGCACACAGGCCCAATTCACAGAAAGGTTCATAAACCTAACATAGCTGGACCCAACTTCAAGTGGGTACCAAAGTGTGCTCAATCTGTTTTGCAGATGAGTAAGAGACATTGTTGGAGCACAATGAAGATCATTCAGTATGCAGTGAAGATCATTGTGTTTAGTGTGCTGAAGTGGTTTAAATATCATAATTTTTAAATCAAGACGGAGTTTCCCTGCATTTCAATTCAGGAATTTTTTTTGTTCAGCATTAGCCCGTGTCTAATGACTAGAGAAGCTTATTGTGTGCAGTTTTATCATTTCATGATATAACTTGCTTTAAACTGGATTGTTATTTGCAGGGGGAGTAAAATTTGTATCTTCACCTAATTGATGAAAAACAATTTTCATGCATCAATTTAGGAGGAGTTTTTGTTTTTACTGCTTTATCTTTTTCAGAAAAAGCCAAAAACATTCAAAAATCGAAAAGCCAAAAACATTATAAAATTTCAAAATACAAAAAGATTTGCTGCTTTTCATTTGATGTTATCTGTTCAAGAAGGTATTCATTATTTGATATATTTTGATACCTTTCTTGATTCAATTTGTTGTTGATCTTCACATGATCACCTTTCATTTCAGTGCTTCCATTTCATTATCTCATTGATATCCTTCATCTAGTGCTAAATGTTTCAAATCCTTTCTAGAACCGCTCATTCATGTGTTATTATTCACGTGATCGAAAACGCACCATGAGTGAGGGAGTGTAGGCATGTATACTCCTATGGTCTATCCAAAACCGGAAGGACCTGCCCCAGGAGCTCACCATATACTAGAAAGAGAAGGTAAGGGTTACTTACTAGGTCATCTAGGTGAGCAGAATCATTTATCACGGGATACTGATTGGTGTGCAGAGGTAAAATGAAACTGAGAGGGGTAGAACAGGAGATGGGTTGCATCTGATCATCAAAATCATTTTAAGCTTACTAATTAAATCATTTTGTGACATTCTTAGTCCCTATTCCCTAATTGTTCAATTTCTCTGATTGTTCAAATTGTCCTTGACAATCCTTCTCAACATCGAATTCCTTGAAAATCATTCTTGTTGTAAATCACATGATTTCTCATCCGGTTGCGAAAGAGAACAAGTGTCCTTATGTATCCAACAAACAGAGATACATATATAAATTTTGGAAAGTGATTTTGAAGGAGAAGTTGAAAAATATTTAGTAAGCTGTGGGTGAGACAGGATCAAAAGAAAAGAAAGATCCTTACCAAATAGTATACATCTGGGTAGCCACATCTGCTACAGAATATCATTCGTTGAGATTTGGTATTGAAATAGACATCATGGACCCAGTGATGCAATGCACTAACCCCACCCAGCTACTCAATTATCTCTTAAAAGATAATTGTTTCAACTTCACGCGGAGAATTAACACATTTCTATTGACATCTCACTTGGAGATTGTTGATATTGAAACAAGGAGGAAAGCTACTCCGGTCCCCGACTTCTTTCATGCACTTATCGAGTCTAGAGCTTAATTGCAATATAAATTTCATTTCATAGGACACATGATAGAAATATTAAGTGTATCTAGTTTTCGTAACTACCGGAACATCTTGGAGTGATATCTTTTGTGATATTCACGATGATTAGATGGAAATCCTACCAGAATCAACGCTATGCCAGTTCTGCAAGTAGGTCACACAGTTTATTTAAATTGTTGTGTTAACGAGTAATCTATGTGATCTCGGTGTTAAATTTACCCAAGGGAACTTTGAGACGGTGCCCTAAAGACTGTCTCGCATACTTTCAAGATATATCATTGTTGTGACATTTCAAGAAGCGCAAGTCTATCATGATGTGGATTTTTTACACAAAGTGCTTACAGTCATGTCAAAATCAAGTTGTATGCAAATTTTTTGAACATGATGTTCATGATAAATCCTGAGCATCATGAGGGGGAGAATATAATTTGAAGGGTGAAGATTGTATAGTCTATTTTGAGATATAAAAGCAAAATGTTATTCAAGATATTAAGGGGGAGAAGAAAATCAGTTTGAGTTGTTCATAGAAAACATTATTCTGATGTTTTGAAGACGAAAAGATGAAGACTCATGTATGTATGTAGGGGGAGTGAGAAAGAAGTAGCGACAATTCAAGGGGGAGAAAAGAAAAGTACATTGTATTTGACAAGATTGAAGAAAATCAGTTTCTTTTGAGACCAAGAGTGTTTAAAGTGTTTCATGATCGAGAGCTACATTCTAGGGGGAGAGAATAAAAGATTCTTCCCAATGCAAGTTTAAAATCATTTTGTTTGAAGGCTCAAGATCAAGAGATAGTGAAGATAGTGAATTCTGAAAATCCCAATGTTTATACAACCAAAGGTTGAAAAGCCTAAGGTTACTAATGAAAGTTTGAAGATTGAAGAAAGAGGATGTCAATATATGATATCAAGATTCAAGATCTCATCAAGGTTATGAAGTGAAGACTATTCTCAAAACGAGGAGTCTCTATTTCAAGATGAGAATTAATTCTGAAGACATCGAGTCAATGATTGAAGATTTCCCGAAGGCTCAATAGAATGTAGAAAAAAAAAATTATCTGCATGATTCAAAAAGGGGAGATTGTTGAAGAGTTCACAAGATACCGAAAAGACATAATATCTTCTATTTCTATACAAAGGGGGAGATTGTTAGGTTTCTTATATTGTATAGAAATAGAAGATCACATTGTGTGTGAAGTTTGTATAAAATGCAAACTAAGAGGGCTTAATTGTAAATATACTCAAAGAGTATATAAGCATATGATTAGTGTTAATCATGTAACAATTAGAAAGGTCTTTGGAATAATCACAATATTAAGTGTGTGTTTTACATGGTGTTAATCATTCTCTCTCTACATTCTTGATTATGTTGCATTGATCTTCATGAAATTTGTTGATACCTGAATCACTTGGGACAAACAACAACATTGAGACCCAAATCGGGGAAATCTCTCGGGTTCTCCAGGACCGCTTCCCTAGAACTCTTCCAAGCAACACCGAGACCAATCCAAAAGCCGATCTTAAAGTAGTGTCTACTAGGAACAATCACACACTCCATGATCCATCACCTAGTAGAACACTGATTCCGAGGTGCCGCCGCCTCCGCAACTTCAACCAGAAAAAGAGAAGGAGGTAACTCTTGAACCTCCAGCTGCACCACCTGTTGCTCCATCTAATCCACCTCCTGTTCCACCCCCTGTGAAACCATACCGTCCACCGATACCTTATCCGCAGCGTCTCCGAAAAGACAATGAGAATGAGCAATATCGGAAGTTCCTCGAGCACTTGAAATCTTTGCATATCAACATTCCCTTTGTTGAGGCTATGGCTCAAATGCCCAAGTATGCAAAGTTCATGAAAGACCTGCTTACTAATCTTAAGAAACTTCAAGAGGTCTCGAGCGTCACGCTCAACGATCAGTGCTCATCAGCAATGCTCAAAAAGATCTCGTAGAAAATGACTGATCCCGGGAGTCTTACTCTACCTTGCCAGTTTGGCAACATGCCCGTCACTCAAGCATTGGCCTATTCAGGTGTGAACGTGAATCTCATGCCATATTCTTTCTTTGCCAAACTGGGCCTGCCCGAGCCCAAGACCATTCGTATGTCCATCCATCTGGCAGATAAATCTGTCACTCATCCGCGAGGGATAGTTGAGGATTTATTAGTAAAGGTAGATAAATTCATCTTTCCTAAGGACTTCATTGTTTTAGACATGGAGGAAGATGATGAAGTCCCTATCATTCTGGGCAGACCTTTCCTGAGTACAGCTAGAGCTCTAGTTGACATTCACGAGTCACAATTGACACTCAGGGTTGGGACCGATGCCATCACTTTTGGACTTAACGAGTCTTTGAGATATTCTAAATGTCTCGACGACTCTGCTTTCTTTGTGGGGATTTTCTATAATTTGCGAGAGAAAGAGCTGCGTGAAAAGAGAGCCGAGGAGGCCGAGGGCCCTAAGCCGGAATAAGATAGTCTTCTCAACCCCGAGAAAGACCGACCTAAGGCTCGTGCAAGAAGGGGTAAACACTTCGACCCTGGGGATAGAGTTCTGCTATTTAATTCGAGGTTGAAGAAGTGTCCGGGTTATCTGAAGACCCGGTGGTACGGACCCTATGAGGTGAAGAAGGTATTCTCAAACAGCACCATTGAGCTTCATGATCCAAAGGGGATGACCTTTAGAGTTAGAAGGAACCGAGTGAAACACTACTCAGAAGGAGGCACCGACAAGAGGGGAGGTGAGGACAAAGGCCTCTCCGGGCCAAAACCCTAAGTGTGGGGTTGGGAGTCAAGCTAGGGACTCATTCGAAAACAAGCGCTTCTCGGGAGGCAACCCGTGTGTAGTTTAGGTTTCTGTTCTTTTCGTTTTTCGTTTTTCGTTCCAACTTTGTGGGTGTGTTGCCTAGAAACCCTCACGAGACTACAACTCAACCTCTCGGGCTACCGAGGGGTTTAAAGGCTTGTTGCATACGCTAAATGCAACCGTGATTCCTACGAAAGTGAGTTAGGTTTTCTTTTCGTTCGTTCCGTTCGTTTAGTTTAGTTTTCGTCCGTTTGTTTCGTTTTAGGAATTCTTAGCCTATCCATGCATGTCTCTGTTAGTCCCATATAACAAGTGGTTCAAGTATAATGTAGGATAGATCAAGGATTGCATATGTAGAACTAGCGAGAAAATAGATTTACACCTTGAAAACACATAGTTCTTTATTTCATTATGAGCAAAACCTTAGCTATTACATTAGCCATATCCCTATATATACTCCATGAGTATATTACATAGAAACTCCTATTTTTATACAATTTATGAATTTACATTCTCCCCCTTTGTATTGAAATAGGAGTGTAAACGCCAGTAACCTAAGTCTTCCTTAGATTATATAAGCAGTTTTGGATGTAGAATCCCACCAAATACATCAGTCTAAAACAATGCTTTATCCTGAGCTTTTGACAGCGGAAGCATAAACACTTTTGATGTGTTGGGAATAATCTTCTTTTTGTCTCCCCCTACAATGTAGCTCAGATTGTTTCCATGTCTTCATAAATCTGATAATCTTGACTCCCCCTAGACATGATATAGACTGATGTTTATTTTTCTCTCTCCCCCTTGAGTAGACACCCTCAACAACTGAATCAACAATGTAAAATTTCTTCACTTTTTATTCTCCCCCTCATGATGATTATAATACTTTATAAGCATCATGCATAAAAGACATCACCATGAGATTCAGTTGCAAAAACATGGAAGAGGGGTGGGGAGGATCCTACACTTCAAGTCAAAATAATCTTCAAACATTCCCTGACTTGAATAGATACTTGAACCACTCTTGATCGTTGAGGAGTGGTAATGATTTGATCTGAATTCTTGAAGATTAATAAATCTTTGTTGGATGTAGTATGATATTGGAGAATAATGTTGTCAAGTAAGTCTTCCAATACCGTGTAATCAACCTTGACCAAATCACCGCAAGATACAAAGATTTTGAAATACATACGGATGCAAATGAACTTGGGAATACATAAGAGGGTAGGTGACTTTGATATAATAATCAGTGAGTCGGATTCTTCCTTATTCAAGAGCACCAAACGATTGACTTTGATATAATAATCAGTGAGTCGGATTGATATGCATGTTAGCAAGCGCGCATGTAATTCAAAATCCTCTCAAAAACCTGAAGTAATTTGATGTTGGTCAATTCTTCAAATAATTTCACCAACAATGAGATCTGGGTTTTCAAATATGATTGATAAAGGATAACCAAGATTAAAAAAAAAACAAGGTATGGATGGCCAAAATCTGGTTTTGAGACCAAAAATTGGTGACACTAAGAAAGAAGACCCAAAAAACAGTTAAGAAAGAGGAGGATGACTAGACATAAGGGTACAAGACAATCAACATATGGTAACAATGACCCAACATTGACCCGAAGCTAGAAACATGAGAATGATAACTAGAACTTTGAGAACTTCGGACTCAGCAAAAAAAAATCCAAACACTTGACTTAGGAATCAAGATGACAAGATAATTCAGTCACAACAACGACGACGGGGGTTCGGGGGTTCCAAGAAATAGAGAATTCCGAGAAAATAGAGAATTCCAAGAAAATAGAGAATTCCGAGAAAATATGAATTCCGAGTAAAATCACCAATTCCGGTCAACAACCAATTCCGGTCAAGTTGAATTCCGAGAAAGTTTGAAATCCGATACAATTTTCTTGGATTATAGCAATTCCAACCAATTCTAATCGGAATTCAGCAATTCCGACATATTTCTTCTCTGAATTCGACAATTCCGACCAAATTATTCTTGGAATTCAGCAATTCCGACTGATTCAAAGGGCAATTCCGACACCTTTAAACCTGGAATTCCGACAGCTTCAAGATCTTACCCGCTCAAATTCAAAAAATCTCGATTTTTGCCCAAATCTGATAATTTCTTGTCCAGATCACTTTGCCTACCCCCGATTTACACTTCTCAATCAACAATAATCATAAACAACGATCAAATGAGCAGATTCGATCGATTTTCTTCAAGAACTTCACAAACCCGAAAACACAAAAATCTTCAAATTTGGCCACTGATTTGTGAATGAATTGACTCCTTTTTGATCAACGAGTATTACTATGATAAATGCGACCCTAAACCAAGCAATTAACACTCAAAAACTCCATTAAATCTTCACTATGATTTCAAACCCGAAAGTACACTTTTTCTTCAAAAATCTTCAAAAATTCGACTTTTGTTACTGAATTCAGAATCAGATCTTCACTCCTTTGGCTCTGATACCACTTGTTAGTCCCATATAACAAGTGGTTCAAGTATAATGTAGGATAGATGAAGGATTGCATATGTAGAACTAGAGAGAAAATAGATTTACACCTTGAAAACACATAGTTCTTTATTTCATTATGAGCAAAACGTTAGCTATTACATTAGCCATATCCCTATATATACTCCATGAGTATATTATATAGAAACTCCTATTTCTATACAATTTATGAATTTACAGTCTCACACCTCCGGAATCATCTGAAAGTCAAGTTCAGTCAGTTACAATCGAAGAACGTAGGCCAAAACGAAAAAAATTCAAAAATTCCATTTACTGCCAATCGCGCCGCGAATGGTTTATGCAATCGAGACGCGATCTCTCGCGGTCAGTTTAAATGTGTTTGACCGAGGTTTGACTCATTTATCACCATTTCATCTCCATTCGCAATCGCAATTTCTCCACCTGTGCAGCCCCCTCCGAAGCGTTTTTCCGGCGAGCTCGATTCCGGCCACCTGCAAAAATTGTTTTTCGCGAGTTCTCATTTCCGTACATCATCGGTAAGTTCCTTTCTACCCTACATTGATTATCCATCTCGTAAACCCCCATTCTCAGTCGCCATTCTCGAACAAAATTAGGGTTTTCATGTTTTTTGCTTTCGAACGATTCTGGTGCATGTAATGTTTAGAATATCATGTATCTTTGCACGATGAACTCTCATATGCTCTGTTTCTGCCCTTAAACCCTCTGATTCACGTGTTTTCAGTTCGAAGAAAAAAAAACAAATTATGGTTTGTGTACCCGAATTGGGTTTTATGGTTTACACTCGGATTCGAGTTCCAATAAAGGGTTTTAATTGTGTATCTATGTTTGATTTGAACCCACAAGCTCTGTTTATCGGTTTTGAGTTCTAGGGTTTCGGTTTTTAAAACCGAATTGGGGCTTTGCGGTTTTGTTCGTTTCTATTGCAATTATTCGATACTAGCCGTATATTATGCACCCTAGTACTCGTAGGGACCTGTTTTCTGTCAATGAGGGGCTGGATTTCGCGATCTATCAAACTGGGAACTATTCATCGTCTTCACCACGATCGCGCCTCGATCCTCTTTGGAGTTCGCGGCGCGATCCTTCATGTTGACCAGTGTTGACTTTTTCATGTTTGACTAGTCCAACCGCGTTCATACTTCAGTTTAGGCTCGTATCTGTGTACTGATCCAGGATTTTATCTCTTTGTGCAGATTATGGTTGCGCGCGATCGAGGACGCAGGGCTCGGCAACCAAAGCCGGATGTTCCAGTCCCTCCTGCACTACCGGTTCAGCACTAGTGGCTCATTTTCGCACCTACTCTCCCAGCCAGGACTCGAGCGGACTTTATCACTCGCCTGACTAGTCTCCTTACGAAAAAGATAGATATCCCGCATGCTCTCGACTGGGACGTTACTGATTTAGTGGGATTATCTGCTTAGCTATCTGATTCCTGTCGACAGGACTTCCGAGCTGCCGATGGCTCCCCGCGCTTCACTTGCTAGGATTGGGAGTGGCTTTTCCATATCCGCGAGCCTGTGTACCGGGAGTTATCACTAGAGTTCTTTTCTACAGTACGATTCAATGCCACCACCACTGACATCACCGACCGGAGGTTACTTACATTCCATCTAGGGGGTAGGAGTCACGAGTGCGATTTGGTAGATTTCAGCCGCCGCATGGGGCTTTACACGACTGAGGAGACTACCGGTCCTTTCTTTGCACAGTTTATGTCTGCGTTCATGCGCACGGTGCCGGAGAATTACTATGTGGCAAAGTTTTGTCAACGATCGCCAACGGGGCGTACGACCCGAAGAAGGCTATTGAGAGTAGCATGCGTATGCCGGCGCATCGTCTTGTCCACAGTTTGTGTAACGACCCGAAATTCGTACCTTTATAGTCGTAAGTAGTTTTCGATTGATATTGGTAGTTTTGATGACAAGTATATGATGATTATTGATGTTATAGTGTTTATCGGGCCGAAAAACAAAGAACTGGAAAAGCTGTCAAATCTGACATGTCTCCACTGTTTTGATCATATCTCACTCATACGAACTCGGATTAAGGTGCTCTAAAAGGGTCACGGAAACTAGACTCATAGTGCTACGTTCATGTCAGGAAAAGAATTGAGTTTAACAAACCCCAGATGCGGAAATTTAAGATCCCGCGACGCGGTAACGTCACCCGGCAAAAGAAAGCGGGCGGCTGCCGACAGTTTCCACTCAACAATATTTTATATTACTTTATTCCACCAACACAGTAAAAGTATGCTCCCGCGACGCGGAAATCACTTTTTCAGTCTCTATAAATAGAACTCGACTTTTGGTTCATTTCACACATTCACAAACTCTCTCAACTCTCTCTCTAGACTCTTTGGGATATTCTGAGGTATTTTGGTGTTCGGTTGTTGTTTTTGAGGCTCTCGGTTCGAGTTTTGAAACCCGAGACGTGCGGTGCGGGTACTTTGGTTAGGATCTCGGATCGACAATCGGGACTTCGACAAATATTTCTGGACCGAGGTGAGTTCAGTAGTTTATATAACCGAGTACATAGACAAAATTATATATTTTAAATGGTTTATAAATATATATATTTATTGGTTCAACGTGTTAATTGTTTATATATACATATATGATCTAAGTATGCTTACAAGGTTGTGACTTGCATGCTATGATTTATTTGGTTTATATTGTTATTTGATATGTACATGGATAAACATAATTTGGATATTTCATGAAAAAGGGATTTAAGTTATATATTTTGATTATGCTTAGAACTTGGAAACTTTAGAAATGTATTATATAATTATGGAATTGACTAAAGTGGGTTTATATAAATATTTTCACGAGTCAATATAATCAGATGTGTGGTGTCTAAGAATCGTCGCTCCGGCTGGTTGTGGATTTTCCGAAAAGTCATGTACCGAAAGGATCCTGGCCCCCGTTCGACCTGCCAGGCCACTCATTTTGATAGTCAAAAGTGATAATATTTTCATGGCGGAAATTATATAAGTCATCCTATAATTATGTAATATATTTCTTAGTAAACTATATAAAGGGCATGATTGATTATTATGTGAGTTGAGGTTTTTACGGATAAGGTAAAATGGTAAAATGGTAGAAACGGATTATGGACTTAATGGGCGGGGTAGACACCTTAATTGCTCATTTACAGATTTGCGGGCCTAGTAGGTATTGAAGGACTTACTAGGATAAAGTGCTAGCCACAAGCGGGGTTGCGGGATTTCTAGATAACCTTTAGCAACACATGGTATTCGAATCCTCTGGGTTCGGGTACTAGAGTGATGTATTCCTATACGGTGGTGGGAACATGCATCACGTAGATGGAGGGAGGAGGCGGCGGTTTGCTTCTGTTTGTATTGACATCTAAAATGACAACGCAGTATTTATACTCGCATAGTCGGAGTAGTGAAAGCACGTCTAAGTGCACTCATATATTGATTAGGAGTAGATACCCAATCCATATACGGGTTGCCTAGCGTGTTATTTGCGAACGGGTTTACCTAGCTGACTGGGGTCAATGGTTAGGAAACTCAAGCGGTTAATAAGCGGTATCACGGGTTTACCTAGCTGACTGGGGTCAATGGTTAGGGAAACTCAAACGGTTAATAAATGGTATGACGGGTTTACCTAGCTGACTGGGGTCAATGGTTAGGGAAACTCAAGCGGTTAATAAGCGGTATAACGGTTTACTTAGCTGACTAGGGTCAATGGCTAATGAAACTAAAGTGGAAAATATATGGATTATGGTAAAGGGTATATGGATTATGGATTATAGTAAACAGTAAGTTGTTTATGGATTACGGTATGAGGTATATGGTAAATGGTATATGTTATATGGATTACGGTATGTGGATTGATATGCAGTAAATGGATAATATATGGTATGGTTGTTTGACTCATTTATGTGTTTTATGTTATGCGGGTTTTTAATGGTTGGGTCAAACATACATGCGGGCGCGTTATGGTTATAATATATTGTTATATATTTATCCTTAACACTTTTTATGGATTTTTGTCGGACTAATCCTATTGACTCACGAGGCGTAAGCTGGCACTTGTTTCTTCGAAATGTGTCTTGTACTCGTATAGGTGGCTTTAAGGTGTGGCTTTGCGAGATGGGATACTTTTGGGTAGATAGTTTTACTTTTTGGTCGATACCAATGTATTGTGATATTTCTGATTGAAAATGGTTTTAAATGGTTTGGTTACGGTGTGACATCATGGTTTTTATCGGTTCATATTTTTATGGTTATGGTTTTATGACTTCCGCTGCTATATTTATTAATGTTTGTAAAGTTTTTTATCAAACGGTATTTTTGGGAAAAACCGTGTCGTCACAGTTTGATCAGCACCTCTATTGCTCACCGCCGCGGTAGCGAGAAGGTTACCGGTGTGGACCTCCTTTTTATGCATGCGATATTATCACCTGAAATTCTATTTGATGTGCCATACCACTTGGCATTCTTCCTGGCACGACGGGCCACGGGGAACAAGCAGGCTAGCCCGATTGGCGGGGGCCAGTTCATTACCATGCTCGCGGGATCTTATGGCATTCTCGCAGAGCCGGAAGCGGCACACTTGGTACAGATAGATCCGCGGACTATGGGGACCGCATTTCTTGAGACGATGCGTGTCATAGAGCAATCACCTATTGGAGGATTCCGTTTGATTGATGCAGATGTGAGGGATAATGAGGAGGAGGAGATCCAGGTTCAGGCTGAGTCTCAACCTGGGGTAGAGGTAGAGGTAGAGCAGGAGCAGCCTGCGAGGAGGGTGCACCGTAGGAGACGGGCACCTGGGCATGATGAGGACGACCAGCCCGCCACTTTACAGCAACTTGCTACATCTGTCCGACAGTTGTCTGAGCGGGTCGCTGGTCTGGGGTACTATTTTGATGATACACGCACGCATCAGCTAGGGCTTTCTTCATATCTACAGGCCATGGGAGACGGCTTATCTGCTTTTCTTGTCAGCCAAGGAGGCTCAGCACTTACCCTGCCTCAGATGCCATCCCCATACCTGGACTGGCGCACACGTTTTCCTCAGCCGCACCCAGACATGCCCGGACCATCAGGGCATGGAGGCCGACATGCCAGTGATAATGATGATTGATGCTTTTGCTTTGATAACATTTATATTTTGATGTATTCAGACATTTGAACTTTGATGTATATATCTTTTGATGTTATGATGATTGTCTGATCTATGCTCTGAGTTGTTAATTTTTCAGTGGTTGTTTGATTGATGTATGGCGTACATGCTTATATGCTGGCAGTCAGTTCAGCGACATTCATTATTGCTCCGTTTGCCGTGTTAATACCCAGGGAGTTTGTTTCTAATCTTTTTCTACCTTAGTTTTTGATTTTATGTACAATGGGGACATTGTACAATATAAGTGTGGGGTAGGGGGTTAAAAAAAGATTCCTCGCTTGAACTTAATTTGTCCTTGATTAAATCATTATGGGATTTGGGCTATAATTTTTAAATTTTTAATATCATTCGAGTAAGTGTTAAGTGTTGGTTGAAGGTGTCAAATGTTTGATTTGTGAACAAGTTCAGAAGGTTATACTGGGTATTTATGCATAGTATTTAGTAGCTTTTCACCATTCCAAAGAAATTTCCATTTATGGTAACCAACTTTAAATTTTTGAATTTAAATAAATGTGTTGAGAAAATGATCTCATCTGTTTTGATTTTATGAGACAAAGTTAAGTTTATATGATGTGTTCTACATATAACTTAAACAGAATTATGAAGCTTAGTCAGACTGAACACTAACAGTGATTCAGACTGAGTATAAGCTGAGTATAAGCTGTATATATGTTTGATCAGCTTAGACTATATCTTAGTAAGATTATCAATGTGTTTAATAAGCTGTGTGTGTCACCTAAGATATATATATTAAGTTTCAGCTTGATAAGTTTCAAGCTGAGCGACTTAGTGTGAATACTGAGTCAGCTCAACAGAGTTGCTAAATAAGTTCTAGTTACTCTTAGGACTTCTAAGGATAAGTTTATTAATTTACATGTTAGTTCATGATGGTTTTCGAGTTTGTTCTCCAAGAACTCAACTTGATGAGTTTCAAGCTGAGTAACTCAGTCCGAGTAAGAAGTCAGTTTAAAGAAAGTTTAAATATGTTTTAAACTTATCTTTCGTAACTCTCTATATCTACGTGAAGGATAAGAAGACTCCAGAATCAAGATTGAAGACTCAAGATAAGAAAATTCAAGATTCAAGATTCCGAGTTATCCGATAGTTAGTTAGCAAATTAGGCTGAGTCTTACTTTGTTAGATTCCGTAGGCACAGGATTATAAATACTTATCTCCTGATAAATTTAGAGGTATGACTACAACTACGATTACGACTAAGTGTTGCAGAGCCAAATACCTCACCTCAACCGTATGTGTTACGATTCTTGAATCACTGTTTGTCAGTTCAACGTGATCAAGAAACTCACAGATTGCCAAGCTATTCGTGTGTTCGAATACTTACATTAGTTGTGAGATTGGTAAGTTTTCAATCTATGATTAAATCCTGTTTAGAAAGTCGTCAGTATCTATAATCATAAGTTGATTATAGATAGCTAAGTTTGAAAGATTGAGAGATTTATATTAAGTGTTTACATATCAAGAGTTGCTTACTTGATAGAGTCTGTAATCATCTTCTTATTAATGAAAAGCAAAGCATTCGATAGTGGTTTGATTTACTTTGTGTAACACTTTATTTTGATTTGTTCAATTTCCGCAGAAAGTGTAATCAACCCCCCTTCTACACATCTGTTGCTTGTTGTTATTCTCACCAAGGGACCAACAACTTGTATCAGAGCAGGCTGAACGATTTCATAAGTTGAAAGTTCAAGATTCTGAGAAAGTTTACAATGTCTACAAGCAACAATTCTTCAAACTTTCCATAGATGTCTGCCAAAGGCTGTCCCGTATTTGATGGATCTGACTATCCTATGTGGAAATTCAGAGCCATGTTGTTCCTCAAGTCCATTGACAATCGTATGTCCGATGTCATTATCAAAGGACGAATCATCCCCAAGATTCCTGCCACTGTCAGTGATACGTCTACTAGCAGAACTGAAAAGGATATGAGAAAGCCTGCTGCATCCTGGACTGATGAAGATTAGAAACTCTACAATCTGGATGACAAGGCTAAAAGTGTTCTAGCAAATGCCCTGACTAATGAGATCTTGCATACTGTGACTGGGTGTCAATATGCAAAAGAGATCTGGGATACTCTAAGTATTACATATGAGGGCACAGATCTGGTCAAACAGGAGAAGAAGAACAATCTGAACAGATCATATGAAAATTTCTTCTCAAAGAAGAATGAAACCTTGGCTGATTAATGACCTGCTAAGTGTAGGCATTAAGAAAGATGAAGCTGAACTCGTGCTGAAATTTCTGGATGTGTTACCAGAAAAGTTCAATGAAGTGACTACAGCACTGAGGGTTGGATGAACACTACCTGTGTACAACCTACAGTCCATATATGTGTTCTTGCTCAATCATGAACAGATCACAGAGCACAAGAGAACTTCTCAACAACAATAAGGAGTCCTTGGATAAAGCAGAGATTGCATTAGTTGCACAGAAGAAAAAGAAAAGTTCCAAGGCATTAGTTGTTGAATTTGAGACTGACTCAGAATCTCAAGCTGACCACTCAGACTCAGACTTAGGTGATACTGATGATGTTCAGACTATCACTGAACAGATAGCCATGCTAGCCAGACGTTTGAGAAGAGCTCAACGTGGAAGAGGAAGATCTGACAGGGGCAAAGGGAAGAGTTCCTTTGATCCCAAGAAGGCTGTGTGCTTCAACTGTCAGAAAAAGGGACACATTACTGCTGAGTGCAGATTAAAGAGGGAAGAATCAACATCAGTTGCTAATAAGAATGCTTACAGAGTTGACAAATACAAGAAGAAATATACTCAGCTCAAGAAAGGAAAGCCAGAAGAAAAACCCAGTGCAAAAGGATTATATGCTGAAAGCTGGGATACTGAATCATCTACTTCAGGTGATGATGTATGTCTAATGGCTCAAGAAGATGAAGAGTTTGAAATTGACGAAGTTGATTATGGTTTGTCTGAGTCAACTTTTGAAGCTGACATGAAAGAAGCTGAGGAAAACAGCAAGCTCAGTGATTGGGATCCTGCTTCCATGTATAAGGTCAGTAATTTCTACTCTTACACCGATGAAGAAAATGGTCTTGCCTTCAACTATTTGTTAAATGATTTCAAGACCATCTTTAAGTCTCAAAAGGACCTTAAAGCTGAGATAGCTAAACTGAAGAATGAGATTAAGGAAAATCAATCTCTCATTGATGTTGGTAAGAAAGCACAGTGTGATCTTGAATGTCAAAGACACATTAATAAACTTCTAAGTGAAGAAATTCAGGAAGCGAAAGTCAAAGCTGACCAACTTTAAAAGGTCACTGAGTCTTGGTGTAAGTCATCAAAGGTTGCTGAAAAGTGCATAAACCAACAAATACCTAAACAGGTACAAGCTGTGCTTAGAGGTGACTATCAAACAGCAGCTTATGTAGCTGATGATAAGATAGCAAGTACAGACTCTGAGGAGGATAAACAACTGATTGAGTCTCAGAAGTCAGCCTCAGAGAAAAGACATGATCCAAACTTGAAATACAATATTTTGTGAAAGCTAAAGATCATGGAAATGAATGCTCAACATCTAAACAGCAAAGTAAGTCTGTGCTGGACAGACTAGCCACTCAGCCTATTCAAAGAACTTCAGTCGTAGAAAGGCTTAATCCAAATCCTTTCAAAAGACAACATTCTCTATCTGGCTCGAAGAGAAGTTACAAGAATAGGAACACCACTGTAAGTCAGAGGTTAAATCACAACAATGGTAAGTCCAAAGTTGTAGATCTTGGTAAGTCCAAGAAAATGAACAGTGGTAAGTCCAAATCTGTTGAAACTGGTGAGTCCAGTAAGCATGACAAGGGTAAGTCCAAGGTCATGGAAAAGAAGTTTATTGGTCAAGCTTCTAATCAAAAGGATAACAAACAAAGATCTGACAAAGGTAAGTCTAAAGTCAGTGAGCATCAAGTAAATCAACTTGCAAAGAAAGTTGAAAAGTTATCCACTACATATAATCCTAAGACTGAGAGCAAGTTCTCACAAGGATTATTGGACACTCTACATCCTGTAATCATTGGAAGAAGGAGATACTACAAGTGCAGAAGTAGAGGTCATGAGGCTAAGGATTGTGATGTTGAAATCTCAAGGCCTGAACAAGAACAGGCTGATCAGCCTACACAGGACTCAGCTCCTGCTCAAGCTGAACAGTCAGTTCGACAAGATGGAGATGCTAAGTGCTCCTCATCTGAACCTACCAAGAAGTGGGTTCCCAAACAAAACTAATGTGTTTAGTTTTTATATCATGTGCAGGGTTCAAGTAAATGGTACTTGGATAGTGGATGCTCAAGGCACATGACTGGGTAGAAAGGATTTCTTAGTGATTTCCAGGAAGATGAAGGTCCTAAAGTAACATTTGGTAGCAACTCCCATGGAAGAACTAAAGGCTATGGGAAGATGCATGATGGCAAGGTGACTTTCCAGAAGGTTGCATATGTTAAAGGTCTTAAACACAATCTGATCAGTATCAGCCAGTTGTGTGATGAAGACAATATAGTTACTTTTAGGAATAAAGCAGGAACTATATATAATGCTAAGGGAAAGCCTGTATTAATAGCTAAAAGAGAAAGAGATGTGTATCTACTTGATCTTAACTCTGCTGATCCCTATACTGAAACCTGCTTGTATTCCCAATTTGTTCCTAAGTTGAGTTGGTTGTGGCATAAAAGATTATCACATTTGAATTTTAAAAATATAAATATGCTATCCAATAAAGAGTTAGTCTCTGGATTACCAAAGATCACATTTGTAAAGGACAAATTGTGTTCAGCTTGTGAACAAGGGAAACACCACAAAGGGTTCTTTAAATCAAAGCAAAATTTTTCAATAACAGACCCATTGCATATGTTGCATATGGATCTGTTTGGACCCACAAGTACTCCAAGCCTAAGTGGCAAGAAGTACACACTGGTGATAGTAGATGAGTTCTTAAGATTCACCTGGGTAATATTCCTTAAAGCCAAAAGTGAGGCTGCCCTGGAGATAATAAGTTTTATCAAACAGGAAGAGTTGTAGAAAGGTAAGTCTGTAAAGCAACTCATAAGTGATCATGGGACTGATTTCAGAAACTCTACCCTTGAAAGCTTCTGTGAACAAAAGGGAATATTACAAAATTTCTCATCTGTCAGAACTCCCCAACAAAATGGAGTTGCTGAGAGGAGAAATAAAACCCTAATTGAGGCTGCTAGAACAATGTTATGTGAGGCAGGATTGAAACTCTATTTTTGGGATGAAGCTGTCAGTTGTAGGACCGGTGAGGGATGGGGTTCTAAACTAAACTAAAACACCCTTACGCTAGGACTGATCTAGGATGAGAAATAGTGCGGAATTTCTATTTCCCAAACCTCCTAAGGATTCTAAGATCTGCTTAGGTGTCCGGCACACAATAACACTAAGAAACACACAGAGTAGAAACAAGAACAAACTCTAAGAAACTCACACAGAGATGCTTAAGGCTGCCCTTGGTTTTCGTATTTATCACTAAGATTGCGATTTATGAGGTCAAAGTCGCGATTTTGTAGGCTTAAGGTCGGATAAGGTCTATTACGAAGGCTCCCGGTTGATTACCTGTCAATTAGTCGATTTTCCTTAATTACCCGCGAACTCTCGAAGTTAATCAGTATTTATAGTGTAATTAAATTCACTACGCACGTGATGCAATACACTTCGCACGCAGTGAGTCCAGTACGCACGTACTGGTTATTTTAATAATAATTAAATTCATTTTAACCGACCTAATCACTACGCGCGTAGTGATCTCCACTACGCACGTAGTGAGACTGACTTCGCACGTGGTGATCTCTCACACAGACTTAAACTTCCAAACACACATCAACACATGATTAAGTACTTGTAAGCTTAAGATCATCACAAAGAATCACTAAGAATATATACACATGCAAACAATTAATCAAAACACATTTGAATTAACATTTCTTGTATGTATTTGATTGATAAGAACTAGGGATTCACAATTATGCACCAACAAACTCCCCCTAAGACCTAGTTCTATATATAACCATTGCACTAAGCAAAAATTCCACAAAGTAAAATTCACAAAGCAAAATGCACACAGCAGAATGCTAAACGAATACCTTTCGTCATGCCCTTACCTGCACTACGCACGATGTGAGCTGTAACTCGTGCTTAGTGGGGTTCCATTTCGCATGTAATGAGTTTCTCATCTGTGAACCCTAATTACTGTTAGTACTGCACTCAGCAATAAACTGTCAGTAACTTCAAGATCACTTATAAACATTTAAGCCAAACACATCAAAGTGAGATGAAGGAAATGTAAACAGAACAAACTCCCCCTAATCAAAACACTAAGAATGATTAAGAACATACTAGAACTCTTTTTGTATTTTTCTGATAATAAAGGAAAATAAATGCGAATGTAAACTATGAACTAATTAAATCCTAAAGAACAAAATAACCAAAACAAAAAGGAATTGCAGAAATTAAATTACTGAAATTTAATCTTTTTGTGAGAAAGTTCCAATGTGGAGTCAGTACTAGCTCGTCTATACTCAGTAATCATTCATTTCAGAACCTTGGGCATAAACATATTCTCTTAAACTCTGTCTGTCAACCTATCTTTCTTCAGATAATAACAGATTTTGTTTCAACATTTTCAGATTATCTAGAACTGAGTACATGGTTAAGACTATCTCCTTTAAAATCTCACAGTGTTTTGACTTACTCAGTAGAATGCACAACTTGATTACCCAACCACCATGCTTATGTGCTTTGTGATTTTGTCAACGCATTTTATGCTCTTTGACATGGAGGTCAAATTTTCACCTCTCTAGACATTTTTCTTGCTGAGCTTTTGTCAATGCATTTAATGCTCTTTGACTGTTTATCATGATAGATCAATGTATCTATATCTTTTGACATTCTCAAAATTGGGGTCAATTTTTCACCCTCTTTTACATATAGCTCAATGTCATTTAACACATTAGGCATGGTAACAGGTGTATGCACCAGACTAAGTTAGTCTCAACTGTTATTGACTTGTAGACTTGGAATGTCTCGATAGTTTGAATCTTTGATGGATTTTCACATGCATAACCACTTGTCAGCCTAGACTCTCATCATATGCCTTACACGCCATCTGTTTCTCATCTGATTTGACTTAAATTTTCAGACAGTTTTCTCAAGAATATGTACATGCCTTCAGTCCTAATTTTACTAGACATACTTTGTATTGAAAGCCAGTGTACCATCATTTTCCATTTGAGTTGGATCAACTTCTCATTTTTGTTTTTCTGATTTTTTTTTTGTATTTTCTAAGTTTTCTGATTTTTTTGTATTTTCTAAGTTTTCTGATTTTTTTTTTGTATTTTCTAAGTTTTCTGATTTTTTTTTAAGTTTTCTGATTTTTTTGTATTTTCTAAGTTTTCTGATTTTTTTTTTGTATTTTCTAAGTTTTCTGAAATATCTCCCCCTAAAGTACTAAAGAAACTAAAACCTAAGAAAATAGAAATGCAAAGACACACAGAAAATAAACTGAAAGACAAAAGAACAATTTAATCACACAGAAAATAGACACACAGTCACAAATACCTCACACTTGATTATAGCTGTTGACACCCTTCACATAGAAGAAAGAATTAGAAAGCATTATGAACCCAAGCCGGAATAGTCATGGGTTTCCCGTCTTCTCCAATCACTGGAAGTTTCATCCAAGTTCCAGTCTTCTCAGCAGCATTGCTGAACCTGTCACTCGAATCCTTAGGCATTTGAACACACAGTTTGTTAGTCCACTTAGAAGCCTGATTGAGCGAAGATTTTCTTTTGCTAACAACTTCGGGATTTTTAGATTTTCTTATGGTATCCCCGTTTCTCCTTTGATGCTGAACTGGAAGAGTTGAGTTTTGATTGTTTTTAGTAAACGTTTTATCCTTTTGAAAAATCTCAACTTTCCTGTTACAGCGCTGATTTGGCTGCTGATCACACTCGTAACTGAGGTGACCAGGTCTCCTGCACACATAGCAAATCCTGTCTGGATTTTGCTTTATAGGACCTTTCGACATCCTTTGAGATCGATACCTTAACCCTTGATGTTTGGGTAATAGTTTGACCTCTTGGTACGGACGGGTATCAGGAGACTTTACACCCTCCTTTTCAAATTTCCGAAGGGCATCGCGGATACGATGCATCAACGGATCTTTCACATTAGAACTTGCCAACAGTTCTCTTATGCCTGGTTCAGCCTTTTTAATTTCTTCTTGCTGAACCTCATTCTTCTGAGGCTCACCCACATTCTCGTGTAACTTTAAATCCTCTTTTGGGGTTGATGCAGAAGATTCATCAACCTTTGTGAGAAGTGGGTCAGATTCAGAGTGAACATCATCATTCACCAGTTGATTTAACACTGGTGGTGGACATTTAGAGTATAGCTTTTTGTTCTTTTCTGAATCAGTACCTTGACCTCTCTGATCGATTATGTACTCAAATAAGTAAGAAGACGTGGAATAACTTTTGAGTTTTTGACTCAGTGTCTCATAATCGACCTTTGAAGTAGCAAGGTCTCGTTTCAGCTTATCAATCTCATTTATGTAAAACACTATAGCATCCTGTTTATTTAACAGAGCCACACCTAGTTCATGCACCTGTTTGCCTAAACTTTCATTCTTTTCTTTCAACTGTTTTTCTCTTTCTTTTATCAACAAGTTTTTATCTAACTTAGATGTGAGCTCTGAAATTGTAGACTTTAGAAACACTATCTGTTTTACATAATCATTACAAGAACCACAAGGTAAGCCAAAAGTACATACCTTTTCCTCGGATGATTGACCACAACTGCACACCTTTTGGTTTGACTCATTGGCACGAACTTTCACTGGTGTCTTTTCTGCAGCTGGAACCGAGGCTGGTTCATCATCAATGCTGGCAATTGATTCTTCCTCACTTGAGTAACTTTCTGTCTCGGATTGAGAATCTTCGTTCAACACATGAACATTTGCCACATTAATATCAGCTCCATCATTCCCAAATTGTACTGACCAGTCAATTCCCTCGTCCTTTTGAACAACTGCCATTGCCTTAGCCGGTTTTGGAGTTGATTCAGACTTTATGTTTGAAGAGGAAGATGATCTACTGCCAGGACTGGTTTTGAAAGGATACTTGGGTCCAGAGTTCTTCGGCTTTTCACATTCTCGCGCAAAATGACCCTTTTCACCACAGTTGTAGCAGGTTACAGCTGACTTGTCAAAACCCAGCTTCGTATCTTTGGTTGCTGTAATCTGCATCCCCGTTCTTTTCACTAAGGCTTTGGCTCTTCTTACCAGGTTGGCATATGACCATAAGATATCCTGACGTTCCATCTCATCATTATCAATTTGGTCATAGTCTTCCTGGGTCAGATAGGCGTTCCCAATCTTTCCCTTGAGCAGATCATCGTATGAGGTGACCAATGCACTAAGCATCCCCATATGCTCCTTAACTTCTTCAGTGCTGCCATGTTTGAAATGCTCGACATTGAATCCAGAAGTAGACACAGTATAGGATGGCCCATAAGATGAGGCTCCAGGTGTAGATCTGCCAGAATCATTTACATTAGTCACATAGGCAGATTGTAAGGGGGCATTTGAAGAAGTGGATGACGATACAGGTGTTCCAGAGTAGTAGAGATAAGGATTTTGTTGATAACCGGACATGGAATCCAAATTTTGTTCCTCCTGCTCTTGCTCTTTCAACTTGGTGATGAAATCATTTAGATCCAACCCGTCAAAACCACCACTATTCTTCAATATCATAATATATGGCCGCCAGCTCTTAGGCAAGGCTTTTGCCAAAATTTCCACCTGTTGCTTCTCTAGAATAATAACACCCATACTGTCCAGTTCACTAAGAAGATGATTATATCTTGTAATGAGAGAAGGAATTTTTTCATCTCTAGTAGCCATGAAATGATCTAATTCCTTTCTCAATTGACTTGCTTTCAATTCCTTGAGGGCGGCATTTCCCTCATTTCTCTTCTCTAGTGCTCTCCACAGACTGTGGGAAGTTTTATATCTTCTGAATTGATGTAAGATCTCATTAGGAATCGCCTGGATTAATTGAGCATAAGCCTTCTTCTCTGCATCATGACTGCTCATCTGTTCAGTAGTCATTCCATCATAGGGGGTTTCAATATTTCCCTCCCCCTTGGGAACCATATAATCGGTGCTTATTGCCCTCCGAAGTCTACAGTCAAGGCCATCGAGGAAAATTTCGAACCTGGGCTTCCACATAGGATAGTCTTCCATGGTTAACAGTTTAGGTACTTTATTGGCACTCCCCATTTCACTGTCTAATAATAAGTTATTTAAAACTGTTGTCTATTTTGATGCCATTTCAGTAATCAAGAGCTGAGAACACACAGACTGAAATTATGATTTGATAAACCACACAGATTCAACACGCACGGAGTGGGACCTACTACGCACGAACACAAAGCACTACGCACTTGGTATAAGACCTACGTACGTACTGACACAAAGACACACAGACCTTACTACGCACGAACTGAGACAGTGGTACGCACAGACTGAGCTGACTACGCACGGAGTAGTTAAGATATTTTTAATGGAAAAATTTATCACACAGACTCAACACGCACGTAATGGATTTACCACGCACGAGTTGAGGAGTCACTACGTACGAACTAGCACACAGCCTATCGAAGATTCTAGAGGATTAACGACGCACCACGCACGTACTAAGAATACTACGCACGCACTGGCAACTCACTTCGCACGAGTAAAATGCAAACAGTTAACGTAAAAACACGACCTTTTTAACGCAAAAACGACCTATTTTCGACCTACTAACCGGTTTAAACGACGAAAACGACAAACACACAGGCCTAATCGACACCTAGATCACGAAATCCTAAAGGAAAAGTGATCAATCAAAGCACAAGGCTCTGATACCACTTTGTAGGACCGGTGGGGGATGGGGTTCTAAACTAAACTAAAACACCCTTACGCTAGGACTGATCTAGGATGAGAAATAGTGCGGAATTTCTATTTCCCAAACCTCCTAAGGATTCTAAGATCTGCTTAGGTGTCCGGCACACAATAACACTAAGAAACACACAGAGTAGAAACAAGAACAAACTCTAAGAAACTCACACAGAGATGCTTAAGGCTGCCCTTGGTTTTCATATTTATCACTAAGATTGCGATTTATGAGGTCAAAGTCGCGATTTTGTAGGCTTAAGGTCGGATAAGGTCGATTACGAAGGCTCCCGTTTGATTACCTGTCAATTAGTCGATTTTCCTTAATTACCCGCGAACTCTCGAAGTTAATCAGCATTTATAGTGTAATTAAATTCACTACGCACGTGATGCAATACACTTCGCACGCAGTGAGTCCAGTACGCACGTACTGGTTATTTTAATAATAATTAAAATTCATTTTAACCGACCTAATCACTACGCGCGTAGTGATCTCCACTACGCACGTAGTGAGACTGACTTCGCACGTGGTGATCTCTCACACAGACTTAAACTTCCAAACACACATCAACACATGATTAAGTACTTGTAAGCTTAAGATCATCACAAAGAATCACTAAGAATATATACACATGCAAACAATTAATCAAAACACATTTGAATTAACATTTCTTGTATGTATTTGATTGATAAGAACTAGGGATTCACAATTATGCACCAACATCAGTACAGCCTGTTATACTCAAAATAGATCAATCATTGTGAAAAGACATGGTAAAACATCATATGAGATGTATAAGTCTAGAAATTCCAATGTAGGTTATTTCCATGTCTTTGGTTCAAAATGCTATGTGTTGAATCTAAGAGATCAGCTCCATAAGTTGGAACCCAAAGCTGATCCTGGAATATTCGTTGTTTATTCCTCAATCTCCAAATCATAGAGAGTGTATAACACTAGGGGAAAGGCCATAGAAGAATCAATTCATGTCTCATTTGATGAAGACAGTCTTCATCAAGCTGAGAAAAGACAAGCTGACTCGGTCAGTCTGAGTAAGCTTGAAAGGCCCGAGGAAACCAATATGTCAAATCCTATGTATGTCATGGGAGATGATAGTGATGATGATGTGTGTTCATCAAAGAAATCATCACAAGCTCCAAGGTATTCTCAAGCTGAGAAGGATGATGAGTTCATCAACCCCTTTGGCGCTGAAGTCACTCAGACTGAGGATCTCAGTGATCATCAGTCTGTTGACAATGCTGCTGCTGAGACTGAGGAGATAAGTTCACCTCAGGACTCTCCACATCACTCAGATCCAGAACCAGATTCTCCAACTACAACATTCAAATTCCTCAAAGACCATCCTCAAGATCAGATCATTGGAAATATCCAAGAAAGGGTCATGACCAGATCAAAGGCTACAACTAACTATGTTGCGTACTTTGGTTTTCTATCTCAAATGGAACCAAAGAATACTGAAGAACCCTTAGAGGATGAGGATTGGATTGAAGCTATGCAGGAGGAATTGAATGAATTTGAGAGAAATAAGGTCTGGAGCCTTGTCCCTGCCCCCAAAGATCATTCAATTATAGGCACTAAGTGGGTCTATAGAAATAAAATAGACAAGGATGGAGTGATAGTTAGGAACAAAGCCAGACTGGTAGCACAAGGGTATAAGCAAGAAGAAATAATTGATTATGATGAGACCTTTGCCCCTGTTGCTAGAATTGAAGCCATAAGGCTGTTCTTAGCTTATGCAGCATATAAAGACTTCAAAGTCTATCAAATGGATGTGAAGAGTGCTTTCCTCAATGGAAAACTTCAGGAGGAAGTCTATGTGAAACAACCTCCTGGCTTTGTAAGTTCAAAGTTTCCACATCATGTCTATAAGTTGGACAAGGCTTTGTATGGTCGTAAACAAGCTCCAAGAGCTTGGTATGATACTCTATCCGCTTATCTACTATCAATGGATTTCTCCAGAGGTAGTATAGATAAAACACTCTTTATTAGAAAGAGTAAAGGACATGTGATTCTTGTACAAATCTATGTGGATGATATTATCTTTGGTTCTACCAATGAATCTTTGTGTGAGTGGTTTTCCAAAATAATGTCACAAAAGTACAAGATGAGCATGATGGGTGAGATGAATTATTTCCTAGGCCTACAAATTCAACAAAAGCCTGATGAAATATTCATTAATCAAAGCAAGTATGTTCTTGATTTGATAAAGAAATATGGTTTTGATTCAAGTTCAACCATGAAAACACCCATGTCACCTGCTGTCAAGCTGAGTAAAGACTCAGATGGTATGTCTGTATGTCAGTCTACCTATAGAGGAATGATAGGTTCATTGCTCTATTTGACAGCTAGTAGACCTGATATCATGTTTGCTACATGTGTTTGTGCAAGATATCAGGAAGATCCTAAAGAATCACATCTTCAAGCTGTGAAAAGGATCTTTAGGTACCTTAAAGGTACACCAAATCTAGGTCTATGGTATCCAAAGGACTCTGGGTTTGAGTTAGTTGGTTTTTCAGATGATGACTATGCTGGGTGCAAGTTAGATAGAAAATCAACAACAGGAGGATGTCAACTGCTTGGAGGGAAGTTAGTAAGCTGGACTAGTAAGAAACATAACTCAGTGGCTACTTCAACTGCTGAAGCTGAATATGTTGCAGCAGGAAGCTGTTGTGCTCAAATCCTATGGATGCAGAATCAGCTCCAAGACTTTGGTATGAGTTTCAAGAAAACTCATATCTTCTGTGATAACCAAAGTGCTATAGCCATAACTTACAATCCAGTCTTCAACTCAAGAACCAAGCATATTGAAATTAGACATCACTTCATGAGGGACATCGTGGAAAAAGGTAAAGTTGACATTAAATTTATCTCTACTGATGACCAATTAGCTGATATCTTTACTAAACCACTTGACGAGAAGAGGTTTATGTATCTGCTAAGTGAATTGGGTATGCTCAACCCCTAGCTAAGTGTATAGAAACAGAGTTTTTCAGTTTGACAGAGACTAAGTGTCTTAAGCTGAGTGCACAGTTTATAAATAAGTTTTCATAAACTGTATAACCTGTCAAGCTGAATGATGAGTTCCCATGTTTGGTAAGTTCCAAACATATTTTAACTGCTTAGTGTAGTTATGATACAGTTTGAGTCAGTCTCAAACATAAATGACTAAGTGTCATTGAGTCTAAGCTATGTGCTTAACTCGCAATGTGTGATTGGTTCACACGTTTGGTAAATTCCAAACATATTTTACCTACTTAGTGTAGCTACATTACATGTTTAAGTCAGTCTTAAACATAAATGACTAAGTGTCATTAAGCCTGAGCTGTGTGCTATACTCAAGCTGAGTACCAATCTCAGGCTGAGTGATCAACTTAAGCTGAGTGCTTGAATCAAGTTGAGTGCTTGACATACACTGAGTAATAAGTTTACTCAGACTTGGTGTGTCCAAACTATGATTTAATTACTCAGTGTCATTACTTCATATGTCAATGTGTATTTGAGTCAGTTTCAAATCGCATCGTATATCATTTATGTATTGGTATACTTCCACAGTGTTCATAATCTTATTATGCGTTAATAATATTATTTTACACTTGTATCCGTTGGAAGATGATGTGTTTCTACCCTCTCACTATTACATCAAGCCGTAAGTTTTTCCGGCGTAACGGATAAAAAGGGGAATCCAACGGTAACTTTTCTCTCTCCTCAGAAAGGTATATATATACCGATCCTAATCGGTTTAGAGAAGTTTACGCTTACAAATCCGACTTCTCACCTTCTAAATACCTTACGCAAATATCTCAATTGCTCAGTGCATACGTCCGTTCAAACCCTAAATTGCTAAGTGCAATTTTTGAACCAAATCGCTCAGTGCTGTTTCAACAAATTACTCCGTGTAATTAAACAATAATGGACGGAACCATTCTCATTCTTGGTGATAGGATGGTCAGAGGTGTTGCGTTCAAGAATGGGATGCCGGTGCTAAAAATCAATAATCAACGTGCCTGCTTGGTAATCCCAGAACGCAAACGGAACAGAGGCTATCAAGCCTGGGTGGACTACATCAGAAAATGCCCTTTGGCATTCGCTTTTACTGGTGCACCACTCCACATAGTTCCACAACATCTGTTGGAGTTCTGATACACCTGTACCTACAACCAGAACAGGGGATAGATCATTGGCACTGCTCTAAATGGAGATAGAACAGTTGTTATTACTGTCCAAAGGCTGAGGAATTGTCAGGATCGGATATAAATTATATCAAATAACAAGAACTAACTTTTAAATAACAAATCAAAGTTGAATAAAAGTTAATCTTTTAACTATGATCACAATCAACTAAGAAGTTGCGGAATCACACTTAATTGATTAAAGAAGGTTTTGAACACAAAGAGATTCAATCAAACAGTAATTTTATTAATCAATGAGAATGATTACAATAGCAATCTTCACCCCCAATCTAACTTATTATGTTAGACGAAGAACACAGATTGTTCTTAGGTTTCAACGAGAAACTTAGAGGCTTAGCACTATTCTGAAAGCAAATTACAACTTGAAGAATGAATGCAAAAACTTAATCAATGAGTACGTACAAATTATAAATTCTAATCTAGCATTTATACTCCTTGATCTTCCTTGATTTGCTGACAGTTAGGTAATCTTCTATCTTCTGAGATAATCTTGATGATCTTCAAAGTATTTCGAGATATCTTCAAAGATAGGGTTTTTCCATATTTAGCTCAACCGAAACTGTTTAATGAATACAACAGTTCTTGGTTCTTCTAACAGTCTTCGGCTTCAAGGTCTTCAAACAGTTGTAGTAGTTTGTACTAACAGTTCTGAACTCTATATAACAGCTTTGAAGTTCACATCAACTGTTGGTTACAACTGTCTTCACAATTTTCACTAACAGTTCTAAACTGTTTCTTCAACACTTCTTCTAACAGTTTTGAACTGTTTTCCCAACATCCAATAACATTCCTAACAGGTTTGATTTATGTATGTATAACAGTTTCAATGACTTAGCCAATTTCCCAACAATCTCCCCCTAACTTAAAGTATTGAACAATACAATTAAGTTGTTTGTTTTAAGGGTTCAATCATAGACAAATTAACATAAGTAAAGAATACAATTATCATTGAATGCAAAATCAAGCTGTCATAATCAAAAATTCAAAAGATAGAAAAATTACATTTTCTTTGATCTCAGGGATTCAAGTCTATCTTTGAACTTCTGAATTAGCTCATCCCTTAATTTGGCTGGACCATAGAGCTTGGCTTTCAATAAGTATTGGATCTTGATCTGACCGTGTTCGATGAAATCCATGTCAAACCATTCAGTAATTGCATTTCCCATTACCATGGAGTATACCCTTGGCTTAGCATACACTTTAACAGATTGAATTGGAAAAGTTTCATCAGCCATCAGTATTGACATTATTTTCTTTGGGTTGCAAATACTTGTCAAATGTCTCATCAATATCTTAATTGTAGGATGTTCAGATCCTCCATAATGCCTTGTTCCATACTCATACAATTCTTGTATGTCCCGCCTAGTAATACTATCCATCATTTGTAAGTAGCCTGAAAATTGTTCGATCTGATCATTCTCTCTTACAATGATTATACCTTCCTTCCCAGTATCAAACCGGACAACATCAAACTTCCATTCTTTAATGTGAGACTTCTGGCCAAAATATTCTGCTACAAACTTGTTAACACCTTCTTCAACATCGACCAAGAGTCTATCTTGAATGATAGTTTTAACCATTTTAGCTTTGATGGTTTGATCTGTTTGAGTTGGTTGGACAGCTTTGAACTTTTGGGATTTGGATTGTTGAGGTTGAGACTTCTTCTCAGTTACTGGCTTAGGAAGTTAAGGTTGTTTCTTTTTCACAATTCTTTTTCTCTTAACTCCCTTAGCAGCCTTTTCTTGTTTTTCCTCCTCATCAATCTGAGCTGTGATCTCATCAGCTAGCTTCTTTGCTATTTCAAAATCAGTCTGTTCTTGTTGTTGAAGATCAGCAGCCAACCTCTGAGCACATTCAAAATCCCTTTCTTCTTGTTGTTGTTTTGTTAATTTTAGCTTTGGTAGCTCAACAACAATCTCCTTTCCCTTTCCTTGTGCCTCTTGTACTGGCTTTTCAACAACCTTTTCTACAATATGAATTCCTTTGAATCCAGGCTTTGGCTTAATAGGTTTTACCTTTGCACATTTGCCCTCAAGCCATCCATCATCAATCTTTTGTTTCATTTGGAATTCATTGCAGTTTAGCATTTGAGCACCCACTTTCACCAAATATTCTTGTTTTACCTTGGGCCATGACTTGTAAACCTCAGTTGTTGGATAATCACCTGATATAATTATTGTATTAATCAGCACTCTATCCACCGCTGATAGCTTCTCTTCAACTGTTGATTCACTGGGTGTAACTGTTAGTTAATCCACTGCAGCTGTTTGTTCTGGCACTTCAGCAACTGTTGGTAATGAACTCTCCCCCTCTTTGATTGGAACAGTTGAAGGGGTTCTTGCAGCAGCTGTCAACTGTTGTAGTACTTGATCATGCAGCTTTAGCACCTCATTAGCATGCTTCAAACTGTTGGTCAAAACCTTAATTTGCTGGTCTTGTTAAAGAATCCTTTTGTTTTGTAAGGCAATCTTCTTTTTGAGTTGTACATATGCATCAAAGAAAGGTGCAAATTTGGAATCCGTCATTGCTTGGTGTTGCATTCTATTCTCAATGTCAGCCAGTGTTGCCACTGTTAACATATCATTGACAGATAGAACTGGTGGTTCACTCAATTGAGATTCCACACCAGTACCCCTCTTTTCTTGGTACTGGGGATTTCCAGAAACTGTTTGACCAGCCTCTGTTGCCATGGCTGAGGTCTTAGTTATGTTAACCCTGTCCTATTCACCCCTTGCGGGTAAAACAGTAGGGTCAGCCTCAAATACCACATGATCACCCTCTAATGGAGTGATCACCTCCTCATTATGCCTGGGAGACAACACAAGGGGTTCCCTTTCGATATTCTGCACAGGTGAATGCACCTGTGCAGGGTTAACAGTTTCAGTTTCATGAACTTTGGTGGAAGGAGCACCAACAGTTCTTTTCCTCTTCTTTTGAAATATTTTTAGTGCAGGGGCTTGTGTTGTAGCTCGTTCAAAGGAAGTAGAAGGGATAATTTGAGTATCGTGAGCTGTGGGTTCCAGGGGTGGTGGTGTAGCAATAAGTTGGGCTTCATGCTCACCCCTGGCAGCTCTGTTTCTTGAAAGAAACTCCACCATTGCAGAGAGTGGTGGAGTTATGGCACCTGAGAAATTATTCCCATTAACCATCAACTTGCTCAATGTGGAGGCCACATGAGCAGAGGGAATTAGGACCCTCTTGTGTGCTTTAAGATTTGGCATAAAAAAGTTTAACAAAACTTGCACAAATCGCGGGTACATCAAAAAGAGACCATATTTGGTTTCTAGATGCTTTACCATTCCATTAAAGATCATTTTTGAGAAATTAAAAGCTCTGTTGTTGGCTAAACAAATGAGTGCGAGAGCAATATTGCTCCCAAATTCATTCCAGCCAGTTCTCTTAGGGCTCATGCACTGCTGGAGAGTATGGATAATGTACTTCCAGTGCGAGCAAAATTGCCCTTTGTAGAAGGTGCCCTTTCCCCTAGGGCCCTCATACCCCAACTTTACGAGTTCAGCATAAATAAACTCAAGTGATACCGAATCAGAATACTCACCATCCTGATCATTCAGTTGAAGTTGTTGGCTTATTATGCTTTCAGAGATGGAGACAGTGATATCATCCACCATAGAGTCGATCCATTTCACTCCATTTTCTTCCCTTAGTGAGGCATTTTTCCAGAACTGATCAATATGAGAGAGGTAAATGGTGGGGTTGACAGTAAGAGCATGGTGGAGGGTAGAGAGTGAGAGGTAGTCAATCACATCATGGAAAGCACCGAGATGATTGGGTTTGGACAAATATGCGAGCATGTTGTGTTCCTTAACGAATGGAAGGGGAGCCATGTCAATTTGCGAACAGGTTTCTAGGGTTTGAGCGTTCAAGAGCAAGTATATTTAGTAAGCGTAAATAAACTTGTGAGGAGGGAATGGCTTATATATGTTTCGAATGTTCAATGCAATTCAAACCGTCCTCAAAATTCTGCAAAGACCAATACACCCTTTAGTAACTTAACAGTTGACGGACAAAAATAAACTAACAGTTTTAAAGCTGTTTTCATAAAAAGTGACAACTGTTATTTAAAAGTTAACTCCCTTTTGTTTGATCATTTATTTGGATTAACAGTTGTTTAGTATTTACAACTGTTCTCATTTCTCCCCCTCAGTTGACGAATTTCTCCCCCTCAGTTGCACATGGACTTTGCCTAACAGTTGTGGAAGCCATATACTAACAGTTGAAAACTGTTAGTATTTATTGAAACAGAATTGTGCAACTGTCAAACAAACTTTAGCTCATATATATCAAATGCTGAAGCAATAATAACAAACCATTAGTGCACACAGTCATCAACATAAGATGTATTTTATTCATGATAATCACAATTGAGCTACAATAATTTTGAGATAACAATACTGTCTTTTGCTATAGATCTAAACACAGCTTATATTTACTGTCTTAACTCTTGATCTACATTTGACAAATTATCGTTAACATTTTAATTTTCTTGAAGACGTATCAACAAATCTGAACTTTAAGGGAAAAACAATCATCATCACAATCTTTCTCGTGAATGTATTCATTAGTTAAGAATCGAGTTCAGAATAGCCTCTACAGTGCCGCCATAGCCTTACTGAGAAGCCTTTCTTCAAAGAATGGGCATGTAATGCACAAGCCATTGTTGGTACTGTTTATCTAATTGTGCAAGGCCGTCTCGTAGGTGTGGGAGAACAATGATCTACACCGTAAGTGTAGACAACTTTCTCCGTTAACAGAAAAACAGTTGACATGCCTTAAACAATTTTCAAAACTTAAAACCCACCAATGGGTGTGCAGTAGACCTTCTCATCATATGTACTACCAGAGACGATTGTCATAATTTGCCTCATGGGATGATGGTGATTGAGGCTAATTCATCATTAGTGGAACTAGTCATCTATTACAATGACTTCCACTGCCTCATCATCCAAGGCCCGCTGGTGGTTATGAGTATTATTTCTTCGAACATTGAACCACACTACGGAGTTTGTAGTGCCTGCCAGGTTCAAGACGAATCTTAGACAGCATGGTGTAGGCAATTCATGGAAGAGAGTGAAATTTTCAAAATCACCTCTTATACGAATATGATCAATTGGTTTATTTGGCCTACGTGGATCTGGATGCTATGTCAAGGTGAACCTATCTCGATCATCATGCATCTCAAGAACACAAGATGAGTATTTCCAAAGTTCATGCATTCGAACAAATGGGACAGGGATGGTTACATAACTTTGTCTAACACTAATTTCTTTAAAGTTTATGAGAAAGAAGTTAGTAGCCATTTGCAGAGAGAAGTTTGTGCAAATGTAGGTGTGTTTTGTGAAGAATGGATGCAAGGCTATTTATAGATAAACTGGGGAGCATTAATGTCCATTAATAGCCATTAATAATCATTAATGTCCAGTAATTTCCATTAATAGCATGCAGTGACTTGTCATATCAAATTCACAACACTACAAAATAAAGTGACACATACCTTTATCAGTCTGGAACTGTTCTCAATAAAGTATTTACCTTTACCACATATCAAGGACATTCACGGGTTTGAAAAACTGTTTGTGGAATAGGTAACCATGTATGTCCAAAACTGGTTTGGGATTTGCACTTTTACTTTTCCCTGAACACTTAAAATCAACAGTTGTTAGATAACAATACTAACAGTTGCAAACTGTTAGTGTGAAAAACATGAAGTAATGAACAACTGTTAGTCCAAGTTAATCATTCCAATGTTTGAGATCAAAAAGTTGAATCTGCTCACATCAAATGCTTTAGTGAACAAATCAGCTAACTGATCATCAGTATAGATTTTCATAACTTGGATTAATCTCTTTTCATTGCAGTCTCTTATGAAGTGAAATCTGATTTCAATGTGCTTGGTTTTAGAATGCTTTACTGGATTGTTAACTATGCTGATAGCACTAGTGTTATCAACATAAATTGGAGTATTCAAGAAAGACAAACCATAATACAGAAGCTGATTTTGAATCCATAACACTTGTGAACAACAGCTTGATGCAGCAACATATTCAGCCTCAGCTGTTGAAGTTGAAACTGTTGTTTGTTTCTTGCACTGCCATGAAACCAACCTTGATCCAAAGAATTGACATCCTCCAGAGGTTGATTTTCTGTCCACATTGGATCCACCATAGTCACTATCAGAATATGCCACCAAATCAAAAGGTGAATCTTTAGGATACCAAAGTGCCAATTTTGGTTGGCCTTTGAGGTATCTAAAGATCCTCTTCACAGCAAACAAGTGTGACATCTTCGGACTGCATTGAAATCTGGCACAAACACACACACCAAACATTATATCAGGTCTAGAAGCAGTTAAATACATTAATTAACCTATCATTGACCTATATAGATGTATGTCTACATCCTCCCCCTCAGAGTCTGCTCCCAACTATTTGTGTGTTTCCATAGGAGTGCTTGCCAGCTTCACATCTTGATAGCCAAACTTGTCCAATATGTCTTTGACATACTTAGATTGGCTTAGAAAAATACCAGTGGGCTTCTGTTTGACTTATAATCCCAAGAAAAATGTGAGTTCACCCATTGAACTCATCTGAAACCTTTTGTGCATGATGACTTCAAACTCCTTGCATAGGCTAGCATCAGTGGATCCAAAGATTATATCATCAACATAGATTTGGACAAGCAAAATCTCTGTTTTGACAATCTTTGTAAACAATGTTTTGTCAATTGTGGCTCTCTTAAAATCATTCTCAAGAAGATAAGATGATAGTGTCTCATACCAAGCTCTAGGAGCCTGATGTAGTCCATATAGAGCTTTATCCAACCTATATACCTTGTTAGGGTACTTTGAGTCTTCAAAGCCAGGGGGTTGACACACATATACCTCCTCATCAATAGTTCCATAGAGAAATGCATACTTGACATCCATTTGATACACTTTGAAACCTTTGTAGCTTGCAAAAGCAAGAAATAGTCTAATGGCTTCAATCCTTGCAACAGGTGCAAAGACATCATCATAGTCTATTCCTTCCTCTTGTGTATAGCCTTGTGCAACCAGTCTTGCCTTATTCTTGATTACAACCCCTCTTTCATCTTTCTTGTTTCTGAACACCCACTTGGTGCCAATTACTCTTTTGCCTCTTGGAAGCTCAACCAACTTCCAAACTTGCTGAATTTGAAATTGTAGGAGCTCCTCTTGCATTGTTTCCACCCATGAAGGGTCTTTCAATGCTTCAATTGCTTTCTTTGGTTCTATTTGAGATAGAAAGCAAGCATTCACATCAAATTGGGCAAGATCCACACCACTGTTTTCATTTTGCAGCATATTCCTTGTTCTGATAGGAGTGGTTGGATCACCAATTATTTGTGATATTGGATGATTCTTGTGAACTCTTGATGTAGGAATGTTTTCTTCAGTCAGTTCATTCCCTAGATTAGACAGATCAAACTCACATTCACTTGAATTTTCAGCAGTATCACACACTTGATCAGCAACTGTTTGGGGTGCAGATTCAGTGAGTTGTTGAGGATCATGAGATTCCATGTCCTTAGAAGATTCAGCATCAATCAATGGATCAACAGCATTGGAGAACTCTTGTTGAAGCATAGGAATCACAACAAAGTTTTCAGTAACTTTGTTTGAACCAACAGTTCTTGGTTTTGAGCTAACAGTTTCAAAACTGTTTGGGCTGTTGAAAATTGTTTGTTGATTTGCACCAACAGTCGTTGGGGTACCTGCAGCTGTTTCAGTAGAATACTCAAAAGAAAGAGATTTAGACAATGCATCAATATCAAATAACCAATCAGGTCCATTACCTGCAATATTGATCATATTCTCATTGAAAGAGACATTCATACTCTCTTCTATGATTCTAGTGACATTGTTAAAAACTCTATAAGCTTTACTTTGAGTGGAGTATCCTACAAAGAAACCTTCTTCAGCCTTACTCTCAAACTTGCCTAATGGGGATTTGGTATTAAGGATAGTGCAAGGACATCCAAATGGTTTGAAGAAGTTGATTAAAGGTTTTCTCTTGAGGAACAACTCATAAGGAGTTTTCCCTTTGGACTTGACTACTTGTACTCTATTCTGAACATAGCAGGCAGTGTTCACTGCTTCTGCCCAGAATGTCATTGGGAGCCTAGAATCAGCTAACATGGATCTAGCAGCCTCTATCAAATTCCTATTCCTTCTCTCAGCAACTCCATTCTGTTGGGGAGTCCTAGGGGCACTAAACTGTCTTTTAATACCTTTACTTTCACAAAAATTGTTTAGCTCATAGTTCTTAAATTCAGAACCATTGTCAGATCTAATGACTTTCACCTTCAAATCAGATTGATTTTCAATTTTAAGAATAAGTGACTTAACTAACTCAGCAGTTTCATCCTTAGTTCTAAGAAATTGAACCCATGTGAACCTGGTGAAATCATCAACTATGACTAAACAATATGCTTTCTTCCCTATACTCACCACAGATGTAGGACCAAAAAGATCCATATGTAACAATTGTAAAGGTGCAGTAATAGAAGAAACTTCTTTGGACTTATAAGAAGTTTTGTGTTGCTTGCCTTTGAGACAAGCTACACAATGATCATCACATGAGAATTCTTTTTGGGGCAAACCTCTTACCAAACTGTTTTTAGCTAACAAGTTCATGGTTTTAAAATTCATGTGACACATCCTTCTATGCCAAATGGCAGACTCATCATGAGATGCCTTTGAGAGTAAACAACTTAACACATTCTGTTTAGCAATCTTGTGTGTATCTAGACAGTATACATTATCTTTTCTAGGTGTTCTCAAAAGAACATCCTTCTCATTTAATTTAAAATCTTTTGAAAGAATAATGCATTCTGAATCTGTAAACAAAACTTTGTTTCCATTGTCACAGATTTGAGATACACTTAACAGATTGTACTTAAGCTGTTCAACAAAGAAAACACCATTAAATGTAAGTGTACCTGCCTCAACAACTCCTTTACCTGTGATTTTTCCACCCTTAGCATTTCCTCCAAATGCTACAAATCCACCATTGATGCTTCTGAAATCCTTCAAACAGTGTGGATTTCCAGTCATGTGCCTTGAGCATCCACTATCCACATGCCAGATAGATCCATGATTGTCCCTATGAATGCTCTGCACACAAAAAATCAGTTAGTAGCAGGAAGTACCCAGGCTATGCAGGTCTTGGGTACTCCATTTAAGTCATAGTACTTAAACAGAGTTTGGTTTTTTTTTATTTCATCCAAATTAGATTTCTCTAATTTGTGTGAGGAATACTTTGTAAGAACATGTGGTTTCCAACTGTTGTGATTGACAGAGGATACTTTTGAACAAACAGCTGGTGGAGTTGGTAAAACAGATGAATCAACTTGTGATTCCTTTTGATTTTCAGTTTGAAGAACAGTTTTACCCTCTCCAGAATCAGTTTGTTTTTGTATTTTCATCCAAGCCAAACCAACAGTTTTTGGTTTTGTTAAAACAGTTTTATAACTGTTAGTTGGTTTGGATGTAACAGTTTTAGAACCGTTAGCCTATTTTGGCTTAACAGTTTTAGAACTGCTATTTTGCTTTGACTTAACAGTTTTAGTACTGTTATTTTGTCTTTTGGGACTTTTGTTTTGAGTGCCATTGGTCTGTGGGTTATAGTAACAATCTTGAACTAAATGATTAGATCTCCCACAAATGTAGCACTTTTTGGTTTTCACAATAGGTAAACCAGTTCTTTGTGACCAGAATTGGTTCCTATTTCTTTGATTTCCTCTAACAGCTGCAGATTGAGGAAACTTTTGGACACCATGCTTTTGGCATGTGCATGCAGGCATTTCAGTATGCCTTTTCTTAGACTTGGGTTTAGCCTGAGATTTTGGCGCTTCCATCTTCTTCTTTGCATACACAACCTCACCAACATTCTCCTTTCCTTTGGCTTTTGTACTAACAGTTGGGCTTTTTGGCTTAGAACTGTTTGGGTTCTTTTTAGAACTGTTAGTGTAAAGATGGGGACTATTGGCAACAGTTGTGGAACTTTTTATGGATTGGATAGCTTTTGAAGGTGTTGGCTCAGTGGTGAGGGGTTCTGTGGATGCTTTTACAAACACCACAGGCTGGAAAGATGGTTTAGTGGGTATGGGTTCACAACAGATGTGATTTTCATATGGAATCACCTCATCTTTCTTCACAACTCCCTCATCATCACTTACTTCCTCCACAATTCCCTCTTTTTCAAACTTTGGATCAGCTGATTTTAATTCATCTTCCAAAGGTTCATTGACATATCTATCAGCTGCCTCAGACAAGGGTGTTATGTATGTGTGATTGTATGGAGGTGGGGTTTCCTTATATCCAAGTCCAGTTTTCACCTTGTCTCTCACTTGAGATTGTAGCAGAGTCTCAAGCTTAAGGTTTGCAGCCTTGAACATTCCAAGATCAATGTCCACACCCTCCAATTTCTTTGTGAGTTCATTCACCTTGCTTTCTTTTTTAGCCAATTTCTTTCTCAGACTATCAATCTCATCTTTAAACTGCTCTTTCTCCCACTTATGATATTTTCTATCATAGTCCATTTGCAGTTCATTAGCCTGATAGTCTTTAATTTTCTTTTCAAGATCTTCTATCACAGCAGTATACTCATACCTTCTCTCCTCCATTCTACTTAGAGCAGCACATACTTTCTTATTATGCTCTCTAAACCTCTTAACAATAGCTCTACATTCACCACGACATAGTTTGGAAGATACCTGTATGTCCTCAGATTCTGGTGAATCTACTTTGATGGAGGAGTCAGTCAATCCCATCAAAGCTTTGTTTGTGATAGCCTCCTCTGCTTGATCACTCCAGTCAAATCCATATCCTTCTTGTGAGACCAATGCTGAGGAGGTTTGATTATGAGTTTGCCTCTGACTTTGATTCTGGACTTGTCCTCCAGATTTGCATTCTCCTGCAAAGTGGCCAAGTTGTTGACATTTGAAGCATCTCACCTTAGATTTGTCAAACCCAACTTTGCCATCAGTCCTGAAGTTCATGTTCTGTCTTCCAGTCCTTTTGATGAATCTTTTGGCTCTTACAGTTAGCATGGCCATCTGCCATTTGAGATCCATCTCCTCAAGATCATCAGGATGCACTTGTTCAAGATCCTCATTAGTGAGGGTTGAATGTGCTTGGCTTGCAAGAAAGGCTTCAAGCACAGCATATGGAGTGTTTACATCTAGTCCAACAGAAGAACTAGAACATGCACAACCATCAATAGAGTTAGTTAATGAATGGTTTGAATCCATACCTGAGGATGATAAGAGAGCAGCATTGTGGCTAGGGACAACTATCTTTCTCTTTCCCTCTATCTCTCCCTCAAACACTTTCAAGCTATTGTAAAGATCATCTAACTCTATGTCTTCAAGAGAATCCTTGGTTCTCCATTGTGCAGCAAACACAGTCCACTCATCACCTAGAGATCTAAGAAACTTTCTATTTATTTCATCTTGATCAAGCCTAACCTTAGCACTCTCTAGTTGGCTTACCAGCTTGTAAAACCTATCAAAGATTTGGGTAATACTCTCATTCTTTCCACTGGTGAAGTTCTCATAGGCTTGTTTAAGGAGATCTCTTTGGTTTCTCTTAGAACTAGCATTCCCAGCAAACCTCTTCTCCAGAGCATTCCAAAGTTCATGAGCATCATCAAATTTCTTGAATTGATGTTGATACTCATTGGGAATTGCAATCTGGAGGATGCTGAGAGCTTTCATCTCAATCATTCTCTCCTTCTTTTCAGCATCTGTCTTTGGTGGTGGCTTCTTCTTTGGTTTTCCATTCTCATCCAGATCAATGGGGTTAGTGGGAACAGTTTCAATGATTTTCCAAACAGCATAGTCCATTAATTGGACATGCTGCTTGATCCTCAGTTTCCACATCTCAAAATCAGTTGGTTTGAGCATGGGAACACGAATGTTTGACCCAGAGCCATTGTTATCAGAAGATCCACCAGAATCCATTGAAGCAAAGTGATTTGAAAACAATTTTAAAGAACAAAGCAAGATTGAAGTAAAAAAAACCTTCAACTGGTGATCAAAGAAACCTTAATGATAAGGCTCTGATACCACTTGTCAGGATCGGATATAGATTATATCAAATAACAAGAACTAACTTTTAAATAACAAATCAAAGTTGAATAAAAGTTAATCTTTTAACTATGATCACAATCAACTAAGAAGTTGCGGAATCACACTTAATTGATTAAAGAAGGTTTTGAACACAAAGAGATTCAATCAAACAGTAATTTTATTAATCAATGAGAATGATTACAATAGCAATCTTCACCCCCAATCTAACTTATTTCGTTAGACGAAGAACACAGATTGTTCTTAGGTTTCAACGAGAAACTTAGAGGCTTAGCACTATTCTGAAAGCAAATTACAACTTGAAGAATGAATGCAAAAACTTAATCAATGAGTACGTACAAATTATAAATTCTAATCTAGCATTTATACTCCTTGATCTTCCTTGATTTGCTGACAGTTAGGTAATCTTCTATCTTCTGAGATAATCTTGATGATCTTCAAAGTATTTCGAGATATCTTCAAAGATAGGGTTTTTCCATATTTAGCTCAACCGAAACTGTTTAATGAATACAACAGTTCTTGGTTCTTCTAATAGTCTTCGGCTTCAAGGTCTTCAAACAGTTGTAGTAGTTTGTACTAACAGTTAAGAACTCTATATAACAGCTTTGAAGTTCATAGCAACTGTTGGTTACAACTGTCTTCACAATTTTCACTAACAGTTCTAAACTGTTTCTTCAACACTTCTTCTAATAGTTTTGAACTGTTTTCCCAACATCCAATAACATTCCTAACAGTTTTGATTTATGCATGTATAACAGTTTCAATGACTTAGCCAATTTCCCAACAGGAATGTTCTTCAACTCCCTGCTAATGATGTGTTCGAGCCTGCTGTGACAAGGCAGGTGGCAAGGTCAGTCCTACCCAGAATGGGTCACCCGCAGGCAGAGGCTGTAATAAAAAAGGCCACCTTTCCAACCAGTTGGGTTTTCTGGTGTCAACAGTGATTCGTTTACTTGGAACCAAGGTTGGAGGACTGGACTAAGTCAACGAGTTCGAGATGCAGCTGTTGTATAACATGTACTTTGCGAGGAACTTAGACTATGCACAGCTCATCTTCAACGAGCTCAGGGTCCAAGTGATGAAGACCACAAGGGATCTTCATGTACCTTTCATAAGGTACCTGTCCTTAGCATTTGAAGCCGAGCTGGGGACAATACTCTATGAAGTTGATCAGGATGTGTTCCTATTTCCCACACTCAGCCCCAAGATGTTCAACAACGACATCTTTCCAGAGCAGGAAGGTCTGAGTGAGCCCATGCTACTGATATCGGAAGCAGCTTCATCAGAAAGTGACAACGAGGGATTCAATAAATGGGGAGCTTCCCAAGCTGACACCGAGGTTCAAGCTGAGCACTCTGCTCAAGCTGAACCAGCACAGACTGAAGCTACTTCTGGTAAGACCTCTCCACTTTCTCTTTCTTCTCATTATTCTCCATCCACTCTTGGAGATAAGGTTGCGGTAAACCCAACCCAGTCTAACCCATCTCCTCCACCTTCATTCCATAAAAAAATCCCACTCTGAAGCCACCCCTAGTATACCCACTACTGCTAGGGAGAATATCCGAACCTATACAAGAAAAACTGCCATAGGTGGTGCCATTCCTAAATACATCACTGGAGCTGAGATAACTTTGATTCCTCCACCGGCAGGAGTTGAGGGGGAGACGCCTACTCTTCAGGTGTCAACCTCAAGGCTCATATCTACCCTTAAGCCTAAACCGGGTGTGGTGTCTACTCAGACCACACTCTCAAGTGCCATGAGAGAGCCCATTATTGTGCCTAAGTAGACACACTTAGGTAACATTGAATATATAACCAATCCCCAGGTTCAATCACCCCCCTCCAAACCAATTAGCCAACCACCTACCCATACACTTCACGTCTCGAGCCCCATTACTTCTCTTCACTTCTCATACCCACACGCACGACCTGTAAATGTTTCATCTTCAAACCAAGGTGATTCACAGGGTCCAACCTCTGGTGAAAATGAATTTGAAGGTAAACACCAACCTTTGGATGATGCACCCAAAGACTCTCCTCACAATGAAACTGCCTCCTTATGAATCCAGCAGCTGAAGGACTACATTGCTGCTCAATTTGGTTTGTTCCACCTAAATCAAAAGAAGCATCAACGTAAAATCTATTAGAGACTTGAGAAGCTGTCAAAGGATGTTAAGGAGATTGCTTCTACAGTTGCTGCATTGCAACAACAAAGGACTTCGACACCTATTAATGATGACAAAAAGGGGGAGAAGGGTCAAGCTGATACTGAAGCTGAGCTAGTTCGAGCCGAAGCTTAAGCTCTACTAGTACTAGCTAAAGGAGCAGAGAGGCAAGCTCATGCTGAGGGGGAGTTGGAAATAAACAAAGAGGAACCTGCAGCTAAGAGACAAAAGATAGTAGAATCTGAACATGAAGCTGACAGTGTTTCTGAAACTAAGGAAGAGACAGAAGAAGAAAAGGCTACAAGAGAGTTAATAGAGATGCTTGAGCAAGAAGAAGCAAATGAGCTTAAGATCTCTGTAGCTGAGCTGAGAAAGAGAAAAGAGAAAGAGATAAAGGACCAAGAAAAAGAAAAGGAAGAAAATCTTTGGCTCCAGCTGAAGCTACATACACTGGTCCGAGACCTGATCTTATCCCATATACAGACGAGGACATTCAAGAGTGCTATTTCAAAAGGAGCACCAGCAAGGAGATCAGAGGCATGATGTTGAGCAGAATAAATGGAGCCATCATTCTCAATTTTGAATTTGATGATAAATCTACAATGGGAATGGATCTGAGATTTGTTCACAGGATGGGTTACCAAGAATGGCAGAGAATATTAATGATGTTCAAGAAGTTCAAGAAAAGTCAACTCAACCAATAGATCTTTGCTAAAGTTTTCAAGCTGACTAATAGAGCTGAGGAGCTGAGATATGTTCCAGTTCCTGGTCTACAGTGGGATAGCTTATTCGAGATACCTGAAGGTGTAGAGTTTAAATAAAACCAAGGTATTGATACACCTGCTCAGGGATTCATGTTTAAGGATCAGGCAGGCAATCCTAGCTTTATCAAGCTAAGTGAGACATGTTTTCTAAAAGCTAGGGATGCCATACATATAAGAAGTTGTTATGGTGATAGCTCAAATCATTTTGTAAAGTATAAGCTGAATAAGGTCAACAGTTGGAAACAGAGAGAACTCAGAGGGGATGCAGAATCTGAAAGCCTGTTAGAAGAAGTCAACAGAGAAATCATTCTTTGGGAGGTTCTACATCCTGAGTTCAAAAGATAATAGATTAGTTCTAATGTAAATATTAGATTAGTCCTAATATTTTTGTAAGCACTTAGTGTGCATGATCTATGTGATCAATACTTTTGTATTAAGATTTGTTCAATTAATACAAATATTTGTTTGATATGTTCAATTGTGTTATGATATGTTCATAGTTATTACTCTGATAAGTTCAGCTTAATGAATAAATGATTAGTTTTTATTCAGTGACATATTTGGTTGGTTTGTTCAACTAAAAGTTGGTTTCTTCCACTTATAATTGATAAGTTCAATTACAATTGATAAGTTCAATTAATATTTGATTAGTTCAAAATTAAAATCTTGATAAGTTTAAGATTTAAAACATAATTCTGTTAAACAAACTTAATAACTGTTTGATGGTTTTGTCATCATCAAATAGGGGGAGTTTGTTGGGAAAAATATCTCATCTGTTTTGATTTGATGAGACAAAGTTAAGTTTGTATGATGTGTTCTACATATAACTTAAACAGAATTATGAAGCTTAGTCAGACTGAACACTCACAGTGATTCAGACTGAGTATAAGCTGAGTATAAGTTGTATATATGTTTGATCAGCTTAGACTATATCTTAGAAAGATTATCAGTGTGTTTGATAAGTTGTGTGTGTCACCTACGATATATATATATATATATATATATATATATATATATATATATATATTGAGTTTCAGCTTGATGAGTTTCAAGCTGAGCGACTCAACGTGAATACTGAGTCAGCTCAACAGAGTTTCTAAATAAGTTCTAGCTAACTCTTAGGACTTCTAAGGATGAGTTTATTAATATACATGTTAGTTCATGTTGGTTTTCGAATTTGTTCTCGAAGAACTCAGCTTGATGAGTTTCAAGCTGAGTAACTCAGTCCGAGTAAGAAGTCAGTCTAAAGAAAGTTTAAAAATGTTTTAAACTTATCTTTTTTAACTCTCTATATCTACAGGAAGGATAAGAAGACTCCAGAATCAAGATTGAAGACTCAAGATAAGAAGATTCAAGATTAAAGATTCCGAGTTATCCGATAGTTAGTTAGCAAATTAGGCTGAGTCTTAGTTTGTTAGATTCCGTAGGCACGGGATTATAAATACCTATCTCCTGATAAGTTTAGAGGTACGACTACAACTACGATTACGACTAAGTGTTGCAGAGCCAAATACCTCACCTCAACCGTATGTGTTACGATTCTAGAATCACTGTTTGTCAGTTCAACGTGATCAAGAAACTCACAGATGCCAAGCTATTCGTGTGTTCGAATACTCACATTAATTGTGAGATTGGTAAGTTTTCAATCTGTGATTAAATCCTTTTTAGAGAGTCGTCAGTATCTATAATCATAAGTTGATTATAGATAGCTAAGTTTGAAAGATTGAGAGATTTATATTAAGTGTTTACATATCAAGAGTTGCTTACTTGATAGAGTCTGTAATCATCTTCTTATTAATGAAAAGCAAAGCATTCGATAGTGGTTTGATTTACTTTGTGTAACACTTTATTTTGATTTGTTCAATTTCCGCAGAAAGTGTATTCAACCCCCCTTCTACACATTTGTTGCTTGCTGTTATTGTCACCAATGGACCAACAAAATGGTTAAGCCCTTTCTGAATCTAAGCTCGACAAAAATAGGCTGAGTGTGACTTTCCTCTTTTACTAATCATGTGCTTGCTAAATTGAGAAAATCCAAAAAATTAGAAAATTAGAAAAGAAAAAAAATAGAGCAGCAATAAGGCCAGCGGCCAAGAAAGCAACAATAAAGTCGAAAGGCTAGTAGTATAAGTCAAACATGTGGTCTTTGAGACTCGAACAAGTAAGCTCTGAGGGGTGTTCTACACCTAATCACCTAAAGCCAACTAGTTTGGGATCTTGGGCAGAAAGTTTGCTACATGGGGTCCATCGAAAGTCATAGACTAATATGAGCAATAATAAAAGCATGTGTCAAGTAAAATTGAGAAATCTGCGATAAGTCTTGAGGTTGGGGGGTTCTTAAGGGGTAAATTAACGATAAAAGATTCATTAATTAAGGGTTGGTTATTAATAAAAAGAGAAAGCATTTGGGATGGTGAGAAGTTAAGAGAGGATCACAACACAAGTATATGCATAAATCTGGGTGTAATCGATGAGTTGTTTCTAATCAAACATGTTGACATTTTTCAGCGGTATTTAGTGTTTATGAGAATTATAATATTTATTTGAATACCTTAGCCTGGATAAAATTATGATTTGCTTGAGGACAAACAAAGTTCAGGTATGGGGTATTTTGATATCGTTGTTTTTATATATATATTTTTACGCGATATCTGGGTATTTTTAGACGAATATGATTTATATTGTGTCAAAAAGGTACTCTTTACCTTTGTTTATTTGTTTGAGGCAAAAATGTACAAGGTAACATAAAGTGAGGCTCAAAAAGTCCGAAAATCAAGAAAATTTCCAAAGTTGCGAATCCGAGGAGATCGCGGCGCGAAGTTGTCAAGAGATCGAGGCGCGATCTAGAGGATAAGGGCTGGAGAGATCGAGGTTCAAATTGCGAAGAAATTGAGATAAACACCGAGATCACGGCGCGATTCATTATATCACGGCGCGATCCCTCAGGAAACTTCAACTATAAATAATTGCATTCCTATCTGGTTTGGTAACTTTTCAATCACTTTTTACCGTCATTCAAACCCTAAATACATACCAGAGGCGATCCAGGACGGCTTGGAGCATAATTTTAAGGATTTGAAGCTAGAAGTGAAGATTGAAGGCTTAGCATCATCATCTTTTACGGTTTATTCATCCCATTCTACCATGTTTCTGTTATTTCATTGTTTCCAGAGTATTAAAATGAACATGCTAGGCTAAGTTTTCTGTTTTCCTCCCTAGAGGAGATGAAACTCATGTAATGGTTTATTGATTCATGGCTTTGATAGTTTAATTCATGTTTAATTCAAGTTTAACTTAATTTTAGTTCATCCATGCTTCATAATCTGTTTTGGTTGTTTATAAACTGAGTTTTGTGTTTTAAAAGACTATTTAATTCATAAAGCTTTGATCTTGATTGTCTAGGACCAATAGATGATTAAAGAGATAGTGATTGATCAAATCATAGTATTAAACAACTTTAAATATATTATTTTGCATGTGATTAAACATATAATGACCCTTTATGTGTTAATGATGTTTTGTTGATCATATAAAACATTAAAGGTTGAGTCTTTACTTGGTAATCTAATTAATTGGCTAATTATCCCTTTTAATCGTGCTTTTGACCATAAATGTTGTTAATTGGTATAATTAGACGGTTAGAACTGGACCAAGGTTTTAACTAATTTAGGAATCGATGCATTATTGTTCAAAGTGTCTTTAGCTCATGTTACCATGAATTAATTGCCATGAAAAGGGTTGAACTGAATCTAGGGAGGGGACATCTTTATTAATATATTTAATTCTCCGAGTTAATCGCTTTCTTGTCTTTCTTGCATGCTTAGTGGTATTCTAGGGTTTTGTAGTGACTTAGTTGGCTGAAAGTAATCATTTTTACCATTAAATCCCCCTTTAATTGCTTTATTTATTTTCTTGTCATTAGTTTAGATTTATTTGCTTTTTAGTTTAGTTTAATTCGTTTAATATTTAAATCATTATAATTTTATCAAATCAAATCCGTTCCCCGAGAGTTTAACACCCGTGCTTACTAATTATACTATAAAAACCGATTAGGTGCACTTGCCTATTCGTGTCGTTTTGGTACAATTTAACACGGAATTTATAAATAAAAAACTAGTACGCATTACGCACATCAACTACCTACAATACATGAATATCAAATTGTTAAAAACTGAAAAGATCTAAGAGAATATTAATTTTTTATTTAAAAAGAACGCATGTGACTTACGTTAAATTCTATGTCATGTCGGCGCACCAATGCTTCCACATAGTTTCATAATCCTGCAGCAGTTTAAAGCAATTATGTCAGTAAATTTAAAAAATAAAAGAATTAAATATACATAATTTTTTTACCGAAAATAAAATACTTGTAATTAACTAATTACCGAACTGGACCGATGGGATCAGATGTTGTCAATGTAATAATCTGACCATTTGAATTGATATCAACTTGAAGAATCCGACCAACATCAGATGGCTCGGGAGCATAAATAGATTTGATGGCCCCTAATCATTGAAGAAACAGAAATTATAATTTAAAAGTAGAAAAAAGTTTTAATTAAGAAAGAATCTTCAAGCACAAAATTAACACAAAATTATATGATAAAGTATAATATATAGCCTAAATACCTGTAATAATTTTCCTGTTTCCACCTTCAGATGTGAAATGGTACCACTGAATTGAACATTGTGAAAGACTAGGTGATCTGTCGGAACATGTTTGGATTTGCAAACATGAACCTAAAGCAGTTGCACCTTCTATTTCAAATAAGTAAGATGCACTTTTCTCTCCCCTTTTACTGATCTACAACTGGGATTGGGGAAAAATTATATAATTAGAATCAACAATTATTCACATATTTTAATCCAAAGTCACCTTTTTGTAATTCGTAACATTGATATTTGCAATTATATCTCAAACAAGTAAATATTACCGCGCTTCGCGGCGGTGTAAAAATAGTATCTCATCTAACTGTAAATTTATATTACCACTTTAACTTTTAATGAAATGCGTCTAAACGATTCTACAAAAAATAATTTAAAAGTCTTCGAAATTTTAGCCTTGACTTCAGTCACTAATATTAATATAAATAACTATTAAATTAAACTAAATTGTTTATAATAGTAATAATAAAATATAATAATAATAGGTTTTTGATAATAAGAGATGAAATATAAAATATATGTCTATTTAATAATAATAATAATAATAACAATAATAATAATAATATTAATTATAATAATAATAATAATAATAGTAATAAAAATAAATAATAATAATAATAATAATAATAATAATAATAATATAATATAATATAAATAATAATAATAATAATAATAATAATAATAATTATAATAATAATAATAATAATTATAATAATATAATAATAATAATAATAATAATAATAATAATAATATATGGCACAAAAAGGCAAAAATACTAAATGATAAAAAAAAATTCCCCTCAAATGTATATATTATATAAATGTTTGGTTTTAAACTTACATCGATAAAAGAAATAGAAAAAAGTTAGACTAGTATCTTTTTTTTCAAACTAATATCAGAGTTGCGTTTAATAAAGTCTAAATAAAAAACAATGTTCTGAAATTTTGTATTCAATCACATGTGATTCATTATACAATCACATGTGATTGTACAAGCATCATATGTTAATTACGAAAATGTCACTCCGTCCAAAATTTTAAAATTCAATCTGGACCGTTAATGGGGTTGATACAAAGGCTAAAATTAGTCACTTAACACTATGAATTTAGTATAGACTATATTGAATATTTCTCACTAATATCAATTAGCTCAAAGAAAGATTGTTATTTGCCACATAAAAAGATATACATGTAGTGAATACATATATAGGTATTATAAGGTATTTAGAATTAGTAATGACTAATGACGACCCCAAAGAAAGATTTTGTTATGTTAGAAACTTTTTTAATAGGCCTATCAAAGTTTTGAATTATTTTTTTATGTCATATATATATATATATATATATATATATATATATATAAAAGCTTGTGAATACAAGCATATCAGCATAATCATCAAAGATGCACAAAATATCAACTCAGGTATAGCAAACAATGCTATCCCAACACATTATGATGTGTAGTTTGATCAGCTGGATACCTTCTATTACAAGGTACTCAATGGCAGAGTCTAACCAAAGTTAACTCCTCCTTAAGGTCAAGCGGTCAGCTAAATACCTCGATATTCTATACAAATGGTTTTATCATATAACAACTTATAAAATACGTGTCATTTCTCGGATTTCAATAAACCAATATTACTTTTAACATTAACCACATTTAATAATTATTACATGATAAACTAGTACTCACCTAAACTTTGTGTCAAGAGTTTTATTCGGTAGAGTATCAAAGTAAAGTGCTGGTCAGCATTGCTGAGTGCCCGTGAGGTGGTTTGATGTTGGAAGAGCCAACGCTTACAAGAGCAACGGAACCGACGTGAGCCGGTGAGGTGATCCCGTCCAACAATGAGGTTGTCGATGGCGAGCACTGCTAGAGCAACTGAACTAACTGCAGCTTAGAAGTTCTTGCCTCAGAAACAAGAGTCGGGCGAGGAAGCTCCGAGTGAAGCCCCCCAAAGAGGCGTAACCTCGGAGCATTTGAACCGGGAAGTGATCCCGCATCAAAGAACCAGCCTAGTGTTTAATCTTTGGGTCTTAAGCCATTTTAGCCTCTGTTAGACCCAAGTGGATACTACAACAAATGTTTGTAGAAGGAGGGGGATTGAATACAAACTTAAGCTTTTAAAATTTAGATACACACGGTTTATACTTTATATAATTCTTATTGATATGAATCAAGAATTACATGAACTAGATGCGAAAAATCTAAGTTCAACAAAGGTGGCAATTAAACTGTCTAACACATAGACAAAACTTATCCTAACCAACTAATGCTTAGGATGTTCAACACATGAACAAGTTTGATTACACTGACAAAATAAATATTGCTAACTCTTCTAGATCTCAACTTATGAGAAATCGTGTTCAAGTCCGATGAATGGATACTTAGCATGTTTCCATGCTTGGGTATATATAAGCCTTTGGTGTGCGGTTGATGGAAGGGAGAGGAGACAAAAGTAATAAGAATAATAATATTATAATAGATAAAGTTAGTGGGTGAAAAGCAGTTTCATTTTATACACGCAAAGTATAAAGTGATTGTACTATTCTGATAAAGTAATCCCACTATCTATTATTATATTATTAAACCCATACATTTTGCCTAGGAAGTGTAAGTTTCTCTTTCCATGCTTGTACTTTATACAACACCATGCTTTCTTCAGATTTGACTTTACCAAGTATGGAGTTGCAAGTCATACTTAGTTGTTGTAAATAAATCTTCGAGATCTTCTTCTTGTAAATTAGCTATCACCTTTTCCAGGGGGTCAAACTACATCCTTTTTATCTCTTTGCAGATTCAAAAAGTGTTATTACTTTTACAAAGAAATCTTTAAAGGCAAAATAGAACAACACATGTTCTGCCTTTGACTTGAGAATAAAAACAGCAAAGTGTTCAAAACTTTTCACGACTCAGCTGATAATCTAACTCTAAACTACAATTCTAAGACGAGGAACAAATTAAGGACTCAGATGTATAAGTTAATCAACCTTTATGATCAGTAGACCAAATGGTTCAGCTGATCATTTATAGTGATAAGCTTATAGAAGAAGACTTAGTGAAAATGAATTTCTTATCTAATGGGAGAAAGCCTCAGCTGATCCTCTTTCAGGGTTCAGCTGATGTTTTTGAGTGCTCAGCTGATCAACTTTGTTCCTCAGCTGATGGTTGTAAATCCTCAGCTGATGTTTGTAGATCCTCAGCTGATGCTTCTGTACTTGTCTTTTCTTCTTGTCTGATCCTCTGAAGCTGATCCTTTGTCTGATCCTTAGAGTTCAAGTGATCACTCTGTTTCTCAACTAATGGTTTTAATTTAGAAAATTTTCTTAAGTCTAAATGAAAGACAACACATGTTTTTCATTGATCTATGTCTAAAACTGAATGTATGGTTTTGTTACATCAAATCCTATTTTAATTAATAGACAGGTTTGATTATGGTTTGATATTGCTATCTCCCTAACAATCTCCCCCTATTTGATGATGACAAAACCTTATCTTCTTGTATTGAAGAATCAGTTTGACTTGGATATGTATAAAGATAAAACTTTTAAGTGCAATTTGGTTACTTAGCTATCTGTTTTTTGTAACTCTTTAATTTTGTTCCCTGAATGCTCTGTTTCTGGGAATCTTTTACTTATGAAGTACCTTTGTTCTATTTTTGTGGTATCTTTTTTATTCTTATTATGTTTTTAGGATTTTTGATTTTCTATATTTACACTAGGTGAGCTATCTACTAAGAATCATCTATACTAGCTATTAGCTAAGTAGTACATGATCAAAGTTTCAAGCTTGATTACAGAGTAACAAGAGTTTGTATAGAACAGAAATGGAAACTAAGTTAACAGACATAATTTTGAAACTAATCTAAGAAAATTACAAACAATCTAGTCTAATTATGAAGTTCCACCATTGTTCTTCCTTGACTTCAATAGATTTCAGATTTGGATTTTCTTCAATTATTTTCTCAGTTAAAGATCTCAACAGTTGTTCAAAGTGGTCACTTCCAGTCAGATTCTTTGTATTCAACATAGCCTGGAAGATGAGCTCCTTCTTAGAGTTCTTCAGCTCAGACTCTCTTAAGAACCTCCAATCACCAGCTTTGTTTAAGAATAAAAATACCCTTTTTAGGTTCAGTGATGTACTTGTATACTTGAGGAGTGTTGTTAGGTGGAAGTGTTTCTATGAGGAAGGAATGATCAATGATAGCAGCTATTTGTTCAGGTGGAACAAAAGGCTTGGATTTCTTTCTGAAATGATCATCCACCACTTTGACATGCTCTATGTATTGATTCATAGTGAAGAGTTGATGGATCACTGCTTGTCTGATCCAGTATTGAAAAGGATTAACAAAGGTTAGGGCATTGGGACTTTTGGATTTTAGGAGGTGATACAAGATCTAAATCATTTCAAAGAAGTGAAAAGTTGGCACTTGTTCTAGGTGGGCTTCCTCAAAAGTTTTTGCTTCATCATATCTGACTAGTCTGATGCAAGGATCACCACCAATTTTATGTGTAGATACTCTTGAGATGAAATGAGGATCTGTTCTGCTAACCAAGTGAGTTCTATTTTTGTTGAATTCAATGGCCCTGGAGCCAAATGATATGTAAGTGTTTGCATACTCTAGATTCAGAAGGGCTTGGATTGCTTCTTTGTGAGTTTTGCCTTTCTTTGAATCTTTCTTGGTAGGAGGATTAGAGGTAACTTGCATTATTGTTTGAGCTTGTGAAGTTTGAGGTATTACCAGAAGTTCTTCTTCTTGTTGAGAAACTTGAAGAATTTCTTCTTCTGGTACTCCTAGAGCAGTAGCAAGACCTTGAGGAGTGAAATCAATATGTCTTTCTTTTGCTTGCATAAGATCTTCCACATATTCTCCAAGTGCTACAGCAAGCCTTCTTAATTCACTTAGTTCATCCTCTTTTTTTTGCTCTTGTTCCTCTTTTCTTTCTTCTTCCTCTATCTCCTCAGCTGACATGATTTTCTTGCCTTTTCTTTTGGAGGTTGAGCTAGGAGTAGAACACTTTTCTTGAACTTGAGGAGAAGATTGGACTGAAGGAGTTTGAGGAGTAGGACTTGGTTGCCTAATCTTTAGCAGATAGGAGAGAGGCTTATCGTCATCATCATCTGATGGGATATCTATTGGAGCACAGGATTCACCTTGCTTTGACTTCTTAGCACTCTTCCTTCGGGCCATTTATTTCAATCTCCTCTTTGGTCTTTGTTCCCCCTAAGCTGGTGTTTCTTGCTCCCCCTCAGCAGATGGTTTAATTTTTTATTCTGCTTCATTGGGAGTGTTTACTTCCTTTGGTTTAGGACCAAACAACCTATCAGCTGTTGCTTAAAGTCTTACTAGAGATTCATCAGTTCATTTGGAAGATGACCTCTTTGAGCTTGAATGGCTTGACTTCTCCCCCTTTTTGTCATCATCAAGAGATGCAGAGGGAAAAGTAGGAAAGGAAACATGAGGTTTAGCAGGAGTAACTAGGGTTGAGGTAGATGGGTTTAAACGGTTAATGGCATTGGTGAGACTGGTAAACTCTTTAAGAGTTTTAAGGTGTTTTTGGCGGGTGAGGTGAGAAAGGTTTGTGACTTCTTCATCTAATCTCCTTAGGTAGTGAGGAACTCGAAGAATGAGATCTGGAATGGTAAAAGAAATGGATGTGGTGGTTGGTTTAATGGTATGTAGGTTGTTGAGAAGATTGGATATGGTTTAGTTCAGGTTGGATAGGGTTTGTGTAGGTAGAATAGGTGTAGGTACAGGGGTAGGTGTAGGAGTTTGGGATAGGAGTTGATCAAGTTTGGCAAGAATAGGAGAAAGATCAACTTGGGCAGGGGTGGGTTGGGGTTTGGTTTGATTGGATTTTAGTGACTGAACTTCCTCTAATTAAAGAGGAAAGATTAGTTTCTGTTTGGGATTGGAAGGTGTTGAAAGAAGCTTGCAAGTCATCAATCTTTTGAGAGATTAAGAGGACTGTTTGAAGCAAGAGAGGGTTGGGTTCTGGTTGGGTTGAGGTGGATGGAATTGAAGGGACTGATTGAGGAATTGTACCAATATCAGGTATGGTTGTTGGTCCCTCACTTAGGTTGGGGTAGAAAAACCTAAGATCACTGAAAACAGAAGTTGTGCTATGTACTAATGATCTGTTTAGACCACTAGTATTGACAGGCAGTGCTACAGATTGTGTAAGAGAATTGATTGTAGGTACAAGTGTGTTAGTGTGAGTGAGGGTTGCACTTAATTGGGTTCCCCTTTGTACATCAATAAGTTGTTGTGAACTTATTGAAGGTAATAACAGACTCAATGGAGGTTTAGACACAGTGTGACCCTGGGAGGGGGTCTGTCTTTCAATGGTGTCACCCTTTTGGGAGGGTGACCCAGATAATAGGAGTCCCATTTGTACAGAGACATCCTATTGGGAAGATGCTTCTACTGGATCTAGGGTTATGTCAATGTCCATTGGCTCCCCTTCAATATAAGAGTAAATCTCTGGCATTGAGGTCTGAGGTGTGGTAATCACATCCTCTGAGATATGTTCAAGGTGCACAACCTCTTATGACCTTGGTTCTATAGGGGTTGCAGAGGGAGTAGAACAAGTAACCATTGGAGGTACACTTGAGCTTGGATGTTGAGGTGTTATGACTAGTAGCGAGGATTGGATCTCACTGGTTGGGTCGACCAAGTGAGTGTCCTCATGAGTTGAGACAGCAATACCTGAGGGATGGGTGTGCTTGCTAATTTCAATTATCTGAACAAGCTTATCAGATATCACCTCCTCCTCTGAAGCAGTTACTTCTTTGTTTTGACCAATAGCGTCAGTGTTGTGGTATGCTTCATCATCACCATCCTGGCTTAAGTGAACACTTTCAGTTGCATAGGGGGTCTCAGCTTGTGGAGTAGTAACCACCAAGTGTTACTCAAATGAATCATAGGGAGCAAGTGTGGTTATAATCTGATGAAATGTACCAGTCCCAACACTGAATGTAGCAAAAGATTGTCCATGTTCACTCTCTGGTACACGAATTTCAACTTTAGGTGCATTACCAATAGCACCACTACCATCATCAGCACCAAAACTGTGTGCTCTACCAACATCAGCAACATTCTCCTCCTCTTCTTCATCATCTGAGTAGGGCACAAATCCTCTTGTAGTATGGGACTCAGCCACAAACTCATCACTGTCCAAGATAACCAAATTATTACCACCATTCCCACCATCATCACCATTGTTACTATCATTATCTTCCTTCTTCTCATCACTTCCATTTTCATTTTCACTTTCACTTGATTCACCATCATCATCACCTTCATCATCATCAGATTCACCCTCCTCCTCTCCTTCTTCTTCAACAATAGGTTGTTGTTGAGCGGCTTGATCAATAACCAATTGCATAGCCGGAGAGATATCAGGACCTCTATTTTCCTTAATGGTAAAGAACACCTTTTGACCCATCTGATAAACTTTAAGAACATCAAAGGTTGCTGTAAGGTCGACATACGTGTTGAGTGAGAGGTGCTCCAGTGATATTAAACTGAGGAATTTGATGTAGGTAACTTGGAATCTTGACACCTTCTTTGTTGTGCTCAAAGTTATTCTGTCAGCCATTTCGGTGAACACCACTTAGGCATAATCAATATTCCTCCCGGTGACAAAGGAGTTCATGATCATCAATTCGGTTTTATTTAGAAGATCATGGCTTCCACATTTAGGGTCAAAACACCTTGTGATGATGTTTGCAAGGTATTTCTAGGGATTCCTTAGCACCCAAACTTTGTACTTTCTATGAGAGGCTGGTGCATCATAGCCTATTAAGGGTAGAACTTCTAGGGTTTGGGCATGAGTTAGAAATGGAGTATATGGGGCTCTTTCTGGGATGAATGTGGCTCTTCGAATGGTTTCAGTGGTAATGGCTAGTTTAACAGCGCCATTTAGAAGGGATCAAGTGATGGTTTGTTCGTTTGGGTGGTAAGGGCAGTGTACCACATTTCCCCAACAATTTGAGGGTAGATGATAATGGGGTGTGTAGTGAGACAAGGAAACAAAGGGTGAGCAGTTAGAAAATTTACCACTAGTTTGTGACCTTCATTGGCTAACCGCTCTGGAATTTCTGTACAAGGAAGAATGTTCTTGATCGTGATGTTCATTTGGGTTCCGGCAGGGAAATTTTCACCGGCAACAGCATTGGGGGTAAATCGAGGATTGTAGGTCACCATTTTTGTTTCAGATGGAGATGACGATGAACAGTTGAGAGAGAGGTTTCTTTGAAAGAAGGAAAGTCTGAATTTGGGAGTTTTGAAAAAGTGAATTTGAAAAACCACCAGACCGTCATTAATATCTTTTTGGAAACCGCTATCTGACTGTGAGATCTTTACGGAAAAGCAACGGTCACATCTAAAAAAGCAAAGTTAACGGAAAGCAAATATGGACGGACACTAACGGACAATTTGAAAGAAATAAATACATCGTAGGAAATGTAAAGGACACGAGTGAGAAAATAATTAAATAAGTGTGGGGACACAGTGTTGACTAGGAAAGAGGCATCAGTTGATGATGTAAAAGTATCAGCTGATCTTTACAAGAGAACATAGTATCAGCTGATGTATTCACTTAGCTGAGCTTTTCGTCCTTAGTTGATGATGATCAGCTGTGTGATTCCATCAGATGATGAACATCAGCTAATCAAATTCACTTAGCTTTTTCATTTGCAGTAAGACATAGAGAAGCTTAGATAAGTAATACATCAATATCACACACAAAATTAAATTATTTACACACAACAAACTAACTACAATAGACAAAGGGAATATTTTACATATTTAACATGCCAAGTTTGGATATTAGGAAGATGAACCTTGACTCATCTAAAGGTTTTGTAAACAAATCTGCTAATTGAAGATCAGTGGTAATGTAGTGCATGGAAACTTTCTTTTTCTGCACATTGTCTCTTAAAAAGTGATGTCTGATTTCAATGTGCTTTGCTTTTTTAATGCAAAACAGGATTGTTAGAGATAGAGATTGCACACAGGATTGGGGAGTTTTCAAACTATAGGTCATAATCAAGTAGTTGGTTTTGCAGCCATAGCAATTTAGCACAACAACTACTAGCAGCAATGTACTCTACTTCACCTAACAATTGACATCTACCAGATATACTGTTTCTGTCCAAAGTGTAACCTGCAAAATCAGAATCAGTGTATCCAAAGAACTCAAAATCCGAGTCCTTGGGGTACCAAAGACCTAGATTAGGAGTTCCCTTGAGATACCTGAAGATTCGTTTAACTGCAGCAAGATCTGATTTTTTGGGATCTGCTTGATATCTAGCACAGACACATGTTGAGAACATTATATCCGGTATACTTGCTGTGAGGTATAAAAGAGACCCTATCATGCCTCTATAAGCACTAATGTTCACTGATTTACCATCAGTGTCTTTTCATAGCTTAAGAGCAGTAGACATAGGTGTTTTCATTAAAGAATAATTTTCCAACTCAAATTTCTTAAGTAAATCATTGACATACTTTGTGTGATGAATGAAAATTCCATCAACCTCTTGTTTAATTTGAAGACCTAGAAAATAGTTTAGTTCACCCATCATGCTCATCTGATAATTATCAGACATGAGTTTAGAAAACTTTTTGCAAAGATCCAAATTAGTAGACCCAAATATTATGTCATCTACATATATATGTACAAGTATTACATCACCCTTGAACTTCCTTATAAACAAAGTGCTATCTATGCATCCTCTTGTAAATCCTTTAGTGGTTAGAAAAGAAGAGAGGGTATCATACCAGGCTCATGGAGCTTGCTTTAGACCATATAAAGCTTTGTTTAGACAGTATGCATCCTCAAAACCATGAGGTTGTTTGACATACACCTCTTCGTTCAATTGACCATTGAGGAATGCACTCGTAACATCCATTTGGAAAACCTTGAAGTCTTTGAAGGCAGCATAAGATAGAAACAGTCTGATTGCCTAAAGTCGAGCAACAGGGGCAAAGGTCTCATCAAAATCAATACCTTCTTCTTGACAATACCCCTGGGAAACTAGTCTTGCTTTGTTTATAATGATTTTCCGTTGTTCATCCATTTTATTTTTTAATACCCACTTAGTTCCAATGATAGATTTGTTCTTTGGTCTTGGCACCAAAGTCCATACATTGTTCCTTGTGAATTCTGCCAGCTCTTCTTGCATAGCATTAATCAAGTGGGGATCATTGAGAGCTTCATCAACCTTCTTTGATTCAATCATAGAGACAAAACCTGTGTATAGACAAAAATTACAAGCTTTGGATCTGGTTAGTACAGGTGCCTCTAGATTACCTATGACCTGATCATGAGGATGATCTTTGAGGTCTTTGTAGGCATTTTAGATTGTGGGAGAGTTGGGATTAAATTCCTTGATTGTGATCAGCTAATGAAACTTCTGGTTGATCAACTAATGGAATTTCATGGTTGCAATATGTGGATAATTCTATTGATGAAGAAATATCATATATGGATTTAGAGTCCATTGATGTTGAGTCATTATTCACATCATTCTATAGAAGTAAGGGTTGAATTGAGGTAGGTTGTGCGTAGGTCTCATAGATTGTAGGAATAGATTCATCTGAGTCATCTACTTCAGCTAATGGGAGTGGATCAGCTGACACTGGAATGCTTTCACCAGTAGTCATCAGATCATTAAATTTCTCACCTGTAAGATGATCAGAAGAACAGGAAGCAACAAAGTTATTTTCATTTAAACTTACATTGATAGATTCTTCTATGACTTTTGTTCTGGTGTTGAATACTCTGTATGCTTTAGAAATGACAGAGTAACCAACAAACACCCCTTCATTAACTTTAGGTGCAAACTTTTGCAGCTAATCTCTCTGGTTCAGGGTGAAACACTAACAGCCAAAGATATGTAAGAAGCTGATGTTTGGCTTTCTTCCCTTGAGCACTTCATAAGGAGTCTTGTTGTGCCTTTTGATCATAAGGGACCTGTTCTATGTAAAGCACGCACAGCTGACTGCCTCAGCCCAGAAATTGAAACTTAATCCACTTTACACAACATGGTTCTTGTAGCTTCAATTATGGTTTTGTTCCTCTTTCAGCTACACCATTCTGTTGAGGAGTTCTTGGAGCAGAGAAGTTTTGACATATCCCTTTCTCATCACATAAACCTTTAAGAGTTTGATTTCTAAACTTAGTTCCATAATCACTTCTAAGCATCCTCACTAGATTTCCATTAAGCACTTCCATCTTTTTGATAAAGCTAATTATCTCTTCAGCAGCCTCACTCTTAGCTTTAAGGAAGAAGACCCAAGTGTATCTTGAGAATTCATCCACCATGACAAGTGCATACTTACTTCACCAATACTTGCAATAGCAACAGGACCAAACATATCCATGTGCAACATGTAGAATGGTTCAGTAATGGAGAAGGCCTGCTTAGATGGAAAAGATGTTTTGTGTAGCGTTCCCCTTTCAAGCAGAACAAGGTTTAGGCTTTGTATAAGTCAATGAAGGTAGTCCTGACACTAGATCACCCTTGCTCAGCTTGTTGATGTTTTTAAAATTTAGGTGGGAAAGACTTTTGTGCCATAACCAGTTTGTGTCTGTAACAGATTTTGAGTACAAACTGGTTAGTTTTGATGGATCACCAGAGGACATATCAAGTGAATAAACATCCTTGGTTCTTTTGGCACAAAGAATTGTTTTGCCTTCTTGATTTATGATGGAACCCCCTGTTTTTTTGAAACGTACTTCATTATCCCCATCACACAATTGACTTATGCTAATGAGATTATACTTGAGCCCTTTAACATATGAAACCTTTGACAGTTTAAGGTTCCCATTATGAAGTTCGTCATAGCCTTTGGATTGACCAAAGTTATTGTCACCGAAGGTCACCCTTGGACTTTTCTCCTTTTTGTAGTTGCTGAGTAGTGCTTTATTGCCTGTCATGGTCCTTGAGCATCCACTATCAAGATACCATGTATAAAGTTGTAGGACCGTGGGGGATGGGGTTCTAAACTAAACTAAAACACCCTTACGCTAGGACTGATCTAGGATGAGAAATAGTGCGGAATTTCTATTTCCCAAACCTCCTAAGGATTCTAAGATCTGCTTAGGTGTCCGGCACACAGTAACACTAAGAAACACACATAGTAGAAACAAGAACAAACACTAAGAACTCACACAGAGATGCTTAAGGCTGCCCTTTGGTTTTCGTATTTACCACTAAGATTGCGATTTATGAGGTCAAAATCGCGATTTTGTAGGCTTAAGGTCGGATAAGGTCGATTACGAAGGCTCCCGGTTGATTACCTGTCAATTAGTCGATTACCCGCGAACTCTCTCGATTACCCACGCTAATGTGGGGTTAAGCTCTATTTATAGAGTAAAAACTTCACTACGCACGTGGTGCAGAGCACTGCGTACGTAGTCGGTTCAATACGCACGACCTGCAATGATTTAATGTTAATTAATTACCTGTTAACCGACTTGTCCACCACGTGCGAACTGAGATCCACTACGCACGTAGTGGACTCATCACGCACGCAGTGAACACATCACGCACGTGATGCACTTTCACATAGACTTAAACTTCCAAACTCACATCAACACATGATTAAGTACTTGTAAGCTTAAGATAATCACATAGAATCACTAAGAATGTATTTTATTGATATGAACTAGGGATTTACAAATATGCACCGACAAACTCCCCCTAAGACCTAGTTCTATCAATAACCATTGCACTAAGCAAAAATTCCTCAAAGTAAAATGCACAAAGCAAAATGCACACAGCAGAATGCACTAAGCAAAAATTTGCACACAGCAAAATTCATACAGCAGAATTTTAAACGAATACCTTTCGTCATGCCCTTACCTGCACTACGCACGATGTGAGCTGTAACTCGTGCTTAGTGGGGTTCCATCTCGCATGTAATGAGTTTCTCATCTGTGAACCTTAATTACTGTTAGTACTGCACTCAGCAATAAACTGTCAGTAACTTCAAGATCACTTATAATCATTTAAGCAAAACACATCAAAGTGAGATGAAGGAAATGTAAACAGAACAAACTCCCCCTAATCAAAACACTAAGAATGATTAAGAACATACTAGAACTCTTTTTGTATTTTTCTGAAAATAAAGAAAAATAAATGCGAATGTAAACTATGAACTAATTAAATCCTAAAGAACAGCATAACCAAAACAAAAGGAATTGCAGAAATTAAATTACTGAAATTTAATCTTTTTGTGAGAAGGTTCCAATGTGGAGTCAGTACTAGCTCGTCTATACTCAGTAATCATTCATTTCAGAACCTTGGGCATAAACATATTCTCTTAAATTCTGTCTGTCAACCTAACTTTCCTCAGATAACGACAGATTTTGTTTCAACATTTTCAGATTATCTAGACTGGATACATGGATAAGGCTATCTCTTTCAAAGTCTCACAGTATTTTGATTCACTCAGTGAGGTGCACAACTTGATTACCTAAACTACCATGCTTATGTGATATGTTAATTTGTCAACGCATTTTATGCTCTTTGACATGGAGGTCGATTTTTCACCTCTCTAGACATTTTTCTTGCTGAGCTTTTGTCAATGCATTTTATGCTCTTTGACAGTTTATCATGATAGATCAATGTATCTATATCTTTTGACATTCTCAAAATTGGGGTCAATTTTTCACCCTCTTTTACATATAGCTCAATATCATTTAACACATTAGGCATGGTAACAGGTGTGTGCATCAAACTAAGTCATTCTCAACTGTTATTGACTTATAGACTTGGAATGTCTCGATAGCTTAAATCTATGATTGATTTTCACATGCATAACCATTTATCAGTCTAGACTTTCCTTATATGTCTTACACACTATCTGTTTCTTATCTGATTTAACTCAAATTTTCAGACAGTTTTCTCAAGAATATGTGCATGCTTTCAGTCCTAATCTTACTAGATTATAGCTGTTGACACCCTTCACATAGAAGAAAGAATTAGAAAGCATTAGGAACCCAAGCCCGAATAGTCATGGGTTTCCCGTCTTCTCCAATCACTGGAAGTTTCATCCAAGTTCCAGTCTTCTCAGCAGCATTGCTGAACCTGTCACTCGAATCCTTAGGCATTTGAACACACAGTTTGTTAGTCCACTTAGAAATCTGATTGAGCGAAGATTTTCTTTTGCTAACAACTTCGGGATTTTTAGATTTTCTTATGGTATCCCCGTTTGTCCTTTGATGTTGAACTGGAAGAGTTGAGTTTTGATTGTTTTTAGTAAACGTTTTATGCTTTTGAAAAGTCTCAACTTTCCTGTTACATCGCTGATGTGGCTGCTGATCACACTCGTAACTGAGGTGACCAGGTCTCCTGCACACATAGCAAATCCTGTCTGGATTTTGTTTTATAGGACCTTTCGACATCCTTTGAGATCGATACCCTAACCCTTGATGTTTGGGTAATAGTTTGACCTCTTGGTACGGACGGGTATCAGGAGACTTTACACCCTCCTTTTCAAATTTCCGAAGGGCATCGCGGATACGATACATCAATGGATCTTTCACATTAGAACTTGCCAACAGTTCTCTTATGCCTGGTTCAGCCTTTTTAATTTCTTCTTGCTGAACCTCATTCTTCTGAGGCTCACCCACATTCTCGTGTAACTTTAAATCCTCTTTTGGGGTTGATGCAAAAGATTCATCAGCCTTTGTGAGTAGTGGGTCAGATTCAGAGTGAACATCATCATTCACCAGTTGATTTAACACTGGTGGTGGATATTTAGAGTATATCTTTTTGTTCTTTTCTGAATCAGTACCTTGACCTCTCTGATTGATTATGTACTCAAATAAGTAAGAAGACGTGGAATAACTTTTGAGTTTTGACTCAGAGTCTCATAATCGACCTTTGAAGTAGCAAGGTCTCGTTTCAACTTATCAATCTCATTTATGTAAAACACTATAGCATCCTGTTTATTCAACAGAGCCACACCTAGTTCATGCACCTGTTTGCCTAAACTTTCATTCTTTTCTTTCAACTGTTTTTCTCTTTCTTTTATCAACAGGTTTTTATCTAACTTAGATGTGAGCTCTGAAATTGTAGACTTTAGGAACACTATCTGTTTTACATAATCATTACAAGAACCACAAGGTAAGCCAAAAGTACATAACTTTTCCTCGGATGATTGACCACAACTGCACACCTTTTGGTTTGACTCATTGGCACGAACTTTCACTGGTGTCTTTTCTGCAGCTGGAACCGAGTCTGGTTCATCATCAATGCTGGCAATTGATTCTTCCTCACTTGAGTAACTTTCTGTCTCGGATTGAGAATCTTCGTTCAACACATGAACATTTGCCACATTAATATCAGCACCATCATTCCCAAATTGTACTGACCAGTCAATTCCCTCGTCCTTTTGAACAACTGCCATTGCCTTAGCCGGTTTTGGAGTTGATTCAGACTTTATGGTTGAAGAGGAAGATGATCTACTGCCAGGACTGGTTTTGAAAGGATACTTGGGTCCAGAGTTCTTCGGCTTTTCACATTCTCGCGCAAAATGACCCTTTTCACCACAGTTGTAGCAGGTTATAGCTGACTTGTCAAAACCCAGCTTCGTATCTTTGGTTGCTGTAATCTGCATCCCCGTTCTTTTCACTAAGGCTTTGGCTCTTCTTACCAGGTTGGCATATGACCATAAGATATCCTGACGTTCCATCTCATCATTGTCAATTTGGTCATAGTCTTCCTGGGTCAGATAGGCGTTCCCAATCTTTCCCTTGAGCAGATCATCGTATGAGGTGACCAATGCACTAAGCATCCCCATATGCTCCTTAACTTCTTCAGCGCTGCCATGTTTGAAATGCTCGACATTGAATCCAGAAGTAGACACAGTATAGGATGGCCCAGAAGATGAGGCTTCAGGTGTAGATCTGCCAGAATCATTACATTACTCACATAGGCAGATTGTAAGGGGGCATTTGAAGAAGTGGATGACGATACAGGTGTTCCAGAGTAGTAGAGAGAAGGATTTTGTTGATAACCGGACATGGAATCCAAATTTAGTTCCTCCTGCTCTTGCTCTTTCAACTTTGTGATGAAATCATTTAGATCCATCCCGTCAAAACCACCACTGTTCTTCAGTATCATAATATATGGCCGCCAGCTCTTGGGCAAGGCTTTTGCCAAAATTTCCACCTGCTGCTTCTCTGGAACATTAACACCCAGACTGTCCAGTTCACTTAGAAGATGATTATATCTTGTAATGAGAGAAGGAATTTTTTCATCTCTTGTAGCCATGAAATGATCTAATTCCTTTCTCAATTGACTTGCTTTCAATTCCTTGAGGGCGGCATTTCCCTCATTTCTCTTCTCTAGTGCTCTCCACAGGCTGTGGGAAGTTCTATATCTTCTGAATTGATGGAAGATCTCATTAGGAATCGCCTGGATTAATTGAGCATAGGCCTTCTTCTCTGCATCATGACGGCTCTTCTGTTCAGTAGTCATTCCATCATAGGGGTTTCAATATTTCCCTCCCCCTTGGGAACCATATAATCGGTGTTTATTGCCCTCCGAAGTCTACAGTCAAGGCCATCGAGGAATATTTCGAACCTGGGCTTCCACATAGGATAGTCTTCCATGGTTAACAGTTTAGGTACTTTATTGGCACTCCCCATTTCACTGTCTAATAATAAGTTGTTTAAAACTGTTGTCTGTTTTGATGCCATTTTAGTAATCAAGAGCTGAGAACACACAGACTGAAAATAGGATTTGATAGACCACACAGATTCAACACGCACGGAGTGGGACCTACTACGCACGAACACAAAGAACTACGCACGTGGTATAAGACCTACGTACGTACTGACACAAAGACACACAGACCTTACTACGCACGAACTGAGAGAGTGGTACGTACGGACTGAGTTGACTACGCACGGAGTAGTTAAGATATTTTTAATGGAAAAATTTATCACACAGACTCAACACGCACGTAATGGATTTACCACGCACGAGTTGAGGAGTCACTACGTACGAACTAGCACACAGTCTATCGAAGATTCTAGAGGATTAACGACACACCACGCACGTACTAAAGGTCACCACGCACGCACTCACAGTTACTTCGTACGAGTAAAATTCAATGATTAAGAGCTGTTTAAGTCACTAAGACACACTACGCACGTGATGAGGGATAATACGCACGGACTAGGACTCAGTTCGCACGGGTAACACTCAAACAGATTACGTAAAAACACGACCTTTTTAACGCAAAACGACCTATTTTCGAACTACTAACCTGTTTAAAACGACGAAAAGGACAAACACACAGGCCTAATCGACACCTAGATCACGAAATCCTAAAGGAAAAGTGATCAATCAAAGCACAAGGCTCTGATACCACTTTGTAGGACCGTGGGGGATGGGGTTCTAAACTAAACTAAAACACCCTTACGCTAGGACTGATCTAGGATGAGAAATAGTGCGGAATTTCTATTTCCCAAACCTCCTAAGGATTCTAAGATCTGCTTAGGTGTCCGGCACACAGTAACACTAAGAAAAACAGAGTAGAAACAAGAACAAACACTAAGAACTCACACAGAGATGCTTAAGGCTGCCCTTTGGTTTTCGTATTTACCACTAAGATTGCAATTTATGAGGTCAAAATCGCGATTTTGTAGGCTTAAGGTCGGATAAGGTCGATTACGAAGGCTCCCGGTTGATTACCTGTCAATTAGTCGATTACCCGCGAACTCTCTCGATTACCCACGCTAATGCGGGGTTAAACTCTATTTATAGAGTAAAAACTTCACTACGCACGTGGTGCAGAGCACTGCGTACGTAGTCGGTTCAATACGCACGACCTGCAATGATTTAATGTTAATTAATTACCTGTTAACCGACTTGTCCACCACGTGCGAACTGAGATCCACTACGCACGTAGTGGACTCATCACGCACGCAGTGAACACATCACGCACGTGATGCACTTTCACACAGACTTAAACTTCCAAACTCACATCAACACATGATTAAGTACTTGTAAGCTTAAGATAATCACATAGAATCACTAAGAATGTATTTTATTGATATGAACTAGGGATTTACAAATATGCACCAACAAAAGCACTGCACAGTTAAGAATTAAAGAAGGGTTAGTGAAACTTAGGGTTTCCACTTTTAAGTGGACCCCTGTGGATTGCACCTAGCTATCTACTTCAAATTAGGTTGTTTATGAATAAGAGAAAAAGTCATGTTATCAGTATTAGTCCGTTGTCTTCAGTTTCCTTCTTGGGAACAGTCACGTGTCTTATATTCTTTGCTACCACACTTATAACATTTTTAGTTCTTGGAGCATTGAACATGTTTTGGTGACTGCCTATAAGTAACCTTTTCAGTCTTCTGATGACTATGGGTCATCAGCTGAACTACTTTACCACTCAGCTGTTGCAGCTGATCCTGTAAACCCAAAAGGTCTTTGTTCACAGGCATCCTTGGCTGACCCTTAGGTTTCAAGAGTTTGTGATCAGCTTTAGATGTGGCAGGTTTGGAAATTTTGTGAACATTATTTCCTTTTCTCATAGTTTCCTTTATTAAAAGAGTTGTATGTGATTTTTGATCAGCTAAGTAGTTAGAAGATGATTCATGATCAGCTGACAGGCCATCAGCTGAGCATTTATCATCAGCTATCTGATAAGCTGATGCAGAAACATTAGCTAATGAAATGTTAGTTAGTTGAGAACTTAAAGTTAAATCGTCTGTTTTTTAAGTCTGACAACATAATGTCATGTTGGGATCAACATATGATTCCTTTCCTTTAATAACATCCTTTGACTCTGACTTTTGAGTACTTTTGCTTTCTAACATAACAACAGAAGATGAATCTCCTTTAGGAGTGATTGATTCTTTTAAATGTGAGCTTTCACTTTTGACAAATCTGTTGGTGATTACACTTTTACCTTTTACAACTTTAAGGAAGGTAAGTGGTAAAATATTAGCTTTTTCTAAGATATTTATTTTCTCACTAAAATCAACATAGTTAGCAGCTTGTGAGTAATTTCCACCAATAATAGTTTGAACTTGTTTTGAAATCTACTCATTGACACACTGAGTGGTCTTTTCAGCAGAGACACACCAAGATTTAACTACTTTTTGAAGGTCATTGAACTTTTAAGCTGCTCACTGGTTTCTTTTACCAAGATTTGATTTAATATCTTTTGTTTAGCTAATTCATCTTTCAGAGTTGTCATTGGAATAAGTTCCTCATTTTTAAGAATTAATTTCTCTTTGAGTGATTCTATTTCTGTTTTTAGCTTCTTTTCTCTTTGAATATAAGATTGAAACTCAACACACAAATAATCAAACATGGTGTTCTTTTCATTGTCATCATAATTAATAAATTTTCCAACCTGGTACATAGAGGAAGGATCCCAGTTGGAGGAAGTACATGCTTTAGCAGCCTTTTTCGTATCGTAATCAAAAGTGCTAGTACTACCTGTGTTGGCCATCAAACTGAGCTGAGCAGTGAGGACCTCATCTTCATCATTTGACAGGTCTTCCTCAGCCCAATCTTCTTCTTTATCCACCAACACTTTGGGATGGGCTTTCCTTTTCTTTTTGTCAAGAACAGCAGCAAGAAGCTTCTTATACTTAGCTTCATAGTCAATCTTGTTGTCTGATCCAGGAAGAGCCATGAAGATAGAGTTTCCCCTTGGACTTACACTCACTAGCATAGTGACCAGGTTTGCTACAGGAAAAGCAACCTTCAGATGACTTGGTTTTGGACCTATCGCCCTTGAAAGGTCTCTTCCCCAACTTCTTGACACCCTTTCCTTTGAGGAAAGGTTTGAACCTTTTCACCAACATGGCAGCCTGCTCAACAGCAGCTTCAATGTTGTCCATTTCCTCCAAACTTGCATCCCCATCAGCCACCAGCTCTTCATCCTTAGAAGACTCCACTTCATCATCCTCTTCACTTGAGCCATCCACTACAGCAGCAAAACTCCTGGACCTTGTATCCTTCGACACAAGTGCAGTTGAAGGAGCTTTTGCAGCTTCTCTCATCTCCTTGGCTGACAGCTTCCTTTGCTTCACTGATTGCTCATGGTTCATGAGATTACCATAAAGACCAACCAGAGACAATCCCTTTATCTTCTCACCATGTTTTAAGACAGTGATGAAGTGATCCCAAGATTATGGGAGGGAGTCTAGGAACTTGTTCACCAATTCCTTATTCCTCTTGGGAACATCTGCCCTTCTTATATCATTGACAAGGCTGTTGAACCTGGTGTAGGTCTGAGTAAGACTTTCACCTTTATGAGCAAAGAAAAACTCATATTCTCTAACAGAAGGAGCTTCTTATTCTCATGTACCTCCTCAGTGCCTTCATATGCAATAGTGAGAGTGTCTAACATCTCTTTTGCAGTTCTGCAGTTGAGAACTTGATAATAGACATCATTTGGTAGTGCAGAGACTAAGGCTATTCTAGCCTTGATATCAAGGTTTACAAGCCTCTTGTCTTCATCAGACCACTGATGCACATGCTTGATAACATACCTCTTGGTAGCAGGTGCACCTTCAGAGGGAAAAATTGTGACTGTGCTCAGCATTATATCATCAAGGCTTGACATGTAAAGATGGACTCTATTCTTCCAGAGGGAAAAAATTTTCACCATCAAACATAGGACACCTGGAGAGTGAGCCATTGTTTGAGAAACTGTTTGAAGCAACATTTGGAATGGCCATTTTGTAGTGTGGGGTAGAAGCAGTTGAAGAGTAAGCAAGGCAGACCTTAGATTTAAATTATCTAACCTGCTCTGATACAAGTTGTTGATCCCAAGTGGATACTACAACAACAAATGTTTGTAGAAGGGGGTTGAATACAAACTTAAGCTTTTAAAATTTAGATACACATGGTTTATACTTTATATAATTCTTATTGATATGAATCAAGAATTACATGAACTAGATGCGGAAAATTAAAGTTCAACAAAGGTGGTAACTAAACTGTCTAACACATAGACAAAGCTTATCCTAACCAACTAATGCTTAGTATGTTCAACACATGAACAAGTTTGATTACACTGAGAAAATAAATATTGCTAACTCTTTTAGATCTCAACTTATGAGAAATCAGTGTTCAACTCCGATGAATAGATACTTAGCATGTTTCCATGTTTGGGTATTAATGGTGTAAGGCCCCAAGTCTGGTACTCCGGGACCTATGTTTGTCCTGGAGCCTATGCGATATTAGTGTCCTGGAGCATATGCCTCACTAGTGTCCTGGAGCCTATGTCTCACTAGTGGGGTAGGACCCCAAACTTGATGTTCCGGAACCTACCACCATCAAGGAAAGGAGCAAGTCCTGGAGGCTCTAAGGGGTTCCAAAGACCCCTGCCTCCTGGAGCAAGTCCTGGAGGCACTAAGTAGTTTCAAAGACCCCTGCCTCCTGGAGCTGTAAGCAGGACCGAAGACCTCACCCTCCTGGAGCTGAGTACTGCCAGGAGAGTCTTCGGCCTCACCGTTATAGACATGCGGATCACATATTCCCAAAAGGATGATAGGTACAGCTGTCCTAACACCTAAGTACAGCACAGTCGACTGATGCTCAACACTTGGATAATCATCCAAGGACTCAGGTATGATCTTCTCTAATATAAATATGGAACACACCTCACTTACAATACATATTATTATCATCTCATGCATACATACCACAAGCATAAACTCTCTCTCCATATACACTCCACTGACTTAAGCTTCGGAGAGGGATACGGGGATCCACCCCCGTCTCCCTCTAACCTTAGGTTTTGATTATTTTGCAGTTCATCCATCAGTTGGATCTACACAAAGAGCACTCACGCATCCTTCCGACGATCCAGGAGGAGGAGATGCGCGATCAAATGGCGCCATCCGTGGGACACGAACAACAAGCTAACACTCGTTCTTATAACAGCTCTGCCATGCTTTTCTTTCAGATCCACAGGTTCTGAATCTCAAACTTAAATTTACACTGCATATGTGCTACCTTCGTAGAAACCGCAAATAAAGGTCAAAATTTTCTTATGGGTTTTTCATGCGATAAGTACAGCCCCAGGATTCAAGAAACATTTCTTATAAATTGGTCCATGACAAGTTTAGTAGAGAATCTAAACGTACGCGGTTGTATACGATCGAAATAATTAATTGCTAAAAAAGAAAAAGAAAAAGAAAAAGCAGAAGAGAGCATCCATCTCTTGTTCCATACACTACCATTAGAGCACATGCTGATCTCCAAGCAAAATGCATACCATATATGAGGTTGTACTTAAATACATATTATTAGGGGTGAGCATTTGGCCCGGTTGAACCGAACCGAACCGGAACCGGTCCGTGACTGGTGCCGAACCGGGACCGGTTAGCATCAAGCGGGCCGGTTATCGGTTCTTAAAAATGGCTTAATTCGGTTCCGGTTCTAAACCGGTTCGGTTCCACCGGTTCCGGGCAAAAAACCGTAACCGACCCGGAATATGAATAGTCAATCACTTCCTAATCTAATTCTAATTACAATATTTTCCAAATTTAAATTTTTTTACCCTTCCGATTCCCAAGTCCTCTTTACGATCTTCTTCACGTTAGTTTCAAGAGCTCTTTGAACATCTCCAAGAAGAAAACCACGGCTGCTACTTTTTGAAGATTAAACCACGGTTGATAATTGGGTTGAAGATCTTGATGAAACTCAAGTAAGTTATTTATATATCTTTAGTTCTTATATTCAAGATATGGTGATATGGTGATACAAATGGTTGAAACTATGTATTGTTGATCGATAATATATTTCGTATTTTTTTTTTTGAACAATCTGGAATGCAATTTCATTCAACCAAATGGTAACCAAATTACACCAATGTCAACTTAATAAAACAATACAACAACAACCCACTCATATTGAAGCATACATATTAATTATTTTGTTGTAAACTATCTGCTTTTCTAGTAATATGAAAGACATGAATTACATGAATTTGCTTGTCACCCATCCTCCACGTGAGAGAAAGAAGGAAAGTAATTACAGTAAACATAAAAGGAGAAGATGAATTTGTTGTAGCTACACCTCAATTTAATATCGACGACGATTTAAAATAAGAAGATGTGCCAAAGCCTACCAAACGAAAAAAGAAATACGGCAACACTGGCAAGGAAAGAGCCGCTTGTCGGAAATTCTTCGATCGAATTATGAAAGTAGATGATGATGGTGTAATAACAAAGTATGCCCAATGTAAGTTTTGCAAAGCTTTATTAAAAGCCGATCCGAACCAAAATGGGACTTCTAGTTTACACAAACATGCAAAGAAGTGTAAGAAAAACCCGGATAACAAAGAAGATAAAAATCAAGCCAAGTTGAATCTTAAGAAGGACACAAACGGGGAGGGTAGTGTAACAACGTGGATACACGATGAGTCTAGGATCAAAAAAGCATTATTGAACCTTTTTGTGGTAGGAGAACTACCATTTAAGTTTGTTGAAAATCAGGCTTTTATCGAGTATACCAACGCACTTAATGGTAGGGTTGTTTTGCCATCTAGACATAAGATTTCCCGAGATGTAGGCAACTTTTACATAGAAGAGAGAAAAAAATGCACCAATATTTGAGTAACCCAAAGACCGTGATACATTTGACAACGGACACTTGGACGTCTTCTTGTCAAAGGGTGAATTACATGGCGGTCACGTCCCACTTTATAGATGAAAATTGGGTGATGCACAAGAGAATAATAAATTTTAGGGAGATAGATACCCACAAAGGAGAGGAAATTGGCCGAGAATTACTAGATTGCATTCACGGGTGGGGTATAAAAAATGTCATGTCTATTACCGTGGATAACGCCATTTCTAACGACAAGGCAATTGAATTTTTGGTTAAGAAGTTGCCTAATCTTTATGATGATGGAAAGCATTTCCATATAAGGTGTATGGCCCACATACTAAACCTTATCATAAAGGATGGGCTGAAATTCCATAACTACCATGTCCAATGTGTCCAAAGGGCCGTAAGGTATATTAGACAATCGACACAAAGGATAAGCAAGTTTAGAGATGCTATGAAAGATTGTGGGTTAGAAACGAAGAAGTTTCTATGTGGTGATACCCCTACGAGATGGAACTCGACTTTCGAGTTATTGAAGACCGCATATGAGGTACGAGAAGCGTTTGTGGATTTTGGCATAAAAGGTATCTTTCTTTCGAATTATCTCCTTAGAAACACATTATTTGTTTGTACTTCATTTTAGACTATATAAACACATTATTTGCTTGCATATTGATTAAGTTACATGCCTCGGAACGTTTAGACTTTGCTTGCTCTATCTTTTTAAAGTGTCTTAACTTGTTCTTTTGTATTTTTTTAAAGAGCCCGCATACGAAAAGGATCTAGGTAGAGTACCGGAGCGTTCAGACTTTGAAGCGATAAAAGATATGGTGGAGTTCCTTGAAAGGTTTAAGACCAAAACGGATACCGTTTCTGCTTCATCAACACCTTTAGTACATCTCTTTATTCGGGAAGTCTTAGACGTGGACATGCATCTAAGAAATTGGTCAACCAAAGTCAAATTTCTTGAAATGGTAAAAATATGACAAGTATTGGGGTGCCTACAACAAGTTGAATGATTTTATGTACTTCGCGGTTTTGCTAGATCCTACTACGAAGTCGGATTTATTGTTGCATTCTTTTAGAATAATGATCGAGTACACGGATAACTGGATGACAAACTCGGGCAAAGAGTTGAAAGCGCGTCAAATGGTTAGGGAGATCGAGATTAGGATGGAGAAATTGTTCATGAGCTACTTGGAAAGATTTGAAAATGGTGGGTCTTCTCAACAAGAAAGTCATCAAAAAGTTGTTGATTGTGATGATTATGATAACCAATATTTCCGTGATTTCCTTAATAAGGGAGGTAGCATCTCAGATTCGACGGATAACGAGTTAAGAAGCTATTTAAAAGAAACTCGAGTGGCTTACAAAAAAAACTTTGATATTCTAGGTTGGTGGAAAGTTAATGCGATGCGGTTCGCTATAGTTGCTCGGATGGCAAAAGGTAATTACTACTTCTTTTTTAAGTCTTTCATAGTTTTTTAATAAATTAATTTAGTTACATTTCTAATTATTTTGTTGTTAGACATATTGGCGATACAAATCTCAACTGTTGCTTCCGAATCCGCGTTTAGCACTAGTGGTAGAGTTTTGAATGAGTATCGGACTAGCTTGTCCACGTCGCTAGTTAAAGCTTTATTGTGCACCCAAGATTGGGTTAGAAAGTCTAGAAACCCGATAATAGACGACGTCGATGACATCTTGAAGGATGATGATATAGCTTTGGGTATATTTCGTTTAATTGTTGTTCTATTTTTATACAATTATTACTATTTTGAAAGACTAACAATATTTTCATTTTGTGTTTATATAGAGATTGTACAAGCTTTGAAAAAACTTGATGATAAAGGAATGGGGAAGAGGCCAATGGAAGAATAGAGTATAAGTTTTGTTGGTTATTGGTTTGATTTGGTATTGAACAAACTAAAACGTTTTGTGTTACTTTGAAAATTTGTATTTTGATACTTTGTTGGTTGATTTAGTACTAAGTATGAATATTTTTGGGTTACATTTTATTACCTTGGCATGGTTATTATGTATGGATTTTGTATTTTGAGTTTCACATTAATAGTTGTACCAAACACATAAGAAAATGTACCGGTTCCAACCGGGTATTTGACCGAAAAACCGGGACCGGTACCGGAACCGGAACCGGCACCGGTGTAGACTAACCGGTCCGGTTTTCGGTTCTTGAAGTTTGGCTATTTCGGTTCCGGTTCTAAACCGGTTCCGGTCCGGTTCGGGCCGGTTCGGTCCATTTGCTCACCCCTACATATTATAATGCCTAATGTGCTTAAATACATGTTTATAAGCCACCTTCCCACCATTATATCTTCTGATCTTGCTCACACTACTAAAAACAAAAGGAAAGAATGTTTTTACGATATCACCTTCTTCGAGCTTCATGATCTGTTCCCGCTTTCCAGTGAACATGCACGCAGGTTAACCGTGAATAGCAGGTGGCGGTCACCGGTCAGTGATTTTAGCTTTACCGTGAAAAGCTGGTGGCAGTAGGTGATTCCGCGGTGTCTACCGGTCTTTGATCTCTCTCTATATATCTCTCTCTCTCTGTTCTCGTTGAGGTTGCTGGAGATAAAGAGTTTACAAATAATTAATAATAAAAGAAGCTACATTAATTGTACAATAACCTACCTCTCTTGCTTCTGTTAGTATAGTTGCCTTTACCATGCTTGACACACTTTTCAAAGATACATAGACTACTAAAGCTACTTTATAAGAGTTGACTTCTTCACGACACCTCCTTCCTATACCTTTTTTGTAATAAAACAACCTGCTTTCCACTAAGTAGTGGTCACAAATTGAGAAATATATTTTCTATTTGGTTAGATTTGAACTATACCACTATGGACCAAATAAAAGCCTGTAATTTTATCCATGCTAAGTAGCCTTGCTGTTTTGTCGTATATGTGTAATTTCACCATCTATGTTTTTATACCTGGATGGCTGGATCCAGAATACACATGTCTTTTAAAGCCTAATTCTATAATTAGTACTTATAGCTAACTGTTATTCCTTTTAACATCGATTGAGTACATCTAATTGTTATTTCCATTTTTATTACATAAAATTGAAAAGTAGATCACTTAAAAAAGCCACAAGTGTAGAGCATATATATATAAAAAAAATGAAAAGGGAAGGACAATAGTACATGACAGGACATGCAGCTTTATTAAAGCAAAATTGTACTAAGCCAATGAGAGGGCACCATACAAACCTACTTTTTCAGCTTTTCAGCTACTTTTTCAGACTTTGTTAGAATTGAACCAAACAACTCCTACCCCTGGTCTGGGCTGACCTGCCCGTCTCCGGACCTTTGTCTTCTGGACCCTAAGAGTCCAGGAGGGTAATCATCTGCCTTGGCCTATAGTCACCTAGAGTGACCTTCCTGTCCTCGACTAACATGCCTTACATTTAATCACCTGCTTTGGCCCGTAGTCACCTGGAATGACCTGCCTGCCGTGGACTGACCTTCCTTAGCATGCAGCCACCTGCCTTGGCCCATAATCACCGGAGTGACCTACCTGTCCTGTACTGACCTGCTCGCCTCTGGACGTTTGTCTTCTGGACCCTGGACGACCAATAGGTAATCACCTACTCTGGACCGTAGTCACCTGGAGTGACCTAACCTACCCTGGACTAACATGCCTCTGTCTGCAGTCACCTAGACTGACCTGCCTTAGTCCTGGAGTAACATACCTTGTCTAGGAGTGACCCACCCTGGACTAACCTGACTCCGTCTCCAGTCACCTGCCTTGGCCTGTAGTAACCTACCCTGTCTTGGGATCTCCTAGCCTCTCCTGGAGTCGCCTTCCTGACCTAGAGTCGCTAACTGCAAGGCCTGCTTTACTAAAAATTTACTATATACGTAAGTATGGCACACTCGTTCGCAAAGATACCTTACTAAAAATTTAGCACTGCTATAAGTCTAATAACATCATCAGGAGAAAATTCTAACGATTACTTTTACATGACTTCACATAGCTAATACATACATACACACCCTTCTCGGCCCTTTATAGATTAAATCGAGTTCCAAACTTATCATTTATTTGCCACCGTGACATACTGCACTTCAATGCATACCAGCTACACACTCATCTCTTTATGGTAGTTTCATGCTACTAACTAGTTACTAGCATTAAACGGGGGAAAGTATATAATATGGGAATCACCATCACGTGCTACTATAACTGCTCCACCTGCTGTAGTAACTTATATAAAACTGCGAACACGAACCATGCCTACACAGGTTGACAACCGTAAAATAATGATTTAATTCTTTTAAGTGATACAGGGTACATATATCAGTGCTACCTGAAACCTTGGCAATTTCCTTGTATCCTTCATTAATGCCCCTGTAGACCAGGTGTGCTACGACATAAACCTTCTTTTAAAGTTTAGATACTCATCAACAGACTGATACGACTGGTATCCTTATGTATCTAACAGGATTTACTATAAGTTTATTGTTACTTGAGATGCAAACTTCTAAGTTTATTACTACTACTAGTAGTTACTAACATTGAACTGGGGATTAGGACTACGAGACGGTATGACGTCCGTCCCTATTGATTACATTTCTATGCATTAGTGCAGGTACACCCTCAAGCAAGACAAGGCTCACACGTTTGCAAGACAACACTCATATGCCTGCATGACTCACATGCCTGCATGGATCATACGCCTGCACAGCTCATACGCCTGCACGGCTCATACGCCTGCAAGGCACATACGTCTACAAGGCTCATACGCCTGCAATGATCCTAGGTTTGCATATATGAGACTAACTTATTGGAGTTCAATAGTGCAAACAAGTTAGTACAATTGAACTGGGGGACTACAGTAGTATAGTACTACTACACTTTATCCAAATGAGTTAGATTTTTGTCGCTCTCGTTCAAGAAAAGATATATCATTGTTCCTCAATTTTTACCGTGTTTATTGTTGTTGTATCTAACAAAACAAAGCAAAGAGATTATGTGTCATGATTATTTACAGGAGTAACTTGAACAGAAGTCGTTGCACGGTACACACCACAAGACCAATCTTATGATTTGATAAATATCCGAAGGACCATACGTGGTTACAGAGGCTAGCAGAACAGCAGAATACCTCCTTCAAGACATGGAAGGGGAAACAATACCCCGACCCTTACTTTCCTTTAGACACAGTTCTAAAGCTCTTACTTTCCTTTAGACACAGTTCTAAAGCTCCAAAGCATGACATCTTACTGGACGCAGTATGATAAGCTTCAAATAGAAGGACACCGGTCCTTCCGCATGCATCCCAATGGGTCGTACTGTGTAGGCGGGGGACACAATGCCCTTGCCAGCCTAGAGTTAACCTACACCTAGAAAACCTAGGCAACTCTTAAGAATTAACTTAAAGAGTATAAATTGCAAAGTCATGACAAACGGGTATTGAAGCAATCATATGATATTCATACCAGAACACATGTTCAAAAGCAGGGCACACACACATATGCCTAAATCCATTGCCTTCGGGTAGGACATCATCAGGAAGCATTGTTTGCAGAACATATGCACGATCATTATAGACAGAATAACAAAGGCAAGTTCATCAAAAGATTTTGTCGTAAGAAATCACAGGGGCTCAATCCCCTGAAGCTCAACCAAAGAAAGGTCATGCCCACCCCCTATCTAATCCAGATAGGGGAAATGAGCCTCTTTCACTACTGCACACAAGTCATATCCAACATATGACCGAAAGTATGGCACACATATGTGCCTAAACAAAACTGCTACAAAGTAGAGCATCCCCACACAATATTGTTCACAAAGAGCGATAAAAGTTATTATAGAAGAAAAGGTGCTCTAAGGGTATCGACGAGGCCACAACTTCTATAGCGGGAGAAGGATGGTCCAGAGAAACAAAAGTCTGACAGTATACCACAGGATGTTATACTATCATACTTGGGGGACTTAATGGTGTAAGGCCCCAAGTCTGGTACTCCGGGACCTATGCTTGTCCTGGAGCCTATGCGATGTTAGTGTCCTGGAGCCTATGCCTCACTAGTGTCCTGGAGCCTATGTCTCACTAGTGGGGTAGGACCCCAAACTTGATGTTCCGGAACCTACCTCTGCCTCCTGGAGCAAGTCCTGGAGGCTCTAAGTAGTTTCAAAGACCCCTGCCTCCTGGAGCTGTAAGCAGGGCCGAAGACCTCACCCTCCTGGAACTGAGTACTTCCAGGAGAGTCTTCGGCCTCACCGTTATAGACATGCGGATCACATATTCCCAAAAGGATGATAGGTACAGCTGTCCTGACACCTAAGTACAGCACAATCGACTGATGCTCAACACTTGGATAATCATCCAAGGACTCAGGTATGATCTTCTCTAATATAAATATGGAACACACCTCACTTACAATACATATTATTATCATCTCATGCATAGATACCACAAGCATAAACTCTCTCTCCATATACACTCCACTGACTTAAGCTTCAGAGAGGGATACGGGGATCCACCCCCGTCTCCCTCTAACCTTAGGTTTTGATTATTTTGCAGTTCATCCATCAGTTGGATCTACACAAAGAGCACTCACGCATCCTTCCGACGATCCAGGAGGACGAGATGCGCGATCAGGTATATATAAGCCTTTGGTGTCCGGTTGGTGGAAGGGAGATGAGACAAAAGTAATAAGAATAATAATATTAAAGTAGATAAAGTTAGTGGGTGAAAAGTATAATCACTTTATACACGCAAAGTATAAAGTGACCGTACTATGCTGATAAAGTAAATCCCACTATCTATTATTATATTATTAAACCATACATTTTGCCTAGGAAGTGTAAGTTTCTCTTCCCATGCTTGTACTTTATACAACACCATGCTTTCTTCAAATTTGACTTTATCAAGTATGGAGTTGACAACCATACTTAGTTGTTGTGAACAAATCTTCGAGATCTTCTTCTTGTAAAGTAGCTATCACCTTTTCCAGGGGGTCAAACTCAATCCTTTTTGTCTCTTTGCAGATTCAAAAAGTGCTATTACTTTTACAAAGAAATCTCTAAAGGCAAAATAGAACAACACATGTTCTGCCTTTGACTTAGGAATAAAAACAGCTAAGTGTTCAAAACTTTTCACGACTCAGCTGATAATCTAACTCTAAACTACAATTCTAATTTTGCTCAGACGAGGAATAAATTAAGGACTCAGATGTATAAGTTAATCAACCTTTATGATCAGTAGACCAAATGGTTCAGCTGATCATTTAGAGTGATAAGCTTATAGAAGAAGACTTAGTGAAAATGAATTTCTTATCTGATGGGAGAAAGCCTCAGCTGATCCTCTTTCAGGGTTCAGCTGATGCTTTTGAGTGCTCAGCTGATCAACTTTGTTCCTCAGCTGATGGTTGTAAATCCTCAGCTGATGCTTGTAGATCCTCAGCTGATGGTTCTATACTTGTCTTTTCTTCTTGTCTGATCCTCTGAAGCTGATCCTTTGTGTGATCCTCAGAGTTCAACCGAGCACTCTGTTTCTCAGCTGATGGTTTTAACTTAGAAAATTCTCTTAAGTCTAAATGAAAAACAACACATGTTTTTCATTGATCAAAGTCTAAAACTGAATGTATGGTTTTGTTAACATCAAATCCTATTTTAATTAATAGACAGGTTTGATTATGGTTTGATATTGGTACCTCCCCAACAGCCTCTAATTTTATACCTTTATTAACACAACTGATAAACCAGTTATAAGCTACAAGCTAGTAAGTGGATCCGATTGAATTTTTTTTTTTTATATTAACAGGACTAAATCAGGATGGGCTGGTTAGCCTGGACCCGAATCGATTTTTTTTCGTGTCAACTCGATCTTGACATGTTTTGGATTAGCGTTATTTTTTTCGTCTCAGCCTTGCTCAATATACAAATATAAAGAACACATATAAGAACACCAAGGATTTTGTGTTTATGAAACACAAAATTTCAGATTTCGATTCAAATCCTAGCCTAACCAACAAAGACCGGTACACAAATTGTTGTTCGTGACTTTATATATATAATTCATACCACAATTTGCATTCGAGTAAAACGACATAACTTATGATAACAAACACTAAAAATGAATAATTCAAGAAAGAATATCGAAAACTTGCACATACAACTACAAAAACTTGTTACAATCCTAAAAATCCAACACTTAAAAAGGCAATTAAAAAGATGGTTAACCTGTAAAGAAAAAGTAAAAAAAACAGAGCATATAACAAAATTTTCAAGTAGCAATGCCGAGTTCAATTAACAAATACAAACATACATACATACATACATGTTACAAAGTTGATATCAACAATTTCTGAAAACCCAAATGCAAACTATCGCAGAGGTTAAGATTTCTTGGCTGCTCTATCATCAGGGCCAGCAAGCATTAACTGTGATTATAATCATGTAAAGGTTTAAATTCTTTTCTTGACAAAATAAAAAAAGGGAAATTACTTGTGCAGTAACAACACCTAAGTTACATGTCACACTCACAAACCACTTAAATGAGTGAGTAATAAATAACTAAATTACCCCTCATTTAAATTGTCTTTGAGTGTCACAGCACTTAAGTGTTGTTAACAACAAATATCATTTCTCTATGAATAAATATCAAATATTGAGGAATTCAGAAATTAGAAACTTACATTACAGTCCAATGCAAATCTTCTTGCAAGCATAATGGCGGCATTTCTTTCTCTTTCTGATTCAAATCCCAGAACAAATGAGAGTCCAATTTTTGGCTGCCAAAATGATGCTTGAGCGGCAGCGTTTCCGCCACCTCTAACTCCACACAACTGTTAGGATCGAGACACCTAAAACCAGCGTTAGAATAATGCGGAAACAGAAAATAAACGAACACGAGATATAATGTGGTTCAGTCCAAACACGACCTACGTCCACGGACAGGAACAGAGACTTCTTTATTATGACTCCAGAGATATTTCGATGTACATATGACTTGACCCTAGCCTTGGTATTTAAAGGCAACAAACTAGAATACTAATCCTAATCAAATACATCATGAGTTATCCTCGGCCGTACATGATAAACTATAATCCTAATATAATTCAACTAACTAAATAAGATAACCACCATATTTAAATTTAATCAAATCTGCCGAATCCATGCAAATCCATGAAATTCAATTTTGAACTTATCCACCATTTATTTAATTAATTAATTAATTCAAATACCCCTCGAGCATCAAACAACAATTAATCCATGCATGGATTAATTTCATGCAAATTCTAATTCTCATGCAACTCGTAATTAATTTCCATGCAGTGCGTCCATGTCGTTTTCCGAGATCAAACCGTTTATCGCCGAGTAACCATTCTAGTTTCAAATACCAACCCGCTAATCAAGTCACACCCAACAATCTCCCCCTTGACTTGAGTACCCTTCACCAGTCAACCGAGATCCGACAATCTCCCATTACCCGAGTCCTCAACCGTCAACCGTCAACCGTCATCACCAAAGAACCGTCTCTCATCTGCCAACCTCCCCGAAAGGACTACCTCCTTGTCCGAGCCACGAAGTCCGACACCGCGTCGCGCGACTTAACCGGAGACCAACTCCACCCGTGTCGTCTCGACTTCGTCAGGTCAATTTTCCACTCCAAGTTCGGTACAGCCGTCGTTCCACTCGCAGAACTGCCCTCCAGAACGTAAATACCACGTCGCAGTCTGCCATGCATTATCACTCGAGCATCTCGAGAAACCTTCAATCCATCCCCTTTACCGAAATATTCATATACATTCCTCGCCAAAGTACCAAGAGAAATCAGATTCTTCCGAAGATTCGGGACATACCAGCAATTAAACCGCTTGACCACTCCATCATGCAACTTTATCTGCACCGTACCACTACCTTTGACACTCCGAATCCCATCGTCCCCCAGCTTCACCTTACCGTTCCACTTCTTAAATGAAGTAAACAGATCACGTGAGAACGCCATGTGATGAGATGCACCCGTATCAAAGATCCAGGTATCTGCAGGACTACTATCCGTGCATACAGTCAAAGCATCGCCTATGCCGCCATCTTCCTGAACCACATTACCATCTCCCCTTTTAGGACAGTCTCTCCTGATGTGACCAAACTCCTTACAGTAATAACACATTACCTTTCTCGTGGATTTTGTTTTCGAACGCGACTCCCCCAGTCCACCCATTCCACCATGTGCCCTTCCCCTACCCACGTATAAACATGAACCGGACTCCCCTTCATTACAAGAAACCTTAAGCTTGAGTTCCTTCGACAACAGGGCATCCTTTACTTCAGCAACAGAAATTGTTGACCTACCATACATCATGGTATCAACAAAGTTCTCATACGAATGCGGTAGTGAACACATCAAAATCAGGGCAAGATCTTCATCATCAATTTTAACACCCACAACCTTCAAATCAAGGGTAATACGGTTAAAATTATCTAAGATTATCTTTTACCTGGGTACCTTCTGACATCCGGAGGGTATACAACCTCTGCTTCTCATAAAGCCTATTCGTGAGGGTACTTTTCTGATACTTCTCACACAGCTTCTCCCACAGACCTGCAGCCGTTCTTTCATCCACCACCTCCGTCAATACCTCATCAGCCAAACACAGCAAAATCGCCGAATACGCTTTTGCTAGAACGTCTCTCTTAACATCCTCCTTCATCTCCTTCGGAAGTTTATCTTCTCCTTCTAACGCCACCGCGCAACCCTGCTGAACCAGAAGAGCCTTCATCTTTACCTTCCACAACGTGAAATCGTTTGAGCCATTGAATTTCTCCAAATCAAACTTCAAAGATGACATCTTCACAATCAACAAATACGCGAGCCCGGTGAACAGAACCGTGGCTCTGATACCACTTGTTAGGATCGAGACACCTAAAACCAGCGTTAGAATAATGCGGAAACAGAAAATAAACGAACACGAGATATAACGTGGTTCGGTCCAAACACGACCTACGTCCACGGGCAGGAACAGAGACTTCTTTATTATGACTCCAGAGATATTTCGATGTACATATGACTTGACCCTAGCCTTGGTATTTAAAGGCAACAAACTAGAATACTAATCCTAATGAAATACATCATGAGTTATCCTCGGCCGTACATGATAAACTATAATCCTAATATAATTCAACTAACTAAATAAGATAACCACCAGATTTAAATTTAATCAAATCTGCCGAATCCATGCAAATCCATGAAATTCAATTTTGAACTTATCCACCATTTAGTTAATTAATTAATTAATTCAAATACCCCTCGACGACATCAAACAACAATTAATCCATGCATGGATTAATTTCATGCAAATTCTAATTCTCATGCAACTCGTAATTAATTTCCATGCAGTGCGTCCATGTCGTTTTCCGAGATCAAACCGTTTATCGCCGAGTAACCATTCTAGTTTTAAATACCAACCCGCTAATCAAGTCACACCCAACAACAACTGCATTTTTACAGGATTTCTTAAAATCAGCTGAATCATTCACATCACTCGTCACATAAAATAAATTTAACGTTGAAAAGTTTAGTAAAATAATGTAGTTTTACTAACTTTGGACACATTTAAATACACATTTAAGTGTTATATATGTTAAATCCTTAGTGGGTTTGTGTTCTCAGATATTAGAGCTTCGAAAAGATATATAATGTATCCAAAACAAAGTATGTGTGAATGAGATATCAATACTCAAAGTTGAGTACTTGGAATATATTTTAACAAAACTAAGTGGGTGTGGGAAATATATAAATGTATAAAGGTCAACAATGTATTATCTTATAATTATCATTCAATAAATTAATAATATAGGTATACATCAAAATTAAAGTTCGGTAAGGATATATATCATATTGTAACTTTCACTTAGGTAAATACGATATTATGAGGTTTAACTATTTAAGAAATTCACCCGTGTTGCTACCTATGCTCAAAAATCAAAATAAATGGAAGCTTACTTGCATCGAAGACGAATAATATTCTTTAGCCACTGTCGATTTCCTTTTACAAAGTTTCATTCTCATTTTTCCCACATGAAGTACATGAATAGACTCAGAAGGATGGTCAACCCCATTCATTTGGTTTATAACTACCTACAATACATTAAAATCGATTTGTTATAAACTGAAATAAATCTAAGAGAATAATTTTTATTTAAAAAGAACGCATGTGACTTACCTTAAATTCTATGTCATGTCGGCGCACCAATGCTTCCACATAGTTTCCTAATCCTGCAGCTGTTTAAAGACAATTATGTGACTTACCTTAAAGAATTTAAATTAATTTAAAAATTACGTAGTTTTTTCACTGAAAATATATAAAAGACATAATTAACTAATTACCGACCTGGACCAATGGGATCAGATGTTGTCAATGTAATAATCTGACCATTTGAATTGATATCAACTTGAAGAATCCGACCAACATCACATGGCTCGGGAGCATAAATAGATTTGGTGCCCCCTAATCATTTAAGAAACAGAAATTATAATTTAAAAGTAGAAAAAAGCTTTAAGAAAGAATCTTGAAGCGATAAATAATATTATTATAGCCTAAATACCTGAAATAATTTTCCTGCTTCCACTTTCAGATGTGAAACGGTACCACTGAATTGAACATTGTGAAAGACTCGGGGATCTCTCGGAACATGTTTGGATTTGCAAATATGAACCTAAAGCATTTGCACCTTCTATTTCAAATAAGTAGGAAGCCCTTTCCTCTCCCCTTTTACTGATCTCCAACTGAAATTGGTGAAAAATAATATAATTAAAATTGATTATTCACATATTTTAATCCAAAGTTACCTTTTTGCAATTCATAACATTGATTTCTGCAATTATATCTCAAATTGTTATAGTTTTAAACTTACATAGATAAAAGTAAATAGAAAAAAATTTAACTGCGTTTAACTATGAAGTATAAAAATTGAAACCACCTCTTTCTGAAGCTCAACTGAACGCTTTGATTTCTCCGCCAGTTGAATTCGTAATGCTTGCAGTTCGTGTTCCATATCCATAACCTGCAAATATAGCGAGTGATCTCAAAAAAGATAAAAGGGATGTAGCATTTATACAATCTTAATCTCTAGAACATTTTCAGATCTAATAGCGGACTAGCAGTAGAATTTATTTAAAACTAGTGAGTTTATTTAATTAAGAAACTGCTATTTATCTTATAATGGGTACTTTCACTCATTAACATTAGAAATCTTATCAGCATATTTTATTTTCTGTAGTTAACAATTTGTTAAGTTATAAATAAACAACATTAACAGTTTGTTAAGCTACCTTGCTGGGCTGATGCAGCATTTTGATCCGTCTGGCCTCTTGAACCTCTTTCATTAGTTCTTCGAGGTCCTAAATATATGATGATAAACAGTGAATACCAATAAAATAAAGAATAACCAATAACAAATTTAACATATGCCCCTTTAATGCTCAACACCCCATGCATTAAAAAAACGAGATTTCTGTACATTTTTCATAACATTCCTATAGAGAAGATCTATAACAGCATGAGCAATAGACTAATTTTCTTTTTTATTTTGGAGATTAGGACAGAACTAAAAAAATAATATAAATCTAAAAAGATTTGAGCTTTACAGTACTACATCCCTCCATCCTACATAGTTAGTCTTCTTTGACTTGAAATCCTAATATACAAATCTGTAATACAATAAAACTAGCTACAAAGGTAAGAAGTTGAAATAAATATTGTTTAAGTATGGCAAGCATTACATTTGAATTTGATATACAAAGCGTTATACTTGCTCCAGTTCTTTTAATCAGAAAATTTACAAGAAATGGTACGTTGATTTGAATATCTGGGTCAGAGGGAACTTTCTACCCTCTCAACCACATTACTACAAAAATAGTCAAGAATAACTATGTGCTTTTTTTTTTTTGTGGTAAATATATACAACATAAGTTTATATACTTTCAGAGATACTCATGTAAATTATCACCAAAATCTAACGTTATTTTATTAATTATGCTCAACTTTCGCAATTGTCATGAGTGTAGGCAAAAAAAGTCGGAAAAATCCTATAAGAAGGAAATTAAAAAAAAAAAAAAAAACCTGTGTTCCAGAAGCTCGGGAAATTCTTTCTTGCTCCTGAAGAGCCTCTTCCACTCTTTGAACCGCAGCTCTCGCGTTCTCGATTTCAGTCCGTGCAAAAGCCCTCTCTTCATCAACAAGTGTTTTAGCCTCTTCTGAAGCCTGAATGAATGCTTGTTTATATTAATAAAACTCTTATCATGTTGATTTGCAAGCAGAAGGATCCTTGTTTAGCTTTGGATCTTAGTTTTTGGACATAAATGTTGTTATAATTTCTATAAATTATTCTATATCTATATAAATGAATTATATATGTTCCCTATTTAACTGCACAATATTATGTAACGATAAAAGTCGACTATAAAAATACATAATCATTAGAAAATACATTGGAGTCTACAAATATCTTCACAAACCTGCTGCAGGAAACTTGCAAGTTTTTTAACCTCAGCCTTCTCTTGAATCAACTCCCCCTCCCCTGAGTCAACTGAACAGCTAAAGCTTCAACCTTTAATCATGAATATGAACTAACATCAATATATAATTGCAACAAATCTATTACATATTTACATTTCACTATGAAACATGAAATAAATCTAAGAGAATAATCTTTATTAAAAAAAAACGCATGTGACTTACATTAAATTCAATGTCATGTCGGTGCACCAATGCTTCCACATAGTTTACTAATCCTGCAGCTGTTTAAAGCAATTATGTTAATAAATTTAAAAAATAAAAGAATTAAAAATAGTCTAAAATTACGTAGTTTTTTCATTCAAAATAAAAGACTTATAATCAACTAATTACCGACTTGGACCAATGGGATCAGATGTTGTGAAGATGTTGTCAATGTAATAATCTGACCATTTGAATTGATATCAACTTGAAGAATCCGACCAACATCACATGGCTCGGGAGCATAAATAGATTTGGTGGCCCCTAATCATTTAAGAAACAGAGATTATAATTAAAAAGTAGAAAAAAGCTTTAAGAAAGAATCTTCAAGCGTTACTGAACTACAAAAGGTGAAGCCATGCAGTGCTTTGTGATATGGAATTTTGTGCCACACCATCTAAACACATCTGTGCTAAATTCATTTTCTGGTTGTGAGGAGTCTGATGTACCTGATAAGTGATAATAGTGCTCAGCTTTTGTTATCCATATCCCCTTTTCTCCAGGCCGTCAGAAGGAGATTTACCATCAAAGACCCCTCCCTCTAGTTTCTTCCCCTGTATTTTCTAAAACTCACCCAACAACTTCTCCATGATTCCCTTCATGGCCCCCATAGCGACGTTTACTTCTTGCACCTGATCTGTAAGTGTCTGGATCTTTTCATCTTGTGCACCAATTCGAGCTTCTAACCCGGTGTTTGCTGGAGGAACCTCCGTTTGAACCATCTTCGTTTCCCGGCAATGGAACCAATTAATAGATCTTGGATATGGAAAGTAAAGAAATAAAGAAGAAGAAGGCAGTATTATATTAAAGAAACAAGATAAGCAAAGGTATTCACTGTGTAACCCTTGCCTAGAGGCCGATTACACGAAAAAGTATGAAATCAAGACTGAAATCCTAGCAACGATCCTACCTCATTGATATAGAATATGCTAAGAGAAAAATAACTAACTAATTGCATCACTCCCCTACACGTCCTTTGTTTCTCTTTGATAAACCTTTAATTAAGGCCTTGGGCCTGCTAGACTGCTCAGAATAGCTGTTATGGGCCCAGTGGGCTATTTAGTAGGTTGTTCTCTATCAACATCTCACACGGGTATAGTGCTACAAGTTCAATTTTGAAGGTTGGAGTATTAGTTTGAGTATTTGATGAAGTTAATTTAATGATTTTAGGAGAGATTTGGGAAGCATTTGTCTCGGTGGGTTTTGGTTAGTCTATTTCATGTTGATTTCACTCAATGCATTTGATATTTCAAACTCTATACATAAGAATCAAGGATATTAACTTGGAATTCCGTACACTATTAATTAGATGGAACATTATTGAAAAATCAATTTAATTATAAAACTTTGATACATGTTGTTTTATGGAAACTAACATGCATGTGGAGCATTTTCATATGTACTTTTGTTTTGCAACAAATGAGAAGGGGTCATGATTCGTATACAACAAAAATTGTCTATATATAACTATTTGGGCATTATCAACTTGTATCATATGTTGTTATATGCTTGTACCTGTTGGTATGAACAATTTCTGTTATCGAGTCAGATCAGTAAAGGTTGTTCTCATAGTTGTAGAGTTCATGACTTAAATGGTTTTATTCCTTGAAATAGTAAAAAAGATCCGGCGCTAAAAGGCTACTAGGGGGTGTTTGGATTTTATTTTTTATACAGATAATTACAATTCGAAATCACAAAGTTGTTTTGACTATTTGGTAAGTGATTGTGATCCTGATTGAGTCAAAATAATAAAGTGTGCAACATAATCTACAAATGAAACAACTATAAGACCGGTTTTTTTACTTGAATTAGGTTGGGCTCAATTCAAGATCCAGCTTTTAAAAATACTATTATAATGTTCTTAGCAAAAGAGGCCAAGGCTTCCAAATATTTTATAAAATTGCATTGTATAGATGGATGTAGAACTTGGTATAATTTGAATATTTGGTTTCAACTTAAATGAAGCAAACAATGTTAGATGCACATAAGTCTAAGTCTAAGTTTGTGCATAACAAATGCTTTTAATAAACCAATTAGTTTAAGGTCCAATGGTACCATTTTTCAATTAAATCATCAAAAACCCACAAATCAATAGATCAATATTCATCAAGGGTGCTGCTAACTTGATAATTACAATAGATTAATGTCATGGTCAATTTTTAATGTATCGAAGAGTTTTGGTTTGTTACTCGGCCAAGATATGGAGTATTGTGGAAGGAGTCATGCAAAGTGTTACCGCTCCTTAAATTGCTAAATGAAGCTGCATTACAGTGGAGGACGAGCATCAAGGAAACATTATGTCTAAAAGTTTGGAATACGGATTAGAAGCTGTTTGCTTCATTCTCAAGTTTAAAGAATGTGGCAGACTATGAAAGCGATTCCCGATTTTAACCAGAAGAATTATTGGATACAACCTATTTCAAAAAAATTATCAATAGTCAAGGCGGGTTTTAACATGTGTTTTAGATGGTGGTTAGAAGTTAATATGCGAGTATGAGCTAGTAGTGGTACATGTCACATGTTTCATTGGAAGGTCCTTTCGATAAAAGCCTCAGTAGGGACTTTCCTGGTGGTAAAATTAATTCCAGGTAATGACAAATAACTAATTAAAATCATCCTTTGGTACAGGTGCTACGAGTAGGTGATTTATTGTATACCTTTTATTTTGAATGAGATGGTATGTGTCCATGTTATACATGCTTGAAAGATTTTTCTATTTAATTTTATGAAGTTTACTTGTATATACTTCCCGTACGGGCACAAGTTTATAGACTAGTTAGTTATCAAAAATTTATATAAAAAGAATTCATCTATTTCGCTTTCATTTTCCAACATTGAGCTTGAATTCATCTATTTCCCCTTAATTTTCCAATAGAGAATAAGCAAGTTCATATGGCAAATAAATGAGAAACTTACATAATTACCCCTGATTTTATGAGAAATTAATAGATTTCTATTCCAATTGATATATACCCAATCAATAACAAAACCCCTTGATACTTTTCAATTGTCATTGTATCTCAATTTCAAAATTTAAGCTAACTAGACTCTATGTTTTGCCTAGATAATATGATTTGAGCCGCCACTTCTAACGTGAACCAATTCTTCTCATTTTACTTGTGGGGTCCATTCTATATAAAAAAAATAATTATTGATACTTACTTGGCAATTGTCATTGCATCTCAATTTTAAAATTCAAGCTAATTATCCTCTATGTTTTGCGTAGGTGATATGATTTAGGCGTCCACTTCTGGAATCTCCAATAGGGCAGGCATGAATATGAAAAGGTAGCTTTGCAGACTTCAATGAAGTGAAAACTGATATCCATATATTTTACCTTTAGAACTTATTCTCAATTATGAGGGTGAGTTATATTCATTCAATCCATTAGGAGTAGACTTTAATGTGAGAATGATCACTATTCCATATGCTTTTTCTTCAAAGTTTCCTTTCGATTATGAGTTTAGTTTAGTTATTTTCAATACATAAGGAGTAGCTTTCAATAAGGGGACGATTGTTATTTTAGATGATTTGTTTTTAGAGCTTCCTTCACGCCTATTATGTTTTGCTTTGTATCTTGTTTCCTTACATTAGCTTCCTTCGTCTTTTGTCTATTGTTATGGCACTATAAGAGTAGTCACTACAAACAAAATGACATTTGCTGACTGATACTTTAGCTGACAGAAAAAAATAAAGTCACTAAATCCTATTATTTATCGATTTTGACGGATAACTATCTAGTAGGCAAAGAAAATAGAAAAAAAAGACTCCAGAGATCTCGCCCTAAAACATATGGAGACTCACACTCACCTATGAACACCTATGAACACACTCTTCTCTCTCATTACCACCAACATCGCCGGCACAATAGCACCTATTCACGACTGTCGTCGCCGGCCGCTACGATTTCTCTGTCACCGATCATATTGTATCACCTAGGGGTGTCCAAAAAAACCGGAAAACCGAGAAACCGACTTGCCCCGCGTGAACAAAAACCGAAAAACCGATACCCTAAAAACCCGAAAAATAGGATTCGGCTTTTAAATATCGATATCCGCGGGTACCCGCCCCGCCCCGTATGCTTTTAACTATATATATATATATATATATATATATATATATATATATATATATATATATATAGAGAGAGAGAGAGAGAGAGAGAGAGAGAGTTGGGTTCAAATAAAAAAAATGTTAAGGTAAAAAAGGTAGGGCGAAATAGGAGGATGCCATGTGTCCTTTTAGTTAAGAGGGTAATTTAGGAAATTGCTTTTATTTAACTCTTTTCTCTCTCCTATACCCCCACGTCCCCCCTTTCCCGTTTACGTTGACGTGCCTGCACAATGCAAAAAACCCTAATTCGTGAGAAGGGTTGGTTCGCCGCCGCCTCTGCTGCTTAGCCCGGTTTCCGTCGCCTTTGATAGCCCCATCGCTGTTGTCGTTGCTTATCCCCGTCGCCGCTATTCGTGAGAAGCGTTTGTTTACTTATTCAGCGCCGCCTCTGCTGCTTAACCCCGTCACTGTCGCCGCCGCTTGCTTAACCCGATGCCGCCGCCGCTGCTTGTTTAGCACCGTCGCCGGTTTGCGTAACCGCCGCCGCTGCTTCCTTTCATTATCTCACATACCCCATTAGATCTAAAAGTTTGGTTGTGCATCGACGACCACCGCCTTTGCACCGCCGCCGCCGCCGTTCGTCGGTCCTTTGTGTCCTGTGCATCACATTAACCCTAAAGTATGTACTTTTCTTTATTTTGTGCATCAAATGGGTGTAATTTGTGCAGTAAATGTAATATGTGTATCAATAGATGTACTATGTGCATGAAATGGTTGCATTTTGTGCATTGATGGTTGTACCTGTGCAGGTCTGAGTTTGGCCGACGGGAGCTTGAGTTTTGCCGACGGGAAGAGAGGTTGATGGGCCCACATTTTCCTCTCTTTTTATTTTTGTTTTTTTTGAATTTACCATATTAACCTTTTGTATTTTTTTTAATTCCGAAAATTTAGTTAAAATGGAGAGTTTTTTGTTTGACTTTTTAATAGATCCTGTGGTCCAGATTTCACCTTACATTTAGTACCATAACATTTTTTTTACTAGATCACTACCCTATATATATACATAACAAAAGCTATTAGAAAACTTAAATTACTCAAAACTATGTAACTTATCTCTAGTAGCCCCCACCATCTCCCTTAATTTTTTTTAGCTTCTATATGCAAGTGTGCAAAGATCAAGAGTTTAACATGGAGACACCGTCATTGATCAACAGTGCGAACTTCGACCATATTGGTTTTTTGTTTCTACAAGGCTTTTATTAAAGATCTATTCGATTTTTGCAAGTGGTTTATTCATTATTGTTGACTTTTTCTATCATTATTTATTGTTTTATTATGAATCCGAACATGTTGAAAACAACAAAAATGAAAATAGATCGATTTTAGGGCACCCGTGACCCAAACCGTGGATACCCGCCTCCCTTAGGGTACCCGCACAACGGGTATCCGCTGTTTGCGGGGCGGTTACGGTTTGTAAAATTAGTACCCGCCCCGCAGTGACGGTTTGTACACTTCATACAACATCTCTAGGACCTTATGAACACATTTAACACCATAACTAACCATAAACACACAATTAACACCATTAAAATGATGTTTCTTGACCACAAACTCAAAACTAGGTTTTTATGCAAGAATACTTACAAGGAAGAGGAAAACACAGTAGATTAATCTCATAAATCTGTTGTAGAGCTCACAAGAATCACTTCCCTTCAATTTCTCTTTCAAAATCACCAAAGCTTGAGAGATATGTGTGTTTGTACATATCTGAGCATGTGTGTGTGTGTGTGTGTTTTTAGCAAAGTCAGGGGATAAGATCCCAAACAACCGACCTTGGTTGTTTAGTTTAGACAACGGGGTATTTTTGTTTCCCTTTCCAACTTACAACTTAACACACGCCATCCCGTTTTAACTAACGGGGATATCTACTGAATCATTACGCGAAACCATATAACACTTTATCACTTTTAGACACGTTTGACACTTCTCACATAATCACATTAATTAACACAAAACACGCTAGTCACTCAAAACACTTAATTTCATTCACTTAAAGTCACAGTACAAACTCTTAAACACAAAGTACAAGTCACTATTGTTAGGCCGTTTTTCAGGGTGTTACAAAATGGATGTGAAAAGAGCTTTCCTAAATGGAAAACTTCAGGAGGAAGTCTATGTGGAACAAACTCCTGGCTTTGTAAGTTCAAAGTATCCACATCATGTCTATAAGTTAGACAAGGCTTTGTATGGTCTAAAACAAGCTCCAAGAGCTTGGTATGAAACACTGTCCAAATATCTTTTATCAATGCACTTCACTAGAGGTATTATTGATAAAACACTCGTCATTAAAAAGAGTAAAGGACAGGTGATTCTTGTACAGATCTATGTGGATGACATTATCTTTTGTTCTACAAATAAATCTCTGTGTGAGTGGTTCTCCAAAGCAATGTCAAAAAGGTACAAGATGAGTATGATGGGTGAAATGACATATTTTCTAGGCTTACAGATTCAACAAAAGCCTGATGGGATATTCATTAATCAAAGCAAGTATGTTCTTGATTTGATAAAGAAATATGGTTTTAATTCCAGGTCAACCATGAAAACACCCATGTCACCGGCTGTCAAGCTGAGCAAGGACTCAGATGGAAAATCTGTATGTTAGTCTACCTCTAGAGGAATGATAGGTTCATTACTCTATTTCACAGCTAGTAGACCTGATATAATGTTTGCTACATGTGTTTGTGCAAGATATCAGGCAGATCCTAAGGAATCACATCTTCAAGCTGTGAAAAGGATATTTAGGTACCTTAAAGGTACACCAAATCTAGGTTTTTGGTATCCAAAGGACTCTGGATTTGAGTTAGTTGGATTTTCAGATGCTGACTATGCTGGGTGCAAGTTAGATAGAAAATCAACAATAGGATGATGTCAAATGCTGGGGGGAAGTTAGTAAGCTGTACTAGTAAGAAACATAACTCAGTGGCTACCTCAACTGCGGAAGCTGGGTATGTTGCTGCAGGAACCTGTTGTGCTCAAATCCTGTGGATGCAACATCAACTTCAAGACTTTGCTATGAATTTCAAGAAAACTCCTATTTTTTGTGATAACCAAAGTGCAATAGCCATCACATATAATCCAGTCTTCCACTCTAGAACAAAGCATATAGAGATTAGACATCACTTCATAAGAGACATCGTGGAAAAAGTTAATGTTGAAATAAATTTTATCTCCACATATGATCAACTAGCAGATATATTTACGAAACCACTTGATGAAAAGCGTTTTTTCTATATACTAAGTAAATTGGGTATGCTCAACCCTTAGATAAGTTTCTAAAACCGAGTTCCAGCTTGACAAAGACTATGTGTCTTAAGCTGAGCGTACAGTTTATAGATACGTATTCATAAACTATTCACTTGGTCAAGCTGAGTGATAAGTTCACACGTTTGGTCTGTTCCAAACATGGTTTAACTGCTAAGTGTGGTTAAAATATCTATTTGAGTTAGTCTCAAATATAAATGACTAAGTGTCATTGATTCTGAGCTGTGTGCTCCACTCAAGCTGAGTGTCAATCTCAAGCTGAGTGCTCAAATCAAGCTGAGTGCTTGACTCACATTGAGTGATAAGTTTACTCACCTTGGTATGTCCAAACCATGTTTTAATTACTATGTGTTATTAATTCATGAGACATTATGTTTGACTCAGTCTCATATTATGTTTTATACCGATTATGTATTGGTGTAATGCAACAGTGTAAATAACTTTTTTCTATGTTAAGAATGTTATTTTACAAACTTATCCATTGGGATATGATGTGTTTCATCTCGATTACTGTTATATCTATCTGTAAGTTCGTTAGAGTAACGGATAAATAAGGATTTACAACAGTAACTTTTCTCTCTCCTTAAAAAGGTATATATATCGTTTGTAACCGAAATTCGGAAATTTACGCTTACTAGACTTCTGATATACTTAATATACCTCTAAAAACACCTCTTTGCTAAGTGCAATCCATTGTTCATTCGAACTTGAAACCCTAATCGCTCAGTGCGAATTGTGTATTTACTTAGTGTGAATTGAAATCATACTACGATGGACGGAATCATTCTAAATCTCGATGATAGAATGGTAAGGGGTGCCGCCTTCAAGAACAATGGAGTGCCGTTGATTAAAATTAACAATCAACGAGCTTGCCTAGCCATCCTTGAGCGTAAAAGGAACAGGGGTTATGAGGCGTGGGTGGATTATATCCGCAAATGCCCACCGGCATTCGTTTTTACTGGCGCATCAATTCATGTTGTTCCTCAGCACCTACTGGAGTTCTGCTATACATGTGTCTGTGACCAGGATAGAGGCGAAATCAGAGACACCGTGCTGAATGGGGAGAGAACAGTGGTCATCACAGTTTAAAGGCTAAGGGATATTCTCTAACTCCCTCAAAATGATGTGTTCGAGCCTTCTGTGACAAGGCAGGTGGCAAGGTCAGTCCTACCCAGGATGGGTCACCCACAAAGTGAGGGTGTATTAAAAAAGGCCACCTTTGCAACCGGATGGGGATTTATGGTTTCCACTGTGATCCGTTCACTTGGAACCAAGGTTGGAGGACTGGACCAGGTCAACGAGTTCGATATGCAGCTGCAATACAACATCTACTTTGCACGAAATCTGGATTATGCATTGATTATATTCAACGAACTCAAGGTCCAAGTGATGAAGACCACAATGGATCTTCATGTGCCTTTTATAAGGTACTTGTCCTTAGCATTTGAAGTTGAGCTAGGGACTGAACTGTTTGAAGCTGGTCAGGATCTGTTCCTCACACCAACACCAGCTCAAAGATGTTCAATAATGACATCTTTCCAGAGCAAGAGGGCCTCAGTGAGCCTAGCAATGGATTGTTGAGAGAGCTTCATCAAAAAATGAAGCTGAGGGGTCTACTCAAGGGGGAGCAGCTCAAGCTGATCAAGAGGTTCACGCTGAGCACTCTGCTCAAGCTGAGCCAGCCAATATTGAAGCTGCACCAAGTATGACTTCTCCACTTTCTTTTTCTTCTCAATAGTATCCATCCACATTTGGAGATAAGACTGTGGTAAGCCCAACCCAGTCTAACCCATCTCCTCCACCTTCTTTCCATCAAATTCTCCAATCTGAAGCCAACCTTGGTGTGCCCACTGCTACCAAGGAAAATATCCGAACCTACATTCACAAGACTGCCAAAGGTGGTGCCACACCTAAAGGTACCACTGGAGCTGAAATCACACTGATTTCTCCACCGGCAGGACTTGAGGGGGAGACACCTACTCATCAGGTGCCAACCTCAAAGCTCATTAAAACCCTTAAGCCAAACCAGGGTGTGGTGTCTACTCAACCCACACTTACTAGAGCCATGGGAGAGCCTGTTACTATGCCTGAGCAAACACACTCAGGTAACATTGAAGATCTAACCAATCGCCAGTGTCAATCACCCCCTACTCACCAAATAAACCAACCACCAACCCATTCTCATCACATTTTGAGCCCAACTCATTCTCTTCACTTCTCACACTCTCCTGCACGACCTGCTAATGATTCACCTAAATACCAAGGTGAGTTACAGGGTCAAACTTCTGGTGCAAATGAATTTGAGGGTATATACCAACCGTTCAATGATGCACCCAAACACACTCCTAAGGCTCTTGACTCTTTCACTTCAAAGGAACAAAACTTTTAGTTCAGGGGCAGGAGTTGGTCTCCTCAGAATGAAACTGCCTCCTCCGGCATTCAAGAGTTAAAGACATACATTGCAGCTCAGTTTGGGTTGTTCCACCTCAAGCAAAAGAAGAGCAAACGACAAATATATCAGAGGCTTGAAAAGATGACCAATGAGTTTGTTCAAGCTGAGGCTGAGGCATTGCTAGTGCTAGCCAAAGGAGCAGAAAGGCAAGCTGAGATTGAGGAGCAGTTAGAGGGACCTGCAGCTAAAAGAAGAAAAGTGGTAGAATCTAAATCTAAAGCTGACAGTGTCTCTGAAACTGAAGAAGAGAAAGCTACAAGATTGATGATTGAAATGCTCGACCAAGAGGAAGCGGATGAGCTTGGGATATCTATTGATGAGCTGAAAAAGAGAAAAGACAAAGAAGTAAGGGACCAAGAATGAGAAAAGGAAAGAAAAGCTTTAGCTCAAGCTGAAGCTGATTATTCTGGTCCAAGGCCTGATCCAATCCCATATACAGATGAAAACATCCAGGAATGCTACTTCAGAAGAAGCATCAGCAAGGAAATCAATAGCATGACTCAGAGCAGAGTAAATGGAGCCGTCATTCTCACCTTCCAATTTGATGATAAATCAACAGTGGGAATGGACCTAATGTATGTTCACAGGACGGGCTACATTGAGTGGAAAAGAATAATAATGATGCTCAAGAAATTTAAAAGGAGTCAAATCAAGCAAGAGATTACAACTGAAGTCTCTAAGCTAATTTCCAGAGCTGAGGAGCTGAGATGTGTTCCAGTTCCTGGTCTACAATGGGAGAGCTTATATAAAGTACCTGATGGTGTGACTTTCAAAGAAAATAAAATTATAGACACACCAGTTCAGGGATTCATGTTTAAGGATCTGGCAGGCAATCCTAGCTTCATTAAGCTTTCTGAGATATGTTATCTGAAGGCTAAGGATGCCTTAAGAATAAGGAGTTGCTGTTATGATGATAGTGCAAATCATTTTGTGAGATACAAGCTGAACAAGATCATCCGCATGCAACAAAAGGAACTCATGGGAGATGCAGAAGCTGAAATGTTATTAGAAGAGATTAACAGAGAAATTATACTTTGGGAAGTTCTGCATCCAGAGTTCAAGAGATAAATTTTTGTAATAGATTAGTTCTATTTGTAATTATTAGATTAGTTCTAATAATTTGTAAGCACTAAGTGTGCATGATCTAAGTGATCAAAATTTTGTATTCTGATATGTTCAACTAAATGAATACAAGTATTATTTTGATATGTTCAAATGTTTATGATATGTTCATATTTGTTAGTCAGATATGTTCAGCTTGAATGAACAATTAGATTAGTTCGTGTTCATTGTTATGATTGGTTGGTATGTTCAACTTATAATTGATAAGTTCAATTAAAATTTGATATGTTCAAGTAAAATTGATAAGTTCAATTAATACTTGGTTAGTTCAAAAATTAAAATCTTAGTAAGTTTAAGATTTGATGGTTTTGTCATCATCAAATAGGGGGAGTTTGTTGGTCAAATGATCTTATCAGTTAAGATTTGATGAGACAAAGTTAAGTTTGTAAGATATGTTCTAAATACAACTTAAACAGAATTATGAAGCTCGATCAGACTGAGCACTTATAGTGTTTCAGACTGAGCATAAGCTGAGTATAAGCTGAGCATATAGTTGATCAGCTTAGACTATATCTTAGTTAGTTTATCAATATGTTTGATAAGCTGTGTGTGTCATCTAAGGTATAGGTTGAGTATTCAACTTGATGCGTTTCGAGCTGAGTGACTCAACTTCTAGACTGAGTCAGCTCAACGGAGTTGCTAAGTAAGTTCTAGCTAACTCTTAGGACTTCTAAGGATGAGTTAGTCATTATACATGTTAGTACATGCTTGATTTCGAGTTTGTTATCGAAGGACTCAGCTTGATAAGTTTCAAGCTGAGTAACTCATCCTGACAAAAGAAGTCCGTTTAAGAGAATTTAAATATGTTTTAAATTCTGCAACTCTCTATATCTACGGTGCGGATAAGAAGATTCCAGAATCAAGATTGAAGATTGAAGACTCACGATAGAAGATTCAAGATTCAAGATTCCGGGTTATCCGTTAGTTAGTTAACAGATTAAGATAAGTTCTAGTTTGTTAGGATACGTAGAAACAGGCTTATAAATACTTATCTCCTGATAAGTTTAGAGGGACATCACCTCACCATCTAAAATCGTATGTGCTATGAATCTTGATACATTGTTTGTGTCTTCAACGTGATCAAGAAATTCACAGATTACCAACATAGTTCGTGTGTCGATCTTCACGTCTGTTGTGAAGTTGGTAAGTATTCAATCTATGAATAAATCCTGTTTAGAGAGTTAGTTTGTATCTATAATCATAAATTGATTATAGATAGCAAGTTTGAGAGATTGAGAATTTGATTTACATTAGGTGTTTACATATCAAGTGTTGCTTACTTGATAGTCACTGTAATCATCTTCTTTTTAATGAAAGCATTCAATTTCATATGGTTTGATTTGTGTAACACTTTTTATTGATTTGTTCAATTTTCTACAGAAAGTGTATTCAACCCCCCTTCTACACATTACTTGTTTCTTGATACTCTCACTAAGGGACCAACACACACCCATCTAATGAACCAGGAAACAATAAGATGTGTGTAAAGAATATAATTAATAGTTGATTAATTATCAAGAAAGAGAAAATAATAAATAGATATTTATTATTGAAAGGGAATATTAAATATTAGTTGATATCTAATATAATTAAGTTTGGTTGGAATATATTAATTGATAGTTAACTAATTGATATTAAATAAAACTAGAGGGTTCGTTTTGCGAGTTGATCAAATATATTGATCATCGGAACGGGCTTCGGAGTCCAAGGGCCTCAACCCATTAAATAAGTATTTAATGGGATTAAGCCTAAGTTTTAACCTAATTGCAATCACAATTAGTAAAAGCAAAACAAAACACTTTTTCTCCCTTTTCTCTCTCTTTCTCGGTCGAGAACTACCACCACCCTACGGCGGTGGTCGACGGTGGTCAAGGGCGGCGTACAGCAGACGGAGGCAGCCCCCAGCGGTGGCTGCGGCTAGGTCATCTCCGGCTAACGGGGGTGGCGCAAGGACCAAGAGCCCCTTACGGTTGCTTCTCGACGGCGGCGATCTAGACACACCAAAATTCGGCGACCTTTGGTGGTACACACACACAGGATCGTTTTTCCGGGTATTGTTTCGTGTTGGCCGTCTAGCAGCCAGTTCATATGGTGCAGTATTTGTGTATTCCCCTATAGCAGTTCACACTTTCTTATCCTTATTAATACTGTTAGACATACTGTTTCCACACCTGATCCAGTTGTGATCTTGGGATGAGATTTACTGATTTTATATACCGCTGTGCTTGTTGTACCATGTAAATCCCTACAGTTAGATGTTATGAAAGCATTCTTACATAGAGACCTTGATGAAGACATATATATGGTATAAGCAGAGGGTTTTTAGATTGCTGGTAAAGAAACCTAGTGTGCAAATTAAAGAAAAGTCTGTATGGGTTGAAGCAAGCACCGAGACAATGGTACTTGGAAGTTTGTTCGTTTTATGTAGAGGAATGGTTACACAAGATGTGAAATGGATCACTGTTGTTATTTGAAGAAATTCAGATTCTCTTATATAATACTGATATTATATGTTGATGACATGTTGATTGCAGGATCAGATATGGCTGAAATCAACAGGTTAAAGAAACAGTTATCTTAAGACTTTGAGATGAAAGATTTAGGTGTTTCAAGATAGATAATTGGCATGAGCATTATCAGAGATAGAACAGTAGGTACTCTAAAGCTTTCTCAAGAAAAGTATATTTTGAAAGTTTTAGATAAGTTCAGGATGAATGATGCTAGAGTCAGGAGCACACCTATGGCTACTCATTTGAAATTATCTAAGAAACAATGCCCTTACACGGATGAAAACAAAGATGAAATGGATAAAGTTTCTTATGTGTCAATAGTTGGCAGTTTGATGTATGCAATGGTTTGCCCCAGGCCATATATTACTCATGTAGTGGGAGTTATAAGCAGGTTTATGTCTAATCCTGGTAAAGAGCATTGGGAGGTGGTTAAGTAGTTGCTACGCTACTTAAAGGGGACTTCTAAAAGTGCATTGTGTTTCAAAAAGAATGATGTTACTTTAGAAGGCTTTGCTGATGTAGATTTGGGGGGTTGTTCAGATTCAGGCAAGAGCACTACGGGTTGTGTTCACGGTTGGTGGAACAGCTGTCAGTTGGATGTCCAGATTACAGAAAAGTGTTGCTCTCTCAACCACTTTAGCAGAGTATATGGCGATTGCAGAAGCAAGTAAAGAGCTTATTTGGTTTAAAATTTTTGTCGGAGTTGGGCATGAAACAGGATGACAGTATTCTCTATTGTGATAATCAGAGTGCAGTTCACCTAGCTAAGAATCCAGTGTTTCATAGAAGAACGAAACATATTCAGATGAGATATCATTTTATCAGGGAGTTGATAAGTGGTGGTACGTTGTCTTTTAAAAAGATCCTTAGTACGAAGAATCCTGCAGATATGTTTACTAAGGTGGTGACAACAAATAAGCTGAAGCTTGATATGGATTCAGCCGATCTTCAAATTCAGTGATGAATGAAGACGCCGAGCTAGAGACAGGGAGAAATGTTAGAGAGATTACAAGTGTTTGGATGACAGTTGGGCTGATCAGCCTCCAAGTAGGAGATTGTTGAATGTGGAGGCTGAATTTAATGCACTCAAAATTATAAGAAGTAGTTTCTAGTTTGGTTGTGGACGTAGCTTGATCAAATCGATCAAGTGAACCACGTAAAATAGTCGTGTTCTTGTTTTTTTGTTTTGCTATTTGCTCATGTTTGTGGTGTTTATTGTTTGGGTCCATTCCGTGTTTCCTTACAGTTTGAACATATTATTGTTTTAATACTATTTTCTTTTTTTGCATTTTATAATTATTTAATTTCTTTGTCTTTAAAACATCATTTTTTAAATTAACCTATATCAAATACGATATATTATCCACTAAAGATTGTCTAATATTGAATTTCACTGTAATTTCTTCGGTTCATGTTAATTATAAATTGAGCAGTAGGGTCCCAAAAGTTTGACTAATTGACGGGAATATAAAAATAGGACTGGATCGACTACAGATACATCTTCTATCTGCAGCTAGCGATTTGTTAAAGAAACAAGCTATCTAAAGATCGACTTTTGGCTGTAAGATCCATCTTCCACATTGTATCTATATCAATCTCAAAATATTACTCGACCATCTTCTCATCGATCACAAAAGAATTGAAGATGCAATCGTCTGGTGTGAATAACCGAGATCCGTCGTAATCGCTTGGCCTGCACAGATTCTCGTTTGCTGAGATAAAAATGGGAACCAATGACTTCTCGACTTTATTCACACAAGTTGTCGGTGCAAATTACTACAAAGGCAACATATCTGAAATGTTTTACAACTGGAATGTGATGGTGAAGCGTTGGAACGGCAGAAAGTACAAGCACGGAACTCCCATGTTCCAATTCCAAGAGGAGATGGGTCTTTGGTCAGTTTGTGATCATGTCAACATCATTTCTCCATTAGGATACTGTGACGAAGAAGATGTGCAGATTCTTGTTTATGGGTTCATGCCAAATGGTACCCTATATGATTATCTTTATCGCCATAAAAATGCAACTGTTCGCTGTTTGAACGTGGAGCAGCGTGTGGAGATTTGTATAGGAGTTGCAAGAGGTCTAGCTTACCTTCATTCTCACAACCCATTTCACATCATTCATAATGACTTGAAGTCTGAAAACATATTATTGGATGATAATTTGGTTCCTAAGATGTCATAAGTTGGATTGTCCAGGACTCGTGTTGCCGGCCCGTCTTCTTCACTACAAATTACTAATAATACACAAGGTAATCTTACTAATCGAAGAATCTTTTGATGTATATAAGGATATATACCACCAGAGTGCTATGAACCTAATTACATGCTAAGTCGCAAAACTGATGTGTACATTTTTGGTGTCGTAATGTTGGAATTGTTATGTGAGAAGAGAGCCTCAGAAAAACTTGTTACTTGGCAGGGCCTTTCCCTCCCTATTAAAAGGAAAACTTCCCTACTTCGCACCCGAAATTGTGCAGAAGAATATTTCTCTAGAATGTTTACTGGCATGTTGGCATCTCATAATTGATTGCTTAGATCTTGATCTGGATCGACGTCCTTGTATGAATGAAGTCGTGGATGGACTTCAGCTAGCACTCAATCTGCAGATTCACTCCCCGCAAGCTAATGGCCAAGCAACTGATCAACAGGTTGGAATCTTGGATTCTTGTGTCTATGTTTTTTTAAATGTTGGCATATGTGCCTATAAAGTTTTTTCTTTGTTTAATTCTTGATGTCTGATGTGAGAAGAAACTTTTTAAAAAATAAGGTGTTTTTTCAATATGAAAAAACAAAGAGATGGAAAATTAAAATAAATGATGGAAAGTAATTTCTTGTAAGACCACAAAATGGGGCCTAGCTATAAACTGTTGTACATGTAGTTGCTAGTTGTAAGTTGACTTTAAATGGTGTTTTGTTGTTAATTGTAGTATGATTGTTGTTAAATGGTGTATTTTGTGTTAATTGGTGTTTTAAACGTAAAATGGTGTTAATTGGTGTTAATTGTGGATAAAATATGGTATTATGAAAAGTGTCAATAGTTGAACGGTTTTAGATAGTGGTTCTAAAAATATATCCGTTAGTTGAAACGGATAAACCTAAGTTGTGTTTTAAGTTGAATAGGGGAACAAAATACCCGAGATGGGGTATTAACCATTTAAGGTCGGTCTTGGCTTCTTTTATTTCCTGGAAGCTTCATAAACACACAAACACATATCATATACACGTACACACCATACACACACTTAAACTTGTTGATTTTTGAGGAAAGAAGAAAGATCAATTCGTTTCTAGTGATTCCAGCAACCAAAGTGAAGTATTAGAATCGTTCTTGTAGCTTGTTGTGATCTCTTAGGTAAGTATTTGATTTAAAAACCTAGTTCTTGAGTTGTAGTGATGAAGGAACCCATTTTGATGGATTCAAGTGGGTTTTGGTGTAGCTTTTATGTTTAAAACATGTTAGAACGCTTATATAAGTTGATGGAACCTAGAGGGGGTGAATAGGCTATATGTCCAATTTTTGAAGTTTTTACAAGTTCTTGCAAGAAAATAAAAGATATAGAGTTAGAGAGATATCACCAATCACAAGTTGAACACAATGATTTATAGTGGTTCATGCAAGTGTTAACAAACTTGCACTACATCCACTCCTTGGCCTCACCCACCAAGAGTTTGATCCACTAGCTTCTCTCTTTGAAGGTAGAGATAAACCTTTTACACTTATCATTTTATACTTGCAAGAATTAATCTTCAAACTTGCAAATAAGGTAAAGATAACCTTTCTTCACTCTAATTCTCAAGGCTAGAGTTGATCCTCACTTCACTCTAATTTTGTAGGATAGAGTTGATCCTTACACTATTACAAATAATATGAAAGTATGGAGTAGTGTTTAAGCTTTGATGGCTTTGACTCTTGCTTTAATCTTGAACTTGAAAAATGAAATAATATTCAAAGATATGAGCTCAAGTATTAGAGTATTCTGAATGTTTTGTGTTTGCAAGAGGTGAGTAATGAATGAGGTTTGAGTTGGTTTAAATAAGGAAAAAGGTCCCAGTCTCAAAACTGTCCAGACTTCCCACGATCGAATCACGGTCGACCGTGGCATCGACCGTCAGTCATCTGGCATTTCTTGTTCTTTGCAATATAGAAGTTGGGCTTTATTTAAAACCACACTCAACTCATTTTTACCATAAAAATCAACTGAAAAGTAGATGTTCAAAAGGTTGGTTGATCCCATACTTCTAATGTTTGAATTTAAACACAAAAATGGATGTTTGGAAACCAATACACAAAGCATGTTGGAATTTTACCCCTTTGGGAGATTCCTTTGCTAATTATGGTGGTGTATTGTTTCAAAGTAGGATTGTGTTTGTTATTTACTTAAAATGGGAAGTCTTAGATTTAATCACCCAACACAAATGAGTTTTATAAAAATCTTTGTCATTTTTATAAAAGTTTTTATAAAAATAATTTTATAAAAACTTAAACTACTTTAATTATTTTATTTGTAAGCTCATATCATTTGAATTTATTCTTGTAGGAATCTTCGTCGAATGCTTCATCTTGAACGTTGATGGCGCTTTATCTTGGACGATTTGGATTTTGACGATTTATACGATTTAATTTGTAACAAATAAATTTAAATATTTATTTGCTTGATTATATATATAGATGTATATGTGCACATATGTTAATGTTAGTGTATACAATTATATAAACATATTGTAAATCTTTAAATTAACAAAAGAGGATATAAATTATATTCCTATTTTCCCAACAATCTCCCCCTTTTTGTTAAAGACAAAAATTTACAATTTGTGAACAAATTGTATAAACAACTTTAACATGTTAACATGTGCATTTATACATACATATATATATATATATATATATATATATATATATATATATATATATATATATATATATATATATATATATATATATATATATATATATATATACCTTATCCCCCTTTTTTGTTTTAACAAAAAGGACTCTCCCTTGACTTGTGCTCCCCCTTGAAGAGAAACTCCCACTTGATTGTAGAACTCCACTTCTTGAATTCTATAAAATTGTATGGAGAAACTACCAAGGACTTGCCATGGAGGGTGAGTGCATAATATATATATAAACCATCCAATTTGCATAATATTTTTAAGCATGTCAAACCAATGCAATAAGACAAGCATACATGTCATTATAAGAGCAAAGCATACAAGATAAAAGCATAAGTCATCTATGATCACACGCGAAAGTCATACAAGTCCAAAGCCACAAACAATAATAGTTAATTGTTCTTAAAACAAACAACCCAAAGATAAATTGTTTTCATACATATCAAAACATGACATAATCAAATAAATCATCCCCGGTGAGATGGCTCACCCGCGTCCGTCCCGGCGTTACATTTAAGAGCATTCATTATCGGCCTCAACATCCCTTTTATGCCCTTGACCTCCTTTCGCAAGGATCGGTGCTCATTGCGCAATTCATTAATGTTGCGATTAAGAGCCACAATTCTTTCATCAGTAGAGCCTTCACCTAGGCCATAATCCGGTGCAAGCGTGCTTTCCACCTCCGCATCTCCTTCATCATCTCCTTCAAAGAATCTCTCAATGTCCTTCTCCGTGTCATGGGAGGAGGAATCTGCCCTCTTCTTCCCTTTTCGGGAATGAGAATCCATCTTACGTAAGGTAGCAAGATCGATTGGTAAGAAAGTACCCGGAGTTGGGTTGAGGGCAGGAAGGTTCGGAAGTTGGTGAAAGAGGAGTGTAAGAAGTCTTCCATATGGAAGATCCCGTCGGCTAGATGGGAGACAAACCATCCTTTTTGCAAGGATGTACATGATGTTAATCTCCGAACATGATTTAAGGGCATGGAAGAGGACGGCCTGAGTTACACTTATTTCGGAATGGTGGCCGGATTTAGGAAAGATGTTGGAATCAATAACTTTATTCCACACATTGCACTCATTAAGGAGATCCTTTCCTAAGAGATTTGTTTTATTACGAGGGACATTTGGAAGACAAATAGACTCTATAATCTCCTCAATGGTAAAGGCCGATGGAAGGTGGTTAAGACTATGGGAGTCATGATAGAATTTCAAACCGGAAAATGGGACTTGCAACATATCCCCGAGTTGAGCAAGTGTAAAGGCGAATTCTTGGGCGGCAATTTTAAATGTGATCAAGTCATTATCCTCGTCATATGCATAAGATGCATAAAACTCTCGAATGCACCTAGGAAAAGTGTTACTAGGGAGATGAAGAAAAGTTGACCAATTCATTTGGTCAAAAGTCGCTTGTAGGTTAAATTGTTGCAGATGGGCAGGTACGACCAAGCGCCCTTCATTAATGGGGCGCTTGTTGAGGTTAGCCATGATATCCCTTGGAGAGGGAGCGGCGGAGCCAGAGGAAGATGTCTTTTGGCGTGGCATGTTAATCTATTGATGCAATAATTGGTATATTATTCACAAATAATCGCAATGAATAATAGTAAACCTAGTGTATGTCTATGGTGTAACAAATGTTCATCCAAGCTTATCAAGATACTAGAATTATAAAAGACACTTTGTTTTACAAAATTATGACAAGAAGATGATAATTCAATATATATAGAACATATGTAGAGAGTATAGTCAATTGATACAACAAACTATATAGGAATATGTTCATACATTGTGTGTGCATGTCCTAAACGTAAGAAGATTTTATGAAAATGTGGAATCATGTGAATACTAGTCTTAGTTATACTATAATAAACATAAATAAGATTAATTTGAGAATTAAATGTCAAAAAATAAAAAATTTTAAAAAAATTAAAAAATTCCAGCAAGCTCACGGTTTTACCACGTTTCAGCCGTGGTTCGACCGTGAACCTGCTGTTCATATATATATATTTTTTAATCAGTACACGATGGTTTTTCACAAGGTCGACCGTATATTGACCATGGGTGACCTGTTCGAAATTTTGTACTTTTTGTTTAATTTTCAACGTGACTTTTATCTAATCTAAATACATCATAGATCTTTGTTTTAAACATAATTATCTCATAACCCCTACATTAAACAAAACCCACAACCACACTCAGTACTTCAAGTTTTCACCAAAACCCCAAAAGAAAAAGGAACCTAAAATCACATGATTTTTAGTGTAAAAACGAAATCCTAATGAGGAGGAAAGCAAGAATGGTGAAAGATTTACCTTTTGTGATGAAGAGTTCGTGAAGGTGAGAAGACCCGAGAGGAACACGAAATTTTTTTTGAAGAAATCGTGGCCTTTTGCCCTAGATCGTCCGGATATAGCTTCGTGGGTTCAACCGGATATTCAACCGTAAAGTAATCCTTAATATTCTTGTGAGTTTTTGAAGAAAAAATCGATAATTTTGAGCTCCAAAATCGGCTATGCCGGCTAGGGTTTGAGAGAGAGAGTGGAAGTGGTAAAGTGAAGAGAGGAAAGAGAAAGAGGGCTTAAATAGGGTAGGTCTCGTCAGGTACCCTACGGTCGATACACGGTCGACCGTGTATCGACCGTATGTTTCTTTTAATATTTACCTTTTCCTGGACAGTGACCCCACGGTCGATACACGGCTTCGACCGTGAACATTCTGGAAATCGATTTTTGGCATTTTTCATACAATCATGCATAATTTTCCAAGGCACATGCTCCATCATTCCTAAACCAAGTCTCAATAGATCAAATGTTTCTCTCTTAAGTGGTTTAGTGAATATATCCGCAATATTTTCACATGAATCAACCTTTTCTAAGCTAATGTTTCCTTTTTGCACATTGTCACGTAAGAAATGATGTCTAATATCAATATGCTTAGTTCTAGAGTGAAAAACAGGGTTTTTACTTAAATCAATAGCACTTTTATTATCACACATAATAGGAATATCCCTTAAGTGTACCTCATAATCCAATAAGGATTGTTGCATCCATAGTGCTTGTGCACATGCTTTTCCTGCAGCTATGTATTCGGCCTCGGTTGTTGATAGAGCTACGGATGTTTGTTTCTTTGAAAACCATGAAGTAAGGCAATATCCAATGAATGCACATACTCCACTTGTACTCTTTCTATCCAAGTAACATCCTCAAAGATCCGAATCCGCATAACACATGATGTCAAGTCCACCCATCTTTGGATACCACAAACCTAAATTGATTGTTCCCTTTATATACCGGAATATTCGTTTAACGGCCTCATAGTGTGATTTCTTGGGATTTTCCTGAAAGCGTGCACAAACACAAACACTATACATAATATCGGGACGACTTGCCGTTAGATAAACCAAGCTCCCGATTAAACCACGATATTTTGTACTATCAAGTATTTCACCTTCTTCATCGAGTGTCAAGTGTGTGTTGGTGGCCATAGGAGTACACATAGGTTTCACATTCTCAAAATCAAACTTCTTAAGCATATCCTTGATGTACTTAGATTAGCTTTCATATTGTTTTATTTGAAGTCTAAGAAAGTAATTCAATTCACCCATCATGCTCATTTCAAATTCATTATGCATAAGAGTTGAGAATTCATCACATAAATCTTTACATGTAGATCCAAAGATAATATCATCCACATAAATTTTCACAATCAATATATCATTTTTCCTCTTCTTTGTAAACAAGGTATTATCAACTCTTCTCATGATATAGGCATTTTTCAACAAGAATGATTTTAATATATCATACCATGCTCTAGGTGTTTGCTTAAGACCATACAATGCTTTTCTAAGTTTGTATACAAGAGATGGATTAATTGGATCTTCAAATCCGGGAGGTTGACATACATAGACTTCCTCTTTTATAAAACCATTTAGAAAAGCACTTTTGACATCCATTTGATATAGTTTAAAATCATCTGCACATGCATAAGCAAGTAGAATCCTAATGGATTCCAATCTAGCAACCGGAGCAAATGTTTCATCATAATCTATCCCTTCTTGTTGACTGTATCCTTGGGCGACTAATCTAGCCTTATTCCTAGTAATGACTCTATTTTCATCCACTTTGTTTCTAAACACCCATTTGGTTCCTATTATGGTATGACCACTAGGCAAAGGTACTAAGTCCCACACTTGGCTTCTAGTGAATTGGTTTAACTCTTCTTGCATTGCCATTACCTAACTTTCATCCTTAAGTGCTTCTTTAATATTCTTGGGCTCTATGTGGGACACAAAGGCAAAGGATGTACTAAGGTTTTGTGCTTGGGATCTAGTGAGTCTTTGGTTTAGGTCTCCTATAACTTGGGTTATTGGATAGTTCCTATTTTCCCTAACCTCATTTTGTTTACTAGTGATCTTATTATTTACTATAGGATTTTGGTCACTAGGTTTATCTAAGTCAAGTCTAGAGAGTTGTGTTTCAATGGCTTCTTCTTCTAGTTTGTCATCATCTACTAGAGGTTGAGTCTTAGGTGGTGGAGATTCATCAAATGTAACATTAAGGGATTCCTATACAACCATAGTGGATTTGTTTAGTACCCTATAGGCTTTGCTATTTAGAGAGTATCCTAAGAAGATACCCTCATAGGCTTTTGGGTCAAACTTGGTCAAATAGTCTTTGGTGTTAAGGATAAAACACTTACTTCCAAATACTCTAAGGTGACCTAAGGATGGTTTCCTACCTTTGATAATCTCATAGGGTATTTTACCTAGCATAGGTCTAATCAAAACTCTATTGAGTATGTATGTGGCAGTTGAGACCGCATCACACCAAAACTTTTGGGGTATGGATTGTTCATTAAGCATAGTCCTACTCATTTCTTGTAAAGTCCTATTTTTCCTCTCAACAACCCCATTTGATTGAGGAGTGCGAGGAGCCGAAAAGTTATGAGAAACTCTATGTTTATCACAAAATGCTCCAAATTGCGCTTCATTGTCAAATTCTCTACCATGGTCGGTACGAATTGAAATAATCGTACAACCAAATTGGTTTTGAATTTTCTTTCCAAGAATTTTAAACTTGTCAAAAGCTTCATTTTTTGTTTTCAAAAAGGATGTCCATGTATATCTTGAAAAATCATCTACAACGACTAGTGTGTAGAAGTTTCCTCCATAGCTTTGAATTGATGAAGGTCCAAAAAGATCCATATGCAAAAGCTCAAGACATCTCTTAGAGGATATGACATTTTTAGACTTATGAGATGAATGCACTTGCTTACCTATATTACATGCATCACAAAAATGATTATCAAGTTTTACAATAGGCATGTCTATAACAAGATCATTACTAGACAATTTATGCAATAATCTCATGTTAGCATGTCCTAGTCTTCTATGCCACAAAGTTGAGTTATCAACAATAGATGCAAGACATACTGATTGTTAGGATTGTCACCAAGTCTACATGTATAGAGTCCATTCCTCCTAACACCTTTTACTAGCACATGATCGATCATCTTTGCATATAACACTTTTATGCTTGGAAAATCTAACATTCAAATCTTTATCACACAATTAACCAACACTTATCAAGTTATAAGCTAGACCATTAACATGCTCAACATTTGTAAATTTAATATTGTCATGAAGGATGTTACCTCTACCAACCACCTTTCCTCTTAGGTTGCTTCCAAACACCACATGTCCTCCATCATACTTTTTGTATGATGTAAAGAGTTCTCTATTTCCGGTCATGTGTTTTGAGCAACCACTATCAAATATCCATTCATGAGACATAATCTCATTTTTGTTGCAAGCCTACACACATGGAATAATCATTCAAACTTTTGGTACCCAATGTTTCATGGGTCCAGTATGGTTAACATCAAAAACTCCTACTCTAATCCACCTTTGAGTAATCTTGAAACCTTTATGATACCATGTGTTCAAAGAGTTAGTAGGTTTGATGAAATGCTTTGGAATTTGAACCACATTTGACTTAGGTTTCTTGAATCCAAGTCCATGCCTTATGGTTGGAGTGTAAAATATTTTTACTTGTTCATCACTTGCAACTTTTGGTCTACAAGTGGAAGAACTAGAGCCAAGGGACAAGTTTTGAAAATTCGAAAATTTCCAGTGGGTCGACGGTCGACCCACGGCATCGACCGTGGTTCGACCGTGAGGCTCCTGGATTTTTTCCTTCCCTTTTTCTTTCACAAATTGGATTTGTGTCACATGGCTCTTAGGCATGTTGTTTGAAAAACTTGAGAAACCAAGCCCACCCTTATCATTTGATGATTTTTGAACTTTTAGCATTTCATCCAACTTATGTGTGCTCTCTTCAAATTTTGACAAGGTGGAGTTGTCAAAGTTTGTCTTTAGCTTGGTCTCCAAACTTGTCAAGCTTGGAGATGGATGAGGAACAAATTGACTTTGTAAATCTTTAATAGTCAAGTTTAACTTTTCAATCTCCCTTTTTAAACTTTTGTTTTCAATCTTTAGTTCCTCATTTTTTGCAAGAATTTTTTAGCTAAAGTCACACAATTGATCATATTGGTCATTATCACTATAATAACTTGAATCGGATTGTACCTCACTTGTCTCAAATGCCATGAGACATGTTTCCTCCTTGATGTCATCTTGATTTTCATCACCACTATCACTCCATGCTCCTCCTAGGAATGCTTTGTGGTTTTCTCTCTTCTTTGAAGCAACTTTTGGACAATCACCAATGAGGTGTGAAGAGTCAGCACACCCATAGCATTCTCTTGATGGTTTCTTGTCTTTCTTTGCATCAATGATTTGCTTGTACTTCTTTGGGTCAAAGGGAGCCTTTACATGCTTACCCTTTCTCTTGAAAATTTTCTTGAAATTTCTCACTATCATAGCATATTCTTCTTCATCATCACTGTTGCCATCATCTTCCTCATCACTTGAGGATTCTTTAACATGTTTCGCTTTGAGAGCAATAGATTTTTACTTCTCCTTCTTTAATTTGGCTATTTCATCATCTTTTTGCATGATAACCTCATACACCTTGAGGTTTCCAATAAGCTCATCCATTTGGAGTAGATTTAAGTCCTTTGACTCCTCAATAGCAGTCACCTTAGCTCTCCATTTTGGTGAAAGAGCCCTAAGAAACTTTCTCACAATTTTCTTGTTAGAATAACTAGTCCCAAGTGACTTGAGACTAGTGACAATAGTATTAAACTTAGAGAAAGCTTCATCAATGCTCATTTCATCAATAATATTAAATTGCTCATATTGTTGTACAAGCAACTCAACCTTGTTATCTAGGACTTGAGCATTTCCTTGATGGGTGGTGACAAGAGATTTCCAAATTTCATTTGCACTATCTAGCATAAAAACTCTTTCATACTCTTTTCTAGGTAGTGCATTGTATAAAAAGAGTTTTGCTTAAAAAATTTTGGAAATCATCTTCTTGTCATTTTGATCCCATTTGTCCTTAGGAGTTGGTACATATGCATCAATTTTAGAATCAAAAGTTTTTGGCACTCTATGATTTCCCAAAGATCAACATCTTTGGCTTTAACATATGTCATAAACCTTTGTTTCCAAAAGCAAAAACCTTCTTCTTCAAGAAGTGGAGGTCTAACCATAGAATTCCCCTCTACAAAGTTTTGTCCCATTTTCAACTCAAAGAATTTTTGAAAAAAGTTTTAGAACACTTCAAAGCAAGTTTTCAAAAATTATCAAGAGCAACTTGCTCTGATACCAATTGATGGAACCTAGAGGGGGGTGAATAGGTTATATGTCCAATTTTTGAAGTTTTTACAAGTTCTTGCAAGATAATAAAAGATATAGAGTTAGAGAGATATCACCAATCACAAGTTGAACACAATGATTTATAGTGGTTCATGCAAGTGTTAACAAACTTGCACTATATCCACTCCTTGGCCTCACCCACCAAGAGTTTGATCCACTAGCTTCTCTCTTTGAAGGTAGAGATAAACCTTTTACACTTCTCTTTTTATACTTGCAAGAATTAATCTTCAAACTTGCAAATAAGGTAAAGATAACCTTTCTTCACTCTAATTCTCAAGGCTAGAGTTGATCCTCACTTCACTCTAATTTTGTAGGATAGAGTTGATCCTTACACTATTACAAATAATATGAAAGTATGGAGTAGTGTTTAAGCTTTGATGGATTTGACTCTTGCTTGAATCTTGAACTTGAAAGATGAAATAATATTCAAAGATATGAGCTCAAGTATTAGAGAGTATTCTGAATGTTTTATGTTTGCAAGAGGTGAGTAATGAATGAGGTTTGAGTTGGTTTAAATAAGGAAAAAGGTCCAAGTCTCAAAACTGTCCAGACTTCCTACGGTCGACCATGGCATCGACCGTCAGTCATCTGGCATTTCTTGTTCTTTGCAATATAGACGTTGGGCTTTATTTAAAACCACACTCAACTCATTTTTACCATAAAAATCAACTGAAAAGTAGATGTTCAAAAGGTTGGTTGATCCCATACTTCTAATGTTTGAATTTAAACACAAAAATGGAAGTTTGGAAACCAATACACAAAGCATGTTGGAATTTTACCCCTTTGGGAGATTCCTTTGCTAATTATGGTGGTGTACTGTTTCAAAGTAGGATTGTGTTTGTTATTTACTTAAAATGGGAAGTCTTAGATTTAATCACCCAACACAAATGAGTTTTATAAAAATCTTTGTCATTTTTATAAAAGTTTTTATAAAAATAATTTTATAAAAACTTAAACTACTTTAATTATTTTATTTGTAAGCTCATATCATTTGAATTTATTCTTGTAGGAATCTTCGTCGAATGCTTCATCTTGAACGTTGATGGCGCTTTATCTTGGACGATTTGGATTTTGACGATTTATACGATTTAATTTGTAACAAATAAATTTAAATATTTATTTGCTTGATTATATATATAGATGTATATGTACACTTATGTTAATGTTAATGTATACAATTATATAAACATATTGTAAATCTTTGAATTAACAAAAGAGGATATAAATTATATTCCTATTTTCCCAACATAAGTGTTAAACAATTTGTAGGAATGATTAAAATCAAGTTTGAGTCGATTTGTAGGTTAAAAATGCGAGAAACAACGTCTGTCGGAAAACAGAGCTGAAGCACACTGTAAAAATGATCCATGTGATCGCATTGGTTTGCCATGCGGTCGCATGCATGTCTGTTGTGCTTTGCGATCGCATGCATGGGTCATGCGATCGTAAGGGGGTCGTTGTCATGGTTTACCGTCTAAGGACGAAGGAAACATAACTTGCGATCGTAGGTACATAACTTGCGATCGTAAGCATCCAAAGAACCACCCTTGCGATCGTATGGGTAGCCCTTGAGGTCGTACGCTTGGGTTGTCAGGGAGAGGGCCCTTGCGGTCGCATGGGGATCCCTTCCGATCGCATGGGGATGCCTTGCGATCGCATGTTGTACTATTATGCTGACAGCTTTGTAGTCTTGTGTTTTAAGCCTCGTTGTTTGTCGTTGATTGGTGTCTAAGCCTGAACCTAATGTGTTAGGTGATTCGGAGGATTCCTGGGATTCCCAACACTATATCTGCCTCCTGTAATCTCGAGGTGAGTACCGGTTTCCCATGAGTCTCAATAGGTAAGTTATCTGTTGTACATGTTGACACGTGATTGGTGTATTGATACGTGAAACGTGAGGTATGCTATGATAGAATTATACTCGTATGCTTGTTTACCAGTATGAAATATAATTACTGTGATTATATGCATGCATGAACTAGATCCTAATTGGATCAGCTATTTGTTTATGAGATCTGGTCCGGACACTGAACAGGTGAACAATTGAGGTCAGTCAGGTGGACTGATGATGATCTGGCTGGGTTCCCAGGGTCCTTAGGGACTATGAATTGGGGAACTAACGGTACTCAGGAGTATACACCTGGGTGGGGCTCTGCAGGCCGCCGTTCCTCTATGGAATTGGGTTCTTTGCTTAGGCTGGAACCAGTATGATAGAGTGTATCACGTGGACTGCTCTTCGCTTCCCCACTTGTGCAATTGGTTGCGGCTGATTCCCCGGCTTGGGTTGTTGAGCGGGGCAATATGATAGGATAGCCCTGTGTGCTGTTCCTAGACGTGATAGCCTGCTTATTGTTGCTTATGTGTAATTGGTGCTCACTAGCTAGTTGTAGCTAACGGTGCAAGATTTCCCTTTTTCGCAGGTTGATGCTAGAGGCCTGGTGAGGCGGGTTCCGTTGGTAGTTTTTGTTGTAAATATCTTTTGGGGAACACGTTGTTATAGATATGGATCCGATGGTTGGTTTTAGTAGGTAACGCTTATAGATTACGAACTTGGCTTATTCTTTTGATGTAATTAGACAGCCGAGTCAATTAACGTTGCTTTTGTAAATGGCGTTTATTTCCGCTGCAAGCTTTTGATAATAGTTGTTAAAAAGTTTAAATTAACTCTAATTTTAAGCTCGTTAGAAGTGGCGTTACATTTCTCATGGATCATCATTTTCTCAGATAATCTCGCTTCCGGAGTTAATAATGGCAACCAACGGATTTTTGGATGAAAATTGCATAGGAAGCGGGAAACTTTGGAAAGTCTATCTTGGTAAGATTTTAGAACATAGTTACAATAGAGATGTTGCCGTGAAGTGTTTGAAGAAGGAGATAGAATTCAATACCGCCCTATTCCAGAAGGAGATTGATTTATTGTCAGCTTACCGTCATGCTAATATCATTTCTCTAGTTGGATATTGCGATGAAGTGGATGAGAAGATACTAGTTTACGAGTTTATGTCTAATGGTTCACTTTATTATTATCTTTATGATATATGCGTTTTTATACATGTTTTACATGTTAGAATACCCCGTGCTTAGCCCAAATACAAGGTGAATACTTCTAAAATGGATCTAATATGTTTAACATTCACCATGCAGGTTACAAGGAGCTTTAAGCAAGATAAATGGGCAAAACAAGGAAAGAATTGAAGAAAATAGAAGAATAGTGAAAAAATGATCACTACGGCCGTAGGGATTATATCCTACGGCCGTAGGAAGCCATCTTCTAGAATCCATCATTGCCTGCCAGATCTTGCGTGTCCCGGACAAATGGTTTAACGTTGCGTGTGTAGAAAATCCAGTCATGATTTCCTACGGCCGTAGTAGCTTATTCCTACGGCCGTAGGAGGCCCACTTACAGCAGATTAAATTCAGAATTCTGCCATTTTGCAAAGGGTTACCATTTTCACCTCCACTCCGGAAAAACACTTCCATAGACCCTCTCTAAATATCCTAACACTCCAGGGGACTTCTCTTGGTGATTCTAAGGAGGAGAGCTTGGATCTTGAAGGCTTGGAACAACATTTGGAGCTTGGATTCATAAGTTATATCATTGCTAGCTTGGGTATACTCTTTCCATTTATTATATCAATCATGTACCCATGTGTTCCAGATGTTGTAAGGTTACTATTATTGTATATGGATAACTAAACTCATTTCACTTGGGCCAAGATGATTCTTGGCTAAGTTATGGCAATATATTTGACTTTTATGATGACTTGATTCATATATGCATGTTTAATCTTGAATACAAATGTGTTTTATCAACTTAGTATGTTTAATCTAACCATGTTCATGTGTGATAATGTGTATATGATAACTCATTCATGTTTTAACATATGAATATTCAAGAATGATGGTTGATTTTATTAATTCCATGTTGAGTTTGTTATTAGAAATGATACATCTTGCATGGTTGTCATTAGATGTCATTTTTGGAATATGATTTGAATCATTTCAGGTTCATCCATTATTGGTTATGTTAATCATATGTTGGTTTTATGCATGCCTTATGATTATAGATGAAAATCTTGTTATTTGGTGTATTTATGGGTTAAACATGCCACTAATGATTAAAGAATTCACAAAGATGTTTGTTGGTATGTTTAGATGGTGAAATGAACTCACATGTATGCCTTTTTTATGCTTGTCTTAGTGTTCAATGTGCATATCACATGATTCATGTTTTAAGAAGTGTTGGCTATACTAGAAATGGTAGGTTTAACATGTTCATATCTTTAGAAATCATGTGACTAAACATTAAGAATCCCTTAATTGTGAGGTTTGAGTTTAGATGAGTTTATGACCCCATTGTACCAGTTTACATGTGTTTATGATCTGAGATTAAAGTCTAGATTGTAATTTGTTGTTGAATGCCTTTATGTTAGATTTGAATGTTCTGTCGGATGGGTCCCTACGGCCGTAGGAAGAAATCCCTACAGCCGTAGGACTGTCCAGGCTGCTACGACCGTAGTAGATACTTACTACGGCCGTAGGAGCCATTTTCACCACCAGTGTGCTGTTTTTGCTTGTTTTAACTAATTTAACTTCTTTGACACCTTTTTGGGTTCTGAGGACTACTGGACAAATCATTTGAAAAGATGTTTGTCTTTGTAGCCTGATTTGGACGCGATCCGGTGGATCTGTAGTTGAATTCTGATATGCCGTTACTTGCTTAATTAAGTTTAAGTGTTGAATCTGAGTCTTGATAACTCGAGTGAAGATTTGTGCATGATAATATGGTTTTGTCAAGTATTAGAACAGCATGCTATGCGCTTAATCTATTCAAGTCTTCATATTATGTTTTGTATTGTGTCATTGCCATGACTAGTCTCGATGATTCGAAAGCCTGAGTGAATCTGTTATCCTGTCTGTTTGCCTTCAGTGTTAATCTATTTTAGTTGCTGTATTTCCTGATTAATTTAGTTCATTCTGTCACTTGCTTAATTTAATCCTGCTGATCAAACAACAATGAGACTTAAGTATTGGTAGCTTCCTGTCCTGGTGGAACGACATCCGGTCTTACCGAGTCTATACTACTATTGACCAGGTTATACTTTCCTGAGTCGTGTGTAGTATCTGCTTAGTAACATCGTTTTTATAAATTTAAAACGAGGTTGTGTCCCAAGATTTTATAACCAGAAAAACAAGCAGTCTTGCGTTACACCAAGTTTTTGGCACCGCTGCCGGGGACAGGAAATTCTAAGAAATAGTTTAATTGTTGATTTGATCTTGTTACTTGTTACTTAAGTTAGGTGTGCCTGATTAGGTAGTCACTTGATTTTTTTCTACTTCTTTCTCGCACCCTCTGTCAGTTTGTTCTATTCTGAACAAATTGAGCCTTTTCAAGAACCGGAGCGTGAGTTTCGACGACGCCGACGCCTTCAACGCCAACGTCAAAGAGAACGTTTACTAAACATGGCGGAAGAACAACCACCACCACCTAGGACACTTAACGATTATGTTCGTCCAGATATTAACAATATCCAGAACACCATCATTCGACCTAGGGTGGCAGCGAACAATTTTGAAATCAAACCAAATGTCATTCAAATGGTTCAAAATTCTGTTCAATTTCATGGATTACTCGACGAGGATGCTAATGCTCACATCCGCAGTTTTCTCGAAATCTGCGATACGTTTAAAATCAATGGTGTTACTGATGACGCCATTCGTTTGCGTTTATTCCCGTTTTCTCTCAAAGACAAAGCCAAGCTGTGGCTTAATTCTCTCCAGGTAAATTCCATCACTACATGGAATGATCTTGTTGCCAAATTCTTAGCTAAATACTACCCGCCGGCCAAAACGGCCAAACTGCGTAATGATATCTCATCGTTTCAGCAGACTGATGGGGAAGGTCTTTATGATGCCTGGGAGAGATACAAGGATCTCATGAGGAGATGTCCTTCACACGGATATGAACTATGGAATCAAATTTTCATATTTTATAATGGCTTATCCGTTGTAACTCGGCAGATGATAGATGCTGCCGCAGGAGGTGCATTGGGTAGCAAGAACCCACAAGCGTGCTATGATCTTATCGAAGATATGGCAACCAACAGCTACCAATGGAACCCCTCCACGAGACTGAAACCGCCAAAGAACGGTGGAGTGTTCAATGTAGACGCTTTATCTGATCTTTCTTCTCAGGTAGAGAAGTTGACAAAGAAAATGGATCAGATGTGTGCTCCTAAACCGGCTACTTGTAATTTCTGCTCAGGGCCACATCCTAGTGATCAATGCCAGGAGGAAACTCCTGCTCACGAGGAGGTCGATTTCATTACTAATTAGCCGAGGTCTCAGTATAATCCCAATGCAACCAACTATAATCAGGCATGAAGGGATCACCCTAACTTCAGTTATCATAACCAAACCACTAAACCCCCTCCAGGGATTTCATACCCACAGAGACCACGTCAGCCTCAGCAATACGATCATCAGCCTCAGCAGTTTAATCGACAACCGCAACCATATGAGCAGCCACGTCAGTATAACACTCAACCACCGCCTCCAAATCAATCTTCATCATCATCTTCAGTATCTTCCAATCTAGAGGATCTTGTGAAGCAATATCTAACACGATCTGAGCAACGATTCGACCAAACCGATGTTAGACTCAATCAGGTGGAAGCCACTTTAAGAAATCACCAGGCCTCGCTCCAAAATCTTGAAAATCAAGTAGGCCAGATTTCCAAACTCTTATCTGAAAGACCACAGGGTGGTCTCCCGAGCAACACGGATCCTAATCCGAGAGCAGTTCTTAGGCATCATCCCGCCGCACCTTAGCGGGGTGAGTTGGGTCTTTTACCGGCAGACCTTAAAGAACTGGATATGCTTTCCTCTGCTTCTCTTTCCCTCCTTTCTTGCCTTTTTCTGCGTTCTTCACTGCCCTCTGATATTATGCGCGATATTGTCATGAGACATGAGAAACACGTGAGGAGAGACCAAAACTATGCCAAATTTCATCGAGGCACTTCCATCTATGCGGCAAAAAGGTGTGCCAAATATGTAGGGAAATGTTGGAAATGTGGTGCTTTGTTGCATAAGGGCGCTTGTAGGAATTTGCCGACGATATCTCAGTCAGAGTGCGCCAGTGCTCTTCGAGAAGACCCCGTTAAGCTAAAAGCCGAGGGGGTCTTACGTCCTAAAAGTAATGCTGGTGCAATGATTGATGAGTTGGTGAGTCTCCGACTAAGCAAACTCGAGCCTAAGCCCCATTAGAATCCCTAGGTCATGCCTATGTTCGTGCCGTATAGCTCCTCGTGTTCTATCATTTCAATTCTCATTCAGTCTGGAGAGACAGGAAAACACTCCGCATTTCAACGCGTTAAAGTGTTCGCTTACACACCGTACTAATAGTGTGTTACTTGTACATATTGTCTATTTGTCGGATGCCCACTTTCCGGGTTTCCTTTTCCGTTTCCGTTAATAATTCAGCTAATCTAGTTGTGTGCTTTCAATTCTGTACTACTAGCACGTTCCCCGTACATTCTCCAGAGGCCTATAGAGAGTAGCGTGTTCCAAAAAGTTGTTTAAACTGAAAATCTGATGCAAAATGGGTTTTTGTCAAAATTCATCCACTACTGCCGTAGTGCAACACTACTACGGTCGTAGGATCGTTCTGAGCCTTCTGTGGCCGTAGTGATTTATTCATACGGCCGTAGGAACTTCTCTTTATAAGCCCTAGCATCTGTTTCATTCGCACGCTTTCTCTCTCTCTCCTACGCTCTCTCTCTCAAAAACGCACTCGACGACCACCGAAGCTTCTCCGTCCATATCTCACTCATTTCCCGGCCATTTTTCGAAAACAAGGTATTAAAATGCTCCCCTCACTCTTGCGTTCAATATGTAGTACATTGATTTTATTATAGTTGCCCATATGTCGATCGATAGAACAAAACCCTAGCCGCCCGTTTTCTGATGTTCGTAACGTTCCTACGGCCGTAGTAGTTATACCCTACGGCGGTAGTACTTCTAATTAGGGTTTTGCTATAAACTGCTTGCTACGGCCGTAGTACAGTTATGCTACGGCCGTACCATGTATCTTTTAGGGTTTTGTTTGGTTTGCTTGCTACGACCGTAGTAATATCATGGTACGGCCGTAGGACCCCATTTTCAACCATTTTCCAAATTTGTTCATCCTTTGGACAATTTCAATACTCGGGGACCCACAGCATACCAAAGCAAACATGTATCGATCGATAGGATGTCTAGCCATCGTGCGCACGTCTTACTTTGATTTTTGTTCATTTCAGCTATGCCTCCTCGACGTGTGCGCAGACTTGTAACACCCCGATTTTGAAAACCAGATTTTTCATTTTAATAATAATAAATCAAGAATCCATACTGCGTGGATCCGTCTGCAAACTTTAATTATATCAAACCTGTTTTTCAAAACATAATAATTACAGCGAAAGCTATAAAAGTGGCGATAATACAATCAAAAGAAGCCACGGTATACAAAAGATTTGTTGGTGTTACGGAATTTGTTCACCGACCACTTATACATGTTTATACAACATAAACAGTAACTAAAAGTAATATAGATAAGTGTTCCTCCAAAAGATTAGTAACTACAAGCAGGTACCCAAGCTCACATATCTAAGTGCCACCTGCAGTCATGGGGAGAGTATCTGTTAGCTAATTAAAGCTAGTGACATAAGATAGCATATTCAGTAATATAAACATATCACATATCAACAATATATCAAACAGTGCTATCCTAGCATCTCGCGATGAGCTGGCACAGCCAGAAGGAAGCATAATCTTGCAGGGTAGCTAGCCCGGCTCAACACTCCTAACTGGGGAAACCAGACACATCAACCGCGCGGGTGGGTGAGCGGGTAGCGGTCCACCGTTGCGTTTCAGGCCACAGCCTTCATGGAGTACAACAATAAGTCATCCCCATATGACTCGGGGAACGTTGGGTTTGCAACCCCAGGTAGTTGACGCTATCATCGATCCGCAGGTCTCAAAACGCCCCAGCGCACTGGCCCCGTTCGTGGACTATAACCAGCCCCCATATCTCGGATCCGATCACAAATACAAATCTGACCCATACGGGCCTCATAGCGCGCATATCATATACATATAATATCCATGGTTCAATTCATACATGCTTCTTGCATAATCATAATCATATCTCAAATCCTGATTCAATTGTTACATGTGTCATGCATAAACATAGCATACATAAAGGTTAATTACATTTCACAGAATTACTAATACATAACACATATAGATAACATGTAACACGGTTATATTAATTCTTATGTTATCCTATACTCACCTGAGAGGCTAGAGTAAGCAATAATCGTGATCGTCTCGTTCGCCGGAGTCGTACGGTTCACCTAAAAGATAATACTCATATTCAGTCACTTCACACAAGTACAAAAACTACTATAAATCCCCTAATGATGCCCTTAAACTATATAGAACCCTAAACTAGTGCCCCGCATAACAAAACATCCAAAAACAGCACAACACAGCATACTGCACAAAATAGACCCCTACGGCCGTAAAGGATTTGTTCCACGGCCGTAGAACACTTCACAACCCATCTCTACGGCCGTAGGCCCTAAACCCTACGCCCGTAGAGCTTATTCCTTCCTCTATAGACTGTAAACCTCACAAAACATATCCTACGGCCGCAGAGACCCCGCCATACGGCCGTAGAAATTCAAAAGGCCTCCTACGGCCGTAGGACTCATCCCCTACGCCCGTAGGAAAGTCACAAACAGCAGACTTCGTCCCTGTTCGTGCACAGACCTGCAAACCCGCGTTTTGACACCCAAATCGACTAAAACTCAACCTCAATCGTTTATATACTTTATATAACATCTATAAAGGTTGGCTAACACCTTTTGTACATAAAACCCACATCAAAACACCATTTAATCCTTCCATTTGAGGTTTAATAATTACAAACTCAAAACTAGATTTGGAGCTCAAGAACACTTACAAATCTGATAATACACAGCAGATCGGAGCTTGATTTGTTGTTGAAATCACTTGACAATCCTTTCCCCTTCTTGATTTCTCTTCAAAATCCAAAGAACCGAGTGTGTGTATGCGTACGTATGTGTGTGTTTTGGGAAAAGCAAATAAGTCTTATAAAGACTTAGACCAACTCAAGATCTAATACCCCACATGGGTAATTTGTTCTCCTGTTCAACTTAAAACATAACTTAATGTTACCCATTTCAACTAACGGGGACATCTACGGAATCATTACATGGAACCGTTTAACATTTTATTATTTTTACTTATTAACTCCAACTTTCCATATAACCACTCATGTATCCACTTTAACTAACAAAATATTTATTTAATCACTACTACTCATAATTAAAGTCATGGTACAACCCTTTGAGCATGAAGTACAACTAAGTACTACTAGGCCCATTTTCAGGATGTTACAAATCTACCCTCCTTAAAGAGGATTCCGTCCTCGGAATCCTGTCTTACTTACACTCACAATTATAAGTCACCAACAGACTTCTTTTAACGAACAATGCCTTCAGCTAAACTTATCATCAATTAGCGGTTCACAAACATCAACTCCTCAAATCTAGTCAATTTGAACCCGCAGGTTTTATCAAATTAATCTCTTAACTCTAAACTATCGGACTAATCTGCTCTCAACAGTGCAATGGTGCACAATGAAAGAGGATTAGACCTCTTATACTCTTATTACAACTACAGTTCAATTTATTGTTACATCGAATATTTTCCATATAGAAACGTATTTATAATTCCACTTATTACTATAATCACACGTTTAGTTATAAACTATCATCCTCATTCTACAATAAACCAACATGAGAATCCTCCATTCCATAATCTACTTACTTCCACTAACTACAATGTTAACACTACACAAAAATGCTCTCCTTAATTATTTTCTCATTACTTCTGCCTTTCAAACTCTCGTCTCACAACGAAATTAGTTGTGCTTCCTTTATCAATACATATCCGCATCGTTCCGCCTTCCGCGTCATTCCACATTTTCTGTAAACATGTGAGGATATCAGACATTAATGTCTTCTCCAATCTTTCATATCCAATCGGGCCAGAGATTGCGATTGCACTTTACTATGACCAACTAGTTATTCTTCTTTCTTAACCGTTTGACCTATACGTAAAAGATCCTAATAGGGTTCCATATTAAAATTTTAGCATACAATGCTCACGTAAAAGAATATCAAGAACCATACGAAGGTGAATCTCGTGTTCTGCCTCGAACTTAGAATATATAAGAATATTATCGAGGAATACTATCACAAGGTTACCAAGAAAAGAACGGCAGACTCGATTCATCAAGTCTATAAATACAGCCGGAGCATTTGTCAAATCAAAAGGCATCACCAGTAATTCATAATGCCCGAATCTGTTTCGAAAAGCTGTGATTGGAATATCCTCGTCACATACTCAAACTTGGTGATAACCAGATCGAAGGACGATCTTAGAAAAACAAGTAGCACCCTGTAGCTGATCGAACAAATCATCTATGCGAGGAAGAGGGTACTTATTCTTTATTGTTCTTTTATTTAACTCCCTGTAATCTATGCACATACGCATCGTCCCGTCTTTCTTTTTAACAAATAAGACTGGAGCTCCCCAAGGCGAAGAGCTGGGACGAATAAAGCCTTTATCAAGGAGTTCTTGAATTTGAGTCATCATCTCGCGAATTTCAGATGGAGCGAGACGATAAGGAGCTATTGCCACAGGTGTAGCACCTGGAACAAGATTAACTTGATATTCTACATCACGTATCGGTGGTAATCCGGGTAATTCATCAGAAAGACATCAGGGTATTCCGACAACACCCTTATGTCACTAACAACTTTCTTTTTTCATCTTTGTATCAATCACACGAGCCAAATATAATTCACACCCTTTGGCTATTGATTTGTGAGCTTTAATTGCTGAGATCAAAAGAATTTCAGATTTCCTCCATTCACAACAAGCCATGGCATATGACCCGTTTGGAAGAGGAATCTTAATTAACTTTTTAGAATATAGGGTTTCAGCATTTTGACTTACCAGCCAATCCATTCCAACAACTGTATTAAAACCAGAGATAAGTACAAGCAACGGAGATATCGAAAACAATGACCGTCAATATTAATTGAGGCTCGAGGAACTGATGAAGTAACCGGTCATTAAGTTGCCATCAGCAACTTCCACTTCAATAGGATTCTTCATATAAAAATTTGACAATTGATTTCTTTCACAAAAAAAAAAAATCGGAGAAACGAAGGAGTAAGTAGTACCAGAATCAAATAAAATACATGCAAGCATTGAATTAATTAAGAATTGCCTGTGATAACATCACCTGCTGTCTTGGCCTAGTCGACCGTCATCTGAAAAGCCATACCAGTCGCACGAGGTGTACTCTCCTTCTTTTGACCTAAAGATGATCCTCCTGCTCCTCCCGATCCCTGACCCTGCCCAAACCTACACTCTGACAAACGATGTCCGGGCTTGAAACATTTGTAACACACATTACCTTTGAAACGACATGTTTCAGCATTATGTCCCTTCCGTCCACACTGGGGACACCTTGCTATTTCCTTGGTACAATTGTCAGTATGCCTGGAACGGCATTGCGAACACCATGGAGCAGTTGATTGATTATACTCTTGACCTCCCTGTTGTTGCCAAAATCCACCTACCAAATCTTCTGACTCAGAAGATTGCTCAAATTTTCTTTTGGAACTTGCACCAGTGGATTCTTTCTTCTCTACATTGTCACTTTCATACTGTCGGGCCATTTCAATTGCAACATCTAAAGTTGGAGCACTCCGGACTAAAGCTCGGTAGTCTGGTGGTAAGGTTTTCATAAACCGTGAAATCTTTGCCTTTTCATCAGACAATAAGTGTTTATTACCCTTTTCCAAACTCATATACTTCTCTTCTAGTGTATCCAGTACCTGATCAGAATAATACTTGTTGCGAAGAATCCTTAGAAAGTCCGTCCAAGTGAAGGCAACTGTCACCTCTGGAGGCGTAGATGAAATCACTGTGTTGTACCAGGCAATTGCATTGCCCCTCAGTTGCTTCCGAGCAAAGCCTACCTTGTTAGACTCCTTACAATTGATGCTTTCAAAAGCTAGCTCCATCTCACGGATCCATTTTTCAGTTACACTAGGATCCCTGCTACCGTCATAGGTAGGAAGTTGGCAAGATAAGATAATTCTAAGATCAGGCGATTGCTCAGATTCTACAACCGAATGCACGAGCATCCGTTTTTCGAACGCCTTTATACGAGCCTCTAACTGTCGGATATAAACCTCTCTATCCTCGTGCTCATCCATACTATTCTATTAAGTGTGCTGGCCAAACAAAACTTATATAGTATTATTATCACATTTTACTAACATAACAAGCAATTAAACATTAGCATTTCAAGAATACAGCACTCTTTCACTCACCCCATGACCTCCCGAGGAACACTAAACAATGGTCGGGCCTGGGTTTGAGACTGAATACTCTTTCAAGTACCCAATTCACTCAAACCTAGGCTCTGATACCAACTTGTAACACCCCGATTTTGAAAACCAGATTTTTCATTTTAATAATAATAAATCAAGAATCCATACTGCGTGGATCCGTCTGCAAACTTTAATTATATCAAACCTGTTTTTCAAAACATAATAATTACAGCGAAAGCTATAAAAGTGGCGATAATACAATCAAAAGAAGCCACGGTATACAAAAGATTTGTTGGTGTTACGGAATTTGTTCACCGACCACTTATACATGTTTATACAACATAAACAGTAACTAAAAGTAATATAGATAAGTGTTCCTCCAAAAGATTAGTAACTACAAGCAGGTACCCAAGCTCACATATCTAAGTGCCACCTGCAGTCATGGGGAGAGTATCTGTTAGCTAATTAAAGCTAGTGAGCATAAGATAGCATATTCAGTAATATAAACATATCACATATCAACAATATATCAAACAGTGCTATCCTAGCATCTCGCGATGAGCTGGCACAGCCAGAAGGAAGCATAATCTTGCAGGGTAGCTAGCCCGGCTCAACACTCCTAACTGGGGAAACCAGACACATCAACCGCGCGGGTGGGTGAGCGGGTAGCGGTCCACCGTTGCGTTTCAGGCCACAGCCTTCATGGAGTACAACAATAAGTCATCCCCATATGACTCGGGGAACGTTGGGTTTGCAACCCCAGGTAGTTGACGCTATCATCGATCCGCAGGTCTCAAAACGCCCCAGCGCACTGGCCCCGTTCGTGGACTATAACCAGCCCCCATATCTCGGATCCGATCACAAATACAAATCTGACCCATACGGGCCTCATAGCGCGCATATCATATACATATAATATCCATGGTTCAATTCATACATGCTTCTTGCATAATCATAATCATATCTCAAATCCTGATTCAATTGTTACATGTGTCATGCATAAACATAGCATACATAAAGGTTAATTACATTTCACGGAATTACTAATACATAACACATATAGATAACATGTAACACGGTTATATTAATTCTTATGTTATCCTATACTCACCTGAGAGGCTAGAGTAAGCAATAATCGTGATCGTCTCGTTCGCCGGAGTCGTACGGTTCACCTAAAAGATAATACTCATATTCAGTCACTTCACACAAGTACAAAAACTACTATAAATCCCCTAATGATGCCCTTAAACTATATAGAACCCTAAACTAGTGCCCCGCATAACAAAACATCCAAAAACAGCACAACACAGCATACTGCACAAAATAGACCCCTACGGCCGTAAAGGATTTGTTCCACGGCCGTAGAACACTTCACAACCCATCTCTACGGCCGTAGGCCCTAAACCCTACGCCCGTAGAGCTTATTCCTTCCTCTATAGACTGTAAACCTCACAAAACATATCCTACGGCCGCAGAGACCCCGCCATACGGCCGTAGAAATTCAAAAGGCCTCCTACGGCCGTAGGACTCATCCCCTACGCCCGTAGGAAAGTCACAAACAGCAGACTTCGTCCCTGTTCGTGCACAGACCTGCAAACCCGCGTTTTGACACCCAAATCGACTAAAACTCAACCTCAATCGTTTATATACTTTATATAACATCTATAAAGGTTGGCTAACACCTTTTGTACATAAAACCCACATCAAAACACCATTTAATCCTTCCATTTGAGGTTTAATAATTACAAACTCAAAACTAGATTTGGAGCTCAAGAACACTTACAAATCTGATAATACACAGCAGATCGGAGCTTGATTTGTTGTTGAAATCACTTGACAATCCTTTCCCCTTCTTGATTTCTCTTCAAAATCCAAAGAACCGAGTGTGTGTATGCGTACGTATGTGTGTGTTTTGGGAAAAGCAAATAAGTCTTATAAAGACTTAGACCAACTCAAGATCTAATACCCCACACGGGTAATTTGTTCTCCTGTTCAACTTAAAACATAACTTAATGTTACCCATTTCAACTAACGGGGACATCTACGGAATCATTACATGGAACCGTTTAACATTTTATTATTTTTACTTATTAACTCCAACTTTCCATATAACCACTCATGTATCCACTTTAACTAACAAAATATTTATTTAATCACTACTACTCATAATTAAAGTCATGGTACAACCCTTTGAGCATGAAGTACAACTAAGTACTACTAGGCCCATTTTCAGGATGTTACAAGACAGGCTTCACCAGAGCCGCGGATAGACCCTCGCCAGTTCCCACGTTTAGTCGACCCTGACAGAGTTCCGGTCGAGCGGCCAGCTGATGCCGCGCTTCCTCCTTTTCTCCGCTTCGACCGTGAGGAGGATCGTACTGACAGAGATATCCTGATGGGGCGCGCTGATAGTCACGGATATGAGCCCATCAGATATCTAGTTTGGGATGATTTGGCCACTCTTCATATCAGGGGCCGTGCTCAGACCACATGTGGCCCTCATTGGCAGAGGCTTTTCAGTCTTCAGGGGGCGGTCTACCATGAGCTTGCATTGGAGTTTTTCTCCACCATTCACTTGGTTACCCCGCTGCTGGATTATGAGCGGGAGGACGCCCTGACATTCCGCCTACTAGGGGCGGAGAGGCGGCTTTCATTGCGGCAGTTTGCCGTTTATATGGGTTTATTTACGCACGAGGAGTTGGACACTCCGTCGTTTACCGAGGGCATCACTGATTGGCCCGAGGGTGTGAGCGGGATTTCTTTTTGGGAAGAGGTTGGCACTGGCGCCTACAACACCGCCATCGTGCCGAAGAGCACGAAGCTCCGGGATCCTCTGCACCGCATTCTACATCGGGCGATCGTCCACAGCATGACCGCCCGCAGCGCGTCCTCTGGTTCTGTCACTTTCACTGACTTGTTTTATCTATATACGATGGTTCACCAGAGGCCCTGCCAGCTCGCTCTATGCCTGGCCCGTTTTCTATTTCAGGTACGTACCACCCGTGTTTCGCAGGCTATCTATGGAGGGGGTACGTTACTATTTTAGCAGAGGCTATGGGCCTCCTGACTGCCGAGATTACTGATGATCTCGTTCGCTCCGAGATTACTGATGGATCCGATGGTTGGTTTTAGTAGGTAACGCTTATAGATTACGAACTTGGCTTATTCTTTTGATGTAATTAGACAGCCGAGTCAATTAACGTTGCTTTTGTAAATGGCGTTTATTTCCGCTGCAAGCTTTTGATAATAGTTGTTAAAAAGTTTAAATTCACTCTAATTTTAAGCTCGTTAGAAGTGGCGTTACATTTCTCATGGATCATCATTTTCTCAGATAATCTCGCTTCCGGAGTTAATAATGGCAACCAACGGATTTTTGGATGAAAATTGCATAGGAAGCGGGAAACTTTGGAAAGTCTATCTTGGTAAGATTTTAGAACATAGTTACAATAGAGATGTTGCCGTGAAGTGTTTGAAGAAGGAGATAGAATTCAATACCGCCCTATTCCAGAAGGAGATTGATTTATTGTCAGCTTACCGTCATGCTAATATCATTTCTCTAGTTGGATATTGCGATGAAGTGGATGAGAAGATACTAGTTTACGAGTTTATGCCTAATGGTTCACTTTATTATTATCTTTATGATATATGCGTTTTTATACATGTTTTACATGTTAGAATACCCCGTGCTTAGCCCAAATACAAGGTGAATACTTCTAAAATGGATCTAATATGTTTAACATTCACCATGCAAGTTACAAGGAGCTTTAAGCAAGATAAATGGGCAAAACAAGGAAAGAATTGAAGAAAATAGAAGAATAGTGAAAAAATGATCACTACGGCCGTAGGGATTATATCCTACGGCCGTAGGAAGCCATCTTCTAGAATCCATCATTGCCTGCCAGATCTTGCGTGTCCCGGACAAATGGTTTAACGTTGCGTGTGTAGAAAATCCAGTCATGATTTCCTACAGCCGTAGTAGCTTATTCCTACGGCCGTAGGAGGCCCACTTACAGCAGATTAAATTCAGAATTCTGCCATTTTGCAAAGGGTTACCATTTTCACCTCCACTCCGGAAAAATACTTCCATAGACCCTCTCTAAATATCCTAACACTCCAGGGGACTTCTCTTGGTGATTCTAAGGAGGAGAGCTTGGATCTTGAAGGCTTGGAACAACATTTGGAGCTTGGATTCATAAGTTATATCATTGCTAGCTTGGGTATACTCTTTCCATTTATTATATCAATCATGTACCCATGTGTTCCAGATGTTGTAAGGTTACTATTATTGTATATGGATAACTAAACTCATTTCACTTGGGCCAAGATGATTCTTGGCTAAGTTATGGCAATATATTTGACTTTTATGATGACTTGATTCATATATGCATGTTTAATCTTGAATACAAATGTGTTTTATCAACTTAGTATGTTTAATCTAACCATGTTCATGTGTGATAATGTGTATATGATAACTCATTCATGTTTTAACATATGAATATTCAAGAATGATGGTTGATTTTATTAATTCCATGTTGAGTTTGTTATTAGAAATGATACATCTTGCATGGTTGTCATTAGATGTCATTTTTGGAATATGATTTGAATCATTTCAGGTTCATCCATTATTGGTTATGTTAATCATATGTTGGTTTTATGCATGCCTTATGATTATAGATGAAAATCTTGTTATTTGGTGTATTTATGGGTTAAACATGCCACTAATGATTAAAGAATTCACAAAGATGTTTGTTGGTATGTTTAGATGGTGAAATGAACTCACATGTATGCCTTTTTTATGCTTGTCTTAGTGTTCAATGTGCATATCACATGATTCATGTTTTAAGAAGTGTTGGCTATACTAGAAATGGTAGGTTTAACATGTTCATATCTTTAGAAATCATGTGACTAAACATTAAGAATCCCTTAATTGTGAGGTTTGAGTTTAGATGAGTTTATGACCCCATTGTACCAGTTTACATGTGTTTATGATCTGAGATTAAAGTCTAGATTGTAATTTGTTGTTGAATGCCTTTATGTTAGATTTGAATGTTCTGTCGGATGGGTCCCTACGGCCGTAGGAAGAAATCCCTACAGCCGTAGGACTGTCCAGGCTGCTACGACCGTAGTAGATACTTACTACGGCCGTAGGAGCCATTTTCACCACCAGTGTGCTGTTTTTGCTTGTTTTAACTAATTTAACTTCTTTGACACCTTTTTGGGTTCTGAGGACTACTGGACAAATCATTTGAAAAGATGTTTGTCTTTGTAGCCTGATTTGGACGCGATCCGGTGGATCTGTAGTTGAATTCTGATATGCCGTTACTTGCTTAATTAAGTTTAAGTGTTGAATCTGAGTCTTGATAACTCGAGTGAAGATTTGTGCATGATAATATGGTTTTGTCAAGTATTAGAACAGCATGCTATGCGCTTAATCTATTCAAGTCTTCATATTATGTTTTGTATTGTGTCATTGCCATGACTAGTCTCGATGATTCGAAAGCCTGAGTGAATCTGTTATCCTGTCTGTTTGCCTTCAGTGTTAATCTATTTTAGTTGCTGTATTTCCTGATTAATTTAGTTCATTCTGTCACTTGCTTAATTTAATCCTGCTGATCAAACAACAATGAGACTTAAGTATTGGTAGCTTCCTGTCCTGGTGGAACGACATCCGGTCTTACCGAGTCTATACTACTATTGACCAGGTTATACTTTCCTGAGTCGTGTGTAGTATCTGCTTAGTAACATCGTTTTTATAAATTTAAAACGAGGTTGTGTCCCAAGATTTTATAACCAGAAAAACAAGCAGTCTTGCGTTACACCAAGTTTTTGGCACCGCTGCCGGGGACAGGAAATTCTAAGAAATAGTTTAATTGTTGATTTGATCTTGTTACTTGTTACTTAAGTTAGGTGTGCCTGATTAGGTAGTCACTTGATTTTTTTCTACTTCTTTCTCGCACCCTCTGTCAGTTTGTTCTATTCTGAACAAATTGAGCCTTTTCAAGAACCGGAGCGTGAGTTTCGACGACGCCGACGCCTTCAACGCCAACGTCAAAGAGAACGTTTACTAAACATGGCGGAAGAACAACCACCACCACCTAGGACACTTAACGATTATGTTCGTCCAGATATTAACAATATCCAGAACACCATCATTCGACCTAGGGTGGCAGCGAACAATTTTGAAATCAAACCAAATGTCATTCAAATGGTTCAAAATTCTGTTCAATTTCATGGATTACTCGACGAGGATGCTAATGCTCACATCCGCAGTTTTCTCGAAATCTGCGATACGTTTAAAATCAATGGTGTTACTGATGACGCCATTCGTTTGCGTTTATTCCCGTTTTCTCTCAAAGACAAAGCCAAGCTGTGGCTTAATTCTCTCCAGGTAAATTCCATCACTACATGGAATGATCTTGTTGCCAAATTCTTAGCTAAATACTACCCGCCGGCCAAAACGGCCAAACTGCGTAATGATATCTCATCGTTTCAGCAGACTGATGGGGAAGGTCTTTATGATGCCTGGGAGAGATACAAGGATCTCATGAGGAGATGTCCTTCACACGGATATGAACTATGGAATCAAATTTTCATATTTTATAATGGCTTATCCGTTGTAACTCGGCAGATGATAGATGCTGCCACAGGAGGTGCATTGGGTAGCAAGAACCCACAAGCGTGCTATGATCTTATCGAAGATATGGCAACCAACAGCTACCAATGGAACCCCTCCACGAGACTGAAACCGCCAAAGAACGGTGGAGTGTTCAATGTAGACGCTTTATCTGATCTTTCTTCTCAGGTAGAGAAGTTGACAAAGAAAATGGATCAGATGTGTGCTCCTAAACCGGCTACTTGTAATTTCTGCTCAGGGCCACATCCTAGTGATCAATGCCAGGAGGAAACTCCTGCTCACGAGGAGGTCGATTTCATTACTAATTAGCCGAGGTCTCAGTATAATCCCAATGCAACCAACTATAATCAGGCATGAAGGGATCACCCTAACTTCAGTTATCATAACCAAACCACTAAACCCCCTCCAGGGATTTCATACCCACAGAGACCACGTCAGCCTCAGCAATACGATCATCAGCCTCAGCAGTTTAATCGACAACCGCAACCATATGAGCAGCCACGTCAGTATAACACTCAACCACCGCCTCCAAATCAATCTTCATCATCATCTTCAGTATCTTCCAATCTAGAGGATCTTGTGAAGCAATATCTAACACGATCTGAGCAACGATTCGACCAAACCGATGTTAGACTCAATCAGGTGGAAGCCACTTTAAGAAATCACCAGGCCTCGCTCCAAAATCTTGAAAATCAAGTAGGCCAGATTTCCAAACTCTTATCTGAAAGACCACAGGGTGGTCTCCCGAGCAACACGGATCCTAATCCGAGAGCAGTTCTTAGGCATCATCCCGCCGCACCTTAGCGGGGTGAGTTGGGTCTTTTACCGGCAGACCTTAAAGAACTGGATATGCTTTCCTCCGCTTCTCTTTCCCTCCTTTCTTGCCTTTTTCTGCGTTCTTCACTGCCCTCTGATATTATGCGCGATATTGTCATGAGACATGAGAAACACGTGAGGAGAGACCAAAACTATGCCAAATTTCATCGAGGCACTTCCATCTATGCGGCAAAAAGGCGTGCCAAATATGTAGGGAAATGTTGGAAATGTGGTGCTTTGTTGCATAAGGGCGCTTGTAGGAATTTGCCGACGATATCTCAGTCAGAGTGCGCCAGTGCTCTTCGAGAAGACCCCGTTAAGCTAAAAGCCTAGGGGGTCTTACGTCCTAAAAGTAATGCTGGTGCAATGATTGATGAGTTGGTGAGTCTCCGACTAAGCAAACTCGAGCCTAAGCCCCATTAGAATCCCTAGGTCATGCCTATGTTCGTGCCGTATAGCTCCTCGTGTTCTATCATTTCAATTCTCATTCAGTCTGGAGAGACAGGAAAACACTCCGCATTTCAACGCGTTAAAGTGTTCGCTTACACACCGTACTAATAGTGTGTTACTTGTACATATTGTCTATTTGTCGGATGCCCACTTTCCGGGTTTCCTTTTCCGTTTCCGTTAATAATTCAGCTAATCTAGTTGTGTGCTTTCAATTCTGTACTACTAGCACGTTCCCCGTACATTCTCCAGAGGCCTATAGAGAGTAGCGTGTTCCAAAAAGTTGTTTAAACTGAAAATCTGATGCAAAATGGGTTTTTGTCAAAATTCATCCACTACTGCCGTAGTGCAACACTACTACGGTCGTAGGATCGTTCTGAGCCTTCTGTGGCCGTAGTGATTTATTCATACGGCCGTAGGAACTTCTCTTTATAAGCCCTAGCATCTGTTTCATTCGCACGCTTTCTCTCTCTCTCCTACGCTCTCTCTCTCAAAAACGCACTCGACGACCACCGAAGCTTCTCCTACCATATCTCACTCATTTCCCGGCCATTTTTCGAAAACAAGGTATTAAAATGCTCCCCTCACTCTTGCGTTCAATATGTAGTACATTGATTTTATTATAGTTGCCCATATGTCGATCGATAGAACAAAACCCTAGCCGCCCGTTTTCTGATGTTCGTAACGTTCCTACGGCCGTAGTAGTTATACCCTACGGCGGTAGTACTTCTAATTAGGGTTTTGCTATAAACTGCTTGCTACGGCCGTAGTACAGTTATGCTACGGCCGTACCATGTATCTTTTAGGGTTTTGTTTGGTTTGCTTGCTACGACCGTAGTAATATCATGGTACGGCCGTAGGACCCCATTTTCAACCATTTTCCAAATTTGTTCATCCTTTGGACAATTTCAATACTCGGGGACCCACAGCATACCAAAGCAAACATGTATCGATCGATAGGATGTCTAGCCATCGTGCGCACGTCTTACTTTGATTTTTGTTCATTTCAGCTATGCCTCCTCGACGTGTGCGCAGACTTGTAACACCCCGATTTTGAAAACCAGATTTTTCATTTTAATAATAATAAATCAAGAATCCATACTGCGTGGATCCGTCTGCAAACTTTAATTATATCAAACCTGTTTTTCAAAACATAATAATTACAGCGAAAGCTATAAAAGTGGCGATAATACAATCAAAAGAAGCCACGGTATACAAAAGATTTGTTGGTGTTACGGAATTTGTTCACCGACCACTTATACATGTTTATACAACATAAACAGTAACTAAAAGTAATATAGATAAGTGTTCCTCCAAAAGATTAGTAACTACAAGCAGGTACCCAAGCTCACATATCTAAGTGCCACCTGCAGTCATGGGGAGAGTATCTGTTAGCTAATTAAAGCTAGTGAGCATAAGATAGCATATTCAGTAATATAAACATATCACATATCAACAATATATCAAACAGTGCTATCCTAGCATCTCGCGATGAGCTGGCACAGCCAGAAGGAAGCATAATCTTGCAGGGTAGCTAGCCCGGCTCAACACTCCTAACTGGGGAAACCAGACACATCAACCGCGCGGGTGGGTGAGCGGGTAGCGGTCCACCGTTGCGTTTCAGGCCACAGCCTTCATGGAGTACAACAATAAGTCATCCCCATATGACTCGGGGAACGTTGGGTTTGCAACCCCAGGTAGTTGACGCTATCATCGATCCGCAGGTCTCAAAACGCCCCAGCGCACTGGCCCCGTTCGTGGACTATAACCAGCCCCCATATCTCGGATCCGATCACAAATACAAATCTGACCCATACGGGCCTCATAGCGCGCATATCATATACATATAATATCCATGGTTCAATTCATACATGCTTCTTGCATAATCATAATCATATCTCAAATCCTGATTCAATTGTTACATGTGTCATGCATAAACATAGCATACATAAAGGTTAATTACATTTCACGGAATTACTAATACATAACACATATAGATAACATGTAACACGGTTATATTAATTCTTATGTTATCCTATACTCACCTGAGAGGCTAGAGTAAGCAATAATCGTGATCGTCTCGTTCGCCGGAGTCGTACGGTTCACCTAAAAGATAATACTCATATTCAGTCACTTCACACAAGTACAAAAACTACTATAAATCCCCTAATGATGCCCTTAAACTATATAGAACCCTAAACTAGTGCCCCGCATAACAAAACATCCAAAAACAGCACAACACAGCATACTGCACAAAATAGACCCCTACGGCCGTAAAGGATTTGTTCCACGGCCGTAGAACACTTCACAACCCATCTCTACGGCCGTAGGCCCTAAACCCTACGCCCGTAGAGCTTATTCCTTCCTCTATAGACTGTAAACCTCACAAAACATATCCTACGGCCGCAGAGACCCCGCCATACGGCCGTAGAAATTCAAAAGGTCTCCTACGGCCGTAGGACTCATCCCCTACGCCCGTAGGAAAGTCACAAACAGCAGACTTCGTCCCTGTTCGTGCACAGACCTGCAAACCCGCGTTTTGACACCCAAATCGACTAAAACTCAACCTCAATCGTTTATATACTTTATATAACATCTATAAAGGTTGGCTAACACCTTTTGTACATAAAACCCACATCAAAACACCATTTAATCCTTCCATTTGAGGTTTAATAATTACAAACTCAAAACTAGATTTGGAGCTCAAGAACACTTACAAATCTGATAATACACAGCAGATCGGAGCTTGATTTGTTGTTGAAATCACTTGACAATCCTTTCCCCTTCTTGATTTCTCTTCAAAATCCAAAGAACCGAGTGTGTGTATGCGTACGTATGTGTGTGTTTTGGGAAAAGCAAATAAGTCTTATAAAGACTTAGACCAACTCAAGATCTAATACCCCACACGGGTAATTTGTTCTCCTGTTCAACTTAAAACATAACTTAATGTTACCCATTTCAACTAACGGGGACATCTACGGAATCATTACATGGAACCGTTTAACATTTTATTATTTTTACTTATTAACTCCAACTTTCCATATAACCACTCATGTATCCACTTTAACTAACAAAATATTTATTTAATCACTACTACTCATAATTAAAGTCATGGTACAACCCTTTGAGCATGAAGTACAACTAAGTACTACTAGGCCCATTTTCAGGATGTTACAAATCTACCCTCCTTAAAGAGGATTCCGTCCTCGGAATCCTGTCTTACTTACACTCACAATTATAAGTCACCAACAGACTTCTTTTAACGAACAATGCCTTCAGCTAAACTTATCATCAATTAGCGGTTCACAAACATCAACTCCTCAAATCTAGTCAATTTGAACCCGCAGGTTTTATCAAATTAATCTCTTAACTCTAAACTATCGGACTAATCTGCTCTCAACAGTGCAATGGTGCACAATGAAAGAGGATTAGACCTCTTATACTCTTATTACAACTACAGTTCAATTTATTGTTACATCGAATATTTTCCATATAGAAACGTATTTATAATTCCACTTATTACTATAATCACACGTTTAGTTATAAACTATCATCCTCATTCTACAATAAACCAACATGAGAATCCTCCATTCCATAATCTACTTACTTCCACTAACTACAATGTTAACACTACACAAAAATGCTCTCCTTAATTATTTTCTCATTACTTCTGCCTTTCAAACTCTCGTCTCACAACGAAATTAGTTGTGCTTCCTTTATCAATACATATCCGCATCGTTCCGCCTTCCGCGTCATTCCACATTTTCTGTAAACATGTGAGGATATCAGACATTAATGTCTTCTCCAATCTTTCATATCCAATCGGGCCAGAGATTGCGATTGCACTTTACTATGACCAACTAGTTATTCTTCTTTCTTAACCGTTTGACCTATACGTAAAAGATCCTAATAGGGTTCCATATTAAAATTTTAGCATACAATGCTCACGTAAAAGAATATCAAGAACCATACGAAGGTGAATCTCGTGTTCTGCCTCGAACTTAGAATATATAAGAATATTATCGAGGAATACTATCACAAGGTTACCAAGAAAAGAACGGCAGACTCGATTCATCAAGTCTATAAATACAGCCGGAGCATTTGTCAAATCAAAAGGCATCACCAGTAATTCATAATGCCCGAATCTGTTTCGAAAAGCTGTGATTGGAATATCCTCGTCACATACTCAAACTTGGTGATAACCAGATCGAAGGACGATCTTAGAAAAACAAGTAGCACCCTGTAGCTGATCGAACAAATCATCTATGCGAGGAAGAGGGTACTTATTCTTTATTGTTCTTTTATTTAACTCCCTGTAATCTATGCACATACGCATCGTCCCGTCTTTCTTTTTAACAAATAAGACTGGAGCTCCCCAAGGCGAAGAGCTGGGACGAATAAAGCCTTTATCAAGGAGTTCTTGAATTTGAGTCATCATCTCGCGAATTTCAGATGGAGCGAGACGATAAGGAGCTATTGCCACAGGTGTAGCACCTGGAACAAGATTAACTTGATATTCTACATCACGTATCGGTGGTAATCCGGGTAATTCATCAGAAAGACATCAGGGTATTCCGACAACACCCTTATGTCACTAACAACTTTCTTTTTTCATCTTTGTATCAATCACACGAGCCAAATATAATTCACACCCTTTGGCTATTGATTTGTGAGCTTTAATTGCTGAGATCAAAAGAATTTCAGATTTCCTCCATTCACAACAAGCCATGGCATATGACCCGTTTGGAAGAGGAATCTTAATTAACTTTTTAGAATATAGGGTTTCAGCATTTTGACTTACCAGCCAATCCATTCCAACAACTGTATTAAAACCAGAGATAAGTACAAGCAACGGAGATATCGAAAACAATGACCGTCAATATTAATTGAGGCTCGAGGAACTGATGAAGTAACCGGTCATTAAGTTGCCATCAGCAACTTCCACTTCAATAGGATTCTTCATATAAAAATTTGACAATTGATTTCTTTCACAAAAAAAAAAATCGGAGAAACGAAGGAGTAAGTAGTACCAGAATCAAATAAAATACATGCAAGCATTGAATTAATTAAGAATTGCCTGTGATAACATCACCTGCTGTCTTGGCCTAGTCGACCGTCATCTGAAAAGCCATACCAGTCGCACGAGGTGTACTCTCCTTCTTTTGACCTAAAGATGATCCTCCTGCTCCTCCCGATCCCTGACCCTGCCCAAACCTACACTCTGACAAACGATGTCCGGGCTTGAAACATTTGTAACACACATTACCTTTGAAACGACATGTTTCAGCATTATGTCCCTTCCGTCCACACTGGGGACACCTTGCTATTTCCTTGGTACAATTGTCAGTATGCCTGGAACGGCATTGCGAACACCATGGAGCAGTTGATTGATTATACTCTTGACCTCCCTGTTGTTGCCAAAATCCACCTACCAAATCTTCTGACTCAGAAGATTGCTCAAATTTTCTTTTGGAACTTGCACCAGTGGATTCTTTCTTCTCTACATTGTCACTTTCATACTGTCGGGCCATTTCAATTGCAACATCTAAAGTTGGAGCACTCCGGACTAAAGCTCGGTAGTCTGGTGGTAAGGTTTTCATAAACCGTGAAATCTTTGCCTTTTCATCAGACAATAAGTGTTTATTACCCTTTTCCAAACTCATATACTTCTCTTCTAGTGTATCCAGTACCTGATCAGAATAATACTTGTTGCGAAGAATCCTTAGAAAGTCCGTCCAAGTGAAGGCAACTGTCACCTCTGGAGGCGTAGATGAAATCACTGTGTTGTACCAGGCAATTGCATTGCCCCTCAGTTGCTTCCGAGCAAAGCCTACCTTGTTAGACTCCTTACAATTGATGCTTTCAAAAGCTAGCTCCATCTCACGGATCCATTTTTCAGTTACACTAGGATCCCTGCTACCGTCATAGGTAGGAAGTTGGCAAGATAAGATAATTCTAAGATCAGGCGATTGCTCAGATTCTACAACCGAATGCACGAGCATCCGTTTTTCGAACGCCTTTATACGAGCCTCTAACTGTCGGATATAAACCTCTCTATCCTCGTGCTCATCCATACTATTCTATTAAGTGTGCTGGCCAAACAAAACTTATATAGTATTATTATCACATTTTACTAACATAACAAGCAATTAAACATTAGCATTTCAAGAATACAGCACTCTTTCACTCACCCCATGACCTCCCGAGGAACACTAAACAATGGTCGGGCCTGGGTTTGAGACTGAATACTCTTTCAAGTACCCAATTCACTCAAACCTAGGCTCTGATACCAACTTGTAACACCCCGATTTTGAAAACCAGATTTTTCATTTTAATAATAATAAATCAAGAATCCATACTGCGTGGATCCGTCTGCAAACTTTAATTATATCAAACCTGTTTTTCAAAACATAATAATTACAGCGAAAGCTATAAAAGTGGCGATAATACAATCAAAAGAAGCCACGGTATACAAAAGATTTGTTGGTGTTACGGAATTTGTTCACCGACCACTTATACATGTTTATACAACATAAACAGTAACTAAAAGTAATATAGATAAGTGTTCCTCCAAAAGATTAGTAACTACAAGCAGGTACCCAAGCTCACATATCTAAGTGCCACCTGCAGTCATGGGGAGAGTATCTGTTAGCTAATTAAAGCTAGTGAGCATAAGATAGCATATTCAGTAATATAAACATATCACATATCAACAATATATCAAACAGTGCTATCCTAGCATCTCGCGATGAGCTGGCACAGCCAGAAGGAAGCATAATCTTGCAGGGTAGCTAGCCCGGCTCAACACTCCTAACTGGGGAAACCAGACACATCAACCGCGCGGGTGGGTGAGCGGGTAGCGGTCCACCGTTGCGTTTCAGGCCACAGCCTTCATGGAGTACAACAATAAGTCATCCCCATATGACTCGGGGAACGTTGGGTTTGCAACCCCAGGTAGTTGACGCTATCATCGATCCGCAGGTCTCAAAACGCCCCAGCGCACTGGCCCCGTTCGTGGACTATAACCAGCCCCCATATCTCGGATCCGATCACAAATACAAATCTGACCCATACGGGCCTCATAGCGCGCATATCATATACATATAATATCCATGGTTCAATTCATACATGCTTCTTGCATAATCATAATCATATCTCAAATCCTGATTCAATTGTTACATGTGTCATGCATAAACATAGCATACATAAAGGTTAATTACATTTCACGGAATTACTAATACATAACACATATAGATAACATGTAACACGGTTATATTAATTCTTATGTTATCCTATACTCACCTGAGAGGCTAGAGTAAGCAATAATCGTGATCGTCTCGTTCGCCGGAGTCGTACGGTTCACCTAAAAGATAATACTCATATTCAGTCACTTCACACAAGTACAAAAACTACTATAAATCCCCTAATGATGCCCTTAAACTATATAGAACCCTAAACTAGTGCCCCGCATAACAAAACATCCAAAAACAGCACAACACAGCATACTGCACAAAATAGACCCCTACGGCCGTAAAGGATTTGTTCCACGGCCGTAGAACACTTCACAACCCATCTCTACGGCCGTAGGCCCTAAACCCTACGCCCGTAGAGCTTATTCCTTCCTCTATAGACTGTAAACCTCACAAAACATATCCTACGGCCGCAGAGACCCCGCCATACGGCCGTAGAAATTCAAAAGGTCTCCTACGGCCGTAGGACTCATCCCCTACGCCCGTAGGAAAGTCACAAACAGCAGACTTCGTCCCTGTTCGTGCACAGACCTGCAAACCCGCGTTTTGACACCCAAATCGACTAAAACTCAACCTCAATCGTTTATATACTTTATATAACATCTATAAAGGTTGGCTAACACCTTTTGTACATAAAACCCACATCAAAACACCATTTAATCCTTCCATTTGAGGTTTAATAATTACAAACTCAAAACTAGATTTGGAGCTCAAGAACACTTACAAATCTGATAATACACAGCAGATCGGAGCTTGATTTGTTGTTGAAATCACTTGACAATCCTTTCCCCTTCTTGATTTCTCTTCAAAATCCAAAGAACCGAGTGTGTGTATGCGTACGTATGTGTGTGTTTTGGGAAAAGCAAATAAGTCTTATAAAGACTTAGACCAACTCAAGATCTAATACCTCACACGGGTAATTTGTTCTCCTGTTCAACTTAAAACATAACTTAATGTTACCCATTTCAACTAACGGGGACATCTACGGAATCATTACATGGAACCGTTTAACATTTTATTATTTTTACTTATTAACTCCAACTTTCCATATAACCACTCATGTATCCACTTTAACTAACAAAATATTTATTTAATCACTACTACTCATAATTAAAGTCATGGTACAACCCTTTGAGCATGAAGTACAACTAAGTACTACTAGGCCCATTTTCAGGATGTTACAAGACAGGCTTCACCAGAGCCGCGGATAGACCCTCGCCAGTTCCCACGTTTAGTCGACCCTGACAGAGTTCCGGTCGAGCGGCCAGCTGATGCCGCGCTTCCTCATTTTCTCCGCTTCGACCGTGAGGAGGATCGTACTGACAGAGATATCCTGATGGGGCGCGCTGATAGTCACGGATATGAGCCCATCAGATATCTAGTTTGGGATGATTTGGCCACTCTTCATATCAGGGGCCGTGCTCAGACCACATGTGGCCCTCATTGGTAGAGGCTTTTCAGTCTTCAGGGGGCGGTCTACCATGAGCTTGCATTGGAGTTTTTCTCCACCATTCACTTGGTTACTCCGCTGCTGGATTATGAGCGGGAGGACGCCCTGACATTCCGCCTACTAGGGGCGGAGAGGCGGCTTTCATTGCGGCAGTTTGCCGTTTATATGGGTTTATTTACGCACGAGGAGTTGGACACTCCGTCGTTTACCGAGGGCATCACTGATTGGCCCGAGGGTGTGAGCGGGATTTCTTTTTGGGAAGAGGTTGGCACTGGCGCCTACAACACCGCCATCGTGCCGAAGAGCACGAAGCTCCGGGATCCTCTGCACCGCATTCTACATCGGGCGATCGTCCACAGCATGACCGCCCGCAGCGCGTCCTCTGGTTCTGTCACTTTCACTGACTTGTTTTATCTATATACGATGGTTCACCAGAGGCCCTGCCAGCTCGCTCTATGCCTGGCCCGTTTTCTATTTCAGGTACGTACCACCCGTGTTTCGCAGGCTATCTATGGAGGGGGTACGTTACTATTTTAGCAGAGGCTATGGGCCTCCTGACTGCCGAGATTACTGATGATCTCGTTCGCTCCGAGATTACTGATGGATCCGATGGTTGGTTTTAGTAGGTAACGCTTATAGATTACGAACTTGGCTTATTCTTTTGATGTAATTAGACAGCCGAGTCAATTAACGTTGCTTTTGTAAATGGCGTTTATTTCCGCTGCAAGCTTTTGATAATAGTTGTTAAAAAGTTTAAATTCACTCTAATTTTAAGCTCGTTAGAAGTGGCGTTACATTTCTCATGGATCATCATTTTCTCAGATAATCTCGCTTCCGGAGTTAATAATGGCAACCAACGGATTTTTGGATGAAAATTGCATAGGAAGCGGGAAACTTTGGAAAGTCTATCTTGGTAAGATTTTAGAACATAGTTACAATAGAGATGTTGCCGTGAAGTGTTTGAAGAAGGAGATAGAATTCAATACCGCCCTATTCCAGAAGGAGATTGATTTATTGTCAGCTTACCGTCATGCTAATATCATTTCTCTAGTTGGATATTGCGATGAAGTGGATGAGAAGATACTAGTTTACGAGTTTATGCCTAATGGTTCACTTTATTATTATCTTTATGATATATGCGTTTTTATACATGTTTTACATGTTAGAATACCCCGTGCTTAGCCCAAATACAAGGTGAATACTTCTAAAATGGATCTAATATGTTTAACATTCACCATGCAAGTTACAAGGAGCTTTAAGCAAGATAAATGGGCAAAACAAGGAAAGAATTGAAGAAAATAGAAGAATAGTGAAAAAATGATCACTACGGCCGTAGGGATTATATCCTACGGCCGTAGGAAGCCATCTTCTAGAATCCATCATTGCCTGCCAGATCTTGCGTGTCCCGGACAAATGGTTTAACGTTGCGTGTGTAGAAAATCCAGTCATGATTTCCTACGGCCGTAGTAGCTTATTCCTACGGCCGTAGGAGGCCCACTTACAGCAGATTAAATTCAGAATTCTGGCATTTTGCAAAGGGTTACCATTTTCACCTCCACTCCGGAAAAATACTTCCATAGACCCTCTCTAAATATCCTAACACTCCAGGGGACTTCTCTTGGTGATTCTAAGGAGGAGAGCTTGGATCTTGAAGGCTTGGAACAACATTTGGAGCTTGGATTCATAAGTTATATCATTGCTAGCTTGGGTATACTCTTTCCATTTATTATATCAATCATGTACCCATGTGTTCCAGATGTTGTAAGGTTACTATTATTGTATATGGATAACTAAACTCATTTCACTTGGGCCAAGATGATTCTTGGCTAAGTTATGGCAATATATTTGACTTTTATGATGACTTGATTCATATATGCATGTTTAATCTTGAATACAAATGTGTTTTATCAACTTAGTATGTTTAATCTAACCATGTTCATGTGTGATAATGTGTATATGATAACTCATTCATGTTTTAACATATGAATATTCAAGAATGATGGTTGATTTTATTAATTCCATGTTGAGTTTGTTATTAGAAATGATACATCTTGCATGGTTGTCATTAGATGTCATTTTTGGAATATGATTTGAATCATTTCAGGTTCATCCATTATTGGTTATGTTAATCATATGTTGGTTTTATGCATGCCTTATGATTATAGATGAAAATCTTGTTATTTGGTGTATTTATGGGTTAAACATGCCACTAATGATTAAAGAATTCACAAAGATGTTTGTTGGTATGTTTAGATGGTGAAATGAACTCACATGTATGCCTTTTTTATGCTTGTCTTAGTGTTCAATGTGCATATCACATGATTCATGTTTTAAGAAGTGTTGGCTATACTAGAAATGGTAGGTTTAACATGTTCATATCTTTAGAAATCATGTGACTAAACATTAAGAATCCCTTAATTGTGAGGTTTGAGTTTAGATGAGTTTATGACCCCATTGTACCAGTTTACATGTGTTTATGATCTGAGATTAAAGTCTAGATTGTAATTTGTTGTTGAATGCCTTTATGTTAGATTTGAATGTTCTGTCGGATGGGTCCCTACGGCCGTAGGAAGAAATCCCTACAGCCGTAGGACTGTCCAGGCTGCTACGACCGTAGTAGATACTTACTACGGCCGTAGGAGCCATTTTCACCACCAGTGTGCTGTTTTTGCTTGTTTTAACTAATTTAACTTCTTTGACACCTTTTTGGGTTCTGAGGACTACTGGACAAATCATTTGAAAAGATGTTTGTCTTTGTAGCCTGATTTGGACGCGATCCGGTGGATCTGTAGTTGAATTCTGATATGCCGTTACTTGCTTAATTAAGTTTAAGTGTTGAATCTGAGTCTTGATAACTCGAGTGAAGATTTGTGCATGATAATATGGTTTTGTCAAGTATTAGAACAGCATGCTATGCGCTTAATCTATTCAAGTCTTCATATTATGTTTTGTATTGTGTCATTGCCATGACTAGTCTCGATGATTCGAAAGCCTGAGTGAATCTGTTATCCTGTCTGTTTGCCTTCAGTGTTAATCTATTTTAGTTGCTGTATTTCCTGATTAATTTAGTTCATTCTGTCACTTGCTTAATTTAATCCTGCTGATCAAACAACAATGAGACTTAAGTATTGGTAGCTTCCTGTCCTGGTGGAACGACATCCGGTCTTACCGAGTCTATACTACTATTGACTAGGTTATACTTGCCTGAGTCGTGTGTAGTATCTGCTTAGTAACATCGTTTTTATAAATTTAAAACGAGGTTGTGTCCCAAGATTTTATAACCAGAAAAACAAGCAGTCTTGCGTTACACCACTTTACTACAACCCTTATGGAACTCCACTTTTATCTGTAGAGCAGCGCCTGCTGATCTGTATAGGTGTGGCAAGAGGTCTTATTTATCTTCATTCTCGTACTGATTTTATTCATAATAATCTGAAACCTGAGAACATTCTCTTGGATGGTGATTTGGTTGCTAAAATCTCTAGCTCTTGATTGTCCTTGACATGTATTGCAGACCCGTCCTCATTACAAGTTAATGAGACCATAACTTACCAGGTTAAACCTTAGAGTTATACATGATTTATATTTCTTTTTAAATTTTAATACCAACTTAATTATTCTTAACATGTACAGATGGATGCATAATATGCCGAAAATCCAAGGTGTGCAGTTTTAGTATGTTATTTCTGGAAGTGTTATGCGAGAAGCTAAGCAAGCTTGTAAGAGTCTAGTTAACTTGGCTCTTCCATTCATCATGAGAGGAGAACTCCAAAATTTTACCTCTCAACATGTTGCGGCAACTATATCTCGAGGATGTTCTAGCACATGTGGTAATCAAATCAAAGATTGCTTGAATACTGAACCAGATAAACGACCTTCCAATGACCAAGTCCTCATTGAGCTCTTATCAGCTTTGAAACTGCAAAATCAAATAGACCACGGTACCAGCCTACATATTATGTCCAAAGATATATCTGAACATGTTAGATCTAAGCATCCACTGTCTGGTAATTTAAAAGTTGTTTACATCTACATACAAATGATCTTTACTAATATTTAACAATAATAATATGATTCAAATGGCTAATACTTATTTGGGGAAAATATGTTTTGTATTGGAATGCTTAAGGATGAAATTTTTGTACATCATTACAAGTTGTACAGGCCTAGCATATTTCTATAATACTGTAAGAAAATAAAGAGAATACTATAGTTAGAAAAATGTTTGCTTTGACAAGAGCATGTCACAAAAGTGAAAAGGAAGGGATAAGAATGCATTTATTATTAGATTAAATTAAATTGATCGTGAACATCAGTTTCAGCATATAGCAATTAATGCTCTCGGGAGAAGTTCAAGTTATTGGTTCGTGTCATTCGTATTTTGTGTCAACCTAACTTCGGCCAATTTCTTTTCATGTTGGGTTGGAGTCGTGTACTTTTCCCCGTATCAAGTTGAAACTAAAAGAAAACTGCTGATTTGCCACGGCCGAAGCCGTCTCTAAACCGTCGCTAATAGCCATTTAAACACGGATTTGCTACGAAATCAAACCGTCGCTGAATTGATCGTCGCTAAGTTTAGAAACGGAATTAAGAGACGGATTCACATAGTTTGCAACGAAATCTTCAGTCGCTACAGTTGTCACAAATTAGAGACATCATAGCAACGGATACTTAGCCACGGTTTAGCCACGGAAAGTTAGCCACGGAAAATTAGCCACGATTTTGCCATGGAATTTAGACACGGATTTGCCACGGAATTTAGACACGGATTTGCCACGAAAATATCTAAAGTTAGCAACAGTTTATTTTTAAAAAAATTAAAAAAACTTGTTTTTTAATGTTTATCTTTACTTTTCTGTACATAATATATATAAAATGCTAATAAACAAAAAACAATTCAGAAATTAAGCTATATTTAGTTAACAAATATAAAAATGAACATAGTTGTTTACATAATATTCAACTCAAACAAGATAGGAAAGTTAATTTCAAATGACATAGTAACATCTAACTCAAACATGAGGAGGGGGTGGGGGAGGGCCTAAACGAGAAAGTAACATCCCCAGCAAGTCTTCAAACCTTTTTTGTGTCGCTTCTTCACGTACCGTTGCTGCTTCTTCACATACACGCACCTCTTGTTCACGTTCTCTCGCCGCTTCTTCACGTGCTCGCATTACTTTCATTTCTTTTTCAAGTTGCTCTTGTTTCGTAATCGCCTCTTGTATTTGTTGTTGCAACTCATTTACCAATGAATAAAATATAGCCACATATAAATGATATATTTTTGTTGAAAGCAACTCATTCAAACCTAATATGACCCATTTAGATCCATCAAATATGTAAAGACCCATCCATTATAACTTATCATGTACTTGTGACCTGTAAAAGTTAATTTGACAAATTTAGATTAAAAATTAAACCATTCAGATCCATCATGCATCCACACAGATTAATAAGCCCTTTTAGATTTAGCAAACAAACAAATGTGTGTGATATAACTCAGCTTTATAAACACTAATTATGATCTTAGTTCTAAAGATGTGTGAGGTAAGTAGTTACTAAAATCATCTCAGCATGTATCTTACTTGTTGGCCTTGATAGATGTATGATAAGTACTCAAATGCCATGCTATAGAACAAAAAACTCTACATAGCAATGTCTAAAAGGATTTAGAGTGATGCTACAAAGCCAAATTTTATTATTTGGAACTTGGAACAGAGCAAAATCAGTTCAACTTAGACTCAGTGAGATCTAATTTCAGAAATACTATGGTTATCTCACCCATTCGTCAATTGTATAACTCAAACTACATACTGAAATCAAACACAAGTCGAACAATATATTTGAAAGATTGAAAAGTTTAATGTAAGTTCTGAATGCCTCAAAACAAAATATAAATAAACACATAGCACAAATAGAAAAAATAGAAAAAAATGCAAATTGATCACAAAATCTTAGAAATAATTATATGAAAGCTTCAAGGATTTATTTTAGTTAGGACTGTTGCAAGCAAATAATTGATCACCCATTTGGACTTTTGTATGTTCTTAACGAGTGAGATGAACTAATTTAAATTTTCAACAAGCACTTTTTGTGTTGCTTATAAAAGCAACTTATCTACTTATTGCATCTTTGAACAACAATAAGCACTTCTACGAGTGTTTGGGATTGCTTATATAAACTACTTATGCGGGTTAGTGAAGCCGATTTAAGTACTTTTACGAGTGTTGGCGAGTGCTTGTTTCAATAAAAAAAAATAAGCAGATGGGCAGTTTCTTCAGATGGTGTTTGGGAGTTGGTACTGCTTATCTAAAGATTCTAATCTGCTTATATAAGCTTTGAAATAAGCAAGTCCTAAGATACTTATTGATTACTGTGTATTTCCTCTAAACACCATATTCACAGTTCAATAATCCTGAACACCCTCTCAAAAAAGAATCATAGTACTAATTAACATAATCAGCTAACTTAACTTCCGGGATTACTGTATAGTAAACTAACCTATGAGAAGATGCGGCACCGGCTGTGAAAAAAGAACTGATAGTAGAACTACTTGCCTCACCCGTCACAAGGTAACCGGGATCCGAAGTACTCCCACATCCCTCTGATCTTCCTTTCTTCTTCCTATCCCACAACTTCCTCCCAAATACGAATATCACCTAATGGTTGGGATGTAACATCTGATCCATATGTATCAGACATACGCTTCACATAATCCTCCTATTATATAAGTAGTAAGAGAAACTATGTATCAAAATTTAATAGTAAATTACTAATTACATTACAAGAAATTACGGGATAATGAGATGTACCAATAGTCTTTAGGCCTTCAGGGTAACGAACTCTGGTTCCCAGTCCCCGCTGCCATTGCATCCCTTGATCTTTTTGTTATATGCATGTTGAGAAAATGTTGACTATATCGTACCGCCGACCTGTATTCTTTTCGTACAAAATTAGTAAATTAAAGTAAGATATAATCCAAAAGCATAAATCATTGTGAGATTTAAAAAAATAGCACAGATAGGTTTTTACCATATTTAGCTTACTAACAAGAAAGCTAACCGATCCGGATGTATGCTTCCCCATCAACCCCTCTAGTTGGCTATTTTTGTTTTTTGTGTTTGCTTTCGACATAGTCTTCCAATTTTCGCTATTCCACTTTATTATAAACATAACACATTAATTGAAGTTATAATTAGTGTAACACATTTAATATTACTCTATATTATGATTATTGTCACAAAATTATATACCTTCTCTGTCATCTGTACCCAATACTCACGGTTTATCCAGCTTGGTTTATAAGGGATAATGACAGACATATCATCCCCACCATTAATTCCTGCAAGTCTAGCCTTTTTTATTTCATACCTTCGTTCTTTGTTCATCGTATCACGCAATCGTGCTTGCATCGATGCAATTCCAAGCTTCTCGCACACGTGCGTCTAAATCACTAGGCCATTGATAGAATTGCTACATATAAATCATTTATATGCATTACTATAAATCTTATAAAACTATTTACAAAAAATAAAGATAACTTTTAAACTAGGAGTAGTTTAAAACCCTAAAACGCTCCCAAAGTCGGTCACGAGCCTCCCGTGGAATGCATTTCCATGATATCCATGGTCCACCAAACATGGTTTTCAAATTTTCTGTGATTTTGAGCACTGGTTCGTTACTACAAAACCTACACAATGGACCAAATTAATTACAATTAATGATTGACAACTACATTGTAAGCCATAAATAAAACCTCTTAACATATATACATACTGCTTCCCATGAACTGCGAGCACCGGTTTTTGTGATGGAAAAGGAGGGTTAGAGGCCTGCTCGCTGGCATTCGACCCTCGAACACCTTGCGATGATTCCATGTCCAATTCATCATTATCATGATTGTGACCATCATCACCATGATCATGATGATCATCACCATCATCATAAACGCTAAAAGGAAAATGATAGATTAGGTGTGCTCGCCAAATTTTTCCTCAAATTAGCTCAACCTCCACCTCCACCTCCACATCTACTTCTCCCTCGAGAGCCCTCGAGAAGTGGTTAAACAGATTGGGTCGGCATACTACGTTCACTGCTACCGAAACTAAGTCCGCCTCTAGAGCCTCTAAGTCCACCTCTAGAGCCTCTACCAGAGCCTCTACACCACCGCCACCTAGGGGAGTGTTATTGTCAACAGCCTCGTTATTACGTCGTGCGATATTGCGTCCCATTATAAGCTACAAAAAAATACTAATTAATTAGCATGCATTTTATTTAAAAAAAGTATACATCAAATAAACATACATTGTGTGACAAGCAATATGACAATACTAGTTACATTTAATAAGCTCAGGTTCATCATCTTCGTCAGTAGACTCTTCACAGTCTGCTTCAAACTCTTGTTCCTCATCACTAGATTCATCTTCTATATAGGTGTTGTTACGAACTTCTTGTATTTCATTATCCGTAACAAGACATGTAGGTTCAATAACTAAATCAGGATTTGTTGTAAAGTTAACCCTTTCATTCTCTTGAAAGAAGTGTTCCCCATCACATTATTACCGTTAGCAACTTTACTAACACTTTCAGCTATTTCATAAATGCCCACTTGTGATAACAACTAGGGGTGAGCAGATAAAACCGAAACCGAACCAAAAACCGAAAAAACCGAACCATTGTAGAAACCGATGGTTTTGGTTTTCAATTTTCCAAAAACCGAAATTTTCGGTTTGGTTCGGTTCCTGCTTCTAAAACTGCCCACAAAAACCGAACCGAACCGAACTTAAAAACCGAACATAAAAAACCGAACCGATTGTAGGAAACTGAACCGAACCATTACACTTACTTAAATTTATTTTTAACTTTTAAGGCAACTAAGCATCAATCTTTGTTATTTATGCTTTCAACTCTTCATGTGTTCAACACATTTCTATGATGGGTTAAATGTGTTTCATGTTGGACACTTTATTAATTATTTTGTTTCAATGTTTTCGGATAAAATCTTGTATATATCATTCTATATTGTGTTTTGTAGCAGCCCAAACAGGAGACTATGAGCAGCCTAAGTTAATGATTTGCCGCAGCCTATTTCAAAAAAAAAAAAAAAAAAAAAAAAACTAAAAACTGAGCCAAAAACCGAAAACCGAACCAAAAACCAAACATAAAACCGAAAACCGAAAAACCGAATGGTTTTGGTTTTGGTTTTTCCAAAAACCGAAATTTTCGGTTTGGTTTCGGTTTTACCCCAAAACCGAACCAAACCGAACCGTGCACAACCCTAATAACAACAACCCGCCAATTCTTCAAATCTTTTTTCATAGAAGGATATGGTATATAAAAAGCTTGAATTGCTTGTGATGCAAGTACAAATGGGTCATTAGTGCAACATTCTGACTTGTATTTGATATCAACCAAATTATGTTTAGGGTTGACTCTACTCCTTTAACGGGATCAAACCAAAGACACTTGAACAATATAACTACACATTGGCCCCACTTGCTATGATGTGCAACTTCTATGACCTATTTTAACAATCCATAGTAGTCAGACTCATTTTCATCATAACACGGCCCTCTTACGCATACGCCACTGTTGTATGTGACTCGTCCCTCACCATGTGTTATGTGTGGAACTTGTAGCCATTGACAAACCCTTGTGGGTTTGGACGTGACGAAGCGATCCCTGTGCTATATCTTTCAAATGTCCAACGTTGGTAAATGACCCTCTCTCAACCTAAAGTGACAAGGAAACATGTGTTATACATACATATATATATATATATATATATATATATATATATATATATATATATATATATATATATATATATAGTAATAGCAACTAAGTAGTTAATATAATAAATTTCATGTGTATGCTTACACAGTCCTTAAACCACATAGAAAAATGTTGATCTCTGTAGATATCAAGTGTTACTTCTGTAACACTAGCTTCATGTCTTCTAACTACTTCATCAAAACGCTTTATGAAAGGGTAAACCTCTTCACAGTTAAACAATATATACATATGGATCTTATGCCTTTCATCGTCACTGAGAGCTCTCTTGTTTCCATCCTTATCAAATAATCTTCGAGATAGAACTTTGAATATGCTTAATCGCGCGTCAGTTCTTGAAAAACTATGAATTTCCAGAGCAAAATTCTGAGGCTCGCGATTCAAACTTGTTTCCACAGTTCGGTCATAATAAAGGGAACAATAGGTAGAAAGTTCATTAGCAAGATATGACTCAACAATAGATCCCTCAACCCTTGCCTTGTTTCTGATAGTTTATTTTAGTGAGCCCAACTTCCTGAATAATTGTTCAAAAAGAAAACATGCGACGAATATATATATATATATATGGGAGGGTTCATGCGAGAAATAGTCTTATTGCGAGAAGTGCAAGAAGCAATCCTAGCCCTTTATTTTGTTTCTGATCTCTTGGCATAAATTAGTCAAATTCTTTCTTTTTTTAATTCAAAAAGGGCATAATGGTAAACTAATTTTTTTCTCTTTCTAATTTATTTCTCTCTCCTAAATATTACATTAAAAATAAAACAATTTACTGATAATTTAAAATTTTACGGTGTTCACTAATAATTCCTAGATTTTTTCATTTTATTTTTACTTCTCTTGGGTCTGCACTGTGTTCATTAGTGAACACATTTTAATTACAAATGTTTGTTTGGTTCACAGTTCTTATGATTTTTTTTTCTATTTTATTTATTGTTCACCTCTTAAGTTTATTCACTGGTGTTTCTATCACTGCTCTTGGTTTATATACGTTGGTTATTTATTTGGACATCATTGTTGAGGCTATAAACCAAAAAAACTATTATGTTCATTAGTGATATAGTAAACTAAAGACTAAAACTAATGTGGCTTTACCGGTGTCAAACGATGTTACTTTACTATTGGCACATGTAGTTGTGTTCAATGTTGAATGAGTACAAAAGATAGAAACTCTAACAAATTACAACAGGAGAAGCTAAATCCTATGTTTATTAGTGAATGTTTCAAAAAAATTATGAAGAGCATAATAAATAAACATGCCTATAAGAATGCCCAAACACTCAAACGAGAAAAAAGACACCACATATAAATTAAATATTAATAACTTGCAAACAAAACTCAAATATGCTAGTAACCATTTATGTTTATCAATTCATCAAAATAAATTGAAAATAAATAGAGGTGTCAGAATATTACACCTAGGATGTTAAAAAACAAAACAATAATATAAAATAAAAAAAAGCTAATATAAAAAACAAGTTAATCGAACAAAAACATGAGGTGTCAGAATGATTGTGATATTTATGTGATACTTGGCAAGCTCCTGCTTCATCTTCACCAATCGATAAAAACAAAACAATCTATATCTATACTAAATGAAGAATGTTTGAATCCCATCTGGCATTATTGATTCTTAAAATCTGATGTGACACTCAATTAAGTGTTTTAGTTGTCCCACATCGCTAGCTTAGGCCGAAGTAAGAGATCTCCATATATATATATATATATATATATATATATATATATATATATATATATATATATATATATATATTTTATGATCCCACATTGCTTCTAAGAAACAAAACAAATTATGTTCTTGCCTATATATAGGTCTTCCATCATCTATTTATTTTAGTTAAAAAGCTTTAGCTAAGGCCGGTACGATGCGGGTTGCTTCGGTTCAATGGTTTTATTCCGGTTTTAGTGAAACCGTCCGGTTCACAGATGCCCGGTTTAGTCGCTACTTCTGAACCGGATTTAATCACGATTCACGGTTGAACCGGTTCAAACGGCTGGTCCGGTCCGGTTTTCAAAACAGTGCAATTGGGTCAAGCAAGATGAAAACTTGATATTTAGCCTATGTGAAAATTCCAAATTAATTTTTTATTTTATTAAAACAAATTCGTTATTTTTTTCAGTTAACATGGTTAATTAGTCAACTATCTATTTTCTGATTATTGTGTAGATATATGTGTCCTACGTTCTGGGCAAAACAGAAAAGAAGAACAACCTAGAACACACTGTTTTTGATTAAATTCTCTCGCTATATTTAAATTTTGTTGATGTTGGTATTGTTTTCTAAACATATTTTAGGCAGCTGATCATCATTATTTTGTAAATATGTTTTCTATTCATTGAAAAAGTTAGATAATACAATCGAATTAGAATGTACAAAATTTAGACTCTTATCAACAAATGAAGATACCATGAGCTTATAGCTCAGGATTTTAATAACTTAAGTACTAACCTATGCATCACTTAATAGGCCAGAATTTATAGAACTAGACACACTGAGCTATCACTTAAAGCGGCAATAATTTTAATGTTCGTATGAGGTTTTGTTTTCAATTACTATATTTTGTTGATTAAATTTTTGCAAATCTTTGAGATGTAATTGATCAAATACTAAAATTATAAAGTTTATTTTTTAAGTCTAATTAGATGAAATGTTAACTAATAAAACTTAAAATAGAATCCCGCATTTATGCGGGCTTATAACCTAGTAATATCAAAAACAAGTTACTCAAAAATCAGATAAGCGACTTTCATTCATCCTTTCGTCGATGTAGATCAGATTTTCCCCATGTAACATTCAACGGCTTCAGATTTGTAATTGACAGTGGCCCAATGGCCGTTGACCAGGCGGCGTTGGCATATTACGTTGAAGATGGAGATAGAGGGGCAATTCACTAACATCGACAAGTGCCGCCACTTCCCATCGTCGTTTTAGGGTCGTGAATGGCTGGACTTGCTGCCATACACCGGTGGCTTCCGCACACGACGCATGCAACCACCTACTTCTTGTCGGCAGTAATGAGAACATAACAAAATGGGGGTCGGCGGCTTGAAGAATAGCCAGACATGAGCCGCTCCTCTTGACAGCGATGAGAGCGACTATTAAAAATAGGGGGAATTAGGGTTTATGTTAGAGTCATGGTGGATTTGATGAGGAGAGAGGAGAGTTTGAAATATCATTTTTACCCTTTTTCTAATTGAGTAAATGCGTATTAAGTTTCTTTTAATTACTAAAATGCCACAAACAATAATATCCATTGATTTAATCATCTAAGGGTTAGAAATGCTTCTAACACTTCTCGCGATAAAAAAACTTTTCGCATGAACCTTCCTATATATATAGGCAAAAGTTCAAACGAGAACTTTTTTTCGTACGAGAACCACGAGAACAAATCTGAGCCGTCCTTCCTTTAATGTCTGCCCACCCATGAATTCATCACATACACCCTGCCATACTTGATCCCCCTACGCTCCACATCCATGAATTCGATTTTGCCAAATCAACGGCTAAGATTGGTTCTCGCAGTTTTCGTACGAAAAATAGTTCTCGTTTGAACCGTCCCATATATATATATATATATATATATATATATATATATATATATATATATTAGTTAAGTTTCAATAATTACCTTTCATAAAGATACATCCATCTATATTGCACCCGACCACCAATAATAGCTTCACGAGCCAAATGTATGACTAGGTGTTCCATCGAGTCAAAGAATGCGGACGGGAATATACTTTTTCATAAGAAAATGTATATTATGCATTTTGGATTGTTTAATGGTTAAATATTTGTCTCAAAACAGTAAAACATGGGATGGATACAAGTTTCAGGGACTAGAAGTAATGAGGGCTGAAAATGTATTCATGTGAAAATATATATTATGTACTTTGATTTCAATTTTCAAGTAGTTTTGTTCAAGCTTGGTTAGGATGATTCTTGAATATGTCAATGGACGTTTGTTTTTCAAGTGTTGGTGGGTAAGTGGATTACAAACTAGTAAGCTAACATTAACTGTGAAATTGAGAAATTATTAACTAATGAGAAGTTGTTTAATGATCCAAAAAACATACCTTATAACATGTTAACAAATACCTTAGAACATGTAAACAAATACCTTTGAACTATTCAGAAATATACTTAACAACAAACAATACACAAATACCTTATGAACATGCAAACAATTCTATTGGGATATCTAGAAAAACAGAAAACATTTTCTCCAACTTTAATATTATATGAAATTCCTTAATACTCAAATGTAAACCAATAAATTAAAAGAGGGCAGCCCATAAACATACCTACTTTATATATATAAATTTACAGTCAAGATTTGGCAGTATATATCTAAATGAAGACCATTTTTAGCATTATATTCAAGCATATCGACGATAGTTGAAAACTACACAATTTAACTTACCATAAGTTAACTAAAGAAAAATAGGAAGAAGCAAACCATCAGATTAAATATTCAGGTCTTGATGAAAATCTCATCATTTATGTCTTACTGTTATGTAATGTGAAACCCGTTGAGGGCGTATTGCATTCATCTATTCAAAATATATAATACACAGTATTTACACAAAGTGCCCTACACTATACATAAATACAAAATATAAATTATTATTTAACAAATCCCCCGCAGTCGGAGCTGGAGGAGGGCGAATGCTCAGGATCTGAAATCTAAGATCAACTGTGTATGTAGACCTTTAGTAAATACTAGCTAAACGACCCGTGTATCAACACGGAATTATATATGTCAATTTTAAATTTATATAGTTTTAAGGAGTCATAACACGTATAGTAAAAATAATTACAAAGCATAGATAGGAAAATAAAATCTCGTAAGAAAATAAGAAATGAATAACCATTACAGAATTTTGAAATCCACACATAAGATTATCATTAAATTTTTTGTAAAACCTCTTTATAAACAACATTCATGGTTTTATTAGTATGGTTTCCTTCATCATCGCAAATTAAAACTTTTAACCAATCCTTACTCTTCACTCGAGAAACCGTCACATATAACTATCCATGAGTAAAAACGTGTATTTTAATACTTTTTATAAATACTCTTTTTAAGAAATATAAAGTTACATTACACGTCTAAAAGTTTTTAGTATATTATTAGTGTGTTTCTCGTGATGGAGCTTTATCCCGACATTGTAAAGACATAACTATTATATTATTGTCGATGTTATAATATCAAGTGCTTTAAAAACATTTTTATTAGCCAATTATATATTTGAATATTTGAAATTGTAAACTAAATTTATTAAAATTTAAATAATGATGACATCCATCTAAGTATACGCAAATTAGATCGCATAAAAATAAGATTCTAACATAGAATATATTATGTCTATACATACGTAAATCACTTAAGTGTAATTTATTATTCAATTAAATATAACTGAAAACACGAGATCTCACTGAATTCAAATATCCATGTAATAATAACTTTTATTTTAGTATCAAGTTATTAGTTCAAAATAAGAAAACTTAGACAATTAAAATTTTCATATAAAATTTCAAGTTGTATGTGTAGTTACAAAACTCACTATCATGACAGTTGTTTCACTACCCAGTAATTATGTAGAGTTCTAAAGGGTTATTTACTCACAACTAACAACTAATTTTAAAACGGTAGTGGTAGTTTTGTAAACAATTTTATGCCACTAACCATTAGTTATAGTATACTTTTAATTCTTTTTATCGAAATACCAAGAAATCAGTGATTATATCGACTACATTATGTAGAGGGAATAACTATAAAAGACGAATAAAATGTCCAATAACTACTTAGATGTTGATAAAACAATTAAATAATACTAATTTAAAAAAACTCATATTCCGATAAAATTTATATCAAAACGTAGATAAAAATGAGACGATTACAAATATATAATTATTTTTTCTCAAAGCAAAATATATTTGAAGTTATTAAACATAATTTACAAACAACTTATAATTAATTACATTAATATACATTTTTTTTAAAACCCCCTCACATATTTTATACTACCCCCTTAACAATTTACATTTAACCCCTTCCAATTAATGTAATTATGTAGAAAGAATCGATAAAGACTTAAGCCTTTGAAGCCCCATGTGACATCATAATGCTTTTATTTTCCATTTTTTTAATTTTTTTTAAATGAAGGGTTGTGATTGGTGGAGATTTTTTAGGGAAGGGGAATGATGAGGTAAGTATCCTTTTCTTTTAATAAGGATATAGGATAATTGTAAACTGATGAGACTAGGGCACATGCAACACACGCACTTGCCCCAAAGCAACACGTTCTCTAACAAAGTGTAAGTCAGTTTCCACATGTTTGGTACGCTGGTGCTGTAATGGGTTATTGGCTAAATACATGGCACTCGCATTATCACAAAAAAACAACCGTGACACGGGAAAGAGGGAGACGCAACTCAATCAGAAGATTGCAAAGCCAGGCAGACTCAGCAACGACATTAGCAATGTGTTAGGGATAAACAAGTGGTAGATTGAAGGATTGCTAAGATAACTATGATAAGGTTGAGAGACAATCTCGTTTTCACCTTTGAACACACATAGTTTATTTCTTGTAAGTGTGGCAACCCTTACATTTCCTTGTGTAGCACAAGGGTTATATACCTATAAGGTATATTTACAATAAGCACCCTCAACTATTGTTATAACTCCCATTCTATTACAATAATACAGTTGTAACACAATGACACGATATTCAGCTTCAGCACTAGAGCGAGAAACAATGTGTTGTCGCTTGGACGACCAAGAAACAAGATTGTCACCCCAAAAAATGCAGAACGCAGAGGTGGACCGGCGTGTTTCAGGACAGTCGGCCCAATCAGCATCAGTGTAGGACATCAAACGATCAACGGACGAGGGACGGAGAAAATGACCATGCGAAAGGGTACCCTTTAAATAGCGCAAAATACGTGTAAGGGCATTCATATACGGTTCGTGGGGATCATGCATAAACAGAAAGGTATGTTGAACCGCATAAGATATGTCCGGACGAGTAAACGTGAGATACTGCAGAGCACCAGCAAGACTCCAATAAAGAGTCGGATTTGATATTGAGGCACCAGACGAGGGTTGTTTAAACTTTGTCTCCGCCGGTGTGGAGCAAGGATTACAAGTATCCATGCCTGAACAAGATATGATATCCAGGGCAAAAACTGATTCAAACAAAAAAATACCCGAGGAGGAGCGAGTGGCAGCAACCCCTAGAATAAAGGAGAGAGCACCAAGACAGACATTTTGACATTTTGAACTCATAGGAGAGTCGAGATATGACACGCGTGACCAAAGCAAGGAAAGAGGCTATCAAAATGATGTCGTCCACATATAACAATAAGTATATAGTGTCACGACCATGGTGATAGACGAAGAGAGAGCTATCCGATTTGCTAGAAGCGAAACCAAGAGAGGTGATGGAAACAGAAAATCGCTGAAACCAAGCACGCGGGGCTTGCTTGAGCCCATAAAGAGCTTTGCGAAGCCGGCATACATGATTTAGATATGAAGGATGAACATAACCAGGAGGTTGTTTCATGTAGACCTCCTCTGACAAATCACTATTCAGAAAAGCATTTTTGATGTTGAGCTGATGGATGGGCCAGTTCAAAGATATATAAATACTAAGAACGGTCCAAATAGTAGCCGGTTTGACAACCAGACTGAAAGTTTCGTCATAGTCAAGACCAAGTTGCTGAGAAAAACCCTGGGCAACGAGGCGACCTTTGTAACGGTCAAGACTTGTGACGATATAACCATCGACAACCAACAGTGTTAACGTGATTTGAAGGTGGAACCAGATCCCAGGTGTGATTAGAAAGTAAGGCGGATATTTCAGAGACTATGGCGGCTTTCCAGTTCGGAACACAGACTGCCTGAGCAGTCGTTTTGTGGATCGGAGAGAGAGAGTCAATTGCCGAGAGATTGAGAATCTGACGAGGCTTGAGATTCCCGCTACGCGATCGTGTTATCATACGATGACTAGGGAAAGCAGCAGGTGAAGGCGAGGGAGACGACGCAACAGTCTCACCGAGAGAGGCAGTGTCTGCGGCGGAAGGGATACTGGGCGCGGCCTCAACTGAAGACGGAGATTCTTGACCGCCGTGAGAGGGGGTCAGCCGTCAAAGTATCTGGGTCAGGAGTGGTTGGTGATGCAGATGGAACATCTGTCATTTAGGTAGGAGAAGAATGATCGTCAACGAAAGCATCATAGTTGGAACTAGATAGGGGCCCATTAAACGAAGCATACAGGAAATGATCTTCATCAAAGACCACATGTCGGGAGACAATGATGTGATGTGTGACAAGATCATAGCATCAATGACCCCGATGAGTAGACGACAGACCCAGATACACACAAGTGGTTAAACGAGTGGAGAGCTTGTGAGGCGTCGTAGAAGAGAGAGTAGGATAGCAGAGGCATCAAAAAACATGCAAATACGTAAATGAGGGGAATGTGCCGTATAAGATTTCACAAGGAGATTTGAAAGCTAGTGTGGTTGTGGGAAGAAGATTGAGAAGATGAACAGACATGTTGAGAGCTTCAACCCAGAATTTGGGAGGAAGAGAGGCTTGAAACAAGAGGCTACGGATGACATTGTTAATGGTGTGAATCGCACGTGCAGCCTTACCGTTTTGTTGTGACGTGTACGGACAAGAAAAGCGAATTTTAATTCCATTTTGTTGAAAAAGATCAAACAGTTTAGTATTATTAAATTCGCAACCGTTATCACTGAAACGATTGAATCTCTGTTTTAAATTGATTAACAACGTAAGCACGAAAAGTACTAAAAACCTGAAACACATCAGATTTCACACGCAAAGGAAAAACCCATAAAAAGCGAGAGAAGTCATGAAAAAATAAGATATAATATTTATAACCACTCAAACTAGTCATAGGTGATGTCCACAAATCAGAATGAACTAGCTCAAAAACCCTGGAAGTCTTAGTTACGGAACTATAAAAAGACAAACGACAATGTTTACCTAATTGACATGCATGACACACGGGTAACATTTTATTTGAACAAGAAATAAATGTAAGAGACTTTAAAAAATTAAAAGTAGAAACTCCAGGATGGCCAAGGCGACGATGCCACACATTAGGAGACACAGCAGCAAGAGCAGTTGCTGAAGACACTGACGATTGAGGAGACTGAAGAACCGGATAAAGATCATCAACGCTGTCTGAACGATGAAGTAGGCGTCCCATATTAAGATCTTTTATGGAGAAACCAAAAGGATCAAATTCAACAGAAACCCAGTTATCAAGAGTGAACCAACGAACAGAAATAAGATTTTTAACCATTTTATCATAAACAAGAACATTTTTAAGTGCCAGGTTGTTATGTGAAAAAGGAAGAAATGTATCGCCAATACAAGACACCGGAAGTAAAGCACCATTACCAACCATGATTACTTTGGACTTGCCACAAGATTTAAGAGAAAGTAAGTTACCTTGGTTGAATGACATGTGAAAGCTTGCACCAGTGTCCATGTAGTAGTTTTTGTCCTGATTCTGTGTAGGTTGCTGGATAGACATCGAACTGAATAGCGATGCTAGATCCGTGAACTGAGGTGGAGCATCTGAAGCCTGCGGAGCGGTAGAAGGCTCAACATATAGCGTAGATAGATGAGAGTAACCCCATGAGCAGGCGCAGGAGGCGCCGACAAGCGATGAGATCCTCCATGCTGAGGAGCCTGAGACGGTTGTTGTTTCATGACAGTGTGTAGTAACTCTAGAAGTTGATTGTTGAAGGATGGTAAATCACCAGAAGTATCTACATCACCAGAAGTATCTACATCACCAGAAGTACCAGTAAAAGTAGCATAAGAACTCCACCCTCCGGGAGTACCTTTAGATGAAACTCGTCCCGTATTTTTGTTTCCCAGGTTATTTTTATTTTTCCCTTTCCTATTATTATTAGTAGCAGAGGTGGAATAAAAGGCTGAACTAGGGAAAGATTGAGTGTCAACAGAAGGGTCAGGTTGGTCTTCATGTGACTCATGCAAGAGTAACATGTTTTTGTCTTCAAGAAAGGAGGGAAAAGGTTTGGTGTGTGTAATGACATCAACCAAGCTTGGTACGAGGGCGGTAAATTCTGTAGGATTTGTTAAACAATATCCTGATTAGTAATTATTGTATCAACATCAACTAGAGAATCAGCTATATCTTTTAACGTATGACAGTAATCAGTAGTTGACAGGGCACCTTTTTTGGTGTTCCGAAAGATAGTTTGAAGTTAAAGGCTACGGGACAATTTGTTATTCAAGAACTGAGCATCAAGGGCTTCTCATAAGTCTTTCGCAGTACAATTATCTTTAGTAATGATACTAAGCAGATTAGGTTCACAAGTAGAGTAAAACCACAACTTAATACGATAATCAATGGATTCCCAATCCTCATCATTATCACTTTTAGGTTTTGATTTCCAGTGATGTGACCCATAACATTTGCCCCTTTACACATATCACTAAAAATATGATGCCAGTTGTGAGTTTAAAACTAAACTGAGGGTAAACTATACCAATAGCAAACACAAGTTGGGAAGCCGTGAGGGTGGTGGCAGGATAGGATCATTAGCGGCCATATCTAATAATAATGTTACTAACGAAAAATAATAATAACAAGAGATCGAAAAATAGGGACGTGCTCACCAATGGGTAAACCCGAAGACAAGAGTGATCGGCTAGAAGATGCAGCGACAAGGACTGAAGCAGGGGAGAGCACTTCGGGTCGCCTTTAATTCTTAACTAAAGAATCAGCAACACAATTAAATGTGAAATAAAATTAACAATCCACAATTTGCGATGGAGCCTTTAGTTGAATAAGGTAATATTGATGAAAAGATTTACTAACCCAATCCACAATTTTCTCTTCTTTTTTGTAATGATTTTGTTTTTAAGGTGTAGCCTGTTACACCTCTTTTGCTTTTTTCCTTGATTCGATTATGTCTATTGTTCTCGTTCTCGTTAGTTTGGTTATGGCTTAGTTGCCATAATAGACTTTTGTTTTCGAGGTTTGATGGGTAATGGTATTTGCTTTTAAAAAAAAGTATCCTATCGGTGAATAAAATAAATTTTTTTTTTTTGTGAAAAGATTCACCAAACCCAATGCAAGTATGGGGTAAAATACTTGGTCCCAATAAAAACGTAGGTAGTAGATGAAATTAATTGAAGGCGGCAGCAAAGCAAAGCAAACCCAGCGACACCACGGCGGCGCAAGAAACCAGCAGCGGCCAAAAATACGGCGGCGGCCGGACAAAGAAGCAAGGGCGGCTAGGTCGGCAGCGGCGCTAGTAACCAGAGGCAGCCAGAAGGACGGCAGCGTCCAGAATAAAAGAAAAACTAGGGCAGGGATCGACGATTGAAGAGCAGCCAAGGCCAGCGGCGACTTCCGGCAGTGGGCAGCGGAAGGAGACGGCCGACGGGAGGGCACCGGAAAAAAGACGTGAAGGTAGAGGTCCGCTCAATAACATGTTACGTATTGTGAAAATCCGTTGAGGGCTTATTGCATTCATCTATCCAAAATATATAATACACATTATTTACACATAGAGACCTACAATATACATAAATACCAATTATAAATTATTATTTAACACTTACTAACCCACTAATAGTCTAATATTAATAAAGAAAAGTGAAACATATGAAATGAAAAGTGGAACCATCAGTTTAAGTGTTTGAATTTCACATAAACATTAACAAGAAAAAATGATAAAGCAATATAAAATAAAAAAACTCAATCACAACTCACAAATCACGGATCATGTAAAGGAATTAATTCGTTAATATCTAAATGACATAATCACTAAAATATATTAGAAATTACTTAATTACCAACAACTATGGAAGTTGTGAATCTCCCGTATCAAAGAAGCGTAAGCCTAAACAGGGAAGAAAGCAATGGAATTAGGGCAAAATATTAAAGAATCTACAAGAATACATATATAGAATCAACTATTACGGAAATCACAGAGGTCTCAGGTGGTTTTGGAGGTCGATGATCGACAAAACTTGCGGTGGTCGACGGAGAAGGTGGTCGGCGGAGAAGATGGTCGACAGGCGCTAATTTTTGTTGGTCGCCATTCGGGAGCAGCAGATCACCAGTATTAGGTTAGGAAATCAGGGAAGTAATTTGGGATTAGAACGCGGGGGGGCGGGGCGGGGGGGGGGGGGGGGGGGGGGGGGGGTAGGAGGGAATTAGAACTGGGGGGAAAATAAGAGGGAAATAGAACTTTTTTTTTAATTTTTAAGTCAATATGAGTTTTAAGGGAGAAATAAAATATTTTTTTAAATTAATTCTTTTTAAAAAACATAGTTACATAAATATATATTGTTCATTTTTTCAATAAGTTTTTTCTTATAAATTCATTTTAAACTTAAAGTATGTGAATCATATGAACGTAAAAGGGAAAGAAAATATTTTAGATTACGGTTTTTACTTTTTTTAATGGTTAGAATATGCTTTCTAATTTGTAGATTAACAAGGTGTGGGTACCCGCGCATTGCGGTGGGGCGCAAGTACAAAAATTCAAATAAAAGTAATGCGCACAATACAAAAACGAACTTTTTTAGCCTAACAACCGTTAAAGGAACATAGCTTCAAACTACATATAAATTGCAAGAAGTGCAGCCTCCCGGTTTTTAGTATGTGAGCAGAAAATCGTCAACCTAAAACAAATGATAGCAAAAACAAAGTTAAAATATCATTCTTGAGACAATGGTTTAGACAATATGAAACATAAAGTCATAAACAATTAAACTTAAATTAAGATAAATAATATGATAACAACATATTAAGGGCAAATGGCAGTTAGTAACATTGTTTAAGATAATGATGAGCTACCTTTATGTAGATTAGAAATACATCCATAAACATTAATTAGCTTAAAGGTAATGACATATGGTATTAATTTATATGCACCTACTCCTCTTCATCAGAATCGCATCAAGCCAACAATTAAGCATTTTATCAAGCTTGATCTGTGTTTGTTCGTAGAGATGAACAAGTGCAATAGTGAAGCTGAAGGACGTATTTAGGGTTTCAGGAGTGAATCTCTCGAGAAGAGTCCTACAAAACAGAGCAAACACTGCGTTAGAGAGCTTACAGGGACGAGGCCCTGTAAGCCACTCCGACGCTCAAGTTAGCCATGAAAGATGGTAAAGAGCTTAGAGGAGTTTTTTGGCTGTGAAGGTGCATACCTTGACAAGAGACGGTGGTTTCTTATTAACACGTAGAGAGCCTCCATACGGACCATTGAGATGATGGACAGGTGTCATGATCTCCTTTGAGGGACAGAAAAGGTTATACTTTTCTGCTGTAAATAGGATATGTTCCCCATTATCACTGTCAGCCAATCATAGGGCTGCTGGTTGTACGATTTGTACATTTGAGGATTTGCTCCCCACTATTAGTCTCAACCAATGACATCCATCCCTGGTATGTTTCGTTTCAGATATGGCACGCCTGTCTTGACGATTAACGAGAAGACACTTGTCTTAGAGGGTACCAGGCATAGAGTCATTACTGTCGCTTAATCCTATTCCAGTCCTGCGGTGGTGATTAGGAATGTACCCCTGGCCTGCAGTGGTAGAGTTTACAGGGCCTTTGGATTTTGTCCAGGCCTATTCCATACTGCAGACCTGGGTAAGGAGGCGTCATTGTTTATCCAGGCCTGCGACTGTCCTTATATTCACTGGGCTCTTTCTCGGGCCATCGAGCCCTATTCAGGCCCAACAGTTCTTGGGCTCGGGCAGTAGAGCCTGGACGTGGGTACGTCATCAAGTCCCCCAGTCTAGTTTATCATAACTAGGTATGGTAAGCTAGACTCTAAGATGTATGATGAAGCCTATTTTGTCGTTTCTCGGGTATAGCTGTCTTCAAGCGAGGGCGCGTGTTGAGTGCGCGTGGGCTGCTATTCGGCATGTGTCAGTTGTGACATCATGATTTGAAAGGTGATGTGTAACGTCTTGTCATTTCAACTTCTTTTGAATTTCCCGCCCTTGTATGTTGACCCATCGTTTCATTTTCTCGGGTCGGGCTATGTGCCTATATATGACTTCTGTTATCCCTTTCATTTTTACGCGACCATAATATCCTACAGAGCTCCGTCTTCTTGCTTCCCCTTCTCCTTCATGCTCCTTTCTTGCAAGCTTTCCGGTCTCCTTTGAAGGTACTTTCTTTCTCCTCTACCTCTCATTTGATTTGTATTTAAATATGATCAACGCCGGTTTTCCTGTGGAAGACGTTGCCCTGGATGTGACCCGGAAACGTTTCGATTCTTTTCTTCGAGATCATCCATGGATATCTCGTTTTCATCCTTCCATTCCTCTCGCCGATGAGAGAGCAAACAGACCTCCTGCCAATCGTACTGCTTTTTTTCTTTCCTATGCGAGGGAGGGTAACTTGCGTCTTCCCCTTACCCCTTTCTTTTTGAAGGCTCTTCGCCATTACGGAATAGGGTTCTCTCAACTTCACCCCCTAGGGCTTGCTAAGTTAACAGCCTTCAAGGCTGCCGGCAGGGGGTTCTTAGTAGGGCCAGTGTGACTGTATTCCGGGCTTATTTTCGCCTACTTGGTTCGGGTTCTTGGTATTTTTTTCAGAAAAGGAGACCTCTGACAAAGAAGTTTGTTTTAAAGAGTAAGGACAATTTCGATACGTACTTCCATGCTCTTAATTACTCTCTCCTTACTTTTTTCTTTCTTCATAGATGTCGAGGTGCTTGAGATGCCGATTCCTCTTTCTGCGGTCCCTGCGTCTTCTTCTGCCCCTGGCGGCGGTGAGGCGTCCGGTAGTGCTCCAGTGCAGCAAGAAAAAGGGGATGGTGAAAACGTCATTGATCTTGAGACGCCTGACCTAGGGGCGACTGGTACTGCTGCCCCTGACACTGTTTCTTCTGGGCCAGAGTCCAGGGGTGTGAAGAGGAAGACTAGGGGTGGGGAAGACAGGGCATCCAAGAAACCGGCCCAACAGATACCTGATGTTAATCAGTTGGTGAGAGAGCTGTCTTCCCGATGTAGTCTTTACTATAAGCTTCTTTTTCTCTAAATTCCCTAGAGGATACCTGTATTGATATGTATTCTCTGCAGCGAGTTGCCTGCAGGGTGCCCTCCGTCACCAGGACCAAGGGGATCAATGGGCTCCCAGGTTTTCCTTGCCTGGGGCCTTTGATGGTCGCGATGCCGAGCAGCGACGTGCGTTCTTTAACGGGTTACTGCCATCTGTTCGACTGGATCAGGCGTCTTCGGCCTCTTTATTAGAGATCTTGGATCATGCCGATAAGAGTATGTTCGAAACGCTCGTCTGTATCGCGGATACACATCGTCGTCTTGTAAACTCACAGTTTACGGCTGCAAGGGAGATGTTGAATGAGAGTGATGTTCATCGCCAGGTAGAGGCGGCCAACGCCAAGTGTCGGGCCGCTGAGGCGCAAGCAGAGAAGGATAAGGCTGCGTTGCTAGATCTTTCCCAGAGATTGGGAAATGCAGAGTTGCGGGCCCAGGCTTCTGCTAAGGAGGTTGAATCTCTGAAGTCGCAGCTCCAGGACATTGAATCGTTAAAGTTGCGAATTCAAGCTGCAGAGCATAGGGCACAAGAGGCGGAGGAGAAGGCAAATGCCTTTGGGATGGAGAATCTTGACCTGAGACGGGACGCTCTTGCTGTTGGCCAAGAGAGGGATGACTTGTTCTCCCGCCTGGAAAAGTCAAAAGAATCTTATCAGTCCCTCAGCGAGGCCTTTGAGAATCTTGAGGGCAACTACTTCTCCCTGATTCGGGGCCTTCCTCTGCTCTTTGCTAAGCTGCAAGGGTCCCGACAGTATCGTGAGCCATACGGGGCTTTGTATAATGTTGCCATCCGCCTGGGTCGGCATTAGGCCGCAACCGAACTGAAAAAGGTGGTCCCAGGCATCCCCGATAAGTTCGTGTCGCAATTTGTTGATGCGGAACTGCGTCGCGTGTTGGGGGAGAGGGCGTAAAATGTTGCTGATATGGAATACCCCTACCTCCAACAACTATCTGGGTTGATCAACAGCTCCTGGGCAGATTTAGAGAAAGTAGAGCCTGATGCCCCTGCCTCTTCCACAGTTGTGACATTCGTCACCAATGTTTCGGTTAGTCTTAAAACCGTACGTTTTTACACTCAAATTTTGTTCGTATTCATATATTAGGTTAATTTTAGTATTTTAGCATTTTAGTTAGCATTAGAAAATTTTAGAAATTTAGTTTATCCTAAGTTTTATTTAGTGTCTAGTTAATTACTCATTTAAGTAATTGCATTAGAAAGCCACATGCCATAATTTTTATATTGTTTTTTTAAAATATATATATATATAATAATAATATACATATATATACCTACGGCTATATATATGCATTTATATAGGATATATTTTGTTTGAATTATTAGATAATGAAACCTTAAGATAAGTAGTAATTAATGTTTGAATTGGTCTAATACTTGAACCTTATCCCATGATTAAATAATTAGCAAACCCTAACCCTCCCCATTTTTTTTATAAGTCGTATACCCTCTTCTCTCTCCCTCACTTTGCTGCCGTCGACCCCCAACATCCCCACAACCTTCATTGTCGATTTCTTCATTCAAGAACAAGAGTTCAAGCTTCAATCTTTTCTAGGGTTTTGTTCTTAGCATTCAAGGTAAACAACAATCTTTGTTCTACATTCTTTCCTCTTCTTGTTTCATGTTTTTTTTTATCATTCTAAAATCCATAGGATCTGTCCATGATCATCATATAATTTTCAAAAACGTTTTTTATGAGTTATTTAAGGGTTTTGGCTTCAGGAAGTTCATTTTCTCGGCCATGTGGTTAATAAAGACGGCATACATGTAGACCCCAGTAAGATTGAGGCCATAAAGAAATGGAGAGCACCTAAAACACCCTCAGAGATCCGTTCCTTCTTAGGATTGGCGGGTTACTATCGTCGATTTATCGAGAACTTCTCGAAGATTGCTAAGCCACTCACTCTACTAACACAAAAAGACAAGAAGTTTGATTGGGGAGAAGATCAAGAGGGATCATTTCAAACACTGAAGGATAGGTTGTGCAACGCACCAATTCTAACCCTACCGGATGGGCCGGATGATTTTGTAGTATACTGTGATGCGTCAAATCAAGGTCTTGGATGCGTGCTGATGCAGAGGGGTAAGGTAATTGCATACGCATCTCGACAGCTAAAGATTCACGAGAAAAATTATACCACGCATGATTTAGAGCTAGGTGCCGTTGTTTTTGCACTTAAGAGCTGGAGACACTATTTGTATGGGACTAAAAGTGTTATTTATACCGATCACAAGAGTTTGCAGCATATCTTCGATCAGAAGGAGTTAAACATGAGGCAGAGACGTTGGATCGAACTTTTCAGTGATTACGATTGCGAAATTCGCTACCATCCGGGTAAGGCTAACGTGGTAGCTGATGCTTTAAGCAGGTAAGAGAGGGTTAAGCCACGGAGAGTACGAGCTATGAGCATGACGATTCATTCAGGTATCAAAGATAAGATACTTGAAGCTCAGAGAGAGGCAACCAAATACCTGAATGCTCCAAACGAGATGTTGCGATGCTTAGACAAACAATTGGAGAAAAGGGAAGATGGTGGTTTGTACTTTATGGATCGAATATGGGTGCCACTAGCGGGATGTGTGAGAACACTGATCATGAATGAAGCCCATACGACGAAATACTCTATCCACCCAGGGATTTGTATTGGTGGCCTGGAATGAAAAAGGACATAGCTGTTTATGTTAGCAAGTGTCTTACTTGCTCAAAAGTAAAAGCTGAACACCAAAAACCTTCTGGACTGCTGCAACAACCGGAGATTCCGGAGTGGAAGTGGGAAAATATAACTATGGATTTTGTCACAAAGCTGCCCAGAACTAGTAGCGGGCACGACTCAATCTGGGTTATTGTGGATAGGATGACTAAGTTGGCCCATTTTCTAGCAATCCGTGAAGACTACAAGATGGATAAGTTAGAGAGGATTTACATACGTGAGATAGTGGCGAGACACGGAGTGCCTGTGTCTATTATTTCGGATCGCGATAGCCGATTTACTTCACGATTTTGGCAAATGCTACAAAGAGCTCTGGGAACGAGATTTGATATGAGTACGGCTTATCATCCTCAAACTGATGGTCAAAGTGAGCGTACCATACAGACACTGGAGGACATGCTTAGGGCATGTGTTATTGACTTCGGGGGAAACTGGGATACTCATCTCCCCTTAATCGAGTTCTCTTATAACAATAGTTACCATACCAGTATTAAGTGTGCACCGTTTGAGGCCCTGTATGGAAGAAAATGTCGATCACCCATTGTTTGGGCTGAAGTTAGTGAAAGTCAGTTGATTGATCCGGAGATTGTTCAAGAGACTACTGATAAGATTTTTCAAGTCAAGGAAAGAATAAAAGCAGCAAGAGATCGCCAGAAGAGTTATGCTGATAATCGAAGGAAACCACTTGAATTTAGTGTCGGTGATCTAGTATTACTCAAGATATCGCCTTGGAAAGGTATAGTGCGGTTCGGCAAGAAAGGAAAACTGGCACCAAGGTATGTAGGACCATTTGAGATCGTCGAACGGATTGGGCCAATAGCATACCGATTGAGACTACCGCAAGAGCTAAGTAGAATACATGATATATTTCACGTATCTAACTTAAAGAAATGTTTGGCGGATGCGAATCTGCATGTGCCTTTGGACGAGATCAAGATAGATAATACTCTACGTTTTGTGGAGGAACCTGTTGAGATCATGGATCGGGAAGTAAAGAAGTTGAAACGCAGTAAGATTCCGATAGTCAAAGTACGATGGAATTCTAAGCGAGGACCCGAGTTTACTTGGGAACGGGAAGACCATATGAAAGCTAAATATCCACATTTGTTTGAGCATTAACATCTCCCATGACTATACAAGTTGAATTTTGGGACGAAATTCTCTCAAGTAGGGGATGTTGTGACATCCATCACCAATGTTTCGGTTAGTCCTTAAAACCGTACGTTTTTAGACTCAAATTTTGTTCGTATTCATATATTAGGTTAATTTTAGTATTTTAGCATTTTAGTTAGCATTAGAAAATTTTAGAAATTTAGTTTATCCTAAGTTTTATTTAGTGTCTAGTTAATTACTCATTTAAGTAATTGCATTAGAAAGCCACATGCCATAATTTTTATATTGTTTTTTTTTAAAAAAAATATAATAATAATATACATATATATACCTACGGCTATATATATGCATTTATATAGGATATATTTTGTTTGAATTATTAGATAATGAAACCTTAAGATAAGTAGTAATTAATGTTTGAATTGGTCTAATACTTGAACCTTATCCCATGATTGAATAATTAGCAAACCCTAACCCTCCCCATTTTTTTTATATAAGTCGTATACCCTCTTCTCTCTCCCTCACTTTGCTGCCGTCGACCCCCAACATCCCCACAACCTTCATTGTCGATTTCTTCATTCAAGAACAAGAGTTCAAGCTTCAAGCTTTTCTAGGGTTTTGTTCTTAGCATTCAAGGTAAACAACAATCTTTGTTCTACATTCTTTCCTCTTCTTGTTTCATGTTTTTTTTTATCATTCTAAAATCCATAGGATCTGTCCATGATCATCATATAATGTTCAAAAACGTTTTTTATGAGTTATTTAAGGGTTTTACATGATAAAGGTTGGATCTTTATCCTTCAAAGAGGGTTTCTTTTCAAAACAGTTTCTGACAGTAAACTAGGGTTACGTTTGGGAGGCCATATAAGAGTCAATTCGTAAGCTTTTTCGTCGATTCTTTTGTCTAGAATGTAGTGTTTTGAGTCTTGATTCACCGAAACCAATTTTTGTAATTTTTGAAGGTCGTTTGGTCGGTTAAATGGATTTTACCGTTTAGGTGCGCAAACTGACAGTATGTTCGGTGGATTTTATTTTGGTCGTTTGAGTTGTTTTAAAATTGTTTAAAGGTTGGATCTTTATCCTTCAAAGAGGGTTTCTTTTCAAAACAGTTTCTGACAGTAAACTAGGGTTACGTTTGGGAGGCCATATCAGAGTCAATTCGTAAGCTTTTTCGTCGATTCTTTTATCTAGAATGTAGTGTTTTGAGTCTAGATTCACCGAAACCAATTTTTGTAATTGTTGAAGGTCGTTTGTCGGTCAAATGGATTTTACCGTTTAGGTGCGCAAACTGACAGTATGTTCGGTGGATTTAGGGTCAAAAGTTTTTATTTTTAAATTGGTCTAAACCTTCGAATTCTCGATTGAAATTTTTACGGTAGCAAGTTTGATAAGTTTACGGTTTTCTAGAAAAATTTCATAATTTTTGGTTATCGTTTATTATTTTTATAAAATTTAAAATTTTTGTTGCGCTGGTGCAGTTAGATTTCTGGCAGTGTTGAATTCTCGAAATTTTTAAAAATAGATAATCAAGTTAGTAAATTTTGGAAAAATTCCAGAAATTAGTCAAAGCATTAAAATTTCTGTATTTAAATTCTGGGATTTTATTTTGGTCGTTTGAGTTGTTTTAAAATTGTTTAAAGTCAGTTTATTAAAATCAGTAAACGTGCACGTGGCATAGGATCATATAGGATCACTATGTCTTTAGGCTACATTAGAAAGTTTAAACACTTAAACATGAGACTTATGTGCATTATACTTGTTGTAGATCCCGTACCTGTTCTTTGCAAGGTTAATTCCGTTTGAAACAAAGGTGAGTACTCGTGGCCCCTTTTTACTATATTTTTCGGGGGAAAATGACACTCAAACTCTCTTTTAAACTTTTATGCCGTGATGACTATTTCTTATTTCTTTTGGACAACTTATGTGACGTATATGCAAAGAATACTTGTTGTTGGTTGATGACTATTGATTCCTATATTCCTATGAGCCAACGGTTTATGCTCCAACTGGGTATGCTATAATAACTGCTTGGAAGACAATGATTTGATTCCTATTGATTCCTATTGAATCTGGTGGTTTGGATGTTGGTACAACGTCTACACACTTAACATGATATACGCGCACATTTGTCCTACATAATCACCTAACACGGCAACTATGTTATTTTTTTAAACCTGCGAGCTCACCAACTTTATGTTGACGTTTTCAAGTGTCTATTTTCACGTAATACTAATAACAATGCCTAAGGAATTTAGACAAACTCTTAGCGGACTCTAGCTGGACTTGACAACTGCATGAACATTTTAATTACTTTCATGAATTTAAACCCTTAGTACTAATTTACATTTCTTGGTTGGGCATGTTGTCCCGTGAACTTGACCCGGGTTGTGGGTTTTACTTATGTGTGTTTATCACTTTGACTTTGGTGTCGTGAATACCGACTTAACACGGCACAAGTCCCCTCTTGTGTCGGGGAACGTCGTGACACGTTGGTTTAATTGCATATTAGTAATTTCTCTATTATTGTATCAATGTGTTATGACGATCCTCTCCGTCACACTTCGCGTTTCTGCCTTGGCGGGGTGTGACAGATTGGTATTAGAGCCATTGGTCATAGAGAATTAGGTGGATTGACCTAGACTATAACCTAAGCAATTCATGTAGTTGCATAATAGGAAATATTTGTGCATATTATCCTACGTGAACGTTTCATAGAGCTATAATTTTCCCCTCCCCGGTCTAGCGAGTCGTTGTAGGTTCGGTGTTAATCGCCAACGCTTATACCGGGTTCCTGTTTATGTTTCTTTTTTTTAGATTCGATGGCTTACACCATTAGGGTTCGTACGAGAGAAGAAGCATCTGAGATCACCGAGCTCAGAAGGAGGCTCACTGAGACGGAATAGCAGCTCCGTCAGAGGGTAGAAGAAGTTCGCCAGCTCAGAATGGCGATGCATTCGGTAGGAATGATACGGTCAGAGGACGGATGACACCATGTGATCGAGCATGTAGCAACAAGCCGACCTCGCTACGCACCCTACAGGCGCCCAGAGCCAGTCCCAGTTGGACGTGAGAATCCGGTTATTCCAAGTGTTCTACGAGAGACCGTCCAACAACCTCTAGTCCAAGTGGATACGCTGCAGGTAAGAGTGAGGCATCAGGAACTCCACCAAATGCAGCAGGACCACAGGATTAATGCGTTAGAAGAAACGCAAAGGGAGCAGGGGCAACAGCTTGAGGCCCTATGAGAAGACCCTACAGAAGACTCTGAAGAGGACCCAGAGGAGGATTCTGAAGAGGATCCTTAAGAAGACCCCGAAGAGGGCCATGTGGAAGATTCGAGAAAGAGTTAGAGGAGGATTTAGTTGAGTAGTTAGCTAGGGTTAGAGATCTTTTCCGTTTTGTTTAGCTTTTAGATTGGAAATTTTCGTGTGAATGGTTTAGTTTTAGTTTTGAAATTCTGAAAACGATTATTAATAAAAGACAAGTTTCTTTGCAATTATTGATTTGATCCCTTTTGATAACTACTCTTAAACAATGTTCATTGTTTGACGACTCTATATCTCAATGCAAACTCCTCAAATGTCTACGTGCATATTTACATGTTACTTTGTGTGTTTAGATTATAGAAAAGGGAAGGGTATTTGTGAATATTTATAATGCATGTGGTTACAATCATATAGACTTAGAATTCCGATCTAGCTTTATTGCATGTTCTTGTTTGATTGTTGCGTTAGAGTGGGGTCGGTAATTCGAATGACTATATGGTTCCGTATCATGTATACTAAGTGTTCATAACTATCTAACCCTATAGGAAGTAGTGTAGTAAGTTGTTGGATCGGGATGAATAATGGTGCTTTAAGGGAAGCTGTGAGAAGTGTGGATGCATTGCGCCTGATCACCGCCATGCACACATACCTAGCACAAGGACACTTAAAATATCACGAAGCGTTCTGTGAAAACAAACTATAGTTAGGTAGTAGGATTGTGATATCAAATATGTCGGACAAACGCGAAATCCTTATTTATACCAATATGACTAAAAACGACAAATTTCTATATGCGTGCCATGCTAAATGCGGCGTGAGCCTATAAACACGAATTTGTATCTCGTCTAACCTATGTAATTACCTTTCTATAGAACATGTCTTCACGAAGTTCCGCACGTTTGAACCAACGCGGCCGTGGTAGGGGTACTCGTAACCGTGGCGGCCGTGGTGGTCGTGGTAGTGGACCTGAAAACGATGGGGAAGGGAACCCCAACATCGCTGAACTTATAGCGCAACAACTACAAACTCTTATCCCTACTATTGTTACGCAAGTCACTAATAACCTCAACAACCAAGCTAATGGAGGCAGTGGCGGTGATGCTAATGTAGGAGGAGCAGGTGCAGGTGGGACTGACGGTCAAAGAACTAATAATACGGGTAGCGATGAGGGTTGCAAATATAAAGAGTTCATGGCCTGCAAGCCAAGGGAGTTTGATGGAAAAGGGGGAGCCTTGCAACTTACGAGGTGGATAGAAAGAATGGAAACTGTGATGGATATCAGTGATTGTGCCGAAAATAAAAAGGTGATGTACGCAACTGGTTCCCTGGTTAATAAGGCTTTAACATGGTGGAACACGCAAGTCCAAGCTAGGGGAAGGACTGCAACGATGGGTATGTCATGGGAAGATCTAAAGGCACTAATGATGGAGGAATTTTGTCCGAAGAATGAGATGCAAAAGCTAGAGTCAGAATTTTTGAACCACACCATGGTAGGTGCTAACCATGCAGCATATACTGATCGGTTCCACGAGTTAGCCAAGTTAGTCCCGCACCTAGTCACCCCTGAGTACAAGCGGATCAACAGATATATAAGTGGATTGGTCCCTGAGATTCGACCAATGGTACCGGCCACAGAACCGACTACAATCCAGAGCGCCATACTAAAAGCTGGAACCTTTACCGATGACGCCGTCGGAAGTGGGAAATTGACCAAGGTCAATGAGAAAAGGAAAGACAACGGCGAGGGAACTAGGTCCTGGGAAGCATCGGAATGACAATAAGAGAGCTAGGGTGGCAACTGGGTATGTAGCAACCAACCCTGCCAAGAAAGAGTATGCTGGTGCCGCGCCGAGGTGCCCTAACTGTAACTATCATCATTTCCCGAATGTGCCATGTCGTTCATGTACGACCTGCAACCGTTGGGGACATTATGCTAAGGATTGTCGGAATAGGACGAGAGTAGTCGCGCCAATTAATGCAGTGAATCCGACTGGAAACCGTGGGACGTGTTACGAATGTCGAGGTACTGACCACTACAGGAATACTTGCCCAAGGCTAACCAGGGCACCTGGTCAAGGAGGAAACCGCCCGAACCAAACATTGGCTATCGAGGGAAATCGTAATCAGCATAACAACGAGAACCAAGCGCGTGGGAGAGCTTTTGTAATGGGCGCCAACGAGGCACGCAACGACCCCAACATTGTGACGGGTACTTTCTCTTTAAATGATATCTATGCGACTGTCTTGTTTGATTTTGGTGCTGATTTTAGCTTTATTTCCACTGAATTTGTATCTTTGTTAAATGTGAAACCTAGTAGACTAGAAACTAGTTATACAATTGAGATAGCCAATGGGAAAAGAGTAGAAATAAATAAAATTATACGTGGGTGCAATTTGGGTTTAGAAGGCCACACTTTTTCCATAGATCTTATACCTTTTGGGCATGGGAGTTTTGATGTGATTGTGGGAATGGACGGGTTATCGAGGTTTAAAGCTGAAATAATTTGTCATGAGAAGATAGTTCGGATACCCTTACCGAATGGAGAAGTCCTAGAGGTTCATGGTGAACGACCTGAAGAGAACATGAGACATCTTAGGAGTGCGAACAAGGATGAGAAGAAACTCGAGGATATTCCCATTGTACGGGAATTTTGTGAGGTGTTTCCGGAGGATTTGACAGGTTTACCCCATACTCGACAAGTGAAATTCAGTATTGACTTAATCCCAGGAGCGACTCCTGTCGCAAGGTCACCTTATCGGTTAGCCCCGTTAGAAATGCAGGAGTTGTCGAACCAACTTCAGGAACTTCAAGGCAAAGGATTCATTCGACCTAGCCATTCGCCTTGGGGAGCACCCGTTTTGTTTGTTAAAAAGAAGGATGGTTCCTTTCGGATGTGCATCGACTACAGAGAGCTTAACAAACTCACCGTCAAGAACCGGTATCCTCTTCCTAGAATCGACGACTTGTTCTATCAGCTACAAGGGTCGTGTTATTTCTCCAAGATTGACCTTCGATCCGGTTATCATTAGTGGAGGGTACGCGAGGTTGATATTCCAAAAACTGCGTTTAGAACCCGCTACGGACATTTTGAGTTTACGCTTATGCCTTTCGGGTTAACAAATGCTCCCACTGTGTTCATGGATCTAATGAACCGTGTGTGTAAACCATTTTTGGACAAATTTGTTATCGTCTTTATTGATGATATTCTGATTTATTCCAAGTCTAAGGATGAACATGAGAGGCACCTACGGCAAATACTAGAACTACTCTGGGAGGAGAGATTGTACGCCAAATTCTCGAAATGTGAATTTTGGCTTCAGGAAGTTCATTTTCTCGGCCATGTGGTTAATAAAGACGGCATACATGTAGACCCCAGTAAGATTGAGGCCATAAAGAAATGGAGAGCACCTAAAACACCCTCAGAGATCCATTCCTTCTTAGGATTGGCGGGTTACTATCGTCGATTTATCGAGAACTTCTCGAAGATTGCTAAGCCACTCACTCTACTAACACAAAAAGACAAGAAGTTTGATTGGGGAGAAGATCAAAAGGGAGTATTTCAAACACTGAAGGATAGGTTGTGCAACGCACCAATTCTAACCCTACCGGATGGGCCGGATGATTTTGTAGTATACTATGATGCGTCAAATCAAGGTCTTTGATGCGTGCTGATGCAGAGGGTTAAGGTAATTACATACGCATCTCGACAGCTAAAGATTCACGAGAAGAATTATACCACGCATGATTTAGAGCTAGGTGCCGTTGTTTTTGCACTTAAGAGCTGGAGACACTATTTGTATGGGACTAAAAGTGTTATTTATACCGATCACAAGAGTTTGCAGCATATCTTCGATCAGAAGGAGTTAAACATGAGGCAGAGACGTTGGATTGAACTTTTCAGTGATTACGATTGCGAAATTCGCTACCATCCAGGTAAGGCTAACGTGGTAGCTGATGCTTTAAGCAGGTAAGAGAGGGTTAAGCCACGGAGAGTACGAGCTATGAGCATGATGATTCATTCAGGTATCAAAGATAAGAAACTTGAAGCTCAGAGAGAGGCAACCAATGACCTGAATGCTCCAAACGAGATGTTGCGAGGCTTAGACAAACAATTGGACAAAAAGGAAGATGGTGGTTTGTACTTTATGGATCGAATATGGGTGCCACTAGAGGGATGTGTGAGAACACTGATCATGAATGAAGCCCATATGACGAAATACTCTATCCACCCAGGGGCAGACAAGATGTATCATGACCTAAGGGATTTGTATTGGTGGCCTGGAATGAAAAAGGACATAGCTGTTTATGTTAGCAAGTGTCTTACTTGCTCAAAAGTAAAAGCTGAATACCAAAAACCTTCTGGACTGCTGCAACAACCGGAGATTCCTGAGTGGAAGTGGGAAAATATAACTATGGATTTTGTCACAAAGCTGCCGAGAACTAGTAGCGGGCACGACTCAATCTAGGTTATTGTGGATAGGATGACTAAGTCGGCCCATTTTCTAGCAATCCGTGAAGACTACAAGATGGATAAGTTAGCGAGGATTTACATACGCGAGATAGTGGCGAGACACGGAGTGCCTGTGTCTATTATTTCGGATCGCGATAGCCACATTTGTTTGAGCATTAACATCTCCCATGACTATACAAGTTTAATTTTGGGACGAAATTCTCTCAAGTAGGGGATGTTGTGACATCCGTCACCAATGTTTCGGTTAGTCCTTAAAACCGTACGTTTTTAGACTCAAATTTTGTTCGTATTCATATATTAGGTTAATTTTAGTATTTTTAGCATTTTAGTTAGCATTAGAAAATTTTAGAAATTTAGTTTATCCTAAGTTTTATTTAGTGTCTAGTTAATTACTCATTTAAGTAATTGCATTAGAAAGCCACATGCCATAATTTTTATATTGTTTTTTTTTTTAAATATAATAATAATATACATATATATACCTACGGCTATATATATGCATTTATATAGGATATATTTTGTTTGAATTATTAGATAATGAAACCTTAAGATAAGTAGTAATTAATGTTTGAATTGGTCTAATACTTGAACCTTATCCCATGATTGAATAATTAGCAAACCCTAACCCTCCCCATTTTTTTTATATAAGTCGTATACCCTCTTCTCTCTCCCTCACTTTGCTGCCGTCGACCCCCAACATCCCCACAACCTTCATTGTCGATTTCTTCATTCAAGAACAAGAGTTCAAGCTTCAAGCTTTTCTAGGGTTTTGTTCTTAGCATTCAAGGTAAACAACAATCTTTGTTCTACATTCTTTCCTCTTCTTGTTTCATGTTTTTTTTTATCATTCTAAAATCCATAGGATCTGTCCATGATCATCATATAATGTTCAAAAACGTTTTTTATGAGTTATTTAAGGGTTTTACATGATAAAGGTTGGATCTTTATCCTTCAAAGAGGGTTTCTTTTCAAAACAGTTTCTGACAGTAAACTAGGGTTACGTTTGGGAGGCCATATAAGAGTCAATTCGTAAGCTTTTTCGTCGATTCTTTTGTCTAGAATGTAGTGTTTTGAGTCTTGATTCACCGAAACCAATTTTTGTAATTTTTGAAGGTCGTTTGGTCGGTCAAATGGATTTTACCGTTTAGGTGCGCAAACTGACAGTATGTTCGGTGGATTTTATTTTGGTCGTTTGAGTTGTTTTAAAATTGTTTAAAGTCAGTTTATTAAATTCAGTAAACGTGCACGTGGCTTAGGATCATATAGGATCACTTCACATGTCTTTAGGCTACATTAGAAAGTTTAAACACGTAAACATGAGACTTATGTGCATTATACTTGTTGTAGATCCCGTACCTGTTCTTTGCAAGGTTAATTCCGTTTGAAACAAAGGTGAGTACTCTTGGCCCCTTTTTTCTATATTTTTTGGGGGAAAATGACACTCAAACTCTCTTTTAAACTTTTATGCCGTGATGACTATTTCTTATTTCTTTTGGACAACTTATGTGACGTATATGCAAAGAATACTTGTTGTTGGTTGATGACTATTGATTCCTATATTCCTATGAGCCAACGGTTTATGCTCCAGCTGGGTATGCGATAATAACTGCTTGGAAGACAATGATTTGATTCCTATTGATTCCTATTGAATCTGGTGGTTTGGATGTTGGTACAACGTCTACACACTTAACATGGTATACGTGCACATTTGTCCTACATAATCACCTAACACGGCAACTATGTTATTTTTTTAAACCTGCGAGCTCACCAACTTTATGTTGACATTTTCGAGTGTCTATTTTCAGGTAATACTAATAACAATGCCTAAGGAGTTTAGACAAACTCTTAGCGGACTCTAGCTGGACTTGACAACTGCATGAACATTTTAATTACTTTCATGAATTTAAACCCTTAGTACTAATTTACATTTCTTGGTTGGGCATGTTGTCCCGTGAACTTGACCCGGGTTGTGGGTTTTACTTATGTGTGTTTATCACTTTGACTTTGGTGTCGTGAATACCAACTTAACACGACACAAGTCCCCTCTTGTGTCGGGGAACGTCGTGACACGTTGGTTTAATTGCATATTAGTAATTTCTCTATTATTGTATCAATGTGTTATGACGATCCTCTCCGTCACAATTCGCGTTTCCCCCTTGGCGGGGTGTGACAACAGTGCTCCACCCTGAACTGTTTGTTTTGATTATCGGTATAACCTTGTAGGAAGTTTATGTAATTATTTTATTATGTAATGAATGGGGGGAATCCCCTAGCTTTGTAAGCGTAATGACTGTGTCACTGGTGTTGGGTTGTTACCCAATGTAAATGTTTTAATGCCGACTTTATAAGCTCATGGATCATAAATTTTGCCTACGTAGGTCTTTATATATTTTGTATGGGTTAGCAATGACTGATAGTCATGCCTTATCCATAGGAAGAAATCATAACTGAATCATTCACAATAGGAAATAAATGGGTAATGGCAGGCAGGTGCCCGGCTTTCATATATTTGAAACATTACCAGATTACAATCTTGGTTTGATACAGTAACAAAGGGGGACCAGGTTGTAACCTGGGTTTTACATGATAATAGTGACCACGTAGAGACCTGGGTTTAATAACATAAAGGTGGCCAAGTAAAAACTTGGGCTTTATACATAACATTTCTTTAGGTTCGTGATGTGCCACGATCGGGGGATGGAGGAGCCATCTACATTGCTGAGAAGGCAAGAGCCATTCAGGCCTGCTTCTCTTATGATGTAGGGTCCTTCCCATGTTGGTGTTAGTTTTCCGGGCGTCAGGGCCAAGCTGGCTTCGTTTTTTCGGAACACTAAATCTCCAGGCTTGAATGTATTAGGGCGTACGTGTTGATTATAGTATCTGGAGATTTCCCTCTTTCTCTCTGCTTCTCTGATGGATGCCTGATCTCTGCGTTCTTCAGCCAACATTGTGTTAATGTAGAGTTCTTCATTGTTGTTTTCACAGTCCCCCTAGGTGCGGTTGGTTGCTATTAGCAGTTCTGGTGGTATGACAGCTTTTGTCCCATACACTAGACTGAAAGGTGTGTCTCCAGTGCTACGTTTTGGCGTCGTCCTGTGTGGCCACAGGACGCTTGGGAGTTCATCCACCCACGATGATTTGTGCCGTCCTAGCCTGGTCTTGATCCCATGTACTAGTTCTTTGTTCGTTACTTCTACCTGGCCGTTGGCTTGGGGATGTGCAACTAAGGTGAACACTTGCGTAATTCCCATATCTTGGCACCATGAGACAAGTGGTTCGCCTGCAAATTGCGTTCCATTGTCACTGACCAAGAAACGAGGAACGTCGAATCTGCATATTTTATATTCCCATATGAACGCGATGATCTTTCGTCCCGTGATTGTTGCTAAGGGTTTGGCCTCAACCCCTTTGTGAAGTAATCAACCGCCACCACCACCAACTTGACGCCCCCTGGTGCTACAGGAAAAGGACCCACTATGTCGATACCCCATTTATAGAATGGCAAGACGGAGGTTACGGGTATCATATCGTGCTTTGGTCTTCTTGGTATGTTTGCATGTATCTGGCATGAGTCACACTTCAGTAATTCTTTTGTCGTGTCTGCGTACATCGTGGGCCAGTAGTATCCCAGGCGTATCATTTTAGTTACAACTGACCTAGGGCCAGCATGAAGAGCACAGGCACCACTATGTACTTCCTGAATAACATCTCGGACTTGCTCAAGACCTAAGCAACGCAAGAGTGGCCCAAGAGTGGACTTCCTGTACAGATTACCATCTTTCATTCTATACACTGGTGCTTTCATCCGTAATGTTCTTGCTTGTTTCTTGTCATCTGGGAGGAGACCTGTTGTTAAATAGGCTTTAAGTGGGGACATCCAGGTTTCCTCCTTTTCCACCTGATTAACCTCTCTTGTACTTCTGATGGATTTCTCTTTTAGCACCTCGACCAGACCTCCTTGGTTAAGTGCTCAAAAGCAAATGTAGCAAGCTTACTGAGGGCATCTGCTCTTTTATTCTGTGATCTCCTGACCTGAGAAATCAAACAGGATTTGAAATTCGAGAGTTTGGTTTGTACCTGGGCCTTGTAGGATTTCATGGATTCTTCCTTCGCTTCGAAGTTTCCATTGATTTGATTGGCCACTAGTTGGGAGTCGACATAGACCTGAAGGTGTGCTACTTTGAGTCTGGTTGATAACCTGAGGCCAACTAGAAGGGCTTCGTACTCCGCCTCGTTGTTAGAAGCTGGGAAGTCAAATCGTAAGGCATAAGTATGCTCTTCGCCCTCCGGGCTTATCAATATCAACCCAGCCCTAAACCCTAAACCCCTCTGAGCTTGACGCTCCATCAGTATAGAGAGACCAAATACGTTCACTTGGTTTCTCTCTTTGCTGCGTGTGCGTCTCTTCTTCTTTCGTGCCTTGTTCTTCAGTTTCGGCTATGAAATCAGCGAGTACCTGGCCTTTAATCGCTGTTCTTGGTGAGAATTCAATTTCGTGTTCGCCGATTTTTATAGCCCATTTAGCTAGCCTTCCCGAGTTTTCAGGCCTAGAGAGGATTTGTCGCAGGGGTTTATCTGTTAAAACCTTGATGGGGTGTGCCTGGAAATAACGCCTCAGGCGTCGAGTGCTGTGCACCAGGGCGTATGCAAGTTTTTTCATCGGTAGGTAATTGACCTCTGGACCTTGCAGGGCTTTACTTACGAAGTATACGGGTGTTTACTTACTTCCCCGATTGGCCATTAGGACCGAAGTAATTGATTCATGGGAATTGGCCAGATAAAGGATCAGGGTTTCTACCGCCTTAGGGGCGGTTAGGGTTGGTAAATGGGTTAGGCACCTCTTAATTCCTTGGAAGGCCCTCTCGGCTTCCTCCGTCCATACGAAGTCATTTTTCTTTAGGCATCCCTTTAAAGTTTGGGAAAACGGGATCGAATTTGCCGTGGAATTCCTAACAAACCTTCCTAAGGCTGCTAACTTTCCATTAAAGCTTTGCACCTGCTTCTTCGTCGTAGGGCTCCCCAGTGCCAGGATCGCCTGCACTCGCTTTTGATTGACCCGGATACCATCTGGAGTCACGATGTAACCCAGAAACTTTCCTTCTTCCATTCCAAAGGAGCATTTGGAGGGGTTTAGCTTCATGTTGATCGACCGAAGGGTGCTGAAAGTTTCCTGAATATCAGCTAGCAGAGATTCCTCTGTGATACTTTTAATGACCATGTCATCCACATAGGCCTCTAAGTTCCTCCCGATCTGATCAACGAATGCCCAGTCTACCAGCCTTTGATACGTAGCCCCCGCGTTTTTCAGACCTAACGGCATTTTTGTATAGCAGAAGATCCCCATGTTGGTGTGAAAGGCAGTTCTGTCTTCATCTCTCTCCGCCATCTGAATCTGATGATACCCTTTGTAGGCATCTAAGAAGCATTTGTAGCGGAATCTAGCCACGGATTCTACCTTCCAATCAATTTCAGGTAACGGGTAGTTGTCTTTAGGACAAGCTTTGTTGAGGTCGCTGAAGTCCACACACATTCTCCACGACCAGTCCTGCTTTCTTACTATTACCGGGTTTGCCACCCAGGTCTAATATTTAACTTCGAGCATGATTCCCGCGTCTACTAGTTTCTTTACTTCCTCGCATACCGCCTTACTGCGATCCGGGGCCAAGCCCCTTTTCTTTTGTCTTACTGGATGTAGGCTCGGGTTGCCCTGCAGACGATGCTCAGCTAGATGCCTGGGTACTCCCGTCATATCGGCGGGAGTCCAGGCGAAGACGTCAATATTTCTTTTTAGCAAGTTTATAAGTCTTACCTGCGTGTCTGAACTGAGAGTGTTTCCGATTTGCACGGTTTGATCTGGGAAGCGACTGTTAATTACTATCTTGCTTTCAGCTGTTTCAGGTTGATTTGGTAGTTTCGCCTGGCTCTGCACCTGAGTGCACTCGACTGTTCGCAACGGCGTGCTCAACACCGTCGCAATTCCTCTCGGAGTAGGAAACTTTACCATAGCGTGCACAGTGGAGGGCACAGCAAGGAATTCGGCTAGGGCAGGTCGACCTAGGATGGCATTATACCTAGAGCGGGCTCTGATGACTGCAAACTCTAGGACAACTTCCCGGTAGTAGGGATACACCCCCAGCCCTACGACTAGGGTGACATATCCTACTGGCCATACCACGTCCCCTACAAAGCCCGTAAGTGGCGCGTGAGCAGGCTTCAACTGACTTTTGATCCGCTCCGGCAGCTGTTGAAAACAATGATCATAGAGGATTTCGGTAGAACTCCCTCCATCTAGATATACTCTTGACACCACGAAGTTATCTAGTCGGGCCGTGATGACTAGAGGATCCGTGGATCTAGTGTGAGAGGGAGTGTTCGGGAAGGCTATTTCGGCTTTCAACCATTCTTCTTCCTCCCTGGGTCTCTTACCGCTGCTATTGTAAGCCTGTATCATGTGAATCTGCCCCTCTGGTGGTGGTGGAGGGGGCGTTATTGACCTGTTCCAGTGTTGTCGGTTTCTATTGTTTTTTGCTCCCTGGGCCAAGTGATCTAACCTGCCGGCTTTTACCGCGATTTCTCTTTTCAGCTCTTTACCGTCGTTGGTGTCATGTCCATTATCCCCGTGAAACTTACAGTATTTTTTAGTGTCTTTAGGCCTCCTGGCCAGAGGTGGTGGGGTTCTGAACGTGTTGCTAACACGCTCGGTCTGTAAAATTTCTAAGGGAGTTTTAGACAGGGAAGCAACTAACCTGGAGGTGTCGTCAATCGCCCTCGAGTAGGGACGATGGTGAGAGTACCCTGGGGTCATACCTCCCCTTCTTGTTCCTCTCTTTCCAAGCTTTACCTCCGGCATTCTCCTGCTGTGACTTCTTAGATGGCGTGATCCCTTCCATTTGTGCATTCACTTCCTTGCCCCTGGCGAAGGCATACGCTATATCTATACATTCTTGAAATGTCTGGGGGACCTTCCGGGACAGTTCTTCAGTGAGAGCCCCTTTACGCAGGCCGAAAATAAAACCGGAAATTCTCTGGGATTCAACCAAACCTTTGATCTGAGAACCTTCTTTGGTATATCGCACTATGTACTCTTCCAGCGCTTCTCCGGGCGATTGCCGGATCATATGAGCCTCTAAATGAGTTCTACTATGTTTCTTTTTCTGCATGAAATATGACGAGAACCTGGCCCTCAAATCTTCTATTCCTGACACTGACCCTTTAGGAAACGAGTTGAACCATTCCCTGGCCGCTCCTTTGAGTGTCATTGGGAACATATGGCAGGCCACTGGTCTATCCTCTTTTGTGTCTTCATCTCTCCCTCGAACAGACTTTGGTGATCGTCTGGGTCATCTTCTCTATCATAAGTTCCCACGTTGCTGGGGATCTTGAGTCCCATCGGGAGATCCCAAGTACCAATCCACGATACAAACGGGGAGTTGGTAACAGCGATGGGTATCGCGTGGTTTGCGGGAGGCCTGAGCCCTGCCTTACCTCCAAAGCTGACAAATTGCATTATAGTAGGGAGGGCCTGGGCTAACTGCGCCCAGTCCATCGATGCCGGCTGAGTGGGCTGGGTAGTGTGGTAGGTTCGCGAAGGTATTTCCTCCGGATCCTTCTGAATGAGCGTATGGCTGATAACTGATAGGGAAAGGAACGTGTCCCTGGACAGGCGGATGGTAAATGGGGGTGTTCATTTATTGAAAAGGAGGCAAGAAAGGATTCAGTCCTGGGTGAGCATACACCTGACCACCTTGGAATGGGTTTTGGAGATGGTGATGAGGGTTTGGATAGCTAACCACTTGGTTTGGTTGCCCCTGGTTAGGAGCGTGATACGGTTCCCCCGTTCCTTGGAGGCTTGTGGAGTTGAAGTATTGTGCTAGCGTTGCTAGCGCAGCTGAGACCTCCATACTCACACTATGTCCCTGATTCTGCGCGCCGGGGGTGGAGTAACCGTCATTGACAGACGAGCAAGGGGAATCGTTTCTGGCCTTGACCCCCCACTCTGCAAGAGCTGCAACAGGTTGGTTGGTTGCATGACCGACGACCCCTCCAAGGTGTTACGCTGAGCTGGAGTCTCGGGAGTTGACATCCATGAGAACCATGGAGGGTTTGGGCCATGCTGGCTTGCACCGCTAGGTGGGATACTTTGGGCCGTGCCTTGGGAGGTGTTCTGGGGGGTACTGGGCTGGCTAGGGATGTTGGTGGTTATTAGGGCTTCACCCATGGTTGTGATGGTGGAGCTAGCTAGGGAAGTGCGTTATAGGAAGTGGACTTTTCCATTTTTGCGAATGGATGGAAGAAACGAGGTAAGTTCTAAGCTTGGAGAGTATAATGGGCGCTGTTCAAGAGAACGGTCCCACGGATGGCGCAATTTGTTTGTTCGTAGAGATGAATAAGTGCAATAGTGAAGCTGAAGGACGTATTTAGGGTTTCAGGAGTGAATCTCTCGAGAAGAGTCCTACAAAACAGAGCAAACACTGCGTTAGAGAGCTTACAGGGACGAGGCCCTGTAAGCCACTCTGACGCTCAAGTTAGCCATGGAAGATGGTAAAGAGCTTAGAGGAGTTTTTTGGCTGTGAAGGTGGTTTCTTATTTATACGTAGAGAGCCTCCATACGGACCGTTGAGATGATGGACAGGTGTCATGATCTCCTTTGAGGGACAGAAAAGGTTATACTTTTCTGCTGTAAATAGGATCTGTTCCCCATTATCACTGTCAGCCAATCATAGGGCTGCTGGTAGTACGATTTGTACCTTTGAGGATTTGCTCCCCACTATTAGTGTCAACCAATGACGTCCATCCCTGGTATGTTTCGTTTCAGATATGGCACGCCTGTCTTGACGATTAACGAGAAGACACGTGTCTTAGAGGATACCAGGCATAGAGTCATTGTTGTCGCTTAATCCTATTCCAGGCCTGCGGTGGTGATCATGAATGTACCCCTGGCCTGCAGTGGTAGAGTTAACAGGACCTTTGGATTTTGTCCAGGCCTATTCCATACTGCATACCTGGGTAAGGAGGCGTCGTTGTTTATCCAGGCCTGCGCCTGTCCTTATATTCACTAGGCTCTTTCTCGGGCCATCGAGCCCTATTCAGGCCCAGAAGTTCTTGGGCTCGGGCAGCAGAGCCTGGACGTGGGTACGTCATCAATCTGTATAAACCAAAACGTGATCATAATTAAATTGGTGAAACTTGAAACCATATATAAAAAACTAATGATCATGTATTGAAGAATGAACAACTCTTTTGTACTCCGGGAAGCTATAATGAAGTAAGTCAAAGAGTCTCACAGTGCCATCAAAAGGCCCATCTTATTTACCTTACGCTGTAATTTCAAGCAGTTTTATATAAGCCGTCAATCTCTTTAACAATACGGACTTACCATATAACATCAGTTCCTCAATTCCTAGTGTTTATAGAAAAGTTAAAGATGACTCTTGTGCAATTTCATGTCATATGCCAACCAGTAGAAAGTCAGAAATGAGCCAGAGTTCAAGTGATACGCTATTATTTATTGACCTCTAGTTGTTCAAATCATTTGATAAGCACATCAAAGTAACTCAATAGCCACCCTCCACACATTTTCCTGTTACAAAAAAAATACAAAAAAAGAATTTGGTCTCTTTACGTGATGGATAAGTATATCCTCAAACAAAAGCACACATTATTTATATTAGCCGACTTTGGGAGCATGAGAGCCTCAAAAAGAACAAACATGTTGGTGAAAAAGTCAGTAAAAGTCAATAAGTTAATAATCTAAGAACATAATGTATAGAATTACCAGTCACCCATCAAAACCCAACCCATCATCAAGCTTAGATAAATGAACTGAGGGCAATATAATATGGTCACCAACCATCTAAATTTGACACAAAAAACCGTTTTTTATTAAAATAAATTTGTGGTTTGGCCATTTGCTAAAAACTCAATGCCTTCATGAAGAAACTTCCAATCTTTCATATTTTAAATATGTATAGTTAAATAGTTTTTCTAGTTTCTCAAGAGTTAGCAATAGATAAATTCACGATGTATGGGAATTACTTGTCACTATCTCAATTGACACCCAAATGACTACAACTGGATTATATATCTATTATCTCAACGATAGTTTATTCATTACCATAAGCCACATGGAAAACATCATAGAAATAAGTTATCCACACTTTGTAGTACACCCAAGACATGTTTACATCAGACTCATAACCAGTCTGCATAAAATAACTAAATAAGCATGAACAAACCTCTAAAAACATATGAAACAACAACATAACCCCGATATATGAAACATCAAAGTAAGATCAGAAAGTGAAAGAATAAGAATGTAATTCATAATAAGATAAAAAAACCATGACTTGCCTACATCAAACTAACGTCCATGATCTGTTTACATCAAGAATTTTATATTTTTAGCTTCTATTCATATCCTCTAATTAACTGATACAATGAATCTTTAAGTGTAGAACCTTAAAACTAAAAACTGTCTAATTAAAGCATAAAACTGCCAAAGAAAAGCATAGGAACAAATAATAACCAAAATCATAAGTAGATTTCATAACACAAAATGTTTTCTTTGAACAAAAAACCATTAAAATTCATTGTGATATTTTAACAAACACTTGGCGTGCAGTAATGAAACTTATAATGAACCCATGTAAACAACTACTAATAAAAAATAAAAAAAAGTAAAGTAACACCCAATACCGTCTTCCACGGGTTATGGGTCCCAACTACTAATAAGAATATGGTAAACCACAAATCCCATATGATAATTAAAACACACACAGAGAATAACATGGCTTTGACTTCCCAGCCCATTGACCAAATTTGATATTTACCAGATGCTACAGCGGTTGAAAGAGATAAAATGATGGAAAATCCTTACCACATAACTAAATCTCCAAAACAACTAAAATTTCTATGCATTTGGCTTTAGAATGGACAATTTATCCAAACCACATGGCAAGCAAGGCATGGTTATGAACCGTTTATCCAAATTCAAAAGGAACGGTATGGCCTTGTACCTTTTATCGAATACCAAAAAACCCAGGAGGCAAGGCATTGACCTATACTTTTTTTATCCAAAATCAGAAGGGAAGTTAAAAAGAACTTACCACTGGACTACCTTCATCACATGTTATCTAAGTAAATGACAGTTTAGAGCACTATAGATGATGAGTAATTTGGTAGTAGTTATATCAACATCCATTCTCTTGGAAAATGTTGACCATTTAACTTTAACCAACTAAACTCATATATACATATACAATAAGACGTAAAGATTCATGTAAATTTGAGAGACTAAATTGTAAATAAAACTTGTTCTCCTAAGTCCTAAATGGCAAATGTAGCTATCCATTGCATAAGAAAAAACCATAGCCAAGTAGTATCATTTCATCATTTTGCTTTAGGACTTTAAAGGCATTGTCATAACATAAGACACCATCAATTTGAAAATTTTGTTTCTATTTCTCAAACATAAAGCAAAAAAAAACACAAAAACGTACACGAGCAAATTGAAGATGAATAAATTCAAAGGACAAATTCAAGATAACAAATCTAAAAACATAAAACTTACTTTAAAATTCAAGTGCATAATTTGTGCAGAATTTGATCAAATTAGTAGCAATTGAACACGCTCAGAGTGACAAACAGTCAAAGAATAACAAAACTCACCAGGAACATGATGCCAAAAAGTATAAAAGGAGATGATGATCGATTAAAAATAAAATCGTGGAGTCTCACCTGAAGTAGATGTGCATAAATACGCGCTCGTTCTCCATGAAGGTAAGTTTTTCAGGGTTTCTCAAGCATAAACTCACATCTTTTCCTGTGCTTGCAATCACAAATTAGGGTTTTATTCATGACAAAATCAAAAATAAGATAGAGTTTAGGTAGAAATAAAAAACTGCAATCAAACCCTAATCAAAGATGAACCCCTAATTGTTGGTTCCATGATAAATCGAGGATTGTGCGATGAACCAAGAGGGCTGTGAAGTTAAAGATGTATCGAAGTCTCTGTAAAAAGGGAAAAAAGCAACCCCGAGCTACATGGTGAAACCGAGAGAGGGGGAACCCGAGAGAGCCCATGATGGGCGCGACGGTGCGGGAGCCGGACCCGACGCAACCCACCATCCCATCCCGAGCGGATGCGAATGGTCTTAGGAAAGATATGGGAGTCGTACGTATGGGAATGGGATGTGGCAGGTTAGGGAAAAGCAAAATAGAGGAATGGGGTCTACAGTCTTCACAGTACACGCCTACACGGTAGCGTGTGAAAATAGATAGCAACTTAAAATGAGATAATTAAATCTGAAGAAAGACTCGAACGGGGGCATTTGTTATGCAAAAAAGGAGTGTTTTTACCATCACACCAACAGAACTTCTAAAGATAAAAAGTTAAATCAAAGGTATAGATTAGATAAGCACTGTAGATGAATAGGAACAATTTACATTGCAAATTGTTAGTATTTAAATAAATGTGTTTGTGATCTACCATACCAATCATTTGAAATGAAAAGTTGTATAGATAAGGGTAACTTAATATTTTGAAGTTTAGGAAAGACCAAAACCGAAAGAATACCGGGTCGGGAAAGACTAACACGTAACTTAATATCTTGATTTGAACCTTACGTTACTTTAATTGAACAAAGTTGAACTAGATTCACTGATATGACCAAAGTATAAGATATTCAAGGACCGATGTTCACCATTGAGCATGGTATAATTTTCGGTCAAAACCAAATGTTCGTTCATGGTTATAGTGTGTGTGTGTGTGTGTATGTGTGTGTGTGTGTGTTTGTGTGTGTTTGTGAACAATCGATTGAACATAAGTAGAAATCCAAGAGAAGCCACTATCTCACATATTGGACATGTTTGACTTATTTGAACAAAGTAGGAACATATTTGACCGCTATATATGATCGTAATTCACATATTTGAACCTTTGATTGCACTTAATGAAGAATAGTTTATCTTAAATCACTAATTTGTACCAAGTATAATCTTGTTTGACTAATGCCGGTCATTATTCACATCTTCAATTTAAGGTTAACTATAACTACCAAATGTGATTGTAATACACATTTTTAAATAGTGCGTTGACTTTGATTAACCAGATGAACAGAGTTTGATCATAACAGACCCATCACACTTCAGATATTATAACCAAGTTTTACATTGATCGACCAATGTTAACTATAACTATAAATAATTGTTAAATTCTTAATATCGTCTCTAATCTGTCGCTAATTAGCAACAATTTAGAGATGGATAAAATTTGTTGCTAATTTGGAACGGATTAGCCACGGTTTTGCGACAGATTTAGTTTATATTTAATAATTAATTATTAAAATCTGAATATCGTCTCTAATCTATCGCTAATTAGCAACAATTTAGAGATGAATAAAATTTGTTGCTAATTTGCAACGGATTAGCAACGAAATTGACACAGAATTCTAAACTGTTGCTAAAGCGTCGCTAATCAGCTATGTTTTAGAGATGGAATATTTTTGTCTCTAATTTCCCACAGATTTGAGACGGAAGTAATATTTTCTTTTTAAATTAATTTTTTAACTAAAATTGTAGCAAAACTATTGCTAATCCGTGGCTAAATAGCAGCGATTTTTGGCCGTCTCTAAAATCCATGGCTAATAAGCATTTTTTGTAGTGTTTCGTATCTTCCCATTTCGAACTTTCTTTAAAGATTATGTTATAGAGTAAGTTTACTTAAAAAGGCTTATAGCTCTAACTTGTAGTTCAAAGTCGGGGAGAAATTCCCATCCTTGTTTGTCTTGTCCAAGAAGATCGAGGAGGCCTTGGTGTAATAGAACAAGGGAGGAAAAAAGGAAGGGGCTTCAGCTCAGGTTACTAGCTTCAAGCTCAGTTAGTCAAGGAATTCGGTGATAGATTTACCTTGTAGAAATTTCGATCTATGAGCTTTCTTTATTTAGTAACGAGATTAGACTGTTTTTAAAATTAAGAAAAATCTTTTCCCTACCCTAGATTTAAGTTTTTTTTTTAACGGCTAAACACACACACCCCCTAATCTACCCTTAATTTACACCTTTTTGTCCACAACAGGACTTGAACCCACAACCTTGTGGGACACCTAAACACCAAGTACCCTATATTTAAGTTAGGATGTATATAAAAAGCCAATGTATCGTGTTTTTAGCTCTAAAAAGGCTAAATGCTAGACTGTTTTGCTTTATATCGCGGAAGAAGGCACCAAATATATTCAATTTTTAATACAGTTTTATCTTTAATTTTTAAATTGTTTGTTTGTTTCGTTCCAAATTTCAAATGCGTATAATCATTTTCCGCTATTCCATATTTCCACTAAACCCGTCTCCAAAATAACATGCAGTTCTATGGTTTGAATAACTCGAGGTCGGTGTCGCACAGTCGCATATTTTCATTTAGTGAGATAAACAGGGCAACAAATGAAGTTTGAGAGGAAAATTTATTAGGAAAAGAGGCATTTGGGAGTGTCTACCGTGACAGCATCTCTAGAAATGATTACACTCTAGTTGTGGCTGTGAAACATATGGGCATTGATCCTCACCAAGGAATTCCCTCATTTCAAAAGGAGATTACCTTCTTATTAGATTGCAATCAATTCAACATCATTCATCTAGTCGGATATTGCGTGGAAGGAGATGAGATGATTCTCGTATATGAGTTCATGCCAAATGGTTCGTTGTATGATTATCTTTACCATAAAAAAGAAGGCACTCCTTTGACCGTGGATCAACGCCTTGAGATATGCCTAGGAGTTGCAAATGGTCTTAACTACCTCTATTCTCGGAAATATTATAATATCATTCATAGTGACCTCAAGACTGAGAATATTCTCTTGGATGCTTATTTGGTTCCAAAGATGTCAGATTTTGGATTGTCTAGGACTCGTGTCGCTGGCCCATCCTCTTCGGTACTAATAACTAATAATATACAAGGTAATGTAAACATAACTGTATCAAAATCTCTAGGTTAATATTGAACCATATATACACTAGATCTTAGCTTTTTCATTTAACTTTTGTCCTAAGTTAAAAACACTTTTCTTTACAGGTACAGAAGGGTATATAGCTCCAGAGTTTTATGAGCCGAACTACATGTTAAGTCGCAAAGCTGACGTATATGCTTTTGGTGTCATCATGTTGGAACTGTTATGCGAGGGGACAGCATGGAAGCGGCTTGTTACTTATGCACTTCCATATGTCTTGAGAGGAGAACTTCTAAAGTTTACCCCAAAACACATTGAGAAATATATTTCTCTAAGATGTTCCCGTGCATGTGAATATCTTATCCGGGATTGTTTGGATACAGATCCTCATAAACGTCCTTTTATGAATCAAGTGGTGGATAAGCTTGATTTAGCATTAAAACTGCAATATCAAATCAAGGATGCTCATTAAAGGCCAAAATATTCGTGCAAGATGCAATATCTTATTCACACCGTGTTAGTGTTGGTCAAAATTGAAACTGTAACTTCTACTTCTCATATGAGTACTAGTAAGATTCGAAGGCTGTGCTATGCACATCCCTTGACATTTTACGATGATTTAATAAAAATAAATAATTGATCTTGTGAAAACAATTTTAAATGGTATAACACTTAGAATCTAATATATTAGACGATACTAAAAGCATGAACTTCATTTAAAAATATAGAGTTAATTACAAAGAATGTCCCTGTGGTTTCATAGGAATTTCACATTTAGTCCTTTAAACTTAAAAAGTACACTGGTGGTCCTTATGGTTGACATGTTTCACTTTTAGACTAACTTCAGTTATCTTTAACCGTTAGTCAGAAGGTAAATTGGTCATTATCATGTTATCCTTGTTACCAAACACAACTTATCTATTAAAATGACTTCCAAACAACCTTTTCTTAAGCCTAGCTACCATACACCTTTTTTTCACTCTTCTTATGTCACCTCTCTTTCTCTCTCTCTCTAATCTCTCTTCCTTCTTCACTTCATTTCTCTCTAAACAAGAACATCGCCATCGCCACCTTAGGGCCGCCGGCTACCACCACCCCTCAACCACCTCCGCTCGCCGCCGAGCTTGGAGTCACGAACACAACAGATCTGAACCTTCTTCTATTACTAGTTCACCAACAATCTGATCTACATAACCTACTTCTTCAATAAACTCTCCCTCGCTATTCTCCGAAACAATTTCATTATGACCTTCCTCTTGTCTCTCTTAAAGAAACTGAACTTGATGGTTGTCTTCTACTTCAGTCTCATTCACATAAGCAGCTTTGGCATTCATAAAAACCGTTTCTTCACCTTCACCTACATGCCTGGTAGGTACATCTTCATCATCTTCTTCTACTGCAACATCGTCTCGTAGATCAGATCTGAACCGCCGCCGTCGCTCCACAGATCTGAACCGCCGAGCTTGGAGTCACCACAACAGATCCGAACTGACGCCGGCCACCACCGCACGCCACCCCATTACCAAAGAAACCGCGGTCTACACAACAGATCTTGTTCTTGTTCTGTATTATCTTGTTCAACCTGGGTGTTTTTATGATCTGTTTTAAGATATGTTATTCATATTCTTCATATTTGAGTATTTGTGGGTCTGTAAAAAATTAAAAACTGATGAAGATAATGAAGAGTAATAATATGAACCTAAGAGATTAACACTTTAAAGATGATTATTAAGAACATTGAAGAATAATACCAGAAACATAATTCAAATAAAAAATATATTTTTAGAAAAAGATAATAAGTAATTAATGGGGATAAAACAATTACTTAACATCATAAATTAATAATTATGTATTAGTTAATTATAATAAAAGGTTGTTAATTATAAATTTAATAAAAAAGGGTAAAAAGAGGTAATAGCTTGTTTGGTTACAAGGATTTGTAGGAAAATGACTAATATACCTTTTGACTAACGGTCAAAGATAACTGAAGTTAGTATAAAGAAATAAAAGTGAAATAACATATCAACCATAAGGACCACGGGTGTAATTTTTGAGTTTAAAGAATAAATATGAAATTCCTATAAAACCACATAGATAATATTTGTAATTAACTCAAAAATATATATAATCAACAGACTTAACCTTTAACATAATATATTGTCATCCTCATAATTTTGATTGTTAACTTTGTGGTCATTTGTAGGAAATATTATAAACATCAAGACATTTAGGTAAATACTTATCAACGTAAGTCATTTTTTAAAACTAATTTTTCATAGTTACTAATTTTAATATTACTAATGTAAATAATTTATATTTTTAATATCAAAATCACCTAATCGTTTAAGTTGAATTTATAAAAAAAAATTATCTTCAATTATCATATATCATCAATTATAAACTTCTAACTAAACTAAAAATAAATAAAAATGGATAAAAATCATGAAATATTAGAATATCAGTTAAAATATTAATACAACTTTGAATTATTTTAAATGATATTAATATTTTACAATGTGAGATATTTAAACATAAATCTTTTAGAAAAACGTTATCAAATATCATCTGAGATTTAAAATAACTTATAAATGTCATGAGTCAATAAATTTAAGGGTTTAGTTCCTAAAAGTATACCGAAGTTGTCACTATTTGCTATTGTGTATACTCATATTTCAAAACTCTCATTTAGTATATTAAACTTTCTAAAACTCATGATTAATGCAGTGGGTTACCTGCTAAGCAGGTAACCGGTAATTCTGAAAATTTTGATTTATTTTAATGCCTCTAAAAATCCACATGTGTAGCCATGTCATTAATCTTTGCCACATCATATTTATCTCTCTAATTTAATCCATGAAGATGAAGATGATGAAGAACATGAAAAACATGAAGAACATAAACAACAAATCGTACAAACCCTAAATCGTATGAACAAACCCAGATCAGATGAACTAAACAACAGATCATATGAACTAAACAACAGATTGATTTAAACAAACCCAGAAATCGTACAAACCCTAAATCGTATGAACAAACCCAGAAATCGTACAAACCCAGATCAGATAAGTTAAAAAAACATATGAACAAACCCTAAATCGTACAAACCCTAATCGTATGAACAAAGCCCTAAATCGTATAAACCGTAGATCTGTAAAAAAACCCAAATCACCCTAACCCTAACCTGAACTTACCTCCGGTGATGGTGACAATGGAGTTCTAAGCAGGTAACGGGTAATTCTGAAAATTTTGATTTATTTTAATGCCCCTAAAAATCCCATGTGTAGCCATGTCATTAATCTTTGCCACATCATATTTATCTCTCTAATTTAAACCATGAAGATGAAGATGATGAAGAACATGAAAAACATGAAGAACATAAACAACAGATCGTACAAACCCTAAATCGTATGAACAAACCTAGATCAAATGAACTAAACAACAGATCAGATGAACTAAACAACAAATCGATTTAAACAAACCCAGAATTCGTACAAACCCTAAATCGTATGAACAAACCCAGAAATCGTACAAACCCAGATCAGATGAATTAAAAAAACGTATGAACAAACCCTAAATCGTACAAACCCTAATCGATGAACAAAGCTCTAAGTCGTACAAACCGTAGATCTGTAAAAAAAACCAAATCGCCCTAGCCCTAACCCTAACCTGAACTTACCTCCGGTGATGGTGACAATAGAGTTCTTGGCGATGGTGGCTGTGATGAAGACGAAGATGGCGATGGTGGCTGTGATGAAGAGATGCAGGCGATGAAGATGAACTTACCTTCTGGGTGTCGATACCTAAATAAACGAGTTCATATTCACAGATCTGCTTCAGGTTACAATCAACGAGTTAAGATCTGTTCATCCACTCCACCATCTTCGAACTTCAACGAGATCTTGAACGAAGTCGCCGGAGGGTTTTCCTATTCAATGAGATCTTGAACGAGTTCAGTTCAATCAACGAGTTCATATCTGCTTCAGGTTTCTTTTGATATGGGTTTCATCTAGTTCACCAAGCAGAACTTGAACGAAGGCGGTATGCGGTGGTTCTCAAATCCATCGATGATGTTGAAGGTCGCATCCTAGTAAGAACGTCATTTGTTTTATTGTTTTATTATTATTAATTATTATATTTATTTTATTTTCAATTATTTTTAAACAAAGATCATACATGTCAGCTCCAAATCAGATGCAAAATGGTAGTTTTAAAAACTTTGATACACTAAATGAGAGTTTTTAAAGATGGGTATACACAATAACAAAAAGTGACAACTTCGGTATACTTTTAGAAATTAAACCCTAAATTTAATAGCTAAATATTTAATTAAAAAGTTAATTAATATATTAAAAATTAAGTTCGTCTTTTCAGGATTTCAATATAAACTATTAGCTAAGATAGTTGCAATAATAAAAAATTTATCTCTGACTTTTAATATTTACCAAGTTAAAATGTACCCAAAACAATTAATATTTTCGTAAGTCACAGAATCATAGTAAAAAATATTTTTTTATAATAGGAACTAACAAAATAATGATGTAAGTTATTTAGTTCGATATATTTCAAGACCAAATAAAAAGATCTAATTAAATAATATCTATAACACAATTATGTTTCTAACATATATATCCTCTCTGTAACACCCGCGTTTAGGGCCTAGTTGTTTCGTGACGGTGGTAAGTTATTTAATTGTTTATATTAGTATATTTGATTGTTTATAATTATCTGCTATTTATTTATATATTTATTTGATGCTTACTTAGTATTTAAATTGGACCGCGAGGTAAGAGGTAAAAATATTAGTTTAATATTTGTATATGTTATTGGTAGCATATGATTCGTTTTTATACGAGGGTCCCGAATAATACCTCGTTGCTTGTTGATGACTTGAGTAGGACCGCTTTATTTAGGTTTCTGTATCTCAGATATCAGTATTTGCACTGTGTAGTGTAATATGTTCAGTCTTGACTTATATATATAGCATTTGGTATGGTTGTTCTCATTTGGTTTTGGCTGCATAAGAGAAGAGAGAAAGAACCTTTATCACACATTCACAACTTGAGTCTGTAGTTCTGTTTTCGAGTTCTAAAGCGAGGGTTAACGTTTGGTTTTCGAGCAAGAGGTGTGTTTTGTTGTTTATGTCGGGTTTTGATTAGGAAGTTCTTGAATGTTGGATGTTGGCCGTGCGAAGTGGAGTCCACTACGTGCGTAGTGACTCTATTACGTGCGTAGTGCTCATGGAAGAAGATGAAGTCGATGAGTTTTGGTCGCACGGAGTGTAGTCCACTACGTGCGTACCAGTGCCCATTGCGTGCGAAGTGGGTTAGCCACTTCGTGAGTTTGAAAGTTCAATACGTGCGAAGTGGAGTCCACTACGTGCGTAGTGACTCCATTACGTGCGTAGTGATTCAGACGTTAATTCTGTAATTTAATTGCTTGTAGCCAATGAGAGTTGTCGCTTTTGTAAATTGGAATGTAATCCCAATTACTGACTAAGTTATAATGTGTTTCAGGAAACGAGAAGGCTCAGTGAAATTAGAATACTGAGTGTGGTGTTGGAGAACACAGGTGAGTGGACTTTAATGCACCAGTGGTTTTAGTTGTAACTGTTATGGTTACTTGGATTTTATACGATTAATCATGCGATAGACTGTTTAGTCTGATATGATTGTTTGATTGGTTATGTGATGATTATTGAAATTGTGTCCAAGATATGAGTATCAAGGCATGAAATTGTGCTCATGATGTTTGTGGCAGAGGTCAGTTAAGCGTGGTTTTGGGCTGGGTCAGTTGCTTCTGGTTAGGCAGTTTTAGATCCTCTGTTGCATTTGTTGTAGCAGAGGGGGTTTAACTGTGCCAGTTAGCAGATGGCTATCGGTAGATCATTGCTATGGCCAGCATTGGTCGTAGGCTCGGCAGAGCCGCCGGTCCTTTGATATTTGAGATAAACTGTTCTTGTGATCGTTGTGGTTCTGCTTTAATTGCTTGTGGCTTGATTTTCATTCACTTAGCTTTGTGCTAATTCCCCACCCTAACTCTCTGTTTCAGGTTTTGAGGGCACGGTAGGTTGCAGCTTTTGTGTACAGGGAAAGTTTGACCGTAGCTCTGATATTTTGGGTTTTAGAATGATGAGCCATACTTTATGAAATGTTTTGTAACACTAAAGGAAGTACTGTATGTTTGTACAGTGTTGGTTTTAACTTTTAATGTTATTTCCTTTTTAGTTTTATAACGTATTACTTCCGCTGTGATTTAAAAAAAAAATATGGCTTGTATTTTTGCGGTGTTACACTCTCGATTGGTATTCCAAGTATTTAGAGCTTGTAAGAAGAAAGTTGAATTTGGGATGTTCAAAAAAACCGAGAAACCGAAAAACCCACCTGTCCTACATGAACCGAAACGAAAAACCCGATATCCAAAAAACCTGAAAACTAGGGTATGCGCTAGACGTGGGGCGGATTCGGTTTCTAAAACTTGATATCCGCGGGTAACCGCTTAGCCCCGTATGCTTATTATAACTTATATATATATATATATATATATATATATATATATATATATATATATATATATATATATATATATATATATATATATGGGAAGGTTCAAATGAGAATAATAAATTAAATGAGAATGTGAGACTCAATCTCAGCCGTTCATTTTGTAAGTGAAATTCATGGATGAAGAGCGTAAGGGGATAGAGGGTGGCAGAGTGCATGTGAGGAATTCATGGGTGGACAATGACATTGAAAGAGAGGGAATTGGACGGCTGGGATTGAGTCTCTCATTCTCATTTAACTTAAGGTTCTCATTTGAACCTCCACCTATATATATATATATATATATATATATATATATATATATATATATATATATATATAATCAATAAAGCCCATGTGTTTAAACAAAGCCTCTAAAGTCCAAATCTAGACCATTAGATTTATCAAATCAATGGTCAAGATCTAATAGTGGCTTTATTGTAATTAAGTAAACAATTATAAGATTTAATTATAGAAGAAATGGTATTATGGGACTTATCCACCGCTAAAATCACGCCCGTTTTATTTCACGTAACAGTTTCCGGAGATGATGAAACTGGTAGCTGTTATGGATATGAAAGTGATGACGAAAATGATGAAACCCGCTGACTGTTATAGGATATGAAAGTGATGACGAAAATGATGAAACTTGTAGCTGTTCTAGATATGAAAGTGATGACGAAAATGATGAAACTGGCTGACTGTTATAGACATGAAAATGATTACGAAAATGATTAAACTAGTAGCTGTTACAGATATGAAAGAGATGACGAAAATAATGAAACTGGTAGCTGTTATGGATAAAAAGTGATGACGAAAATGATGAAACTGGCTGACTGTTATAGATATGAAAGTGACGACGAAAATGATGAAATTTGTAGCTATTATAGATATGAAAGTGATGACGAAAATGATGTAGCTGACTAACTGTTATAGATATGAAAGTGATGACAAAGATGATGAAACTGATAGGTGTTATAGATATGAAAGTGATGACGAAAATTATAAAAACCGGTAGCTTCTATGGATATGAAAGTGATGACGAAAATTATGAAACTGACTCATAACTTTCTTGCAGCAGCCGAAAGTGATAATTTTTAGAATAAAATTTTTAGAAATATAGAAAAAGTGGTCTCATTTGAAAAAGGATTAAAAAATGAGTACATTGGTAAAAAAATTCTCAAAATTTATAATAGTTATGCTCATTTACAGATTTAAGGGGTAAAAAAAGAGCTTTGAGAATGGCTGGAAGAAAGGCGCGTGAGTTTTAATCAAAATTTGCAATTCCTATTTTGTCCTTTTAAATTAGTGGCTAAGAATTGGTCTTTGAGAGTTTTGTTTAAGGAGGCTTTGTGGATCCTAACCCTATATATATCTTCTAATATATATAATAAACTAATTAGAAAAAAATTATTAGATGATCTTAACCTTTCATGCGGTAAACTATTTAATCTTAGCCATTCATTCTTATAATTTTAAAATTTTGATTTTGACTTTTTAGAGTCAAACTACTGTGACTAATTAATATGAATTAAGATAAAGATAAACCTTAATTAAATTATAATATTTGATATAACAATTAAATTAATGTTTATTCATTATTCCCAATTGTTGTACGTTTAATATTTTGATCTTGATTTTAATATTTTAAGTTAACCTTTAATTTTAAATTTTCATTTTATTACTTATAATTGTAACGATAATAATCGACGTCTTGTACAAAAAATACAATCATATTTCTTCATATTATGATACTATGTTTTTGCCATCACTTTAGTTTTTTTTTGCATCGACGCTTCCATCGCTGATTTGTGTGTTATCTTTTGTCTTGGTTTTTTTTAAACTATCAAATCTTTCGTGCTTTATAATATCTAATATTTTTATTAATTTTTAATACTTATTAATTTTTAAACAAACTCGTGTGATACCCGTGTATCACACGGGTATTTAACCTTAACGTACGTATGTGAATTATTATATTCATGTCTTATAATTATTTAATATTTTTTATTAGTTTTAATATTTATCTTTTTTAAATAACATATGTATCACACGGGAATTACTCTAGTATATATATATATATATATATATATATATATATATATATATATATATATATATATATATGAAATAACAAAACCATGAGAACACTAAAATTTCTCAAAACTTCTCAACCTACTTCCAGTAGCCCCTACCATCTCCCCTAATTATTTTTTTGGAGCTTCAATATCGAAAGTTTGCAAGCCTCTTACGATGGAGAGTTCCACATGGAGACACTAAAATCGACCAACAGTGCCAACTTTAATCATATCGCTATTTTGTTTCTACGAGATTTTTATCAAAGATCTGTTTGATTTCTGCCGATGTTTTATTCATTAATGTTGACTTGTTTATACCATTTTTTATTGTTTTATTATGAATCTAAACTTGTTGAAAACGGTAAAAATGAAAGACAATTCAGTTTTAGGTTACCCGTGACCCGAACCGTGGATACCCACCTCTCTTCGGGTACCCGCACAACGGGTACCCGCTGTTTACGTTACGGTTAAGGTTCCTAAAACTAGGTACCCGCCCCGCATTTACGAGTTTCAAAAATTCCACTACCCTCCCCGCCTCATCCCTTGAACACCCCTAAGTTGAATAGTTTGAATATATGTTTTTCTGTTATTCACAGACCAAAAACCACACATGCTTTTTTGATACAAAATACAAATTATTATTTTTGCATTAATAGGTGAACTAGTTTCATATTATTTTAATGGACAAGTAGAAGTAAAATATAAGAAAAAAAAAAGGAAATATGAGGGCAATGACATAGAAGTAAAATAATACACAACAATGTATTAATTTTGTTATCATGCATGTGGCCGGCCACTTTTTCTTTAAACATAGAGAAGTGGATGGGTCAATAGTTTGAAACTATTACTAAGGACACAATATATTGATAGATATTTAGTAACATTAGTAGTCGTTTGCTATATAATATGATAAATCATGATTTTCATGCTCTTTTTTATTTTAGAAACAATTTTTTTGGAACAAATTTTTTTTTTTTTTTTTTAAAGCATGCATTTTATTAATCCTCATCCCAAATTACAACCCATTACATTAAAGCCTCATTTTACAAGGTGTAAGAATTGAGGCTTTATCCCTAATTTACAATTCATACTACTGTAACTTGTTGACATTTGGACCCTTACATCTATTTTTTGACTTTTACATTTTCAAGCCTTGTGCAAATTCTCCAGGAGAGCATAACCACATTGTCCAAGTATCTTCTTTCCTTTTATCCATTTTACCTTTGAACCATTGAAACATCCAAATATGAGTTTCCAGCACGCAGTCTTCCATCTCCATTCTTTTCTGTTTAAACACCTTAAGATTCCTATATCTCCAAATGTTATACATTAACACCTTCACCAAACTTTCCCATAATATCTTTTTGTTTGTTGAGCCCAGCGTTTCACCCACTTTAATAAGTTCTTCGATCGAATCTCTCTCTTGAATAGATATATCCCACCATTTCAAAAACTGAATCCACACTGTTGTGATATATCGACACTTCCATAATGCATGTTTTACCGTTTCCAGCTCTTCCACACACCATGGGCACAGCACCGTAGGTAATTCCAGTCCTCTCTCGTGTAGTTTCGATAATACCGGGATTCGTTCCTTGTCAACCCTCCACGCAAAAACATTTATCTTCTTCGGTATCGTCTTCAACCAGCATGTCTCTCTGAATTGGTTTCTCTGTGTCTCCCTTTCTCTTTGAATTCTCTTTTCCTCCACTAAATGTCTTACATATCTAACCGAGTATATCTCATTCTTTGTTTCAGCCATTCGCCATTTATCGTTTGTTCCCTGTTTCAAAGAAAAACTAGATAACAAGTTTGTTAGTTGTTGCAACTCCTCCTCTGTTCTTCCTCGAACTTGACCGAAGCTACTTGTATCTCACACCCAATTACCATCTACCCAGGAACCTTTTTCACCCACCAACACTAGTTTGTTTTTTTCTCTACTAATTAAAGACTCGGAAATCTGTTTTTAAGACTCATATTTTCACCCAAGAATCTTCCCAGAATCTAATCGACATTCCATCCCCCACTTCTACTTTGTACAATGACTTTAACGACACATCTAAACTCTCTAGTTCTTCCCCCGCCTTGATGACCCCCTTCCATATACTATGCCCTCCCAACTGTACTTCACCTCCTAATCCCCCCGACCACCCATATATGCTCTTTATCACCTGAACCCAAAAGACGTTGTTTTCGTTTTCAAAACGACCCCACCATTTACCCAATAAACATAAAATTAAAACTATATAAATCCCTAAGACCCAGAAAAAACCTCTCCTCATACTCTCGAGAGCACGTAGAATTCCTGCAGGTGCACAAAAAACAGAGAAAAAAATAAAGCGGTAAACTTGACAGCACAGCTTAATGAGCGTTAGTCTACCCCCAAAAGATATCGATCCCTTCTTCCAATTTGCCATCTTCGTTTTGAGTTTTTCGATTACCTTCTCCCAAGATGCTTTCTGTCTCATATTTCCATTTATCAGTAAACCCAAGTACTTTATTATTTCATCGCCAACTTTACAGCCAAATTTGTTCGCCATTTGCTCTATCTCGAACTGTTTTACTCCCACCCCATGTAAACTGCTTTTCTTCCAATTGATTTTAAGATCTGATGCTTTTTGCCAAGAATTTAATAATGCGAACAGAGTTTTTAAGATCAAATCCGCCCCCACTTTAACCCCACCGAAGATTTTTTGGTTACATGCTTCTTGGATCATAATATTTATCCCTTCAGCTGCTATCAAAAATAGGTATGGAGATAACGGATCTCCTTGCCGAACTCCTTTTTCCACCTTAAATTCCTCAGATGGTGATCCGTATATGAGGACCAACATGTATGATGATTGTAAACATTCTTTCATCCAGCAAATCCATGCGTCACCGAAATTCATTTGTTGAAGTACATGTATCAAAAAATCTCATTCTATGCTATCGTAAGCTTTTTCAAAATTCACTTTAAAAATAAAACTTCTAACCTTTCTTCTCTTTAAATCTGCTAGTGTTTCACCCGCTTTCATTATACCATCTAGGATCGATCTCCCTTCTATAAAAGCCGTCTGTACTTCACCAATCAAACTGTGAATTACCTTTTTCAACCGATTCGCTAATATCTTAGAAATCACTTTGTAGTAGCAGCCGATAAGATTGATTGGTCTGAACTCGTTCCATGACAATGGGCTTTCACACTTTTTTGGAACAATTACCTTCATGAAATCAAATTTAAAAAAAGTTTTTAAAGTATCTAATTAGTTAAGCTGTTAAGAAATAAATATTATTTTCAATATGAAATTAAGTTTAAAAAAATCGTTAAATTGAATATAGTAATTGACAAAATATCTCGTCAAATTAAGTGTTATGTGAATATATTATATTATATAGACTATAAAGATGAATATATCTTTTCTTTCATACTAATCTCATTTAGCTCAAAGAAAGATTGTTATTTGCCACATAAAAAATATACATGGATTTTGTTATGTTCGAAACCTTGTTAATAGTTGTACCAAAGTTTTCAATCCTTTTTTATGTCATAAATATAAATATTATTTTTTTCATATTCATTCCTTCACACACAAATACTAATTAAACATGTTATTCTTTTGTGAATGATAATAACTTGTTGAGTGCCGGTGAGGTGGTCCCGTGGTGGGAAAGCGAACTTGAACAACATCAACGAGGTCAATGGTGAGCTAGTGGGGTGGTTCCGTCCAACGGCGAGGTAGTTGATGGTGACTAGTGAGGTTCTTTATGGTTCCGTCCAACTCGGAACCAACATAGTGTTTTAATCTTTGGGCCTTGAGCCCTTTTAACCTCTAAATTTATATTTTTATTAAGGGTTTAGTTCATAAAAGTGTATCTAACTTTACATCTTTTGCTATTGTATGTACTGAACTTTGAAACTTACCATTTGATGTACTAAACTTTTTAATTTTTAATTTTTTGTTTCTTTTTTACCTAAAGAGTAGGTAGTAGGTAATTTCTTATTTTTATTTTTATTGCCACATTATTAAATTATAACCACATCAGATCTAAATATGAATATGCTAAGATTCAAGAACTCATCTTCAAGAATTTAGAACATTAAACCCAGATTCAAGAACTCATCTTCAACAATTAAGAAGATAAAACCCAGATTCAGTGATTATTGAATATGAATATGAAATCTAGAACATAATCAAAGAAAGAAGAAAAACCCTAACTCTAAATCGATGAACATGAAATCTAGAACAGAATCAAAGAAGAAAACACTCTAAGTCGCATACCTTAAAATCTGAAGTCAAAACCATCTCTTTCTTCTAGTCTGATGAAGATGTTGTTCTTGGTTCAGATTCAAGGTGAGTTCATATCTGGTTCAGAGTCTGTTAGGGATTTTTGGTTCAGATGTGGATCCAAGATTAAAGGTGAGTTCAGTTTGTTTCAATGAAAACCCACATGTGGTTTCAAGATTAAAACCTAAGAACAAGAACACCAAGAACAAGATGGGTTTCGAGAAACGTAAATCGCACCAGATGGTTTTCGATGAAAACCCAGATGTGGATTCAAGATTAAAGATGAGTTTGTTGGAACCTAGAGAGGGGGTGAATAGGTTCTTTAACTTAGTTTACCAATTTTTACACTTATAAAAATTGTAAGTTGTGTTAAAAAGATTTTTCTTGAAGTTTATAACACAACAAATATATATACTTGAAATAAAGAGAGTAAGGGTAGAGAGATATCACCAATTAGAAGACAAGAAATTTATAGTGGTTCATGCAAGTGTTAACAAACTTGCACTACATCCACTCCTTGGCATCACCCACCAAGAGTTTGCTCCACTAAAAACTTCTCTCTTTCAAGGTAGAGATAAACCTTTACACTTCTCTCTTTAGTTTACAAGAAATACTCTACTCTCTTGCAAACAAGGCTAAGATGAGTCTAGCTTCACTCTAATTTGATGGCTAGAGTTAATCCTCACTTCTCTCTAATTACGTAGGCTAGAGATAATCCTTACTTCTCTCTAATTATGTAGGCTAGAGATAATCCTTACTTCACTCTAATTTGAAAGGCTAGAGTTGATCCTCACACTATTACAAAATATGTAGAAAGATGATGTAGTGTTTAAGCTTTGAAAGCTTTGCTCTTGCTTGATTCTTGATCTTGAATGATAGATGAATTATCAAAGAATATAAGCTCACAAGATAAGAGTATATTTTCTGTGTTTTTGCTGTACAAGAGTTTTGTAATGAATGAGGTTTGAGTTGGTTTAAATAAGGAAAAAGAAGTAAGCTCAAAAAGTGTCCAGACATCTCACGGTCGATCCACGGTTGACCGTGGCTAAAACCGTCAGCGTACTGAGCATTTTTTAGCCTTTCAAATATAGACGTTGGGATTTTACCAAAACCACACACAACTCAATTTTACCATAAAAATTCACTGAAAAAGAGCTTGGCAAAAGTTAGGTTGATTCCATACTTATTAAGTTTGAATTTTAACACAAAAATGGAACTTTGAAAACCAATACAAAAGGCATGTTGTAATTTTTCTTCTTTGAGAGATTCATTTGCTAAATATGGTGTTGTATTGTTTCAAAGATGTATTATATTTTGGGATTTGCCAAAATAAGAAGTCTTGTATTAATTCAACCAAGCTTGTGAATTTTATAAAAAGTTTGTTAATTTTTATAGAAGTTTTTCTAAAAATGATTTTATAAAAGACTTAAACTTGTTTACTTTATTGTTCTTGTAAGCTCATATTTTCCGAACTCTTGTTTGTAGATTTCTTCGTCATCGGCTTTGAAGAATTAATCTTCACTTGTTGAGTACGAGTTCGGCTGACTTCAAAAAGGACAATGTTTAAGAATTTTGAGCTGTGCAGTGACGGTTGATTCACGGTCGACCGTGGGATCGACCGTGAAGGTTTCTTTATCTTGATTTCTTCTTTTCTTGTTGAATTGAAGTCTTCAATTATTTTTTCTTCACTTGATCATTAATTTTAGGTTTGTTGATCTTTAAAGAATGTAACATATGAACATATGAATAAATTTGATAAGCAATAATATTACTTGTTCATATTTTTATCATTATCAAAATAAGGAGTGCATTTCTTAATGTGTGACGATGTATGCACTAACAGAGTTCAGTTTGTTAAAGATCATATTTGAATATCTAAATCGCACCATGTCAGCTATTGAGAAACCCTAAATCGCACCATATCTTGAATCGCACCATGAAACCCCAGATGGGTTTCTCAAGAATCATATTGGAAGATCTGAACATATCTTGAATCGCACCATGTCACTGATTTGAAGATCATATTTGAAGATCTCAATCGCACCATGTCAGCTATTCAAGAAACCCTAAATAGCACCATATCTTCAATTGCACCATGAAAACGCACATGGGTTTTCAAGAATCATTTTTGAAGGTCTGAAACATATCTTGAAGATGTACCGATTTGAAGATGTAATATTATTATTATTAGAATTATTTTTTAAAGAAAAATATGACACATCAACCTCCAATTCAACACCAAGTCACTGTCACATCAGGTTAACTGTGTCACATCATCATCTTACCTGCTATAGCAGGTTGGATACATAAAATTGTAATTTTTAAAAAGTTTGATACATCAAATAGTAAGTTTGAAAGTTCAGTACATACAATAGCAAAAGGTGTAAAGTTAGATATATTTTTATGAACTAAACCCTTTTATTAACAACCAAGCTCACAAACCAGTTATAAAACCATGTGCATCCAACCCTCCCCTACCATCACTTTTTCACTATCATATCAGCATCCACATCATTTTCCACCTCCAACCCTTTCTAACCCTCAACCCCCAAATCCAACCCTCTTTAACCATCTATCTTTTTTATTTATCTTTTTTATTATTTAATAACTGTTATTAATTAACATAATTTAATTATTGTAAATATAAGATAATTTATAGAATAATTTTAATAATTTAATAAAATAAAAGTCTATAAATTACAAAATAATTAATAATATTTCATAAATAGAAATTACATAAATTCCAATAAAAAAGTAACAAACATCCATAATTTTGAAATAAATGCGACTACTTCCACCCGTATTTTTTGCGAAGCTCGTCCTTTTGTTCCAATACAAATGCCAATTTTCTACAAGTAAATATATATAAATATAAGTAAATATATATATAAATAAACATATATAAGACGTATGTATTTTTTGGGCGTTGACGACCACGCAATTTTCACTAATAGTAACCCATGCCGTGGCTAGTAACTTCTCTCGCGCTGAATCCCACGCCACTGCTTTTCACCTATTAATGAATTTTTTTTTGGGGTTGGGTTTCGGGAATAACTTCGTCGGGCTCGGCTTGGGTTTAGGCAATACCCTCTTCGTCCTCCTCATCCTCGTCATCCTCGTCAAAGATTGGGTTTTGGCTTTGAAGTAGTCCTTGAAAGCCCCCTTGATGATAGCCGCCGTGAAAACCTCCTTGAAACCCAGTCTCGTAATTTTGAAAACAGAGATTGTATTGTGAAAACCCACCTTGTTGGAACCCACCGGGCATAGGAGTAGGAGAATACATAGGCATTTGTATGCCTTGGTAAGTTGGCGGAGGTGTTGTAAATCCGTACATATTTTCCGGTGGAGTCGGTTGCGAGCCCGAACCTCGGGATTTTGACGTGCGGCGTGGCGTTTTGAAGCCTTGTTTTTGTTTCCCTGTGTCCATATTTTAAAAAAAAATATGAGAATGAGAGTAATAGAGATAAAGTGAGAAGATGAATTTTTTGTGTAAAAAAAAAGATTAGGTTGAATGTGATATATATATAGGAGAGAGGGGAGATTAAAAAATAAATAAATAGATATTTATTATTAGAGTTAATTACAAAAATGCTCCATGTAGTTGTCATGAAATTTCAGTTTTAGTCTTTTAACTTCAAAAATTACAAAAATGGTCACTGTGGTTGTCACTTTGTTTCACTTTCGGTCCTTTAGGCAAACATCTGTTATCTTTGACCGTGTTTGACCGTTAGTAGAAGGACAATTTGGTCAATTCAATAGTTATCCTTGTTACCAAACAGCAATTCAACATTTTTTTACCCTTTTCTTTGATTAATAATTAAATATTCCTTTAACAAATTAGCTAACAATTAGTTAATAATTAATAATACTAAGTAATACTTTTATACACATTAATTACCGTTTATTTTTTATAAATTAATTTTTATTATGTTCTTGATATTGTTTTTTATTATCTTTCTTTATGGTAATGATTTTCAGATTTATGCTTTCATCTGTTCTTAAATAAGAACTACAAACTTTAATGAATGATAAACAAAAACCTAGCAAGATGTTCCCTTTATTGAATTAGAATAACATAGCAACAACAACAGTTTGGCGTCTTCTTGAGCCGAGAAGAAATTAAAAACCTAATGTAAAATGACTAAAGAACACCCAATTTAAAATGAAAAAAGAACACCCAAATTGATAGGTAAATTTGAGAAACCTAAAAATCAGATTGGTAGGTAAATCTGAAAGATCTATTGAACACCCTGATTTAAAATGAAGAATCTAGCAACAGCAACAGTAATCGTCTTCTTGAGCCGACAAGAGTTCGGATCTCATGAACTGGTGTTTAAATCGGTTTTGACTCACTGAGTTCCGACGAGATGGCGCTTGTGGTTCAGATCCGGTGAAAGATGATGGTGGTTGTTCAGATCTGTTCTAAGTCCCTGAGTTCTGACGAGATGGCGGTTGTGGTTGAGAGACGAGATGGTGCTTTAGACCGGTTGTGACTTGCTAAGATGGCGGCGACGGCGGCGGTTTCCGATTTAGGGTTTTGCTTAGACGGTGGTTGTGGCGGTTTTCTTGTGGGCAACGATGGTTGTCTTCAACGGGGAAGACAGAGACATCACATGATGGTTGTCTTCAACGGGGAAGACAGAGACATCAGACGATGGTTGTCTGGTGGTGGTTAGACGATGGTTGTCTTTAACGACGGAGCCGATGGTGGATTTCAGAGTTGATGATGGATCTCAGCGGTGAAACAGACCCAACAGACGACGATGGTGGTGGTGGTGGTGGAGGAGGTGGTGGTGGTGGGTGGTGTGGTGGTGGTGGTGGTTTCGGTGGAAGAGAGTAGGCTAGAGAGAGAGAGAGGGCTGACTGAGAGAATGGTTAGAGAGAGATTTCTTAGTGGGTTTTGTAATTAACTCTTCCTTTATTTATTTAAATATAGAGAATACATATTATCATGTTTGGTAACAAAAATAAGAGGTAAAATGACAAAATTACCCTCATGTGCAAGGCACATGGGAGGTTTTAACGGCAATAGTTAACGTCAGTTAGTATAAATGACCGAAAGTGAAACAAAGTGACAACCACAGTGACCTTTTTTGTAATTTTTGAAGTTAAAGAACTAAAACTGAAATTTCATGACAACCACAGGGACCATTTTTGTAATTAACTCTTATTATTATTACCGTTGGGGAGTAAAGCAAAAAAAATTTAATATTTATTATTGTTACCGTTGGGGTTAAAAGAAAAAAGAAAAAAAATTCGAAATCGCTGGTTTGGAAACCCGTGAAGGCTCGGAGCCCGTGCACACCCGCCTAGGGGCGATGTGTGCTAGCTCGGGTTGGGGCAGCCCTTGGCTACCCATGCTTCGAGTGCGCCCGGTCTAAGTCTCAAGCTGCTAACTGGTAAGCAAATCTTTTTTTTTCCCCATTAAGGGGTCTAAATCAGGTTGACAACTTGAAACTTTTTGTTTTTTTTTTACTCGATTTTGAACAATTTCAAATAAAAATAAATAAGAGAACATCAATAACTTTGGTTTAAGGAAACACATACTTTCGGATTTTCAATTCAAATCCTACCTAACCAACAAAAACTGATACACAAATTGTTTGCTTCTTTATATATATGATTCAGACCATAATATGCATTCGAGTAAAACAACACAACTTATGATAACAAACACTAAAAAAAATGTGTCATTCAAGAAAAAATATCGAAAACTTGCTTGAGCTGCCAAAATGATGCTTGAGCTGTAGCATTTCCACCACCCCTAACTCCACACAACATTTTTGCAAGACTTCTAAAATCAGCAAAATTATTCAAGCCACTTGTCAATAAATTTAAAGTTTATAATTCCAACTTCATTTTTTTTTTCTGTTTGATCGAGCAGTGTTCGCCTACAAAATTTAGTATTAAAAATAAATAGAAATATAGAAAGTTACATGCTACCTATCCAACAGATTTTATAATATATTAAATAGTAGCTTTAGAAAGTTGAGTACATTAAACGATTGTTTTGGAAAATGGATATACACAATAGTAAAATTGATAACTCCGTACACTTTTAGATACTAAACCCTATTAGAATATATAAAATAGGCAATTTCTGGAGAGAAGAAACAAAATTTTTTCTTACGTAGGTCCCAAATGTTTAATTGACCGGAATGTAAATATGATATTGGATTGACTATAGATATATCTTCGATCTGTGGCTAGCAATTTGTTAAGGAAACAAGTTATCTAAAGATTGACTTTTGGCTGTAAGATTCAACTTCCACTTTGTATCTCAATTACAAATTCTTCGTACTCATCTCCTCATCGATTGATCACCAAAGAATTGAAGATGCAATCTTCTGGTGTGAATAACGGAGATCCGTCTTCATCGCCTGTCCTGCGCAGATTCTCGTTTGCTGAGATAAAAACGGCAACCAATGACTTCTCCACTTTATTTATACATGCTAACCAAGAAGATTACTACAGAGGCAACATATCTGAAAATTCTTACAACCGGAATGTGATGGTGAAGCGTGCGACTAGGGCGTACCGGGAATACGAAGGAGCTCTCATGTTCAAATTCCGAAAGGAGATAGACCTTCTGAAGGTTTGTGATCATGTCAACATCATTTCTCTACTAGGATATTGTGACGAAGATGGTGAGCTTTTTCTTGTATATGAGTTTATGCCAAACGGTACCCTATATGATTATCTTTATGATGATAAAGACCGCACGTTTGGCCTAAACGTGGAGCAGCGTCTGGAGATTTGTTTAGGAGTTGCAAAAGGTCTCATGTACCTTCATTATCGCACCCCATTTCACATCATTCATGATTGTGCGACTCCTTCAGCAATATTTTTGGATGATAATTTGGTTCCCAAGATTTCAGAATTTGGAGTGGCTAGGACTCGTGTTGCCGGCCCGTCTTCTTCGCGACAAATTAGTAATAATATAGTTGGTACTTACTAATTGTTTTGTGATAACAACTCAAATAATTTTGCACTTTATCATAGTCTACTTTTGTTTTAATTTAGCAGAGGCTTTTATGTTATATTAACTGCAGGTGCGGAGGGGTATATACCACCTGAGTGCTATGAACAAAACTGCATGGTTAGTCGCAAAGCTGATGTGTACACTTTCGGAGTCATGTTATTGGAACTGTTATGCAATAGGAAAGGCTGGGATAGACTTGTTATATGTGCCCTTCCCTCCTTATTAAAAGGAAAACTTCCCAACTTCGCCTTGCAAATTGTAAAAAAAAATATTTCTCCAGAATGTTTACAGGCATGTGCGAATCTCATAAACGATTGCTTGGATGTTGACCCAGATCAACGTCCGTATATGAAACAAGTCGTGGATGAGCTTCAGTTAGCACTCAAAATGCAAATTAAATATCGGATTGCTAACGGCCAAGTAACTGGTCTACAGGTTGGACCTCTACTTTTAAATAAATTCAATAAAAACTTCTCTTTTCTTCCTAAAAATTACATTAATTTTCATGGATGAAGAAAAAGGTTAATTTTTTATTTTTTTAAAAAGTCAGCATATGTGCCTATAAAGTTATATTTGGTTAAATTGTTGATGTCCGATGTTGGAAGAAACTTTTTAAAAAATGGTTGTTTTCTATATGAAAAAAACAACCTTACCAATGAAATTACTTCTAAGCCCGTAATAAAGCAATGATGATGAGAAGGTAGCTTTTAAAAGTGGTCAATAATTATCTTCAAATAATTAAAATCAAACGTGGAAAGTAATTTCTCATGGAACATCATTTTTTATAGTTATTCTCGCTTCCAGAGTTAAGAACCGCAACCAATGGATTTGTGGAAGAAAATTGCATAGGAAGCGGAAAACTTTGGAAAGTCTATCGTGGAAAGATTTTAGAATATAGTTACGATAGAGATGTTGCCGTGAAGTGTTTAAAGAATGAGGTAGAATTCGATACCGCCCTATTTCAGAAGGAGATCGACGTGTTGTCTTCTTGTCATCATGCTAATATCATTTCTCTAGTTGGATATTGCAATGAATTGGAGGAGAAGATTCTGGTGTACGAGTTTATGCCAAATGGTTCACTCTATAATTATCTTTACAAGACCCCCGATGGAACTCCACTTTTATCTGTAGATCAGCGTCTGCTGATCTGTATAGGAGTAGCACAAGGTCTCAATTACCTTCATTCTCGTGCTGATTTTATTCATACTAACCTGGAACCTCGCAAAATTCTCTTGAATGGTGATTTGGTTGCTAAAATCTCCAGCTCAGGATTGTCCTTGACTTGTGTTGCCGAGCCCTCCTCATTACAAGGTAATTAATAAGACCATAAATTAACACGTTAACCCCTAGAGTTATTTGTATATCTCTTCTGAATTATACACCAACTTAATTATTCTTAACACGGATAGATGGATGCAAACTATGCCGTAACTCCGAGGTGTGCAGTTTTGGTATGTTATTGCTAGAGGTGTTATGCGAGAGGCAAGCTGGGGAAAGTTTGGTTGATTTGGCTCTTCCATTCATCATGAGAGGAGAACTTCACAAGTTTATCCCTCAACATGTTGCGACAACTATTTCTAGAGAATGTTCTTGCACATGTGGTAATCTCATCAAGGATTGCTTGAATACTGATCCACATAAACGTCCTGCCATTGACCAAGTCCTTAACGAGCTCTTATCAGCTTTGAAACAGCAAAATCAACTAGACCACGATACCAGCCTACATATCATGTCCAAAGATAATTTTGATCAACAGGTTAGATCTAAACTTTTACATCTAAAAATGTTATGTGCTTACATTTAACGGTAATAATACGATTCAATAAATTGCTAATACATATTTGGGTAAATATATCTATTGTATTGGAATTGCTTAATTAAGGAAGGAATTATGTAAATAATCATTACAAGTTATATAATAGGCCTAGCTAGTATTCAATAAATTAAAAAATAGAATACTATAGTTACATGTAACAACTAACACGCACCAATTGATAGACATCAGGCATTGTTCACACTTTTTTTTAGGATTAAAATGATAAATAGAAAAAAAAAAGGTTCAGGATTTACATTTTTTTGTATAGGATGTAAAAAGTATTTTGAATCCTGTTTAATCATTAGTATATATATTTTCTTTTAAGTTTTAACCAACATACCATTTTTGGTGGGAGTACATTTGATTACAATATCACCATTGCATTTCAAAAAGGTTCGCTTAATTTACAACATCAAGTCACAAAAGAAAAGAAAAGGAAGGCATAAGATAGAATTCATTAATATTAAATTAAATTGATTGTAAACACTAGTTTTCGGTGTATAGCAATCAAGGCTCGTAATTTAGATTATCGGTCCGTCGCGTCCATATTTAGTGTCAAACCCATAAGAAAGAATTCATTAATAAAAATTAGCATTTTTATTTTGTTTCAGGTTCGAGTCATGTCATTTTTTCATGTATCGGGTTTTATGTTGACCCATTTAGACCAAATGTATTCAACAACTCATTTTTTGATTTTTTTTAATACGATTTTTTTCATTTTCAATTTTGCAGATCTTTTTTTTTTCCTATTCGAAATAAGAATACCGTGCTTTTCTGATTAGTTTTGAACTTTAAATTCATTGTTCGTTTCAATTCGATTAAAAACATTGTCAACCATAGTAGCGGCTTGTGAAAACATTTGTAAAGAGTTTAGTTTGTCATTTTTATACATATCTTAGTTACGAAATAGCATCAATAAAGAACCTAGCCTTAAACAAAGAACCTAAATAACCAATCTGGACTATTGGATCATCAAAATCAATGAATGAGATTTAAAGATGACATAATTGTAATTATCATGTATTAATTAACATGTAAAAGGGCGAACATGGATACCCACCAAAACTTTAAATTGTCACAACTTTTTAAGTTTTTTGAATTTAAACAAAAAAGTTATATCAATCTTTTGGTTTTTTAATCTTCTTTCAATCAAGACCACTATTTCAATATTTTTCTAAATTTTTTTTGAAAATGCAAATTTTGTTTGCATTTGGGCTGCATTGTAGTTTTGTGTATGGATTTTACATTTTAGGTTTAAATATGTAATTTTACATTTTGGAATGCATTTTCATTGAATCATTTTGGGTTTCCATTTTGCATTTTCATAATTTGCATTTTGGAAGCATGTGCATGACCTGCGTGTTCATATTTTGTATTTTTTGATTTTTTTCATTTTGCATTTTAGAATAAAACCCAGCTCAAAATGCAAACTTTGCATCTTCACAAAAAAAAATTCAGAAATATATCAAGTCTGATCTTGTTTGAAAAACTGAATCTAACGATATACTTTTTTTGCTAAAATTCTTAAAAGCGAATGAGTTATGATCATTTAAAGTTAAATGAGCTTTTTTGTTAAAGTGTGGCTGGAGGGGGATGAACTGAAATGCGTGGGTTTATTATTTTTTTCTTTTTTCCAGTTTTGCCCCCACTCAACATGCCACGTGTCATCACCAGGAAGGTTCTTTAAGTTCTATGTTTAAAGAAGGTTCTATTTTCCATTATTTCATATTTTCCATTATTTCATATTTTCACTAACCTCATCGATCTCCAAAATCATATGTAGTTCTCTCGCAGAAATGACTCGAACTTGGTGTCATCCGGTCTCATCTTTTCATTTAGTGAGATAAGTAGGGCAACAAATGAATTTTCAGAGGAAAATTTATTAGGAAAAGGGGCATTTGGGAGTGTCTACCGTGGCAGCATATCCGGAAATGGTTACAATAGAGTTGTGGCTGTAAAACGTATGAGCATCGACCCTCAACAAGGAATTCCCTCATTTAGAAAGGAGATTGCCTTGCTATCAAATTGCGACCAAGTCAACATCATTTATCTAGTTGGATATTGCGAGGAAGGAGATGAGATGATCCTCTTATACGAGTTCATGCCAAATGGTTCTTTGTATGATTATCTTTACCATCACAAACAAGGCACTCCTTTGACAATGGATCAACGCCTTGAGATCCTCCTAGGTGTGGCAAATGGTCTCAATTACCTACATTCTCGAAAGGATTACAACATCATTCATAGTGACCTCAAGACTGAAAATATTCTATTGGATGCTAAGTTGGTTCCGAAGATCTCAGATTTTGGATTGTCCAGGACTCGTATTGCCGGTCCATCCTCTTCGATACTAATAACGAATAATATACAAGGTATTGTAAGCATAATTGTATCTAGATCTCTATGTTAATATCTAACCATACTAGATTCAAACTTTTAATTTAACTCTTTTTCAAAGCTAAAGCACTTGTTATAATAGGTACAGAAGGTTATATAGCTCCTGAATGTTATGAACCCAATTACATATTAAGTCGCAAAGCTGACGTGTATGCTTTTGGGGTCATCATATTGGAACTATTATGCGAGAGACCAGCTTGGAAGAGACTTGTTACTTTGGCACTTCCATATGTCTTGAAAGGAGAACTTCCAACGTTTACCCCAAAACACGTTAAGAAAAATATTTCTCCAAGATGTTCCCGTGCATGTAAATATCTTATACGAGATTGTTTGGATACGGATCCTAGTAAACGTCCTTCTATGGATCAAGTGGTGGAAAAGCTTAATTCAGCATTAAAATTACAATATGAAAACCGGGATACTAAAAAGGAGAAAATATATGATGGTAGGTTGGATGTTTCTGTAGACTAGTGAAGTGGAGGAAACCACACATCAATTGGAAGGGAAGGTGGAACTTGAAAAGAAATTTGCAAAGGATTGCAAAACCCGATTAGAATTCAGATTTTGAACACATATTGATCTTGTAACTATTGTAATAAGTCGCGTTACAATTGTTAAGTTGAGTTGCATAAGTTATTGTGTGTTATAGTTGGTACATGGTCGATGTTAAATTGTTAATTATGCTTTGACATAACAATATGAATGATTTGAGGAAGTAATATGACGTTCATTTCTTCAACTTTAATTGTGCTTTTGTTTAAAAAATTTATAAAATCCTTAATTAAGGAGGAAATTATGGACATCATTAGAAATTATATAGGCCTAGCTAGCATATATCTATACAACTCTCAAATCTCAACTAGGTAACTAAATCAAAAAAATAGAATACTACAATTACATCTAATACGTAGCAATTAGTAAAGTAGCCTGTATTAATAATGGGGTGACAAACTTAAAGTTTTGTAAGTTGTATGAAATGCTCATAATGCATTATCTAATTTGGTTGTCTAAATTTTAGGATTAATTTGCATAGTTTTTTCCGGAATTGTTTTTAAAGAGAGGTATGTGTTTTCTCTTTGTGCACTTGTTTGTGGATGACACAATGTAGAAAAATTATGTGAAATATATTTTTACAACTTTTTTGATTTGTTGATTGGTAAAATGGGTTCCTCTATCACTAATTAAAGCTTTAGATGTACCAAACATGAAAACAAAGTTCTCAAATAATCAACTACAACTTGGACATCATTTGTTTTAATGCTTTTAGTTCAACCCATTTGCAAACATAGTCAACAACAACCAAAATATATATGTTTATTTGAATTAGGAAATGGACCCACGAAGTTAATTCCTCAAATATCAAACACCTCAAATACCGAAATACCTTTTTTTGGCATTTCATCATGTTTAGAAATATTACCAAATCTTTGGCATGCGTCACATATTTTTACCATGGCGAGTGCGTCCTTGAAAATGGTTTGCCAATAGAACCCTGCATCAAAAACTTTTTTAGATTTTAAATTAGGGCCAAAATATCCCCCGGTAGGTCCTTGGTGTCATTCTTGTAGATTTTGGTTGGATTTGGTACCAAACACACATCGGCGCAACAAATTATCTCTAACACCTTAATTTTCAGTATAAATTTGAACTTTTCAAAATACACTTCTGAACATAATTTAAATAACATATTAAATCATGCAAAAGCATTAACTTGCTTTACAAACGGTTGGTGTTACTTGATATCTTGTACACACAACCATCAATTAGTATCATAACAGCAAAAGAGTCAACTACCATATGCCAACATGTCTTTAAATTATATAAACAACAGATTCCAAAAGCTCTTAATCACCTCACCGGCCTAAGCTACTTATTACTTGTGGATACAAAATATTTTTACATAACACGTTATCATAAAGCTAGTGAGTGCACCAAAAACGCAGTTTAGTATTTAACTCAAGTCATCATAGTATTCAACACATTTGCATAATATGGCATCGATTAAACTTTAGCACATAAGAGGTGTGGGGCACGTCCACATATCCCGTGAAGGTGAGGGAGAACAGCGCATCCACCATACAGCGGTTGTCAGAAGTGAATGACCTTTTCCCCAATTCCACTCGTGTATGCTTTGGATCGGTGGCTCATCATCCCTTCAACACGGTCATAATTGCTACTTATCATTCCACTCCACTCTTTGCACCAATTCTCCGTCACCCATGTAATTATGGTTTCCAATTGCCGAAGCCACATGAATCTTACACGTCACCTTATAGTGAGAAACAATCAAAGTCTAAAGGACATAATCACATGTACAAATCCGGACCATAAAACAAAAGCACAAGCATAAGTAAGTTAAGCAACTACAACTATTAACTTGCATGAAATATCACATAACATATCACGAACTCAAATATACATGTAATTGTACATATAAAATACTGGAGTGAGATTATTTCCTGATTGTTATTTTTTGTTAATATCAAGAGATTTATTATAAACTATTTAAGGAGTGTAGAGATAAACACAAAATTACAAAGGTGAGTATAATTATACGTAAGACATGCTAGACAAATATACATGTTCATGACTTAGGTTGAAGTATTATATATAAATTATAATATATAATGAGAAATGAGTATAAGTGATTAAATAACTGGCGGTGATGATATGTATAGCTACATAATTTAAGAGAATGAGTCTTTACTGATAACTAGAGTTGTAAATATTGGTTGTGTCCATATTTGTGATAATTATAGATTGTCAGTGTGATTATTCTTGTGATGACAGAGTATTTGGTATATATATATATATATATATATATATATATATATATATATATATATATATATACTTATATATATGAGATGGTTTATTTGAGAACCATTTTTAGTGCAAGAATCGTAAGAACCAATCTCATCTGTTCCTTGGATATGTGAAGTTCATGGATGGAGGGTGTAGAGGGATAGAGCGTGGCATAGTGCATGTAAGAAATTCATGGGTGGGCAATAAGGTTAAAGTAGGGGGAATTAGATGGCTCAAATTGGTTCTTGCGGTACTCACACTAATTATGGTTCTTAAATGAACTTCTTCATATATATAGGGGACGGTTCAAACGAGAACTGTTTGTCGTACGAGAACTGTTTTTCGTACGAGAACTACGAGAACCAATCTGACCCGTTGATTTGATAAAGTGGAACTCATGGATGTGGAGCATGAGAGTATCAAGTGTGGCAGGGTGCATGTGATGAATTCATAGGTGGGCAATGACATTGAAGGAGGAGGAATTGGCTCAGATTGGTTCTCGCGGTTCTCGTACGAAAAACAGTTCTCATTTGAACTTTTACCTATATACGAGACCCTGCGAGAACCAATCTGAGCCGTCCAATTCCCCCAATTTCAATGTCATTGCCCACCCATGAATTTCTCCCATGCACCCTGCGATACTCTATCCCTCTACGCTCTCCATCCATGAAATTCCCATATCTAAGAAATGGCTATGATTGGTTCTCGTGGTTCTACGCTAACAACGGTTCTCAAATGAACCCTCCCCTATATATATATATATATATATATATAGGGGAGGGTTCAAATGAGAATGATAAATTAAGTGAGAATAGGAGACTCAATCTTATTCGTTCATTTTGTAAGTGGAATTCATGGATGGAGAGCGTGGAGGGATAGAGTGTGGCAGGGTGCATGTGAGGAATTCATAGGTGGGCGATGACATTAAAAGAAAGGGAATTGGATGGTTGAGATTGAGTCTCCCATTCTCAACAATATTTAGGTTCTCATATGAACCTTTATATATATATATATATATATATATATATATATATATATATATATATATATATATATATATATATATATATAAAGTGGATTAATAAAGAACCATGTGTTAAACAAAGAACCTAAAGAAACAATCTGGACCATTGGATCATCAAAATCAATTGATGAGATTTAACGATGGCAAAACTGTAATTATCATGTATTAATATAAGAAGAAAATGACAAACATGCAAAATCCCCCCTAACAACCCACGATTTTTTTAAAAAAACCCCTCAAAAAACTTTAAATTGTCATAACTTTTTAAGTTTTGTGAATTTTAAACAGAAAAATTATACCGATCTTTTAGCTTTTTAATCATCTTTCAAACAAGATCACGCTTTCCATATTTTTCTAAAATTTTTTTTAAATGAAAATTTTGTTTGCATTTTGGGCATCATGTAGTGTTTTGTACGGATTTTGCATTTTGGGTTTGAATGTGTAATTTTGCATTTTAGGTTGCATTTTTCATTGAATCATGTTGGATTTGCACTTTGCATTTCATAATTTTTTCATTTTGGAAGCATCTAGATGATCTGCATTTTATATTTTGCGTTTTCGTTTTTTTGCATTTTGCATTTAGGTTCTACAGATTTTGCATTTTGGGTTTAAGTGTGTAATTATACATTTTGGACTACATTTTTTATTGAATCATTTTTGGATTTGCATTTTGCATTTTGCATTTCATAATTTTGCATTTTGGAAACATTTGGATGACCTGCATGTTCATATTTTGCATTTTTCGGATTTTTGCATTTTGCATTTAGAATGAACTCAGCTCAAAATGCAAACTTTGCATTTAAAAGAAAATTTCAGAAATATATCAAGCCCGGTCTTGTTTGAAAGAGAACGAAAAACTAAATCGTATAAATTTTTTTGTTAAAATTCTTAAAACGAGTTATAATCATTTAAAGTAAATGAGTTTTTTTAATGTGTTTAAGGGAGGTTTTATGTATAACCTTACCCTATATATATATATATATATATAGACTAACTATATTATTATATATATATATATATAGTCTAAGGATCATTTGCGAACGCCTCACACCGTTCGCACTAGGGGTGAGCATAAAAACCGAAAACCAAACCAAACCCGAAAAAACCAAACTAATGGTTTTGGTTTTCAAAATTTTAAAAACCGGAAATTTCGGTTTTATGTATAACCTTACCCTATATATATATATATATATATAGACTAACTATATTATTATATATATATATATATATAGTCTAAGGATCATTTGCGAACGCCTCACACCGTTCGCACTAGGGGTGAGCATAAAAACCGAAAACCAAACCAAACCCGAAAAAACCAAACTAATGGTTTTGGTTTTCAAAATTTTAAAAACCGGAAATTTCGGTTTGGTTCGGTTTTTGGTTTCAGAACCGCCCAAAAAAACCGAACCGAACCGAGGGTATATTTGTAAATACATATATAAAGAATTCTAATTAATTCTCCCCTCCCCTAGATATCTAAAATTGGGGTTTTCCTTTGGTTCTCTTGTCTGCTTCCCCGCCTCCTCCAATTTTTTAGGTATTTTCTTAGTTTTGCCGTTCCCTACCTCCACCGGCCTCCAATCTCCAAGCTCCAAGTTCCGTCACTGCTCTCCAATCTTCGCATGTCACTCCGCCGTTCTCCAAGCTCTCCAAGCTCCGCCAGTCGCTCTGCCGTTCTCCAAGCTCTCCAGGTCGCCGTTCTCCAAGCTCCGCCAGTCGTTCTCCAAGCTCTCCAGATCGCTGTTCTACACCATAGATACCATCGAGACTAGCAATGTGAGTGCCTATGCCGACACGCCACTACCACCGTAGCTACCAAAGACCACTTTCACCCATCGACAGGTTTGTTTTCTTCTTCATAACGTATACCACATAGATTTAGCTGTTATTTTACTTCGATTAGGATCCGATTTTCTTGTTATTTTGCCTCGATTTAGTTGTTATTCTGATAAAGATTTTAACAATAGCGCAAATCGATTACTGCTTTTGGTTTGTTTACCAAGTGAAACCAAACATACACTAATACCCCAAAACCGAACCAAAAACCGAAAACCAAAAACCGAAAAACCGAACGGTTTTGGTTTTGGTTTTACAAAAACAGAAAATTTCGGGTTGGTTTCGGTTTTACCCCAAAACCGAACCAAACCGAACCATGCTCACCCCTAGTTCGCACGGTGCGAACACCAATCTTCCACATTTTGTTGGTCAAACATGGTGGCTGCGCTTATATATATATATATATATATATATATATATATATATATATATATATATATATATATATATATATATATATATATATATATTATATTATATTATATAATATTATATTATATTATATATAATATTATTATTATTATTATTATTATTATTATTATTATTATTATTATTATTTGTGTAAATATGAGATGCAGTGTTTTTATACAAGATGCAGTTATTTTATATTAGATGCAGTGATTTTTAGACATGATGCATTGATTCTTAACTAAGAATCCATTGATTAATTCACGTATAATGGACTAGTTTAAAGAGAACTCCATATTTTTTAGAAAAGATGTAATGGTTTAAGATCTGATGCAATTATTTATAGACAAGATGCAGTGTATCTATATTAGATACAGTGTTTTACCGTTAAGAGGTAAAGAAATGTAAGATTGGCAAAAGGGAATCCTAGCAATCCATTTTTATGCAAAGTCAACAAATTTGGTAAAAAATAATTAATGAAAATAAATTAGATTCAAGGGCAATATAGGAACAAACAACTTTGACAAATTTAACGGTTACAAATATAGAGATTATTCAGGTAATTATATTTGACATTTTTCAGCACCTAATTTTATAAATAATTCTACATACTATCAATTTGCATAAAAAATGGTTATTTTCTCGCGATATTTTCGAGGGTGTTATAGTAATTTTGACATTATTCCACGATATACTGAACATAAGAGAAGTTGAATTTCTCGCCAAAAAAAAAACAGAGCGTACAATGATGCCACGGTTTCCAACGAGAGGATGAAGTGGCGGTTTGATGATCTCTAAAAGTCAGAGGCTAGAAGAGTTGGAGCGATGGCGACGGTGGTGTCATGGCTACAGGATAGAGAGGAAAGAAATAGTGTGCCGGTGATACCAGAATGAGAGGAAAAGCGGCAGCTACCTCTGGCGGAAGCCGATAGAAGGTGGACGGTGGTTGATTTGTTCATCGATGTAAGCGACTGTCACAATGGTGGTGGTGGTTGTAGGTGGAAGAGGAAGTGGTGGTTGGCAGTAGGGAGGAATGTGGTTATTCACTTATTTGCGAGATCTAGAAGAGAAAAAAAGAAGCGGCGGAAACTGTTATAATGATGGGTCGATGGCTATGTTGTGGTTGAGTCGCTCAGATAGTAGGTGACAAGATAATGGAATGCATATAGTCATAAAATGTGAATATCGAAAAGTGTTATTATTAAATGAATTTTTTTCTTCAATTTCAATGTTCATATGTTATTCGGTTTTAAAAATAATCTCATATTCCTTTTTATTTTTATAAATAATTAACCTTCAAACCGATAAATACAGACACTGAAATTTTGATGCATGTTATGATAAAGAAGTTGATAAACAACTAGTTCATCAATAAAAACTGTTCTTTATAATTACATTTTCCCATCAATTTGATTTCAAAAAAGGGTGTCTATAGAAATAGAAAAATGGATGACTTAAGAAGGTAACAAAACAATTATTTCTACATAGAGAACCTGAAATGGTGATGCACATTAAGTGTTCTTTAAAGAAATTAATTCACAAATATTATCTGATAGACAATAAAATCTTTATAGATTACAACATTCATCAATAATCTTCAAACAATTAACTAAAAAAATTCCAAAACTTTATCAAATTCATGACATGAACCAACTTAGATAAGAAAACAATGAATAAAACATTAAAGAAATTGATGATCAAAGATGTTGGTAGAAATTGAAGCACAATCGATGAAGAGAAGTTTAGAAACTGATGAAGAAAACCAAAATTTCTCAACAACCTCGGTCCACGGTGAATACCTAACTTGATACAGATTGGATGTGGTGGAGAGTAGTGAATCCGTGCGGCGCCAGATGCTTACTTGCGTCGGTAGTCTGCAGTAGGGTAGCGGCGGTGGGTGCTTGTGCCTGGCGGTAATGATTGAGGTCTCGATTCATGTTTGATGTGGCGGACGTTGTTGATTCACAATACCTGGAACGATTGTGTTCACATAGACGCTATATCTTACAAGGGAGAGACAGTGGTCAGCGATGACCACACGGTCGCCGACGGACGCTACAGTGAGACTGCATGTAATCTCCGACCAGAGCGCAACTGCTAAGACTACCGGCATCCATCACACCCTTCACACATCCACATCAGCGCCACATCAGCATCTCACCATTTTCTCATCACATCACACAAACCCCTGCATCCATCACACCATTCACATCCTTTTTTCTTTTTCTTTTTTTTCTTTATTTTAAACAATATAATTAAAACATAATAATTATAAAAAAACATTAAATAACAATATAAATTCAAATAATATTTTATAAATTTCAAATTACATAAAAAAACATAACTACATTAATTTAAATAAAAAATACTAGTTATCGTCGTCATAATAATCCGACGAATCAGATGACATGTTTGTATGTATATAAATGTTTAAAGAGAAGAATATAGAAGTTTGAGAGGAGAACGTAGAAAAAATATGTGTGAAAAAATTAAAGAAAAGAGGTTATATTTATAGGAGGGGAAGAATTAAATATATATATATATATATATATATATATATATATATATATATATATATATATATATGTGTGTGTGTGTGTGTGTGTGTGTGTGTGTGTGTGTGTGTGTGTGTGTGCGCGCAACGTACCTCACCCAACGTTCCCTTCCTCCTCTCTCACTTGCGCGACCCGGCTCACGGATGTGAGTGTAAGCGGTGGCTCACACACCAGCGATGGTGTGCTGGGCTCGTGAGCGGCCCTCACTCGGCGCCCACGCAATGGATGCGGGTAGTCTAAATGATAAGCCCAGTGGTGGTCTTCTGGGCGGTGGATCCGAGGTTTTAGAGTTGCTTCTTTTAGGGACGCCATGGGTTAAATTAATCTTGATTTTAATTTTACGAGGAGAGATAAACAAATGGGCAGTAACCATTATTTAAGGAAAGAAATAAATAATTAGTAATTAATTAAAATTATAGGATACCCATTATACCTTTTTATTAATAATGTCATGTGTCACTATCTATATCTATACTACTATACAAACCATTTAACATTCTATCTCTTCTTTAACTTTAAGACTTTTTAAAATTAAATCAAGAATGAATCTTGACCTTTCATTTATCAAAATCAATCTTATCCATCCAACTTTTAACCATTTCACTTTTTCTTCTAATTTACTTTAACATTTTATTAATTTAAAATATATTTTTCTAGTAGCACACTATCTCACACAAACACAATTATGTAGCTACCACAACATAATTTCCAAAATCAAATCAACTTCTTTTTCTTTATTTTATAAATATAAATATTTTTTTCTTATTTTAATGTGTTTTAGAATTTATTTTTAAAATTAATAAAAAAAGTTGACGCAAATAAAAGAAAAATTAGAAAAAAGTGACATGTTGCTGAAGCAAACATTTTAGTGACATTGAATCACACGAATAACATATCATCCCATCAGTAAAATCATATATCATCCCATCAGTGAACCCAACATAGATTCAACATCAGACACTAAAAACCCATCTTAATATATATATATATATATATATAAAATGGATCAATATAGAACCATTATTTAAACATAGAACCATAGAACCAATCTGGACCATTGGATCATCAAAATCAATAGATGAGATTAAGGATGACATAATTGTAATTATCTCCCAACAAACCCACGTTTTTAATAAAAAAATACCCCCAAAACTTTAAATTGTCATAACTTTTTAAGTTTTGTGAATTTAAAAAAAAAATTTATACCAATATTTTAGTTTTTTAATCCTCTTTCAATCAAGACCACTCATGCCATATTTTTCAAATTTTTTTATGAAAATGCAAATTTTGTTTTGCATTTTCATTTAGTTCTTGTTTGCATTTTCAGTATTGGTTTCAAAATTTGTATTTTTGGAAGCATATGCATAACTTGCATCTTCGATTTTTGCATTTTCGGTTTTTGCATTTTTGCATTTTCAATTGAAACCTAGGTGAAAATGAAAATTTTGAAAAATTTGCATTTTCAAAAAAAAATAAAGTTTCAGAAATATATCAAGTCTGGTCTTGTTTGAAAGAGGACGAAAAACTGAATTTAACGATATATTTTTTTGTTAAAATTCTTAAAAACGAATAAGTTATGATCATTTAAATATTGAGGGCTTTTTTTTTAAAGTTTGTTAGAAGGAAGGGGGATGCCACGTGTCATCATTTAAAGTGGTTCTTTAAGTTCTATGTTTAAGTAAGGTTCTATATGTAACATTACCCTATATATATATATATATATATATATATATAATATAGAAAATGGATCAATATAGAACCATTATTTAAACATAGAACCATATAACCAATCTGGACCATTGAATCATCAAAATCAATGGTTGAGATTAAGGATGACATAATTGTAATTATCTTCCAACAAACCCACGTTTTTAATAAAAAAATACCCCCCAAAACTTTAAATTGTCATAACTTTTTAAGTTTTGTGAATTAAAAAAAAACAATTATACCAATATTTTAGTTTTTTAATCATCTTTCAATCAAGATCACTCTTGCCATATTTTTCAAAATTTTTTATGAAAATGCAAATTTTGTTTTGCATTTTGGGTTGCATTTTCAGTTAGTTCTTGTTTGCATTTTTAGTATTGGTTTCAAAATTTGCATTTTTGGAAGCATATGCATAACTTGCATCTTCGATTTTTGCATTTTCGGTTTTTGCATTTTTGCATTTTCAAATGAAACCTAGGTGAAAATTAAAATTTTGAAAAATTTGCATTTTAAAAAAAAAATAAAGTTTCAGAAGTATATCAAGTCTGGTCTTGTTTGAAAGAGGACGAAAAACTGAATCTAACGATATACTTTTTTTGTTAAAATTCTTATAAACGAATGAGTTATGATCATTTAAAGATTGAAAGGGTTTTTTTTAAAGTTTGTTGGAAGGGAGGGGGAGGCCACATGTCATCACCTAAAGTGGTTCTTTAGGTTCTATGTTTAAGTAAGGTTTTATATGTAACATTACCATATATATATATATATATATATATATATATATATATATATATATATATATATATATATATCAAAACCCCACAAAACTAAAAATAAAAAACGAAATGGTGTTCAAAGTGAAAAAAGAAGAGAATAAATGGTGTTCAATAGGGGTGAATGAGGAGGCTGTGGTGGTGGGCGGCTATGGTGGTGGGGTCGACCACCTTAACATATATCAATACCCACTGTTGAATGAACATGGACCATGTAAAATTGATGTTTCGAGGCTTCAGATCTGAAGAAGATTGGGTTTTTACCCGTGTTTTGTTCATGTCGTGAGGCAGCGGCGGAGGTTTTCGGCTATGGTGACGTTGGAGAAAGGGAAAGGGCGGTAGAGACCATAGATCTGTTCATGGCTTTCGGATTTGGAGCAGTGGAGGTTGTAGGCAGCGGCAGCGACGGTGGTAGGGAGCGGCAGCGGCGGTGGTGGTGGTAGGATCACAAAATTAGGGTTTCAATCTTTTCTTTGTTGGCAGATGAAGATTGGTGGCGACAAAAACTCAGGTTGGTGGTGGTGGACCGAATGGAAGTCGATGGTGGTGGACCGAATGGAGGTCGACCGTCAACGTTGGTTACCGAGGAGAGAAAGATGGGGATCGCCGGATCGTAAAATAGAGATAGTGAGAGAGGATCGTATGAGAGAGGTTACAAATAAGGAGTTATCATCTGCTTAAATGAAGGAAGATAAAATGGTTTTTAAATATAAATAAATTAAAGTAATTTTATTTTTAGGTAAAATGTCTAAATTGTCCTTTTTATTTAATTTAAATATCCTTAAACAATATTTTATTTACTAAAATGCCATATATGATCTTAGCCCCTTGATTATATGATCTAATGACTCTAATTACTTTTCGCGCTTTTCGCAAATAAGCTACTTTTAGTATGAACCTTTACCTATATATATATATATATTAAGGCTGGCAATTCCTGACCCGACACGAAACACGACCCGAACCTGGCACGAAAAAAGTGACACGAACTCGAAATGGGTCAAAACCAGGTCGACACGAAGTTGGCACGAAAATAAATGGGTCGGGTTAGGGTCAACCTGACAACCCGAAAGTGACCCGAATAAGGGTAAAACTAAAATTATAAAATTTTCTTTAATACTTATAATTAAATTTTCAAAAAGAAGATTGTGAATTCAAATGAGAGAGTGACATCTTAGGTAATAAAATCCGATAAAAGTACAAAACCTTGAAAAGATAAAAACTTAAATAAACAATAAAAGATTTAAACCTAAATAATATTACATCATTTTGCTATTTGTTATTTTGACTATATTGTTTTAGACTTTTGGTATTTTGACGTTTGTCAACTTATTAAGATTTAAACGTAAACAATATTATAGTGATGATGACTTAAATCAAGACCATTTGGAACCCACCAAACCCGATATTCCTTCTGAGAATATAAGGGTAAAGAAGAAAAAAACTTGTTTTTTGAAATTGGATAATTTCCTTTAGTTTATTTTAGTTCATGGTTTGTTCACTAATTACTTTTTTTGTATTAAAGCTATTAAGTTGTATTGATATTTGATATTTTAATCACTACTTAGTAGAGAAAACTAGAAATAGAAGGGAATTCGAAAATTTTATGACGAAAACCGTATTTGAAACCCATAATCGAAAAGCGTACCCGAAACCCGTAATCGAAAACCGTATCCAAAACCCGTATTCGAAAACAAAAAATACTAGTCAAATACTTTTGACCGAAATGGGTTGACACGAAACACGACCCGAACCCGACATGAGAAAAAGTGATACGACCCGAACCCGACACGAAAATAAATGGGTCGACATGAAACTGACCCGAACTCGAACGACACGAACCCGACCCAAATTGCCAGCTTTATATATATATATAGGAAAACGTTCAAACGAGAATTGTTTTTCGTACAAGAACTGCGAGAACCATTCTGAGCCGTTCAATTCCCCCTCCTTTAATGTCATCACCACCCATGAATGACTCACATGCACCCTCCCACGTTTGATCCCCCCATGCTCTACAGCAAAAGTTATGTAAATTGTTGTATAAGCTAATGAACACAGTACATCTAACTGAGAAATTTATAAATTGTACGATGTGTTCAGTAGTGAATACCGTTTTTTATAATAAAATAAAAGTAATTCTATAGATCTGGAAAAAAGTTAATGTTAGGAGAGAGAAAATTTTGTTTACTAATTTACCCTTTTAAATAAAATAAAATATTAATTATGATTAATTTGAACCTTAAGATCAAAAACAAATCAATGGTTGAAATTGATTCTCACATTTTTCGCAAATAAGATATTTTTCGCATGAAACATCCTATATATATATATATATATATATATATATATATATATATATATATATATATATATATATATATATATTAAACATTTTATTTTAGTTATATGAGTCATTTATAAAAGGGTTTAATTCATAAAGGTGTATCCAACTGTATACCTTTTAGTTATACAGCAAATGGTAAGTTTGAAAGTTCAGCACATACAATAGCAAAAGGTGTAAAGTTTGATACACTTTTATGATCTAAACCCTTTATAAAAATCCAAAAAATATTTATAAAGTCGAATTTCATGTTATCACATTTATTAGTTCTAGTCATACATATTTCAAATACTTAAATTAAAATATTAAATATATTATTTTTATAATATCTTACAGGTTAAAAAATATCATGAATTTACTTGATATTTTAAAACATTATTTATCATAAAATGTTTAGTTATTAAAATGCTATTTAAAAATCTAATTAACTCTATGAGGATGAGAAATTCCTTCAACTATTCTCGATAACCTTGCTTCTTAATTGATTTCAAAACCATATGTAACACCAAGGGCCTAGCAGTAAACAGTTGTACCTTGTGTTCTCGTGTTTGTATGGTGACTTTAAGTAAGTTTTAGTTAATGTGTTTTTAGTGATTAACATGTTATGTGTTGATTAATCTGATTATGTGAAAAGTGTAATAATAGTCTAAAAGCGATAAAGTATTAAACGGTTTCAAGTAATGATTCCGTAGATATCCCCGTTAGTTGAAACAGGATGACGTGTGTTAAGTTGTAAGTTAAAAAGGGGAGCAAAATACCCTGTTGTTTAATTAAGGAACCCAAGGTCGGTCCCTTGCTCCCTTATCCCCTGACTTTGCACATAACACACACACATACTTAAACACGTACAAACCTACACACACTCAAACCTTTAGAATTTTGAGAAAGAAATCAAGAAACAAGTTTGTTGCAAGTGGTTCCAGTAGCAAATTCGAGTTCTAGCTGTTGTTCTTCTACTGATTTGTAAGTGTTCTTCGTGAAGAACCCTAGTTTTGAGTTTATGCCATTTTTGATGGTACATAATGTGTTCTAAGTGTTAGAAATTATGCCTAATGTGTTTGTTAGTTGCAAGGGATGTTAAACAAAGTGTTTAAACATTTGGAACTGAGTTTTGGATCGATTTGAGTGTTAAAACTTGATTTACAGGTGCTGTCAAGAAACAGAGTCGAACATACTGTATCGGGCTTCCTTACGGGCGCAAGGAATGGTCCTTGCGGCCGTAAGCAGTCATTTTACACCTTGCGCCCATCTTCATGGGTACTTACGGCCGTAAGGGGAGTGTTTGTGGTTTACCGACTACGGACGAAGGAAATATCATTGCGGGTGTAAGCACATAGCTTTAAAACCGTAAGCAAAGTAAAGAACCATGATTGCGGGCAAAAAGGATTTCCCTTGCGGCCCTAATGTGTGGTTTATGAGGAAGAGCTCTTGCGGGCGTAAGGGATCCCCTTACGGCCATAAAGTTTCCCCTTACGGCCGTAAGGGGTGTTCCTGAAGGGCCCTTGCGGGCGTAAGACAAGTATTTGTGGCCGCAAGCAGGGGTCTAGTGTGAAACTTTGTGTAACTTGTGTTTTAACCCTGAATGTGCTATGTGTAAGTGATAACCAAGCATGTATATGATGTGTTAGGTGATCCTGAGGAACTAGAGGACACCGAGCACCATATCTGTCTCTTGTGAACTCCAAGTGAGTACCGGTTTCCCATGAGACTCAGTAATAGGTTATCCGTTGCTTGCGTGATATAATTCCATGTTTATACATGTGTACGCTTGAGGTATGATGTGATATAGTGATACAGTGATATATGTTATGCCATGTGATATAACTTGTGACTTGTGATATGCATGCGTACTATGGACCCTGTACAGGTCAATTGTGTTTGTGATTCTTGTCCGGACGAACGTCGTGAGTTGAGGTCAGCTGTGGTTACGGCTGGATCTCTGAGTGTTATTCGGGATTAACGGTACTCGACGACGATTTCCGGATTAAAGGTTCTGCAGGACCGCCGTTCCTTGACATACAGTAAGGGTCTTGGTCTATGATTAGATCTGAATGAAGTCCTTGTGGCTCAAACGTGATGGTGGACTGCTCTTCGCTCCTCCACCTATGCGGTTGGATGTGACTGATTCCCCAGCTAGAGTCGTTGAGCCGGATTAGCTATCTGTTAAGATATGACCCTGTTGACATGTCGGCGCACCGCTATGTGATAGCTTAGCTTTGTGTGTCGTGCCTATGATGTGATAGCATGCTTATTGATGCTTATGTGAAATATATGCTCACTAGCTAGTTGTAGATAACGTTTCCAGATATTTCCGTTTTCGCAGGTTAGTGACGTGATGGCCTGGCGAGGCGGGATACTCGTGGGTAGTTTTATGTATATATCTTTTGGAACACTTGTTGTTACTGTGATACTCTGATGTGATGGTCAGTATGTAGTTGGTAACACTGGCATGATTTTTGACACTTGGCTCGATCGGTTGTATTTTGATGCTAAGTCGATAAACAATACGAATATGTAATCAGTGGTTTGTTCCGCTGCTTATCTCTTGTGTAAATATAGTTTAAAAGTTTTAATTTCCACTGATTTTAGGCTCATGAAACCCGGTTTTACAATTAGGTATCAGAGCCTAAGTTTGAGGGAATTGGGTACTTGTGAGAGTATTTGATCTCAAACTCGGGCCTGACTATCGTTAAGTGTTCCTAGTGGGGTAGTTGGGGCTGAGTGTTAGCGTTATGTGATTATTGCTCAATGTGAACTAACTTGTGTGTTAGTAAATTGTGAATAAGTGTGTACTAAACGTGTTGACCCTTGTGTATAGTAAGTGAGCGAAAGTGTCTGAGAATACAACTTCCATAGAGGAAGCTCTGAAACAGATGGAAGACGAGGCCTCGCATAATCATACTGAAGCTGAGGAGGAAACTTTTTGGCGTGATACTCGAAGTTCGAGGCCGTTCCAGGATCCGGAGGCGTATATTTGCCATATTGAAGAGGAGCTCCGATCGACAAAGGAGCTGTTGTTGGAAGCAATTCGTGGTAAAGACCAGGGGCACTGTTCATACAAAAAGTTCCTATCCTGCCGACCCAAAGAGTTCGAGAGAAGTGATAATCCTTCGGACACTATCAGATAGCTTCGAGAGACTGATCAAGCCTTCGAGTCGTGTGATTGCGAGCCCGAATACCGTGTCAAGTACACGATACGTTTGTTAAAAGGGCACGCGATGTTGTGGTAGGATACCGTCAAGGATACAGTGAGAAAGGAGGTTATTGCTGCCATGTCTTGGGAGCAATTTGCAGAGAAAGTGATGAAAAAGTTCTGTACAGATTATGATCCGGAGAAAATGGAGCGAGAGTTTAACGGTCTCCATAAGGGGGACAAACCGATTGAGGATCTCCTCAATGCTTTTACTAACAAGATGAGATTCATTCCTCATCTTGTGATTGATGAGAATGTGAAGATTCACAAACTTGTGGGTATGTTACCGGTGGATTATCGACAGCACGTCAGAGTTACGGTAACTCTGGATCGGGCTTTTGAAATTGCCCGACAAATTGAAGGTGATCGTCTCCAGGGCAAGGGAGACCAATCTGGGAAGGGTTAGAAGAGGAAGTTCCAGCAATTCTCTAAATCTGGTCCTTTAAGAGGAAAATCTTCTGTTGGCAGTAAACCTGATTCGAGTAACAAGCCTAGGTCTGGTAACCCGTGGTGTTCTTTGTGTCGTACTTACCATTCTGGTAACTGTTCAAAGGCCACCACCAGATGTATGAAGTGTGGTGAAAAAGGACACTTTGTTATATAGTGTACGTTTAAAGAGAGTGTATGTTTCAAGTATCAGAAACCGGGGCACAAGATTAGTGATTGTCCTTTGAGGCAGAGTACCGATACCGGAGCTGGAGGGTCTTCTTCCAGGCCGAAGAAAGAGGGCGCTTCTCGAGCCAAAGGAAGGGCTTTTCAGATGACCAGTGACGAAGCCAAAGCTGCTGGAGATGTGATCACGGGTACTTTTCTAATTAACTCTACTCCAGCTTGTGTGTTATTTGATTTTGGAGCTACCCATTCTTTTGTATCTATGTCTTTTCGTGATAAACTTCAATTACCTGTGTATGTGTTACTTGAGCCGATTAAAGTTAAAATTGCTAGTGGTAAGGTAGTTCTAGTTACAGATAGTGTTCCTCGTGCTGTTATTGATGCGGACGGGAATAGTTTCCTTATCTCTTTTCTTCTCATGCCAATTGCAGGCTTTGACGCGGTAGTTGGTATGGATTGGCTCAGTGGTTTGAACATGGAGATTCTGTATTCGAAAAAGATGATAAAGATTCCTCTACCCAATGGGTTTTGTGCTATAGCTCGAGGAGAACGTCGAGAATCTGATATTCCTATTATTTCTGTGATTAAAGCTCGGAAGTCTATTTCTAAGGGCTGTGATTCTTATCTGGCTTACGTGATTGATGCAAAGCTGGGAAAGCGTGCGGTTAAAGATATTCCGGTAGTGTAAGCTTATCTGGAAGTAATCCCCGATGAATTACCGGGCTTGTCGCCGGTAAGAGACGTGGAGTATCGAATTGATCTTGTTCCAGAGGCTACTTCTGTAGCTAAAGCTCCTTACCGTCTTGCTCCTTCTGAAGTGTGAGAGATGATGACGCAAATACAAGAATTACTTGACAAGGGCTTTATTCGTCCGAGTTCTTCCCCGTGGGGAGCTCCTGTGCTATTCATAAAAAAAGATGGAACTATGCGGATGTGTATCGATTTGATGGTCCCGTATTGTATACTACGGATGAAGCAATGCTTAGATGTGTTCTTACTAGTGTGTGTTTGTGTGTGTGTTCGGTTTAGAGAGAGAGAGAGCCGAGAGCAATATGAAGAGAACACAAACACAATCTTTGAGTAATGCAAAGCTTACATTAGAATGTGGGGGAAATGCCTTTATATAGCATTTCCCCAACTTTGAGTAATTACATATTACACCCCTCACTTTAATATTTCTAACAATCTCCCCCTAAGTGAGGTGTGTAATAATTCACAACAAATAAATACATTAATCTATTCGTATGCCGATTTGTTGCGAATTCCGAATGCCACTTGCCACTTGCGTATTTGCCTTCTGCTTGCCAGTGTCGTTCTCATCCTTTCTATAGCACGATAGGCTTCAACATGTTCTTCATCAGTATAGGCTGCCCGGTTATAGATAACTGTCAATGAATATCTTTTCTGAATATGACATTAATTCATCAAGTCTAATGAATATCTTTTCTCCTTTTGAATTTCTTGAGACAACACCTCGATCACCTTTGAAGTTTGGATGCCCATCATAGATAACTGTCAATTCTTCAAGCTTTTCTAGATCTGGATGGCTCTGGCCAGGCTTTAAGAGATTGACTTTCAGATAGTTGTTTTCAGCTCCGAGTTGCAGATCATGTTCCTCAAAGTATTCCATTAAATTTCTCATGTTCAGAGATATTGATAAGTTCAACTATTGGATACTCTGATTTGATCTCTTCGGGTTTTGTCATAGACTGAGAGAGGATGTGTTCATATCTTCTTCTCTGTTTATCGTCCATGTTCCGCAACTCAGGGGAAATAACCTGTATTAGCTCATTGCTGAATATGTCTGGAATTCTTTCTTCAAGATTAGCAGCATTGACAAAATACGGTTTCCATATAGGTTGTTGGGCAGCACTTCTTATGAACATGTTGCCTGCATCAAGTCCTGGATCCCCACGATACACTGGAGGAGCAGGTGGCACAATGAAGCTCCTTGGCAAGGGCCATTCAGATTCTTTTCTCACTTTCTCAAATGCCTCTTTCTGTCTGTTTCTTTCTAGTACATCGGCAGCTGATTCTTGAAACTGACCACGAGGAGGAGGGAAGCTTTCATGAACTTCAATGTTTACTCCACTGAGAACCCTAGATACGTCAAAGGCCGGTTTCTTCTGTTTCGGCTTTCTCCTAGCTTCTCTTCTAGAAATTGCTAACCTTTCTTTCCTTCTGCGTGCAAGCTCCCTTTCACTAGGGATGTCATCAAACCTGTCAACAATTCTAGGTGAAGCTGTACTTGTAGCAACCCCAACGTATTCATCAATATCTCTGAACATATCACGAATTTCAGGATCCTCAGTTTCCTCTTCTGGTTGAGCAAAACTGCTTTCTCCCATATGCCTTGCAGGTGATGTGTGTATGTACTCATATAAATCCTTCATTTCTTCCTCTGAGTCGCTAGACCATTCAAACATCTCGGCATGGGACTGCTCGTAAGGTATTTCACCTTCTTCAAAATCAATTGGCCTCTGTTCAGATTGTTGCTGAGGTACGTAAAGTACAATTTGTTTGTCAGCATTTTCCTTTTTTTGTTGTTCATAAACTTCATCGGCCATTTGTTGTTGTTGTTGGTGTTGACTTCCAGAACCAGCTGAACTTGTACCTGCAGATAGGTATGAACTGAGTTGGGGAACAGGTACAACTGGTACATTTGCAGCCGCAGAGGGAGAAGTCATATATAGTCTTCTTCTTTTCTCCCCCTCGGGTTGATCATCAGGATCTTGATCATACTGCCTCCTCTTGCTTCCCTGAGCCTGAGCCTGACAAGTTTGTTCAAGTAGTGTCAGCCGGTCAGTAACCTTTGATAGTGAAGTATAGAAACCTCTGGTGATCCCATCTATCTTGTTGTTTACATCTTCATGAAACTCTTGAAAGTCATCTATTGAGATTCCTGATGGACGCTGTTCGTTTCGAAGAGTAGTCAGATGGTCTTGGTCATGAGCTGATTCTGGCTGTTGTTCCAGAAGTCTGACATACAACAAACTCTTTAGAGCATCAACTGACATAGAAGCAAGATCAGGTTGTGACTGTGGTTCTGGCACTGGAGGCCTAGCAGTAAGGAGTGCCTCAATCCTGTTGAGTTGCTGTTGCTGGGACTGGGAGGCTTGTTCTATCCGATCCAACTTTTGATTTGTCGTCTGCAGTTGATGGTGGATTGGTGCCACGGCTTGTTGAATTTGTTGTTGAAGTTCTGCACGTGTAACAAACCCGGAATCACGAAGACTTCCGGTTGAAGTACCAGCCACATAGGCAGTACTACCGACTGGAGCAGCAGGGATGTTGGCTCCAGCAGGATTTCCTTCCAATCCTCGAATGGAACCTTGAAAGGTACCACCTCTGGAAGTTGAGGAGACTTGTTGAGCCAACAAGCTCAGTGCATCGATTGTTACCCTGTGTTGGTCAAGATATGCGGAAATCCACAGTATGTCAAATCATGCATCAAAAGAAGTCGAGGTAGAGTGAGGCAGTCCTCTTTGTTCAATAGGTCCAACACCCAATTGGGGTTGACCTAGTGTATGTGCTATAACCCTGTGCAATAAAGACAGTGCCTGTTGAGAGACACCGTAGTAGCTAGGTTGGGTAGAAACTTGCACGGGTGGGATCACCGCGACTTGTTCAATATGAGGCCCAACAATGTCGGGCCCCATAGTGGATGTGGTTTCCCGGCTTTCTTGGTGTAAGGGTCCCTCAGCACTCTGGTTTTCTTTTCTCACCTCCTTTATTTCACTCGAACTACTATCTAATCTATCTTCCTCTTCACCACTACCTGGACCATATCCGGCATATTGATTAGGATCAAGTAAAGAATCAGGAGCGACAGAGCCAGTTTCAATAGATATATCAGGAGATGGAGAGACAATTGGAATGTCATGGTCAGGGGCAATGATGTCATTGCAAATGATAGGAATGGTAGTTGTTGGTGCAGGTGAAGTCAAAGGAATGACCAGACCACCAGGTTGGGGAATGACCTGAGTAGTTTGAATGGGGTGAGTCTGGTCGGGAGAGGTAGTATGTGGGTCAGTAAGTTTCATGAAAGAGGGTGTGCTTTCTGCTGGTTGTTCGATTGGGTGCTCAGGGGTGCCCATGGGATATATAACAGGTTCAAAGGTAGGGGCACCTCCTAGATGGGAAGCAGACTCATCATGAGAAGAACTGGATGACTCAGAAACGTCAAGACCAAGTTCAGTAAGAACAGCTTGGGTTTGGGTGATCTGAGAAAGTGATTGAACGATGGCTTGAACAGTGGTGGGATCATATGCATCCCCTCCCTCTCTAGTCTCATCACCTTCACCCGCTTCTCTACCCCTCTCTGAATTTTCCCTCTCCTCTTCCCTCTCAGCATCTCCCATAGATAGCTGAGGCCTATCCTCTATTTCCTCACCAGGTGCTACTCCTCCCTGGGCAGGTCTGGCCGGCTCTGGCCCGACCATGGGAGGTATTCCTACACTCTCCCTATAGCTCACACCCATATCATTCTGTTCACAAAGGTCAAGGAGAGATACAGGGAAAGGTCTTGGAATTGGTAGATTGGTAGGAATAGCAGGTTTTATATGCAATAAAAGTTTTGGAGTAATAGAAGGTAAACCTGTCCGTCGAGGAATTTCAGCATTTCGATCCATCACATGCTGGATGATCATTGGTAGTAAGGCAGCATGTTTGAATCCTTCTTCTTTTGTGAGTTCTTCCTGAGCATAGTAGCTTTGATGTTCTGGAAGAGAAGAAATGCATAATCCACATGCATATGAGTTGCAGCTGCTACAAAGATTTTGAGTTGATACTCCGTTGGGAATTCGTAGCCTGAATGCTTTGGAGTGAGACATCTTTGAAGCACCGTCATGAATGTATTATACTTTAGATGCAACCCGGTGCGTTTGAATTAACCATTCTTGGTGAGCTCACCATCATATCCCATCTCCATTATAGCTGCAAGACATGCATCCTCATCAGGCATTTCCTCAAATTCTGTAGCTGGAGGTCTGCTGACTGCGGTGGGCAGTTCAAAGATTGTTCTGAGGCAATTTAGTGGAATGTTAACTTGAAATTCATCAACCTCAGCATGAATGACCTCCCTTCCTCTTTCATTGATACGGACATCACAAGTCTTCCAAAATTGTTGAACGTATAGCTCGGGAACATGTGTGCCTGTTGTAGCTGGGTTATATGTCAGGAGGTGGTTCAGGGGGCAGATTTTGAGAATCTCAGTGACAATAGGGTAGGATGGGTTTTTAAGTTTGTTTAGGTCAACATAGTGATTGTTTTCATGAGAGCCAGTGTTAAGAAACTCGGCTCGGGGCATGATCTCCTCTGGGTCACGTACAACTTGTGCCATCTTATATGTCAAAGAGATAAAACAGTTAAATTTAAAATAAAGAGATATGCAAGAAAACAACATTCAGCTTTGAATATTTGGTCAAACTTTGATAAGTGAGCAAACGTGGACAAAGTTGACCAATGATGACCAATTGTTGACCAAGGTTGAAAAAATATTCAAACACCCTAAGTGTTGAATCCTCATTGTGGACATAATGATTTTCAACATAAAAAAAAGTTGTTTTGACACTTTCAATATAGCAATTAGATAGTAATAAACAAATTTGTAATACTGAAGCATAATCAAAAAATCATCCTAACACCTCTTTTCGAGCCAAAAACCAAATTGTATGTGTTTGTTCATAACCCCCATGAACACGAAGAACACTTGTCGAGAGTTTTGAAATATTTTTACATCAAAGTGTTCCCCATGTGTTCACTATACCCATCGCAGACTTGGTTTGATCAAACAAGTTCGTTTCATGTCCCAAAAATCCCTTCAAAGTCTCGAAACTCATTATCGCATATGGATGTTCTAAGGCCAAAAATTACCCTTTTAACTCAAAAATTTCAAAATGTAAACCGTACAAGTTGTTACCTTTGTGATTAGGAGTATTTTGATACTAAAATTGTAAATTTTGGCAGAGTAACGATAGGATTCGTATGCTAAAGTAACCAAGAAAAAGAGTGAAAAACTTTAGAATTTTTTTGAGTTTTTGAATCGTGTAATGGAAGCTTGGTAACTGATGGGATGGTTATAAATCAAGACTGGACACGTGTTACTCGTTGATTGGATCATAGACTTGTAAAAATGCGGCTGATAGAAGCATTCGCGTGGAAAAAAACACCCGGCTGATAAAAGTGTTGAATCGCATGCGATTAACTCTTTGGTGTGTTAATCGCATGCGAATCACTCTGTTTATCAATCGCATGCGAATCAACCCTTGTTTATTAATCGCGTGCGAATCACCCCTATGTTTATCAATCGCATGCGAATCACCCCTTGCATGATAATCAACCTGTTTATCAATCGCATGCGAATCACCCCTTGCATGCAAATCAACCTGTCTATCAATCGCATGCGAATCACTCCTTGCATGAAAATCAGTCTATCAATCGCATGCGAATCACCCCTTGCATGCGAATAAACCTTTATCAATCTCATGTGAATCACCCCTTGCTATCAAATTGTTTGAATCGCATGCGATTGAACCAATACTTGAAAATTTTATGAACAATCAAGATATCTGAATTTTGAAATTTGAAAATTTAGTTTTTCAGATATGGTTGATGTGAATGTTTGTTTGACACACTCCCCCTACACTTAGGCTTTGTTTTTGAAAGTTTGGAGTGTTTGTTTACCCTAAACCTGAGAAACACTCGAAACTGGAACCAAAGCCTAAGCCCAGACCCGAACCTGTTTGCGAGTCTTATTAGAAAACCGTTGACTCAAACTCTTTGAATATGTTTTTAAGTTTAGACCAAGTCCTTAATTTGGAGTGTTTCAGTTGTAGTAAACTTCTCCCCCTACACATGTGCACAATGTGTATCAAAGTTCTCCCCCTACACATTTGTAACATGTGTAGAACCAGGTACAAACTCCCCCTCGATTGATGCATCGGATATCGGATTGCAGGAGATGGCGATGGAAGACTGAGAATCACATAGTAATGGAATGTTTCATTCCTCAGGACAAAGTCTGATAACTGTGTTCGTATCCAGAGACTTTGTGAACAACACATTGCAGCAGCAACATACTCAGCTTCAGCTGTAGAAGTAGATACGCAGTTTTGCTTCTTTGAGGCCCAACAGACTAAACGATTACCCAGGAAGTATGCACTACCAGAGGTGCTTTTCCGATCAATCTTGCAACCGGCATAGTCAGCATCTGAGTAAGCATGAAGATCCAGATTTGAATATTTGGGGTACCACAGACCTAGATCCATAGACCCTTTTAGATATCTAAATATCCGCTTAACTGCCAGAAGATGTGACTCTTTAGGATTCGCCTGGAATCTGGCACAGAGACAGGTAGAGAACATGATATCCGGACGACTAGCAGTAAGATACAGTAACGATCCAATCATCCCACGGTAGGTTTTCAGATCTACAGGAGAACCATCAAGATCTGAGGATAGTTGTGCCTTAGCAGCCATGGGTGTGGATATGGGTGTGTAGTTAGTCATATCGTACTTCGTGAGAAGATCTTTGATGTACTTGGATTGGCAAATAAAGCTGCCATGACTTAACTGTTTCACCTGGAGTCTGAGAAAGAATGACATCTCTCCCATCATTACTATCTGCTAACCTTTCATCTCTCCCTCCCTCTCTCGCACACATTGTGTTATGAAATTAAGAAAACTGTCCGATGCTAAATAGATTATGACCCAATCCTTCAACATAGGAGACTTTCTTGATCTTGATGTGCTTCTTCTCGATGTCTCCGTACCCTATTATTGGTGCAACATTGTCGTTCCCAAAACGTACATTCCCGGAGTACTTAGGAACATAATTCTTGAGAAGACTTTTGTTGCCGGTCATATGTTTGGTACAGCCGGAGTCAAGGTACCACAAGTGAGGCACCTGCAAAAAGAGAATAGATCACGTTTAGGTCCCCATATCTTAATGGGTCCTTGATTGTTAGTCCCAAGAAGTGATTGAGTAGTGATGGTGTCTGCTTATGGTGGTGAAACTTCTACTGATCTATTCTTGAGTACCCACGTGGGTTTAATCTGTTGTCGTGAAGGAATAGATTTTTACAACTTTTGGTTTGACAGTTGATGGAATCAGAGGTTTTGGATTCGGTAGAGTTGCGGAAGCGTTATGTTTGCGAATCCATGGTTGCGAGGAATTCTTAAGAATTCTCTGTGGCCTCGGTGCATCAACTTGCTTTCGCTGAACTGGAGCACTGCGATTAGTAGGTTTTGCTACTCGTTGAATGGATGATGGCTTGGGTTTAGAAGATTTGGAGATTTTGGAAGGGGAATTGCGAGAACGCTTTTGAGAATGCAAGTGTTTTTCCTGTGCAATCCAAGCCCTTTAAATGCTTCATAGCCCTACCATCTGTAGACTTCCAGTTCCTTGATCGTCAGTAGTCGCCTTGATTTGTGCAAACGTTTGAGTGCATGTGACTGACGAGTTGTGATCCATTGATTAATGACGATTCCTTTTGAGGTTATAAATGGAACACAGACTTGGTTAGCGTAAAAGTCTGTCCAGTCCTCACATGGTTTAATTCCAATTTGTTTTCGCAATTGATCATATTCACAGTTAAATTCACAATGACCATGGAGGTAACCATCACTAATACAAAACATGGAAGTAGCAATATTATCTTGCAAACTTGAATGATTACAAACTGAATCAAACATCAAAATTTGTTCAAATGATTGACTAAAGTTTGAACATTTCCTATTCGACCTAGGAATGACTCTCTTCCAGTTTGTGCTTATTTTACGCTCCACACTCCCGAGCTTCTTTACATCTGCAGCAGAATGTAAAACGTTAGAATTGAGTCATGGTCGACTAGCAGCTGCTTTTGAGGATTCAGGTATGTTGATGATCTTACGAGAAATGTGAATAGGAGTGGAAGTGAAGGTCTGTTTTAGTGTGAAAATCTGTTTCAGTTTTAAAATTACCACAGAAGAATTATTAACAGATTTTACATTAGGTTTGACATTTTGAGAAGATGAAGACACATGTTTGGAATCTTCGATTCGTTCATCAACTGCTGATCCATATGGAGAGAAGGTGAATGGAGCAGGTGGTTCCAATGCAGTTTTGACCTCTTTGATTCGTTCAAGCAATTCGAAATTTTCTTTGCACAAGTCGTCAATGATCTTGCCATCAAGATTGAATACTGTTTGGAGACGCTTATGGAGGATGGCATTGTCTTGAACTAGTGAAGAGAGTTCAGATGTAGTTTCTGATTGGAAGGCTTTGGTAAGGTCACCTTGAACTAGATGAGTGAAGCAAAACTCCTGTAAAGTTTGAAACTTTTGCTGTAATTCCTTTTGGGGAATGTATTCACCAGTGGGCTTTGGTGAAACAGGAGAGTAGAGTTCGTCATCAGTGTAAACAGAAGATGAAACATCAGTATCAGATGATGATGTGAGACAGGTGAGGTATGAGTCATTAAGATCCGAGTAGTCAAATGGAATTTCAGTTTGGAGATTAAGAGTTCGTTTGAATTCTTCTTCAATACGCTCATCTTCTTGACCAATAAAAACCATCCGTTGGGTAAGGCCTTCGCCAAACAGATCAGCATTGTACAATTGTTTGGACGTAACCTTGCTCAATGCATTTGGGTGTTTGAAGCCCAGCCCATCAAATTTCCATCTGGAGAAAGTACGTTCCTTTTCTTTGTATTGAGAGATGATCTTGTCACTTTGATCGCGTTTGGATAAAAGATATTCAAGTTCTTAGATTCTGGAGTAAAGAGTACTTAGGTCATTCCTAAGTTCATTTTTAAGAATTTCAGAATCCTTTTCAGCACATGCACATTCTGCTTTAAGATCTAATATGGTGGTATTTGTTCTATTAGTTAACTCTAAGAATTCAGATTCTTTAGCAGCTAATTGGATCTTAAGGCTAATTAAGTCGTTATCTAACTGCTTAATTATTGTTTGTGCCTCTTTATCCTTGTTGTGTGAAACATCTTCTAGAACTTGATTTCTAGTGGTTAACTCAATTATCTGATTTTCTAACTCTTTCATTCGGATTAATATGGTTTGTATGTGTTCATGTTTTAAACCCATATTATAGTTAGAGTTAGAAGATACCTTCCCGCTTTCTGTACCAATGGACATCATCTCATTTGTACTTGACATGATTAGTGATTTTTGAAAGAAATGATCGTTCACTTGTAAGATGCTTTGATTGTTCGAAAGCTTTCCCTAAAGTAAAGAGTATGATTCTTTTCAAGCTTAAATTTTAAAGTGACTTGAGAGTTTGATTAAAGAACTAAGTCTTCCGAATTTCAATTTTGAATTAGATCTTACAACGATTAAATTCAACTTTGAACTAAATAGACTTGAGGTAATGTAATTCACCTTTGAATTAAATCTGATATAAATTAAATTCAATTATGAATTAGATTGTTTGATTAAGTCCAAATGTCTTAGAGTTCTTTAAGTCAAGTCCAAAGAGTCAATCACTTGTCCAAGTATAAGGAGTCACTGATTGGAAATTGTCTTATCGAGTGCGAATACGGGTCAATCGAATGCGATTAGGTCCTTGAAAATAAGCAGTAAGAACTTAGTATTGATGGTTAATCGAATGCAAATCAATCCTATTTCATCAAACACTTAGAAAATAAACTGTTAGTCTGGTCAATTGCATGCGATTGCCAATATGATGAATGAATAATCGTGATCCAATCAAATGTGATTCCAATAGTAACTGCTGATAGGTGTAGGTGTTAATCGTATGCGATTCAAACAAATGCGATTCACAAGGTATTCAGGCTATCTTATCAACTGCTTCTATAAGCCGCACAGTCCAATCGCATGCGATTCACTGAACCCGGTTTATAGCTATTTGATTAACACTTAGGTGTTCAAGCTTTTGACAATATTCTATAAGCAGCCCCAAGAGTCAATCGCATTGACCAGGGGACCAGCTGATAGACTCTGATGTGTCCTTGTCAAATCTGATAGCCTTACCTCTTAAGGTGACTACCCACTTGTGCCTTGATTGGATGGGTAGTACTCAAGTTTCCTTGACTAAAATACGAATTTTGAAGAATAAATAATTAAATATTTAATAAAAACAGTCTTCTTCTTCTTCAAGTCTGCATTTATATCTCAAGAACACCATAAATGCAAGTTTTCTAGAAAAATTAATGCCATAGAGTCAAGTAATTAATGAACTTTTAAAACTTTTCCTTCAAGTATAACACTCGGTTTTGAAGTTTTGTCAAGAGAGTCTTTCTAAAACAGTAGAAAACTTCGACCAAGGCCCGTAAAGATAATGAAAACAGTAGAGCTTTTATACCTTGAACGTGTTTGATCTTCCGGAAATGCTTGTTCTTGTATCTTTCTTGAAAAACTTGTTGATGTACACCTTGTTAGACCCGAATGTCTTTTCTTCACTATGAGCTTGAACTTTTCGAGATTTCCTTTGATGTATTCGAACAAGCACGAGCCAAAAACAAGTTTGGCTCTGATACCAATTGATGGTACCGTATTGTATACTACGGATGAAGCAATGCTTAGATATGTTCTTACTAGTGTGTGTTTGTGTGTGTGTTCGGTTTAGAGAGAGAGAGAGCCGAGAGCAATATGAAGAGAACACAAACACAATCTTTGAGTAATGCAAAGCTTACATTAGAATGTGGGGGAAATGCCTTTATATAGCATTTCCCCAACTTTGAGTAATTACATATTACACCCCTCACTTTAATATTTCTAACACGATTACCGGGAGCTTAATAAGCGAACGGTGAAGAATAGATGTCATCTTCCGCGTATCGATGACTTGTTCGATCAATTGCAGGGAGCAACGTGTTTCTCTAAGATTGCTCTTCGATCTGGCTACCATCAGGTGTGGGTATGTGATGATGATGTTGCTAAAATTGCTTTCCGCACTCGAAATGGCTACTATGAATTTTTGGTTATGTCGTTCTGCTTAACCAACGCGCCTGTTATCTTTATCGATTTGATGAATCGGGTTTGTCGTCCTTTTCTGGACAAATCCGTAATTGTGTTTATCGATGATATTTTTGGTGTATTCTAAGACCGAAGCCGAGTACGAGTTTCATTTACGGAAAGTTCTTGAAACTCTCAAGCGAGAGAAGCTTTATGCGTAGTTTTCTAAGTGTGAATTCTGGCTTCGTAAGGTGTGTTTTCTTGGTCATGTGATCTGCAGGGATGGGGTCAAAGTGGATCCAGCGAAAGTCGAAGCAGTGATGAACTGGGGGGTTCCACGAACTCCTTCTGAAGTTCGTAGTTTTCTCGGCCTAGCTGGACATTATCGACAGTTTATCCGTGACTTTTCTAAACTTGCAGGTCCATTGACCAAGCTTACTCGTAAAGATGTTGCTGTCATGTGGCCAGAGACGCAAGAACAAGCGTTTCAGCCTCTGAAACGGCTATTGTGTGAAGCTCCGGTTCTTTCTTTACCTGATGGGTTTGAAGACTTCGTCGTTTATTGTGATGCTTCTTATTCGAGGCTGGGTTTCATGTTAATGTAGCGTGACAAAGTGATAGCTTATGCGTCTCGACACCTAAAGCCACATGAAGGTAATTATCCTACACACGATCTTGAGCTGGCTGCTGTAGTGTGTACGGTATCAAGTGTGTGGCCTATACGGATCACAAGAGCTTGCAATACGTGTTTAAACAAAAAGAGCTCAATATGAGACAGCGGCTATGGCTCGAGTTAATCAAAGATTATGACTGTGAGATTCATTATCACCCTAGTAAAGGCCAACGTGGTGGCGGATGCTCTTAGTCAAAAAAGGTTGTCAGCAAATGTGAAATTCATGAAACTTGTGTTGGTTCCTTATATTCTTGCGAGATTGAAATAAATACAATTAGTTGCCTTGCGTGACGAGAATTTGAAAGCTGAAGTGATGCGAAAGCAAAAAGATCTGCTTGTGGATGATAGCCGTGGAATCAAGACCTTTCGGTCTCGTATATGGGTACCTCTTTATGGGGGAAATCGTGAGCTGATTTTGTATGAAGCTAGTCTCGGCTGTCCGTTCATCCGGGCAGTATGAAAATGTACCACGATCTGAAAGCTTTATATTGGTGGCCTACTCCGAAACGAGACATTTCTTCCTACGTGGAGAATTGTCAAATATGTATGCAAATGAAGACTGAGCACCAGAAACCATACGAAAATCTTCAGCAACTTGAGATTCCTGAGTGGAAATTGGATCATATTACTATGGATTTCGTGACAAAATTGCCAAAGACGTTCAGAGTCCACGACACGATTTGGGTCGTCGTTGATCGATTGACCAAAAGCACTCATTTTCTAGCTACTAGCGAATCTGCTTCGTTGGAACGTCTAGCCCAGTTGTATATCAGTGAAATTGTGTCACGCCACGGTTTGCTGTGTTCTATTTTGTCTGATCGTGATCCGCGATTTTTTTAAAAATTTTGGTTGAGCTTACTGCGTGAGCTCGGTACTCGTGTACACTTGAGTACTATTTATCATCCTCAGACAGACGGTCAGTCTGAGAGGACTATTCAGACTTTGGAGGACATGCTTCGCACATGTGTACTTGAGTTCGGCGGCGCGTGGGATTCTCACTTGCTGTTGATTGAATACGCTTATAACAACACATACCATTCAAGTATTGGAATGCCTCCTTTTGAGATGTTGTATAGGAGGCATTGTCGTACTCCCACATGTTGGCTAGAGCCTGGCGAGAAGCAGTTCGCTGGACCCGAAATTGTGCAAATCACCGCTGACAAAGTGAAAGTAGCGAGTGAAAAGTTGAAAACAGCGCGTGATAGACAAAAAGTGTATGCTAATCCCAGACGTAGACCAGTTGTGTTTGGCGAGGGCGATCAGGATTTCCTGAAAGTCTCTACGTGGAAGGGTGTTATCCGTTTCGGCCGGAAAGACAAATTGAGTCCACGTTTTATAGAACTGTTTAAGATCCTTCGCAGGGTCAATGATCAAACTGTGTCTCTAGAGTTGCCTCCAGAACTTGAGGATATTCATAATACCTTTAATGTGTGTTACTTACGCAAGTGCAAAGTTGACGAGTGTTAGATTCTGCCATTGCAAGAGCTGAGAGTCGATGCTTTAAAGCACCTCGTTGAGGAACCTATTGAACTTCTCAGCTCAAAGACTAAAAAGCTGCGTAAGAAAGTGATCAAGCTCGTCTTAGTAAAGTAGAAGTATAACGTAGGTTCGAATATGACCTGGGAAACGGAAGACGGTATGCGAGCTCGATATCCCCATCTGTTTCTGAGTGATCAGATTCCGAGGACGGAATCTTCTTAAGGGGGTAGATTTGTAACACCCTGATAAAGGGCCTAGCAGTAAATAGTTGTACCTTGTGTTCTCGTGTTTGTACAGTGACTTTAAGTGAGCTTTAATTAATGTTTTTTTAGTGATTAACGTGTTATGTGTTGATTAATGTGATTATGTGAAAAGTGTAATAATTTTCTAAAAGTGATAAAGTATTAAATGGGTTCGAGTAATGATTCCGTAGATATCCCCGTTAGTTGAAACGGGATGGCGTGTGTTAAGTTGTAAGTTAAAAAGGGGAACAAAATACCTCGTTGTTTAATTAAGGAACCTGTTGGGAAAATGATCTCATCAGTTAAGATTTGATGAGATAAAGTTAAGTTTGTAAAATGTGTTCTAAAGATAACTTAAACAGAATTATGAGGCTTGATCAGACTGAACACTAATAGTGTTTCAGACTGAGCCTAAGCTGAATATAAGCTGAGCATATGTTCGATCAGCTTATACTATATCTTAGTAAGATTATCACTATGTGTGATAAGCTGTGTATGTCACCTAAGATATATATTGAGCTTTCAGTCTGATGTGTTTCAAGCTGAGTGACTCAACGTATATACTGAGTCAGCTCAACAGAGTTGCTAAATAAGTTCTAGCTAACTCTTATGACTTCCAAGGATGAGTTAATCATTATACGTGTTAGTACATGTTTGTTTTCGGGTTTGTTCTCGAAAAACTCAGCTTGATGAGTTTCAAGCTGAGTAACTCAGTTCGAGCAAGAAGTCAGTTTAAAGAGAATTTAAATATGTTTTAAATGTATCTTTTAACTCTCTATATCTACGGCAAGGATAAGAAGATTTCAGAATCAAGATTGAAGATTGAAGACTCAAGATAAGAAGATTCAAGATTCAAGATTCCGGTTTATCCATTAGTTAGTTAGCAAATTAGGATTAGTTCTAGCTTGTTAGGATCCGTAGGAACAGGATTATAAATACTTATCATCCTGATAAGTTTTGAGGTACGACGACTACGACTACGAGTTATAGAGCCATAACTTAGTTTCACCTCAACATTGATCGTATGTGTTATGAGTCTTGATTCACTGTTTGTTAGTTCAACGTGATCAAGAAACTCACAGATTGCCAAGCTATTCGTGTGTTCGAATAGTCACATTAGTTGTGAAATTGGTAAATTTTCAATCTGTGATTAAATCCTGTTTAGAGAGTCGTCCGGTATCTATAATCATAAGTTGATTATAGATAACAAAGTTTGAAAGATTGAGAGATTTACATTAGGTGTTTACATATCATGTGTTGCTTACTTGATAGAGTCTGTAATCATCTTCTTATTAATGCAAAGCAAAGCATTCGACTGTGGTTTGATTTACTATGTGTAACACTTTATTTTGATTTGTTCAATTTCTGCAGAAAGTGTATTCAACCCCCCCTTCTACACATCTGTTGCTTGTTGTTATTCTCACCAAGGGACCAACAATTGGTATCAGAGCAGGCTGAACAAGTTCATACGTTGAAAGTTCAAGATTCTTAGAAAGTTCGCAATGTCTACAAGCAACAATTCATTAAAATTTGCTCAGATGTCTGCCAAGGGCTGTCCCATCTTTGATGGATCTAATTATCCTATGTGGAAATTTAGAGCCATGCTATTCCTCAAGTCCATTGACAATCGTATGTCCGATGTCATTACCAAAGGACCAATCATCTCCAAAATTTCTGCTGTTGTCAGTGATACGTCCGCTGATAAAACAGATAGAAGTGAAAAAGAAGTAAAGAAGCCTGTTGCATCCTGGACAGATGAAGACTGGAAACTGTTCAATCTGGATGACAAGGCAAAGAGTGTTCTGGCTAATGCCCTGACTAATGAGATCTTGCATACAGTGACTGCGTGTCAAACTGCAAAAGTGATATGGGATACATTAAGTATTACATATGAGGGCACTGATCTGGTCAAGCAGCAAAAGAAAAGTCATCTGAACTGATCTTATGAAAACTTCTTTTCGAAGAAGAATGAATCCTTGCCTGATTTGTTCACAAGGTTTCACTGCTTGATAAATGACCTGCTAAGTGTGGGTATTAAGAAAGATGAAGCTGAACTTGTGCTAAAATTTCTGGATGTGTTACCAGAAAGGTTCAATGAAGTAACCACAACACTGAGGGCTGGAGGAACACTACATATGTATAACCTACAGTCCATCTACGGGTTCTTGTTCAATCATGAACAGATCACAGAGCACAAGAGAATTTCTCAACAACAACTTAAGGATTCTTTGGATAAAGCAGATATTGCATTAGTTACACAGAAAAAGAAGAAAGGTTCCAAGGCCTTGGTTGTTGAATATGAGACTGAGTCAGAATCTCAAGCTGACCACTCAGACTCAGACTCAGGTGATACTAATGATGTTCAGACTATCACTGAGCAGATGGGCATGTTAGCCAGACGTTTGAGAAGAGCTCAACTGGGAAGAGGAAGATATGACAGGGGCAAAGGGAAGAGTTCTTTTGATCCCAAGAAGGTTGTGTGCTTCAATTGTCAGAAGAAGGGACATATTGCTGCTGAGTGCAGATAAAAGAAGGAAGAATCAGCATCAGTTGCTGATAAGAATGCTTACAGGGCTGATAAGTATAAAAAGAAATATCCTCAGCTCAAGAAAGCAAAGCCAGAAGACAAAGGACTTTACGCTAATACCTGGGATACAGAATCATCTACCTCCGATGATGATGATGTTTGTCTAATGGCTCAAGAAGATGAAGAGTTTGAAATTGATGAAGTTGATTATGGTTCGTCCGAGTCAACTTTTGAAGCTGACATGAAGGAAGCTGAGGAAAATAGGAAGCTTAGTGATTGGGATCCTGCTTTCATGTACAAGGTTAGTAATTTCAACTCCTACACCGATGAAGAAAAGGGTCTTGCCTTCGATTATTTGTTAAATGATTTCAAGACCGGCCTTAAGTCTCAAAAGGACCTCAAAGCTGAGATAGCTAAACTGAAGAATGAGATTAAGGAAAATCAATCTCTCATTGATGTTGGTAAGAAAGCACAGTATGATCTTGAATGTCAAAAACACATTAATAAACTTCTAAGTAAAGAACTTCAGGAAGCTAAAGATAAAGTTGACCAACTTCAAAAGGTCACTGAATCTTGGTGCAAGTCATCATGGCTTGCTGAAAAGTGCATCAACCAACAAATTCCTAAACAGGTACAAGCTATACTTGGAGGTGACTATCAATCCGCAGCCTATATAGCTGATGAGGATGAGATAGCAAGTACAGACTCTGAGGAGGATAGACAACTGATTGAGTCTCAGAAGTCAGCCTCAGAGAAGAAACATGGACAAAACCTTAAATACAATATGTTTGTAAAGGCCAAAGATCATGGTACGAGTGCTCAACATCCAAACAGCATGGTAAGTCTGTGCTGGACAGATTAGGCACTCAGCCTATTCAAAGAACTTCAGTCATAGAAAGGCTTAATCCAAATCCTTTCAAAAGACAACATTCTCTATCTGGCTCAGAGAGAAGTTACAAGAATAGGAAGACCACTGTAAGTCAGAGGTCAAATCACAACAATGGTAAGTCCAAAGTTATGGATCTTGGTAAGTCCAAGGAGATTAACAGTGGTAAGTCCAAACCTGTTAAAACTGGTAAGTCCAGAAAGCATGACAACGGTAAGTCCAAGGTCATGAAAAAGAAGTTTTTTGGTCTATCTTCTAATCAAAAGGATAACAAACAAAGATCTGACAAAGGTACGTCCAAAGTCAGTGAGCATCAAGTGAATCAACTTGCAAAGAAAGTTGAAAAGTTATCCACAACATATAATCCTTAGACTGAGAGCAAGTTCTCACAAGGATTATTAGACACTCTACCTCCTGTAATCATTGGAAGAAGGAGATGCTACAAGTGCAGAAGTAGAGGTCATGAGGCTAAGGACTGTGATGTTGAAATCTCATGGGCTGAATAAGAAGAGGATTATCAGCCTACACAGGACTCAGCCCCTGCTCAAGCTGAACAGTCAGTTCAACAAGATGAAGATGCTAAGTGCTCATCATCTGAACTCACCAAGAAGTGGGTTCCCAAACAATACTAATGTGTTTAGTTTTCATATCATGTGCAGGGTTCAAGTAAAGGGTACTTGGATAGTAGATGTTCAAGGCACATGACTGGGTGGAAAGGACTTCTTAGTGATTTCCAGGAAGATGAAAGTCCTAAAGTAACTTTTGGTGACAACTCCCATGGAAGAACTAAAGGCTCTAGGAAGATGCATGCTAGCAAGGTGACTTTCCAGAATGTTGCATATGTCAAGGGTCTTAAACACAATTTGATCAGTATCAGCTAGTTGTGTGATGAATACAATATATTTACTTTTAGGAAGAAAGAGATGTGTATCTACTTGATCTTAATTCTGCTGATCCCTATACTGAAACCTGCTTGTATTCCCAATCTGTTCCTAAGCTGAGTTGGTTGTGGCATAAAAGATTATCGCATTTAAATTTGAAAAATATAAATATGATATCCAATAAAGAGTTAGTCTCTGGATTACCAAAGATCACATTTGTCAAAGACAAATTTTGTTCAGCTTGTGAACAAGGGAAATATCATAAAGGGTCCTTTAAATCAAAGCAAAATTTTTCAATAACAGACCCACTGCATATGTTGCATATGGATCTGTTTGGACCCATAAGTACTCCTAGCCTAAGTGGCAAAAAGTACACACTGGTGATAGTAGATGAGTTCTCACGATTCACCTGGGTAATATTCGTAAAAGCTAAAAGTGAAGCTGCCCTAGAGATAATAAGTTTTATCAAATAGGAAGAGTTGCAAAAAGGTAAGTCTGTAAAGCAACTCAGAAGTGATCATGAGACTGAGTTCAGAAACTCAACCCTTTAAAGCTTTTATGAACAAAAGGGAATATTACAAAATTTCTCATCTGTCAGAACTCCCCAACAAAATGGAGTTGCTGAGAGGAGAAATAGAACCTTAATTGAGGCTGCTAGAACTATGCTATGTGAGACAGGATTGAAACTCTATTTCTGGGATGAAGTTGTCAGTACAGCCTGTTATACCCAAAATAGATCAATCATTGTCAAAAGACATGGCAAAACAGCATATGAGATGTATAAATCTAGAAAGCCCAATATTGGTTATTTCCATGTCTTTGGTTCAAAATGCTACGTGGTGAATCAAAGAGATCAGCTCCATAAGTTGGAACCTAAAGCTGATCCTGGAATATTTGTTGGTTATTCCTTAATCTTTAAATCTTATAGAGTGTATAACACCAGGAGAAAGGCTATAGAAGAATCAATTCATGTCTCATTTGATGAAGACATTCTTGATCAAGCTGATAAAAGACAAGTTGACTTGGTTAGTGTGAGCGAGCTTGAAAAGTCTGAGGAAACCAATATGTCAAACCCTATGTATGTCATAGGAGATGATAGTGATGATTATGTGTGTCCATCAAAGAAATCATCACAAGCTCCAAGGGACTCTCAAGCTGAGAAGGATGATGAGTTCGTCAATCCTTTGGAGCTGAAGTCACTCAGACTGAAAATCTTAGTGATCATTAGTTTGTTGACAATGTTGCTATTGAGGCTGAGGATGTTTGTTCACCTCAGAATTCTCAATATCACTCAGATCCAGAACCAGATTCTCCAACTACAACATTTAAATTCCTCAAAGATCATCCTCAAGATCAAATCATTGGAAATATCCAAGAAAGGGTTATGACTAGATCAAAGGCTACAACTAACTATGCTGCTTACTTTGGTTTCCTATCCCAAATAGAACCAAAGAAGACTGAAGAAGCCTTAGAGGATGAGGATTGGATTGATGCTATGCAAGAGGAATTAAATAAGTTTGAGAGAAATAAGGTCTGGAGCCTTGTCCCTACCCCTAAAGATCACACAATTATAGGCACTAAGTGGGTCTATAGAAATAAAATGGACAAGGATGGGGTGATAGTTAGGAACAAAGCCATGCTAGTAGCACAAGGGTATAAGCAAGAAGAAGGAATCGATTATGATGAGACCTTTGCCCCTGTTGCTAGAATTGAAGCTATACGACTATTCTTAGCTTATGCAGCATATAAAAACTTGAAAGTCTATCAAATGGATGTGAAGAGTGTTTTCCTAAATGGAACACTTCAGGAGGAAGTCTATGTGAAACAACCTCCTGGCTTTGTTAGTTCAAAGTTTTCACATCATGTCTATAAGTTAGACAAGACTTTGTATGGTCGTAAACAAGCTCCACGATCTTGGTATGATACACTGTCCAACTATCTGCTATCAATGGATTTCATCAGAGGCGGCATAGATAAGACACTCTTTATTAAAAATAGTAAAGGACAGGTGATTCTTGTACAATTCTATGTGGATGACATTATTTTTGATTCTACTAATGAATCTCTGTGTGAATGGTTCTCCAAAATAATGTCACAAAAGTACAAGATGAGCATGATAGGTGAGATGACATACTTCCTAGGCTTACAAATCCAACAAAAGCCTGATGGAATATTCATCAATCAAAGCAAGTATGTTCTTGATTTGAGAAAGAAATATGGTTTTGATTCAAGTTCAACCATGAAAACACCCATGTCACCAGCTGCCAAGCTGTGTAAGGACTCAGATGGTAAGTCTGTGTGTCAGTCTACCTATAGAGGAATGATAGGTTCATTACTCTAGTTGATAGCTAGTAGACCTGATATCATGTTTGCTACATGTGTTTGTGCAAGATATCAGTCAGATCCGAAAGAATCACATCTTCAAGCTGTGAAAAGGATCTTTAGGTACCTTAAAGGCACTCCAAATCTAGGTCTTTGGTATCCAAAGGACTCTAGATTTGAGTTAGTTGGTTTTTCAGATGCTGACTATGCTGGGCGCAAGTTAGATAAAAAATCAACAACTGGAGGATGTCAAATGCTTGGAGGGAAGTTAGTAAGCTGGACTAGTAAGAAACAGAACTCAGTGGCTACTTCAACTGCTGAAGCTGAATATGTTGCAGAAGGAAGTTGTTGTGCTCAAATCCTGAGGATGTCAAATGCTTGAAGTAGGGCTTTCAAAAACAGACACGGCACGACAAAAATAAACGACACGAAACGAAATTGGGACGAAATCAAAATTCGAATTCGTGTTCGTGTCGTGTTCGTGTTGGTTATAAAAAACACGACGTCGTGTCGTGTCGTGTCGTGTTCGTGTTAAAATTTTACCACAAATTAACACGACAATAACCCGATATGGACACGAATATAACACAACAAATAAAACGATATCTACACGATATATATACAAATATAATTATATAATTATATATAATATCTCATTGTCCATATAATAAATTAATAGATGGATGCACTTTATTTTATGTTTGAAGTTTGAGAATATTCAGTTTATGTTTATCGTTTGAGAACATTTGATACCAGTTTATGTTATTTTTGTTGTGGTTCTTGATATCCTTCTTTTCTTAAACAATTTAATTAAGCAAATGGATATTTTATGTTCGTTTTTGTTATGTTGTCGTGTTAGTCGTTTTTTCAGCATGAATTATTGAAACGGGTGAAAATTTAATGTTACTGTTGTCGTGTTGTCGTGTAAGTTGTGTTTGTCGTTTTTTTAATTGGGTCATGTTCGTGTTAAGAAAAAAACACGACATCGTGTTGTGTCGTGTTCGTGTCATGAAAAATCAATTCGTGTCATGTCGTGTCAGACAAAAACAAGACACGATGACACGATTTGACACCCCTACTTTGAAGAAAACTCCTATCTTCTGTGATAACCAAAGTGTTATAGCCATCACTTACAATCCAGTCTTCCACTCAAGAACCAAGCACATTGAAATTCGACATCACTTCATGAGGGACATTGTGAAAAAAGGTAAAGTTGACATTAAATTTATCTCCACTAATGACCAATTAGCAGATATCTTTACTAAACCACTTGATGAAAAGAGGTTTATGTATCTGCTAAGTGAATTGGGTATGCTCAACCCATAGCTGTGTGTCTAGAATGTGAGTTTCAGTTTGACAAAGACTAAGTATCTTAAGCTGAGTACACAGTTTATAAATAAGTTTTCATAAACTGACAAACATGTCAAGCTAAGTAATGAGTTCACATGTTTGAGTTAGTCTTAAACAGAAATGACTAAGTGTCATTGAGTCTGAGCTATGTGCTTAACTCAAGCCGTGTGATTTGTTCACACGTTTGGTAAGTTCCAAACATACTTTCACTACTCAGTGTAGTTAAAATATAAGTTTGAGTCAGTCTCAAACGAAAATGACTAAGTGTCATTGATTCTGAGCTGTGTGCTCTACTCAAACTGAGTTTCAATCTCAAGCTGAGTGCTCATTTCAAGCTGAGTGCTTGACTTAGGCTGAGTAATTAGTTTACTCAGCTTGGTGTGTCCAAACTATGATTTAATTACTACGTGTCATTAATTCATATATCAACGTGTATTTGAGTCAGTCTCAAATCGCATCGTATACCAATTGTGTATTGGTATGATACAACAGTGTTTATATTATTTTTGTGAGTCAATAATATTATTTTACACATTTATCCGTTGGAATATGATGTGTTTCTACCCTATTACTGTTACATCAAGCCGTAATTTCTCCGGCGTAACGGATAAAAAGGGATTCCAACGGTAACTTTTCTCTCTCCTCGGAATGGTGTATATATCGATCATTAATGACTTATAGAGATTTACGCTTACTAAACTTCTACTATACTATACCTTCTACTACCACATCTTTGCTACGTGCAATCAACCGTTCACATTCAAAACCCTACGTTGCTCAGTGTGATTTCACAAACGCTCAGTGCGATTTCATGTTGCTCAGTGCAAGCTCTATAAGTTACTCAGTGTAATCTTTCAAACTCAACGATAGACGGAACCATTCTCAATCTGGGTGATAGAATGGTAAGGGGTGCTGCATTCAAAAACAATGGATTGCCCGTGATCAAAATCAATAATCAACGTGCGTGCCTTGCAATCCCTGGACGCAAGCGTAACAGGGGATACGAACCATGGGTGGATTACATCCGCAATTTCCCATTGGCATTCGTTTTCACTAGAGCACCTATTCATGTAGTTCCTCAGCATCTACTGGAGTTTTGGTACAGGTGTGTCTACGACCAAAACAACGATGATATTCGGGGCACGGTGCTGAATGGAGAGAGGACTATTGCTCTCACAGTGCACAGGCTAAGGGAAGTTCTACAACTCCCTGTTCATGATGAGTTTGAGCCTGCTATGACGAGGAAGGTGACTAGGTCTGTCCTACCCAGAATAGGTCACCCACAAACAGAGGGTGTTATCACAAAGGCCACATTTCCAACCAGTTGGGGTTTTATGGTGTCTACAGTGATTCGTTCACTAGGTACCAAGGTTGGAGGTTTGGACCAGGTAAATGAGTTTGAGATGCAGATGTTATACAATACGTATTTTGCAAGGAACTTGGATTACTCACAACTCATCTTCAACGAACTCAAGGTCCAAGTGATGAAGACCACAATGGATCTTCATGTACCATTTATAAGGTACCTGTCCTTGGCATTTGAAGCCGAGCTGGGGACAACACTGTATGAAGCTGATCAGGATGTGTTCTTGACGCCTACACTCAGCTCTCATATGTTCAATAATGACATCTTCCCAGGGCAAGAGGGTCTGAGTGATCCCATGCATGTGATAGTTGAGGCAGCTTCATCAGAAAGTGAAGCAGAGGGATTGAATCAAGGGGAGCTTCTCAAGCTGACACAGAGGTTCGAGCTGAGCACTTTGCTCAGGCTGAACCAACAACTATACAAGCTACATCTGGTAAGACCTCTCCACTTTCTCTTTCTTCTCATTATTCTCCATCTACATTTGGAGACAACGCTGTGGTAAACCCAACCCAGTCTAGCCCATCTCCTACACCTTCCATTTAACTCCAATCTGAAGCCACTCCTAGTATGCCCACTGCTGCTAGGGAGAAAATCCAAACCTACACTAGAAAAACTGCCAAAGGTGGTGCCACTCCTATAGGCATCACTGGAGCTGAGATCACACTGATCCCTCCCCAGGCAGGAGTTGAGGGGGAGACGTCTACTCTTAAGGTGTCAACCTCGAGGCTCATTTCAACCCTAAAGCCTAAATTGGGTGTGGTGTCTACTCAGCCCACACTCTCCAATGCCATTAGAGAGTCTGTTATTGTGCCTAAGCAGACACACTTAGGTAACATTGAAGAAATGACCAATCCCCAGGTTCAATCACCCCCTCCAAACCAATAAGCCAACCACCTACCCATACACTTCACGTTTCTAGCCCAATTACTTCTCTTCACTTCTCACACCTCTATGCACGACCTGTCAATGTGTCATCTCCTTACCAAGATGACTCACAGGGTCCAAACTCTAGTGCGAATGAGTTTGAGGGTAAACACCAACCCTTGGATGATGCACCCAAATTCCAACCTTCTCAAGCTGACTTGGATGACTTGATGAACTTCTTTCAAGGTCGGTTTGATAAATTGCACCTCAAGAGAAAGCAAACCAAGACGAATATGATGCTAATTTTGGATTCTCTGGATGAGAAAGTGCTAAACTTGAAATCTGCTGTTGCTGCCCTACAACAAAACAAGACTTCTACCCCTAGTGATGATGACAAAAAGGGGGAAAATATTCAAAAGGCTGAAGCTGAGTCTGTCCAAGCTGAAGCTTTATTACTATTGGCAAAGGGAGCATATCAGATTGAGGGGGAGAAAAAGATGGAGATAGAAGCTGAGCTGACTGAAAAAGCAAAAGGTAAAAGACCGGTAGTGGTTAGCTCAGATGAGTCAGAACCCCCTCAGCAGAAAAGACGAAAGATGATTCTCAGTGAATCAGCCTCAGATAAAGACTCTGTTGACAAAATGAGTTTACAAGAAAGAGCTTCTCTGTTGGCAGTAAGAAGGATGGAACAAGAAGATGCTGACCAGCTTGGGATGTCAATCAACGAGTTAAGAAGAAGACAAATGGATGTTCAAGCTGTGTTAGCTAACGAGAAAGAAGCAAGAGAACAAGCTTGGGCTGAGCAAATCAGAAAGCAGAATAAGGAATTAACAAAACTCAGACTGCCTATTGTGTCCAAGGAGGAAGAAGTAGAAGAGCCTCCTGTTCAGGATCAACAAAAGAAGGAGAATATAACTCAGTGTTATACAAGATCTTACTTCTCTTCTCAAATTGATCCACTCAAGTTGAGTTCAGTCCAAGGGATTATCATCATGGAGTTCGTCTTAAAGAATGGTGAAACACCTTCTTTGGAGCTGAATCAACGTCATAAACTGGGATATGAAGAGTGGAAGCAAATGGCTATCCTCATTAAGTAGATGGAAAAGTCCTATGCCAGGAATCAAGTTAAGGATGAGATCTTAAGGCTACTCGCAAGAGTTGATGCGATGCAAATCATACCCAGGACCGAGATAGCTACTCTACTGACTTCTTTTGATAAAGTTGGAAAGAAGAAGCAAACAAAGCCAGCTGGATTAGCAAATATAGATAAGTACAGTCTCAATCTTCCTGAAGGCATGGAATTCAAAGAAAATACCTATGTAGAAAAGCCTCAGAAAGGATTCATGTACTTGGACAGAAATAGTGTACAATGCTTCCAGTCTGATGCAAGTATCTATACATGTGGGGTATCTTAAGTGTTTACTCTGAGACAAATAGTGGAAAAGACTGAACAAACTACAAGGTTCAGATACAGAATTAACAGAGCAATAAGATCACAGAAGAATCAGCTTCAACACTTTCCTAATTTGCAAGAAATCCTTGAAGAAATCAACAAGGAGATCAAGGAGTTTAAAGAGCTGCATCCTGAATAGATTAGTTCTATTGTATAAATTAGATTAGTTCTAATTTTGTAAGCACTAAGTGTGTATGATCTGAGTGATCAAAACTTTTGTATTATGATATGTTCAATTAATACAAGTATGAGTTTGATATGTTCAACTGTGTTATGATATGTTCATAATTATTAGTCTGATAAGTTCAACTTGAATGAATAATTGATTAGTTCTTATTCTATAATATGTTTGGTTGGTTTGTTCAACATTAAAGTTGGTATGTTCCACTTATAATTGATAAGTTCAATTAATATTTGATAAGTTCAAATGTAAAATCTTAATAAGTTTCAGATTTAAAACATAATTTTGTTAAACAAACTTAAGAACTGTTTGATGGTTTTGTCATCATCAAATAGGGGGAGTTTGTTGGGAAAATAATCTCATCAGTTAAGATTTGATGAGACAAAGTTAAGTTTGTAAGATGTGTTCTAAAGACAACTTAAACAGAATTTTGAGACTTGATAATATAATAATAGATAGTGGGTAAACTCATTACTGAAAAGTATGTTCACTTTACACAATTTGTATATAAAGTTAACTTACTTTTCACCCACTAACTTTATCTATTATAATATTATTAACCCAAGTACCTTTGTCTCTTCTCCTCTTCATCAACCCGGACATCCTTGTTTATATATACTCTTGCATGGAAACATGCTAAGAAGGAGAATTGATAGAGTTGAATACTGAAATCTCATCTGTTGAGAATTAGAAGAGTTAGCATTTTACTTTCAGTATTACAAACTTGTTCATGTGTTGAACATCTTAGACATAAGTTGTTTAAGATTAGTTTTGTCTATGTGTTAGACAAATTTAGTTGCCACCTTTTATTGAACTTAGATTTTCCGCATCTAGTTAATGTAATTCTCGATTCACATCAATAAGAATTATATAAAAGTAAACCGTGTGTATCTTAAATTTTAAATTGCTAAAGTTTGTATTCAACCCCCCTTATTTGTTGTTGTAGTATCTATTCGGGACCAACAACTGGTATCAGAGCAGGCTAGATAACTCATATCTAAGATCTGTTTTGCTTACTCTTCAACTGCTTCTACCCCACACTACTAAATGGCCACTCCTGTTGTTGCTTCTAATGGTTCTTCAAATAATGGCTCACTCACAAGGTGTCCAACTTTTGATGGAGAAAACTTTTCTCTCTGGAAGAGTAGAGTTCTTCTCTATATGTCAAGCCTAGATGATGTGATGCTCAAAACTGTCACTGAAGGTCCTTATGTTCCTTCCTCAACAATTCAAGTGACTGAAGCCACTGATGAAGTTCCTACTGTTGAGAGACTAATTATAAAGTGTTGGGGAGATAGCAATATCAAACCTAAATCAAACCTTTCTATTAAGTAAAATAGGATTTGATGTTAACGAAACCATATATTCAGTTTTGGACTTAGATTGATGAAAAACATGTGTTGTTTTTTATCTTAGACTTAAAGAATCTCTAAGTAAGAAATGTCAGCTGACGTATCATAGTGTCAGCTTAACACTGAGTATCAGCCAAAGGACCAGCTTCAGAAAGATCAGCTGAGAAGAAAAGATCAGTCGAAAAAGCATCAGCTGAGGAAACATATTGGATCAGCTGATGGTTTAAAACCATCAGCTAATGAAGATTTCAAGATCAGCTGAGCAGTCAAGGATCAGCTGACACAATCACATTGATCAGCTGATGCCTCTCATCTGTCAGATAAGGTATTTACTACTTATTCAATATTTTCTTCATAAGCTGATCATACTTAATTGATTAGCTGAGCCCTTAGGAACAGCTGACAGTTTAGTTTAATCAGTTTATTAGCTATACTTTGATTTGTATTATTAGCTGAGCATTTCGATCAGCTGAGCAAATCTAGTCAGCTGAGTCTTTCACATTTATTATTAGTTGAGCATTTCGATCAGCTGAGCAAATCTAGTCAGCTGAGTCTTTCACATTTCTCCTTAGCTGAGCAAAATTACATTTGCAGTTCAGTGTCTGTTAGCTGAGTCTTTATTGTATATCTCAGTTAGTAGCTTTTCTATGTAATATTTTCTTTAGTCAAAGGCAGAACATGTGTTGTTCTTATTATGCCTTGGATCTTTCTTTGTAAAAGTACTTAGCACTTTTTGTATCTGCAAAGAAACAAAAAGGATAGATCTTTATCCCCTGGAAAAGGAGAAAGATACTCTTGAAAAGAAAATCTCGAAGATATGATGTTAAGTTTGGCTGGCAACTCCTTACTTGGTAAAGTCAAATCTTCAGAAAGCATGGTGTTGATTAAAGCACAAGCATGAAAGGAGAAGTTTACTTTTCCAAGATATAAAGGTAGTAGTTTAATAATATAATAATAGATAGTGGGTATACTCATTACTGAAAAGTATGTTCACTTTACACACTTTGTGTATAAAGTTAACTTACTTTTCACCCACTAACTTTATCTATTATAATATTATTAAACCAAGTACCTTTGTCTCCTTCTCTCTTCATCAACCCGGACACACCTTGCTTATATATACTCATGCATGGAAACATGCTAAGCATGCGTTGAAAAACACTGAAATCTCATAAGTTGAGAATTAGAAGAGTTAGCATTTTACTTTCAGTGTAACAAACTTGTTCATGTGTTGAACATCTTAGACATTAGTTGTTTAAGATTAGCATTGTCTATGTGTTAGAAAAATCTAGTTGCCACATTTTATTGAACTTAGATTTTCCGCATCTAGTTCATGTAATTCTTGATTAACATCAATAAGAATTATATAAAAGTAAACCGTGTGTCTCTTAAATTTGAATTTGCTAAATTTGTATTCAACCCCCCCTTCTACAAACATTTGTTGTTGTAGTATCCATTCGGGACCAACAACTGGTATCAGAGCAGGCTAGATAACTCATATCTAAGATCTGTTTTGCTTACTCTTCAACTGCTTCTACCCCACACTACTAAATGGCCACTCCGGTTGCTGCTTCAAATGGTTCTTCAAATAATGGCTCACTCACTAGGTGTCCAACTTTTGATGGAGAAAACTTTTCTCTCTGGAAAAGTAGAGTTCTTCTCTATATGTCAAGCCTAGATGATGTGATGCTCAAAACTGTGACTGGAGGTCCTTATGTTCCTTCCTCAACTATCCAAGTAACTGAAGCCACTGATGAAGTTCCTGCCATTGAAAGACTAATTATAAAGCCTATAAATCAATGGTCTGATGAAGACAAAAGGCTTGTTAATCTTGATGTTAAAGCAAGAACAGCCTTAGTCTCTGCACTACCAAATGATGTCTATCATCAAGTTCTTAATTGCAAATCTGCAAAAGAGATGCTAGACACTTTGACCGTTGCATATGAAGGTCTTGAAGAAGTACAGGAAAACAAGAAACTCCTTCTGGTAAGAGAATATGAGTTCTTCTTTGCTCATAAAGGTGAAAGTCTAACTCAGACCTACACCAGATTCAACTGCCTTATTAATGACTTAAGAAGGGCAGATGTTCCCAAGAGCAATAAAGAGCTTGTAAACAAGTTTCTAGACTCTCTCCCAGAATCTTGGGATCATTTTATCACTGTGCTTAAACATGGTGAGAAAATCAACGGTCTTACACTGGTTGGTTTATATGGAAACCTTATGAATCATGAACAATCAGTGAAAAAAAGGAAACTCTCTACCAAGGATATGAAGGAGGCTGCAAAAGCTCCAACTACTGCCCTTGTATCTAAGGATACAAGATCTAGTAGTTTTGCAGCAGTGGTGGATGAATCAAGTGATGAGGAAGAAGAAGAGGAAACTTCTGATGAAGAGCAAGTTGCTGATAGGGATGAAGATCTGGAGAACATGGACAGCATTGAAGCTGCTGTTGAGCAGGCTGCCATGTTGGTTAAAAGGTTCAAACCTTTCCTGAAAAGAAAGGGTGTCAAGAGGTTTGAGAAGAAACCTTTCAAGGGAGAAAAAGCCAAGTTTAAAACAAAGGATTCTGAAGGGTGCTCCTCCTGTGGCAAGACTGGTCACTATGCCAGTGAATGTAAGTCCAGAGGAAGCACAGGCTTCCAGGGTTCCTCAAGCTCAGACAGCAAGATTGATTATGAAGAAAAATATAAGAAGCTTCTTGCTGCTGTCCTTGACAAGAAGAAGAAGAAGGCTCAGAACAGGGTGCTGGTAACTGAAGAAGAAGATTGGGCTGAGGAAGATCTCTCAAGTGATGAAGATGAGGTCCTCACAGCTCAGTTCAGTTTGATGGCTAGCACAGCAAGTACAAGTTCTTTTGATGAGGACATGAAGAAAGTTGCTAAAGTTTGTACTTCTCCTGACTGGGATCCCTCTTCTATGTATCAGGTTGGAAAATTTATTAATTATGAAGATAATGAAAAGAACACTATGTTTGATTATCTGTGTGTTGAGTTTCAGTCAAATATTCAAAGAGAAAAGAAGCTAAAATTAGAAATAGAATCACTAAAAGAGAGATTAAGTCTTAAAGATGAGAAACTGAAACTATTGATAAAACTGGAAGATGATTTAGCTAATCAAAAGATACTTAATCAGATCTTGGTAAAAGAAACCAATGAAGCAACAATAAAGTTTAACGACCTTCAAAAAGTAGTTAGATCTTGGTGTGTATCTGCTGAGAAGACCACTCAGTGTATCAATTAGCAGATTCCAAAACAAGTTCAAGCTATTATTGGTGGAAATTATTCCCAAGCTGCTAGCTGTGTTGATTTTAGCAAGAACATAAATATCTTAGAAAAAGCTTATATTTTACCTCTTACTTTTCAAAAGATTGTAAAAGGAAAAAGTATTATCACTAACAGATTCGTTAAAAGTACAAGTACTCAGCTAAAAGACCTAACCACTTCAAAAGTTGATTCAAGTTCTATTATTTTGACAGATAGCAAAAGTACTGAAAATTTAAATGTAAAGGAAGTAAGTAAAGGAATGGAATCATTTGTTGAGACGAAAGAGACATTCTGTTGTCAAACCTTGAAAGCTAATACATTAAATTTAGGAACTCAGCTGACTGAAAATTCTTTAGCTAATGACATTACATCAGCTGATCAAAAATTAGATGATAACTGCTCAGCTGATATCCTGTCAGCTGATCATGGATCCTTTTCTGTTTGTTTAGCTGATCAAATATCACTTCAAACTCTTTTAATACGAGAAACTAAAAGTAAAAGACCTTTTGTTTACAAAAAGTCTCAGTCTACCATACCTAAAGTTGATCATAAACTCATTTTAACTAAGGGTCAACCTAAGGTATCTGTAAACAAAGACCTTATTAGTTTACAAAATCAGTTGCAACAACTGAATGGTGAAATCTGCCAGCTGATGACCCATAGTCATCAGAAAACAGCTAAGACATCTCTTATGCAATCACCAAAACATGTTAAAGGCTCCAAAAATAAAAAATGTTATAAATGTGGGAGCAAAGAACATAAGGCAAGTAATTGTTCTCTTGAAGGTAACTCGAGACAGCGGACTGATTATGATAACACGGTTGTTTCTCTCATTCATAAACAACCTAATATAAAGTGGATGGCTAGGTGCAATCCACAGGGGTCCACTTAATTGTGGATGCCCAAGTGTCACTAACCTTCTTTCAATCATAACTATGCAGGGTCTGAACACATGGTATCTTGACAGTGGATGTTCAAGGACCATGACAGGATGTAAATCTTTGCTCAGTAACTACAAGAAGGAGAAAGGTCCAAGAGTGACCTTTGGTGATAACAATTGTGGGCAAACAAAAGGCTATGGAGAACTTCATAATGGGAACTTAACCTTTTCCAAAGTATCATATGTTAAAGGGCTTAAGTACAATCTCATCAGCATAAGTCAGTTATGTGATGGTGATCATAAAGTCCTCTTTACAAAGACAGGTGGTTCCATTTTAGATCAAGAAGGTAAAACAATAATTTGTGCAAAGAGAACTAAGGATGTATACACTCTAGATATGTCCTCTGGTGATCCATCCAAGTTAACCTGTTTGTATACAAAATTTGTAACTGACACAAACTGGTTATGGCACAAAAGGCTTTCCCATTTAAACTTCAAAAATATAAACAAGCTGAGCAAGGGTGAACTAGTGTCAGGACTACCTTCACTGACATATATTAAGCCTAAACCTTGCTCTGCCTGTGAGAAGGGAAAGCAGCACAAGACATCTTTTCCATCTAAGCAAGCCTTCTCCATTACTAAACCCTTCTACATGTTGCACATGGATCTATTTGGCCCTGTTGCCACTGCTAGTATTGGTGGAAGTAAGTATGAATTGGTGATGGTTGATGAATTCTCAAGATATATTTGGGTCATCTTCCTAAAAGCAAAGAGTGAGTCTGCTGAAGAGATTATAAGCTTCATTAGAAAGATGGAAGTGCTCAATGGCAATCTGGTAAGAATTCTTAGAAGTGATCATGAAATTGAGTTTAGAAATCAAACTCTTGAAGGTTTATGTGATGAGAAAGGAATATCTCAAAACTTCTCTGCTCCAAGAACTCCACAACAGAATGGTGTAGCTGAAAGAAGAAACAGAACTTTGATTGAAGCTGCAAGAACCATGCTGTGTGAGAGTGGGTTAGGATTCAACTTCTGGGCTGAAGCTGTCAGCTGTGCATGTTTTACTCAGAACAGATCCCTTCTAATCAAGAGGCACAACAAGACTCCTTATGAAGTGCTCAAGGGAAGGAAGTCCAACATTAGCTTTCTGCACATATTTGGGTGTTAGTGTTTCATTCTGAACCAGAAAGATCAATTGCAGAAGTTTGCACCCAAGGCAGATGAAGGTGTCTTTGTTGGATATTCTGTGATCTCCAAAGCTTACAGAATTTACAACATCAGAACAAAGATCATAGAAGAATCAATCAATGTAAGTTTTAATGAAAATGACTTTGTTGCTTCCTGTTCTACTAATCCATCTACATGTGAGGAATTTAATGATTTGCTGCATACTGAAGATAACACTCCAGTATCAGCTGATCCACTCCCATCAGCTGATTCAATCTCATCAGCTGACATAGATGACTTAGATGAACCTGTTCCAAATCTACAAAACACCTCTGCACATTCTATCCTGAATCAACCCACACTTTTACTGAATGATGAGAATCATGATTCAACATCAATGGACTCTAATTCCATATCAAACATTCCTTCTTCAGTAGAAGTTTCATCAGCTGACATTCCTGAAATTCTGTCAGCTGATCAACCAGAAGTCTCATCAGCTGACCCAAACCAAAGAAGTTCAACTCCCTTAATCCAAAGAAATCCAAACTCTCCCAGAATCCAAAATGCCTACAAGGACCTCAGAAATCATCCAATTGATCAGGTCATAGGTAATATAGAAGCACCTGTACTAACGAGATCAAAAGCTTGCAATATTTTTTTATACACAGGTTTTGTTTCTGTGATTGAACCAAAGAAGGTAGATGAAGCTCTAAATGATCCTCACTGGATAAATTCCATGCAAGAAGAATTGGCTGAATTTACTAGGAACAATGTATGGACTTTGGTGCCAAGACCAAAGGATAAATCCATCATTGGTACTAAGTGGGTGTTCAGAAACAAGATTGATGAACAAGGGCTAATCATCCGAAACAAAGCAAGACTAGTTGCTCAGGGGTATTGTCAAGAAGAAGGAATCGATTATGATGAAACCTTTGCCCCTGTTGCAAGACTTGAAGCAATAAGACTGTTTCTAGCCTATGCTGCCTTCAAGGACTTCAAAGTTTTTTCAAATGGATGTTTAGAGTGCTTTCCTCAATGGAGAATTGAAGGAAGAGGTGTATGTCAAATAACCTCCTGGTTTTGAGGATGCTAGCAAGCCAGACCATGTCTATTTCTTGAACAAAGCTTTGTATGGTCTAAAGCAAGCTCCAAGAGCCTGGTATGATACCCTCTCTTCTTTTCTAACCACTAAAGGATTTACTAGAGGAAGCATAGATAGCACCCTATTCATAAGGAAATTCAAGGGTGATGTAATACTAGTGCAGATATATGTAGATGATATAATATTTGGGTCTACAAATGTTGATCTTTGCAAAAAGTTTTCCAAACTCATGTCTGATAATTATCAAATGAGTATGATGGGTGAATTAAACTATTTTCTAGGTCTTCAAATCAAACAAGAGGTTGATGGAATTTTTATTCATCAAACAAAGTATGTAAATGACTTACTTAAGAAATTTGAGTTTGAAAATTGTTTTTCAATGAAAACACCCATGTCCACTGCCTTAAAGCTTGGAAAGGACACTGACGGTAAATCAGTGAACATTACAGCCTATAGAGCTATGATAGGATCTCTTTTATACCTCACTGCAAGTAGACCAGATATTATGTTTTCTACATGTCTTTGTGCTAGATACCAAGCAGATCCCAAAGAATCTCACTTAGCTGCAGTTAAAAGGATTTTCAGATATCTCAAACGAACTCCTAATCTAGGTCTTTGGTACCCCAAAGACTCTGATTTTGAGTTAGTTGGATACACTGATTCTGACTTTGCAGGTTGCACACTAGACAGAAAGAGTACATCTGGGGGTTGTCAATTATTAGGTGGAAGATTAGTCAGCTGGTCAAGCAAGAAACAGAACTCTGTTTCAACTTCTACAGCGGAGGCAGAATACATTACTGCTGGAAGCTGCTGTGCTCAATTGCTATGGCTACAAAATCAACTACTTGATTATGACATACAGTTTGAAAATTCCCCAATTCTGTGTGACAACACAAGTGCCATATCTATCTCTAACAATCCTATTTTGCATTAAAAAACTAAGCATATTGAAATCAGACATCATTTTCTTAGAGATAATGTGCAGAAAAAGAAAGTTTCAATGCACTATATAAACACTGATGTTCAATTAGCTGACATTTTTACAAAACCTTTGGATGAGTCTCGGTTCAACTTCCTAATATCCAAACTTGGCATGTTAAATCTGTAAAATATTCATTTCTTAGGTAGTTCGTTTTGTGTGAGAAAATAATTTTATTAGTGTGTGAAACAAGGTACTTATCTCAGCTTCTTCAAATCTTACTAATGGTAAATCAGCTAATGGAATTATGTCAGCTGACTACCATCAGCTGACACTATACCTCAGCTGATAAACCATTAGCTAAGACTTAGAAGCTCAGCTAAGGGCACTTATTAGCTTACACTTATTTTATCTCAACATAGATCAGCTGACACTCTCGTTTGTCAGTTGATGTTTTTCAAAAGTCAAAAATATTGTGTCCCCACACTTATGTTATTAATTTCTCATTTGTATTTATTACGTTACTAGGTAGTTTTTAATGTTGTTTATATTTTCCGTTAGTAGTCCGTGTATTTATTATCTTATCCGTTTATTTACCTTTTTGCAGACATGACAGCTGCTTTTTGGAAAATATTTGTGTAATAGTTTAGGTTTCCAAGGAAGATATAAAGTGTTTTGAGCGGTTCTTCATTTCTTACGCTTTAAAAATTCCCAAACACTCTTCCTCTCTCAAACTTTCAAGCCCTAAACTCTCGTTACTCAAACTTCTTTCACTTTGTAATCATGGTGATCTTCAATCCTGCTGCTACTCCAAATGCTATTCCTAGAGAGAATGTCGCTCCTAACTCAGAAATCATCATACGTCCAAACAACTTTCTCATCACCACTGACATTCCCATGAGCAAAGCAAACCAGGGATATGAACCCATGGTCGCATTTATCACTGCTCATCCCCTGTTTCTTTGTCTCTCAGCTCATCCTTTCTTCATATTTCCAAATATTGTTGGTGAGATGTGGTACACTGCTAGGTACCATCTTGATCAAAATCTCATTACCTGTACTTGTTTGAATGACTCCATCAACATCAACATTACTGTCGACATTCTTCGACAAGCCATTTCTCTGCCCAACTTGGCTCCGTATCAACCATTTGCTCCACTGGATCAAGTTTTGGAGGTTTTACCCCTGATTGGATATAATGCACCAGTTACCCATGGTCAGTATAAATTGTCTGTGCTGGGACATCCATGGAAATACTTGGCGGGTGTGATCATCAAATGCTTCGGTTATAAATCTGGGAGTCATGACCAAATGAATCAGTCTGAATTGATGATTCTTCATGCTTTGGTCACAGGGAGGAATATTGACTTTGCTCAAGTCATATTCTCAGAAATGGTGGATAAAATCACTCTTGCTACAACCAAGAAATCAACAAGGACTGTTGTTCCCTACATAAGGTATTTAAACTTGCTTGTATTTCATCACCTTCAATGGGAACAATATACTGGAATTGCTGCTACTTTGGATACAATGACCATTCCTCAAATGGGTCAAAATACCTTCACTTTGATTAGGGAATTTCAAGGTCCTGCTATCACTGATCAAATGCAAGAGTTGATTGATGTTGCTGCTGAAGATGCTGAAAATGAAGAGGAAGTTGATGCTGATAATATTGAGGGACAAATGGCTGATGATTCTGAGTCTCCTGATATAATCACTGATCATTCTGAGGAGTCTATGACTCATGCTCAAGATGAAGCTATTGGTGAAGAAGAAGGAAGGGATGATGATTTGATGGACTCTGCTGACCAAAATTTGTTTGATGAACCAGCACAGGATGAGCCAGTTAATCCTGATGCTGAGGGTGATAATGACAATGGTGCTGACAGTGGTAAAGATGATCATGATGAGGGAGATGATGACTTTCATGGTGGTGATGCTGGAATTACTTATGCTGAAAACGTTCAAGATACCACCTCCTCATCTTCTCAAATTGGGATGCCACTCGCACACTTCCCTGTTACTTCCAGCTCAAGCACTCCACAAAATCAACAAAGTGGTGATGCAGCTGATGGTGATGATGCTGAGGAAGACACAATTTCTGACAATCTCATTCAACTGATTGAGATCAGCAAGACTCAGCACATCTCAGGTATAATCTCTACCACCCTTGAGGATATTCATTTGGTAAACCCCACTAGTGAGAACCCAACCTCTCCTCCAGTTGTAACACCCCCACAATAGCCAAGCTCTAGTGTACTCCCAACAGTCACTAGTTCTACTCCCTTTGTAATCCAAATAGAAACAAGGTCATTAGAGATGGTGCACACTGCACTTATCTCAGAGGGATTGCACAATGCGCCCTTGACCTCAACTCCTATAGTTTCCTCTTATGTTGAGGGGGAGCTTATGGAAGTTGATACAACCCTACAACCAGTGGGTGCATCTTCCCAACAAGGTGCACCTGTAACAATGGGACTCCTGCAATCTGGATCACCCTCCCAACAGGGTGATGCCATTGAAAGACAGACCTCCTCCCAAGGTCATACTATGTCTACAACCCAATTGAGTCAAGCCTTTCCCATAGTAAGTTCACAACAACTTGCTACTATAATAAGGGATACCCCTTTGAGTGCAACCCTCACTCACACTCACATCCTTGCACATGCTTTTGATTCAATACTTACACATACTTGTGCACTGCCTGTCAATACTAGTGGCATAAACCAGCCATTGGTACAGGGTATAATTTCTGCTCCCAGTGATCTTAGGCCTCTATACCAAGGTCTAAGTGAGGGACCTCAATCTATTCCTGTTCTTGGCAGCACACCTCAATCAATTCCCACCCAGCCCATTCCCTCTACTTCTTCTGAACCCTCCCCCTTAATCCTTCAAAGCTTACTATCTATCTCTCAAAAGATGGATAGTCTTCAAGCCTCTTTTACCTCTTTCCAACATCAAACAGAAACTCAACTCTCTCATCTAACCCAAGAGATTGAGTCAATCAAATAAACCCAATCCCAAACCCAACCCACCCCTGCCCCTGTTGATCTTTCACCAATTCTAACCAAATTGGATCAACTTCTTACCCAAACTTCTACTCCAACTACCATTCCTTCACCTACCATCTCAAATCAAACCATTACCACCCTAAACCAAACCATCTCTAACCTTCTAACCCAACATTCCACCCTCAGGCCTTCACCACCTAACATATCTGTATCCATCCCTGACTCTATTCTCAGAGTACCCTCTCTTCTTCATACCATTGATGATGAGGTCACCAGACTAAGACAGTACTCAAGGCAAAGGCACAGTGACACTCTTAGAGAGTTCACTAGCATCACTGATGCCATCAAAAGGCTTAGACCTCTCATCTCCACCTCTACACCTTCCCCAGCTTCCCAACCTCATCCTTTCCCAAGCACTGGTGCCCCTGCTAAGCCTACTGCTTTTCCCTCCTCTGCTGATGACAAAAAGGGGGAGAAGTCAAAGAAGTCAGTAAGATAACCTTCCCCTGAAACAATAAGGGCAACTGTTGATGCATATACAGCTGAGGTTCAGGCTATGCAAGCAGAAGGTGCATCAGCCCCCAATGAAACAGAAGCTCAAAGAAAATCAAATGTTGAGGGGGAGAATCAACCTGAGGGAGAGCAACCTGCTAAGCCTAAAAGAAGATTAAAGCAAGTAGCTAGAAGGAAGAGTGCAAAGAAATCAAAGAAAGGTGAATCTTGTGCTCCAATTCAAGTACCATCAGAGGAATCTGATGATGATGATGATGAAGATGATCAGCCTCTGTCCTCTCTGCTGAATTTAAAGAAGCAGAGTCTCTCCCCAAAAGTTCCAACAGTCCAAGCTTCCTCTCCAGTACAATCAAAGCCAACCAACTCCCAGCAGCACATCAAGGAGAAAAGGAAAGAAAATAATGTGTGCTGAGGAGATTGAAGAAGAAGAAAGAAGAGAGGAAGAGTTAAATCAAGAAGATGAGAATCTCAGAGAGTTAAGTGAACTGGCTGCTGCTCTTGGTTCAACCATTGAAGAAGTTCCTAAAGCCAAAGAGAGATACCAGGATTTCACTACCACTGAGGATCTTGTTGCTGCAGTTGGTGTCACTGATGATGAATTGAGAGAATTACAAGAAGAAAAAATCATCATGCTATCCTCTCAATCACATCCAACACAGGTTGCATCACAGCAAGATGATCCTTCTGTCAAGAAAGTTCCTAAAAGAGGAAGAACTCAAATAGAAGCCATTCAAGCATTGCATGAGTTCAACTTTGGAGTTACAACTCAGCAATCTAAAAGGGAGATCAAAGAGGTCTTGGATAACAAGAAGAACTTGATAGAAAGAAGGGATCTAAATCTCATTTCCAGAGTCACTCCATATAAGGGAACAGATGAAGGGCCATATCTCAGATTAGTAAGAAGAGATGAAAGAAAAACACAAGAGAATGCCTATATTCATCACTGCAAAATGTTTTCCTTCACTGAGATGATTGAGACTCTGTACCACCTCCTTAAATCCAAAAGTGAAATTGCCACAAGGTTCATAAACAAATTCGAATACTGGATCAGAATGGCTGTTTACCACAGGATATGCACTCATGATCAATTTGTGGAACACATTCATATGATTGAGGATGCCTTCAAGAAATCCTCCAAAGCTTTTGTACCTGCTGAATGGATTATACTTAATCCTGATCATCCTTACCTGTCTGCATATGAAAATTTCAACACTGCTCTGCCCTCCAACATTGAGCCAGAAATGTTTAAGTACATAACTGAACCTGAAAGAGGGATATTCTTCAAGAACAGAGCTGGTGTTTGGAGATTCCTAAGAGAAACTGACTTAGGAAGAGCCCCTGGAGAATTAATCTTTCAAGCTGCACATTTAACAAGAGGACAGACAGGAAATGAACATTTTGAAAATCTGATTCAAGCAAGAGCTGAAGAGTTGTTGGCTGCTAATCCTCTTAACAGACTTCTGGATGTTAAAGAAGAACCTTGGTGGGAATAAAGACCACACTTCATAACTAGACTAGTCGTATTGTTTCTTCAATTCCTAGAATATTTCAACTTCTGTACTTAGTTTAACTCATAGTTAGATTTCACTGTACAAACTCTGATGTAAATACTTTGTTTTGTAATCAAGCTTGAAACTTTGATCATGGACTACTTAGCTAAAATGCTAGTATAGATGACTCTTAGTAGATAGCTCACATAGTGTAAATATAAAAAAAACAGAAAAAGGATAGAAAAGATACCACAAAAACAGAACATAGTACTTCATAAATAAAAGATTCCCAAAAACAGAACATCAGGGAACATATATTAAAGAGTTACCAAAAACAGATAGCTAGGTAACCAAAAATGCACTTAAAAGTTTTATCTTTACAAATTCGAGTCAAACTGATTCTTCTTAAACAGATAAGGTTTTGTCATCATCAAATAGGGGGAGATTGTTGGGGAGATAGCAATATCAAACCTAAATCAAACCTTTCTATTAAGTAAAATAGGATTTGATGTTAACAAAACCATATATTCAGTTTTGGACTTAGATTGATGAAAAACATGTGTTGTTTTTTATCTTAGACTTAAAGAATCTCTAAGTAAGAAATGTCAGCTGACGTATCATAGTGTCAGCTGAACACTGAGTATCAGCCAAAGGACCAGCTTCAGAAAGATCAGCTGAGAAGAAAAGATCAATCGAAAAAGCATCAGCTGAGGAAACACATTGGATCAGCTGATGGTTTAAAACCATCAGCTAATGAAGATTTCAAGATCAGCTGAGCAGTCAATGATCAGCTGACACAATCACATTGATCAGCTAATGCCTTTCATCTGTCAGATAAGGTATTTATTACTTATTCAATCTTTTCTTCATAAGCTGATCATACTTAATTGATTAGCTGAGCCCTTAGGTACAGCTGACAGTTTAGTTTGATCAGTTTATTAGCTATACTTTGATTTGTATTATTAGCTGAGCATTTCGATCAGCTGAGCAAATCTAGTCAGCTGAGTCTTTCACATTTATTATTAGCTGAGCATTTCGATCAACTGAGCAAATCTAGTTAGCTGAGTCTTTCACATTTATCCTTAGCTGAGCAAAATTACATTTGTAGTTTAGTGTCTGTTAGCTGAGTCTTTATTGTATATCTCAGTTAATAGCTTTTCTATGTAATATTTCTTTAGTCAAAGGCAGAACATGTGTTGTTCTTATTATGCCTTAGATCTTTCTTTGTAAAAGTACTTAGCACTTTTTGTATCTGCAAAGAAACAAAAAGGATAGATCTTTATCCCCTGGAAAAGGAGAAAGATACTCTTGAAAAGAAGATCTCGAAGATATCATGTTATGTATGGCTGGAAACTCCATACTTGATAAAGTCAAATCTTCAGAAAGCATGGTGTTGATTAAAGCACAAGCATGAAAGGAGCAGTTTACTTTTCCAAGATATAAAGGTAGTAGTTTAATAATATAATAATAGATAGTGGGTATACTCATTACTGAAAATTATGTTCACTTTACACACTTTGTGTATAAAGTTAACTTACTTTTCACCCACTAACTTTATCTATTATAATATTATTAAACCAAGTACCTTTGTCTCCTTCTCTCTTCATCAACCCGGACACACCTTGCTTATATATACTCATGCATGGAAACATGCTAAGCATGCGTTGAAAAGCACTGAAATCTCATAAGTTGAGAATTAGAAGAGTTAGCATTTTACTTTCAGTGTAACAAACTTGTTCATGTGTTGAACATCTTAGACATTAGTTGTTTAAGATTAGCATTGTCTATGTGTTAGACAAATCTAGTTGCCACCTTTTATTGAACTTAGATTTTCCGCATCTAGTTCATGTAATTCTTGATTAACATCAATAAGAATTATATAAAAGTAAACCGTGTGTCTCTTAGATTTTAATTTGCTAAAGTTTGTATTCAACCCCCCCTTCTACAAACATTTGTTGTTGTAGTATCCATTCGGGACCAACATAAAGCCTATAAATCAATGGTCTGATGAAGACAAAAGGCTTGTTAATCTTGATGTTAAAGAAAGAACAGCCTTAGTCTCTGCACTACCAAATGATGTCTATCATCAAGTTCTTAACTACAAATCTGCAAAGGAGATGATAGATACTTTGACTGTTGCTTATGAAGGCACTGAAGAAGTGCAGGAAAATAAGAAACTCCTTCTGGTAAGAGAATATGAGTTCTTCTTTGTTCATAAAGGTGAAAGTCTTACTCAGACCTACACCAGGTTCGACTATCTTATTAATGACTTAAGAAGGGCAGATGTTCCGAAGAGCAATAAGGAGCTTGTAAACAAGTTTCTAGACTCTCTCCCAGAATCTTGGGATCATTTTATCACTGTGCTTAAACATGGTGAGAAAATCAAGGGTCTTACACTGGTTGGTTTATATGGAAACCTTATGAATCATGAATAATTAGTGAAACAAAAGGAAACTCTCTACCAAGGATATGAAGGAGGCTGCAAAAGCTCCATCTACTGCTCTTGTGTCTAAAGATACAAGATCTAGGAGTTTTGCTGCAGTGGTGGATGAGTCATGTGATGAGGAGGAAGAAGATGAGTCTTCTGATGAAGAGCAAGTGGCTGATGGGGATGAAGTTCTGGAGAACATGGACAGCATTGAAGCTGCTGTTGAGCAGGCTGCCATGTTGGTTAAAAATTCAAACCTTTCCTGAAAAGAAAGGGTGTCAAGAGGTTTGAGAAGAAACCTTTCAAGGGAGAAAAAGCCAAGTTTAAAACAAAGGCTTCTGAAGGGTGTTTCTTTTGTGGCAAGACTGGTCACTATGCCAGTGAGTGTAAGTCCAGAGGAAACACAGACTTTAAGGGTTCCTCAAGTTCAGACAGCAAGATTGATTATGAAGCTAAATATAAGAAGCTTCTTGCTGCAGTCCTTGACAAAAAAAAAAGCTCATAATAGGGTGTTGGTGGCTGAAGAAGAAGATTGGGCTGAGGAAGATCTCTCAAGTGATGAAGATGAGGTCCTCACAGCTCAGTTCAGTTTGATGGCCAACACAGCAAGTACAAGTTCCTTTGATGAGGACATGAAGAAAGCTGCTAAAGCTTGTACTTCTCCTGACTAGGATCCTTCTTCTATGTATCAGGTGGGAAAATTTATTAACTATGAAGATAATGAAAAGAACACTATGTTTGATTATCTGTGTGTTGAGTTTCAATCAAATATTCAAAGAGAAAAGAAGCTAAAATTAGAAATAGAATCACTAAAAGAGAGATTAAGTCTTAAAGATGAGAAACTGAAACTATTGATAAAACTGGAAGATGATTTAGCTAATCAAAAGATACTTAATCAGATCTTGGTAAAAGAAACCAATGAAGCAACAATAAAGTTTAACGACCTTCAAAAATTAGTTAGATCTTGGTGTGTATCTGCTGAGAAGACCACTCAGTGTATCAATTAGCAAATTCTAAAACAAGTTCAAGCTATTATTAGTGGAAATTATTCCCAAGCTGCTAGCTGTGTTGATTTTAGCAAGAACATAAATATCTTAGAAAAGGCTGATAAATTAAATAGATGGTTCAAGTTCTAGTGTTTTAACAGAAAGCAAAAGTACTGATAATTTAATTGAAAAAGAAGCCAGTAAAGGAATGGAATCATTTGTTGATACCAAAAAGACATTATGTTATCAAACCTTGAAAACTGATACATTAAATATAAGTGCTCAGCTGACTGACATTTCATTAGCTATTAATCCTCAATCAGCTGATCAGAAAACAGATGATAGTTGCTCAGCTGATACCCTGTCAGCTGATCAAAAATCCTCTGTAAATTGCTTAGCTGAACAAGGATCACTTCAAACTCTTTCAATAGGAGAAACCAAGGGAAAAGGACCTTTTGTTTACAAAAAGTCTAAGTCTGTCACACCTAAACTTGATCAAAAACTCATTTTAACTAAGGGTCAACCTAAGGTGACTGTGAACAAGACCTTATTAGTTTACAAAATCAGTTGCAACAGCTGAATGGTGAAATCTATCAGCTGATGACCCATAGTCATCAGAAAACAGTTAAGACATCTCTTAGGCAGTCACTAAATCATGTAAAAAGCTCCAAAAATCAAAAATGTTATAAATGTGGGAGTAAAGGGCATAAGGCAAGTGAGTGTTCTCTTGAAGGTAACTCAAGACAGCGGACTGATTTTGATAACACAGTTGTTCCTCTCATTCATAAACAACCTAATATGAAGTGGATAGCTAGGTACAATCCACAGGGATCCACCTAAACAGTGGATGCCCAAGTGTTACTAACCTTCTTTAAAACTCAACTATGCAGGGTCTGAACACATGGTATCTTGACAGTGCATGTTCAAGGACCATGACAGGATGTAAATCTTTGCTCAGTAACTACAAGAAGGAGAAAGGTCCAAGAGTGACATTTGGTGATAACAATTGTGGGCAAACAAAAGGCTATGGAGAACTTCATAATGGGAACTTAACCTTGTCCAAAGTATCATATGTTAAAGGGCTTAAGTACAATCTCATCAGCATAAGTCAGTTATGTGATGGTGATCATAAAGTCCTATTTACAAAGACAGGTGGTTCCATTTTAGATCAAGAAGGTAAAACAATAATTTGTGCAAAGAGAACTAAGGATGTATACACTCTAGATATGTCCTCTGGTGATCCATCCAAGATAACCTGTTTGTATACAAAATTTGTAACTGACACAAACTGGTTATGGCACAAAAGGCTTTCTCACTTAAACTTCAAAAATATAAACAAGCTGAGCAAGGGTGAACTAGTGTCAGGACTACCTTCACTGACTTATGTAAAGCCTAAACCTTGTTCTGCCTGTGAGAAGGGAAAGCAGCACAAGACTTCTTTTCCATCTAAGCAAACCTTCTCTATTACTGAACCTTTCTACATGTTGCACATGGATCTATTTGGTCCTGTTGCTACTGCTAGTATTGGTGGAAGTAAGTATGCATTGGTGATGGTTGATGAATTTTCAAGATTCACTTGGGTCATCTTCCTAAAAGCAAAGAGTGGGGCTGCTGAAGAAATAATAAGCTTCATTAAGAAGATGGAAGTGCTAAATGGAAATCTGGTGAGGATGCTCAGAAGTGATCATGGAACTGAGTTTAGAAATCAAACTCTAGAAGGTTTCTGTGATGATAAAGACATATCTCAAAACTTCTCTGCTCCAAGGACTCCACAACAGAATGGTGTAGCTGAAAGAAGAAACAGAACATTGATAGAAGCTGCAAGAACCATGCTGTGTGAAAGTGGGTTAGGATTCAATTTTTGGGCTGAAGCTGTCAGCTGTGCATGTTTCACTCAGAACAGATCCCTAGTCATCAAGAGACACAACAAGACTCCTTATGAAGTGCTCAAGAGAAGGAAGCCCAACATCAGTTTTCTACATATCTTTGGGTGTCAGTGTTTCATTCTGAACCAAAGAGATCAACTACAGAAGTTTGCACCAAAAGCTGATGAAGGTGTTTTTGTTGGATATTCTGTGATCTCCAAAGCTTACAGAATCTACAACCTCAAAACAAAGGTCATAGAAGAATCAATCAATGTAAGTTTTAATGAAAATGACTTTGTTGCTTCCTGTTCTACTAATCCATCTACAGGTGAGGAATTTTATGATCTGTTGCACACTGAAGACAACATTCCAGTGTCAGCTGATCCACTCCCATCAGCTGATGTAGAGGATTTAGATGAAACTGTTCCAATTATTCATCAAACAAATGCAAATCCTATCTTAAACCAACCCACACTTTTACTGAATAATGAGAATCATGATTCAACATCAATGGACTCTAATGCCATATCAAACATTCCTTCATCAGTAGAAGTTCCATCAGATAACATTCTTGAAATTCTGTCAGCTGATCAACCAGAAGTCTCATCAGCTGATCCAAACCAAAGAATTTCCACTCCAACAATCCAAATTAATCCAAACTCTCCCAGAATTCAAAATGCATATAAGGACCACAGGGATCATCCTAAAGATCAGTTCATAGGTAACATAGAAGCACATGTACTAACAAGATTAAAAGCTTGTAATTTCTGTTTATACACAGGTTTTGTTTCTATGATTGAACCAAAGAAGGTGGATGAAGCTCTAAATGATCCTCACTAGATTAATGCCAGGCAAGAAGAATTGGCAGAATTCATAAGAAACAATGTATGGACTTTGGTGCCAAGACCAAAGGAAAAATCCATCATTGGTACTAAGTGGGTGTTCAGAAACAAAATGGATGAACTAGGGCTGATCATCAGAAACAAAACAAGGCTAGTTGCACAGGGGTATTGTCAAGAAGAAGGTATTGATTATGATGAAACATTTGCCTCTGTTGCAAGACTTGAAGCCATAAGTCTGTTTCTAGCTTATGCTGCCTTCAAAGACTTTAAAGTTTTCCAAATGGATGTTAAAAGTGTTTTCCTCAATGGTGAACTAAAGGAAGAGGTGTATGTCAAACAACCTCCAGGTTTTGAGGATGCAAGCAAACCTGACCATGTATACTTTTTAAACAAAGCTTTTTATGGTCTAAAGCAAGCACCAAGAGCCTGGTATGATACCCTCTCTTCTTTTCTAATCAACAAAGGCTTTATAAGAGAAAGCATAGATAGCACTTTGTTTATAAGGAAATTCAAAGGTGATGTGATACTTGTACAGATATATGTAGATGATATAATATTTGGGTCTACAAATTTGGATCTTTGTAAAAAGTTTTCTAAACTCATGTCTGATAACTATCAGATGAGCATGATGTGTGAACTAAACTATTTTCTTGGACTTCAAATCAGACAAGAGGTTGATGGAACTTTCATTCATCAAACAAAGTATGTAAATGACCTACTTAAGAAATTTAAGTTTGAAAATTGTTCTTCAATGAAAACACCCATGTCCACTGCCTTAAAGCTTGGAAAGGACACTGATGGTAAATCAGTGAACATTACAGCTTATAGAGGCATGATAGGGTCTCTTTTGTATCTCACTGCAAGTAGACCAGATATTGTGTTTTCAACATGTCTCTGTGTTAGATATCAAGCAGATCCCAAAGAATCTCACTTAGCTGCAGTTAAAAGGATCTTCAGGTATCTCAAAGGAACTCCTAATCTAGGTCTTTGGTACCCCAAAGACTCTGATTTTGAGTTAGTTGGATACACTGATTCTGATTTTGCAGGTTACACACTAGACAGAAAGAGTACATCTGGTGGTTGTCAACTGTTAGGTGGAAGATTAGTCAGCTGGTCAAGCAAGAAACAGAACTCTGTTTCAACTTCAACAGCTGACGCAGAATACATTGCTACTGGAAGCTGCTGTGCTCAACTATTATGGCTGCAAAATCAACTACTTGATTATGACATACAGTTTCAAAATTCCCCAATTCTGTGTGACAACACAAGTGCCATATCTATCTCTAACAATCCTATTTTGCATTAAAAAACTAAGCATATTGAAATCAGACATCATTTTCTTAGAGATAATGTGCATAAAAAGAAAGTTTCAATGCATTATATAAGTACTGATTTTCAATTAGCTGATCTTTTTACAAAACCTTTGGATGAGTCTCGGTTCAACTTCCTAATATCCAAACTTGGCATTTTAAATTTGTAACATATCTCTTTCTTAGGTAGTTAATTTTGTGTGAGAAAATAATTCAATTCGTGTGTAAAATGAAGTACTTATCTAAGCTTCTTCATGACTGATTAATGGTGAATCAGCTAATGATATTTTGTCAGCTGACAATCATCAGCTGATACTATACCTCAGTTGATCAACCATTAGCTAAGACTTAGACGCTCAGCTAATTGCATTCATTAGCTGACACTTATTTTGACTCAACAAGGATCAGCTGACACTTTGTTCAGTCAGCTGATGATTCTCAGAGTTAAAGCTCTTGTGTCCCTACACTTATTTTATTAGTTTATCATTTGTAGTTAATACGTTAACTAGGTATTTAATTCCTTTTAAATGTCCGTTAGTTGTCTGTGTATTTAATATTATCTGTTTATTAACCTTTTTGCAGATGTGACAGTTACTTTTTCAAAAAGATATTTCAGTAGCAGCTTAGGTTTCCAAAGAAGATATAAAGGTGTTTTTGTAACACCGTGTTTCACGAGCTTAAAATTAGCGCCAATTTAAACTTAATTATCAAAGGCCCGCAGCGGATATAATCACCATTTACAAAAATATCATATTGGTATTTGACTAGTTATCATTTCACAAACCAGGTGTTACCACGACTAACGACCGACCATCGGATTACATGCATATAATTAACAAATAGTGTTCCACAAACATAATTACTATTATTTCCCATGAGTAACCCAAGCTCGCCAGGCCATCAGTCTCAAACCTGCGAAAAAGGGAAATCTTGCACTGTTAGCTACAACTAGCTAGTGAGCACCAATTTACACATAAGTATCAATAAGCATGCTATCATAACACATTAAGGCACACAGATCTAAGCTATCACATAGCGATGTGTTGACATGTCAGCATGATCATATCTTGCGAGGTAGCTAGCCTGGCTCAACGATCCAAGCTGAGAAATCAATCACAACCGTCCGCTTCGGTGGGGAGCGAAGAGCAACCCACCATCGCGTTTACCAGTTCCGGTTTGCACCAGGAACCCCATTTCATAACCAGTTCCGGCTTACGCCAAGAACCCCATTATATAACCAGTTCCGACTTACGTCAAGAACCCCATCTTCGTCAAGGAACGGTGGCTTGCAGAGCCGTCACCAAGCGTATACACTCGGTGCCGTTAATCCCACAATTCCAGACCCTATTGGGCCCCCAGGGACCAGCCTAAGTGGCTGACCTTAACCAATTTCCAGGAACTGTGGTACAGTCCCCCAATTGTCCGGACATAACATATAAACACATAACCGATCCAATAAGGATCCAATTGCATGCACATACATATTATCACATTAGCTTCTGCTCATACTTGATGAGCAGAAGACAATTTACACTTTAAACATGAGCAAAACACAAATATGCTTTAAACATAACATACAACTGTCACATAAGTCATAACCCTACGTGGGTCTATCTCGTATCACTTCACTTATCTATCATCACTACCATAATCACAATACACGTGTTATATCACAACATGTCACTATCACTTATCTATCGTCACTATCACAAGCACAATTACACGTGCTATATCACAACACGTCACTATCACAATAACACGTTTCAACACACAACAGATAGCCCTACTTATTGAGTCTCATGGAAAAATCGGTACTCACCTAGAGTCCTCAGTAAGCAGATACACCACTCGAGTCTTCCGGTTCCACAGATATACCTAACACATCGCATACACGCTTGGTTATCACTTACACATAGCACACATGGGTTAAAACACAAGTTTAACAAGCTGTCAGGTTGGATCCCCCGCTTGCGATCGCAAGGACCTGCCTTGCGGTCGTAAGGGACCCCTACAGAACAGCCATGCGATCACAAGGATACCTCATGCGATCGCAAAGGTTCTTCTTTTCCCAACTCATGCTTCCGATCGCAAGGGACATCACCTTTTGATCGCAAACATGATTCTAGGGTTGGTTACGATTGCAAGTTACATACTCATGATCGCAAACCTTACTTCCTTCACTCGTAAGCGGTAAACACCACAAAACAGACCCATACGATCGCATGGACCTACCATGCGATCGCATAGCATAAATACAAGACTTACGGTCAAAAGACTATCACATGCGATCACATCATAAATTTACGCGGCGCGACCTCAAACACTTACGCGGCACGGAAATTCACAACTACCCCCTTACGATCGCAAGCACATGCCATGCGACCGTATGGATACCAGAAACTCCATGCGACCGCATGAACATGCCATGCGACCGCATGTACCCCCATGCGACCGCAGGCACATGCCATGCGACCGCATGGACCCCAGCTACAGTGTTCTTCGACTCTGTTCGCGTACAGCTTCTGGAAATCACGTTTTTTGACCTTTAATCGATCAAATACTGAGTTTCAATCACTCATACACATTACTTAATATCCATAGACACTTAGAAACACCTTAGACACAATTACAAATCACCAAAACATGATTTACACTATCAAAAGGGTGTGATTCATCACAAACACCCACAACTAAGTTTCAACACAAAGACACTTACTCTGAATGAAGGAGATGACCAAGGAACAGATTCAACCACTTGATTCAGCTACCCAAATCACAAACCACCAATTTCTCCTCTTGATTTCACGAAAAGCTTTAAGAGTAAGTGTGTGTGTTTCTTAGTACATAAGTGTGTATGTGAAGTTGTGTGTGTGTTTCACGTTTCCAGTAAGTACAAGAGGCTTCAACCGCCTCTTGTAGTTTATTAATACTCAATTGGGTATTTCGTTCCCCTTTTCAACTTACAACTTATCACCCGCTAACCCGTTTCAACTAACGGGGATATCTACGGAATCATTACACAAAACCGTTTAATAATTCATCACTTTTAAACTCGTTTGTCACTTTTCATATAATCACTTTGATTAACGCATAACACGCGTTATTAACTTAAAACACACTAATTTAAATCACTTAAAATAAATGTACAACTATTTAAGCACGAGATACAACTAAGTACTTCTAGGCCCAATTTCAGGATGTTACAGTTTTTGAGCGGTTCCTCATTTCTTATGCTTTCAAAATTCCCAAACACACTTCTTCTCTTCAAACTCAAACCCACCCTAAGCTCTTGCTACTCAAAATTTCTTCACTCTGTAATCATGGTGTCCTTCAATCCTGCTTCTACTCCTAACGCTGTTGCTGGTGAGAACATTACTGTTAACTTCGAAATCACCATTCGCCCAAACAACTTTCTGATCAACACTGAAATTCCCGCGAATAAGGCAAACCAGGGATACGAACCTATGGTAGCATTCATCACTGCTCATCCTCTGTTTCCCTGTCTCTCTGCTCATCCTTTCTTCATCTTTCCAAACATCGTTGGTGAGATGTGGTACACTGCAAGGTACCATACGGATCAAGAACTCATCACCTGCACCTGTCTAAATGGCACCATCAACATCAACATCACTGTCAATACTCTTCGTCAAGCCATCTCTCTGCCTAACTTGGCTCCATATCAACCATTTGCTCAAACGGATAAAGTCTTGGAAGTCTTACCCCTGATTGGCTACAATGAAGCTGTTACCCATGGTCAGTATAAGTTGTCTGTGCTATGACACCCATGGAAGTACTTGGCAAGTGTAATCACTCGGTGCTTTGGTCATAAGTCTGGAAGTTTTGACCAAATGAATCAAACAGAACTGATGATTCTGCACGCCTTGGTCACAGGGAGGAATATTGACTTTGCTCAAGTCATATTCTCGGAGATGGTGGATAAGATCACTCTTGGCACTGCAAATAAATCCACAAGAACTATTGTTCCCTATATCAGGTACCTAAGCTTACTTGTACTTCAACATCTTCAATGGGAACAATATACTGGGATTGCTGCTGTTTTGGACACAATAACCATGCCTCAAATGGGTCAAAAGATCTTTCACCTAATAAGGGAAGATCAGTGTCTTGCCATCACTGCACAGATGCAAGAGCTGATTGATATTGCAGCTTATGAAGATGTTGAAAGGGTTGAAGAAGAAGGTGATGTTCAACCTGTTGATGACACAATGGCTGATGATTCTGAGTCCCCAGATGTGGTTACAGAAAGTTCTGAGCACTCTACTGCTCACACTCATGATGAAGCCAGTTTTAGAGAAGAGAGATCATTTGATGCTGAACTAGCACAGGATGAGCCTATTAATCCTGATGATGAAGAGGTTGATACAGCTGATAGTGGTGATGACAGTGGTGAAAGTGATAATGATGAAGAAGATGATGATTCTCATGGTGGTGATGCTAGTTTTGTTCCTATTGCAAATGTTCAAGATACAACTAGCTCATCTTCTCAAAGAGAGATGCCTATTATTGAATTCCCTGTCAGTTCTAGTTCAAGCACACCACAGAATCAACAAAGTGGAGATGCTGCTGATGGTGATGATGCTGAGGAAGAGACAATTTCTGACAATCTCATTCAACTGATTGAGATCAGCAAAACTCAGCATCACTCAGGTATAATCACTACCACCCTTGAGGATACTCAATTGGTTAACCCCACCAATGAGAACCCACCCTCTACTCCAGTTGAAACACCCCCACAAATGCCAAGCTCTAGTATACTCCCAACAGTCACTAGTTCTACTCCCTCCTACACCCATACTGAATTAAGGTCACAAGAGCTTGTGCACTTCTCACAAGTCTCGGAGGTAGTGTTATCCACACCTCTGACCTCAACTCCACTAGTTCCCTCTTATGTTGAGGGGGAGCAAATGGAAGTTGACTTAACCCAACTGCCAGTAAATGTGTTCTCCCAACAGGACACATTTGTAAATATGGGACTCCTGCAAACTGGATCACCCTCCCACCAGGGTGATGCCATTGAAAGACAAACCTCCTCCCAAGGTCATACTGTGTCTACACCTATTTTGAGTCTATCCATTCCCTTAGTAAGTTCACAACAACTTACTACTGAAATAAGGGATACCCCACTGAGTGCAACCCTCACTCATACTCACATATTTGTTCCTATGTTTGATTCACTTCTAACACATACTACTGCACTACCTGTCAATACTAGTGGCATAAACCAGCCATTGGTACAGGGTACAATTTCTGCTCCCAGTGATCTTAGGCCTATATACCAAGGTTTAAGTGAGGGACCTCAATCTATTCATGTTCTTGGCACAACACCTCAATATATACCTATTCCATCTACTTCTTCTGAACCCTCCCCTCAAATACTTCAAAGCCTTCTGTCCATCTCTCAAAAGATGGATAGTCTTCAAGCCTCCTTCACCACTTTCCAAACCCAAACAGAAACTCAACTCTCTCATCTAACTAAAGAAGTTGAGTCACTTAAAGCTAACTAATCCCAACCCCAACCCACCCCTGCCCCAGTTGATCTATCCCCAATTTTTCATAAATTGGATCAACTTTTATCCCAATCTTCTCACCCTGCACCAACCCCTTCACCTACCATCTCAAACCAAACCATCACTTTCTTAAACCAAACCATTTCTAATCTTCTTTCCCAACTCCAAACCTTAAGACCTTCCCCTCCTAACATTTCAGTAACCATCCCTGACTCTCTTCTTAGAGTCCCTTCTCTTCTACAAACCATAGATACTAAGGTCACACACTTAAGCCAATCATCTAGACAAAGGCACAGTGCAACCATTCAAGAATTCACCAAAATCACTGATGCTATCCTAAGGCTAAGACAACCTCCATCTTTCACCCCACATCCTATTCCTACTACCTCTCCTTCACCTTTAACTATCCCTCCCTCTACCTCCACCTCTTCTCCATCTTCTTATTCCTTTATCCCACCTTCTGTTGCCAAGCCTTCTGACAACTTTCCTTTTTCATTTGCTGATGACAAAAGGGGGAGAAGTCAGTCTCAAATTCTACTAAGTCAAGCTCTTCAACAGATTCTATTCAAGAAGTAGAATCTGATAAGGCAGCAGCAGACCTCAATGAAGCAGAAACTCTAAATCAATCAACTGCTGAGAGGGAAACTCCATCTGAAGGGGAGCAACCTGCTCAAGATGAGCAGAGGCCAAAAAAAGATTTAAACAAATGGCTAGAAGGAAGAGTGCCAAAAAGCCAAGACAAGATGAATCTTTTGCACCAATAAATGTGCCATCTAAAGAGTCTGATGATGATAATGATGAAGATAGGGTGCCTCTGTCCTCTCTGCTCAACTTGAAAAAGCAGAGTCTCTCTTCAAAAGCTCCACCAGTCCAAGCTTCCTCTCCAATACAATCAAGTCAACCAACTCCCAGCAGCACATCAAGGAGAAAAGGAAAGAAAATAATGTCTGCTGAGGAGATTAAAGAAGAAGAAAGAAGAGAGGAAGAGCTAACTCAAGATGATGAGAATCTAAGGAAGTTAAGTGAGCTGGCTGCTGCACTTGGCACCTCAATTGAAGAGGTTCTTAAAGCCAAGGAAAGATACCAGGACTTCACAACTCCTGAAGACCTTGCTGCCATCATAGGTGTTACTGATGATGAGTTGAGAGAACTACAAGAAGAAGAATTAATCATGCTGTCTTCTCAATCACATCCAACACAAGTTGCATCTCAGCAAGATGATCCTACTGCCAAGAAAGTTCCTAAAAGAGGAAGAACTCACAGAGAAGCCATTCAAGCATTGCATGAGTTCAACTTTCGAGTTACTACTCAGCAATCAGAAAGGGAGATCAAAGAGCTCTTGAATAACAATAAGAACTTGGTAGATAGGAAGTATCCAAATCTCATCTCAAGAGTTACTTCATATAAGGGTACAGATGAAGGTCCATATCTCAGAATCATAAGAAAAGATGAAAGACAAACACATGAGAATGCCTACCTTCATCACTGCAAACTGTTCTCCTTCACTGAGATGATTGAGACTTTGTATCACCTCTTTAAATCCAAAAGTGAAATTGCCACAAGGTTCATAAGCAAACTTGAATACTGGATCAGAATGTATGTCTACCACAGGATATGCACTCATGATCAATTCATGGAACACATTGATGTGATTGAGGATGCCTTCAAGAAATCCTCCAAAGCTTTTGTACCTGCTGAACAGATCATACTCAATCCTGATCATCCTTACCTGGCTACATATGAAAGTCTAAACACTGCTCTGTCCTCCAACATTGAACCAGAAATGTTTAAGTACATAACTGAACCTGATTCAACAAGGGGACAGACAGGAAGTGATCACTTTGAAAGTCTGATTCAAGCAAGAGCTGAAAAGTTGTTGGCTGCAAATCCTCTGGACAGACTTCTTGATGTTAAAGAAGAACCTTGGTGGGAAGAAACTTGAAAACTTCATAATTAGATTAATTGTAATTTCATTTTCTTATAACAGTTCTTCTTCTATAACTTAGCTTAATGTTCGGTATTAGCTAAATTGTACAAACTCTGATGTAAATACTTTGTTCTGTAATCAAGCTTGAAACTTTGATCATGGACTACTTGGCTAAAATGCTAGTATATATGACTCTTAGTAGATAGCTCACATAGTGTAAATACAGAAAATATAAAAAATCCTAAAAACAGAAAAAGGATAGAAAGATACCACAAAAACAGAAAAATGGTACTTCAAAAATGAAAAGATTCCTAAAAATAGAATATCAGGGAACATATATTAAAGAGTTACCAAAAACAGATAGCTAGGTAACCAAATTGCACTTAAAAGTTTTATCTTTACAAATCCGAGTCAAACTGATTCTTCTTAAATAAGATAAGGTTTTGTCATCATCAAATAGGGGGAGATTGTTGGGGAGATAGGAATATCAAACCTAAATCAAACCTGTCTATTTAGTTAAATAGGATTTGATGTTAACAAAACCATATATTCAGTTTTGGACTTAGATTAATGAAAAACATGTGTTGTTTTTCATATTAGACTTAAAGAATTTCTAAGTAAGAAATGTCAGCTGACGATTCAAAGTGTCAGCTGAACACTGAGTATCAGCCAAAGGACCAGCTTCAGAAAGATCAGCTAAAAAGAAAAGACAAGTTAAGAAGCATCAGCTATGCATCTACAAAGCATCAGCTGACAGCGCAAACCATCAGCTGAGGGTTCTTCAAAGATCAGCTGAGTGGTCTAGGATCAGCTGACAGTATCTCATTGATCAGCTGATGCCTCCCACATGTCAGATAAGGTATTCTATACTTATCCTTTCTTCTCTCAATAAGCTGATCATACTCAAATGGTTAGCTGAGCCCTTGGGATCAGCTGATTGTTTAGGTTGACTAGTTTATTAGCTGTATTATGATTTGTGTTATTAGCTGAGCTATTCGATCAGCTGAGCAAATCTAGTCAGCTGAGTCTTCCACATTTATCCTTAGCTGAGCAAAATTATGTTAGTTGTTCAGTGTCTGTTAGCTGAGTCTTTAATCAGCTAATAGCTTTTCAGTGTAATATTTTCTTAAGTCAAAGGTAGAACATGTGTTGTTCTATTATGCCTTAGATCTTTCTTTGTAAAAGTACTTAGCACTTTTTGTATCTGCAAAGAAACAAAAAGGATAGATCTTTATCCCCTGGAAAAGGAGAAAGATACTTTAGAAGAGAAGATCTCGAAGATATGCTTTGACAACTAAGTATGGCTGGCAACTCTATACTTGGTTAAGTCAAATCTTCAGAAAGCATGGTGTTGTTTAAAGCACAAGCGTGAAAGGAGAAGTTTACTTTTCCAAGATATAAAGGTAGTACTTTAATAATATAATAATAGATAGTGGGTAAACTCATTACTGAAAAGTATGTTCACTTTACACAATTTGTGTATAAAGTTAACTTACTTTTCACCCACTAACTTTATCTATTATAATATTATTAACCCAAGTACCTTTGTCTCTTTCTCCTCTTCATCAACCCGGATATCCTTGCTTATATATACTCTTGCATGGAAATATGCTACGAAGGAGAATTGATAGAGTTGAATACTGAAATCTCATCTGTTGAGAATTAGAAGAGTTAGCATTTTACTTTTAGTATTACAAACTTGTTCATGTGTTGAACATCTTAGACATAAGTTGTTTAAGATTAGCTTAGTCTATGTGTTAGACAAATTTAGTTGCCACCTTTTATTGAAGTTAGATTTTCCGCATCTAGTTCATGTAATTCTTGATTCACATCAATAAGAATTATATAAAAGTAAACCGTGTGTCTCTTAAGTTTTAAATTGCTAAAGTTTGTATTCAACCCCCCTTCTACAAACATTTGTTGTTGTAGTATCCATTCGGGACCAACAAGTTAATCATTATACGTGTTAGTACATGTTTGTTTTCGGGTTTGTTCTCAAAGAACTCAGCTTAATGAGTTTCAAGCTGAGTAACTCAGTCCGAGCAAGAAGTCAGTTTAAAGAGAATTTAAATATGTTTAAATTTATGTTTTAACTCTCTATATCTACGGCAAGGATAAGAAGACTCCAGAATCAAGATTGAAGATTGAAGACTCAAGATAAGAAGATTCAAGATTCAAGATTCCGGTTTATCCGTTAGTTAGTTAGCAAATTAGGATTAGTTCTAGTTTGTTAGGATCCGTAGGAACAGGATTATAAATACTTATCATCCTGATAAGTTTTGAGGTACTACGACTATGACTACGAGTTACAGAGCCATAACCCAGTTTCACCTCAACATTGATCGTATGTGTTACGAGTCTTGATTCACTGTTTGTTAGTTCAACGTGATCAAGAAACTCACAGATTTCCAAGCTATTTGTGTGTTCGAATAGTCACATTAGTTGTGAAATTGGTAAGTTTTCAATATGTGATTAAATCCTGTTTAGAGAGTCGTCCGGTATCTATAATCATAAGTTGATTATAGATAGCAAAGTTTGAAAGATTGAGAGATTTACATTAGGTGTTTACATATCAAGTGTTGCTTACTTGATAGAGTCTGTAATCATCTTCTTATTAATGAAAAGCAAAGCATTCGACTGTGGTTTGATTTATTATGTGTAACACTTTATTTTGATTTGTTCAATTTCCGCAGAAAGTGTATTCAACCCCCCTTCTACACATCTGATGCTTGTTGTTATTCTCACCAAGGAACCAACAGAACCCAAGGTCGGTCCCTTGCTCCCTTATCCCCTGACTTTGCACATAACACACACACATACTCAAACACGTACAAACCTACACATACTCAAACCTTTGGAATTTTGAGAAAGAAATCAAGAAACAAGTTTGTTGCAAGTGATTCCAGTAGCAAATTCGAGTTCAAGCTGCTGTTCTTCTACTGATTTGTAAGTGTTCTTCGTGAAGAACCCTAGTTTGAGTTTATGAGGAAGATGACCATTTTTTATGGTACATAATGTGTTCTAAGTGTTAGAAATTGTGCCAAATGTGTTTGTAAGTTGCAAGGGATGTTAAACTAAGTGTATAAACGTTTGGAACTGAGTTTCGGATCGATTTGACTGTTTAAAACTCGATTTACAGGTGCTGTCAAGAAACAGAGTCGAACATACTGTATCGGACTTCCTTACGGGCGCAAGGAATGGTCCTTGCGGTCGTAAGCAGTCATTTTACACCTTGCGGCCGTAGTCATGGGTACTTACGGCTGTAAGGCGTGTGTTTGTAGTTTACCGACTATGGACAAAGGAAATAGCATTGCGAGCGTAAGCACATAGCTTTACAACCGTAAGCAAAGTAAAGAACCATGATTGCGAGCAAAAGGGATTTCCCTTGCGGCCGTAATGTGTGGTTTGTGAGGAAGAGCTCTTGTGGGCATAAGGTATCCCCTTACGGCCGTAAGGGGTGTTCCTAAAGGGCCCTTGCGGGCTGTGCTATGTGTAAGTGATAACCAAACATGTATATGATGTGTTAGGTGATTCTGAGGAACAAGAGGACACCGAGCACTATATATCTGTCTCTTGTGAACTCCAGGTGAGTAGCGGTTTCCCATGAGACTCAGTAAGTAGGTTATCTGTTGCTTGTGTGATATAATTCCATGTTTATACATGTGTACGCTTGAGGTATGATGTGATACAGTGATATAGTGATACAGTGATATATGTTATGCCATGTGATATAACTTGTGACTTGTGATATGCATGCGTACTGTGGACCCGGTACGGGTCAATTGTGTTTGTGATTCTTGTCCGGACAAACGACGTATGTTGCGGCTCCCTGAGTGTTATTCGGGATTAACGGTACTCGACGGCGATTTGCGGGTTAAAGGTTCTGCAAGACCGCCGTTCCTTAACATACAGTGAGGGTCTTGGTCTATGATCAGATCCGAACGGAGTCCTTGTGGCTCAAACGTGATGGTGGACTGCTCTTCGCTCCCCCACCAATGCGGTTGTATGTGACTGATTCCCCAGCTAGGGTCGTTGAGCCGGATTAGCTATCTCGCAAGATATGACCCTGCTGACATGTCGGCGCACCGCTATGTGATAGCTTAGCTTTGTGTGCCGTGCCTGTGATGTGATAGCATGCTTATTGATGCTTATGTGAAATATGTGCTCACTAGCTAGTTGTAGCTAATGTTTCCAGATATTTCCCTTTTCGCTGACGTAATGGCCTGGCGAGGCGGGATACTTGTGGGTAGTTTTATGTATATATCTTTTGGAAAACTTGTTGTTACTATGATACTCTGATGTGATGGTCAGTACGTAGTTGGTAACACTGACATGATTTTTGAGACTTGACTCGATCGGTTGTATTTTGATGCCAAGTCGATAAACAATACGAATATGTAATCAGTGGTTTGTTCCGCTGCTTATCTTTTGTGTAAATATCGTTTAAAAGTTTTAATTTCCACTGATTTTAAGCTTGTGAAACCCGGTGTTACACCGTATGATTCTAATATTAATATTTTGCAAGACAAAACGCCATGTTCATCTACAGTTGTCTGAATATATATTTATTATGTACTAAGGATTGAAGAACAAGATAGTTAAATGAGGCCACTCTAGCGGATATGGCTTACCTAGGCCATACGTTGTACTGTACTCGATGGCCATCGAGTATCATCGAGTATGGCGGGAACACCAAAACGCCTTTGGCGAGTAAGGGCAACTAGTAGGAAAAGCGGGCTTGAGAACTCGATGTGAACTCGACAGATTTAATACCCTACCCCCCACCCTCACCCCCTCTCAATCAATCACAATCACACCACATTTAATTCTTTTAGTATATTAATAAAAAGATAGAGAGAGTTTTAAGGAGAGATATAACTAGTAAATTGGGTAAGGAGAAGGAAAGGGAAAGGAAATGATGTGACGCTAATGTGACATTAGGTAAGAGAAATGAAAAAGAAAGGTATAACGCATGACCTTAAGCCTGAAAGATAAGTGTTCGATCCTTGCATATCAGTTTTTAGGTTTTTTTTAATTATAAATTTAATTCTCTTTAGTCGTTCAAAAATAATAATAAAAAGTCAAAGACCATTCCATAGTCCGTATTAGTTGCCGTGTGGTTTTGGGTAAATCATAAATGGTATGATGTACAAACCTCCATAATGTCCTTTACCTATACTCAATATCCTCTCCATTCTCACTGTAATACCCTCAAAATTTGAATTTTTTTTATAATAATAATAATAACAAGGTTTTGTTGCCCGCAACGCGTTGCGGCGGGTTTTAAGTACTCTTTTCCCGAATAAAAAAAATAAGCAATACATAGAAGCAAATGCAATTTTTTACCCTGTTAGTTTCCAAGTAACATGGTTTTCGCACGCAAATGGGCCAAATGGCTTGCAAGAAGAATAGTTTCCAACTAAAAGAGTCTTAACAAAAGTTTATCTATTTGTATCTAAAATTGCAGTTTTATATACATTCCAGTAACGCATATAGAGTATGAATTTTCTAGATGATAAAAGTTCTATTCCTATATACATATTTGACACATTAAGGAGTATGTATCTTAAGATCAAATTAGTAAGAAGTATGTACCCGGAGTTCCACTCCAAAATTATGTATCTTAAATAGTATGATAGGTTTTTAATAATACCTATGTTGAAACATTTATAAAATTAGACAGCATAACAATGTTTTATTTTGGGAGTCAACATACATGGACCAGACCCGACCAACATAAGAACAATTACAAACACCTTTTAGCGTTAGAAAACATAAGACATGTCTTATTTTGGGATCAATATAGATCAACGCACACAATGAGAGTGAAATTAAATGGAACCTTTTTGCCAATTTATTTAAATTCATCGTTAGCAGCCTTGGAAGTTGCTTGTTGAGCAATCAATGTACCGCTGAAATATGCTATTGTCCTCGAAGCCTCATCTCCTTGAATTCTTGTGTCACTCGTATAAAAAGACAAATGCCATTGTTTCATATCAAGAAATGTGTATAGAATACAAATGCATGTTATTAAAATTTGTATCACTGAAATAAAAAAAAGGATGTCACGGTTTCATCTTTCACTTACCCGTGTGACCCATTAGAGAGGAAGTATAAAATAAAATTCGATTGCTTAGATTAGTAACCAAAATTGAATGTTATTAAAACTCCGAAGCTTAACTTCAAGTAGCATCAGCAATGTCATTGTTTTATATCTAAAAAACATGCGTAAGTAACTTAAATTAGTGTTGGGAAAAAATAAAGGTGGAGAATGTTTAAAATATGTTTTTTTATGACTTAACCTGTGAGTTCTAATATGGCAAAAAGTTTAGAATAAACCATATTCTTGGTGCAATTAGGTAGTTAGGCTCCTTTTTTTATTAAGTATTTAAAGACCAGGTACTTCCACATTAACCATTAGCTCAATTTCTTAATAAACTATTGTCCCTTTAATCATGTATTCTACCTTCCTTAGGTTTTACCTGAACATTTATTTAGTTGTTGTATATTATGCAAAGAGTGAGTGAAGAATAGGTCATTGAGTACCTGGTAATCAATAGATTTAAAATGCTATAAAATAATGAAAGAGGAAGCGAAATTTGTATTAAACATACCTGCTCATGAATGTAGGGTTCTTTTGTTGGTTTGAAAACAGAACTATTGGTCAAATCCACAGCTGAATCATATTTGATGTACAAAAAGCTTCTATATAGATAAGAAATCAGCAATCAAGAACAAAAAATAGCAGCAAAACCAAACTCTTCAAATTTCTTTCATTTAAATGTATCCCATATAAGCATAAGGAATGCACACGTGTGGGAAAGTGTTGGTATCATAAAACATACGCTAAGATCTACTAATCGACTTGCATTCAAGATAAGAAATCAGCATTCAAGAAATAACAGGAAGCCCAAAATAACCCATGGAAACCTAAAATGTGGCAATAAAACAAAGCAACAAAAACATATCTTGTTTTCAATAATCACAAAATAACCCATGGAAACCTAAAATGTGGCAATAAAACAAAGCAACAAAAACATATCTTGTTTTCAATAATCACAAAATTGAAGATACTAAGAGAATGGTAGGAATTTATATAAGACAAAATTGTGAGGAAAAGAAATGGTGAAAAGAGAAGCCAACCTTACTTGGAATTAATTCCGACTCTGCAGCAAGTTCATTTTTTAGCTGTGATCGACATTTTAGCAAGCTTCTGCATTTGACTAAAGTTAAAACCTTAAAAGAAACAAATTACAGAAATAATGTTATTTATAAAACCCCAAAACTACAATTCACATAAATATAGTCAAAGTCATTTGCAAGCTCAGCTACTTGTGAGTTGTGAATCAATACCCAAGCACCACGCGCAAATTAATTCATACCCATGTCAAAAGTCGAACACCGCTAAGAAAGAAGATGATGAAGAACTTTCAATCTGTTTAAATTTTCAGACGACATTGGAGTCAAAATATTATCTACTTCAAGCATTCTTCGAACCCATCTTATTGAAGAAGCAGAAGAAGATGTCTATTCTTACTACATATTTTCATAAATTTTCAAGTTTTAAATGTGTCAAATCTATGTGAACCACCAAAAAGAGGTTCAAATATACCTAAACCTCATATACACAGTAGAGTTATATGTTAATTTTGTTCTTATATAGTCTGTTTTGCTGCATTCATCCCTTAATAATTATAAAATTCTATCCTTTAGCATTCCTTTTCTTTCTTTTCTTCTAAATGAGAAAGAATATATTAAACTGAATTCTATAATTTAAGTTGATTCACAATGTTGACCCGCAGTTGATACATAAGTAATATTGTTCGAACATTCATCCAAAATATTAGGCAAAATCTACCACAGACTTCATAAGGCTCAACACCACTATTAATTGATGAAACAGGAAGCAAACCTAAATTGAACTACTCATTCACTATTCTCTCATAAATTCAAGAACCAACTTTTAACACTTTTTAAGCTTATAATAAAAGCAAGTTATGGATAGAGATATACAACAATTGGAATCCTATTTTATTATCTAACTATATGATTCTAGTTGTTCAACTTCGTTTTAAAGCACTACTTTGTTCATCTTCCAATTAGAACCCAAACAGTGATATAAATAGAAGAATGAAATTCTCAAACAGTCATGGACTTGAGCAATCTAACAAACAGTTGGCATGCACCGTGAAAACTACCTTGGAAAATCGAATGCCATTATATTCAAATACAAAAATTAACATAGGTATTAACTTACTAAATAGTTCATAATCAGAGTAGAATTGGCTTTTGAAAACCCAATATAAGACTAAGACCAAAGCATTAATACTTACTAAGAAGATAACTAAAGAAGAGGGTTGAAAAAGCGTGTCTTGTGATGAGGATTTGTCGAAAGAGCAGATTCGGAATTCAGAGGAGAGCATACATGTGTTAAAATCAACCGATTAAAATGCGAAACAAAACCATACCCTATGGCAGTTCTTCCACAACATGGATATCAAACAGGTCGAATAGAGGAAAGGGTGATGTCACAAACGAAGAGGGGTTTGATTTTGTATCTGCAAAGGAGACGTGTTGCAGGAGGATTTGGGAGTGTATGAGGTATGGGGTGGACTGTAGTATTGTACGTGGAGTGACTTAGGGCATGGATGTGGCAGGTTTAATTTAGGAGAATGGAGAGAACAGTGAAGTATGGAGTCGGTACTCGGTCGCGTGTAAAGATAGCAATCAAGAGTTTTTTTCAAAAAAAGATATAGGGCCAGGAGTCGAACGGGTTTCTTATGGATATAACAATGTGTTTACCAGCAGACCAATAAAGGATAAGTTATTGAAGAGCAAAGCCAAACTATATATTATCAAAATGCACTGTAGATGAGCAGTGACATTTTACCTTGCAAAATGTTAGTATTTAAATAATAATAAATCAGTCATTAAAACAAATAGACTTAGGCCTATGAATTTAAAGTTTAAACAAATAGACTATCACGGTATCACCTTATAACCCACTAAGCTTAAACCCTATAGCCTGTAGTACCGATCCAACTCCGCCATTCTCTAGAAACCTGATCTGTGTGATCGATTCCTTCCAATCAGAGAAAAGGGGTTAAACACCAGATTATTCGCTCGGGATCTCGAACTTATCCTCTGTAAACCCCATTGATAGTGCGAGTGAGGGAGTGAGGGCATCGATCGGAGACTGCAACAGCAAGAGAGGAAGGGCTGTGACCTGCTGCTGTGCGACGGCAGAGGGTTGGCGTCGGCGAGGAAAGGAAATCAAGCAGCGGAAGCAGGGCGAAGCACTGGTCATCCTCTTCATCACCTGTGAGGTTTGTTCTTTTCTCTTTTCGACTTGGCAAGTTTCCAACCTCTATGTTTCGATCTCTGCAATTCAATAGTACAACCTGTTCGTTTGTTAATTTAGTTCAGTTCTGCCATGTGATGTTTCTGATCCATTTGTTCGACTGATCTGATTCCTAGCATGATAAATTGAATTGAATCTTGACCTTCACCATCATAGTTTTGAGCCCAAGCGATGAAGTTACTATTGTTGCTAAACTATATTGGTTTAAAATCAGAAATTGGGTAAGTATACTGCTGGTTGTGAATAAACCTTAGGTTGCTGTTTTAATAAGAATTAAACTACCATGTGTTGTTAATGGCAGTCAACACTTTGTAGAAGGAAAACCAAATAGAAAAGATATCCATTTAAAACACATGTACAGAAGAATTATTAACAAAGACAAGTACTTGAATTTGATAATGATTATATGTATATATTTATATGTTTATAGATTGGGTGGAAAGGATTAAAGGAAATAGATCGGACTACGTTAGCTTTGGGGTTATTTCCAATTGTGGATCAAGGTATGGATTCCTACTCATTGTGGAGGATGAAAAGGTGTCCCATTTGACCCAATTTTTTCTTTTTATAACTTGGGATGAAACAATGTTGACAGTCATGGTGCTTTGTTGTTAATCTCATTGTAAGTATGCAAACTTACTTAAAAGCCAAATGGATTCACTTTCTAATAGTAATATTAACGTTGGTTTGACCCAAAAGCATCTAAATTGTTAATGAGTGGTATCTTACCAAAAGAGGTAACAACTTCGTCTATTTACTTATTAACGGATTATTTTGGGTGTTATATTTAACTTTAATGGATCAAAGAGCTAAAACAAAAGAAATGACCTAAAAAGGATATGGTTCGCATCAATCAAAAGCTTATGAAGGTGTATATTGATTGTGTAAAACCTCCAAAATCTTCTTATTCTAATGAGGGATGTCCTAATTCATTTATGGTAGAACATTTATTCAAAGATTCAATGCTCCAAGTTTTATATTACGGATTTTCACTTCACATTCATATTCATGGCGTTTTAGATATGTTACATTTTGATTTATTAAGAGCTACATTTGTCACATTCTGTTTTCGAGTCATCTAATCCGTTACAATTATATTCACATTTGCTTTATTTACAAGTGACATTTTTCTAAACCCGCCACAACGCGGGGGGCATCAAAAACCAATCTAATTATTTAATTCTATACGGTTTGAACGTTCTTTTTAAATACTTATTTTTTTCATTGTCTTATAATGATTTAATTTCTTTTTCTTTAATATTTTTTATTTTTTAAATTAACTTATATCAGAAACCAATCTAATCTAGTTAATTTTATATTAATCCACTAAAGATTGTCTAATATAGCATTTCACTTTAATTAATTTCTTGGGTTCATGTTAAGTAATTAACCAGTAGGTCCCAAATCATGTTCAATGACAGGAATATTAATATAGAATTGGATCGACAACAGATGTCATCTTCGATCTGCAGCTAGCGATTTGTTAAGGAAACAAGTTATCTGAAGATCGACTTTTGGCTATAAGATTCAACTTCCACTTTGTATCCATCTCAATTACAAATTCTACTCGATCATCTCCTCATCTATCACCAAAGAATTGAAGATGCAATCGTCTGGTGTGAATAACGGAGATCCGTCGTCATCGCCTGGCCTGCACAGATTCTCGTTTGCTGAGATAAAAACGGCAACCAATGACTTCTCCACTTTATTCGTAGAACTTGACGGTGCAAATTACTACAGAGGCAACATATCTGAAAATTTTTACAACGGGAATGTGATGGTGAAGCGTGGGACAGGCGAAGAGTACAAGGACGGAACTCCCATGTTCCAATTCCAAAAGGAGATGGACCTTTTGTTGGTTTGTGATCATGTCAACATCATTTCTCTACTAGGATATTGCGACGAAGAAGATGACCAGATTCTTGTATTCGAGTTCATGCCAAACGGTACCCTGTATCATCATAGCACTTTTAGCTTGAACGTGGAGCAGCGTCTGGAAATCTGTTTAGGAGTTGCAAAAGGTCTCGTTTACCTTCATTCTCGCAGCCCATTTCACATCATTCATAGTCACCTGATGCCTGACATCATATTCCTGGATGATAATTTGGTCCCCAAGATCTCAGAATTTGGATCGTCTTGGACTCGTGTTGCTGGCCCGTCTTCTTCGCGACAAATTACTACTACACTAAAAGGTACTCTTACTAATTGTCGTGTGACAACAATTCAAATAATCTCGCGATGTATCATAATTTTTTGTTTTAACTTCAGGATAAGCTTAACCGTAAAAATTAACTGCAGGTATAGAAGGGTATATACCACCCGAGTGCTATGAATATAACTACATGGTAAGTCGCAAGGCTGATGTGTACACTTTTGGAGTCCTCGTATTGGAATTGTTATGCGACAAGAAAGCCTGGGAAAGACTTCTTATTTGGGCCCTTCCCTCCCTATTAAAAGGAAAACTTCCCAACTTCGCCCCAGAAATTGTTAAGAAGAATATCTCTGAAGAATGTTTACGGGCATGTGTGAATCTCATAATCGATTGCTTGGACGTTGACCCAGATCAACGTCCTTATATGAATCAAGTCGAGGATGAGCTTCAATTAGCACTCAAACTACAAGTTCAATATCGGAATGCTAGAAGCCAAGCTACTGGCCAACAGGTTGGACCTCTACTTTTAATAAATTTAATAAAAAAATTTCTTTTTTTCCCAAAAATACATCAATTTTCATGGATGAAGAGAAGGGTTGGGGGTCTGGGGTAATTTTTATTTTTTTAGATGTTATATGCAAAGTTGTAAAAAGCGCGCCTGAGGCGCAAAAGCGCCGAGGCTCAGACTGCTGGGCTTTTTTAACATCGAGGCGACGCAGGTTGCAGAGGCGCACTGAGGCGCACCGAGGCGCAAAAGCCCTAAGGCGCAATTGAGGCGCGCCTTGTACATATCGACCCCTGTTGACCTATTTTTTTAAGTTTGACTGACTTATTTAACCCTAATTTTACCGCTCCTTTCATTCTTTTTTAAGTTCGACCCCTTTGCTCCACTGCTCCCTGCTACTTTCGTGTTTTTTTCTTTGCTGGTTGCTTCCTATCGACAGCTCCACTGCTCACAGGTTTCAATTTTCGATTCTCAGGTGCTAAATTTGTTTTTTTACTTCTATTCATCTATGATTCCTATTTTGTTCGACATTTTTACTTCTATTCACTGTCTTGATTTTTTATTTCACTGTCTATCTATTCTGTACAATCGACAGTTCAATTTTGATGAAATCTTACATATAATCGGTTAAAAAAAGCAATATTGTTAATTTGTTCTTGATTATTTTTCATCGACAGCCCTATTTTGTTCATTTGTTCATCGACAGCTTCATGTTCCTGACTGTTTTTCATGTCTACAGTTTTAAACTTAGTACTTGATTATGCTTGATGATGACTTTTATGATGTTAGTATGTTACTTGATTATGTTTGTTGAGAATGAACTCAATTGAAGGTTAATATCAAAGTTATTTTGTTTATTTTGAGTGTGATTACATTATTATATGGTATATACTTATAATCCAATTATTTTCTTGGTATCATGCGCCTCGCCTTCGTGAAGCCCGCGCTTTTTCTGCGCCTCGCGCCTCAAGGCTCCAGGACCCTTTGCGCCTCGGTGCGCCTTGAGCCTTTAATAACTTTGGTTATATGTGCCTATAAGGTTTTTTTGGTTGAATTGCTGATGTCTGATGATGCAAGAAGCTTTTTAAAACAAGATTTTTTTTTCTATATGAAATAAACAAAAACCTTACTGAAAAAATTACTACCAAGCCTGTGCTAAAGCAATTATGATGAGAAGGTAGCTTTAAAAATGGCCAATAAGTTCTAATAAATTAAATCAAAGGTGGAAAGTAATTTCTTATGAAGCATCATTTCTTGTCAGATATTCTCGCTTCGTGAGTTAAAAATGGCAACCAATAGATTTGTGGATGAAAATTGCATAGGAAGCGGGAAACTTTGGGAAGTCTATCGTGGAAAGATTATAGAACTTAGGTACAATAGAGATGTTGCTGTGAAGCGTTTGAAGAAGGAGGTAGAATTCGATACCGCCTTATTCCAGAAGGAGATCGACCTTTTGTCTTCTTGTCATCATGCTAATATCATTTCTCTAGTTGGATATTGTAATGAGTTGGATGAGAAGCTATTGGTGTACGAGTTTATGCCAAATGGTGTACTTTATAATTATCTTTACAAGACCCCCGATGGAACTCCACTTTTATCTGTAGATCAGCGTCTGCTGATCTGTATAGGAGTGGCACAAGGTCTCAGTTACCTTCATTCTCGTACTGATTTTATTCATACTAACCTGGATTCTCGCGAAATTCTCTTGGATAGTGATTTGATTGCTAAAATCTCTAGCTCAGGATTGTCCTTGACTTGTGTTGCCGACCCCTCCTCATTACAAGGTAATTAATAAGACCATAAATTAACACGTTAACCTCTAGAGTTATTTATATATCTCTTCTAAATTTTACACCAACTTAATTATTCTTAACAGGTATAGATGGATGCAAACTATGCCGAAAATCCGAGGTGTGCAGCTTTGGTATGTTATTGCTAGAGGTGTTATGCGAGAGGCAAGCGAGGAAAAGTTTTGTTGATTTGGCTCTTCCATTCATCATGAGAGGAGAACTTCACAAGTGTACCCCTCAACATGTTGCGACAACTATTTCTCGAGAATGTTCTAGCATATGTTGTAATCTCATCAACGATTGCTTAAATACTGATTTAAATAAACGTCCTGCCATTGACCAAGTCCTCAACAAGCTCTTATCAGCTTTGAAACAGCAAAATCAGCTAGACCACCTTACCAGCGTACATATCGTGTCCAAAGATACTTCTGATCAAGAGGTTAGATCTAAGCTTCCATCGTCTTGGTAATTACAAAACTGTTTTCATCTACAAATGTTCTTTACTTACATTTAATAGTAGTAATATGATTCAATAAATTGCTAATACTTATTTGGGGTAAATATATCTATCGAATTGGAATTTTTTAATTAAGGAGGAAATTATGTACATCATTACAAGTTATATAGGCCTAACTAGCATATGTCTATAACTGTCAAAGCTCAACTAAGTTGAAAAATAGAATATTATAGATTTATAGGTACATGGCAATTAGTAAAGTAACTGCTACGCCTGTATCAATGGGACGACAGACTTGAAGTTGGTTTCAGTTGTTAGATATCATGCATTGATGAAGAGGTACAGTAACTACTATGCCTGTAAACACTAATTTTCAGCGTATAGTGATTAAGGCTCGTAATTCGGACCAGATTTGAGTTATTGGGTTCGTATTGTTCATTTTTTTGTGTCAACCCAATTTTGGCCAATTTATTTCATGTTGGGTTTGAGTCGTGTAATTTTTCACGTGTCAAGTTTCATGTTGAACCATTTCGACCAAATATATCCGACGAGTAACTTTTTGGTTTTTTTAATGCTGTTTTAGTTTTCTGTTTTTGAATTCGTTGTTTGTTTCGGTCCTAATTTTGAATACAATACTTTTCTCTTTCGATTCGAACTTCGGATTCGTTTTTTGTTTCTTTCAAATTTCAATTTTATTTATTCTTCACTATTGGATGGAACTCCAGTTGGGGTTGATTGCATTGAACACCAGTATAAATAATACAAAGATTGTATACTATATATGTATGTTAATAGTAAGCCAAAAGAATATATATCTATATACTTTTATATTTATTTTCATATATTTCTACGCTTTTCCGCATATAATTACACATTTTTAAACAGTACGACTTTAGAGTTAATATTTTTTTTCCATTGTATAAGCACTAGATATCTTTTAAGTGTAGTTATATTGGTGTTTTTTTTTATTAGCTTTTTTTCTTAGGTCATCAAGGTCACTATAGACACAAGTAGGTATGCTACACGACTGAGACCATGTCCTACGTCTTTGGGGTCGAGGAGGGACGTCAGGAGCCTAGGAGGATTGAGGAGAACTAGGAATTGTAAAAGAGGTGGATATGGTGGGACGGACCATACGATTAGAATTGGTAGTTGGAATGTGGGAACCTTAATAGGTAAGTTTTTAGAGTTAGTGGATTGCTTAAGAGAACGCAAGGTAGATATAGCGTGTTTTCAAGAGACTAAGTGGACTGGAAGGGTAGCCCACTGTTGTCAATAGCGGAAAATAGCGCCGCTATCGCGAATAGCGTAGCGTAGCAACCTAAGGGCGCTATTCAGCAGATAGCGGTAGCGATGGATTTTGCTTTTTTTCAATCCTTTAGGCTTTAGGCGGCGGTACATATTAGGGTTTTTACTACGGCTGTAAAAAAAGTGACCTGCTCTCTCTCGTCTCTGCTCTCCTCTCGATAGTCGACTCTGCTCTCCTTTCCCTCCGGCAACCCTTCTCCTTCTCCGGCAACCCTGCTCTCCTATCCGGTGACAGCCTCTTCTCCGGCGACTGCACAACCTCCGGCTACTCTGTCTCTGCTCTCCTCGACTTCTAATATTCTGTAATTAACCATGTCTCTATGATTTCTAAGTTTTTTTTTTCTGAAATTATGATTCAAGTTTATCCTGGTTTATGAAGTTATGATTAATGATTTTGATTTCTAAGTTAATGATTCTAAATTTCTGATTTTTGATTTCATAGTTATTAAATTTTGTTTCTTACTTTCTTAGAATTTCAGCCTCTGTTTTATATTATCTGAAGTTTGAGTGTATAATTCTTGAACAGCTTCTGATTCTTAGTTTCATAATTCTGTTTTTTAAGTTTATAATTCTGATATCTAAGATTCTAAGTTAATAATTCTGATTTGTTTTTTTGAACAGCCAAAAACATATCTTTTATTCATCAAGATTAAACGTTAGTTACAAACAGAGTAACATGATCGCACATGATTGCCTCACATCACACATCAATATATCAATACTCTCTAGCTACATCACACTCATTGACCCACAGTTAGCAGCGAACAGCACGTAATGGTATCATAACCACACCGAACAGCAACATAACAATATCAAAACAGTAGCATGAATAGCGGCAACGCAACGTAACAGCATCAACCAGGAGCATAACTGGCAATGTAGCGACCTAAAGACACCATACCGTAGCATCAACAGCAACATGACAGAACCAAAGCAACAGCATGAATATCAGCAACGAGGCAACATCAACCAGGAGCACATAATGTTGTTGTTAGAATTGTGTATTTATATCTTTTTATAGTATAGTGATCTTGGTTTAAAAAAGCGCCGCTTAAAGCGCTAAGCACTAAAGCGTTGGGGTTAGGTGCTTCGTTATACCCTGTGCGCTACGATTACCAAACTCGACAAAAAGCGCCGCTTTTTTCCCGCTTTCGTTGAAGCGCTAAGCAGCGCTTAAGCGCGCTTTGTGTACGTTTAAAATTTTTAGGCTTTTAGATGGGCTTTGGGTTAAGATTAGTGTACAAACTATTAGTGGATGGGCTTAGGGTAGGAAATCGAAGGGCCAAAGAAACGGAAACGGCAGCTCCATTCATCACGTACGCACAATTTCACAGCAATAAATCAAAGCGGTAAAATTGAAACGTCATTCCGTCTTCTACTTTCTTGGTCGTTCGTTCTTCAATGATCACAATCGTAAACACGTAATCGTCATTTTTGTTCTTCATTTCAAGCATTCAACTATCTAAAGGGCAAGCCATTCGACTCCCATTGTTTGCGCAGGTCTGCTAAAATAAAAAATAAGGATTGGCAATTTGGCATATAAGTATTTAAGTTTAAGTAAATTATAAGTAAATTAGAAATATATTCTGGTATTTAAGTACTTGTGGTTTTGAATATATGCATATGTAGAAGTTATGTAATATATAAGTATTATGTATTTTTTTTTGTGACTTTTGAGCGCTTCGTGTGCTTAAAGCGAGCGCTTTCGCTTAGCGCTTAGCGCTTCGGCTTTCGGGACCCTTAGCGCTTCATGGCGCTTTACGCTTTTTCAAACCAAGATAGTGATACAAATCAAATTGGCAAAAGTGAAGACTAACGGCAAAACGCACCACTAGTCAGAAGCTTGATTGATAGTTCCTGGAATTTGAGAACCAGGAGTCTCCAAACCAAAACAAATGACACAAAATATCTGAATGAAATTACCCTAGTGGGGGAATCGGCTCATATATCTCCAGATTCCCTTACAAAGGAAATTATTAATATTGCCATAATTAAATACTAATTATAATTAAATAAAAATCAGCCCCTGGGGTTACTCTTTTGCGAAATAACAATCAGCCCCCTGGAGTTAGTCTTTTGCGATGATAAACATTTCCCCACTTTGTTGCATTCGTAAATAGTCGATTTATTTAGGGCCCGGTAATCGACACAAAATCTCCAACTGCCGTCTTTCTTTTTTACCAGTAACACGGGACTCGAAAATGGGCTATTGCTGGGTCGGATCACTCCAGCTTCTACCATCTCACCTACTAAGCGTTCAATCTCGTCTTTCTGTAACTGAGGATACCGATAAGGGCGGACATTTATTGCTTCAGTCCCGGCTCGGAGATTAATCGCATGCCCATGATCTCTCAGAGGTGGTAGACCTGCAGGTAAAACAAAGACATCAGAATAATCCGTTAGCAAATCCGTCAAATCCGAGGGAATCGGTGGAGCTGGTGTGCCGTTCCCGTCCAGCTCAGACAATGAGATAAAATACCCCTCCTTGATATCGGGGATCGCGCGGGCAAGGGTCTGTAAAGACGCCTCAGCCCTTTGCAAACCGGGCTCCCCTCTCAAAGTAACCCGCTCCCCTGCATGTTGGAATGTCATGGTGAGTTCCCTCCAATTAACTCGAGTATCTCCTAATTTTTGTAGCCATTTAATCCCCAAGATCACATCTGTGCTCCCCAAATCCAGCGGATAAAAATCGTCAATCACATTCAGACCTGGTAATTGCAATACCACATTTCGACACATCCCAAAACTTCTTTCCGTCTTACCGTTCCCCAATATCACCCCGGTTTCCCTTCTTCCCGTCACCCGTAAGTTCAAAGGTTCGATCAAGTGTCGGGACAAAAAATTATGAGTGGCCCCACTATCAATGAGCACCACTACAGGAGTATCCTGTAGATTTCCCCGGATTTTCATGGTGCGGGGAGATGTAATTCCTGCAACCGAGTGAGCAGACACTTCAACAGCATCCAAGTGGGCATGCGTATCGGCATCCCCTTCCCCGTCCCCCTCCGAGTCACTTTCATCTCCATGCACCATCATTACCCTTAATGACCTTTCGGGACACCGGTGACCTGGTCCAAACTTACCATCACACCGAAAGCAAAGGCCTTTAGCCTCTTTCTCCAGTAACTCCGCCTCAGTCATCCGCTTAAATGGTTTTCTATCATTCCCAGCATTAGGTTTATCATTTCCAGCAGTGGATTTCAACCCCCCCACAACTGCAATCACCGACGGTCGGGAGCCCCTTCCCCCGGTCCGTATCGGCAACCCCTTTGTTCCCATTTTTTCAGATTCCCCAATATCCCCGGAGCGATTTTCATCCACCATAATAGCTAACTTAATAGCCTGGGTCAACCCCGCTGGTTGTAACAATCGCACGGATGAGCGTAAATGTGGTTTCAGCCCTTTAATGAACGTACCTTTCATAACCCTTTCTGGAACACCTGGTAATTGAGCCGCGAATGATTCAAAGAGCGCAACATATTCGCGAACTGTTCCTTCTTGTTTAATGGCTAGAAATTGCTCGTACAAATCCCCTTCCTGAGAAGGTTGGAATCGATCCAAGAGTCTAGCCTTCAACCCTTCCCAGTGACGAAACGGTTCTTGCGTATCACTCCAACGATACCACGATAGGGCTGGCCCTTCAAAACATAACACAGCTGCACGCAACTTTTCCCCCGTTGTGACAAACCCTTGAACCTCAAAGTACCGTTCTATTAAATAGACCCAACCAAACGCATCCTCCTCATTAAACAAGGGCATTTTCAACTTCCTCATGCGATAATCTGTTCCCGGCACCCATACACGCTCCCCGGAAGGACCCGATCCTCTTCCATACCCATTATCGAAAGGTGGCAGCCGCGTATCAGTAAAAGCAGCAGTAACAGGTTCAGAAATTGGAATACCTTGTGTTACCGCAGCAGAAAACGTGCCCCGATTAGTGCTTCCGCTCGCTGAAAATTGGTTCAATGAAAAACCCAGATCATCGTACAAGCTGGTTGCCGACTGGAAAACAGCCCCCGTTGTTGGAGTTGGTCCACCAGCAGTTGGCGGCGGCGGCGGTGGTTGGAACTGTGAAACCGGCGGCTGTTTGAGTAAGATTTTCATGATCTCTGCATGACGTTTTTCTGATTCTACCCGCAGATTCTCCACCGTGGATTCCAACTTGTCAACTTATCCTCCAGTTTTTCGAACCGTACCCCCGAGTCGATCTTGTACTGTGCCAGATCATTGTCTACGTCCGCAATCTTCTTAGACATGATGAAACAAAGCCGCAGGTAGCAGGAAAGAGGCTCTGATACCAATTTGATACAAATCAAATTGGCAAAAGTGAAGACTAACCGCAAAACGCACTGCTAGTCAGAAGCTTGATTGATAGTTCCTGGAATTTGAGAACCAGGAGTCTCCAAACCAAAACAAATGACACAAAATATCTGAATGAAATTACCCTAGTGGGGGAATCGGCTCATATATCTCCAGATTCCCTTACAAAGGAAATTATTAATATTGCCATAATTAAATACTAATTATAATTAAATAAAAATCAGCCCCTGGGGTTACTCTTTTGCGAAATAACAATCAGCCCCCTGGAGTTAGTCTTTTGCGATGATAAACATTTCCCCATTTTGTTGCATTCGTATCATATAGGGACTTATTATGTATATAAGTCATAGTTATTTAGTATATATACTTTGTAATCTGTATCCCTTACGTATGAATGAAATCCCGATCTTCACGATCGCTCTCTGATTTTACATGGTATCATGGAACCCTAATCCACTGCACTCACCATATTCCACCTTCGTGTATCTGATTCCGAGGGTTATCTGGGTGTATCTATTTTATTCGTTTGCTTCAGTCGCTGCTTAATTCTATCGCTAGTTGCTTCATCGCTGGTTGTTTGATTCACTGCCTCATCGATTGGTCGCTGGTTCAGAATTGCTTATCGATTCTCTATCGATTCAGAATTATCTATCGATTGGGGTATCGATTCATGACTGTGTAACCCTAGCTACGTCGCCCTTGCCTTGCGTTGTTTGCCCTGCGCCATTTGCTTCAAGCCATTTGCTTTCAAGCCATTTCAGCCCTTGCACCATTTCCTGTTTGTTTCAAGCCATTTGCTATTTGCTTTTAAGCCATTTGCTGTTTGCTTAACGCCATTTCAGCCACCGCCTTGCGCCATTTCTTGTTTGTTTCAAGCCATTTGTTGTTTGTTTCAAGCCATTTGTTTTTTGTTTCAAGCCATTTGCTTTTTAGTTGCACCATTTACAGTTCTGCCATTATTTTTGTATCATGGGTGATGTTATTGATCCTCCAACAACCACACAATCATTTTTCATGGGAAATCAAACAATTTCTTCAGAAAAGCTAACTGGCTCAGCTAACTATGTATCATGGGCAGCGTCAATTAAGATGTGGTTTAAAGGTCAAGGGCGTAGTGATCGTTTAACCAAACGGGTGACTGATATTGCAGAAAAAGACCGTCCTAAATGGGAACAAGTTGATGCTCAACTTTGCAACTTATTATGGCAATCCATTGATTCTTCTATTATTCAGTTGTTTCGTCCATTTGAATCGTGTTATGATGTCTGGACCGAGGCTTCTGAGTGTTACACTAATGATATTCAACGGCTGTACACCGTCCTTCAGAATATCCAAAACTTGAATCAGACAGACAGTATGGAATCTTATCTGGGTCAGGTACGTGCTCTTATGCAAGAATTTGATGCGCTAATGCCCTTTGTAAGTTCAAAGGCGGAGCAAACTACCCAACGGGAACGTTTTTTATGGTTGCTGCTTTATCTGGTCTTAAACCGGAATATGAGTCTGCTCGACATCAAATCCTCACCGGTTCCTCAACACCAACTATGAAAGACACTTTTCGCCGCCTACTTAACATGGCAGGGACTACGTCAGCTCCATCTTCCAATCTATCTGCATTTGCTGCAAATTCCTCTGTCGTTGCAGCTGTCTCAAAGAAGGGCAGCAACAAGCGTCCTTCTTGTGACTTCTGCAAACGCCTAGGTCACACTGAAGACAAATGTTGGAAGAAGCAGGGACGTCCAGCAGCTCCCCCATCTTCACCTGCTCCACCTGGCAGTTCTGTGAATGTTACTGACTCTACACAAACCATTAGCATGTCTGTCTCTGACTATGAAGCATTCCTGAGATTCCGAGCTACACAGACACCTTCTACCACGGCTACTAGCCATATGGGTACTTCTTCTGCATTTGCTACCCATTTTATGGGACCCTGGATCATTGATTCTGGTGCAACTGATCATCTATGTGGTAACAAATCTTTGTTTTCTCGGTTGAATTGTACTACTGTTTTACCACCTATTACTGTGACTGATGGAAGTAAAACGACTGTTGAGGGTATAGGTACAACGAATCCAAGCAGTTTATTGTCGCTGGATTCTGTTTTATTTGTTCCAAAGAGCCCATTTAACTTGCTTTCTGTCAGTCATCTTACCAAATCCCATGCATGTTCTGTGATATTCACCCCTACTTCTGTTTTCTTACAGGACCTGAGGACGGGACGGATGATTGGGGAAGGGCATGAGTCACAAGGACACTACTACTTAGGTGGTTCTCATCACTCTACTGTTGCCAGTACCATCTCACCTCATTATCTGCACCATCTCTATGGTCATCCTTCTCTATCCAAGCTCAAGAAGATTGTGCCGAGTTTGTCATCTTTAGAGTTCTTAGATTGTGAGTCTTGTCAGTTGGGAAAACATACTCGTATTGTGTTCCCTAAACGTATTAGTAATAGGTAGGGGTGAGCATGGTACCGGACCGGTACCGACCGGTACCGGTACCGGTTTTACCAAATACCAAATTTGATTTAAAGATGGTACCGAATACCGTACCGAATTATTCATATACGGTACCGGTACCGGTACCGAGTACCTATTTTAACTAGTTAGTTCGGTACTAGTCCCGAATACCGAAAATACCGAGTCCCGAATACCGATTTAGCAATAATTCAAGTACCGAATACCGGACCGAAAACTATAATTCGGTACCGGTACCGGTACCGGTTCCGGTACGGTGCCGGTACGGTTCGGTATTTCTGGTACACATGCTCACCCCTAGTAATAGGGTTGAGTCTACTTTCTCTCTTGTTCACACTGATGTGTGGGGTCCTAGTCGTGTCTATTCAAACTTAGGTTTCAAGTATTTTGTTACTTTTATTGATGATCATTCTCGTTCTACATGGTTGTTTTTAATGAAAAGTCGTACTGAACTGTTTGCTATATTTAAACAATTTTGTACTGAGATACACACCCAATTTGGCAAAACTATTCGTGTTCTCCGAAGTGACAACGCACTTGAATATTTCTCTCAACCATTTCAGGAATTTATGACCTCTAAGGGCATGTTACATGAATCATCATGTCCTCATACCCCACAGCAGAATGGAATAGCCAAGCGAAAAAACCGACACCTCATTGAAACCACCCGTACTTTGTTATTACATAGTAATCTCCCACAGTTTCTGGGCTGATGCAGTCATGACAGCCTGTTATCTAATCAACAGATTGCCGTCATCAGTTCTACAGAGCAAAATTTCTTTTTCTCTTTTGTATCCCAACCAAACCCCATATCACCTGCCCTTGCATCCCTTTGGCTCTGTATGTTTTGTTCACCTTTTAGAACTCGGTCGAGACAAACTCTCCCCTAAGGCTCTCAAATGTGTCTTCTTAGGGTACTCTCCTCTCCAAAAAGGTTACAAGTGTTACTCTCCTATCCTCCGAAAATACTTTATGGTCGCTGATGTCACATTCTTTGACCATGATCTCTATTACTCTCCGGATTCTCATCCATCTACTTCTGTCAATGAGGTCCTCCCGGTTTCCGTTCACGTCTTCCCCCCTGAATTTCCACCGGACCCTACCCCTCACAATCCTAATTCTTCTTCTACTGACCCGACTCCTCTAAAAACATATCAACGTCGCCACCGGTCGTTCCCTCCACCTTCAAATGACAGTGGATGATCTGACTACCCTGTAGCAGTTCCATCCGACTCATCTCCTTCCTCGACTCATTCACCTACTCATGGTTATGGTCAAGATACTCCACCAATTGCTCATCGGAAAGGTAAACGCTCTACTGTTAACCCTTGTCCTATATACAACTATGTTACCTATGATCGGTTATCACCTACTTTCTCCGCCTGTGTTGCAAGCCTTGATTCTGTATCTATCCCTAAAACGGTCAATGAGGCCTTATCTCATCCAGGATGGAAGGCGGCAATGATGGATGAAATATCTGCTTTACATACCAACGGAACATGGGAACTAGTTCCTTTACCCCGAGGTAAAACTAAAGTTGGTTGTCGATGGATATTTACACCAAAGGTGGGCCCTGATGGCAAACTTGATCGGCTTAAAGCTTGACTAGTTGCTAAGGGTTATACTCAGCAATTTGGTCTGGACTACACAGATACCTTCTCCCCAGTTGCCAAAATGACAACCATTCGCATTCTACTTTCCATGGCGGCTATGCGCTCCTGGTCTCTCCATCAGCTCGATATTAAGAATGCCTTTCTCCATGGTGACTTACAAGAGGAAGTATATATGGAGCAACCACCTGGGTTTGTTGCTCAGGGGGAGTCTGGACTCGTTTGTAAGTTAAGAAAGTCAATTTATGGGCTGAAACAATCTCCCAGGGCTTGGTTTGGAAGATTCAGTGCTGTGGTGAAAGAATTTGGAATGCTGCAAAGTGAGGCAGATCAATCCATGTTTTATCACATTACAGGGGCAAAATGTGTCTATTTGGTTGTATATGTTGATGACATTGTAATCACAGGAAATGATCATGAAGGAATTCGGCAACTGAAAGACCACTTGTTCAGAAACTTTCAGACAAAAGATATGGGCCAACTTAGATACTTTCTGGGTATTGAGGTTGCAAAATCTAAAGAAGGAATCTTCATATCTCAGAGGAAGTATGCTCTGGACATCTTATAGGAAGCTCATCTAACTGATTGCAAACCGGTAGAATCTCCAATGGATCCAAATGTTAAACTTCTCCCGGGTCAGGGGGAGCTATTACTTGATCAAGGTAAGTATCGGAGACTAGTTGGTCGACTTAACTATCTTACTGTAACACGACCAGACATCTCGTTTGCCGTAAGTATAGTGAGTCAGTTTTTAAATGCTCCATGTGATACCCATTGGGAAGCAGCTATCCGGATCTTAAAGTATATCAAAGGAGCTCCAGGGAAAGGCATACTGTATGAGAACAAAGGCAACACGGAGGTAACCTGCTATACAGATGCAGATTATGGAGGATGTCCATTTAGCAGACGTTCAACCTCTGGGTACTGTGTTCTATTTGGTGGTAACTTATTTTCCTGGAAGAGTAAGAAATAAACAGTAGTTGCAAGGTCAAGTGCAGAAGCAGAGTATCGTGCCATGGCTAAGATGAAACTTGTTTGCGATAATCAAACTGCCCTTCATATCGCTTCCAATCCAGTGTTCCATGAGAGAACTAAACACATTGAGATTGATTGTCATTTTATCCGAGACAAACTCCTTCAGGGTGTCATTGTGACGGAGTTCGTTAACTCGAATAATCAATTGGCAGATGGGTTTACTAAAGCCCTGAGAGGCCCACGGGTTGAGGATATATATAGCAAGCTTGGTGCTTATGATCTATACGCTCCAGCTTGAGGGGGAGTGTTAGAATTGTGTATTTATATCTTTTTATAGTATAGGGACTTATTATGTATATAAGTCATAGTTAGTATATATACTTTGTAATCTGTATCCCTTACGTATGAATGAAATCCCGATCTTCACGATCGCTCTCTGATTTTACAGTTGTCAACAACATGATAGGATCAACAGGAGCATGGCTAGCTACGTGACATCATCTTGTTAACAGCAAATTAGTAGCATGATGGCAGCATTCAGCATCATGACAACACCGGCACAACAATATGACAATGCACAGCAAAGCATACTAATCGTGACCCAGAAATAATCATAACAATCAGTATAACCGGAACACCTAAGGGCACAGTCAGAGGTACTTATTGAAGCGCACTCAATTTCAGGGAAATAAGTAGCATCCGACCAAAAAACTTTGGGGCTCAACAGGGTTAACACTAATTACCAATGGAATGAGTAACTCTCCCCCCACTCACACAGCTACTATACCACGACACCCTAACCAGACAAGCAGCAAGGACTCTGTAGCTCAAAGGTTAAACAGGGAAAGGACACCCAACAGAACCATCCATCCTCCTAACCTCCAGACACCATATATACACCATAACCTCCCCCCTTATAGCTCCATGACCTAGTATGGCCCTCTACCACTCCAGCCTCTACCCAACAGCATTCACCCTACACTATCCCACCCCCACCCAACAATTAAAAAGTCAAGATAACGCATAAAACCACAAACTTTGGGGCTTGAAAAAAGGATTTGCAATAGCTACACGAAAGATGGCCAAGCAAATCAAGCAGGGATTGAAAAGCCCCCTTATAACACCATGGTTTCAAAACAGAGTGCAACCTTCTACACAAATAGATAATCCCCAATAGCTAACCTATGACCATGGCTACGGAATGAGAGAATGCGATGTAGAGTGTGTGCAAAGCCTCAGTGCCATCGTATAACCCCTGTGAAGAAGTATAGCCACAACCACTAAACCTACCATCATCACCTTTGTAACACCTGCCCAACCCACACCCAAAAGTATCGGTCATGTATTAATGGGACTTAGGAAAATGCATCAAGCCTCCTTGTGTCTTCCAAGGGAAACAAGTAGGGACATGAGAATGTAAATCCTTACTTTGCTTCTGTCTAAACCACCGAGACCGCCCTATAGACTCCATCATGAACAATCACTAGTACCTGCACATAATATTAACAGAGAGTATTACAATACCTTAACCCCCCCCCCCCCCCCCCCCCCCCAACAACAGCCTCCGGCCTCTTTGCAATCAAAACCTGTTTCCACTACTCCTATTGCCAGGATCTGCCGCATCCATCCCCCGACCTACCACCCATCTTGCCACACAATTTGCACCTGCACAAGCACGAAAACAAAAAACACAAAACCCAACGTAGCTAAGTAGGCTAATCTACTATATCAGACTTAGACCCATACAAGCCACAAGGACGATCTAGCTAATCCAGTCTTAGCAAGGTGATCAGCTTCCACATTGTAGAGACGACTCACATGTCTAAGATCCACCGAATCGAACTGCTTTCTTAGTATATCAATCTACCGACCACCTCATCACACCCATTGGTGCATCCTGCTCATTCTGGAGTATCTTAACAGCTTGACTTCAATCGGACTCCACAACCACCTTTCTAACATATCTTTTACCCCTCCCCTATTATGGCCAAAAGAGCAAAATAAATGGCCTTTAGCTCACAATCTAAAGCCCTAGGGACCCTTATCGGTTTTGAGAAGGCCCCGACAATATTCCCTCTATGGTCTCTCCATACCCCACCAATACCCCCGGAGCCCGTCCGAAGGCAAACCGCTCCATCCACATTGCACACAAACATGTTAGTTTATGTCATTACTTGAACAGCCTCTGTTTTACTTTTTTTTTTTTTTTGTTTAAGATTCTGATTTTATCTGTTTTTTACATTCTGATTTGTTTTTTACATTCTGATTGTATCTGTTTTTTACATTCTGATTTTGTGTGTTGTTTGGAAATAGAGATGGGTAAAGATGTGGATGCTGAGCAAACTAAGTTTGATATGGAACTTGTGAATTTCCTTGACTACCACTTCCTTGATCTTAATGATCCCAATTCGAATTTCATGATACCAGCACATACGGTCGACATATCAAATTTGGACAGTGAATTACATGATTGTAGAAGAATCTAGTTCATTGTTCTAACATGGTGCTCATTGTCGGCAGAAGGTTTGTAGCAGACTGTTGATCCTCGTAGACCAAATCTGACCGCGACTTGAAGACTGATGAAATGAAGGGCAACACCTCCAGTTAATTAACAATGAAAAATCTCCAAGTGATGAATATTGGAAAGCAGCACCTCGATGGCAACAATCACTTTGGGAAAAAAATAGCAAGCAGCTAGGCAAACACCTTCAGTTAATTTATTGTCCACCCCCAGAAAAAGATTTCAGCGGAACCAAAATAAATTAAACATGGTGGCGGAAAAAAAAAAGAGTACCAAGAATGAGTTCAGCGGTTCCAAGAAAAATAAAAAGGCAGCCAAAAAAAAAAAAAGAATACGGGATTAAAACTCGCGATCAAAAAGTGATTGGAAAAACGTGAGTCTCAGGCACCTTACGTAATTTAGTTTTTAACGACACTGGTATAAAATTATAACAAATATGATGTACTACACCTGTACCAAGTAGCATAATATCATCGAAAAATCCAAATAAAATTAAAGTAACACATCATCATATATAATTATAAAGGCATATCCCAATGCCGGCCCAACATTTATTCTTAATCATCATTTTAATTTCTAAAGAAATTTTATGATTTTGCCAATTTCGGGTCATTTGGGTCACTGGATTTCCGGATTGCCTGAATCTAACCCTTTTTTCGTGTCGATTTCATCTCACCTTACATTTGAACCATTTCTGGTTGTCTAACTTTTATCGTGTCATCGGATCAAAAATTGGTTACCTTAGTCGCAACTAGTGAAAAATTATAAAGAGCTTAGGTTGTCAATTTTTAACATCTCCCATTTTAATACATATCTTAGTTACTACATACCATCATTTTCCATTATTTTGTATTTGATTTCCACTAACTTCATGTATCTCCAAAATCACATGCAGTGCTCTGGTTTGAATAACTCGAAGTCAATGTCTTCTAGTCGCATGTTTTCATTTATTGAGATAAATACGGCAACAAATGAATTTTCAGAGGAAAATTTATTAGGAAAAGGAGCATTTGGGAATGTCTACCGTGGCAGCATCTCCGAAAATGGTTACACTAGAATTGTGGCTGTGAAACGTATGAGCATTGACCCTCAACAAGGAATTCCCTCATTTCGAAAGGAGATTGCCTTGTTATTAGATTGCGATCAAGTCAACATTATTCATCTTGTCGGATATTGTGAGGAAGGAGACGAGATGATTCTGGTATATGAGTTCATGCCAAATGGTTCTTTGTATGATTATCTTTACCATCACAAAAAAGGCACTCCTTTGACAGTGGATCAACGCCTTGGGATCTGCTTAGGAGTGGCAAATGGTCTTAATTACCTCCATTCTCGAAAACATTATAACATCATTCATAGTGACCTCAAGACTGAGAATATTCTCTTGGATGCTAATTTGGTTCCGAAAATCTCAGATTTTGGATTGTCCAGGACTCGTGCTACCGGCCCGTGCTCTTCAATACTAATAACGAATAATGTACAAGGTATTGTAAACATAATGTTATCTAGATCTCTTGGATAATACTGAACCTTACTAGATTAGAATTTTGTATTTAACATTTTCCGAAGCTAAAACACTTGCTCTTTAACAGGTACAGAAGGGTATATAGCTCCTGAATGTTACGAGCCCAACTACATCTTAAGTCGTAAAGCTGACGTGTATGCTTTTGGTGTTATCATGTTGGAGATGTTATGCGAGAGGCCGGCTTGGAAGAGACTTGTTACTTTCGCACTTCCATATGTCTTGAGAGGAGAACTTCCAAAGTTTACCCCAAAACACGTTGAGAAAAACATTTCTCTAAGATGTTCCCGTGCATGTGAATATCTTATACGAGATTGTTTAGAAACGGATCCTCGTAAACGTCCTTATATGGATCAAGTGGTGCATAAGCTTGAGTTAGCATTAAAACCGCAGTATCAAATCAAGGATGCTAATTAAAGGCCAAAATATATATGATAATAGGTTGGATAAATGTTCGTGCAGACTCGAACACCGCATCTTTTGGAAGGGATTAATTAAGGGAATTAGAAAGGATTGCAAAAGAGATTAGAATTCATCTTATAAACATATAATGGATGACACTGTAAATTCTAAAATAAGCTGCTTTACCATGGTCAAGTTCTGAGTGTTAATACGTTAAGTTTTGTTGTGTGAATTGCATATGTTTTTAATTTTGTATTATAGTTGAGTAAGTTGGTCGACGTTTATTGTGCTTTTGCTTAACTATTGAAATGATTTGATGAATTAGTTTAAATTTTATTTCAGGAACAACAATTGTTGTCTTGCTTAGAAATGCCACTACTATTCACACCTTGCTAGGGTTAGTCAAAATTGAAACCGTAACTTTTACTTGTTATATGATCGAGTATATTTAGTAAAAGTTGTTGTTAGGGATAGTAACGGAGTCAGGGGTAATCTTCACATCCCCATTCATGTTCCTCACCCCCAATCCCCATCCCCGTCCTCATCCCTATCAGAGAATTGACTTACATTTCAAGGATTCCTAGGCAAATTGGGGTTAGAGATCAGTTTCTCCATCAAGTACGCGGTTTTTGTCATCCTTAGTAGTCATTTGTTATTATCGAAAACCGAAGTTAGAAGTTAGTAGCTGAAATTAATATTAACCAAGGATTCTTATTAGTATAATTTAGAATATTAAACAATTATTTATTATGCTGCAACTAATTAGGTTAGTCTCTTTACGTAGATTTTATTTATACAAAAAATTGACTGAATCAATTTTTCTAGCATATAAAATTTGATCAATCGTGATTTTCATGTGTTTTATTTTAGAAACAATCTTATGGAACAAACCTTCAAGAAATCAAATTTAAATTAAGTTTTTAAAGTATCTTATTAGTTAGGCTGTTAAGAAATAAATATTATATGTAATATGAAATTAAGTAAAACAAATCGTTTAATATAATTGAATATAACAAGGCTTATATAACCCGCGCTTCGCGGCGGGGTGATATACTTTTATCTTAATATTATTCATTTTGATCTAAATGTTAGAAGAATATTAAATATACGAAATACACTTATACTGGAGTAAATATGAGATTCTTAAGATTATAAAATCGATTAATCCTAAATTAGAACTTCAACGACGAAGCACTGGTATTATTTTATTTTGAATGGACATTGACTATTTTTTACGCATACATATATATATAGACATTGATGTATGTATGTATTAGTATTAGATAAATTACGATGTAGCAGTATAATATACAACTTACTTGTAATCATATAAAGCCATTTATAATTTTAATTATTGGTTATATGATATTCAAGTAGCAAAAAACTTGAATGCAAAATAAAATAAAGTTAATGTTGTTCTTCTATATTAAAGAAATGATTATATGTAAAAAATAATCATGAATAATGCCTTCTAGTTTTAATGAAATAATTTTAAAAAAAATCATGTGTCAAGTGAATATTGTAAAATGTTTAGATTTCTAGAAATTAAATTCCTAAAGTCTTCAAAAAGAAATCTTGTAAAATATAAAATATAAAAATAATGGATTTCAATTTTCACAAATTTCAATATCTTATGAGATTCTAATATCTTATGCTTTAATAGTAAAATGACTAAAGTAACCCTAAATATCTCATGATATTTTGCCAAACCACTTCGTACATTGATATATATAAAATGTAAAATATAAAAATAATGGATTTCAATTTTCACAAATTTCAATATCTCATGAGATTCTAATATCTCATGCTTTAATAGTAAAATGACTAAAGTAACCCTAAATATCTCATGATATTTTGCCAAATCACTTTGTACATTGATTTATATAGTAATAACTTAGAAAATATATATACTTTATCAAATTAAGTGCTATGTGAATATTATATTAGTTAGACTAGTATCTTTTTTTCATATATATATATAATGGGAAGTTCAAATAAGAACCTTAAATTAATTGAGAATGGGAGACTCAATCCCAGCCGTCCAATTCCCCCTCCTTCAATGTTATTGCCCACCTATGAATTCCTCACATGCATCCAGCCACACTCGATTCCCCCACACTCTCCATCCATGAATTCCACTTACAAAATGAACGGCTGAGATTTAGTCTCACATTCTCAATTAATTTCTCATTCCCCTATATATATATATATATATATATATATATATATATATATATATATATATATATATATATATATATAAGAGACTAAATCTCAACCGTTCATTTTGTAAGTGGAATTCATGGATGGAGAGTGTGGGGGAATCGAGTGTGGCAGAGTGCATGTAAGGAATTCATGGGTGGACAATGACATTGAAAGGGGGGGAATTGAACGGCTGAGATTGAGTCTCCCATTCTAAAAAATATTTAAGTTCTCATTTGAACCTCCCACTATATATATAAGCTTGTGAATACAGGCATATCAGCGGAATCATCAATGATGCACAAGCTATCAACTCAGGTATAGCAAATGCTATCCTAACACATTATGATGTGTAGTTTGATCAGCTGGATACCTTATATTACAAGGTACTCAATGGCCGAGTCTAACCAAAGTTAACTCCTCCTTAAGGTCAATTGGTCAGCTAAATACCTCGATATTCTATACAAATGGTTTTATCATATAACAAGTTAACAACTTATAAAATACGTGTCATTTCTCGGATTTCAATAAACCAATATTACTTTTAATTACCATTAACCACATTTAATAATTATTACATGATAAACTAGTACTCACCTAGACTTTGTGTCAATGATACTTTTAGCCTCTAATTTTATATTTTTATTAACAACACAACTCACAAACCAGTTATAAGCCACAAGCTAGTAAGTGGATCCGATTGAATTTTTTTTATATTAACGGGACTAAATCAGGATGGCTGGTCTGAACCCGATTTTTTTTTTTTTTTTTTTTTTTTTTTTGTCAACTCAGTCTTGACATGTTTTGGATTAGTGTTATTTTTTTCGTATCAGCCTTGCTCAATATACAAATATAAAAAACACATATGAGAACACCAAGGATTTTGTGTTTATGAAACACAAAATTTCAGATTTTCGATTCAAATCCTAGCCTAACCAACAAAGACCAATATACAAATTGTTGTTCGTGCCTTTATATATACGATTCAGACCACAATATGCATTTGAGTAAAACGACATAACTTATGATAACAAACACTACAAAATGAATAATTCAAGAAAGAATATCGAAAACTTGCACATACAACTACAAAAACTTGTTACAATCCTATAAATCCAACACTTAAAAAGGCAATTAAAAAGATGCCTAACATGGTAAAGAAAAAGTAACAATGCCAAGTTCTACTAACAAATACAAACATACATACATACATTTAACATGTTACAAAGTCGATTACATCGATTTCTGGAAACCCAAGTGCAAACTATCGCAGAGGTTAAGGTTTCTTGGCTGCTCTATCATCGGGACCAGCAAGCATTATCTGAGATTATAATCATGTAAAGGTTCAAATTCTTTTCTTGACAGAATAAAAAAAGGGAAATTACTTGTGCAGTAACAACACCTAAGTTACTTGTCACACTCACAAACCACTTAAATGAGTGAATAATAAATAACTAAATTACCCCTCATTTAAATTGTCTTTGAGTGTCACAGCACTTAGTGTTGTTAACAACAAATATCATTTCTCTATGAATAAATTTCAAATATTGAGGAATTTAGAAATTAGAAACTTACATTACAGTCCAATGCAAATCTTCTTGCAAGCATAATGGCGGCATTTCTTTCTCTTTCTGATTCAAATCCCAGAACAAATGAGAGTCCAATTTTTGGCTGCCAAAATGATGCTTGCGCGGCAGCATTTCCGCCACCTCTAACTCCACACAACTGCATTTTCACATAATTTCTAAAAATCAGCTGAATTATTCACGCCACTCATCATATAAATAAAAAATAAAAAAAAATCCAACTTGGAATTTTTCTTTTTTGCTTGACTAGTATTCGCCAACAATTGCCAACGGCTAGAATTTCATATTTGCTCTTGAAAATGTGATGATGTATTATCTTAGAATTATTAATTAAGAGTTTTAGAGTTTTAATTATCAATAAATTAATAATATAGGTATATATCATATTGTTACTTTCAGTTGGGTAAATACGATATTATGAGGTTTAAGAAGGGTACATATAAAATTCACCCTTGTTTATTACCTTTGCTCAAAAATCAAAAAAAATATGGAAGCTTACCTGCATAGAAGAGGAATAATATTCTTTAGCCACTGTCGATTTCCCTTTACAAAGTTTCATTCTCATTTTTCCCACATGAAGTACATGAATAGACTCAGAAGGATGGTCAACCCCATTCATTTGGATTATAACTACCTACAATACATGAAAAATGATTTGTTACAAACTGAAATAAATCTAAGAGAATAATAATCTTTATTTAAAAAGAACGCATGTGACTTACGTTAAATTCAATGTCATGTCGGCGCACCAATGCTTCCACATAGTTTCCTAATCCTGCCGCTGTTTAAAGCAATTATTTTGATAAATTTGAAAAATAAAAGAATTAAATATGGTGTAAAATTACGTAGTTTTTTCACTGAAAATAAAAGACTTATAATTAACTAATTACCGACCTGGACCAATGGGATCAGATGTTGTCAATGTAATAATCTGACCATTTGAATTGATATCAACTTGAAGAATCCGACCAACATCAGATGGCTCGGGAGCATAAATAGATTTGGTGGCCCCTAATCATTTAAGAAACACAAATTATAATTTAAAAGTAGAAAAAAGCTTTAAGAAAGAATCTTGAAGCGATATTGAACTATAATTTATAGCCTAAATACCTGAAATAATTTTCCTGCTTCCACTTTCAGATGTGAAATGGTACCACTGAATTGAACATTGTGAAAGACTCGGGGATATGTCGGAACATGTTTGGATTTGCAAACATGAACCTAAAACAGTTGCACCTTCTATTACGAATAAGTAGGATGCACTTTCCTCTCCCCTTTTACTGATCTCCAACTGAAATTGGAGAAAAATAATATCATTAAAATCGATTATTCACATATTTAAATCCAAAGTTACCTTTTTGCAATTCATAACATTGATTTTTGAAATTATGAGTTGTGTTCAATGAAGTCTATATAATAAACATAGTTCTGAAATTTTAATATTCAATCACCGGTGATTGGTATACAATCACATGTGATTGTAAAAGCATCCCATGTTAATTACGAAAATGTCACTCCGCCCAAAATTTTAAAATTCAATTTGGACCATTGATGGGGCTGATCCAACGGCTAAAATTAGTCCCTTAGGACTATGAATTAAGTATGGACTATATTGAATATTCTTCTTGAAAATTATATCTCAATTTGTTTAGTTTTAATCTTACATAGATAAAAGAAAATAGAAAAAAAAATTGAACTGCATTTATCTATGAAGTATTTAACCACCTCTTTCTGAAGCTCAACTGAACGCTTTGATTTCTCTGCCAGTTGAATTCGTAATGCTTGAAGTTCATGTTCCATATCCATAACCTGCAAATATAGCGACCTCAAAAAAGATAAAAGGGATGTAGAATTTATACAATCTTAATCTATAGAACATTTTCAAATTTACTAGTGGACTAGCGATATATCTAAAACTAGTGACTTTTTATGATTAAGAAACTGCTATTTTATTTTCTTTAGTTAACAATTTTTTAAGTTATAAATAAACAATATTTACAGTTTGTTAAGCTACCTTGCTGGGCTGATGCAGCATCTTGATCCGTCTGGCCTCTTGAACCTCTTTCATTAGTTCTTCGAGGTCCTAAACACATGGTGATAAACTAATAAAATAAAAAATAATCAATAACAAATTAAATAATTTAACAAATTTAACATATGCCCCTTTAATACTCAACACCCCAGGCATTAAAAATAAGAGATTTCTGTACATTTTTCATACAATTCCTATAGAGAAGATCTATAACAGCATGAACAATAGACTAATTTTCTTTTTTCTTTTGAAGATTAGGACAGAACTAAAAAAATTAATATAAATTCTAAAAAGATTTGAGCTTTACAGTACTACATCCCTCCATCCTACATAGTTGTCTTCTTTGACTTCAAATCCTAATATACAAATCTGTAATACAATAATACTAGCTAAAAAGGTAAGAAGTTGAAATAAATATTGTTTAAGTATGGCAAGCATTACATTTGAATTTGATATACAAAGCCTTATACTTGCTCCAGTTCCTTTAATCAGAAAAGTTACAAAAAATGGTTGATTTGAATATCTGGGTCAGAGGGAATTAACTATGAGATTTTTTATTTTTTTGGTAAATATATACAGCATAAGGGTATATACTTTCAGATAAACTCGTGTAAATTATCACCAAAATCTGACTTTAATTTATTAATTATGCTCAATTTCACAATTGTCATTAGCGTCGGCAAAAAAACATTCCAGAAATTCCTTTAAGAAGGAAGAAAAACCTGTGTTCCAGAAGCTCGGGAAATTCTTTCTTGCTCCTGAAGAGCCTCTTCCACTCTTTGAACCGCGGCTCTCGCGTTCTCGATTTCAGTCCGTGCAAAAGCCCTCTCTTCATCAACAAGTTTTTTAGCATCTTCTGAAGCCTGAATGAATGTTTGTTTATATTAATATAACTCTGATCATGTTGATTTGCAACAGAATGATTCTTGTTTACCTTTGGATCTTAGTTTTTGGACTAAAATGTTGTTATAATTCCTATAAATTATTCTTTATCTATATAAATGAATTATGTTCCCTATTTAACTGCACAATATTATGTAATGATAAAAATCGATTATAAAAATACAGAATCATTAGAGAATACAAAGGAGTCTACAAATATCTTCACAAACCTGCTGCAGGAAACTTGCAAGTTTTTTAACCTCAGCCTTCTCTTGAATCAACTCCCCCTCCCTCTGAGTCAACTGAACAGCTAAAGCTTCAACCTTTAATCATGAATATAAACTAACATCAAAATATAATTACAACAAATTCACATATTTACATTTCTTTAAGAAACATGAAACTAATGAAAAGAGAAAAGATTAACCATAGAAATAGCCTCCTCTACATCATCCTTGTTTTTACCAACTACACGCCCTCTAAGTGATTCAAGCGCGTCTCTAAGTTTCTTTAGAAGTACATGTCTCTCCAAACAAGCAACATTCCTGAGTTTAGCCTGTTTCTCATAGGAAAAACACATTTCAGTAATATTAAATCAATTTTAATAGATCAAAAAAGACGACCCGTTTTAGAGCAAACCTCATCAGATAATTTAGCAGCAGCAGCTAAACCCTTTTCAAATTTACTAGCCAAATCACGAACAGATAACCGTTTTTGTTGTTCTAACAGTTGGGCAGTCTCTCTGGCTATCACTTCCTTCATAGCAATTAACTTCCGGTCTTCATTTCCATTCATAAATTGATCATTTGCACCAATTTTGTAGTTGGGAAATCGTGTAGAGGCAAATATCACATCTGCTGACACTGGTGGAACTGCCAAACTTTGCATTGTGTAGCTATAATCACGACTAACCCTCGTCATGATTCCGATTTATAAATTATCCTGTGAAATCATTAGAATCAGAGTTGTCCTAATATCATGTCCAAAAGCTTTATAATAACCAAAGCAAAACCGATATAGTTCATGATCAAAACAATCATCTTTCTTAGTAATCATTAACATCAAAAGGTAAATTTAACAACAAATTTACATGCTTTTAGAGAAATAATAAAAACCCTTGTCAGAAATTACCAATAGATGCTCCAATTTCATGGAATCCAAACTAACTTCCGCCATGAAACTGCAGAGCTAACTAAAATCAAAACCCTAAAACCAAGCTACCAAAGTACAAAAAGTGTAAGAAAAATGAGCTTAAAATAACATTAAAAAGACATAATAATGAGAGAAATGATTAGCCAGTGATGGCATTAACATCGTAATCGGGAGCAACTGTACTTTTTAAAGAAAAGTACGCAAAATCAATGAAGAACACAGCAATTATCAGGAGTAACACATAAAAGGGGCAAAACCCAACAAAAAAAACTAAAAATTGGAAAATCTGCAGATTAACAAAGCCCCAATTTGCAAACAAAACTGGAAAATCAAGAAGGAAATGAGAAGAATGCACTTACAGAACATGTAACAGGAAGCAAAAGTGAATAATTGATGAGAGATTTCTTCAGCTGTTGAAGATATAATTCGTTAGAACAGTCGAATACAAATAAGGAAAATTCAGCAGAGAGAGACAAAGACAGAATTGGGAATATAATTAATTAACAACACTAATTTAATTAATTAGGTTTAATTAAGGTTGAGATGAATGGAATATTTTGTACTAAAATACAATATTAAGCTCATGATTTATGAAATCATCATGATGCTGCTGTTGGTTTGGTTGTGCTTGTGTTTGCTTGAATTATAAAAAAAACAGGAAATGGGACCCACATATTTTTGTTCTTGTTTGCTTGTTCTTTCTCCTGGATTTACTTTTTGTAACTATCATTGACACATTTCATGTTGCATCTTTGAAAAAATTTGTAACTTTTGAATTTATAAATCAATTTTTATATTTTTATAAACTAAGTACAAAATATTTTTCTTGTAGTTTTTAAAATGTATAAATTTAGTTTTTTTTAATATCTACGTGGTTCAATTTTACACTCTTAATAAAGTAGGAGTGAAAAAAATAAGTAATCTCACTTCCAATTTTTTTAGTTTCTTTTGTAAAACTAGCATTGTAGACACACAATGTAGCGATTACAAATATTTCTCTCTTAATAATTTGTCCGTTTTAAAACAATGGTGATTTATTTCTTTTCTAAATTATGATGTGTTAATGAGATTTTATATGGATGATTAAATCCAACCAAAATGTTGGCTTTGTAACTCTATTCTATTTTAATTATATTACCCATTTAAAAAATCCAACAAACTTTATATATTAAGGTTGTATGATATTTAGATTTAATATTTCTAGTTATACAAAATTCTTAATAGTTACGTTAGAATATTTATTATATGATATTAATATTTCATATGAAAAGTTTAATCATTAATATTGTTAATTATTAAGTTAACTAGTTTAGAGACCCGTGTATTACACGGGTTGGTTATAGATAACTTATAAATTATAAAAAAAATATATAGAACAATTACTAAGGAAATGAAATACAAAATCAGATATAAATCATAAATTGAAAATTTAAGCAAAAGTAAGAATTATTATAACCTTATCTTTAGCATTATTATTATTAGTTGTAACATAAGGCTGCACTCTCAAAAGGTTTAGATAGTTGTTATATTAGTTTATATTTAGAGATCTTAATTTGTAACAACTTTGTATCTCAATCTTTGAGACTTTTTTTATAGATATATCTTTGTTGTTCATGAAATAATAAGTTAATTTTGCCTTATATTGTTGTTTCTATATATTCTCAATTCAATTAATGGCATACCGGCCTATATGTGATTTTGGAGACCAGTTTATAATCGGTCTTTATGTTATTGATAAGACCACCCCTATTAAGACCAAAGGAAAATCGGTCATTTTATCCATTAAAATTGGTCTAAAAGACCACCCTATTAAGACCAAACGAAAACCGGTCTTTTATCCATTAAAATTGGTCTAAAAGACCACCCCTATTAATACAAAAGGAAAACTGGTATTTTTATCCATTAAAACCGGTCTAAAAGATCAATCCTATTAAGACCAAAGGAAAACCGGTCTTTTTATCCATTAAAACCGGTCTAAAATATCACCCCTATTAAGACCAAAGAAAAACCGGTTTTTTTATCTATTAAAACCGGTCTAAAAGATCACCCCTATTCAGGCCAAAGGAAAACTGGTCTAAAAGACCACCCTTAATAAGACAAAAAGAAAACCGGTCTTTTTATCCTATAAAACTGGTCTAAAAAGCATGCGCGTAATAAAAATAGGACACATGGCAGATGTACAATGTACTGAAAATGAGCGGGAAAATGAAAAAAATGATGCCTAAAAAATGGACATGTGGCAATAAGTTAGATGTTTATTAATATTTATTTATTTATTTATTATAGATAGATTTGTATTGATTTGATTTTGAAAATAATCTTTATTTTGGAAGGTTTGGTTATTATAATGGTATATAAGATTGTCATTAACTCCATCAAATTATTGTTTTATTTAATAGTTTCCATTAATTGTAATATTAGGGTAAATTAGTAATTTCAAATTACTTAAAAATAAGGGATTAAGAATACCTAAATGTTTTATAATTTAATACCTGCGCGTTGCAACGAGGTTTGAAACATAGCATATGTTTTGTCTTTAAAAAAAATGATTATATTTTGTATCGTAATTTTGATCGTCCAATAGTACGCTTATATTATTTGGTTTGAATTCAAATGTATAGGTTAACCTTTTCGTACTACAGATAATATATGTAGTAAACATTATTCATATTTTGTATTATACTATTAATAACGTTTGTATTGCAGTTATATCATTTGGTTTGAATTTAAATATATATGTTAACTTTTTCGTACTATAAATAATGTAACATTGATCGAAAGAGTACATATTTTGTAACACCGGGTTTCACGAGCTTAAAATCAAGAATAATTTAAACTTTTTAAGTATATTTATTAAAGAAGTGCAGCGGAACAAAGCACTGGTTATAGATATAAAGGGTTGTTAACCGACTGGGCAATTATAAACAACAAAACCAAGTATCAAAACAAACCGGTATACCATACTAAAAACCGACCATCGGATCACAATCAAATAAAACAGCAGAGTGTTCCAAAAGAGTTAAATACAATTACCCACAAGTACCCGCCTCACCAAGCTGCCTAATCTTTACCCGTGAAAAGAGTAAATCATGAACCGGTTAGCTACACTAGCTAGTGAGTACAGATTTGCACATAAGTATCAATAAGCATGCAGTCAAATCTCAGGAAAGCACACAAGGCTATCCTATCATATTGCGGCGCGCCAATCATGTCAGCAGGAGTCGTGTCTTGCAAGGTAGCGAGCCCCGCTCAACAACCCTAGCTGGGGGAATCAGCCGCAACCAATTGCACCAGTGGGGGAGAGAAGAGCAGTCCACGTGGTGCACTATGTCTATCATACTGGTTCCTGCCTAAGCGAAGAACCCAGTTCATATTAAGGAACGGCCGCCTGCAGAACCATACCCAAGCGTATACTCAAGAGTACCGTTAGTTCCCCAATTCATAGCCTCTAAGGACCCTGACAACCCAGCCAGATATTATCACCCGTCTACCTGACTGACCTTAATCGTGTTGGGAACTGTTTGTACAGCCCCCGAGTGTCCGGACATAATAACATATACAAATAGCTGATCCTGTTAGGATCCAGTTAATACGCGCATATAATCACACCAATTAATATCTTTCATGCTGATAAACAAACATATAAGTACTATTCTAACATAGCATACACTTACCACATAATTTATGTCATAAGTATTCTCTTACTTTTACAGCAATTCTAATCATCATAAACATGGTACATCATATCATAGCACACCTTTGCATACGTACTTAGAATCACCAATACACGTCTAAAACATACAATGGTTAGCACTACTTACTGAGCCTCATGGAAAACCGGTACTCACCTCGAGATTACAGGAGGCAGACAATGTTGGGAATCCCTAGAGTCGTCCGAATCACCTAACACAGTAGGTATAGATTTAAACACCACTTAATATAAACTACATTTGACTACACTAACAACTGTCTCAATCAAAAAGTCAACATGGCTTCTGACAGCCTCCTACGGCCGTAGGAACATGTTCCTAAGCCCGCAGGAAGTCTTTCCAACACGTACTAAGCCCGCATAAGGTGTTCCCAAGAAACCATGTCCTACGGTCGTAGGGACCACTCCCTACGCCCGTAGTAGGTCTCATTTGGGTAACTACGGCCGCAGGTTATGTACCTACGCCCGTAGTATTGTTTCCATCACCCACAGGTGGTAATCCTCTTGGACATGACCCTAAGGCCGTATCAACCATTTCCTACAACCGTATGAACACCAACAAGCTCCTACGGCCGTAGAAACACTCTACTACGCCCATAGGAACTACATTTACAGTAAGCTCGTGCTCTGTTCGAACACAACAGATGTTCTACTCGTTTTTGACATCAAATCCAACTTAAATCCGTATTCAAGTGTTTATATTCGACTTCTAACATATATATGAACTCACTAACACCATTTGGACATAAGAACAACACCAAAACACATCTAAATCTTCAAATTGACACCACACACCCATGAACACCAACAACTAGGTTTAGACATCAAGAATACTACTTACAAGATGTATAGAAGATGTAGAACAGACTTGAGCCACTGAAATCTTCTGAAATTCTAAGTTCCTTCTTGATTCTCTTTTGAATTTGAGAGAGAGTTTGAGTGTGTATGCTCACGTAGGCTTGTGTGTGTTGTAGTATGTGTTTTAGGTGTTCACAGAAGATAAGAAGGAGGAGAGAACCGACTTAGTGGTTTATTAATTTAAACCTCGGGTATTTTATTCTCCTTTTCAACTTACAACTTGACACACACCAACCCGTTTCAACTAACGGGGATATCTACGGAATCTTTACGCGAAACCATTTAATATTTTATCACTTTTGCATTTTAACTCTAACTTTCATATAACACCTCATATATCCCCTTTAACTAACTAAAACATAAATAATCACTATAATATACATATATAAAATTAAGGTACAACCTCCTGAGCATGAAGTACAACTAAGTACTACTAGGCCCATTTTGAGGATGTTACATATTTAAATAGGCATCATATCATAATAAAATTTATATCGATGTGTAGATAAAAATGAGACCATTACAAATATATATTTATATATGCACTAGACGTTATATGATAAAAGTTATAAAAGAAAAACAAAAAACTTACCAAATTAATTGTTTTAATATAATAATAATAAAATATAAATAATTAAACAACTTTTGTCGGTTGATTAAATGAAAGATACGTTGGAAAAGAAAAAAACAAACAAACTAGATGTAAGAATCGAACGCTGCTAGGAGTTAAAATCTTAATTACTTATCATTGTGCTATGTGTTTGCTTTATTTCCAGGTTAAGTGGTATAATATATAAATAAGATACTATATATAATTAGCTAAAACACAAAAGTGCTACTGTTCGTTGAACAGTAGCATATTCCTGTAAATTAGTATATATATATATATATATATATATATATATATATGAGTTAATTACAAAGATGGTCTCTGTGGTTTGCGCAAAATTTCACATTCACTCCTTTAAAATCGAAAATTACACTGGCGGTCCTTATGGTTGACGTTTTGTTTCACTTTTAGTCCTTTAGACTAACCGGTGTTAAAGTTGACTGTTAGTCAAAAGGTAGACTAAGGGTATTTTCGTCTTTTTCCATCTTATCCTTTTACCAAACACCTATTTTCATTATTTGACTTTTATTTATTTAAATATTATTAATTAATATTAAAATAATATAACAAATGTTAATAATAAGAATTAATTACATATTTGATTCATCACCAACAGTTGATTCATCACCACCACCGACCACCTAAAACCACCACCACCGATCACCTAAAACCACCACCACACAACCGTCTGCCACCACCTACACCACCGTCAGCCACCACCCACACCGTAGTCTAAAACCACCATTAAGAACAAACCACGAATCTGAAAAAAATCCAACTCACGAATCTAAACAAGATTTGAACATCTCCACAATCACGAATCAAAACCCTAGTGAGGAATCAAAATACTAGATCTGTTCTATCACGAATCTGAACAAGAAAATGGTGAAAAAGAAAGCCCTAATCTGAAAAAGAAAACCCTAATCTGTAAAAGAAAAAAAAAAGAGTAGAAGAAGATGAAAACCCTAATCTGAACATGCGAAATCAAAAGTTGAAAACCCTAATCTGTTTGTAGTTCGCCGTCATGAATAACCTTTTAAGAAGACTACCAAAGACGGGTTAGATCTGAAACTATGTGGCGGTTTAGATCTGGAACTAGGGTTTTCTAAGCCGGCGTGAGCGTGCAAAATCGGAAGGTTCCACGGCTCGTACCGGCATCGTTTGATTCTTGATCGGCGGTGTGTAAAATGTTGGGTTCAGAGCGTGAAACAGTGAGGTGGTGATCGAAGACATGAGGTGGTAGTTTTACAATGGTGGTGACCGGCGGCCCTAGGGTGGCGCTGGTGGTGGCCGGCAATATAAAGATGGCGGTGGTGGTGTTCTTTGTTAGAGAGAAACTGGAGAGAAGATAGAAGAGAGAGAGAGGGGGGGGGTTATATAAGGAGGAAAGTGTTTGGTAACAAGGTATAAGGAAAAGGATGTTTGGATCTGATTTTAATAGGTAAATTGTGTTTGGAAACAAGAATAATATATGAAAAGACAAAAATGCCCTTTGACTAACGGTCAAAGATAACACCAGTTAGTCTAAAGGACCAAAAGTGAAACAAAACGTCAACCATAAGGACCGCCAGTGTAATTTTCGATTTTAAAGGACTGAATGTGAAATTTTACGCAAAGCACAGGGACCATCTTTGTAATTAACTCTATATATAATATATTATACATAATCCATCGTTTATAATAAACAATGTGTAATTTGTTAAAATGGAACCATTAACACTAAATGATTATAAAGTGTGAATGACTATAGTTTTGAATAGGATGTAAATGAGCCGAGCCGAGCCAAGCCGAGTCTGATATTTATCGAGCCGAGCTCGTTTAGGCTTTTTTAAGCTCAAGCTCGGCTCGTTTAGAGCTTATGATGTTGAGCTCGAGCTCGGATCGTTTAAGATTTATGAAGCTCGGCTCGGCTCGGCTCGTTTAGGCTCGAGTATTATTTTTTTTTACTAAAATGATATATAGCGAGCTTAAACGAGCTCAATCTTTGGAGCTCGAGCTCGGCTCATTTATTAAATGAGCTTTAATTTAGGCTCGAGCTCGAGCTCGTTAAGGATCGGCTCATTTCGAGCTTTTAATAATCCGAACTTGAATAACCCGCGAGTAGCTTAACTCATTTACATCCTTAGTTTTGTATTGAAAAGGTTATATGACCTAAAATCATCATATTACCCTCCTTTGGTCAGGTTTCCAAGTAAAATATATTGTTTTACATTCTGAATGAATGCTACAAAAACATAGTTTGAAATTTATAAAAACATGTTTTTTTTGTCAAAACACTAACATTCATAACAAAATATAAAAAGTACTAACATGAAAACACATTATTTTGGGATAACAAAGTGGTTTTATTTTTTCTAGACAAATATGATCACTTAGATTTTTCGTATACTCATTGTCTTAAGTACCTCAATTCAATTCCATTTATCTCCTCTTGGAAAAGGATAAGGAGTCATTTATTTTAGGATGAGAAATCTTGATTTTAGAACACCGTAAGCAAACTCACTAACATTTTGAAGCTTTGCATGCGCGTGGTTGAACCTTTCCCCCTTGGTTAAGGCATGTTAATGTAACATTTTGAGTCGTGTTTATGTTAAATGAATCATGTCGTCTCGTATCATGTTGGTCCATTTTTTTAACCACATTTAGTTTCGTTTCCGGTTCAATTCTTGTGACTTAATATCATGTTCGATTCGGATTTGTTTCGTGTCAACCATTGTCTCGGAGAATAAAATCCAGGTTATTTATTCACACACAAAAATTCCTTATTTCGGGTCGGATTTCATGTCGACTCATTTTCACGACTTCTAGTATTCAATGTTAGATTTTTTTATCTATATTCTGTTTTTACTTTTTAATTATCAACTAAAGTACGATACATCTCTATTTAAAGTCATAAATTGCCGCCAAAATCCAAATATCTAATGCCTATTATTAGTTTATTACTATTGTAAGTTAATATGTTTTTTCTATTACTTTAAACAAATAAAATTAGGTTAAACATGTCAACTTCGGGTTATCTTTTTCATGGACTTTTTTCCTGTCATTTTAGGATCGATCTATTTCTAACCCTACATAAGTTTATGTTGTGTTTGTGTCGACTTAGGCCACGTTTGTTTCAAGTTAGGTTTCATGTTGTGTCAAAAATTGTCTGCTTCAATTAACGTCGAAAAATTTGTTCGCCAAAACTACGTATTGTGATATGAAGTCACAGTGTGTTGGAATTTAATTATATATAATCACAAAGGTAATTCTTATATGTTATTTATATATAACCATTAATGTAGAGTTATAATTTGGATTAAATGCACCTTTTTTAAAGACTTTGTAATCATATGTTATGCTCTCATATTTAGCCTATATCAAAATCACAATCCAAAACATTTGATAGCATTCACCCTTTTCTCTTCCTTTGTAACGAGCCCTTTGATCAACACGAACTACACCATATACAAGCTAGTGTTCTATCTAGTGTACTTATCGCACCCGTTAATCAATATTTTTAAGTGTCTTTGGTGGTGTTTGTTTTTTCAAAATAGATCTATTTTCCTCTATTGTCTACGGACGCACAGACATAAAGAAAATTGACTGTTTGTTTCGTATTTTAAAATAGATATTAAAAGCTCTATTTTTATCTATTTTAAAGAGACATGCACTCCTCTTTTTTTAGAATAGACATTCAGAAGCCCTAAACCACCCACCCATGCCTTTCTTCTCTCTGGAATAAAATCACGCCTCATTCTCAATGCCTCCTTCTCGACGCTCCTTCTCGAAGAATCTTCTTCTCGACGGCTCCTTCTTCTCGACAGGTCCTTCTTCCCGACGGGCGACGATTCCTTCTTCTCGACGCCTCCATCTTCTCTATCTCCTTTGTGAAGAAAACCCTCACAATCTGCTTCTCGATTTCACGATTTTTGAAATCAAGTTCTGGTTTCACGGTTATCTTCATCTTCAAGCTAAAAATTCAAGGACAAACATCTCACGGTTTCATCTTCTCGATCTCCTCTGTAGTAAATCCTCTTCACGATTTCTCGGTTTTTTCTTGTTTATGCTATTCATCTTCACGATTTCTTTGTTGTTTTTCATTGATTGTTTGATTGAATATTGAGCATTATATCAAGGAGAATGTACCTAATTAGTTTGCAAACAAGAACCTTACAGTACCAAGGATGCAGTTTCTTAAAAATACAAACAGTCTTTTTTATGTAGAGTGTAGACGTTAGTCCATATCTATTTCTGTAGACATCTGCAGACATGGAAACATACATCAGACCTTTAATCTCTCAAAAAACAAACAACACCTTTGTCTTTTTGTAATATTCGTTGTTGTTCTAAAAGTTGTTGGAACTTTTATTTTTCTTACAAATTTTATCATTGCACATCACATATGATAGAACAAAACCGGTCCAATTTATATACTTTCGGATCGGTTGTCGTTCCTATATTTCGTTTATTTCGGTTTTCGGTTCCACCAAGTTCGGATTTTTACCCAGAACCGATTAGAAACAAACGATTCGGTTCTCGGTTCTTGCTTTAGGGTATTTTCGGTTTTATTTTTTCAAGTTCGGTCCGGTTCAGTTTTAGAACCACACTACTCATCCATACCACCATAGATGATCACATAAATTACTTTATCGTGTAAATCCATATATCATCTATTTGAAATGAAGTGTAAAGGCACCACAAATAAATTACATTATAGATGTAGATGAATATTAAAAAGGCATCGTCAAAAACCATAATAAAATACATTAAGGTTGTAAATATCCAATCTAGAAGGTATCATCATGAAAACCCATTATCAAAGTATTTTTAATCCAAAAGACATCATCGAAAAATTTCCTCATGTATCCTAATCCAAAAGACACATTATACGAAAATTTCATTCTCCTCGAATGATCCTGATACAGTCCAACCTGGAACCCTACTTGGGAGAAGGACCATTAAGCCACCTTCCTATTTGGATGATTACATCACCTAGTTAGTTGGGATGCACGGATGCATGTAGAAGAGTATTTATTTATTAATTACTTTTCTACTCTTAGTTGTTATTTTATAAACCATGTAATTTTCTCGTTGAGAGGTATGGAATGAATTGCTCTGTTTTCTTCGGTCATCTTTTTTCTCTATCTTTCTTTGGAGTTCACCTTGCTCGAAAAGGTAAACTTTATTGGTTTTTTCATTGTCCGATCATTACATCATCTTTCTTGTCATATCCAACATGCCAACTCGATGGCAAAATACTAAAGACAACCTGAACTCCTTAAACACTGTCACCAACCAATTACAGACTGCCATAGCTGGTAACGATGCTACAATTACTGAATTATTACAATCATCTCACTCCACTAATGAGCAACTAAAATCCTCACCAACTTAGTTAAGGAATTACTCATCTCCATGGCTCAAATTCAGAAAACCCAGAACCACCGTTACCGCCTAACTTAACCAAATCGACTTATAATAGCTACAAATCGTCCCTAACTTCATTTAAACAAATCCTTACCATTTTAATTTGGTTTTTATTAACTTTTGATCCCAAACAAACCCTCTATTTCTCCATGCTCTTCTCTTTCTCAAAAACACACACACACACATACACGCACACGAAGCTCAAAACCTCACTAAATCATTGTCTAAATCTCTTGAAAATTACATCTACATGATCACAATGAAGTAAGGATTGTTACCTCATGATTCTTTTTACAATTCCTTGAAGATTGGATGAAAAATGGTGAGATCTCTTGCTTCCTATGTTCTAGCTCTTGTTCACTGTTTAAACACAGAACACACACTGTTTCTCAAGTATGAAGTTTGCATCTGATCTAAGGGGCTGAGCCCAAATTCTCTTTATATATATATATATATATATATATATATACTATATTATAAAACATTTACATCTTTTTCTTAAACTCTTAAATTTTAAGTCATTTGAAATTACTAAACTATCCTTCATATACAATAAATGAAAACTATTAAATGGAGTAACTATTAAATAGAGTTAATATATTTCTAGATTCCATTTTAATAACTAAACCTTCCATATTTAAAAAAAATCAAGTCAATATAAATTAACATAATTATTAAAAAAATATTTTTATTAAGAAACCTTTCATTTTAAATATTCTATAATATAATAAATATATTAACTTAATTACTAGAAAATGTGTATAAATAGAATTTATAAACCTCAATAACCTGTAACCATGATTTATAAACATTTTTAAATGGCTCATATAATCAAAATAAAATTGAAGATAACTATCCATTATCTACTCTATTTTCTTAATCTCTTAATTTTAAATAGTTTCTTACAACCTTTATTTTAATGCATTTTACCATATTTAAAAAGTAGAAACTTAATTTAATTTAAAACTAATAGAAGAGTTTAAGGAGAATAGAAAAATAAATGAAATGAAAAAAGAGAAGAAATTAAACATGTTACCAAACTAAAATTATTCGCTGTCGTTGTACTACATGAATACCATAACTCTACGTTTTGAAAAGAACATGAAATCGAGTAGAAATTAATCATTGTCGCCGCATTGCGCGGGTACAATACTAGTATATATATATATATTATATGGCTTTAAGCCCAATACTTACAATTCAAGTTTAAGCCCACAAGGTAACCAATCCAGTATCCATCATTTTGTCTTAATAATCACTTAAGCCCAATGGGCCTTAACATAAGTCCAGAAATTCACATACAACTCATTAACTCAATAGATACAATAATAATACTAGCAATAAAATACTTTTTTATTATTTTTGGAATTTGGGTATTACAGCTAGGGGCCTTCTTAGGTTTGTGTCATCTAGGTTTGATAGTTTGCTTGCAAAAGTGGGAGTCTATTAGTGTTCTTGTGCACATCAATTATTGCCAATTGGATGTCACAACCATTGCCATAGAACATTCAAGGGTCACACCTTTAAGTACTATAATTCGAGCATTGTTAGCAACTGAGATGAGAAATGTTATTTTGTAGGATTTTACATAATAAAGGTTAGTAAATTTATGGTATTTAATTTACTTCTTATATATCCGAAAGAATTATAAATTATGTGTATTTATTTATATTTAAATATATATATATATATATATATATATATATATATATATATATATATATATATATATATATATATATATATAGTTAAAGTTTTATAAATTAATTAATAAAATATGGGCTCCTTTTTATTGAAACATGATTAGCGGTTTGTTTCAAAGGTTTGATATAACTAATTTGAAAGAAAAATAATTAGGTTTATATTAATTATTTAAATAGTTTTTTATCCACCAAGTATAAACTAATTTTAGATACATATAAACTATATTATTTTAATAGAGTTGTAACCTTATTCGAATAGGTTTTTTGTTGAAATAAGGGGCTTAGGTAGGGAGGTAAACGAGCCGAGCCGAGCCGAGCTTGACCCTTATCGAGCTAGGCTCGTTTAGGATTTTTAAAGCTTGAGCTCGAGCTCGGCTCGTTTAGAGCTTATGATGTTGAGCTCGAGCTCGGCTCGTTTAATATTCATGAAGCTCGGGCTCGGCTCGTTTAGGCTCGTTTAAGCTAGGCTCGTTTAGGCTCGGGTATTATTTTGATATTTTTATTAAAACTATATATATAATTATTAAAAATATAAAATATAAAATATAAAAATATATTATATATGGAGCTCGTTTAGGCTCGTTTAAGCTCGCGAGCCCACTCTTTGAAGCTCGAGCTCGGCTCGTTTATTAAAAGAGCTTTAATCTAGGCTCGAGCTCGAGCTCGAGCTCGTTTAGGCTCGGCTCGTTTCGAGCTTTTAACGATCCGAACTCGAATAGCTCGCGAGTAGCTCGGCTCATTTACATCCCTAGGCTTAGGTTAAGGTTTTTTAGCCGAATAATTTTAATTAAAAAGAAACTTGAAAAATCATCCCCTTCTCTCCCTCTTATTTGGCGTTGTTAAGGCAATAAAACCGAGACTTCTGTCTTGATAATTTCGACTCAAGTCTAAGTAATCACGGAATCGAATTTGCTTGGTGGTTGCTAGATGTGACAGTATTATCACTGATGAACTATATTTTTAGCGGTCATTGGTTCTAACTTTCTTGTAGATTATTTTATATTCTTGAGGTACTATATTAAACTAGAATATATATACCCTTGGGTTTATGGAATTTTATTAAAAATGTGTTTTTTGCTTCAGCTTTGTTATATGTATAAAGTTTAAACTTTATTTTCAGTTTATGAAAATCGATTAACAAGATTCAATTTTAATATGTTAATCGGATTCTTAAAACCCAAAACGGACACCCTCTATATACTATTATATTATTACTTCCGTCGCATTTTTTTTAAAAGGCAATTAAATATTTATTTAATGATAGAAATGTACAATGGACCCCATAAGAAATGGGCCAAGTTACAATTTACTGTTATTTTTATAAATAGCCCATTTAGAGGACCATTTACTAATATAACAGTACCAATATAGAATGTCTAAACCAAGTAGTTACCATCCAGAACAGAAATTCAGTCTCCTTTGATCAGTATTATATCTGGACCTGTAATCCAGTCCAGCCATGATATCAAGCTTCCTTTCTTCGACCTTGCTTTAATCCATTGAAAGAGAAGGATCTTCACTTGCATAGTAACGTTCCACAAGTTGTTATTTTGTGACCCAAAAATCCTTTCGTTCCTCGCTCTCCAATCACGTACGATGTTGTTCTTGTGACCAGGTTCCATATTTTCATATTCTTACCTGAAATAGTTCCACGGGCTGCATTTGTGAGTTCCTCAAAGGATTGGCATGTCGTGTAGCTCACTCCCTTCCACCCGTGGATGTCTTCCCATATCTTTTGCAGTTTCTGACATGTGAACAAGGCATGGGTTACGGTTTCCAAATGATCTTCGCACCATGGGCATAAGGTAGATTCGATGTCCATTCCTCTTTTCTCCAAGTTTGTTCTCAGCGGTATCCTTTGTCTTTCCGCTCTCCATGTAAACACGCATATTTTTTTTGGTACCAGAGAGGACCAAAAAGTTTCCGGTTCTATCGCCTGATATGCTGCTTCTTCAATGTGGTTCCTGTAATCTTTGACTGAAACGCTTCCGTCCGTTGAAAGAACACAGATCCAAGTGTCCTTGGCTTCCTTTGACAAACGAACTTCTTTGAGAATCTCCATTAGTGCATCATATTCTGACTTAACTCTTCCAAAGACCTGCTGCTGAATTCCAACTCTCCATTCCCAACCCGATCCAGCCCATACACCCATTTGACTAACTAGTTGGTTGCCTTTTCCAAATTTGTTAAACACTCTTGGAAATGAAGACGCCAAGGTGGAGTTTCCAACCATAAATCAGACCAAAAAAGTGTGTTTTTACCATTTCCTACTTTACTTTTGAAACAAGTGGGAAGATGTATACCAAACTTATTGAAGTCATTAGCCACTTTAATAATTCCCCCCCCCACATTCCGGTACCCTGTTTTGTTGAGTTCAATACTAGCCCCCCATTTTCCCCATAAATACTTGATATTATTCTGACCCACAACTTAGATTTTTCGTTTGCAAAACGCCACCACCATTTGGCGATTAAACTCATATTGAAAGTTTTAAGATTCCCAATATCAAGCCCCCCTCTTGTTCTAGACGCGATAACCCTTTCACAAGCCACCCAAGATATTTTCTTAGAATTAACCCCCCTCCCCCCCAAAAAAAAGACCTTCGAAATTTATCAAAAACTGAAAGAATACTGTTGGGAGCACGAAACACCGAAAGGAAGTAGATGGGCAAACTGGATAACACGGCTTTTGAAAGTATCAGACGGACTCCAAACGACAGAGTTTTCGAATTCCACGAGTTTAATTTTTGTTTAATGATTCCAATTAACTTTGAGACCTGACCAATGATTCCAACATTTGAGTACTGAAATAGATACTTTGATATTTTTTGGAGACCACTTTCGAAATATGATGGTGTCATCCGCATACTGTAGGTGTGAAATTAAAGTTTTCTCCGTTCCTACCTCAATTCCATGAAAGACTTGTTTTTGTACCGCTTCTTGAAACAGAACATTCAACCCTTCTGCTGCAATAAAAAACAAATAGGGTGCTAACGGACCCCCCTGTCTTACTCCTTTCTCCACCCGGAATTCATTCGTAGGGGATCCGTTTATCAAGACAGACATATAAGTTGACTCTAGACAAGTAGTAATCCATTTTATCCATCTATCTCCAAACCCCATTATCTTTAGACTACTAACCAAAAAGCTCCAATTTAAATTATCGTATGCTTTCTCATCAAAGTCAATCTTAAGTAAGAAGCCATTCTTTTTTGATTGTTTGATATCTTTTATGAATTCACTACATATTAAAATTCCATCCATAATAGATCTCTCTTTTATGAAAGCGGACTGCACCTCACTGATTAAATTGTTTATCACCTTTTTTAATCTTAATGAAAGTAGTATGGACATTATTTTGAAATAGCAACCAATCAAGTTAATTGGTCTGAATTCGTTAAACGTCAACGGGTCTGCTACTTTTGGAATTAGAGTGATAAAGGAGGAATTACAACCTTTGGAGATTCTGCCATGCTCCCAAAACCAAGAGATAGCTTCCATCCGATCTATCTTTACCAAGTCCCAAAAATGTTTGAAGAATAAAAAGTTGAAACCGTCCGGTCCCGGCGCTTTGTTGCTACCACAATGGAATACCGCCTCTCTTATCTCCCCTTATGAAAACTGTTACTCAATGGCTTCTTTTTCTGCTTCTGTGATTTTTTTGAATAGGTCTGTCTTCAGTCTTAATTTTTCTTGATTTGCGATTTGGTAGAATTGTTTGAAATGGTTTTCTGCTTGAGCTTTGATATGCTGAATGTCTTCTTGCCACAAACCGTCAATCATCATGCCACTAATATTGTTAGCTCCTTTTCTTTTTCGGATGGAGCCATGAAAGTATTTTGTATTTTCTTCTCCATCCGCCGCCCATTTTAACCTTGCTTTTTGTTGTAACAGTCCAGCATTAATCGATTCTTTTTCGCACAGTTGTTTTTTCAAGTTCGCCCACACCAACTTCTCGTTATTATCTAATGCGGCGGATTCAGCCTTAAACTCAAGCTTGTTCAGTTGTTCTCTTAAGGCCACAATATCTTTTTCAATGTTACCAAAGTTATTTTTTTACCTCGTTTTCAGCGCTTCCTTTACATTTTTTAACTTCTCCATGAACCTGCAATCCGGGAATTTTGATTGTGTTGGTGTGTCCCATGCCATCCTAATAACCCCATCACAGTCTTTATGCTTCAACCATGCATTGAAGAATCTAAATGGCTTGGACCAGAGTTCTGGGAATGGTTAAAACATATTAAGGGGCAGTGATCAGATTCTCTTCTTTCTAACACCCTGCAAGCCATTGTCCCCGTTTTTCCTGATATCCACTAGACCAAAAGAACCGGTCCAACTTACTAAATTTAACACCGTTTGCACATACCCTTGTAAATTTCCTATTACCCAACTGAATTTCGACTAGGTCATTGTCTTGGATGAATTTGTTGAAATCTTTGATGTTGGATTGGATTGAAGTCGCGTTAACCCTTTCTTCTTATTTCCTTACCTCGTTAAAGTCCCCAAATACAACCTGTTCTCAATCATTTGTTTGTAAAAAGTTCCCAATTTTTTCCCAACATTCTTTCTTTTTTGCTGTAGTATGAGGTCCATAGACGTTGACAAACAAACAAGGGCTACCGATCCCCTTCGGTTTTCCTTTTAGTGCTATAAAAATTCAGACCCACAAGCCATTCCATTTTCAATTACTCTTGGAACCCAGATTGTTACCATCCCTCCCGAATTACCTCTTGCACTAACATAAGCAAACATAAAAGTGGCATTGCCCCAGATAAACTTTATAAGACTTTCTTCGATTACTTCCATTTTGGTTTCTTGCAGACCTAGTACACTAGGAATTTCTTTTGCTACCAACTCCCTTACCCATTTTTTTTGATAAGTTTCTCAAACCCCTTATATTTAGAGATAGAATCTTCATAAAAGCATAGATACCACGAAACAGAGAAACGTACCTAAGAGCTAGGCTGCTGAATCTGGGAATTAACTTCCCAAAAAAGCCCCAAATTTTCGCCAAATTTTCGCCAAATTTTCGCCAAATTTTCGCCAATTCTTCTTGTTTGTACCGATAAGTCCGACGATGAGGAACCCCTTACTTTAGACGTTGATTTCGCAAGGTTGGATTTGGATTTGGACATTGATTGTAGTCTATGCCCTGCTCCTTTGGCCCTAGCTAGGCGTTTCATTAGATGGAAGCTTATATTTCCTGGGCCCTGCCACCCCTTTGCTATCGACGAGCCTACCTTAGTTGCCAAAGTCTCCTTAGACTGAACTTCCACCCCCGAGTCTAGTACTATTGACAGAAGACTATCAATGTCCTATTTGGAGTGGTGTTGAGAGTGTTTATCTTCGTTCCTAATATTCGAGCTATCCCTTTCTTCCGTTCGTGACAGTGCTTGATTTAGTTTGAAATTTGGTTCGTCTTTGCTGGGACCGGGAAATTGGCCTTGTAAGCTTGCTTCACCGTAAATTGATGGTCTATCTTTTGAGAATGGCCCACCTGAATCCCTTTCTTGATTTCCCAAATTTGGATCTTGAGACTCCAGAGAGTCAGTTGAGTTTTCTTCCTCAATTAGGCCTAAACTTCTGAGCCCATTAACTCTCTTGATCCATTTGATTGGCCCCTGAGAATTAAAAAAACCCTCTGCTTGATCATTAATGCTTCCCATACAGTCAGCATTAAATGCCACCGTATTTTCACCGTCTCTAGGATTTAAACTATCCTCCTCTTACCCTGCAACACTGACGCCTCCCCTATCGCAGAGATCTTTTGTACCTTTCGTAGGTTCTTCCTCTGACTCGTGTACCTCCATCAGATTAGGGTTTGCGTTCTCCGATTGGGTTCCGGCTGTGTTTTTGTTGTCTCCGGCAAGTTCTTCTTCATCGGAATCTTTGTCTGTTTCTTCCACCGATTCTTCTTCAGCGAAACAGTCTTCGGATTTCTCATCCTCTGATTGTTGTGTTTCTTCGTCGACAGCATCTACGCAGCCATCCTCTCTCACTAAAATTTCTCGTGAGTATCCATTACACTTGATTATGAATTTGTCCTTTAATGGGTATTCATAGGAAGTTTATATCAGAACTTTCCCAGCCACTAGTGGATTTGTTCCTTCCCATTTGCAGTTTTCGGTTGACACTATTTCACCCCAATGTTCTGCAATGTTTTTGAAGTTTTGTTCATTCCACAAGTCCAGTGGCACCCCATAGATTTTTATCCAAGACATTCTCTTGACTCTATTGGAATAATCAGAGGACCATGTACAGATGTTATCACACCACTTGAAAAGTTCGCCCTCCTTGTTTTCAAGTAGGTTTTTGCAAGTTTCTTTTGAGTCGCATATTAAGAGCATCTCATCACCTCCTAAGAACTTCCAATCTTGAATGTTAGGACTTACCAGATGGGTAATCGCTTGAAAATCTTTGATCATATCTAAGCTTTTGACTTTCAGAACCAAACTTTTTTCCAGTTGATACTTAATTTCTATGTCAGGGCTGAGGTTCCTAACATATAGTTGAAGGGTTTTGATATAACCAAACCACCCTAAGACACAAACTGGTCAAGCCTTGGGTTTGATTCTACTGGTTCAATCCTAAAGCGGAAACAGACTGAACACAACCCTTTAAACCCCAAAAGGGTTAGGATCTTACTAATGATCAAAATAGTTTCTCAACAACAATTCAGATAAAAGGTTAAGAAAACAATATCTCTTGTGATCTTGGGATTGCCAAAGTTAGTCCACCACTACTGCACCACCAACGAACTGGCTGCTAGACCGCTCCTGGAATTACCCGAAAAACAACACGCGAACTTTAGGTGTGTGTGTGTGGTGATCGACGCAAGTAAAACCGAGAACATCCCTTGGGTGTTGGTCGAAGTCGACGCAGGGTAGGGAGCAAGGTGGCTAGGGTTTTCTTGATTTAGGATTAAATCACTTATCTTATAAAATGAGTCTTTTCTAGGTTTAAATACTTAAACCTTATCCAAGCCCAAACTCATTTAATTAAAGCCCATGACTTTAATTAAAGTTGCATTCCTTGCACTTTGACCCCTTGGACTTTACTAGTTAATTAATTAACTATTAATTAACTGGTCCATTAAATATTAAACTTAATATTTAATTTCCCTTTAAATAATAAATAACTATTTATTATTTATTTCCTTCTAATAATTAATCCAACTGATTAATTATTTATTTCTCCCTTAAATAATTAATTCGACTGATTAATTATTTCCACACGAAAATACGGGTAAATTCCGAACTGTTCTAATTGGGTGTGTAGCAGTGTGACTCTTTAGTCTCTTATAACATTGGATACAATGTATCCATTAATTATCTCTGCACATAATTCAACAGACTACCACTTGTGTAAGATAAGTAATAGTTACTGTACATTATTAGCCTAAGGAGGTCCCTAGTCAGACACTTAGGATAACCAGGTTATAAGAACTCTTATACCCCAAAGTAACGTGTGATAATGTAAACTCTCATAAAACAACTGTTTATGAGCAATCTATCATAAACTAACTGTTCATGAACCAACTATCATAAACTACCTGTTTATGAATGGGTATGGTTATTATAGGTTTGTCCCTTGCAGCACGATATTTCAATTTTGAGCATGAGCATGGAGAGTGTCAACTCAAAATCTCAAGAATTATTTCATGACATACTTGATTTCAAAACTGCGTGATAAACGACAAAGAACAGATCAGTTCGTTTGGGCACGGCCATGCACTTACCAGTTTTTCTAACCAGTCAAGGGGCACAAAAATATCTCTCCTAAAAAGGAGGTGCAAACACCTTCTTGCATATTTGCATTTAGAAATACGGCTCCCACTGAATCTAGATACGTCCCTTTTAACCACCCTGTTACGGCGTGGCATTAAGACGCACTAAGGAGACAACAGTTATCACATCCCAAACCAAATACCTCGGGTTAAGGATAACCTATGTGATAAATACTTTTGACACGAATCCACGAAGTATTTTTCACGGTGGGTCAATCCAATATTTGTAACCCTAACGAATTTCCGTCAATTTTGGTCCGCAAAAACCTTTTGCAGCTATATTCAATAATTAAAACTCTAATTACACTTGTAGATGTATTAAATCTCACTAGATTCATACCCCTTTTTGAAATGATAAATCCATTTACACATACTTGTAAACTTGAGATTAGATCCCCAGTGTACACTAACACTTATCTAATTTCATTACTAAGGATACCGAAAAATATCCTATTTTATCATTTCTTACGTTAATCAACTACCAACATTAATTATTTTTACTTTTGAACCTTTTTAATCATATATAATTCCTTTTTATGTCATAACTTGACTTAAAAACTTGCAATGACATCCTTATTGAGAACCTTTCAATAAGTCATGCGTTCCTCGGATTAGTTCCCTTTTAAGAACCTTTTATTTTAAACCACTTCTAAAATCATCCGATAATTATATACTTTAAAAGTTCATACTTTTATTTATCATAGTAGTTAGATCAACCTTGATAACTTGATAAATACACTAGTCAGGTGTGCACTATCTTTTATGAAAAAATGCATTACCTTAAAACACCCTTTTAGACTCAGTCAATCCTTGACTAATACGACTAAAACTTGTGTTTTAAACACTTGCCCTTAAAACAGTTTTTGTGAGAAATTTAACCGTTTTATGAAACCAGAACTTTGATTTATCATATGTCCACCTTTCCAATTATGGAAAACGGTTTCATTAACCCAAAACACGATTACAAGTATGAAACACTTGTAAAAGTATTTTAAATTTCTTTGCCTAAAACATTTAGTATAAAACAATCTTGATCATAACTATTATAATCACCTTTATACTTTCTTAAATGTTTTATACAAAAACTTTTATCTTGAAATAATAACTATTATTTTTTATGTGATCATGTTCAATGCCTTGAACATTTATCTTTCATAAAATCCTTAGATACTTGTAAATTAGAAAGACTTTCTAATTTCATAAACACAACTTGTTTATCTAAGTATTTATATAGTGAGATTTAGTGTAACTATAACAATTTCTCCATAAGATCACTATGAATCATCTATTAAGTCAAAACTTGACTTATCAGTAACCTTTAGTCGGAACTGGACTAACTTGATTCATTTAAAACACATACGTGCATGGATATTAGTCAAATAATTCAATTTTCTAAAAAAAACTCAAACCATAAAGTTAACCAATTGTTTAAAACCAAAACAATCAAATCCAAAAACTTTAAAAGTTTAACAACTAAGAAAAAGAATTATTAAATATCCGGATAAAGCACGTAGGATCTTGAATGCTGGGCCGATTCACTTTCCATCACTTCCTGCAATAAACGATTGCAAGATTTTAGAAAACTCGTAAGAAACTTTATGAGTGAGCCTTCAGACACTGGAAAGTGACAAAGAAGCTAGTCACACGATACCTGAGGAGCCAAACTTGCCTCCTGCTTCGTGAGCCTTCGGACAATCTCTCTTCCAGTGTCCGGTCTCGCCGCACTTGAAGCACCGATTGTCGGTTCTTGCCTTGTTCGGCTTTGGCTTCTTGCCCTTGTTGTTATCACTAGCCCTGGGTGCATTCTGGCTGGGCTGGGTCTTACCCTTTCCCTTTCCGTTGCGCCCCTTCCTCTTCTTATAACCGCCATTGCCCACCATGAGAACGTCCTTAGACTTGGTCCCGATACTCTGCTCTGCGGTCTTAAGCATAGAATGCAGTTCCGCCACGGATTTCTCCATGTTGTTCATGTTGTAGTTGACTATGAAAGGCTTATAGTCGTCTGATAACAAATTGAGTATCGTGTCCATTGCTAGCTGCAACGGTACTGGGTGCCCAAGCCTCTCTAGGTGGTCCATGTACCCCTTCATTTTCATGACATGGGCACCGATGTCCCTTTGACCAACTTGCACGAGTTGAATGCCCTAGTGTCAGCATAGCGCTCCGTGCGGGCTTGCTCCTGGAACATGTCCCTCAGCTGGCGGATCATGTCGTAAGCAGGAGTTTCCATCATGCTTGACTGAAACTCAGGACTCATCGTTGCTAGCATGAGGCAACTCACGTCCAGGGTGTCATTGGAGTGCTTCTGAAAAGCCTCCCTGACGTCTGCCCTAGCGTTGTTGGCAGGAGGATTTCCTAGAGGTTGTTCTAGGACGTACCACTTTCTCTCGTGCCTCAGCACGATCCGGAGATTTCTCTCCCAAGTGAGAAAGTTTGGTCCAGTGAGCTTATCCTTCTCTGGGATAGAGCGAAGAGAGAGGTTGTTAGTGTTGGTAACGTTGGTTGGCATCTACAAATTAAAACTCGGTTTAATTAGTAATTGCAAATAAACTTTTCTAACATATATCATCAAACCCGTAAATAATATATATCAGACCTAGGACACATATTTCACATACTTGACGCAAGGTTTGGTCACTTCCTGCCAAGTCATGCTATTTCTGGTAGGTAACATCCTGTACCAATCGTACCTAGCTGATACGACTCCTAGAACCTCATAGAGCACTTAGACCTAGTCTAGTATGTTTAACTCTACTCTAGTGCATTTTGGGCCGGGACTCCTGATTATCACCAAAATAGATCACACCATCTAAGCCAGTATGAATTCTGGCCGGGACTCCCGATTATCGCAGAATCTTTCATACCCTTTGCCGCAATGGTTTGAACCCGGATGCCCAAGGTTTGGGCACTTCCGACACCCGAGTACCGTTTAACAGCAAAGGTGTACCATTAGATGGGTAGCACACTGATCTAAGATTTTCTTGGGTTTTATAATAAGTAGAAATTTTTTTTTACTTTCCAGTTTTTGAAAAAACGCTTTAAAACTATCTGTTTTAAAAATACGATTTACATATGTTGGGAAAATGATCTCATCAGTTAAGATTTGATGAGACAAAGTTAAGTTTGTAAGATGTGTTATACATATAACTTAAACAGAATTATGAAGCTTAGTCAGACTGAACGCTTATAGTGATTCAGACTGAGTAAGCTGAGTATAAGCTGAGCATATGTTCGATCAGCTTCGACTATATCTTAGTAAGATTATCAATATGTTTGATAAGCTATGTGCATAAACTAAGATATACATATTGAGTTTCAGCTTGATGAGTTTCAAGCTGAGCGACTCAGCGTGAAGACTGAGTCAGCTCAATAGAGTTACTAAATATGTTTTAGTAAATTCTTTAGACTTCTAAGGATGAATTAACAATTATACATTTTAGTTCATGTTTGTTTTCGAGTGTGTTGTCGAAGAACTCAGCTTGATGAGTTTCAAGCTGAGTAACTCAGCCTGACTAAAGAAGTCAGCTTAAAAGAATTTAAATGTGTTTTAAATTCTGTTTTAACTCTCTATATCTATGGAAAGGATAAGAAGAGTTCAGAATCAAGATTGAAGATTGAAGACTCAAGATAAGAAGATTCAAGATTCAAGATTCCGAGTTATCCGATAGTTAGTTAGCAAATTAGGATTAGTCCAATTTGTTAGGAACTGTAGCAACATGATTATAAATACTTATCTCCTGATAAGTTTAGAGGTACGACTCAAGAGACGATTACAACTACGTGTTGCAGAGCCAAACCTCACCTCACCGTATGTGTTACGATTCTTGAATAACTGTTTGTCAGTTCAACGTGATCAAGAAACTCACAGATTTCCAAGTTGTTCGTGTGTTCGAATAATCACATTAGTTGTGATATTGGTAAGTTATCAATCTGTGTAAATCATGTTTAGAGAGTCGTCAGTATCTATAATCATAAGTTGATTATAGATAGCTAAGTTTAAGAGATTGAGAGATTTATATTAGGTGATTATATATCAAGAGTTGCTTACTTGATAGTTATTGTAATCATCTTCTTATTCAAAGCATTGTAATCATCTTCTTAATAAAAGCATTTGATTGATTGGGGTTTGATTTACTTTGTGTAACACTTTTATTTGATTTGTTCAATTTCCGCAGAAAGTGTATTCAACCCCCCCCCCTTCTACACATCTGTTGCTTGTTGTTATTCTCATACAAGGGACCAACAACTGGTATCAGAGCAGGCTGAACGATTTCATAAGTTGAAAGTTCAAGATTCTGAGAAAGTTTACAATGTCTACAAGCAACAATTCTTCAAACTTTTCACTGATGTCTGCCAAAGGTTGTCCCATATTTGATGGTTCTGACTATCCTATGTGGAAGTTCAGAGCCATGCTATTCCTCAAGTCCATTGACATTCGTATGTTCGTTGTCATTACAAAAGGGACCAACAACATATGTACCTATACTAGGTGCACAAAACGGTTTTATAAATTCCAAAATTATAACCTTGACAAAACTTTAAATTTATAAAAACTTAACTAATACGACTTGCAAACTAAAGTCGTATTCTAGTTTGTCATAAACCGTGGTTTTTCACTGTTTAATAATTGCCTATTATTAAACCCCTTTTTCATAGCATCACATACAAATATGAATAAGCATAAAAGGATCACAACCACACAGATAATAAGCAGATAAAAACCTATAATTTTGCCAACTAATCCTAAGGGTCAATCCTAAGGATATAAACAACTTGGATTCGCCTTCATGATGCATTGCTCCCACTTGCCTTGACACCTCCTCCGAAGTACCCGAGCACTATGCAAGCTATCATCTTGACAATCTCCTTGAACTCCATTTTGATCATGGGACAAAACTACAACTACTCTATTACAAATACAATGAAGAAAGGGGTTGTAAGTGGCACGTAGGCCTCCCCGAACCAATACATTATTACAATTGAAAAAGGGATTATAACTGGCACGCAGGACTTCCCAAAACCAAAAAAAAAAGAATAAAAGGCGAGTCCTAAGTTGGCAAAACTATAGCTATATATATCACAACCACGCAATATATATAAACAACATATATATACAACCACGCAGTTAAAAATATATAAAAGCGATAAACACAGAACCTGGTTCGTTTAACTATTTCATCTACCCTTTTGACTAATAACTATTAATAAAAAATGAGAATTATAATCATCTAAGTTATTTAAATTAACTTGATCAAAACAGTTTTTCAACAAACTTTGAAAAACATAACTTTGTTCAAAAAGAATAATTCTTATGTCGAGTTTTTACTTATTTTACCAAAAACCAAACACGACAGAAATTGATCATTTATTTAAACAACACCTTGTTTCAATCCTTTTATATAAAGTTACCCTTTCAGAGTTAGTTTATAATGTCTCAACTAGCCACGATAAACAAACTTCCGAAAATTATATATTTTAACTAAGCTAGTTAAAATATATAAATTACTAGTTTATATGAAACTCTTAGTAATTTTTTTAATGCCTGAAATTAATAACCTTTGCATTTAACCGAAAAGCTTATTTGGGCCGATAACTCTTGGACCGAGAAAACTTATGGACCAAAAAACCCTCCTGGCCCGTTTGCCCTTCCTGGGCCGAAACCACCTGGGTTGAAAACTTCCTGGGCCTAGAGCCACTTGGGCCGAGAGTTACCTGGGCCGAACCTTATCTGGACCGGATCCCATATCCAGGCCGGTTGGGCCGTTAGTATCTCCCTGATGTGGCTCCCACTACATCAGGTAGCTACGGAGTAATTTTGATATATCAAGACTTGTATATTATGGTTGAATAAATATGCTAAAAGTATAGAGATATTTAAAAGATTATATTAAACCTCCTATTTCCATCACGCAGAAATGTTTAATACATAATCATAAAATTAAAATCTCAATTCAACAGTTTATTAAATACTGAAAAACTAGGTGTTAGGTCACATGTACTGCATTCCAAAGGAACTAGCATGTCTCTCATGCTTTTCTCTTGCTAGCGCCTTGGTCAACAAATCAGCAACGTTGTCCTCTGTTGGTATCTTGCATATCCTCACATCTCCTCTTCCGATGATCTCTCGGATGATGTGATACTTTCTAAGTACGTTCCTGGTCCGCTGGTGATCTCTTGGTTCTTTCGCTTGCGCCAAATCTCCCATGTTATCACAGAATATATCAATCGGTCCAGAGATACTGGCAATAACTCTTAGATCCGAGATAAAATTCTGCAGCCAAACCGCTTCCTTTGCCGCATCATTTGCCGCAATGTACTCAGCCTTTGTAGGTGAATCTGCTATAGTATATTGCTTCTGGCTTTTCCAAGATACAACTCCACCGTTTAGGGTAAAAACAAACCCTGACTGCGATTTAAAGTCATCACTGTCTGTTTGGAAGCTCGCATCTATGTAACCAGTTACACTGATTTCATCCGTGCTTCCACCAAAAACCAAGAACATATCTCTTGTCCTTCTCAAATACTTGAGAATGTTCTTGACAGCCACCTAATGAGGTTCACCCGGATTTTGCTTATATCTACTCGTAAGACTTATAGAGTAAGCAACATCTGGCCTAGTACATAACATGGCATACATAATCGGTCCTACTGCCAAAGCATAGGGAACCGATTTCATCCTCTTCTGCTCTTCTGGAGAAGTAGGGCATTGAGCCTTGCTCAATGGTATACCAGATCTCATAGGAATGAAACCTTTCTTGGAATCTTCCATCTTAAAGTGTTTTAACACTTTATCAATATATGTACTTTGACTAAGTTCGATCAGCCGCCTAGATTTATCTCTATAGATCTTAATACCAAGTATGTATGCGGCTTCTCCTAGGTCCTTCATCTGGAAACATTTACCTAACCAGGATTTTACTCCTTGTAAAGCTGGTACATCGTTTCCTATGATCAATATGTCATCCACATACAGGACTAGGAAGATTGATACGCTCCCACTGAACTTCGTGTAAACACAGGACTCGAACTCGCTTTTGGTAAAACCAAACTCCTTGATGCGCTCATGAAAGTGCAAGTTCCAGCTTCTAGATGCTTGCTTTAATCCATAAATGGGTTTTAGCAACTTGCATACTTTACCTGGATTCTTGGAATCCTCAAAACCGTCCGCTTGTGCCATATACACAATCTCTGTAAGTTTCCCGTTAAGGAAAGCGGTTTTGACATCCATTTGCCATATCTCATAATTGAAGTATAAAGATATGGCCATAAGAATCCTAATAGATTTAAGCATGGCTACTGGCAAAAAAGTTTCATCATAATCAATACCTTGAGTCAGACTTACCGCCCGACATAGCATCCTTGTCAGACTCACCGCCCGACATAGCATCCTTCTAGGATGTGGGTTCATAAAGACCCCCTTCTTCCTGAGCAATTAGAAATCCTAGATATCTATTTGGCTCAGTCCGAATCCTACTAGACCTGCGAAGGTCTTGTGTTTCCACTTTTTCCTCAACCACAGACTCGTGTTGGGATTCAATAATTCTTTGTTGACTTACGTGTTCCACAAATGGAGCAGGTATACCTTCATCCTCTTCAATTTCTTGAAGATCTATTTCTTTTCTAGAAGTTTCTGAACTTAGAAACTTGTCCTCTAGAAATGTACTTATCCGAGCTACAAAAACTTTGTTCTCATCGGGATTATAGAAATAGTACCCTAAGGTTTCCTAAGGATAACCCACGAAGATACACTTGTCTGATTTGGGTTTAAGTTTATCCGAGAACGGTCGTTAAACGAACGCCTCACAACCCCAAATATTTATGAAAGACAATTTGGGCTTTTTCCCCGTCCATAACTCGAACGGTGTCTTTCCTTTCTCCATAGACTTAGTTGGAACTCGGTTCAGCATAAAAGCAGCCGTTTCGAGTGCATGACCCCAGAACGACATTGGTAGACTAGTTCGACTCATCATAGACCGAACCATGTCAAGCAAGGTTTTATTCCTCCTTTCTGATACACCATTCCACTATGGCGTATACGGAGGTGTGACTTGTGAAACAATACCACATTCCTTTACATGATTGTCAAACTCTTGACTCAGATACTCACCACCCCGTTTTAGATTATGTGCAGAGATAGATAACATGTACTATCGTGTCCAATACTATGTGACACTAAAGGATCACACCGCTGCACACCCAAATAGAACCTTTTGGATTTTACCTTTTTTGTGTATGACAATAATTAATAGTTTAATTAATTATTGAAAAAAGAGAAAAATAATAAAAGATATTTATTATTTAAAAGGAGAAGTTGATATTTAGTTTAAATATTAACGGGACCAATTAATTAATAGTTATTAATTAATTAGAAAGGTCGAGGGTATATTTAGTTTAAAAGGAGCGTTAACATAAGTAAACTTGATAGGTTGTCCTTAGACCTGAGATATTTGGTTTGGGGCGTGGCAACTTCTGTACTTTAGCATGTTTTAACGTCACGCCATAACAGGGTTTGCACCTCCTTTCTAGGTTTGCAGCGGAAGCCATGTGCTCAAATTGCAAATAGTCAAGATGGGATTTGCACCTCCTTTTTAGGAGAGATATTTTCTGAGCTCCTCGACGATTAAGAATACTGAAAATGTGTGGCCGCGCTCGGTTAGAATGATAGTTATTCATTCGGGAAACCGTAACTGCAGAGTGTCGAAATCAGAGTCGAGAAAATCTGAGTATTAGATGAGATCCCTGCTCCATGTCAAATACTCACATTACGAAATATCGCGATGCAAAAGGAAAATCCTAGATAATCCAAGGTGTGGATTATATCTCTAGATGTAAGAGATCTCATAGTCTGGTTAACCTAAGTGTCTGGCTAGGGACCTCCTTAGGCCAACGATGTACAAGGAGTGTTACTTATCTTGCACACGTGGGAGTCTGTTAGATTATGTGTAGAGATAGATAACATGTACTATCGTGTCCAATACTATGTGACACTAAAGGATCACACCGCTGCACACCCAAATAGAACCTTTTGGATTTTACCTTTTTTGTGTATGACAATAATTAATAGTTTAATTAATTATTGAGAAAAGAGAAAAATAATAAAAGATATTTATTATTTAAAAGGAGAAGTTGATATTTAGTTTAAATATTAACGGGACCAATTAATTAATAGTTATTAATTAATTAGAAAGGTCGAGGGTATATTCTGTAATTGATTAATAGTTTAAATTAAAGCTGGGCTTTAATTAAACGGGCTTGGCCTAATAAGGATTATTATATAATCTTGTTTAAGCCTCATTAATCAATAAACTATTCACATAAGATAACCCTAAAGGCTCTCCTCTCTCTCTCTCTCTTCTCTCTTCGGCGGCGGCGCAAGGCCGAGGTCCAACCACCGAGCGACGGTGGCCGGCGGTGACGCAGCGAAACACACACACACATCGCGGGTCACGGTTATTTGATCCAAGGTTTAATCCTTAGGCAGTCTAGCAGCCCGTTCGAGGTGGTGCAGTAGCGGTGGATAACCTGCAGCTGTCTAGAGGATTGAAGATAATGTTTTGGTTGCATCTAATCCTCTTCCTCTTTTAGTTTCTGTACGAGTTAGATGAGATCACTGGAGTGGTTTTATTCCGCTGTGCATGTTTTTATACCCTACAAAAACCCTTCACCCCGGTCAGACCGGAGCGGCTTTATCTTCTTGTCAAGCTGGTTTTGTACTTCACTCTGAAACTGTTTGAAGAAATCAAAACTTTCAGAGTTGTGTCTCATCAGATACACATAACCATACCTACTGAAATCATCAGTAAAGGTAATGAAATACCGGTATCCTCCCCTGGCTTCTTGACTTAAAGGACCACACACATCTATGTGTATAATTCCAAGCAGTTCCTTTGACCTTTAATTCAAGTTGTCGAAAGGTTTACTTTGTCATCTTGCCGGACAAACAAGATTCACAATTTTCAATTGATTCTAGATCAAAAGACCCTAGAACTCCATCTCCATGAAGTTGCTCTATGCGTTTCTTATTTATATGTCCGAGCCGACAATGCCAAAGGTAAGTCTGGTTCAAAGTGTCCTTTGACCTCTTACATATATGATAGATTTCCTTGTCATCTCTAGATTTATTATATATAGACCATTTTGTGAACTTGCTTTAAAATAGAATAAATCATTTTTAAAGTACAAATTTGTTTTTGCTATCGACTGATAGTTAAAACCACTATCTATTAATAAATCGTACGAGATTACAATTTTAATCAATCTAGGAACATAATAACAATTCTTTAGTTCTATGATTAATCCTGAAGGTATCCTGAGACAATAGGTTTCTATAGCTTCAGCACCAATGATGGAGCCTTCGCTACCCATAGGTCCATGTCCCCCTTCCTTAGTTTCCTACTTCTCTTGAATCCCTACAAGTGATTGCAAATGTGATGATCACATCCGGTATCGAGTACCCATGATTCAAATGAAGTAACTAATCAATCTATCATAAAGATATCTGACTCGTCGGTAGAACCGACGTCCAGCTGATCAATGTTGAGTGAGTGCTCTCAAATATCCTTGCTACCGCAAACTAGGAAACAAATGTCTAGTAGCTCATCAATCCAGTTGTCTTCATCCATTGACTCAACTACTGTTGCATCAAAGGGGTCCGGGTGCACCTGGTCATCTATGCACATTTAGAACTCGTACATGCCAACTACTGTTGTATCTGGTTCACTGAACTTGTGTACTACCTCTGCCTGATAGCGATCAGTTACAGAACCGACCAAGAGCATCACAAGTTCATGCTCACTGACTTGTGATCCCAGAATCATCAAGCAAAAAAAATGACTTCTCATATTAATGAGATAATCACTCAATAACTGGCCTTCTTTCATCCTCTGTGAAAGAATATCCTTCATGAGCAGAAAGCGTTCATAGCGCTCACTGTCCTTGAAGTGCTCCTCTAGATCCTACACGACCTCAAATACCGACTTATTCTTTAATTTATCCGAAAACTCAGATTCTGTGGAGAGTGTCAGAATTGACATGACGTCAGATTCTTCAGACAGATACTTAAAAAATGTATCATACTCTTCATCCTGAGCAGAATAGTCAGGTCGTGCTAGAGGAGGTTTGTCTACTGTGTACAGCCTTCCATGTGCCCTTAGGATGTTCCTAAAGTGCAGCTTCCAAACCATAAAGTTTGGACCTGAAACCTTCAACTTGCTCATGATGAGACTAAGAGACTCCTCGGGTGTATAAAACGGTATAACAGATAATATCGACATCTATAGTAAAAAGCAAGAAATAAACATTTCAGTAATTTAATTCCTCTAAAATAGTTTATAACCCTTTAAATAAATATACTTTAGAATAGGACCCATATTTCACACGTGCCGGTGCATGGTTTGGGCACGACAACACCGACCCCGTGCTATTTCTGGTGGGTATAAACCATACCGATCGTGTTTAATTCAAAACACGACTCCTATATCTTTGGGACATCGAATGAAACAATAATTCGTACATATTTAGTTCTCCTAAGTGCACTTTGGGCCTGTCACATAAGGGAATCACCAAAATAGACCTCACTATCTAAGACGGGGTGAACTCTGGTCCGTCACATCGCAAAGTCTTTCACCCCCTCCCCACATCGATTTGAACCCCGGTGCACACGGTTTGGGCACGACAACACACCAAGGTACCGATAGCAGGAAAGGTGTACCACCATTAGATGGGTAGCACTACTAGTCTAAGATTTTGAAAGGGTTAATTTGTTTCAAAAACATATTGCCAGTTTTAACCTGTTTTACAAAACTTGTAAAACTATTGCCTTTTTAAGTGAAAAAAAACTTTTCATCTTAAAAATATCCTTTATATATGTATGTGGTTTTAATGACGAGTGTGCACTATATAATTAAATCACAACTACACAATTAATAATAACAATAATAAGCTAACACACATAACGCATTTTTGACCATCACAGGTACTTAATTAAAATTAAGTACCCCTGTGGTCAAACTCTAAATGGATCACAATCAACACACATGGCATGAATGATCTTGATGCCTCACTGGCTCCAAAATCCATGGCATCCTCTCTCTCCTTGTCTTGATCCTTGTCTTGATTGCCTCTATTGTAACATTTACAAATATCAAACTAACCTATTACAATTTTGATAAACTATTGCCCTATTACATAATATTTCAAAGGCACGCAGGCCCGCTAAAACTAGTACTTTTACAAAATTGAATAGGGGTTGTAAGTGGCACGTAAGCCTCCCCGCACCAGATAAATAATAAATGCAAAACAACTACTAACAAGAAAGTAAACAACCACAAAGAGGACCCGCCGCAAAGGGGGTCGGCTCTAGGGTTTCGCACCGCTAAACCGCAGGGCGCCGCCGCTAGGCCGCCGTTCGCCGCCGGGTGTGTCTGCCAGTGAGCCGCCACCGGAAAACCATAACCACCAAGGTGGTGGTGTGGTCGGCCGAAGAAAGAGAGAGAAAAGGAGAGCCTTTAGGGTGTTTTGTAACTTGTGAGGATTAGATTGTTAATTATTTAGGTTTAAACCAACTTAAATAATTAACCTATTGGGCCTAAGCCCTTAGACCCTAAAACCCGGTCCATGATCAATAACTTTGATCCTTTTACAAAACAAGCCCTCTTAGTTAGTTAATATTAATTAATCAACTGTTAATTAATATTTTCCAACCAAACTTTATTTATTATATATTTAACTAATATTTAATATTCTCTTTTTCTAATAATAAATATATATATTATTTCCCTCTTTCTTGATAATTAATTAACTATTAATTATCTATTTTATACACATCGAATTGTTCCTGGTTCATTAGTTGGGTGTGCAGCTGTGTGATCCTTTAGTGACACATATTGTCCATGGATGTGATGACATGTGTACACTATCCTTGCACACAATCTATCAGAACCACCACCGCTATTATGTAGCATTTCCAGGTTTGATTTTAGAATCTTGATGTTTCAATGTATTCTTTGATTAAGATAAGTTCATCTTCATCTTCCGATGCTTTATGTAGCAGATTTGGTTTTTAGGATTAGGGTTTCTTGTATTAGGGTTTTCTGGTTACTGATTAGGGTTTTCGTGTATTTGGTTACTGATTTTCGATGTGAACACAATATCTAAAAGTATTTATCTTGACTAGAATTTACAAGATAATTTTTATCTTGTATTTGGTTCATGATTTGGTTACTGATTTTCTATTGGATTGGAATTTACTTGAAGTTTAATGAGATCTTGACTTGATCTTTTATTTGGTTCATGGCTTTTGTTATTTGTGATTCTGCTTCTACTGTAATTCTTTCATCACAATAATTTTTATGAACAATTCTTTTAACACAATCCAATTTCTAATGGCGTTTGATTTTTTTGAGGCTTGAATTTTCTTGAACTTTAAAGAACAATATGAAGTTCATAATTATAAAAAATTAAAAATAAAAAGAAGCATAATGTGACCTGTAACCTATGTTGCATACAATGGAAGTTATAAGTGGGTTGATTGTATTTTTTTTTTAAATTTGAAGTTCGTTGTATATATTGCTAGCTTAGCCAACGTTTCTTGTATTTTAGTGCAGTTTGCCCATCTATAAATATATATTATAACATTTTTAAACCTTACTTATATCAATAACATATAGCTATACATATCAATTCAAACACCATTGATAAAGCATGATTGTTTTAATATCCAAACAACCAAAACCCTACATTTAAAAAAGGGCAAAATGCATGAAAATACACTGAATTTTATCTTAGTTACCATTGTATGCAATCAATTGTAAAATTTTAAAAATAATATAATTAACTTTCATAATTATCTCATTGTACGTATGCAAAAATCTTTTTTATGTGTCTGTTGTTTAGTTACCATTGTATACAATAAACTTTGTCATAACTTCCATAGTATACAATAAGTTACATATAATGTGAGGATTATAAAAGTTGGTTATATTATTTTTAAAAAAAAATTCATTGTATTTTAATACAATTTGACCTTTACAAATCTTGATCAGATCAATAAAAAGATGGAAACTAGTTTCCGTATCACAAATCGATTTAAAGCATATCAATTCATAACGTACTATTGTTTGAATCGTTCGAAACCTAATTTGGACTATTTTACATATATCGATTATCGATTGAATGATTCATTTGTAACCTCGTTTGAAACACATCAGAAACCATCATGTTTCATTACTCGCGTTTATCAATATCAATCGAACAAAAAATTAATTACGATGTAATTATTTGAAAAATCAATTAGAATTATTTGGACGTGTAAAAAGGCTTTAAAAGAAAAAAAAAACACTTCATTTATGAGTACTAGCTAGATTCTCATTAGTTTAAAAATTACACATGTATAGTTAAGCTGATGAATTGATGTTATATCCTCTCTTCGCACTCGGAAAGACGGCAATTATTTACATACATAAATATGAGCACAACTAAAAGTTGATCTACCATCAATATGAATGCATCTAAAGTTATATATGCACATGAATGATACAACTACCTTTACTTATGACTAATTGCTTCTTTGGTACCCCGGTCACATGCCTACACTAATTCGACACTTATCTCGTGTACCAAACTTTTCTCCGAGTTTATTATCTGAATTAACCAATCTTCACATTTATGTATAACATTTAACTCCAAACTTGTTATAGACGCCATGGAAACGTAGCATTAAATTAGAAAATTCGCATGTAATCCCACAATCATATGAACTTCATGGAAAATTTTGTATATTTATATATGATTATATGCATGACAAATCTTTAATCGCTCACCCTTAGGCGATTTCATTTCTTGAACCTTTCTCATGATTGAAAAAATATAGCGAGAGATCGGGGAAAAAAGAGGTAGGCTTTCTGAGCGGTCATCTAGGGTCTGTAGAGTTCGAGTGAGGCATCAATCATAGATTGCAGAACTTTGGAAATGCTCTTTATTCTAGTGTTGTACGTGAGTGGCACTATACCACATTTATCGATTCTTGTGTTGGTTGCTTCTATTTTATGTTCGTCGTTGACTCATCGGGCAGTGGGGCCCGTGACCCGTCAAAAGTTCTTATACAAATGAGTGGTTATTCTATATATAGTCACTTTTATGCCCAAATGTTGGCAGTCATTTGAAACTACCCAATGTTAGAAGGGTTGCAGTAGATACAAACCTAATTATAAGAATACCCTGTATATATTAATCAATAACAACCACATTCATGTATATATTAATCAATAACAACCACATACATGTGTAGACATACTATATGTACATGTGATGATATATATAAATTAATTTGTGTTGGAATATTAGTTGGAACAGTACTACTACAAAAGTTTTCAATACCATCTAATGTTTACCAACAAGCATAAAATCCTTGTTACGACTTCAATTCATGTTAATTAAGGAAATTATTAAGGTAGAATGTTTTTCTACCACATAAGGTTACAGTTGGATAGGATAACTGAAGAAAGGAAAAGAACAAAGAGAAAATAGTTGAAGAAAGAAAACAATAAACAAAATCAAAGCCATAAGCCTAAGTTTACTTGCTATTCTATGGCCTCTTGGTCTAGCTGATTTGCTGATTCATCCAGTAGCCATCTCTCAAAGAAAGTCAAAGGGGCATTGTTCATGCTTTCTTGTTTCTGAAGCTTCCTATCATGCATAATACATGCAGTTTTATCATCATAGTAATGATCACCACTCATCATTTTCTCCCAGCATACTCCATTATCAAAAGAAAGAACAGATTCAAACTCAATGTCAACACTTTCCACATGACAATTAATGTATTCTTTGCTGGTTTCTTGATTAGCAAGTTTCTTCTGCGAATTTGATGAAGAAGTTGATCTCATCCATCCATCTAACAATCTTGAGATGTTTTGTGTGCTCGAGGCGTAGATATTTGGGTACTGATGAGGGTTTTTGGTGCTAGTCATTATCTGGTGGCAATAGCTTTTGCCTGAGGACACGTTGGAATTCGATAATGTTGAGTATGAAGTAGAATCAGTAGGATTCATTTGTGTATCAAAAGCTGATTGCAACTTCTTGATCTTTTTCTTCAAATGGGTGTTCCAGTAATTCTTGATATCATTATCGGTTCTTTGTGGAAGATATGAAGCTATTGCTGCCCATCTGCATATTGTACATGCATGTATAGCTTTGTTAATTATATATACATGCATATCTTATGATTTAGGATAAAAAATAAAGAATAACACAAACCAATATCAAGATCAAGTCTCCAACCCACATAGATTTCTTATTCACTTCTAGAAATGTCACTGTTAATTACCAAACTTAGGCCTCATAGGCATAACATTAACCATCATATATACGAGTGATAATATATAAGTGAACTTACTTGTTTCCCAATAGTGCTTGGAGATGAACTATCATCCCTTCTTCATGTGGGGTGAAGTTGCCTCTTTTGATACCAGGCCTTAGATAGTTAGTCCATCTTAATCTACAACTCTTGCTGCATCTTAACAAACCTGAAATATAGAATCAAGTTTCACACTAATCTAAGTTCCAAGAGTTCACATTTTGCCACTAAATTAATTGACATTAAAAAAGTAAATTTAATCTATTTGCTCAAGTTTTCTTTTAAAATTAGAAAGAAACTATAAATATGTATTAAAAATTGTGGCACCTTGTATATATTGAGTTTCTTGAACCAATGATCATATATAAGAACCTTTTAGTTAAGTGTTATAAATGATCATTACAGAAAGTTTGCGTAGTGATTGATAATCTGTCAAGCAAATATACATATGATTTTATCGCTTTCGATTTAGGTATGGCATGTTTTCTTTTCTAGATCAAGAAAGATCATGGTTTGATGATCATAGAACTATTTTGGAACTTTCATGGATTGTGGTAAGTGATTTTGATGGGAAATTTTGCATGTCAAAGTAGCATGGCAATTTCATAGAAAAGAAAAGGGTGACAGAAATTAAGTTTGGCACTTTGGCTTACCAGTGTTTGTAGGCACTGATCTCCAGTTTCCAGGACCATGTTCTTGGATGTAAGAAACCAAAATGATGTCTTCTTCAGGGGTCCATGGGCCTTTCTTGATGCCAACCTTGTCACAACATGGTGGCCTTCCCATGGCTTTACCTAGCTAGCTAGCTCCAATTTCTTCCCCACAGAACAATCACATACCTTTTTTCAATTCCTCTTATATATATAGATAATAATATATACACACCCAAATAGTAAAAGATTTTTTTGGCTCATAAAGTCTTTCCCACACCCCTGTCATTTTGGTGTATTTACACTTTCCACCCCGTACATTTTAACAAACTAAAATTTACTAACTTTTTTGACAGAAAAAAATACTTGTTACTTTCTTCTAATACTTATGTTACATATTTGTTGAGTACCTTTAGTTAATTTAATTACGATCTCTTCGTTCTAGGGGTTGCATGAAATGTAGTAATTCTTAAAATAAATTTTAATTGGAATATTTTAATATTATGGGTATGGGAATTGGTTCATATCTACATCATGCATGAACTCTTTTTCTTCACAAGATGCATAGGTATTGGATTTAATTAGGTCTCTAAACATTTTTTTTTTTGAAAAGCAGGTCTCTAATCATGTTACTTGTTACTTTATTGCAAAATAAAGTTTTCGTAATTAGTAGCTTAACTAGGGTTGTCTTATTAGACGTGTTACAAGCTAGGGTAACCGATTAGGACCTACGATATATATATATATATATATATATATATATATATATATATATATATATATATATATATATATATATATATATATATATATATATTCAATGTTCACTACTACAAAAACTACTTTCAGTCCCTCCCTTTTAAACCCGGTTTTTGTGAAATCCAAAAAGAAACGGGGCTAAAAGTAAGAAAAGGGAGCTAAAAATAGTGGAATAGAGATTTAACCCCGGTTTTTTACTAAACAACCGGGGCTGAAAATTTCAAAACTTTTAACCATTTTCTTTATTAAGGAACAGGGACTGAAAAGAGGATGAAAATAGTGAGAGAGACATTTAACCCCGGTTTTTTCTATATAACCGGGGCTAAAAGTTTCAAAATCTTTTATGAACTTTAAATGAGCGCTAAAAATGGTGAGAGGAGGATTCTAAACAAACGGGTTAAAAGCTTCTCCCGCCCAACCCTAAAAAGTTCCGCCACTCAAAAATTTAATCCCTTTTCACCAAAAATTATTCCTCTTCCCCCCAAAATTTACTCAGATTCTTTTGATCGAAGGTTTCTACATCAAAGGTCTCGCTGTTAGTCGGCAATTACGATCAACCTCAGGCCAAGCATCTTCCGCTCGTCGGCGTTGATAACCTCAACCCCTCAAGCTTCTCGATCTCTCTTTCCCCTTATCGATGCACTACCACTTCTCAATCTGCCCTCCAAGGTAATCAATTCGAGTTTCTACAAGTTTGGTTAAATTTTCTGCAAATTAAGTCTATATTTGAGTCAAACAATGTTAAGGTAACTGAAAATCAAGGGAATATGGTGTTTGTTCATTGTTGTTTGAACTTTGAAGGCTGCCAAGTTTGTTCAAATTGCTACCAAATTTGAATACATGTATGTATAATGGTTTATTCTGGATTCACTATTTTCCTTAAAAAAGATCAGGTATTATTGTTTAGGAGCATATTCTATGTACAGTGGTGTATCTAAATGTTTAAGTTATGTGAATGTTGATTAAAAAGTTTGGAGTTCTGATTATATCTATTTTTTTTAGTTTTGTTTAAAAGTATGATTCTCATTTGTTTCTTATGTTTATTGCTATGAACTATATATAATTTTAGATTTTAGTTTGTGATTCTGGAATCTAATTTCCATCTTGGGAGCGGTGGTGATAGTGACAAAGAACCCTCTCTTATTTATCCTTATCGCCCAAATTGGAGCTCAAATTTGTACACAGGATTTGTTTGTCATTCCCTGAAATCGAATTTGTAAGGTAAGTACAACCTTGAATTCTTACTTTTGCATAATCATGTCATCAAATTCTTTACATGTATGTCTTTGTCTCTATAGTGTGCATTGGATACTTTAAGTCTTTGTCTCTGTAGTTTGCTAAAGAGCATGGTTGTTTGAGTCAATATGCTAGCATTTGGTAATGGATTTACTTGAATTATGCATTATGGGTCAACATAGTTGCCTTAAAGCTTGTTTTGATTAGTTAAACTATCAAAGGGTCATTAATCTTATTTTGATTATCACTACTATTATATTATGATTTATCCTTCATACTTGATGCTAAATGGTTTCATTTTGTTTTGGTGTTGTGGCTAAAGATAGTGACATGACTTATGGTTGAAGATGGTGTTGTGCTTTTTAACAGAGAGAAAATTGAAACATCCGATCTTTGTTTTCTTCAAAGATTTCAGGTCCTTCCTTCACATTGGGTAAATCTACAGTTGATATAAGCCAATGATGTTTCTGAGTAGGAAATGACCATCAACCGATTTGATATCCATGTTTAGTGCTTGATTTATCTATTGACTTGATAGTATCATTTAGCAAGTCATATATATTATTATGTCAATGAACATTCTTTATTACAAGTTAGAAATTAAAAGACTTTGTATTTTGTTTTTGTTTTAGTGACTATTGGAATTCAAAGCTTGTCAATGAACATCCACATCTGTAATGGAGCTTGTTGCTGCTTTGTTGTTCTGTCGCTACCGTACGTGCTGCTTTAGCCTCCATCATGTTGTTGCTGTGTGGCTGATCGAATCAATATGTCCTAATGGGTTATTCTGGGGTGTAGCCATGTGTTATCTGATGCTGCTAATAGGATGTCTTGATAGCATGCTGCATATGTGTTGCTCTACAATAATGAGTATGTTGATGGATGTATGGTGATGAAGTCAGGGTGCGTCATGGTGGTTTTTGTGATCTAGTGGGTGGTATACTGGTATATATCTATTTTGCTACATAACTTTGTTGTGATGTTTTGTTGGTCATGATACTCCAATGTGTAAAAGTTTTGTTGTGATGAATAAAAGGTAATCCTTTGGCTGTTCAAAAAAAGGTTCATATATATGACATATTTTTTGATTTCAATGGTTTATTTAGTATTAATATATTGTAATGTAGTTAATTGGGTTGATTTTTTTTTGTAAATATAAGCAGGAAATTAGGAAAAGTATTTTATATAAATTTTTTTTTATTTTTTTATTGATCTTTAGCCCCGGTTCTTTAGTTAAAAACCGGGGTAGAAAGTATACTTTAGCCCTAGTTTGTAACCCTCTTCAGACCCTGTTTTTTAACCGGGGTAAAAGGGTTTTTAGCCCCGGTTTTTTAACCGGGGTTAAATACCACATTTAGTCGCCCCCCCATTTAGCCCCCCCCCCCCCCCCCCCTAAAAACCGGGGTTAAAGGCCTTAAAAAACCGGGGTTAAATGTGTTTTTTGTACTAGTTTGTATATATGTGAACCCTATTTTGTTGAGCCCAAAAATAACATTCCGAATGGTAGCAAAGAAATTAGGGAGACAGTGACTTAATTACAAAAAATCGTTTGGCTACAAAATCGTTAATTGTAATTAAAGGATAAGAGTTCAGGACTTGAAAAAAAAAACAAAATTGAAGGTTCCAAGTTAGGGCTTGTGTGATCTTCAAGACATCACGGATTATGTTTAGAAACAATGATCGAAGACAGAATTCAAAAATTAATGCAATTAGGAAAATTTGAGACTTAAATTGTTAATTACTTTTCAAATAAGTGTAAACCATCATTTTTAATCTTTGTTCATTGATTTCCTAACTTAATTTTTATTAATTGTTTAGATTTTAATATATGTCAAAGTACACGAAAATACAACAAACTATGCTATTAAATTGCTATTGTATACAACTAACTTAATTTTACACATAGAAATACAAACAACTTTATGAAATGAGTCATTGTAACTTCTTGTTTTCTATAATTGAACTTTACTTTTTCTTAGACATTATTATTTTTAACACAAATTGTCTTTTTAATTTACATGATCAAATCTCTACACTTATAAAGAGTGCGTATGTACAAATAAAAACATTATATATTACTTCCTTTCTAACATGTTATACCCTAAGTTAGGGTTAAAGTCACTGAACACAAACATGTTTTTTTCAATGTTCCGATATGGCACATTAACGTTTTGTTTTACATATCTGGCCATTAAAAAGAATGATGTAAATTTTTTTTGGGTTTTTTGTTCGAAAACAGGGCAGAAAAAAGAATCATTTTTTGCTCGATTCTTGATCATTTTACATCATTCTTTTTATAGATTATCGTAGATAATTTTTTTACCTTTCAATGGACACCAAATTCATGTAAAACCATCAAGTGTAGGTCAAGTTATTGCCAATTAAAGTCTATAATGACCCTATTCGACATCCTTACGGTATTTTGATGAATTGACACATTTTAAACTCGTTTTTGTTTATTTTTTTGGTACTACTTGATAGACAACTCGATTACCTTTCCATAGAGTCAAGAATCATTGTTTTTCGTTAAGTGTATATGGAGAATTTTGGCTTCAAAGTTTGTTTTCGAAGTGAAGGAAATTGGGGAAGATGATGACCTGCTATTGCTGGTCAAAATTAACAAAATGGGTATAATAACACGTTATTTACAAGTTAAATGGCTATATGTGTAAAAAAAGTTAATGTGTCGTATCGGAATATGGGGAAAAACATGTTTGTGTTCAGTGACTTTAACCCTATAAGTTAAAGACAAATTTAAATATAGAATAGCGATGTATCTACAAATTCAATGAAAATCTATAGCGATTTTTTAATATATTTACCTTACATCATTTTTCTATGTTTCTTATAATGAGAAAAAAATTTTTTATCTGTTATTAATAAATTTAGGTCAAGGTAAAGGATACAAGAATGACTTGATGAGAAAATTCAAAAGTACATCTTTGGCATTAAGGATAGCAAGTGATATATGGCTGAGGGACTAAAAGTGATGAACTTTAACACTAGAGGGTGTATGTGGTAGATTAGATGATATTTGTTCTATAAAAGGCAGTAGGTGCAATTTATTAAATTCACAAGTCAATTGGGTGGCCAAAGTCAGAAGGAAGAGTTAAGTAGCTTGCCCATCTTTTTCATAATTTCCTTTAAAGGTCACATGCCACACCACCTCAAATTGTTACTAAGGGTTCTTTTCCAATTCTTTCTGGTGGTCTCTCTTAAATGTATTTAGTAAATGATACATATTAAAAGCATCACTTTTTGATATATTTATTTGAAGTAAGCATATTAATTATATATATATATATATATATATATATATATATATATATATATATATATTATTTATAAATAACAATAGATTAAAATAATAATATAACTAAGAATGAAACATACCGGTCGAATAAATCACACGATCGAGTTGAAAGGAATTATGAAATGAATTTAAATACATGGATCACACTAGTTGAGGTTGCAATTTGTATCTTTTGATATTTATCCTACTTTAATAAAAGAAAATATCTACTAAATACAAACGTTTTATAAAACAAGAATTGTACAAAAAGAAAATGAAAATTTTATGTTTTTTAATTTAACATCGATATTGTTATATTTAAAAAAAAAATCGTTGAATCGCCTCTATAACCGTGAGCTCATTGGCAAACTTCACCATGAGCTCATCTGCATTTTCATCATCTCCATCATCTTCATTGACTTTGTTCTCTTCACCATCTCCACCATCATTTGCTTCAATTCCAAGGTTCGATTCCTTCATCATCGCTATTGATTTTTGGTTGCAACGGTTGAGACTTCAATTCAATTGTACGACATCCATTTTTGGTTCCAATTGGGTGACGTTGGTTGTGGGGAGGTGGCACTGAGGTGGCCAATAACGGTAGTTATAGGGTGATGGCGGCACCTTATCCAGTCTGATTGTAATGACGATTTGGCTTCATCGTGACAATTTGACAAATGGTGGTAAGTAGTTGAATAATTCAACTTGGATTAGAGGTCGTTTTGGGTTTAACTAAGGGTAAAATATGCTTTAACTATTGCTTGACCTCATCAATATAAGCTTCGTTTAGGGTTCTGATGGGAAAACTAGTCTGGCAGTTCGTTCTCTTAATTGAATTTCAATGAAACAACCCTTAATCTTGTCTAATGAAGGAACTGAGTTTACTATGTATAAAGAGGGAAACCCGTGTGCAAAAATAGTGGAAAAGTTGACATATAAGTCACCCTTACTGTCATTTTACAACCGTAGAAGAGATTTTCACCTCATACGGCTCCTCATTCAATTCTTTCGAAGTTATTGGATCATTTTTTGCATTCGAGAATCACCTCCCTTCTTCCATTCAATCCCGAAGAGTGACTAGGACCAATTTATTCACGTTTTCGTGTTCCATTGAACACTTTCCGTTTTTTATTATTCTTAAAGGAGAAGATTATTCTCTTTACAAAACATATGCGGATCCAATCACGATCTTATAATAAGAACAAAAGATCTTTCTCGATAAATCTCCTAGCCCCTCATTTTTCAAGAATTAGTTGTTTAATTAATCAAGTTCTTCCAAGACAATTAAAGACAATACTAAAGATTTCAATTTCAGTTTCGTTTCTTTACGATTCAAATTCCTTAAAATTTCATTTCTATTCCACAGCATTCCAACAAATTAAACAAACACGTCTAAATTAATTAAAGAACATATTATGGACTCAACCCCATCCATTAATTTGTTGTAAGTATGCATGTAGAGGTTTTCTATTATATATAATTTTTTATTTTTTTACAATAAAGGTTAGGACCACAAGCATATATATAATGATATAAGAAGTACTACTAAGATAAAATGTTTTGATCGATTGAACTCGTATGTATACATTATTATCCAACCCGATAGCCGTGTTCATTAATTTTACCATACCTAACTAACACTACCTTAAAGACTTGTCATAGTACATAAGAATATAACATAAACAAAGTTTTTTATGTTTATAACTAAACGTATAACATATGGTGATCAAAATAAATGTCGACCATAATATATTTATAACATGATCATAGTAATGTTATACAAATTGATCCGAAAAAACACATTTATTCAATTATTCATAAACTTTGGTTTAATATTGACTAATTAACACTGGTGATGTATGTTGTTGGATTTAGATCGATACCAAGACTTTGTTTGTTTGGTAACATAAGGTTTTACTTTTAAAAAAAACTTCTCCGGTGTACGGACATTTCAAATAAATTTGTTTGTTTTTTCAAAGAATCACTACAAGAAAATGACCTATTAATTTGCGAGAAAGCGTACATTTGCAACGACATTTGAAATCTCCGACGACGGTTGAAAGTTTATGACGACTTGTTGTCGACTCTAATGACGTGTGGGAAACTTCCCACCCAGTTTGGCAGGTAGCGCGCAAACGAAAAGTAATCAAATAACATTTTCAAAAAAACATATAAAAAATCTGAAATACTCTTTATACCCTAATAAAAATATCCAGTCTATTCTCACAACAGATCTCGCATACTACGCAACCCAAAAAGGTAACGATCGATTTTGAGAGATCCGACCACCAGCCACCATCGACAACCGTTATCGTCGCAAAAAGGTTATTTTCCTAGAGTGGAAACGTTTGCTATGCGCCTGTGGACGTTTTCAATAAGTTTTTTTGTAGACATAATACCTTATTTTGTCTTATTTTTGTTTATCTTGAGAAATGAAAAACTATATCTTTTTTTCACAGGTCTTCTAAAACTTAATTAAGAACTTTTAAACCAGTCAAAAATGTAATTCTCCCCCCAACCCAAACCCACGATTTTTTAAATAAACCACAAAAAACTTTAAATTGCCATAACTTTTTAAGTTTTGTGAATTTAATCAAAAAAATTATACCAATCTTTTAGTTTTTTAATCCTCTTTCAAACAAGATCACTTTTTCCATATTTTTCTAATTTTTTTTTGAAAATGATTTTTTTTTTGCATTTTGGCAGCTGTAGTGTTTCTGTGTACAGATTTTGCATTTTGGCAGCATGTAGTGTTTCTGTGTACATATTTTGCATTTTGACAGCATGTAATGTTTCTGTGTACAGATTTTACATTTTGGCAGCTGTAGTGTTTCTGTGTACAGATTTTGTATTTAGGCAGCATGTCGTGTTTCTGTGTACACATTTTGCATTTTGGCAGCTGTAGTGTTTCTGTGTACAGATTTTACATTTTGACAGCATGTAGTGTTTCTGTGTACAGATTTTGCTTTTTGGCAGCTGTAGTGTTTTTGTGTACAGATTTTGCATTTTGGCAGCATGTAGTGTTTTTGTGTACAGATTTTGCATTTTGGCAGTTGTAATGTTTCTGTGTACAGATTTTGCATTTTGGCAGCATGTAGTGTTTCTATGTACAGATTTTTCAGTTTGGCAGATGTAGTGTTTTTGTGTACATATTTTGCATTTTGACAGCATGTAGTGTTTCTATGTACAAATTTTGCATTTGGCAGCATGTAGTGTTTCTGTGTTTCTGCATGTTTTTTGCATTTTGCATTTAGTATGAACACAACTCTAAATGTAAATTTTGCATTTTGAAAAAAAAAGTTCTGAAATATATCAAGCCCGGTGTTGTTTGAAAGAGGACGAAAAATTGAATCTAACGATATAAATTTTTTGTTAAAATTCTTAAAAACGAACAAGTTATGATCATTTAAAGTAAATGGGGTTTTTTTTTATTGTTGGGCTCACTGGGGAAGGGGCTGTGCGACGTTGAACTTTGGATTTTTTTTTTTTCCTTTTTTGCCCCTAAACTATGTGTCACGTGTCATCACCAGTGGAGGTTTTTAGGTTCTAAGTTTAAGGGAGGTTCTTTGTTTAACCATATCCTATATATATATATATATATATATATATATATATATATATATATATATATATATATATATATATATATATATATATATAAGTTCGCATATCATATAACATGTAGTACGATTTAGCTTTGATTTAAAAATATATATATTATTAAGATTATTAGCTTGCATACATGCGAGTAAGTTTAGTTACAAAATATTGATTAAGATAATCTCAATTTAAACTCCTATATAACACATAGTACATACTCGATCCATAATACTATCACTATAAAAAAATGTTATTTCTCCACGCTTCATAAAAAACGTGTAATAATTCTAGATATTATCACACTTGTAATTGTGAAAAATAGTTTAAATATATAGATTGTTAGTAAAATAAAAAAACTCCACATTTGTAAATGTGTATATTTGATTTTCAAAGTCCACACTTTTAAATATGTAAGTTTAGTAATTAATGGAGAATTAGATAAATGCACACTTAAAGGTATGGACTTATGTAAATTTAGAATTGTTTTCAAAATTTTCCACGCTTAATATTGTAAAATTTTTGATAATTTGTCCATACTAATAATGTGATTTCTTACTACAATTTTTACACTTTTAAATGTATTTTATAAAATTTTGTCACACTTATTTTTTCCACGCTCAATTAGAATTTTTCATACTTTTAAATATATATATATATATATATATATATATATATTGCTAGAAATGCGTGAATAATCAATATAATTTTTGTAGTGTATAATTAAACACTGTACGTGAAAATATAATAATTGAATGGAGGGGGCGAGTGCAAGAGAAGGATATATTGGAGGTGACAATAGAGATCACCCATTTTGTCACATCTGAGAAGCTTTAACGAGTCTGGTAATCCTTCATAGAGAAACCAGATACATCAAATTCAATAGAACATTTATTTTGCTTAGTAAATTGACACACAAAAATAAGATTTTTGATGATATTAGGTGTAATAAGAACACTGTGAAGGTGGAATGGACGATAAGGGTTAGAAATCTCAGTGTGTCCCGCATAAACTACAGGATTTGTAGAACAATTACCAACTAGTACTGAGGACGGCGCACTATTAGTAATAAAAGATTAAGAATACTTGAATTCGCATGAAGGTGAGACATGACGCTCATATCCATGTACCATTCTGCATCACTGGGATCGTTTAGAGACATAGTGTTGAACATCTCTAGTAAAGAAGTGGCATCATCACTCGAGAACCATTGCTAATTAGGAGGTGCGATCAAAGACTGATTGGTGACGAAGATCTGTGGTGAGCCAAGGATGTTGCTCGAAGGCTGTTGGTGGCGTTGTTATGGCGGCCGTAGTTGGCGGGACTATGGTGGTGGCAGTTGGTAGGTAAGATCTTGAACAAGCCGGCTGTAGAGGAGAAGGTGCAGGGAGCTGCGACTAATCACGGGTTTGCTGGTGGTAGCGGTTGTTGTTGGAACCCAGACACCTCGATCGGTATAAAGGATTGATGGGGCGGAGCTATGGTCATGATGATCATCTGTGGGTACCCGAGTGCGATTCAAACATTGTTCCTCAAGAAGCGGCATTGAATATTATCAATGAGATAGGAGTGGATTTGATGACAAATGAGATAGGAGACCAAGTTCTTCTAGGGACGGTATTATCAATATTATCAAGTAGATCACCCAGTGGTGATATTGTGAATCGGAATAGCCCAAGCATCCTTACTATCCTAGAAGAGAGACTTAGGCCCAGTTTGTTTCACCGTAATGCGAAGGAATGGAAATGATTTTAATTACATCCATGTTAGTTACGTAATGACATTCATCTACCTAAAGTAATATTAACACTTCGAAGAACTTAATTCATTTCAAAATAATGTTACCAAACGCAATATACAACGGAATTTGATTTCAATTCCATTACATTTCTTCACATTACGATGAAACAAACTGGACCTTAAGGTGCAACCAAACATCACGAGTAGAAACATTCTTTTTTAGAATCATAGTAAGTAAAGATTTAGAAGTAGTATCATAGATCCAGAGCTTGAAAAGGGCGTCAAGCTTTGACCACTCCCGATCATATGGTTGACAAGCATCAGTCCATCGATGTGATGAAAAACACCGAACCCACTACAGTCATTTGAAAAAGCTCACGCTAAGCATCGGTGGTTTAATTCATCAAGGTCGAGAATGAGAGGAATATAGACCTTGATGTTAGAAATGTCATAAGGATTTTCGGTGGGAGGGTGGTGGGCAGCCATGGAGGTCGAGATAAAGGAGGGAGATTGAAGGGAGTAGATCGTCGGATAACCGATGTAGTGAAACGACGGTTGCGATGAGGGGTTAAAGGAGAAGGTGGTCGGCCCTAGAGTTTTTCGATGGTGCTCTGATACCATGTTAGGCAATATATTCTCCCATAATGAGAATTGATTGATTCCCAAAATATAAAGGTAAACACAAAAGGCGTAACTAACTATGGGCATTGGGCTACAATATAGAAATACACACACATAATACATGTGTAGTTGTGTACATACGTGTACACTAACATATAGTAATTGTGCATTTTATACATTACATGTACCGAACAATATCAATCAAAGCATATCATTTCATATGTTAAACATTTTTCTAAATATTATAGAGATGATTATATTATAATAAGGGCTTGGGGATCACTATCAAAGTCATGGTATCTCTTAAAAAAGTTCGATAAAGAAGCGGGTGTTTACATAGATAGATAGAAAAAGATTAAGAAATGGATAGCGATTTGGGTTAATATATTATAAGGTTTATTGAAGTACCAAATGTACTAATAGTGCCAATATGGAGCCGAATAATAATATTAAGTGTCTTTCAAACTAAGGCATCTAATGGAAGGGAGTTTATGGGAGGAGAAGACATTCATCCAAATCATTGTACAGTGAAAGATGGAAGACTATTTATATATGTAATTGGGAATTAAGAGAGCAAAATGGAATAAGAACTTTGTCCTAGTAATGATAATCATTCATTAGAAAGTAATAAAGATATCAAGCATGCATGCATTGATCGATGCATATACACTGTAGTAGCAAAGGTGAAAAAGATGGGAGTTCTAAGTCCATGTGTTATACCTTTTCTCTTCTTTCTCGCGTTATCAGCGTTACAATATTACATTCCCTTCTTTTCCTACATACCACCTATATGTTATACACAATTATCAATTATTTCCTCACCCTTTTATTTTATTTAATTGAAGAGAGAGAAGAGAAATACGAGAGAAAATAAAAGAGAGACGAAGAGAAAGAGAGTGAGTAGGGAGGAGTGACGGTGTTCCCATAGGTATCTTGAAGGCCACCTGTGGAGGGGCGGGTTGAGCACTAGAACGGCTGGCTGAAATGTTGGATAACATTCTTAAAGCTTCGGGTTTTGGTTTTTTATAACCATATGTATCTATATGTTTTTATGATTGCATTATTTCTCATTAATAAAAAAAAATACATAACACCATATTAAACACATAAAACAAAACAATTATAATGTTACTAAGAGATTTTGATCTAAGCAATACCTTAACAAACGTTAAGTTTCTACCATACAAGTGTTTAAGATTCCTAGTCATTAATACTATATGAAACTAATGGAACTTCATAAAGATCATGTTGCTCAACTTCTAAGACTAAGCTTCCAGTCTTTTGGTACTTTTGTTGCTGAATCCAAGGATGAGTTGTGCATTTTCTCAAGTCATCTAGCTTCACCGCCACCTCTTTCATTGTAGGTGTATTACAACTTTGTGAATCAAGGCATCCCTTTACCAGATCACCTACTACTTGTAGTTGCTCAAGAGTCCCTTCACGTATAATTCGAGGTTCAACTATTTCAAATAATCGATTTTCTTTAACTGCATTGACAAAAAATGTGGCTAAATTATTATCGACATTGGTTCTTTCAACACCAATGGGTTTTTTCCCGGTTATGAGTTCTGCAAGAACCACTCCAAAGCTATATACATCACTTTTTTCGGTTAGTTGGCTTGTCTTATAGTATTCTGGATCTAAATATCCTAGTGTCCCTTGAATAAGAGTAGTTACTTGCATGTGATCTAATGGGACTAACCGTGAAGCGCCAAAATCTGAAATTTTTGCCGTGTAGTTCTCATCCATAAATATATTGGTAGACTTGACATCTCTATGTATGACGGGCATAATTGTTTTGGAATGAAGGTATGCAAGTGCACTAGTAGCTTCAACAATTATTCTTAAACGATTCTCCGATGATAACCAACTCATTCCACCCAATCATGCAAAAAAGTATTATTAGAGACGAATTCATAAACTAGCACGGGTACTTCCTCTTCCAAGCAACACCCTAAAAGCCTAACCATATTTCGATGGATCACTTGTGTAAGAATCAATACTTCATTAATAAACTGCTCTGCTTGGCTTGCATCAAATTTTCGACTTCTTTATTGCGACAACACGTTTATCTGACAAAGTTCCCCTATACACTACACCATAGGCACCTCGACCAATAATGTGTTCTTGAGAATAATTACCGGTGGCTTTACGAAGTTTCTTGGTGCTAAACAATGTCATTGCATCGTGAGACACCAGTGAATTGATCTTTTGTTTTAGCAACACACACCCATTTTGCTCAAAGAACTTTTCATGAAGCCTTATTAGTTTCCTCCTCCTTAAACCAAAGAAAACAACTGCTATTATGGATAGTATTACTAAAAGGCTCACCATAATTGCTACATACTGATTAAAAGTGAATACAACTTTAGTTAGTGGTTGTTGTGATCATCTTTAGTGAACATATATGGTTACTAAAAGCTAAAACACCTAACAAATTTTTAAGAGAAATATTCTAAGAAAATAGAAAATATGAAATACATTTTCAAATTGTGGTTTTTTCAATGGAACTATTTATGAAACTTTTTGCAACTTCTAAGTAGAAGTTAGAAAAGTTTGAATAGTGGGTTTGATCTGAGATTTGCCACTATGTCTTTTCAATTCTACAAGTTAGAAAACTCCATTCTTTTCCATCTAAACGCGTTTTTTTGTTAAATTCTTACATGGTCTTTGTTTCGTACTATAGAATGGACTTACAGGGGCCATAGTATTCTGTTGAAACAATAAGATAAATCAAGGATTAGTATTCACAGGTGCGATACAAAGAATTATGAACACTGAATAGAAATCGATTACAATTCTATTTGTTCATACATGTATTTATACACAAATGGTGTTGGTGGTTTCTCCCGCCAAATAACCAACTAACACCCCTAACATTAACTGTCTAACAGAAGTTGTAGTTTGTGGATGATGGTTAACAACAGTCATATGCAGCCCGACACTTATTTAATTACAATCATAGTTTAATAAGTCACATAACAATAATACTTCTTTGATTAAACCATTAAAAGTCCAACAATCTCCCCCTTAATGGTTTAATCAATGCATCTTCAAATCTCTTTGTTGTCCACGATGACATAGTCAATGTCCTTGTTCTTCTGCTCACTGCTGCACACGTTCATAGGTCTGCATCATGTCTTTATTTATATTCTTCGAAGGTTATGATCAGACTATTCCCATCATCGAAGTCCACCTTTCCCATCATGTGGTTTCCATCTCCAAACTATATTTGTACACATGCATCTTCACTGCAACAGCCCTGCATACTACCCTTCTCTGGCACCACATCCTTCGATCTTTCTGATTTAGGATATAACTCACTGCCTTCAGTCATCATATCCATCGTCTTGGTGTTCATGAATTTCACATCTTCGATCGCCTTCCCAAAGAGTCGTCCGCTCTAATACCATGATAAATTCTTACATGGTCTTTGTTTCGTACGATAGAATGGACTTACAGGGGCCATAGTATTCGATTGAAAGAATAAGATAAATCAAGGATTAGTATTCACAGGTGCAACAACAACAACAACAACAACAGTACCCAATCCCGCAGCAGCGGGGTATGGGGGAGGTAGAATGTAGACAATCATACTTATACCCGTAGGTAAAGAGACTGCTTCCAGAAATTGACCTCCGGCAACGTAAAAAGAAGAGGTGAAAGTCAAATATGAAAAATAAATGAAATACAAAGAGATATATAAAAATATAATAAAATAAAAATATATATAATAAAATAATTAAAGGCTAACTGATGTAACCTAGGCTCGTAGCCTACAAAAATAAAACTACGCTACTTCCTAGCCCTGGCTCGTAATCCTCCTCCTCCACTCAATCCTATCTGGGATCATGTCCTCCGCGAGAGAGAGCTCCTGCAAATCTGCCTTGACTCTATCTTGCCATCTCAGATACGGACGACCTCGTCTCCTAGTTCCCTCAACTAAGATTGATTCTGCTCTCCTAACTGGCGCTGTTTGTGGCCTCCTTTACAGGTGCGATACAAAGAATTATTATCACTAAACAGAAATCGATTACAATTCTATCTATTCATACATGTATTTATACACAAATGGTGTTGGCGGTTTCTCCCGCCAAATAACCAACTAACACCTCTAACATTAACTGTCTAACAGAAGTTGTAGTTTGTGGATGATGGTAAGCGGCAGTCATATGCAGCCCCATCATCTACACTTATTTAATCACAATCATAAGTTTAGTAAGTCACATAATACATATCCTAATTATAAGTCTTGAAATATTTAACATAACAATAATACTTCTTTAATTAAACCATTAAAAGTCCAACATTTTTCAAATACTAGTACTATTTTTAAAAAATGAGAATTCCGTCTAGTTTTAAAAAAATGAAAATTACAAACTTGAAAAAGTTTCCACAACGAAACTCACTTTTAACATATAACAACCTATTGGACACTATTATAGTACTTGAAGGAAAGAAATACCTAAAATGAATGTGGTTGAAGAAAATTTTGAATCTTTAACGAATATGCAACCATTTACTGTTTAAGCATCACCAAAAGATCTTGACAGACGCTTACAATTGTAACTCCCTTCAGTATTAACGCAATCGCCATAACAAGGGTTGGTTATAGGATCTTCACACTCATTGATGTCTAAAAAGGGAAGGGAAGATAAAAAAATTTGAAATTATATTGATTGAAACTTCAATGACAAATAGAGAGGAAGAGTGAAGAGTTTTAGTGGTGGTCGGTAGTAGTAAGAAGGAAGGATATGATGACAGATTTCATATTTACTTGAAATTTGGTTGTGGTTATTTACGAGATTAGAGTTTGGTTATCTTGATACTTGCTACAAATGTTAAGATTAATTACCCTTGAAAATGATTCAAATTTATAGTAGCAACAATATATATATACTAACCTTGGCAGCCTGGATCAAGATAGGGATTATCCTCATAACCTTTATTGCATCCACAACGATACCCACCACCTTCCACATCATTACACGAACTGTTTCCTTTGCATTCAGGTGAGTGGGAGCAATGTCGGTTAGGTGAAACCACCCAATCTAGCACAACAGAGACAGTGGACTCTATCCTCTTCTCAGCACTTGAAATATCAGATATATCACGGGAACCACAAAACTCGAAACTACCTTCTCACCAAGAAAAGCGTAACCACAACGGTTAAACGACCAAATATCCGTGTGGCTTCTAAAGCTTTTAAGTGTAGCGTTGTAATAACAAAGACCTTTTGGTATAGATGTTTGCCAACATCCTCTTCCTAAACACTGTCCATCAGCTGCATCCATTGTTTAACTACATAACTCCAAACACCCACTAGAAAAGTGTTGGATATGATCCGAATTTATCTCCTTTGAATTGGATTATGACTCTAAGTAACATTAGGGTTAGATTTTTATTATATATATATATATATATATATATATATATATATATATATATATATATATAGAAGATAACGTAAAAAGAGTTTTAAAGTAAAAAATGTAAGGAGAAATAACAACCATTGGATCAATCAAAAGTCAAGATCAAAAAGTCTAAAAAGTCAATAAAAAGGACCCACAACCAGAATTCCGTAACTGCCAACCAAGGGTAAAATTGTAAATGAAAAAGACAAATTCGTCAGGCCCTTCTGGTATATCTGTTCCACCTTCACTGTAACTGCTATATGTTGTTCAGATTCAAACAAGATGCACAATAATTAATAAACCTAAAAAATGTTTTTAAATTTTTTACATTGTCAAATACACATTACAAATGATGCACAATTCCTATTTTCAACAACAATTTATTAGAATCTGAACCAAAACAGATGAATATCGATCCCAGCAATTGAATTGTGCACCAAAACAGTACAAAAATCGAAACACTTCTGTATTCATACAATAAACTTGATTCACAGTAATTTCACAAAATCTTCACAAAATCTGATGTACAATCACCTCCAAGAAAGAAAAGCAAAAGATGAACGGTGATGATGGGACCTCCATTGTTGATGCACAACAAAGACGAAAATGAATCGGAGATTCAGTTGTGGGTTACCTTCGTTGGCGATGGCTGATCTGAACCAGGCGGCGGCAAAAAGCAAGGCGAACCCTAGGCGGTGGTCATATGAAACATCCACAGGTCTGTGTGTGGTTTGGGGGCGACGGTAAGCATCAGCGGCGACGGCAAGCAACAAAACTACAGCGGCGACAGCAATCCAAGGGCGACGCACCGGCGACTGGAGAGAACAGTCAACGAACAGCAGGCGAGAACATGTGGTCGAACAAAGAAACCGGCGACTGGCAGTGGCGGACTCAGCGGCCAAGAAAGGAGGTTACCCGGAAGAATACGGCCGGCGACTGCCAAAAGCGACGGCGGAGAGCATAGTCGCGACGGTGCATAGAAGGGCAAAGAACGGCGGAGGAAGAAAAGCATGTGGGCGGAGAAAAACAGGCGGATGTGCTATTAGGGTTCTCAGGTCGGGATTTATTTTATGGAACGTGGGTAGTGGGTGGAAGAGAGAAACAAATAAAACTTTCTTCCTAATTTACCCTTTTAACATATTTGACACGTGTCCGCATCAGAATTCACCCTACACTTTGTATCTTAAAATTCTTTTTATTTGATCTCACCTCTATATATATATATATCCAATCTTGGTGCCGTAGACTCCATTTAAGATTGGGATAAACATATATTATCCAAATTAATTAGGATGTATTTAAAATTCAAATTGAAGATATATACACATCTCTATATGTATATATATGGAGTTAGGTGCATTGGGTTTGGTGTGGGTTTTCATACCACCGACAGAGATATTTTATATTTCTTGGTTTTCTTTTCTAAGCTTTTGTTGGCATTAACCAAGTTTTTAGCTTGTTAGTTTTTCTTTATTATACGTAGGTTTAGATTATATTTGATTACCTACGTTCTTGTAACCCTCCTTATGTTTTTCGTATATAGTGAAATCATCGTTTATGCCCGTGGTTTTTCCGTAAAGGGTTTTTCCACGTTAAATCTTGGTGTTCTCGTTTTCTATTGTTTATTCGTATTTCGTTTCTACGTATTTCGATATATTTATTTTACAACAAAAAGTCATCTTCGACTTCGCCCCTAATCAAAGCATAATCATCGCACCTAATGACCGTGAACTTGTTCTTTATTGAAAAAGTGAAAGCCTTTAAGTTCATCCAATAATCAAAATCATCATTTACAATCCCACTTCGGTTGTAACATCTATAAGAAACGGTGGTATAGATGCGTAACTCTGAATCCGAAATGTTGTATATTTCGATGTTGCTTGATCTGAGGAACAACTTTGGTTTTGCATAAGACGTGCTACAATTTATCGGATTTTGAATAATATATCACCACTATATTTTCTAAGTTATCTTTCCTAGTTTATCTCCTATTATTTTGCTAGGTATATGTAGTTGATTGTGTTTCCTTTTCTTTTTCATTCTGGTATATATATATATATAGAAATTGGATCAATAAAGAACATTTTCTTAAACAAAGAACCTAAAGAACCAATCTGAACCATTGGATCATCAAAATCAATGGATTAGATTGATCGATGGCAAAACTGTAATTATCATGTATTAATTTAGGAAGAAAAGGGTAAACATGGAAAATCCTCCCCCCAACAACCTTGATTTTAAAAAAAAAACCCTCAAAAACTTTAAATTGTCATAACTTTTTAAGTTTTGTGAATTTGAACAAAAAAATTATACCAATCTTTTAGTTTTTTAATCCTCTTTCAAACAAGATCACTCTTTCCATATTTTTCTAAATTTTTTTAACACGAAAATTTTGTTTGCATTTAGGCAACATGTAGTGTTCTGTACAAATTTGCATTTTGGTTTTGAATATGTAATTTTGCATTTTGGGCTGCATTTTCATTTGAATCATGTTGGATTTGCATTTTACATTTCATATTATTTGCATTTTGGACGCGTCTAGATGAACTGCATGTTTATATTTTACGTTTTCGTTTTTTGCATTTTGCATTTAGGTTTGAACGAACACAGCTTGAAATGGAAACTACGGATTTTGCATTTTGCATTTCGGTTTGAATGAACCCAACATCTAAGAATTTTGCATTTTGGGCTTGAATCTCAAAATGCAAACTACGAATTTTGCATTTTGAGTTTGAATGGACCAAGCTCAAAATGCAAACTTTGCATTTAAAAAAAAAAGTTTCAGAAATATATCAAGTCTGGTCTTGTTTGAAAGAGGACGAAAAACTGAAACTAATGATATAATCTTTTTGTTAAAATTCTAAAAAACGAACGAGTTATGATCATTTAAAGTAAGTGGGTTTTTTTTATTTATATGTTGGGGGTCGCTGGAGAGAGGCGATGTGTTTTTTTTTTTCATTTTCCATTTTTACCTTTAAACAATGTGTCACGTGTCATTATTAGAAGGGTTCTTTAAGTTCTATGTTTAAAAGAGGTTCTTTATATAACATTACCCTATATATATATATATATATATATATATATATATATATATATATATATATATATATATATATATATATACGGGGTGATGTTTCTTGTTTTCCTCAACAGAAAATATTATAATGAATGATTGATCCTGGCTGCTTTGGTACCATAAATTTCTATATGGTATCAGAGCGGTTAATCTCACTCTAAGAAATGAAATCGTAATCGTAAATAGAAGTAATTGACTGTCGGCCCTCATGGCAGGTGATGAAGGTGACAAAAGCAAAGGCGGATCAAGCAAGAACAATGGTGAACCTAACGTCAATTCGCCATTGTACATCCACCCATCAGATTATCCCAAACAACTTCACATAAACGATCTCCTCAATGACCACAACTACACAGATTGGTCACAGGAGATGTTAAACTTTTTGTTTGCAAAAAACAAGGTCGGTTTCATCACCATACAAAAACCTGAGAAAACATCCGTTGAGTACACGCCTTGGATACGCTGTGACGCCATGCTAAAAGCATGGCTCACTACACCTATGGAGATGCCGATTCAGCCTTCATGATATGGTGGGATCAACTTGAAAGATTTGGAAAGGAGACTGCATCCAGGGATTACGAACTCAAGCAGACTTTGATCACAACACAACAATCAGGAGCCTCTGTGTCAGCCTATTACACGAAATTACGCAGCCTTTGGGACGAAATCGCTTCCGTTATGCCGACACCACGATGCACCAGTGAAGGGTGTAACTGTGATGTAGGAAAGAAGATGGAGAAAGAAAGATTCTACAAATTTATCGTGGGTCTAGACAATGAGTTTACAGTCATTAAAACATAGATCCTGGCCTCAAAACCAATCCCTAGTTTGAGCAATGCTTACCACCTGGTTGCAGAAGATGAGAGACAAAGAACCATATCACTTGAAAAAACACCAGTGACAGAAGCTGCAGCCTTCAAGGCCTCACTTCCCAACCGTCGTAAAGGCAACTCCAGCCAAGAAACAACAAAGAGCGAGAAAGCTATGCCCAAATATGTGAAACGCAGTACTATTGTTGAGCATTGTAACTTCTGTGGGAGAGATGGCCATAACAAAGAAGGGTGTTTTAAGAGGTTCGGTTACCCAGATTGGTGGCCCGGAAATAAAGGAAAACGAGACGGGACAAAAGCAGCGTTTGTTAAAGCAAATGCCAGCCCTATTCCAGGTCTCTCAAAGGAACAATACCAGCTGTTCTTAAAGACTTTTGGGAATGAAGGTGAGAACCAGGGAGATAAAAACCCACGTATGGAAAATATCGCAGGTATAGAGGAAGGGGTCAATGAGTCGGTGGTTGCTTTGGGAGCTACCAAACACATCACCAATGACCCTAACTTCATATTTACCAAAAAAAAATGATTTAAAAGCTCTTATCATCATAGCTGACGGGACCAAAGTTTCCGTTAAAGGGAGAGATGATTGCACCCTCAAAGGGGACACTAAGATTGAATGAGTTCTTTATGTTCCTGATTTCAAATGCAACCTATTATCCGTTAGGCAACTTGCCAATGACTTACAATGTGTAGTCTCATTTTCTCCTAATTTCTGTGTAATGCAGAAACTCAGGACGAGGAGTTTGATTGGTGTGGGTAGACGCGAAAAGGGATTATATCGGATGGGAATGGTCAGAGACGAAAGGAAGGCAATGGTCGTGAGTAATGACACTTGGCACAAAAGATTGGGACACGCTTCGGTTGAAAAACTCAAAGATATTAGCTTTCTTAAAAATGTTATGTTTGGTACTTTATATGATTCATGTTCTAAGGCAAAACTCACAAGAAATCCTTTTTCGGATAGCATTAGGAAATCTACTGAATGTTTTGATTTGATACATTGTGATGTTTGGGGTAGATACCCGTCACCTTCTTTTATGGGGGAAACCTATTTCTTAACATTTGTCGATGATTTTAGCAGGGCAGTATGGTTATACCTTTTGAAATTCAAACATCAAGATGGTAGTTGCCTAAAGTATTTCCATAAAATGGTGAAAACACAATTTGGAAAAGATGTTAAAAGGATTAGACGTGACAATGGTGGGGAATTCACATCTAATGAAATGCTATCTTTTTATAAGAAAAATGGAATTCTACTAGAAACCACATGCCCACACACACCTTAACAGAACGGTATCACTGAAAGAAAACATCGACACCTCTTAGAAACGGCACGAGCCTTAAGATTTGAGGAAAATTTACCTAGGAGATTTTGGGGAGAGTGTGTGCTAATCGCAGCTTATGTTATCAATCGACTACCTTCTAGTGTGATTGGAAATAAATCTCCTTTTGAATTACTAAACAACCAAAAACCCGACTATGAGTTCATGCAGGTTTTCGGTTGCTTGGCATATCATAGATATACCAATACCGAAGGGGATAAGTTCGAGATGAGGGGGAGACATGGGGTTTTTCTAGGATATCCTCTTGGCACGAAAGGATATAAAATATATGATCTTGAGAACAAAAAAATAGTAGTATCAAGAGATGTTAAATTCCATGAAGAACATTTTCCTTTTAGTGAGGTTACAATTGATTACTAAAAGGATGAGTTTCTTGAAGGGGAAGTAAACCTTTTGGTCAAGAATTAAAAGGAACAGATGGTGCACAGGTCGAAGAAAATAAACATTCAGAATTACCCAACACCCAGTCATGAGGATAGGCATGATCAACCGAATGACCCACCACCGGAACCTAATCCAAATGATCAACCCACTACACAATCAGATATGGTACAACAAACATAGGCCTAAGAGCAACGGTTGAACCAGAACAACAAAAAAGAATCCGAACGCAGCTGGCTCAACTATAAGATTATCATGTGAAACTTCCCCCATCCGTTAATCCAGCGCTCCACACTTCCAATCAAAGCTCCTCAACGGTACATCCTCTTTCAAATTTTGTTTCCTATGATAATTTCTCTAACAAGCATAAAGCTTTCTTGGCGGCTATCAGTTCAAATGATGAGCCAAAAAAATTTCATCAAGCTATGCAGGATGAAAGGTGGAAAGAGGCATTAGAAAAGGAGATCCGTGCCTTGGAAGAAAACGGTACGTGGTCTCTCGAAAGCCTTCCTGAGGAAAACGTGCCATAGACTCGAAGTGGGTATACAAGATTAAATACTAGCCAAATGGAAAAGTTGAGCGTTACAAATCACGGCTTGTAGCGAAGGGCTTTACACAACAAGAAGGCATCGATTACCACGATACCTTTGGTCCAGTTGCCAAACTTGTCACTGTTAGAACTTTACTCGCAGTGGAAGCCAAGAAAAACTGGATCATTAATCAACTGGACGTGAACAACAACTTCCTCCATGGAGATTTAGAAGAAGAGGTCTATATGAAAATACCACAAGGATTTGCCAAAGAGAAAGAAACTCGGGTTTGCAAGCTAAAAAAATCGTTATACAGATTAAAGCAAGCTTCATGGAATTGGTATCAAAAGTTCACAAAATCCCTTCACGACATTGGTTTTCAACAATGCAAAGCAGATTACTCTCTTTTTACTTATAAGAAAAAAGAAAATTTTTTCGCGGCCCTTATATATGTTGATGATGTTATTGTGGTGGGAAATGACCGACATCATATTCAGACTATGAAAGATGAACTTCATAAACGCTTCGCTATCAAAGATTTGGGGAACCTCATATATTTTCTTGGGATTGAAGTGGCTAGAACATCTAAAGGCTTGGTGTTGATTCAAAGGAAATATACGCTTGATATTCTTGAAGATTGTGGTATGGGCGGATGTCGCCCTAGTACTTTTCCTATGGAGCCAAATTTAAAACTTGATGAGGCCAGCAGCCAACCAAAAGTAGACGAACATCCGTACCGTCAAATGGTGGGTCGTCTTTTGTACTTACTCGCCACCCGACCAGACATCACATACGCAGTCAATGTCTTAAGCCAGTTTGTCTCTGACCCGCGACAACCTCATCTAGATGCAGCACTTCGTGTGCTTCGTTACTTAAAGAATACTCCTGGTGAAGGTATACTTCTCCCTCGTGGTGGTGACTACCACTCTCAGCATATTGTGACGCAGATTGGCTCGGTTGTCCTTTCACAAGGTGCTCTCGCACATGTTATGTTCGCCTTTTAGGAGGTGCCCCGGTCTCATGGAAAACAAAGAAACAAGCGGTGGTTTCCCATTCTTCCGCTGAAGTAGAATACCGTTCTATGGCCAATACTGTCAGTGAAGTTTTATGGATGCGTTGGCTTCTACAGGTCTTAGGCGTGTCTTTTGAAGGGCCCACTACTTTATTTTGTGATAACCAGGCAACTAGACATATTGCAAACAATCCCGTTTTTCCCGAAAGGACAAAACACGTTGAAATGGATTGTTATTTTGTCCGTAAATGAGTTGAAAGCCACGAGATCATTCCTATCCATGTTAACTCCAAGATGCAAATAGCGGACCTTTTTACAAAGGGGTTAGGAGCACCACAACTTCAATTCCTTCTTGGCAAGTTGGGTGTTATCAACTTACACACTCCAACTTGAGGGGGAGTATCGGATTTTGAATAATGTATCACCACTATATTTTCTAACTTTTTTTTCCTAGTTTATATCTTATTATTTTGCTACGTATCTATAGTTGATTGTGTTTCCTTTTCTTATTCATTCTCGCATGTATATATAGGGGTGATGTTTCTTGTTTTCCTCAACAGAAAATATTATAATGAAAGATTGATCTTGGCTTTTTTGGTACCATCAATTTCTATACAATTCACATAGAAAAGCTCGTCTAGGGAACAACCCGTGCCATTACAAATACCAAAACGGTAAGGCACAACAATGTTCCCACAATGGGTTTGGCACGCCGGCTTTGCTATGTTCATAGCTCTCGAGGTCGAATCTTGAAGAGTTCCTAAGGACATAGTAGAAGAAGAAAATGTTGCAAACAAAGCAAGAATAATATGAAGAAACATGTTGCGATCTCTTTTTAGTTTGTGTATATTTAGTTTAACTATTATAGTAGCAATACATAGAGCTATTGCAAGGGATTATTAACTTTTAATTAACTCCAAAAAAGATCTTGTTTCCTGGAAGATTCGGAATGGAATACTTCAAAGAATGAGTAAAGGCTTTGATCGTATATGGAATATTTTAAGGAAACTAAGACCGGCCGCATCGGATGGGTGACCAGAGCTAGCTGATTCTCCTAGCCCCAAACACCATAACGTCTCCACTAGTTGGCACTGGTTTGAACCGGCCCATGCTACTGCTTACTAGTGCTGGTTATCGGGTTTTTTTTCTTTTTTTGCCTCATTTTATATATTTTAAATTAATTAATATATATGAGTTGATGTGGGTTGGATGTGAGGGTTCATGAGTTAGAGAGAGTTAAAAGTGGAAGATGATACAGATGCTGATGTAGGAGTGGGTAACTCCAAATAATTCCCGAGACGTATGCGGATGGTCCAAGGCATCAATTAGTTGACATTGTCCTCTATAGGTGACTTACAAAATTTCGTGAGAAAAAACACCAAACTGCATGCAATTTTGCTAGCGTGGTCCCAAATAAAATTGAACATTGATCTACCATGAAATTATTTCTTAATTTGCTTTATTTGACTTTAAATTTTGAAATTTCACTCAACTTTCTTTTGTTAATATGATGGGAATGAAGGTGATCTATAATTCATTATATTATTACTAGATTAGGTACCGTGTAAACACAAGCTATTATAATTATATGAATGACATAAAAGATTGATTTGATAATAATTTTAAAAAGATATGAAATTTAATTACGATAAAATTTGATATATATATATATATATATATATATATATATATATAGGAAAAAGTTCTTGCGAGAACCATTCTTAGTGCGAGAACCGCGAGAACCAATCTGAGCCGTCCAATTCCCCCTCCTTCAATGTCATTGCCCACCCATGAATTCCTCACATGCACCCTGCCATACTCTATCCCTCCACGCTCACCATCCATGAAACTTCCCATATCCAAGGAACGGCTGAGATTGGTTCTCGCGGTTCTCGCACTAACAACGGTTCTCGCATGAACCCTCCCCTATATATATATATATATATATATATATATATATATATATATATACATATATATATATATATATATGAAGAAGTTCCATTGAGAACCATTTTAATTGCGAGAACCGCGAGAACCAATCTGAGCCGTCCAATTCCCCCTCTTTCAATGTCATTGTCCACCCATTAATTTCTCACATACAGCCTGTCACACTTGATTCTCCAACGCTCTCCATCCATGAATTCCACTTATCAAATCAACGGCTAAGATTGGTTCTCGCGGTTCTCGCACTAAAATCGGTTCTCAATGGAACCCTCCCCTATATATATATATATATATATATATATATATAGGGGAGAGTTCAAACGAGAACTGTTTTTCGTACGAGAACTGCGAGAACCAATCTCGGTCGTTCCTTGGATATGGGAAGTTCATGGATGGAGAGCATAGAGGGGATCAAGTGTGGCAGGGTGTATGTGACGAATTCATGGGTGGGCAATGACATTAAAGGAGGGGGAATTGGACGGCTTAGATTGGTTCTCGCAATTCTCGTACGAAAAACAGTTCTCGTTTGAACTTTTGCCTATATATATATATATATATAAGGACAAGGATTTAATGTGTATGCTATTTTATAATTAATATAGCCTATAATACATAATTTTTATTGGGTTTTAATTAATTATGTGGAATGATTTAAAAAACATGATTAGTGAAATCAACATATATATATATATAGGGTTTAGTTCATAAAAGTGTATCCAACTTTACACATTTTGCTATTATATGTACTGACCTTTCAAACTTACCATTTGATGTATCAAACTCATGGTTCAAAAAAACGCGCCATGGCGTGAGGCGTGACTCCAACGTTAAGAAACAGCCCTTGGCGGCGGGGTTAGGCGTGGCGTAAGACAAGGCGGCATAAGGTGCGCCTTTACGCGCTAAATGGCGAGTTTTTTTATGGCGTGACGTGCAGAAAATTTTTTTTTTTTAAAAAATTGACTTTTTTATATAGATTTTACGATCACGTGTATTGAACTTCTATAAATTTGTATTTTGTAATTTGTATATGTTACTTTGCACCTAATTTGTGCAACATTGTGTAATTTGTGTATTAATAATGATAAATTGGATATAAATATTTATAAAATATATACAAAATTGCCGCCTTAAGCGCCGCTTTAAAAAACATCATGGCTCGCCATGGCTCCTAAAACTTGAGGTTTGACCTCGCCGCCACGCCACGACTTACGTTATTTAGAACCATGATCAAACTTATCAAATTTACCTTTTTTATATATCCATTAACCTCCTAAGCAGGTAACAGGTAATTTTATGATTTTTATTTTTATTCTTTATACCACTAAATTGTCACACGAGATCTTCATCCATCTCCATCTACATCTTCAATACACCTTCATCTTCTTATACACTTTTCATGTGGGTTTTGAAACCGATATCTTCCTGGAAATCAATAGATGAACTAAAAAAAAAGAACAATCAACAGATGAACCGATGAAAATTTATCCAAAAATTGAAGCAGTCTCCTGGAAGCCATCATCGATTGAAGAATCGAAGGTATTTTCTTCAGTTACATCTGTTACAATTGAAGCTGCCATCGGGCATCTGCTCCATCTTTCCGAATATGGCCACCGTACCAGTTAATCCGAAACCATTCTTGAACAACTTGACTGGTAAGCCTGTCATTGTGAAACTCAAGTGGGGAATGGAGTACAAAGGTTATCTTGTCTCTTTTGACTCATACATGAACTTGCAGTTGTCAAACTCTGAAGAATACATTGATAGTCAGTTTACTGGAAATCTTGGAGAGATTCTAATCAGAGGTAATAATGTTCTCTACTTGCGGGGAGTAGTGGAGGATGAAGAATATCACTAATATGATCTTATTTTGTATGTTATATCATTAAATAATCAGAATTTACTAAGCATCAACAACCAAAACTTGATTTTGCTTATGTAGGATCATGTAAACATTTTTCAAAGCCCGCAAGATTTCAGATCTCCGAAACCCAGATTTCAGATTCCAGATCTCCGAAACTCGATGAAGACTCGATGTTGTACAATCGATGAAGAATCGATGAAGAAACCCAGATCTTCGAAACTCAGATCTCCGAAACCCAGATTTCAGATTTCAGATCTCCGAAACTCGATGAAGAATCGATGTTGTACAAATAAACCCAGATTTCAGATCTCCGAAACTCAGATCTTCGATTTCAGATGTTGTACTCGATGTATGAACAATCGATGAAGACACGAAGAAACCCAAAGAGATCTGAAGATGAAATCGAAGAAAATATTAAAAATAAATGTTAATTTTTAATAATAATTATTAAAAATAAATCTTAATTTAATTTTGAATTTCTTTAGAATATGAAATTTCATATCACTTGCTATATCATCAACCATGTAAGCAAAACCGTTGCCACATCATCATTTAACCTGTTATAGCATGTTAAATACATAAAATAGTAAATTTGAAAACTTTAGTACATCAAATGGTAAGTTTGAAAGTTCGGTACATACAATAACAAAAGGTATAAAGTTGGATACACTTTTATGAACTAAACTATATATATATATATATATATATATATATATATATATATATACATTTTAATATTTATTTAATTATGTATAATAATTTAAAAAGTACAGATAAGTAAAATTTATAGATCTATGTTTAAAATTACCATATTAATTAATTTAGTATGATAAGATTTAAAAGACTTTGATCTTAAAAAGTCAAAATTGATTTTCTAATTTGAAATAATGAATGATCAAGATTAAATCTTTTGTAAAATAATTAGTTTAGATTATCTAATAATTTTTTACTAATTAATCTTTTATTTAAATGAAAGATAAGTGAAAGTAAATGTCCAAGCTTGTCAATAATTAATCCACCATGCATGCTAGTTAATGTATATTATAAAATTACCTTCTAATATAAATAAAAATTTAACATAAATTAAGTTTTTCAAATAATCATTATCATTAATTTAGATAAAAAGTTTTAATTATCAAATTTTAATCCTTTATTTTATTAAAATTGAAATTTAATTTTAATTTTTGTAGTCAAAATTAGAATTTATCTATCGATCCAAAATCAAAGCTGGTTTTAAATTCATATTCTTGTCTTATAATTTCAAACTAGTTTAGTATCCGTGTATAAATACGAGAATAATTAGTATTAATTTTAAATATTTTACACTTTAAGAGATTAATAAAATGTATAGTTAGACAATTGTAAACTTTTGTACCGTCTTTCGTTTAAAACTTCTTGCTCTGTTTTCGGTCTCTTTCTTGGAGATCTGTATTTGTTTTGTTTTCAATAAAAGCATCTTTGCTTTTCAAAAAAAAAAGACAATTGTAATAGTATATAGATATAAAATCGTCTAAAAATGTAATTCTATTATTAATCAGAAATCATACACCGATCATTATCATGTTTTTTTTGTAGAACCAGTTTATAGACAATATTCATTGTTTTATTTGTAGGCTTACCATCTTTATCGTAAATAGAAACTTTAAATATCATTTGAGAAAATAAAGGGTTATGATTGTGGTGGAACAAAAATTAAAAATGAAGGATAACATCATAATTCATTAACTGTTAGGAAAAGAATTATAAATTTTAATCTGTTCTAAAAAAGATTATAAATTTCAATTTTCCATAAAAAGAGATTATAAATTTTAATTTGTTATAAAAAAGAGTATCATGACATGCTAAAAATCAAAGTTGTTTGGTTAAGATTTTTTTTTTTTTGGAACAAATTAAAATGTATAGTCATTTTTGGCCAAAAATTACATGTTACATGATTTATTGACAAATTTTGATATATATGTTACCTTTTTAGTCAATTTTCCCTACATCTTTTAATATATATTTAAGATTAAAGATTAATATCTCTTCAATAAAGTTTGAGTGCATTAGTATTTGAGATTATTGAGCAAAAAAGTCAAATTGGATTTTAATTTTTTAACAAACATGTTTGAGTCATATTTGATAATTTAATTTTTATATCTAAATTAATGGTCAAAATTATTTGATAGATTTTATTTAAGTTAGTCTTTTATTAATATTAAAAATTAAAAATAAATTAAAAGATTGTTTGTGTATACGTATAAAAATATATATACTTCTAAATCTATATTAATTTTATAATTATAAAAAAAAAGTTAGTTGCTATTGCAAAGCATATTATCTAGACATATTTTATTGAAAGCGTGAAGCATTTTTTTTTTTTTTTGTCAAGATAAGTAGGAAATTAAACTAATCTTAAATTAAAAAAGTTTGAATCTCATGAATTAATTTTTAATTTTTTACTAGTTTAGTTTGACTTTTAAAAATCAAAATTAAAATTTCAATTTTAAATAAATGAATGGTCAAGATTGTATAATTATGATTATTTTTTTAAATGAAGGGTTAAGATTGTTCAGTTGAATTTACTTCAATTAGTCTTTTATTTATATTAGAATATTTACGTTACAAATTCAGCTTCTTTTTGGCTATTTAAAAGAATGTTTCCATATGCAAAACTTATCAAATTAGAAATTAATTTTCAAATCTTATAATAGTCTTTTGATTTTTTTAGTTATATTTCTTTAGGAGACTTTTAAAACTTTTATTATGTATTATCCTTTTAAATTCTTATTTCTTTAGCAACTTATATTTATTTAATAATTTTTTATTAATGTTAATGTTTATAATTAAAAAAAAACTATGCATGACACGAATGTCTAATCTAGTAACATCATATAAGATTAGCCAAGATGATTGTTAATATTTTGAGGATTTTTATTTATTTCTTAAAAAACAGTCTCTCTATCAATATGTAAAGATATTTATATCTTACTTTTCTCTCGTTAATACCTTACTTAGAGGGCAATGTTCATGTTCATGTTCATGTAAGAACAAATTTTGGTGTTTTTCCCCAAAGAAGTATTATTATATGATTATGTATATATAACCAACTATATATGTGTATTATTTAAGAAATATTATTACATGATTAGAGAAAGAAAAATATAAGCCTTTTAAATTATGCTCAAGCAATACCAAGCAAATATTTTTTTTCAAATATATCTCAGGTTATTGTTGAGTAATGGCACATAGCGAATGAAAAGTGACTTTATAATGTATTTAATAAAGGTCGTAGGCTACTGCACCCATAACCAATTGATTTTGAGTTGAAATCTCGCAAACTTATAGGATATCATAGCAAAGTTCACATTTATTTGGTCAAAGATGACACATACTCCACGTAACTTTGTAACCCATAAGTATCAATGGGTTAGGCGCGGAAAAAATAGAAACGTACTATGTGAGGGAGAGTGTTGAGTAATGTCTCACATCAGATGAAAAGTGATCTTTTAATATGTTCAATAATCATCATGAGCTAATTTACTTATAACCAATAGTTTTCACTTAGACAAATCAATCACGCATGTAGAATATGTTGATGAAGATTATGCCTTTGATATGTATTCAGCCCTTATTATATATAATAACAATATTTAGGAAGAATGAACAGTACTTTACTATTTAATTCTATATATATTTTAAACATGCAAACGCAAATGGAGTAGTGGTTAGTGCACTTCAAACTCACTTGGAAGCCGACAGTTCGAAACCTGCTATTATTTTTGTTTGTCTTTTATTCTTTTATTTGTTTTTTATTTTTTTTCTCTAAATGGAACATGTCTTTTTCTTTAGTTTTTTTATTTTCCTTTTAGATGGAACATGTATTTGGGTTGTTTAACTTATTTTAATATTTCAATTTTTATTATTTATTAGAAGTATGCTTATGGTACTATTAAAGTGAGATTACAAGTCAAAAGAATGAAGTAGTGTTCCGTATTATAGTTAGTTCTAATGGTTGCCATTTTCATTTAGATATACGTAACTATATTGGTTCCTAACTCTACAACTCTATAATTTGTTCCGTTTTATGAAAACAAAAAAATCTATTTATTATTTCGATGATTAAGAATGTTACATTTAAAACATCGAAATCTATTTTTACCTTTCTTTTCATCTTTGTTAATTTACTACTACTGTTGTTACTTTACCATATATATGACCTTATAAAATTATATGACAAGAAAAATATAAAGCATTTTATCTTTTTCTATAAAATAATATTAGCTTATATATTTTGTTTTCATATAAAAAGATATTTAGTATTTAACACGATTGATATATATATTAACATTAGTAATGAAAGTTGTGGTTAAGATCTTGAAGCCTTTTACATTATTATTTATAGAGATGTTTAGACGTTTTTAATATAAAAAAAAACTTAAAGTAAATAGTATAAATCCAAATCATCTGAAAGAGTAATTTCATCACACAGTGAAGCGAGGGTAAATGAAACCTTGTTTGTTCCTAATTAAGGGGATTTAAGAGATTATGCGTAAGTTGTACCCTTCACTACATATTTGGTTTCATGGGAAACTCACAAGCTAGCATCTTATAATGATATAGTGGGGGACTTTGATCCTTATTTTAACATAATTATGTAGGTACCTATGTAGGTTCTAGACAAACACATTGTAATAAGTTTGGATTAGTAACCTCCTAAAGTTGAGAAGAACATAACGAATCAGCTACTTCTATAATAAAAATCAGTAAGTCCTTGTTAAAAATAAGATCCTTTGTAGCACTCAGTCATTTATTATATAAAGAAACATGATAAGTCATTTTCTTCTTAACTTGAAAGGATCTTGATTAATAAGTTTCTCTCATGTCATTACACTTTGAAAGACATTTAGATGGAACTGTTTGATAGTACATTTTGATATGAAATCCACGCATTTTATTATATACTATATCAATTGGTGAAATAGGCAATTTATTATGAGAAATTGAGGGTTATTTTAGTAATTTCCAATGTAAATTTTTTAGCTGAATGAGTTTTTTTTGGATTATGGTGATGAACTGAGTGGTCAGCTTGAATATCCTATTTAATGTGTTTAGTCATTGATTTTAAAACATTTTCAAACTTAGAAAGATGTATGAAACCTTTTATGAAATATGGTTTAAAATAAAATGTATAATTAAAAGATGATATATTATATATTTAAAAATCTAAATTCAAAGATGTAAAGATATTTATTCTTGATGATCCTGAAAATATATTATTAGTGTCGGTAGTTAGCCAAAAGTAACACTAAAATAGAAATGTTAATTTTTTATATACAAAACAGGAAATCATTCTTGATTTTTTAATATTTAACACGTGAATAATTATTTTTTTGTATTTTACTTGCAAGGTGTACGAAAATTCGGCTTTAGAAATAAAAATGCATTGAAGCCCGTTCAAAAGGTAAGACATGTGGTCTTTAGTAGTGGATTTAAGCATGGAGATGAGCCTCTTTATCAACTAATTTGATTAATTAAATTATCAAACGATTCTCTATTGCATTATCACTACAAGAAAAAATATTTTTTGCGACATACGCTTTTTTCGGCGACATATGTCGCCGCTAAAACCACGCTAAACGACAAAAAAAGGGCCCACAACCATGTGAAAAGAAGGTGTCGCCGCTAAAGACTTTTTGCGGCGACATATGTCGCCGCTAAAGACTATTCCCACCATTTTTTCCCACCGAAAACCATGGCGGGATATTTTCTCACCTAAAATATTGGATGTTGCCGCAAAAGGTTATTCGTCGCCGCAAAAGGTCTTTTTTTTTGTAGTGTATGTTGTATTTCAGGTTTAGTCATGTAGTGCTTGTGTGTGCAAATTTGTATGTATATTTTATTTCTCCTAATCCTATGCGCTTAAATCGTCATTTAGTTAGTAGTTTGGTAAGCTATTCACGTGTTAGAAGTAATAAAAGATTTAAAGTTTTGATTTGTGACAACGGTGGTAATGTTACAAACAAAACAAAACAAAAAATATAGTCTACAAAGAAGTGCTTCAAAAAATTTAATTATTTTTTTTGTTACAAATTATGACATGTAAGTTTCACGTGATTTTTCATTTATTGCATTATTATTGTTTTAAAATTTTAATATCTCAAATACACTTCCGAATACCCGTACGTGCACGGGGCAATAAACTAGTATATATATATATATATATATATATATATATATATATATATATATATATATATATATATATATATATATATATAGGGTGAGGTTCAACAAAGACCCCCCCTTAAACATAGATACAAAAGTCCCAATCTCAGCCACTCATTTAAAAGGGCAAAATAGGAATTGAAACAATTAAAAAAAAAACATACGCATCCTACAGCTCAAATTCAAATTCAGTTTTTTTATTTTTTTTACCCTTTAAATCTTTAAATGATCATAACTATTTCAATTTTTTGAGTTTGAGCAAAAAAGTTATACCAATCTTCTCATTTTTTTAATCCTCTTTCAAACGAGACCACTCTTCCTATATTTCTGGAAAAAAAATTTGACGAAAATGATATGAATGATGAAAATAATCATTTTCGGCTGTTGGAAGAGAGTAACACCTACCAGTTTAATCATTTTCGTCCATCACCTTCATACCCATAACACCTAACAGATTTCATAATTTTCGGACCACTGTTCACCTTTTTTTTTTAACCAAAATGATGAAAATGAAGAATTTTTATCATTTTCGTCACCTGCTTTAACGTGACATACAGGGGGCACGAAAATGATGATAAAATTCTTAATTTTCATCATTTTCGTGCCCCCTTGTATGTCATGTAATAGTAGGTGACGAAAATGATAAAAATTCCTCATTTTTATCATTTTCGTGCCCCCCTGTATGTCACGTAAAAACAGGTGACGAAAATGATAAAAATACGTCATTTTCATTATTTTCGTGCCCCCTTGTATGTCATGTAATAACAGGTGACGAAAATGATAAAAATTCGTCATTTTTATCATTTCCGTGTCCCCCCTGTATGTCACGTAAAAACAGGTGACGAAAATGATAAAAATTCGTCATTTTCATCATTTTCATGCCCCCTTGTATGTCATGTAATAGCAGGTGACGAAAATGATAAAAATTCGTCATTTTTATCATTTTCGTGCCCCCCTGTATGTCACGTAAAACCAGGTGACGAAAATGATAAATGCAACCCAGAATCAGGTGAAGATAAACAAACGAAAATGCAAACCACGTTAAAATGATAACCAGTTGAAAATAAAACAACGAACCAAAATACATTTACAAACATTAGAATTCCATTCAAAATTAACAACAAAAATTACAATACTATCATTAAAAAATGAAAAAAGACCAATGATTTGTGTCTCCGGAAGAAGGGATACAGACTGAAACTGCAACTACAAAATGCTATGATCTTCCGACTGAAAATGCAAGAGATCGTATGAAAACTCGAAAATGCTAATCAAGACTCCAAAATGCTAATCAAGACAGCTGCTAATTGTTCAATCAAAATGCGTTTCATCAAAGAATCAAAATGCGTTTCATCAAAGAATACATAATTACCTTCATCTTAGCATTTTCATACCAAAAAAAATCCATAAGCTGAACCAAAATGCAGATTTCCAAGACAAATTCATCGTTGAAAAAGTCGCTACATTTTCAGAAATAAAAAACCATGGGATTCAATATTGCAACCGATGACCATTTTAAATGCCATCATAATAAGCCACCCACATATAATCGAGAGAACACAAATAAAATTGGGATTTTAGTCGGCTGTTACATCTTACCGGAGATGAGCGGGGCTGTTGCAGTCGCAGGAGATGAGGGCAGGGCGACGAGGCAGTCAAATGGGTCAACGAGGCAGCGCAGGCAACACAGGGACGATGAGGCCGCGCAGGGACGACGAGGGCGGTCGTCGGAGAAAACTGTTGGAGTCGCTCAGGTCGCATACGGCGGTGGGCGGGCTACGTAGGGTCAACGAAGGGCAGAGGGACGAGGCAGCGCATGCAACAAAGGGACGACGAGGCCGCGCAGGGACGACGAGGGCGGTCGTCGGAGAAAACTGTTGGAGTCGCTCAGGTCGCATACGACGGTGGGTGGGCTACGTAGGGTCGACGAAGGGCAGAGGGACGAGGCAGCGCATGCAACAAAGGGACGACGAGGCCGCGCAGGGACGACGAGGGCAATCGCCGGAGTAACTGTTGGAGTCGCTCATGTCTCATACGGCGGTGGGCAGGTTGCGTAGGGTCGACGAAGGGCAGAAGGATGCGATGGTGGAGAGAGAAAGAGAAACGAGATGAGTGAGTGGAGAGAGAAAGAGCCGACAATTAAGGGTGGGGGGCTGTTTTTTATTCCGTTTTTGCCCTTGCAGTTGTAATTTAGTCTAACATTTAACATGTAATTTACAAAAAAGTATCATCAGATCTAAGCCATTAAATTAATTGATCTAAAGGTCCAGGATGGGACTTTGGGATCTTTATTTAAGAAGGGATCTCTATTGATCTAATCTCTCTCTCTATATATATATTAGACTGAAATTAATCATAGATCACATGTGAACAACACAATTATAATGTTACGTACTAATTTTGGTGCACCCGCACCATAACATCTTTTGCTTTCTTCCAGTGCATAGTTTGTGCTCCTCGATAAATTACATTTCCCATTCAGTTGTACCATATGAATCTATTGGAACTTCGTAAAGATCAAATTGCTCGACTTCTAGGACTAAGCTTGTAGTCTTTTCATGTCTTTTTTGATCAATCCAAGGATGAGTTGTGAATTTCCTTAAGTCGTCTAGCTTTGCTGCTACCTCTTTCATTGTAGGCCTATTACAACCTTTTGAATCAAGGCATCTCTTTATCAAATCACCTACTTCTTGTAATTGCTTTAAAGATCCTTCATGTATAATTCGAGGTTCAATGATTTGAAATAACCGGTTTTGTATAACTGAATTCACAAAATATGTTGCTAAACTCTTTTCTTCATTGATTCTATCAACACCAATGGGTTTTTTTCCCAGTTATGAGTTCTGCGAGAACTACTCCAAAGCTATATACGTCACTTTTCTCAGTTAGTTGGCTTGTGTTAAAATATTCTGGATCCAAATACCCTAGTGTGCCTTGAATAAGAGTAGTTACTTGTTTATGATCTAACGGCACTAACCTTGAAGCCCCAAAATCTGATATTTTTGCGGTGTAGTTCTCATCTACTAATATGTTGGTAGATTTGACATCTCGGTGTATGATGGGCATAATTGTTTCTGAATGAAGGTAAGCGAGTGCACTAGCAGCTTCAACAGCTAATCTCAAACGATTATCCCAAGATAACCAACTCATTCCACCCAATCTATCATGAATGTGATGGGAAAGAGTATTATTAGAGATAAATTCATAAACTAGTACAGGTACTTCTTGTTCCAAGCAACACCCCAAAAGCTTTACCACATTTCGATGGATCACTTGTGTAAGGATCAAGACTTCGTTGATAAACTGCTCTGCTTGGCTTGCGTCCATTATTATAGACTTCTTTATTGCAACTATGCGTTTATCAGGCAAAACTCCCCTATACACTACACCATAGGCACCTCGACCAATAATGTGCTCTTGAGAGTAATTATTGGTCGCTTTACAAAGTTGTTTGATGCTAAACAAAGTTATCACATTTTGAGACCCTTGTGAATTCATCTTTTGTTTCAGCAGCACACCTCCATTTTGCTCAAAAGAACTTTTCTCGAAGCCTGGTTAGCTTCCTCCTCCTTATACCAAAGAAAATCCCTGCTATTATGGATAGTATTGCTAGAAGGCCAAACACAGTAGCTACATGCAGGCAAATTAGATGTGAAGAAAACTCTAGTTAGTCGTTATTGAAAAATTACGTATTAAAAAAAGTCTGTTTTTCAAAACTATTCTAGTAGACATTATATATTGTTGGAAAGAATTACCTATAATGAAGATGGTAGAAGAAAATTTCGAATCATTAGCATTTTTACAACCATTTTTTGTATAGGCATCACCAAAAGATGGTGACGAACAAGTACAATTGTAACTTCCTTCAGTATTAATGCAATCACCATAACAAGGGTAAGTTATCGGATCCTCGCACTCGTTGATGTCTAAAAAGAAAAGCAAATTAAACACGCTTGTTAAAGAAGCAAAGGGAATCATATATTAGTGTAATAACCGTTCACGATTATCGTTATTATTCTTCTTATAAATTATTAGTGTTATTATTATTATCTTAGGAAAAAGTTCATGCGAGAAACATTCTTAGTGCGGAAACCGCGAGAACCAATCTGAGCCGTCCAATTCCCCCTCTTTCAATGTCATTGCCCACCCATGAATTCCTCACATGCACCATGCCACACTCTATCACTCCACGCTCTCCCATCCATGAACTTCTCATATCCAAGGAACGGCTGAGATTGGTTCTCGCGGTTTTCGCACTAACAATGGTTCTCGAATGAACCCTCCCCTAATATCTTATTATTAAGACCAAATTTTATATGTTGTAGTGGTGGTTTAATGAGATGAATTGTGAGGTGTACTTATAGTTACCAATTAATGGTTGGGCACTTATGACTTTCAATAGGAGAGTATGGACATTTAGATATGAATGGTAGAAATCGGGAATGGACGTATCGGTCCAGTTCTTCGTTGTGTTCTTGAGGGGTGCTATGTCTTCATCCTAAAATTCTAAATTCGAAATTCACCGTCAGTGTAATCCTACTGTCCTTGATCAAAGAAAATGAATGGGGCCAGGTTTGTGTTGTGCGAAACCCACACAAAAACGAGAGGCTTAAGGGTGTTGTTGAGCCATTAAAACATGTTAATCCAATTGCTTGGTAGGGATGATGCCAAATTACAATAGGGAACTATAGAAATTGAGATTGTGAATTGAACCAGTGGGACTGTAGCCATAATATGATCTTATGAATATGCATAGGCCCCTTCAAGAACTAAATAATTACAAGTAGAGTATAGGTTGGTGTAAATAATATGGTTTATATATTTTGATTTACACTTGTATATTATAAAAAAAAAATTTGTGTCGTCAGCATAAGATTTTGGTTATTTCAAGACTACCATTGAAAATGATTAAGATGTATGTAGTGCAGGCAACTAACCTTGGCAGCCTGGATCAAGATAGGGATTACCATCATAGCCTTTGTTGCATCCACAACGATACCCACCATCTTCTACATCATAACACGAACTGTTTCCTTTGCATTCGGATGACTGGGAGCAATCTCGGTTGGATGAAACCACCCAATCTAGCACAACAGGGACAGTGGACTCTATCCTCTCCTCAGCAGTTGAAAATTCAGATATATCACGGGAACCACGAAACTCGAAACTACCTTCCTCACCAAGAAATGCGTAACCACAACGGTTAAATGACCAAACATCCGTGTGGTTTCGAAAGGTTTTAAGTGTAACATTGTAATATCGAAGACCTTTTGGTATAGATGTTTGACAACATCCTCTTCCTGAACACTGTCCGTCAGTTACATCCATTGGTCTACGACATAACCCGAAACACCCACTAGAAAAGTTGTCTTCGTCTTCACCCGTGATCAAAGCATAATCATCGCACCCAATGACCGTGAACTTGTTCTTTAGCGAAAAAGTGAACGCCTTTAAGTTCATCCAATAATCAAAATCATCATCTACAATCCCACTTCGGTTGTAACATCTATAAGCTTCAGTGGTATAGATGCGCAACTCTGAATCCGAAATGTTGTATATTTCTATGTCGCTTGATCTGAGGAACAACTTTGGTTTTGCGTCAACCGTGCTACAATTCACATAGAACAGCTCGTCTAGGGAACAACCCGTGTCGTTACCAATACCAAAAGGGTAAGGCACAGCAATGTTCCCGCAATGGGTTTGGCACCCCGGCTTTGCTATGTTGTTCATAGCTCTCAAGTTCGAACCTTGAAGAGTTCCTAAGGCCATAGCAGAAGAAGAAAATATTGCAAACAAAGCAAGAATGATATGAAGAAGCATGTTGCGATCTCCTTTTAGTTTGTGTATATTTATTTTAACTATTATAGTAGCAATATATAGAGCTATTGCAAGGGATTATTAACTTCTAACTCAAAAAAAGATCTAGCTTTCTGGAAGATTCGGAATGGAATACTTTAAAGAATGAGTAAAGGTTTTGATCGTATGAAATACTTTGAAGAAACTAAGACATTAATTAGTTGGTTGACAAAGTCCTCTATAGGAGACTTACAAAATGTCGTGATAATAACACCAATGACCAAACTACATGCAATTTAATTTGATAGGTAGTGGTCCCAATTGAATTAATAAGGTTGTAAATTTGGGTTTGATTTATATTATCGGATTAGGGTCAGTTTTATGTCGTTCCGATATGGACCCATTTAATTTTATGTTAGGTTAGGGTCGTGCCAGGTTTATCATGTTGGTTCGTGTCGAACTTCATGTCAACTCATTTAGGCTTAATTTGATCGATGAGTATTTTTTTCGATTCTTGAATATGGTTTTCAAGTGCGATTTTTGAATACAGCTTTTCGTTTCAACTACGATTTTCTTAATCAAATTTTCAAATCCAATGTTTGTTTTTCAACTTTCGATAAGAATTTTGAAAATGATTTTCATTTATATCTAACTTCAATATTCAATATTCGTTTCCATTGTATTCGAACTTTAAATTTTGTATTTGTTTCGGTTAGATTCACATTTTGATCTACTTTTTTATTCAAATTATATAGATGAATATAACAAAAACTATAATGTACTATTATTTTAACAAGTACTGTAACACCAGCGTTTTGGGCCCTCTTGTTTTTTAGGCGGTGGTAAGTTTTTTGTTATTTATTATATTTATTTTAAGGTTGTTTCTAAAAAGAGATTAGTAGAAGAACCTGTTGAGTTAGTAGATCACAAAGTGACAAAGCTTCGCAAGAAACAGATTCCAATGATATTAGTTAAATGGAAGCACAGTTTGGGTTTTGATTTGACTTGCAAGACAGAGGCAGACATGAGGAACCGCTATCCTCACCTAATCGATCGCGATGAGATTTTGGGGACGGAATCTTCTTAAGGGAGAGATTTGTAACACCCGCATTTTAGGCCCGGTTGTTTTTTAGGCGTTGGTAAGTTATTTATTATTTATCATATTTATTTGTTTAACTATTTGCTATCTATTATGTGTTTATCTGATGATTATTCGATATATTAATTGGACTGCGAGGTAAAAGGTAAAATTATTAGTTTTACATTTTTATGTGATTTTAGTATCTTTAAATTCGTTTTTACATGAGGGTCCCAAATAATATCTCGTTGCTTGATAATTAATTGGATAGGACCGCTTTATTTATTTTACTGTATGTCATATAGCAATATTGTATATTGTGTGTGTGCGGTTATTAGATAGCAAGACCGAACCCAACCTTTATATATTCCTGTTGAAGCTTTCCTTCCCCACTTGTGTGTTCATTTCCTCTTGTTCTTCAAAGAAAATCATACTTCAGTCTTGACTCCTTGCTTTAAGAGTTGATTTACTGAACTTAAAGGTTAGTATTAGTGTTCTTAATTTGTTCTTGACAAGTTCTTGGTGTGTTATTGTATAAATACCAAACTTGAATTCCTAAGGTTTATGAGGAATTAAAGCTTCATATGTGGTTAGTATGTTTAGTTGTTGATTTATAACTGATTTAGCATGAAATTGATGTTTGAATTCTGTGTTTTAATGGTGCAAGGGTAGAACTCCATTAATGGAAGTTAGTGTGAAATTTGAGAATTAGAGATTCATGAATAGATGTTTCTAAATTTGTTTTGTTGTTAGTTTTATGTTTTGTGATGTTTTATGGGGCTATAGAAGTGTTTAAAGTCGAAGTTCAAACCTGCAAATCGAGTTTTGGGAGTTTTACATGATGCTGGAACAGAATAGTGAAGAAAGCAACCTACTGTTGCTGTCGACCCATGGATGCAACGTATCGGGGAGGGGGACGCGATGCGTCGGACCCTTTTTGGCATTGACTTGTTTGCTTTGTATTGACCCGTGTCATGTTATGCTTTATTGTTGATGATTCTTATATGTTTATATAGTGTGTATGAGGTGGTCTACTTGTTGGATTCTATGTACGAAATTATTAGGGTTTTATGTAAACTTTAGTTCTAGTAATTAACTTAGACGAGTCATGTACATGTTTCGTTGGTTATTACGTGTTTAATATTATATATAGAGATATTTTAAATGGTTTTGAATGATTTCTTGTTGATTATATGTGTTAGGCATATCGGGTAAGTTTTGACCCGTTTGTGACTTAAGTTGAGTTTTAGAGTTAATTGGGATTTGAATTCTGATTTGTTTCGTGTCGTTTTCGCAGGGGACACGAAGACTCAGTAAAATACGATCACTGAGCTTGGAGTTTGGAGAACACATGTGAGTGGAATTCACGGATTGTATTGGTTGTAACGGTTATGGTTACAGCGGTTTATATTGATTTACGATTTAATAGACTGTTTAGTCTGGTCATTGATTAACTGGTTCTGTGTTCATTAATCGTTGATTTAATATGTGCACATAATTAAGGGAGGTCAACTTCGACTGGACATATGGGCTGGGCTTATTTGTTATCGGCTAATCAGTACTAGACCTTTTGATGCATTTGTTACAACCTAAGGGATGTTCTTGTGTGAGAATAACAAAAAAGCTATCGGTAAACCTTTGTTAGGCCATCATTGGTTGCAGGTTTTGCAGGACCGCCGGCCCTCTGTGTTGCTTTCTTATATGATGTTGTTTATATCATATTATTGTTGTAGTTGATGTTATTCGTTAGTTAAACTTTCGTTAACTTAGCTTTGAGCTAATCCTCCACATTTAACTCCATTCTGGCAGGTTGTGGTAAGTTCTGTTCTGCTGTGTTGCTGGCAATTGTAGCATTTTGGGAATGTTTGGACCATACTCTGATATATTTTGAGTGACGAGCCTATTGTAAACTATGTAACACTGATTTTGAGATACTGGTCTTTTGTTGTCAGAATGTTTATTATTATTTTTATACTACCTATGTGAATAGGTTTGTATTTGTATTTCAATCGCTTCTGCAGTAAATTCATTTAAAAAATAGTAGTGTTACATGTACTAATAATATCATTGAACAACCAACTAGTTTAAATTATTCGTCATTAAATATAATAACTGATTTAAAATAGTAAAGTACCACCTATCAAGTAACCAAATACAAAAGTATCGAAATCATATAGTCAAAATAACAAATACAAAAATGACGTACTATAGTTTTAACTGTAAAGCTTTTTATAGTTTATTTTAAGTTTTTAACATTTAAGGGATTTGTACTTTTGTTTGACGAGTTTATTGCCCAAAGATGTCATTCCCTTATTGAAATTCATAATCATCTTTTCAAAATTTAAATTTGAAGTATAAAAGAAAATTTCATAAAGTTATAGTTTTACCTACGGGTCAATTTCCGGTTGTCAGGTTGACACAAACCCGACCAATTTATTTTTTGTTGATTCGTGACAACCCGCTTTTGATCCACTTTGGGTTCATATCGCTTTTTTCATGTTGTGTTCATGTTGTGATCCACTTTGGGTCGATTATCCACTATGCATGCTAATTCATATCGGTAAAAATATACATAATTATTTATGCTGATATCTTATTCTTTACTGTATTTATATATTAAATTATGTTAAGTATGACTTAATTTGTTATATTATGTGTTTTAGAGTTATTGGGAGAAGAATTAGACAGAACGTGAAGAAATAGAAGAAAATGAGAAAAATTACCTTCACTATTTTGGTCGTATCTTACTTATACAAAGTGCGATTGAGATGATTCAAGTGGCCACAGAAGCTAGACTTAAAGAGATACAATCTCATATTGAAATAGAGTTGATATTCAATACTCATACAAATCGCTGGTCAATTTTTAGGAAAAGCTTCGCGCCGTGAGACACATGTTACGTGCCATGAGTCATACGTTGATCGGTTGGAATCTTTGAATTTAAAAAAATAAATGTGTATCACCGCCTCGTGCCGCAAGCCATATGCTACGCGCCGCGAGCCGGCTAGATATCATTACCTATATAATCAATTTTCACTTTTTTCAAAAGAGATTTTTGATACTTTAACCTAGGGTTTCGTACAAGAGACCTAAGGGAGTGATTTTGGGCAACCAAGGACATACTAATGGAGGGTATCAAACTAAGAGGTTAGATCTCATACCGATTACGTCCGATGATTGATGATCGGAGGCTACATCTTCTTAGGACGGATTTGGTTCATCATCATCCGTCTATAATGGTGCATGAACTCTATATTTTTATGTTTTTAATGTCTTCTAACTTGTCTATGAGTAAACTCTTATATTCACTTAGATGATTTGAACCATAGACTAGATCTGATTTAACTTATGGATTATTTGATATTTTTTGAACAATTATGTGTTTATCAATTAGAGAACCCTTAAAAATTTGGCTTTAACTTTTGGTTGTTTGGTTTGTTAATTGCATGTGTTTATTGATCACGAAAGTAGACGCTTTTAATGACTTAATTGACAAGTTTTTAATGGTGCAAGAACTCTATATTTTTCTGTTTAACTAACACGTTTTTAATGACTTGACTGACCACATGTGTAAGAAAAGTAGACGTGCCACAGTGGAACATGGGGAATGATGACAACTACTTAATGGCTTTACCTTTTTTTACCATTTCTTTACTGTCTTTTGATGTTTTTTAACCGAAAAAGATGTCCGTCTAAGTCACAGTATACATATACAAATTCATAAAAATAATTATTCGATTATTTGACATGACTATATCTCTAATTTATTTGTTTTTTTTCTTTTTTTGTAGATAAATATTGGCTATCGACACAAGATAATCAAAAGATATTTGGGAATATTTTCTTTTTAATTTTGTAAGTCGTCATCGTTGATTTAATACCCAATAACTTGTGATGATGTTGGTTTTAATTTTTTATTATTAGTATTGTTTAAAGAATTGTGATAAAAAACATTAAAGAATTGTTACGATTGTGATTTATTCTATAATAAAAAAACAGTTAAAAACATCAAAAAGAACAATAAATAACTAGTAAAAAACGTTTAAAAACAGCAAAAAAAAAAGTCAAGAAACAGTTAGAAAAACAGCAAAAGAGAGTAAATAAACACTAAAAAACAGTTTAAAAACAAGAAAAAAAAAACAGTTTAAAAATAGTAAAAAACAATTAAAAACAGCAAAAACAATAAATACACCTAAATGGTAAACATGTTTAAAATAACACCCATTTGATAAATATTTTTCATATAACACCTGTTTAGTAAAAAACTCCAGAAACTCCTAACTCCTTAAAAGAGAGTATCTACACTCTCAAGCAATCAGTATTTCCAGTAGCCAGAAAACATGTCGGGAAAACATTTTTCCGGCATCATCAAGAGAGATTTAGAATATTAGTTTTATAATAATATTCTTCAACAACAACAATACCCAATCCCGTTATCGGGGTATGGGGAAGGTAAAAAGTAGACAATCATACCTCTATCCGTAAATAGAGAGATTACTTCCTGATATAATAATATTCTTCGAACTAATTATTTCGACACTTTCTTCAACTAAACTGAATATAAAGTGTTACCGAATCAACCCAACCTCCTGTTTCAATCGTACTAAAAATGACCCGTTTCAATCGACCCGGAAACCCCCATCACACCACCACCAAATTAAATAAATAAAAATTAAAAAATAAATTTTGTGACCCCTAAGATTGTCATTCAAAAAATCACTCTATTGAGAAAACTGGACTTCACTTTCCCAACTGTTAAAAACCTAGAAAAAAATAATCTCTAAAACATGAGATTTCCTTCATTATACAACAGAAAAGGATGATTTCCTGTAGCAAAAATGTAAAATCAAAACACAACTAAACCCGAAAAAAGTGTAAAAATTGAGGCTGTTCTTATTTCCTTGCCAACGATTCGCCTTTGTACTCGCCGCCAGCAGTAACCACAAAACCAGCACCAACCTAAATTATATTCAACATAGTAAAGTAAACAGAATTAGTCACACCTGCACCAATTGTACAAATGCTAAAAGCTTGTAACATGTCGAATGGGTAATATATAGTTTTAAAGAAGCCGAAAAGGAAACGGGGTCAAATGGGGCTACAAATTTCCCAAAATGTATACTTAATTAAAGGTTAACCGTATATATTTGGCACGCACATTATGGGTATGTTTGGTGACGGGCTTATAGGAGATTATAGGGGCTTGGGATTCTAGTTTTTATAATCATCGTTTGGATGAGGGGATTATTAAAAACATAAGCCCCAATAAGCCCCCAAAATAAAAGCCTTTTCAAGTAGCTTGGGATTATCAATTAATCAGCCCCAGCCAAAGCCAATTTCACTAAACATACCCTATTTATAAAGCGCAAAAAAATCACTTATAATTTGTAAAAAAAGTGGACAAAAGGCGTACTTGACAATCCTTGAGTACAACACGCTCTTGAAGCTGAACGTTACTGCAAATAACCGATCCTTGTATTGAACACCCGTCTCCAATTGTAACATGATTCATAATGACCGAATTCACAACCTACAAAATAAGCCAGTAAAATGTGTGGTTTTTAACTTATTATGGCATTAATATATTTAGTATTGCTTGATTTCAATATACTATTACCATTTTTATGTTGATAAGGATTATGAAAGGGGAAATATGTAAATTATAATCATACCTTCACATTTGATCCTATTCTACAATGACGCCCAATAACAGATCGTTTCACGCTACATTTGTCACCCATTTGTGAACCTTCACCGAGCATGCATTGGGGTCCAACCTATATTTAAATACATTAATTCACTAAACAAAATGCAATAAGCTAAAATAAAATATAGAACAAATGAATATTTAACTAGAAAATGGGTCAAAATGTTTAGGGTAGCATAAGACCTAGAATCGCTTATTATAATAAATTTAGACTATCATTGTAATAAATAAAGTGGTTTTATTCAAAAATAGAAAATAATAGAATAACTTACGGTGGTTTTTGAACCAAGAACAGCCGAAGGATGAATAACATTGTTATGTGCAGAGAATGAACATCCTGAAAGGTGACTTGCATCTCCTATGACCTGAAAAAGCCAGATTTATTTTAATACATAACCGGTAAAACATAAATTAGTTTTAGATAAACTAAACACGAAAAAAGTCGCCCAAGGTGAAAATTTAATGCATAAACCTCCTAGATCACTTTAAGAAAAATAAGATTATTGCTGACGTATACAAAAGATATATAATTTTTGGATAAATAGTGTTCTGGGTCGACACGCCCTGCCCAAATCTAGCCGGTACCAGGAAAACCATGTTTTTGCTCTATTCACGAACCCGTTCATTTGGCCACCTTTAAATACGAGAATTACCTAAGCCAGAATATATATATATATATATATATATATATATATATATATATATATATGCGAAAATTCAAACGAGAACTGTTTTTTGTACGAGAACTGCGATAACCAATCTGAGCCGTCAAATTCCCCCTCCTTTAATGTCATCACCCACCCATGAATTCATCACATGCACCCTGCCACACTTGATCCCCCCACGCTCTACATCCATGAATTCCACTTATCAAATCAACAGCTAAGATTGGTTCTCGCAGTTCTCGTACGAAAAACAGTTCTCGTTTGAACTTTTGCATATATATATATATATATATATATATAGAGAGAGAGAGGAGGGTTCAAACGAGAACTGCTTTTCGTACGAGAACTGCGAGAACCAATTTCAGCCGTTCCTTGGATATGGGAAGTACATGGATGAGGAGCGTGGAGGGGATCAACTGTGGCAGAGTGCATGTGAGGAATTCATGGGTGGGCAATGACATTAAAGGAGGGGGAATTGGACGGCTGAGATTGGTTCTCGCAGTTCTCGTACGAAAAACAGTTCTCGTTTGAACTTTTACCTATATATATATATATATATATATATATATATATATATATATATATATATATATATATATATATATATATATATGGGAAGGTTCATGCGAGAACCGTTGTTAGTGCGAGAACTGCAAGAACCAATCTTAGCCGTTCCTTGGATATGGGAAGTTTCATGGATGGTGAGCGTGGAGGGATAGAGTGTGGCAGGGTCCATGTGAGGAATTCATAGGTGGGCAATGACATTGAAGGAGGGGGAATTTGAAGGCTCAGATTGGTTCTCGCACTAAGAATGGTTCTCGCATGAACTTTTTCCTATATATATATATAGGAAGAAGTTCCATTGAGAACCATTTTTATTGCGAGAACCGCGAGAACCAATCTGAGCCGTCCAATTCCCCCTCTTTCAATGTCATTGTCCACCCATGAATTCCTCACATACACCCTGCCACACTTGATTCTCCCACGCTCCCCATCCATGAATTCCACTTATCAAATCAAGTGGCTAAGATTGGTTCTCACGGTTCTCGCAATAAATTCGGTTCTCAATGGAACCCTCCCCCTATATATATATACTAGCTAAGCGACCCGTGTATCAACACGGGATTATATAAGTCAATTTAAAATTTATATAGTTTTAAAGAGTCATAACACGTATAGTAAAAATAATTACAAAACATAGATAGAAAAATAAAATCTCGTAAGAAAATAAGAAATGAATAACCATTACAGAATTTCGATATATATACATAAGATTTTCATTAAATTTTCTGTAAAACCTCTTTATAAACAACATTCATGGTTTTATTAGTATGGTTTCCTTCATCATCGCAAATTAAAACTTTTAACCAATCCTTACTCTTCAATGTGTTTCTCGTGATAGAGCTTTATTCCGACATTGTAAAGACATAACTATAATATTATTGTCGATGTTATAATATCAAGTGCTTTAAATACATTTTATTAGCCAATTATATATTTGAATATTTGAAATTGTAAACTAACTTTATTAAAAGTTAAATAATGATGACATTCATTTAAGTATACGCAAATTAGATCGCATAAAAATAAGATTCTAACATAGAATATATTATGTCTATACATACGTAAATCACTTAAGTGTAATTTATTGTTCAATTAAATATAATTGAAAACACGAGATCTCACTGAATTCAAATATCCATGTAATAATAACTTTTATTTAATATATCAAGGTAATAGTTAAAAAATAAGAAAACTTAGACAATTACTATTTTTATATAAAATTTCAAGTTGTATGTGTAGTTACAAAACTCACTATCATGACAGTTGTTTCACTACCCAGTAATTATGTAGAGTTTTAGTTTCTGAAGGGTTATTTACTCACAACTAACAAATAATTTTAAAAAGCTCCAACGGTAGTGGCAGTTTTGTAAACAACTTTATGCCGCTAACCATTAGTTATAGTATACTTTTAATTTTTTTTATCGAAATACCAAGAAATCAGTGATTATATCGACTGCATTATGTAGAGAGAATAACTATAAAAGACGAATAAAATGTCCAATAACTACTTAGATGTTGATAAAACAATTAAATTATACTAATTTTTAAAAAACCTCATATTCCGATAAAATTTATATCAAAACGTACATAAAAATAAGACGATTACAAATATATAATTATTTTTTCTCAAAACAAAATATATTTGAAGTTATTAAACATAATTTTCAAACAACTTAATAACTAATTACATTAATATACAATTTTCTTAAAACCCCCTCATATATTTCATACTACCCCCTTAACAATTTACATTCTACCCCTTCCAATTAATGTAATTATACAAAAGTAATCGATGAAGACTTAGCATTTGAAGCCCCATGTGATGTCATAATGCTTTTATTATCCATTTTTTTAATTTCTTTTTTTAAAATGAAGGGTTGTGATTGGTGGAGAATTTTTAGGGAAGGGGAATGATGATGTAAGCAACCTTTTCTTTTAATAAGGATATAAGATATATATATATATATAGGGGAGGGTTCAAACGAGAACTGTTTTTCGTACGAGAATTGCGAGAAACAATCTCAGCCGTTCCTTGGATGTGGGAAGTTCATGGATGGAGAGCGTGGAGGGGATCAAATGTGGCAGAGTGCATGTGAGGAATTCATGGGTGGGCAATGACATTAAAGGAGGGGGAATTGGACGGCTTATATTGGTTCTCGCAGTTCTCGTACGAAAAACAATTCTCGTTTGAAATATATATATATATATATATATATATATATATATATATATATATATATATATATATATATATATATATATATATATACTCTGTGTGTGTGTGTGTGTAAGAATTAAGAAAAAATAATTTAGAAAGGAGGAACTCACATCTCGGTTAAGGTCACTATAGGCTTGTATGGTATTTAGTCTTGCACAATATTTGGTCTTGCTAGCAATATAAACACAGCATTTATGTGTTTTTCTGTCAACTGAAACAGAACCATTAGGACCCGAGGCATAAAGTTCATGAAAACTTGGTGTAGATGCATTTGCCAGAAGCTGAGACAGCATTATTTTATTGTTATTATAACCATTCTTTTCATTCCCATTTTCTTCCGCCTTTGCGCCATTCAACAATATTTCAGACCTCTACATCACCAAAAGAAGATATTAATTATTATATAAAAATACTAATACAACAAAGTTTAAAAAATATAAAAATAAAAAGACCGACCAGCTGACTTCTAACAAGATAAGGCAGCACATCCTGCTTTAAGCTTCTGAAATTTTGCTTTTGATTAAGAACTTCCTGAAGAGCAGACCTGTGAGAAGATAAAGTGTTTGAATAAAGTGGGAAACAAAAATAATCTATTTAAAAGCATATAGACCTCAAACCTTTTGAATGCGTATAAATGAGCATCCATTAAGTCGGCACGAATTTCCATCTACACGTGTTCAAAAAACCCGATTACTAAATATTGTGAAAAAAGAAAAAAAAAATGATTCTTTGCGAGTAACAACGATGATTTACCTTCCCTACAGCACGAAGGATGCTTTTTTGAACTTTCATATCTTTTTCAACTTCCATACCTACAAATCAGGTCGGTTTAATTTGAAAACCTATAATATAATGCATGTAATATATATATATATATATATATATATATATATATAGGGGAGGGTTCATGCGAGAACCGTTATTAGTGCGAGAACCGCGAGAACCAATCTCAGCCGTTCCTTGGATATGAGAAGTATCATGGATGGAGAACGTGGAGCGATAGGGTGTGGCAGGGTGCATGTGAGGAATTCATGGGTGGGCAATGACATTGTAGGAGGGGGAATTGGACGGCTTAGATAGGTTCTCGCGGTTCTCGCGCTAACAAAGGTTCTCGCATGAACTTTTGTCTATATATATATATATATATAGGGGAGGGTTCATGCGAGAACCGTTGTTAGTGCGAGAACCGCGAGAACCAATCTCAGCCGTTCCTTGGATATGGGAAGTATCATGGATGGAGAGCGTGGAGGAATAGGGTGTGGCAGGGTGCATGTGAGGAATTCATGGGTAGGCAATGACATTGAAGGAGGGGGAATTGGACGGCTTAGATTGGTTCTCGCGCTAACAATATTTCTCGCATGAACTTTTGTCTATATATATATGCAAAAGTTCAAACGAGAACTATTTTTCATACGAGAACCGCGATAACCAATCTGAGCCGTCCAATTCCCCCTTCTTCAATGTCATTGCCCACCCATGAATTCATCACATGCACCCTGTCACACTTGATCCCCCACGCTCCACATCCATGAATTCCACTTTATCAAATCAACGGCTAAGATCGGTTCTCGCAGTTCTCGTACGAAAAACAGTTCTCATTTGAACCATACCCTATATATATATATATATAAGTAATGATCTAACCAGCTGCTATATGTAGAAGAAATTGTTCTGTGAGGTCCAGCCCGACAATATTATGATGTCCTGGCTTTTTTGTTTTGTCCTTTCCACTAGAAGAGCCCGATTCTGGTGGCCCACTAACGGGTACGGAACAAAACATTGCAGTTACTACCGCATCATGCCGTCTATGAGCAGCTGCCACTGCTCCAGGAGATATGTCACAGACCAGATCGCCACTCACAACCTGCACACAGTTTTTATAATTTACTACATTTTATATATTTTTTTTAAATAATTGAATAAAATGGCCACCTCAACCCTGATAAAGAAAGAGAAGTGTGAGATGTCTAACCAGGATGTCAGATGCAGTCAAGTGATGAGCAATTGCACGAAGAGCACCAGCTGTTCCGACTTCTTCTGGGACGGAAGCAACCTATATATGTCAGAGCTTATATAATTTAATTAATCAGCTAAAAAGATTCCAAAAAAAATAGGCACAATTTCGTATATATCCTTGAAAACTCTCTTAATTACGTATATATCCTTGTAAAAATCAGAATTACGTATATATCCTTACAAAACCTATAAACTAACAAATATACCCAAACACCTAATTTAATAATATTTTTTCAATTTAAATTATTAAAACAGTAATTAAATTAATTTGCTATTATTTACAAACTAATTATTTTATAATATTACAAGTTTACCCTTCTAAATTATAATCAAAAGAACCATATCCCTCATTATATATATATGGGGCCAGGTGAGTGGCAACCATATTTGACTTTGGTTTCAGACCATTAGATTAAGTTAGACTTTAAATCTCAGCCGTATAAAGTACTTAATTTACACAGCCCTTAGATTAAAACTCACATACAATCCTGACCATTGATCATGCAACAAAACTGGTAAAAAGAAAAAAACTATATGTGTAAACCGTTCTAGAAAACTGATCAATGATTAAAACTGTATAAAGTTTGCACGTAAAGCAGGTGAAACCCTCTTGCTTGTCTTCACCAACCAACCCTTGTCTTCTCCGGCCGACTTCTGTGCTTTCTCCGACAAATCCAACAACTGTTACATATATCCCAGGTGAGGAGAAACCGACGACATCACGACAATGTCGGCGACAGCTTTGAGACTAATTGCAGAGAGAATCGCGAGAGTGAGAGTGTGGGGCTAAGGGAATCGCTCTTCTGTGGTTCGTCAAAGGAGGAACTAAAGACGATGGTGTGGATGTCAGCGGCGGCAGCTGCCGGAGCAACCGCTGGAGGAAGAGATCCCTTGGAGGAGGCCGACGAAGAAGAGACCCCTGGTGGTGGAGGCCGGCTGCGACGGAAAGACTGATGGCGAAGGCCGACGGCGGCGACGACAGTGAGTGAGAAAAGGAGGGAACTAAAGATGATGGTGTGGATATCGGCGGTGGCCGGAGCAACCGCTGGAGGACGAGATCTCTTGGAGGAGGCCGACGGAGAAGAGACCCCTGGTCTAAATCTATCTCACAGGTACGCATGAATCACCAAACACATCAAAGCTAACGATCACCCCCTTTCAAGGTCGTCACCGTCACCATCATCGGAAATCGAGTTGCAGGAAGTCCGAAATAGTTAAGCAACAATTTTTCTGTTAAGCAACATCGTTACCACTTCACCAAGCACTCCAAGGTCACTGTCTCCATCACTTTCCAGTAAATGAAACTTTTGTCCAATTGATATATAGAGAAAGACGAAGAGAGAAGGGAAAACAGAAGATGAAATCATGAAAATATGAAATGGAGTGACAGAGGCTAGAAAGTAGAAAAAAAAGAGAGAGGAAGATGGATTATGTGCACAATCTATCCATAGGTACATCATGACTAAACATATACTTTTGGTAGTGTATGTTAGTAACTAAAAAGTTTAAAATATTAGAATTAATTAAAAAGTTACTTATGGTAATATATTTTTCATTTAAAATGATAATTTTTATATTTTTTTTGAAAATAACAATGTTAAACTTTTGCTTAATTAACTTTTGAGCAAGAGGCCAAGAGTAATTATACCATACCATTATCCAACAAAACAAATTACAAGAAATAATGCTAAAGTTTTGTTTAACTTTCTGAAAATAATAATATTGCTGATGGATACATTTTAGTTTAGTACCTATTATATTAAACCAAATATTATTAATGAATTTTACATTTATATTTAACTAGGAGTTTTACAATTTACGATAACTAATCTGAAAGTTTACATGTCAATGAAATAAATATTACTCTATATGTGTTTTCTGTATTAATATCTGATTTAAACAATGTATTATCACGTAGATATTTATTGAACTTTCATCTAAGAAGATATATTTGGTTGAGATATGATATAATTATTATTTATATCACATTTTTATAAACATCAAAGTTGGACGGCCATAAAGATATATTTGGTATTTGGTGTCTTTTGTATAAGTATTGTAATTATAAAAAAAAAACACTTCCTGAAACTAAAAATAAAAACTTTGACCAAATATAAAACTAATAAAAACGAGACAAATAAAATATAAGTTCAAATATTAACCAACTCTAAACTAATAAATAAGAAAAAAAATGAGGCATAAGTTTGAAATGACAAATTAATCACAAAATTTTAATGTTTATAATATATTAAGAAACATCGTATACAAAAAGAAAAAAAAAAGAAAGAATATGTTGTTGAAAGAAACAAATGTAATAAATGAATAAGTAATAAACATACGAGATGATGAATTTAGTAGTTGAGAAGAGATTTTTTAACTTATTTTTGAATTCACTAGAAAATAACTCAGAAATTCAGTACACGTGATAGCAAAATCTATACAAAAAAGTCCACTCTTTTAGAAAAATTTATTTCCTGTGCGCCACACTTTAAAAAACTCGTCATTTGGCGCGTTAAAGCGCGCCATGGCGCCGCTATGACGCGCCTTTTACAACACTTAATATAACTATGTGATATTAAGTCTAATTTTTAAAAAATTTATGACATTTTCAGAAAAACTACTCGCAACAAAGAAAATAACATCAACTATAAAAGTGTTTTCTATATCAATATTTTATTTGAAATAACATACCCGAGCACCGCTCGGGTATTACACTAGTTCTTACGATGTTCAAACCGCCCACCCACCATAGATGAACAGACCTGTACAATTCTCGAATTCGTTTTCCACAACCAAGTCCATTATCGAATTCGTTTTCAAAAACCCAAGCGATAATCGATGACAAAATGGTTTATTGTAGCTCACAGTTCCATTTGAAGGATGTTCGAAACCCTAATTTTCGAACAGATTGTGGTGTTTGCGACAGAGATTCAATTCGATGTTGGTTCGCATCTGCTGTTTCAATTCGATGTGTCTAATGCGATTAATTTTTGAATATTTCTGTTAGTTAGCATCTGTTGTTTCAATTCAATGTTTTATAGCTGTATGTTGGTTCGAGTGTGGTCATATTGTGGATCAATGATGTTTGTTTGATTCAAACAGATTGATTTTTCATGTGGGGCGTATTCTAACAGAATGATGTTTCTTCAATTGGTGAGGAAATACATTGCTACATTGCTACAGCAGTATAAAGGAAATATGAAACTACATTGCTAGATTGATTGAAGGGCACTTTGATTTATATCACAAAAATTATAGGTTTTGTAAGGATATATACGTAATTCTGATTTTTACAAGGATATATACGTAATTAGGAGAGTTTCCAAGGATATATACGAAATTGTGCCAAAAAAATAAATAATAACAATTAGTATCTACTAAAAGACTCCTAAGTGAACGTGTAATCGATCAAAAGCTAAGAAATACAATTTAAATATGTTGCTTACCTGAACATGTAATCGATCAACATAAGCCTCTGATATCCAAATTTCTACAAGACCATCTGTATCTTCCCCTTCCACAACCTGTACCCAAAATCGTTATGTAAAAACTCTAAAATTGAATTTATCTTGAAATTATAATTCTTTAATTTAGTAAAACCCATCTTTTTATCTACAAATAATAACAACAACATTAATAACAATTCAACAGGTATAACAAGCTCTTGTCATTCCAATGATTAAGACATTCAACATTCAACAATTACAAGACTTTAAAACTTTTTTAGGCATAGTGGTGGTTTCAGTGAACATTGTATGACTAAAACCACAACTTATGGAGAAAGACATTCAATATTCTTATTGATGATGAAGAATTTAATATTTTCAAGAAGGAGATCCTGAGATAGAGAATATGATGGAAAGATGTATCAAGTAGCAATGGATATAGTGAAAAATGAGAAAATTAAGCCTTGCCATATAATTATCAAGCAAAATCCTTTGTGACTAACTCTGTGTAGGGTTCTATATGGTTGTACCTATACTCTGCTAAAACTATAAAAACAAAGCACACCGAGTTTTAAATTTTGTTTTCAGTTTGAAGTCAGGTTCCAAGTTTAATTTCAAGAAAGAAACAATAACCAATCAATCGCTTGATACGTATTTTGGCGATTAATAACTTCCAAGGAAAGTTGTAACTTATTTGATTGCAAGGAGAAAAAGGTTTATTTAGCATAAATCTCTAATGGAAGACATAATAATGTAGATAATTTGGTTTTTAAGTATTTACTTTTGTAGACAATTTAAAGATAACCAGAATAAAATACAGAAATTCATATGATCGACATAAGAAATCCTAGGGTTTATATCAAAATTCCAATCACAGAAGCCCTTTCAACATCAAATTTACAACATTTCTTTCCAAAAACCAGATAATAAGGTCCCACGAACTAACGAAAGATCAAAATGTACAACCAATAGAAAAGGGTCTTACAACAATGAGATTTTTGAGATTACTCTGCTCCAATAAGTCCAAAACATACGATAGAACTGGCCGATTGGCGACTGGGAGTAGCGATTTGGGCACATCCTGCAGAGTATTGGATTAAGAAAATTAATCAAAGCAATCGAATATGAATTATGTAGAACGAAAAGGGGTGTAAGAACCTTGGAAACAAGAGGAGCAAGCTTCTTGGAAGTGCCTCCTGCCAACACCACCACTTGGAAATCCATCTCTGCGGGAAATGGAGCAGGAGAAGGAGAAGGAGGAGAGGGAGAGTGAGTGCTTGTTGTCTGTGTGATTAGAAGAAGAATACAAAAGGGGGTTTGCAATTTGAAGACGATTGCGTCAGCGAATTGCTCGGCAAACAGAAGGGCTTCTGAAGGGCTGTTTGGGTTTGGGCGTTTGGGTGTGTGAAACAGGTTACAGCTCAAGCTGTTGCGAGAGGTTCAGGTTCACACCAATCTAGACTTCCGGGAGTGTGTTTTTTAGGAAAAATTATATCTCTATCGTAATAAATCAACAAACTTCATAAGAGTGTGTTCTACAATATTTTAGACTTCATAACATATTCACTTTTATGTTTGTGATAAAATACGAAAAATCATATTTAACCGTAATATGATAGTATCTTAACCTTATTTGATAAGTGGAGGGTTAAAATGAGAAATATATATTTATGTGAGAATGAGAGAGTTAATCATCACCCTTAATTTAATTTGATCATCCGTAAAAGACACTTCACAGATTGATATACGTACCTTAACGAAACGTGATGATTTTGTAGTGCTGGATCCGAATAACAATCTGGTTCTTGTAGGGATTCAACAGAAAAAACGAGAGGAGAGGAAGCGTCGATTCATTGTTAGGCGTGGAATACGAAAACCGATAGATAGGAACGTGAGGGCATTAGCGTCATATGTACATATTTGAATGATTCGGAGAGACTTTTGGATCAGAATCTGTCAGAGCATTAATTCCATTAAGAGCGTTGTTTTTTGCTGGCCCAAACACGCTGAATCGGTCAGCATCTCTCGTTAAGTGCTGAACGGCACCATTAAGTGCCAAACAAACACACCCTACATTTGGTGTTCTAATATAAATTACTCAACCATGAATTCCGATGGACATAAATTATAACGAAAAAATTGCGACTGTTAGATCTAATTGATCAACATCCAATTGATGATAGAATTTGTTCTCCTATTCTTACCTAAATATATATTCTTACAATAATCCTCCCCTATTAGATAATATCATAAAATTTACCAAATCTCTTTCTTTGTATTCTCTATTGATTTTTATATTTGTCTTGATCTTATCATAGTAGAAGGATAAGTAGAATACAAAGTAAGAATATACTGTATAACACCCCAAATTTTGTGAATTTTTTTTTAACTTTTATTAGTTAGTGAATTATATAATTTTGCATGAGTTTATAAAATAAATAAAGAGTCTAATTTTCATGTTAATTACATAAAAACAGTGGCGGACCTATATGGTGGAAAGGGGGTCACGGGACACCGGTCTTTTGACGGTTCGTAGTGTTAATTTTCGATTTTTTAGACGGTGCTACGGGTAAATTTTTCGGGGTGCTACCGGTCTTTTGACGGTTCGTAGTGTTAATTTTCGATTTTTTAGACGGCGCTACGGGTACATTTTCGGGGTGCTACCGGTGATGCCACCAAAATCAAAGGAAAAATGATATTTTTTTAAAATAAATGATAGAAAATAGTTCAATTTTTAATTTATACCTTTAAAATACTTTTTTTACCTTGAAAATAGCATTTTAGTTAACATGTCTTCGTATAAATTGTGTTTTTTTAACAGCCCAAGAAGCTTACATAGATTGTCTACAAAGACGTAATACAAGTACACATAAATACTCATACACTAGAGAAACACAAGGAAAACTCTCACACCATATACTAGCATAGATTACATAACAAACCACTCGACCAAACCTACCACATACAACTCCAATCTCACGGATCCACATCACAATAGCATCAGAAACCCAGTAGGGCATGTCCAGTCAGCCACAAACAACAACGCACAACAAACAGCTCCAATCTCACGACTCCACATCACATCCTCACACTCTACCAGCATCAAGAGCATAGCACCCTCTAAAGACATGATCCATCCGCCATCTGTAGTTCCACCTCTCCCGCCGACGTCATGACCAACACACAACATACACTACATGACATCGCAGTATAAGGTCCGATATTACTTATACAATACACATCACGTTGGGAATAAGTAACACCAGGACCAAAAAACTCTGGAGCTCAACAGGGTACCTACATCAAAGGAAGAGAAAGAAAATAACCTCCCCCCACTCATGTATATCCCATATAATATATCTGCCCACATCCATACAAATCTAAGAAAAGATTCTGAGGCTCAAAGGGTAAAGTAAGGGAAATGGATTGCCCCGGGCACGAAACAACCACCTCCACAACCTCTTACGCCACATGTACTCCATAACACACCCCTTGTAACACCACACCCTAGGATGCCCCCCCCCCTTAACACCAGGCCTCTACCAAAAACCAACCTCAGCACACCGACTCAACCCCCCGGAAAAGTACCTACCCCAGTATGTAAGACCTTGCCAAATCCATGACAGCGAAAGCAAAGCTCCATTTCGCTATCTCAAAATATATCGTTGATGATACCAATACAAAACTCTGAGGCTTGAAAGAAGGATTTGCATAGGCTAGCACAAAAATGCCCTAGCAAATCAAAGGATTGAAGTGCCCCCCTTATCACACCCTGTTGGGGAGATAGTAATATCAAACCTAAATCAAACCTGTCTATTAAGTAAAATAGGATTTGATGTTAACAAAACCATATATTCAGTTTTGGACTTAGATTAATGAAAAAACATGTGTTGTTTTTCATATTAGACTTAAAGAATTTCTAAGTAAGAAATGTCAGCTGACGAATCAAAGTGTCAGCTGAACACTGAGTATCAGCTAAAGGACAAGCTTCAGGAAGATCAGCTGAGAGGAAAAGAACAGTCAAAAAGCATCAGCTGAGGATCTACAATGGATCAGCTGATGGTCCAAAACCATCAGCTGAGGAAAGTTTCAAGATCAGCTGAGCTATCAAGGATCAGCTGACACAATCAGATTGATCAGCTGATGCCTCTCATCTATCAGATAAGGTATTTACTACTTATCCAATCTTTTCTTCATAAGCTGATCATACTCAAACGATTAGCTGAGCCCTTGAGATCAGCTGACAGTTTAGTTTGATCAGATTATTAGCTATACGTTGATTTGTGTTATCAGCTGAGCAAATCTAATCAGCTGAGTCTCTCACATTTATACTTAGCTGAGCAAAATTACATTTGCAGTTCAGTGTCTGTTAGCTGAGTTATTATTCTATATCTTAGTTAATAGCTTTTCTATGTAATATTTTCTTTAGTCAAAGGCAGAACATGTGTTGTTCTTATTATGTCTTAGATCCTTCTTTGTAAAAGTACTTAGCACTGTTCGTATCTGCAAAGAAACAAAAAGAATAGATCTTTATCCTCTGGAAAAGGAGAAAGATACTTTAGAAGAGAAGATCTCGAAGATGTGCTTTGACAACTAAGTATGACTGACAACTCTATACTTGGTTAAGTCAAATCATCAGAAAGCATGGTGTTGATTAAAGCACAAGCGTGAAAGGAGAAGTTTACTTTTCCAAGATATAAAGTTAGTACTTTAATAATATAATAATAGATAGTGGGTACACTCATTACTGAAAAGTATGTTCACTTTACACATTTGTGTATAAAGTTAACTTACTTTTCACCCACTAACTTTATCTATTATAATATTATTAAACCTAGTACCTTTGTCTCCTTCTCCTCTTCATCAACCCGGTTTACTTCTGTAACAAAAAGTGCACCCTCCTGCACCAAAACATAGCCCCGCAAAACTATCCTATGACCATGGCCACGATACGTAGGAATACGAAGTGAACGTGTGTGCATATCAAGTGCCACCATAAAACGCCGTCAAGGAAGAGTGGCCACAACCTCTAAACTTACCTCACCACCCTTATATCAGCCGCCCAATCCCACCCATCAAAGCCCCAAACATATGGTGTTATACCCGCATACACACTCAACGCCCCGAACAAAAACAACCAGAGAGAACTCCCGATAGACATATACCCCCTGAGACACAGCCCAATACGAGTACACCAACAAGCCTGGACTACACCAAATGTAACTGTGACCACACACACGAAACTCTCACCCAAATAGACACGCAGCCCAAAAAGACTGGAAACCCGAGAAAAAAAACCGTAATAACAGCCGAAACCGCGCTAATCCGACCCGATTAACCGGAAACCCGAGAAAAAACCCGAACAACACTCTCAATTTTATTTAATTTTATTTTCGTCATTATATGGTGCAACCGTCAGTAAAAATCTTGGGTCCGCCCCTGCATAAAATAAAGGTCTAATTTGCATGTTAATTATATAAAATAAAGTAAATTTGTAAATTAATAAATACTTGTATGTAACTAGAGAAATTACTATTGGCTAATGTTGAAATAAGTAACATATAAAAGGTGAATTGGTCAAAATAGTCAAAATTAAGAAGCTGTGATTGTGTGTTGTGTTTTGGAAAGAAACGAAAATATAGGAAGAACAGTCAAAATTAGTGCAATTCGAATATTTAAAGCCAAATTGAAGTAGTTGTTGATAGATTTAGGTAAGGAAGGAATGACCTTTGACCCATTTATTGATAATAATCAAGATTTATTAGTTTAATCAAGATTTATTAGTTTATATACGAAATTAGTAACCTTGTCAAAGCGAAAAATCATCTTAGTGATGATTTGGATGAGTTTCAGCTTCTAGGGAGTTATAGAGTTTAAATAATTGAATATGTAATGCATGTTGCTAAATGTTGAGGTAATGGGTCAAATTTTAATAAAGGTTGAGTAATTGGATTATTTGTTTGAATTATTGTTATTTAGAGTTAGTTTTAGTGTTATGGATGTATTTTTATAGTTACTAAGTGCTAGATATTGTTTGATCATGTTTTGTTTGAGTTTTTGTTCAAATTAGAGACAGTTTTGTCCGAACAATATGTTGTCATACTGGTCAACACGGGTCGTGTACAAGGGTGTCGGCCGTGTATAGTGTTTTGTAGAGGAACACGGGCCGTGTTTGGGTACAAAGGCCATGTCCAACCTTTTATGGCACAATCCATGTAGGAAAGTTTTAGACCGTGTATGGTTAAACTACGTGTCGTGTAGGGTTGGGCTTTTTTTTTTTAAAAGAGTAGGGTTAGGCGTTTACACTGACATAATATGATTGTGTAGCCGTGTAGAGCGAAGATCGTGTAGTCTATACACGGGCCGTGTAGTAGGTCGTGTAGAGCATTAGGTGATCTTGGATAATCTAAATTTGCTAAAAAAGAGAGTAAGTATCTATCAGAGGTCTTTATTACTAAAGGTGAGTAACACAATTCTTATTATTATTGAGATGCTTTATGTGTTTTTTATGTATTATGTGTACAACTATAGTCTATGAGATATTTATTAGCTTGAGTGACATTAGTATGGCCTAAGTAGCACTATTATAGATTGAGTGGCATCATTGTGGTTTGAGTGGTAATACTAAAGCCTGGGTGACACTATTACCTCTTTGATACAATAGAGAATGTAGTTGATATTTTTGAAATAGAAAAATGTGAATAATTTGATGGTTCTGATATAAGTATGTTATGTGTTATTATATAGTTTGTGATTTTGTACTCACTAAGACTAGTGCTTAATAAAGTAAAAAAGTAAACTTTATTAAGCACTAGTCTTAGTGAGTACAAAATCACAAACTATATAATAACACATAACATACTTATATCAGAACCATCAAATTATTCACATTTTTCTATTTCAAAAATATCAACTACATTGCTTAATAGAGTTATATTATTTCTTGACATGTACTGATCGCGGAAAGGCTCAAGTGAAAGAGTGATAGTTCCTGCTTCTGTGTTGATATATTTTGATAAGATGAACTTTTGTACAACAAGACATTTATATTATCTACAAACCATGTATGTTATGTAAAAAACAGATAAGCTTTTGGTGGAACAAACTATTGGTTTTCTTATATAATGATAGAAATTTATGAATTCTAAGGAGTTTTTTTTTTTTTTAAATTGGGTCTTTATATATAAAATATCTATCTTTGTTTTACTTAAAGTAATTTTTCTCAAAGGATGTTATATATCCTCTCACTTTGTATTCCCACCAATATTCATTCTATCTAAACAAGTGTAAAATCAAGAGTGAAGATTAAGAAAGAGAACACATTTCATCATCTAGTATGTAGGAGAATGAAATAGAAAGATTTAACTAGTATGAGGAAATATAATTTTTTAAGATGTATTTAAGTCTACACGTTTTACTATTATGCATATTAGTTTTTAAAAGTTTATATAGTGTGTACGTAAATAATGAAAAAATGTATAAGTTTAGTACATATAATAGAAAGTTTAATATATACGGTAGTGATAAATTATATGTTTGATATATACAATAGAAAATTTTAAAATTTGATACACATAATAGCAAAAACTATTAAGTTGAATACCTTTCAAAAAAATCTATCATTTAATGTATCTCTCTAATTTATTTCTAAAATATAATTTACTTCTTCAAAAAAATATAATTGATATATAATCAATTCACAAAAAAATGGACTATTCATTTCACTTTTTATTTTAAACCCCTCACAATTTTTTATTTTCTATCCTTTAACTTATATAAATAGTATATGATCTTCATTTTTTTATTTATATCTACAAATAGATTTTTATTTTTCATCTTCTATTTTAATAAAATTTATTTTTTACCTCATTGCATATTTTATAGTTTCATTGACATTTTTTTTGTTATTACTACGACTATTAAATATGTTTTTGGGTGAAACTAGATCGTATAAAACTCTAAAATGGAAAGTATAAGTAAACGTGTTAAACACGTAAGTTGATAGGTTGATATAGATACGAAAATAATACATTTAGTTTTGTACAATAATAAATAAAACAATATTACAAATGGCATCATAAAGTATCTAAGTATACAACTAGAGAAATGTTAAGCTATGATAGTGGAACCTAACTTAATTAAAGGGTAAATTAGTCATAAATTTATGTAAGAATAACACCTTTACTGTAACACCCTGTAAATGGGCCTAGCAGTGTAGAGTTGTACTTTGTGCTTTAGAGCTTGTACAGTGACTTTAAGTGAGATTAATTAAGTGTTTGTGTGACTAACGTGTCTCGTGTTAATTAATGTGATTATGTGAAAAGTGTCGGTTGTGTCTAGAAGTGAAGTAGTGTTATACGGTTTCGCGTAATAATTCCGTAAATATCCTCGTTGGTTAAAACGGGATGGCGTGTGTCAAGTTGTGAGTTAAAAAGGGGAACAAAATACCCCGTAGTTTAATTTAGGCCACATAAGTCGGCCTATTCCTTCTTATCCTCTGTTGAAATCAAAACACACACTCCACACATACAAAATACGTGCAAACACACACACACTTTCAAGTTGGAGATTTTGAAGAAATAATCAAGAAACAAACTGGTTCAATTGATTTCAGAATCAAATAAGTAGCTTGTCTACGGTTCTTCTTCTTCATTGTAAGTGATTTTTGATCAAGAACCCTATTTTTGTGTTTGTGTTCAAGAAACACCAAATTGATGGTGTTTATGTGTGTTTGTGGATTGAACTTGTGTCAAATGTGTTTACAAGTGCCTATGGATGTTAAACAACATGTATAAGTGATTTAAACTGAGATTTGAAGGGGGTATCCCTTGCGATCGGAAGCATGCGTTTGGGGAAAAAGGACCTTTGCGATCGCATGGGGTATCTTTGCGATCGCATGGCTTGTCTAAAAGGTCCCTTGCGACCGCAAGGCTTATGCTTGCGATCGCAAGCAGGGGTCCAGTTTAGACAGCTTGTGTAACTTGTGTTTTAATCTGTGTGTGTTTCGTGTAAGTGATGACCAAACCTAAACCTTATGTGTTAGGTGATTCGGACGACTCAGTGTGTTCTTGGGATTCCCGGATCCATATCTGCCTCTTGTGATATCGAGGTGAGTACCGGTTTCCCATAAGACTCAGTAAGTAGGGCTATTGTGTGTCTGTGTTGTGTGCTACGTGATATAGTGATACAGTGTTATAAGTGATACCATGTGATATAAATTGTGATATGTGATACGCATGCGTACTGTGGACCCTATAGGTCAAACGTGTTTATGATTCCTGTCCGGACAGACGCAGGGGTTGAGGTCAGTCGCCGATGCGGCTGGGTCCCTTGAGTGTTATTCAGGGATTAGAGGTTCCCACGAGTGATTTTCTGGGGTAAAGGTTCTGCAGGCCGCCGTTCCTTGACAAACAGTGGGGTCTTGGTTTGTAACTAAGGCCTAATTTGAGCCCAGGTGGCTCCGCAACGTGCTCGGGGGGTTGCTCTTCGTTTCCCCTCCAGCATGGATCGGTGTTGCTGATTTCTCAGTTGGATTCGTTAAGCGGGATTTGCAACCCCGCGAGATATGATCCTGCTGACATGTTGGCACACCGCTATGTGATAGCTTAGCATTGTGTGCCATATTGTGACGTGATAGCATGCTTATTGATGCTTATGTGATACTTGTACTCACTAGCTAGTGTAGCTAATGTTTCGTGATATTTCCCTTTTCGCAGGTTAGTGATCAGATGGCCTGGCGAGGCGGGTTGTTGTGGGTAGTGTTATTGTATATATCTTTTGGAACACTAGTAGTGTATTAACTCTGATACTGTATAACGATGGTCGGTGCGTAGTGGTAACACTGGCTAAATTTTGGTACTTGGCTTGATTCGTTGTTTGTGATTGCCAAGTTGATAAGCAATACTTAATATGTAATCAGTGGTTTATTACGCTGTAAACTTTTGTTGTAAATAAAGTTTTAATTTACTCTAATTCTAAGCTCGTGAAACCGGTGTTACATTTACGTTAGATGGTGTTAGCATCACCTAACCCTTTCGCATAAACTTTTTACTTTGTATGTATATTACTTGAATATATATTTTTATGCAATAAACTCTTAAATATTATATTTTATTTAAGATAGTTATGTACCAAATTTGCATCAATTTTTTATTGTGCGTAAAAAACATAAATATAACTTCTAAAAGATTAGTACAACAAAAGGTAAGATTTTCATATGATAACAACCATACATAAACACATCTATTTAAGTTATAACACACATGAACATAATATATATGTGTTCATACTAAAGATCTCTGTTGCTTTTATTTACATCTTTTTGAAGTCTGGATAATCATCTTTATATCAAATGTTTTGATCCGCTTCTTCGTTTATACATGTGATACACAAGTTTTTTAACTTATTCAAAATGATTCTTTTTCAATAATCGGGTAAACATTATCTAATTATAATTCAATAACATTCTTATTTATATTTCAGATTTAATATTATTAATCAAACTATATATAAATAATTAGATGAATTATTTTTTAACTTTACAGCTTTTAACATGTCTCTTTTTTGGTTTTAAAGTGAACTAAATATTAGTTCTTTGCAATATTAATTATAATTTTGTATTATCACAACTGATGACATAGTAGACAACCGAGTTTTCGGAAAATATGTACTTGTTGATATGCCAAAATAAGTGGTATTCTAACTATAAAAACAATCTAAAGACAACTAATAAGCAAAAGTTGGAAAATTGGTCCATCGATAAATGAAATAGAATATGTAATCTCAAAAGTACACACTTCTTACGTATATTTTATTACAAGCTCTAATCTTTTTTTTTTAAAATAGTCACACCTTCAACAAGTTATAACAAATAGTTTTTAGTTTAGTTAATTACTTGATAAACTACAATTTGCTAAAAAACAACTTTTTTTACCTTCTTAGAGGACTATTATCAAACTAAATAATATGTATCTATACCACATTCGAACAACAATCTTATGTATAATACTATATATAAATTAAATTAGTATGAGTGTGATTATTTAAATATCAACCCGGCGTAACGCGTGGGTGTGATATAACTTGTTGTACTCAATTGCTATTGTGGAAATCTACCTTTCAAAAGTGTTATTGTATGTATCAAACTTTTAAAAAACATGTTATTATGCGTATCAACCTTCAAAATTGTTATTGTGTATATCAAACTCTCAAACATTGTGTTATTGTGTGTACTAAACTTACCATTCTATATACTAAACTTATTTTTTTTTTATTTTTTTTGCTTTTATGTAATCAAAGTACATATAATAACAACAAATTAAATTCAATACACATAATAATATTTTTTTGAAGGGACACACACAATAACAATTGAGGTATACTTGGATATACTTTTGAGAAATTAACCCTCTAGAAAATTATAAAATTCATCTATGTGGTTTATACAAAATTTCATGTTTCGCGCTTTACTTTTCAAAATTGCATTGATAGTCATCGTGATTTAAGTTTTGTAACAATTTAGTCATGTGATCGTTAAAGTTAACAAATGCAGAGTGAAAATTTTAAAATGACCATTTCACCCTTCACATACACACGCGTGCACACACACACATATATATATGTATATGGGGAAAGGAAATATGTGGCTATTGGGTATGCAAGCTTAGGTGTAGAACTAACAAAAACTTCATCGTTTCATTCATTTGGTCACCTTCCTTCTCGGTAGATCAAAACAAAAAGTCAAAAACTGGACTCGACCTAAAACAAAACAGAGCATTTTATTTCCGTCTTCAAGACTACGAATATTCTGGAATCCTTCTTCCTTCGACACTGATAAACGAATACAGAGATTTCATAAACGGTAAGAATTATTCATATCATTTAATTATTTAAAAAATCACATCTTCCAAGATTGAAACTTCAGGAACACGTGATCTTGTTTTTTGATTTCTCCTTTCAAAGACAATTGAGGGTTTTATTTATTTAAATGAGGATTATATGGCTTATTTTGTATCGTGAGTTTTTTTAATCATCATCGCTGATTTTAATTTCATCAAATCAGATTTCATCGCTGTTACATTGCTCCCTGTTTATTCTTTAAAATACCGAAATTTAATTTTGAACTGATTTATGTTCAACCGGTTTCATCACCGTCACATTCCTTTTGGCTTACGTATCAGTGTTACATTCATTCTTGTTTAATCCCAATCCATTATCTAGTTTCAATTCTGATTGATGGTAATAATAATTGATTTATGTTCATAGTTGCTACTAGCAGGTTAGTAATTGTGGATGCTTTTTGATTTTAATCATGGCTGGGCGGTGAGTTATTAACAAACTTTTCTAATTCAATTGAAGCAATTGAGCTGATGAATTAACAAATATGGATGTTGAATGAGCACACTTATTAGTTACTATGTTTTATAATCTTTAACACTTTGATTTTCTACAGAGCTATCATTAAAGCCATGAATTTAAAATAACATAAAGTACTCCTTTTCTACGGCAGTAGTATATAATTAACCAAGGATATATGATCTGTTTGTTTGTCTAAGTTGAAATAACATAATGTACTCCTTCTCTACGATCTGAATAATGCCTGGGTGTTATGAATCCTCCAACTCAATCTGCAAGGTGTAACATTAACTTCAAAGATACTGGATAGTTGCTCGGTCTAAGTCGATTATGTCTCGAGGTACTTAAGTAGCTTGTCAAAAACATACTTTCAAATTTATCCTGCTGGTTCATGCCCGTATGTAGACAGAGATTACTTTTGACAGTAACTAAGCAAAGCTAAAAAAAAGTAAACAGCTCATTCAAGCATTTACTCGAACACGTGGTGTGCATCATATACATACTTTTATCATTTAACTCATGTAATCATCAAATCAAGCCCTTTAATTTTCATTATATGGATTAGGTGGTTAACAATGAGAGATGGTGATATCAATTAAGAACCCGGGGAAAGAGAGATGGTTACCATGTTTCTGTTTGTTCTTCTATTCAAGTCGAGAACACGAGGGACGTAGAGATGATTCCATGTTTCCGACCTGCAATAAACGAGATTCTTGAGAATGATGGAGAGATTGATCGTTTCAGCAATGGCTTCTCCGGTTTTTGAAATGACAAAACGATTTCGGCAATGGCTTTCATTTAAATAAATAAAGGGATAATTTCTTATATACCCTTATTAAACATCAAAATATCTTATTTACCCCTCTTAAATTTAAAATATCTTAAATACCCTTCTTAAACTTATAAAATATCTTATTTACCCAAATCATTATTTTTATTAATTTTAACAATTTTATAATAAATTTAAATCTTTTTTAATAATTTAAAAAATGAAAATGACCATATTAACCTAGCTTCAAATCACGTAACCTGTACTTTCCGTCTCCTCAAATCGGTAATCCCTACAGTGCCGTTTCCTTCTCCCATCACGTCGATTGAACTAGCGTCGCCCCTCCCTTCGCTGCCGACTCAAGCCGCCGCACGGCCTGCCTTCGCCGCCACCTCCACACTCCATTCTTCAGGTAATCAGCTTATGCACATTGCGGATCGAGAGAGACAAACCTCTCTCAAGAGAAAGTATGAAATAGCGTTTGAACTTCCAAATGCATTGGAAGACGCCGACATTAATAAAAAAACAATGAGAACCCCAAGAAGAAAACTCGGGTTGCAAGAGATAATGTAAGTGTATCTAGTAATTCAATTCATCCAGTAATTAAGTTAAAGAATATTGTTAAATTGATTGCATTTATCACATAAAAAGTACAAATATATGGTATTGAAGAAAGTTTTACAAGGATGATTTAATGTCATTTTAACAGAAACCGAAGAAGAATTTGCCACCAAAGAAGAACCTGCAGAAGATTATGACAGTTATCAATAGCAATGAGGATGATGGTGATCAAGAAAGTAATATTCATGATAAGAATGAAAAGGGGAGAGGGAATGCACAAATTAGTTCAAGTTATTGTAGCTCATAGGGAGATTCTCAAGATGAATATGGAGGAACGTCTAATAACGAAACTGTGAAAACTAGAGCTGGTAGAGGTGCTGCAACTGATCCCCAAAGCATCTATGACAGGGTAAGTTTTTGAAAAGAATTCATCTTTTCAACCAGGATTTTTATGCATGAGTGTGCCTTTTTATATATATTTATTTATCTTTTTGAAGCTAATATATATAAATTACATATTCATTTACACTGAAAAGACTAGAAAGAATAAATGAAAGATTTAAAATTCTTCACACACTTGTATCAAGTGGGACTAAGGTTGACTTGGATAAATGCACAAATTGTTTATTTTGACCTGCTATAGCAGGTCACATTTCCCCCTTTTCTTCTTCATCTTAAAATCGGAACTTTAAACCCGAAATTCTCCATTTATACTTAATGAAAATTAATAATTCTTGAGTCTATGGAAAGGTAATCGAGTTGTCTATCAAGCAGTATAAAAAACGAATAAAAACGAGTTTAAAATGTGTCAATTCATCAAAATACCGTAAGGGTGCTTAATGGGTAATACCCGATTTTATTTAACAATTTCTTTGACTATACTTGATGAAAATTCATGAATTTGGTGTCCTTTGAAAGGTAAAAAGATTATCTATAATAATTTGTAAAAAGAATTATGTAAAACGAGTAAGAATTGAGCGAAAAATGGGTTTTTTTCTGTTAGAACTGTATTATTGTAATAGAATAGGAGTTCTACAATAGTTGAGGGTGCTTATTGTAAATATACCTTATAGGTATATAAGCCTTGTGCTAGACAAGGAAATGTAAGGATTGTCACACTTACATGAAATAAACTATGTGTGTTTTGAAGGTGAAACGAGATTCTCTCTATATCTCTTCATAGTTATCTTAGCAATCCTTCAATCTACCGCTTCTTTATTCCTAACAAGTGGTATCAGAGCCAAAGGAGTGAAGATCTATCGATGTTATCATCAACAAATCGACATTTGAAAATCAAAGGGGATGAACATAAACCTCTCGGTTACGGTTTCATCAAAGAACAACCGAGTTCTTCATTAACGAGGTGTGTTCTATGTTGTTTTTGTGGTGTAGATTATCGATTATCTGATGTACAAGACAAACAAGTATAATCTCAACACCATTTCACGGTTTTATCGAGTTCTTCAAGACATTCAAATTTTCTTGAAGATATATTTACTATTGAAGTGAGCAAAAACAACCTTGCCACCTTTCGATTTTGGGTTTATACGGTTTTGGGGTTAGTGTGTTCGGTTTAATCACTTTAATGGAGAGTTGAAGGTTTCAAAATTTTTCTCAAGAAGAAGCAAGAACGTCATTTTTGCAGGTTTCAATCTCTTAAAATTAAAAACACCAAAAATTCGGTGTTTGTGTGTGAAATCAAGTGCTGGTATGGGTGTTTGAGTGTGGAACCTGCACAAGTCAAGATCACATCAGGTACAAGTGGGTAGACACTATTCAGAGTAAGGTCAACAGATCTGAAAGTGACATCTCAGATCCTATCAGCCGCATCCATGAGCTATCAGCCGCACTTTAGGGCTATCGCATGCGATCGAGTTGAATTTGGCTAAGTACAAGTTCTCTATCAGCCGCAATGGATCCAATCGCATGGACCCAATCGCATGTGATTCAAATCACGCTATCAGCCGCACTCTAGGGCTATCGCATGCGATCGAGTTGAATTTAGCCAAGTATAGGTTCTATCAGCCGCACTGAATTCCAATCGCATGCTATTTACAAATCGCATGCGATTCAACTTGATAACCATTCGCATGCGATTCAACCAGATACAATCGCATCCAATAAGCCAATCGCATGCGATTCGATTCATATCCAATTGCACAGATCCTATCGCGTTAATCCAATCGCATGCGATCCGAATCACACTATCCAACAGGTTTTTCAGAGTTGCAATTTTCACTCAAAATTTCAAATTTTTTATCCGAAATGCATTTTCTGATATAGCGATACTCTTCATTTTCAAAAAAATTCACGCTGACCTGGCAGCTCGACCCCAGCCAGGGTCTCTGCCCCTTGGACCCCACTATCCGGGGCGCTGCCCCCGAACCCCCGTCGTCGTTCTGACTGATTTATCTTGACACCTTGATTCCTAAGTCAAGTGTTTGGATTTTTTGACCGAGTCAGGAGTTCTCAAAGTTTCAGTTATCATTCTGATGTTTCTAGATTTGGGTTAGCTTTGGGTCATTACTACATTCCTAATACCCTATGTCTAGTCATCCTGCCCTTTCCTAACTGATTTTTGGTTCTTCTTCCTTAGTGTCACCAATATCTGGTCTCAAAACCAGATTTTGGTCATCCATTCCTTGTTTCTTTAGAATCTTGGTAGTCTTTTATCAGTCAGTTCTGAATTCTCATTTGTCATTCTCATCTTTCAGAATTCGTGTATCGTTGCTTGATTGTCTTAACCAAAATCCGTTTACTTCATATTTTCAAAGAGTTTGACAGATTCTTGTGTGCTTTCGAATAAGGATGTATCCGACTCCCTGTTCACGATATGTTTTCAAAGTCACATTTTCTATAGTCGTACAGGTTGAAAAGGCTTGAATATAATTTCAGCTCCCCGTGTTCCTTAACGCATATTTCTTACTATAGAATCCTTATCCGTCCCAAGTTCGTTTGCATCCACTTGTCTTTCGTTCTCTTTGTCACTTGTTGTGATCTGGACTAGGTTGATACTCTTGTACGAGACTTCTCAGATTTTCGATTTGGTTGATGTATTCACTTATGATCTACATTCACTCCTCAACGATCCATTTTGGCTCACAAGTGGTAGAAGTTAATAGACTGATACTTTACAACTGAACATTTTTCATGATGACCAGTAAAGACTTTGGACATCATGAGGGAGAGATACAAAGATTTATTCAGTTGGTTACTGCATGAGACATATTGTACGAGGTATTTAGTCTAGGGGGAGAAGTACTTAGATGAAAGTGTTAGGTTATTCTCACCCCAATCTTATCTTCAAGGATCGAGAGCAACATTGTAGGGGGAGGGTTTCCCCGTTGGTGATTCTAGGGGGAGTAAGCAACATATTCTCTCCTGTTGATTAATCCTTATATGCTTCCGCTGATGCTACCAATGCTCAAGGATCCAGATGCTGAAAACCTCTATATGCTAATTTGATTATATAACCGAAGGCGATCAATGCCTTAGGTTACTGGAGCGCTACGAGTCAATAAGCACAAGACCCTCAAGATGCTGAAGAGATCAAGACTCCTGTTTATTTTATCTGCAACTCCTATTCCATTCCAAAGGGGGAGATTGTTAGAACTGTATTATTGTAATAGAATAGGAGTTCTACAATAGTTGAGGGTGCTTATTGTAAATATACCTTATAGGTATATAAGCCTTGTGCTAGACAAGGAAATGTAAGGATTGTCACACTTACATGAAATAAACTATGTGTGTTTTGAAGGTGAAACGAGATTTTCTCTCTATCTCTTCATAGTTATCTTAGCAATCCTTCAATCTACCGCTTCTTTATTCCTAACATTTTCTGCTCTGTTTTTTAACTAAAGTCAAACAACATTACAACACTTTAATCTCGAAATTCTCCATTAATACATCATGAAAATTTATGATTCTTGATCCTATGGAAATGTAATCAAGTTATCTATAAAGTAGTGCAAAAAATTTTTGGCCAAAAACGAGTTTAAAGTGAATCAATTCTTTAAAAAACACTAAGATGGCCATAACCGACTTTAATTAGCAAATTCTTGGCTTACACTTGATGAAAATTCATGAATTTGGTGTCATTTGAAAGGTAAAACGATTATTTACTAGGTTATGTAAAAAGAATTAGCTAAAACGATCAAAAAATTAGCGAAAACGATTAGAAAACGGTTGGAAAAGTTGCAGGTCGTTTTTGGGCACATTCACACGTTTTTAATGAGTTGACTGGCCAATTGTGTAAAAAAAATATGACTTGCCACAATGGTAAAATGGGAAAAGTAGACCGTTATTTTATAGCTTTAACTCTAAAAATTAATAAGATCTTGAAAATTATATTGATGTGGGTGGATAATTATGTTTGTGTAAGAGAGTGTGTTAGTGAGAGAATATATTTTGAATAAATAAAAAGTTCAAATTTATCAGGAGAGAGAAATAGTTAAAAATTAAATAGATAAGATTAATTTATATAAAAAGAAGGGTGGAGATTAGATATTGACATAATTTTAAGAAGTTCTTAAAAGTTAGAAAGAGAGAGAGAGTGTTAAATGATTTATATAGTAGTATATATATATATATATATATATATATATATATATATACTAACATTGCACCCGCGCAATGCGGCGACGATGATAATTGTTTGTGCTCGACAACATGTTTGATTTAAAAAGTAGGGTATGGCATGTGTGAAATGCGATGTTAGTCAACCTATCCATGTATTTTCCCGTTTTTCTCATTTCTTTACTTTTTTTTACAATTAACCATTTTATTAGTTGTTAAAATAGTTTTTGAAAAATAATTAAAAAATATTATTATTGAATAATTAGAGAAAAATATATTATAGCCTTAAAATTATATTGATGTAAGTAATTTAGCCATAATTAGATAAATTAAATAACTTTTATGATGTTTAACGATTTATTAAAATAATAGTTGTCTTAAATTAGTGGAGATAATTAAGGGAATGATTGGTTAAACTATTGCTTTAAGTGTTTGTATCTTAAGCAAAAAAATTTGTACTACTTAAAATTAAATAGTCTTAAAATTTTTAAGAGAGATAAAGTTAAATGTTTTATGATGTAGTACTAACAGTGTACCAGCGCAATGCTGCGACGGTAAATAGTTTATATTTTGTAACATGTTATTTTCATGAATGTAACGCGTAATTCAATGTCACGAAAAAATTTTCAGCAACATGTCCGTTTTTTCTTCAATTTTTCTTATAACTATATCAGCTATTTTATTAATTTTTAAAAATTAATTCTAAAAAAAATTAAAAAGTTAAAAAAGATTTATATTTATGAAATAAGAAGAGAGAAGTTAATAAAATTTTAAAAATTATATTGATGGGGGTGGATAATTGTGTTTGTATAAGAGAGTGTGTTAATGATAGAATATATTTTAAATACACATAAAGTTAAAATTTATTAGCAAAGAGAAATGGTTAAAAATTGAATGGATGAGATTAATTTAGATAAAAAAAGGGTGGAGATTAGAGATTGACATAATTTTAGAGAAAATGGTTAAAAATTAGAAGGAGATGAAGTGTTAAATGGTTTATATAGTAGTATCTATATATATATATATATATATATATATATATATATATATATATATATATATATATATAGGGTCAGGATCCGGTAAAAAGAAAATAAAGCTACTAAATGTAAGGTGAAATCTGGACCACATGATCTATTCAAAAGTCAAACAAAAAAGTCACTATTTTCATCATAATTTTCGGAATTAAAAAATGACAAAAGGTTAATATGGTCAATTTAAAAAGAAAAAATTAAGGAAGAGAAAACGTGTGAGGCCCTAGAACCGCCGTTGGCCAAATCAGAGTAACCGGCGTCGGCCAAACTCTATTCCCGTCGGCAAGATGCACAGAAGAAAAGTTTACGATGCACGGTGGCGGTAGCTGCACAGTGGCGGTTGTCTTCATCAATGACTCATAGATTATGCATCGACGACTCCAAACCATGGATATTTCATCAATTCTGACAAGAAACACATCACCGGTCATGGATTGTGCACCGATGAGCGAAGAACAGCAGATTTGACTGCAGAGGGAATGTGCATCGAAGACTCAAAACCATGGATATTTCATCAATTCTGACAAGAAACACATCACCGGTCATGGATTATGCACCGATGAGCGAAGAACAGCAGATTTGACTGCAGAGGATTAGGGTTGCTGCTACATGGCGACGCCTCACAAAAACGATGACATATATCAGCCCTATCAGATCGGCGATTTAGGGTTCTCGATGGGTTCGATATTAGATAATCTCTCGTGAAGGCGCTGGAGGGGATGGCGATGCAGGGTTTCATCGTGGGTAGTGGGTAGCGAAAGCCGGAGAAGAAGCGTCGCCGTTGGAGAAAGGAGCGGCGGAAGGGGGCAGGGAGCGGCTATGGTCGACTTTGGGAGGATCGATACATGGGTAGTCGGGATTTGCAGATAGAACGTGGGTACATTAAAACGGAGGAGATATAAAAATTACAATTCCTATTATGCCCTTTTTTATTTTTTTAACTAACAGGACACGTGTCAGGCTCACGTTTATCCTTACCCTTTTTACCATAAAACTCTTTTTATTTGATCCTGATTATATATATATATATATATATATATATATATAAAATGTATGGTTAAATAAAGAACCTTTCTTTAACATAGAACCTAAAGAACCCCCTGGTGATGACACGTGGCATATTGTTTAGGGGCAAAAGTGGAAAATTGGAAGAAAAAAAAAGAAACCTCACGTCTCCTTCAACGGATCACCTGGGTTTTTTTTAAAAAAAACCCCTATTTATTTTAAATGATTATAACTCGTTCGTTTTTAAGAATTTTAACAAAAAAATTATACCGTTAGATTCAGTTTTTCGTCATCTTTCAAACAAGACCGGACTTGATATATTTCAGAAATTTTTTTTTTTGAAATGCAAATTATGCATTTTGAGCTGGGTTCATTCAACCCAAAATGCAAAATCCGTATTTTGCATTTTGAGCTGGGTTCATTCAAGCCCAAAATGCAAAATTCGTATATGCTTAGTTCATTCAAACCTAAATGCAAAATGCAAAATCCGTAGTTTGCATTTTGAGTTGGGTTCATTCAAAACCTAAATGCAAAAAATGAAAACGTACATGCTGCCCAAATGCAAACAAAAATTTCGTGTTCAAAAATTTTGTTAGAAAATATGGGAAGAGTGATCTTGTTTGAAAGAGGATTAAAAAACTAAAAAATTGGTATAATTTTTATGTTCAAATTCACAAAACTTAAAAAGTTATGACAATTTAAAGTTTTTGAGGGTTTTTTTTTTAAAATCGAGTTTGTTGGGGGGATTTTCTATTTTTACCCTTTCTTCCTAATTTAATACATCATAATTACAGTTTTGCCATCTTTTGATCTTATCCATTGATTTTGATGATCTAACGGTGCAGATTTGTTCTTTAGGTTCTTTGTTTAAGCATATGTTATTTATTGATCCAATTTATATATATATATATATATATATATATATATATATATATATATATATATATATATATATATATATATATATATATTCTTCTTTTAATCTTTCCATATTTTAATTGCTATCCTTAGTTTAATTATTTTATGTTATTCTTTTTATTACTGTATTTGCTTATGTATCTATTTATCTATGTATTTTGAGCTTTTTTATTATTTCTTTAGTTATTTAGTTATTTATTATTTTTTTCTTTCCCTCTTTCTTTTCTATGTCTTTTGCTTTCGTTGCCGGTAGTTTATCTCAGAAAGCAATCTCTCTATTTACGGATAGAGGTATGATTGTTTACATTTTACCTTCCTCGTATCTCGCTATAACGGAATTAGGTATTGCTGTTGTTAATGTACCCGTATAACATTTTACTCCTTATGCTTTCAAGTTAGTTGAATTAATGATCCTTTAGGAGAACTATTAGTTTTTTTTACTTCTAAAAAAGAGTTAATTGAATTATTGGTTTTTGTGAGTCGGTCAAAATTATGGATTTGATCTTTACGTCACAATATATACGAGTTTGATCCATTATGACTTGATTTTCTCCTTATGTAATTTGAAATGACCAAACTACCCTTACTCATATATTTAAATCATTTTGTAATACATTTAATTCATTAAAAATGACAACTAATGTTTAAATAAGGGTAAATTGTGGAGAAAAGTAACATAAATATTGAAATTTGCCAATAAAGGTTACATACACTTTTTGTGGCCATGAAAGGATCATAAATTTGATTTCTAACAAAAAAAGGAATCTTGACTAATTTTTAGCATGTTATGATACTCTTTTTAATAACAAGTTGAAATTTATTATCTCTTTTTTATGCAAAATTGAAATTTTCAATCCTTTTTTATAACATATTAAAATTCATAATCATTTCTCGGCACAAAAATCACACGTTAACTTTATTGACAAATTTTGATATATATGTTACCTTTCTCGGTCATTTTTCCTTTTGATAACTGTCTAATAAGGATTACTTCTATTTGCTCCCAAAATCCTTAACCCCATCGATGCTTAGCCACCTTAACCGTTTCTAGCCTTCACCATCTCCGATCATGTCCAGCCATATATCATGGAATAAGAACCATTGTCACACAACATGGATCGAAACGAGAAATCACAAATTTACGTAGAGGTAGGAAATAATGGGGCGACAAGAGAGGAGAGAAAAATGACGTAAGACGGTAACGACTGAAACCCCAAGTCAAATGCAACAAAAATCATAATCTGAGAATCTGAGTAAGAGTGAAGTGGGGGTGGTGGTTGCTACTGATATCGGCACCGGTCGACGGGAGAAAGAAACGAGACAAACGAGATGCGAGCTATTGACCGGAGAATTGCATCGACTAGCAGGACGTGGAGCGGTGGTGGTGCGTTAGTTACGGGGGAAGTAGGGATGGCGTGTAGGAGTTCGTTGACTAGGGGTGGTGGAGGTGTATTAGTAAGTTTTCGGGGTTCAAACTCAAAACCAATTGGTTATGAGTGAGGTAGCCCATGTGCTTTATTAAGCACATTCCAAAGTCATTTTACATCAAATATGTGACATTACTCAACATGCGCCCTCAGGTGTGACATTCTGTTTCACTCTCACATAACACGCGTATACTTATGGGTTACGTAGAGTCCGTTTGGCCTTTGACCAACTACAGGTGAACCTTGCTCTGATACCATCTAAGTTTGTGGGATTCCAATTCAAAAACAATTGGTTATGAATAGAGTAACTCATGACCCTTATTAAGCACATTTCAAAGTTACTTTACGCCTATATAAGACATTAGTCAACAGTATCAACTAGTAGTGGTAGTGGTGGTGTGTTGACATGCAGGGAACGGTGGTAGTGCATCCGTGAAGTGTAAAGAGGATAGGTGATCGAATATATGTGAGCTTTGGATTGATCGGGTAGTGATTGATTTGATCAAATAAGAAAAATATATATTTTCTCTATTTTTTAAATAATTAAATATAAATAATTACAATTACCTCAAAATATTTGAGATATCCTTCCATAGGGGAATGTTCAAATGAGAATGAGAAAATTAAATGAGAATGGAAACTAAATCTCGGCCGTTCATTTTGCAAGTGGATTTCATGGATGGAGAGTGTGAGGGGATCTAGTGTGGCAGGGTGTATGTGAGGAATTCATGGGTGGGCAATGACATTGAAGAAGGGGAAATTGGACGGCTAGGATTGAGTCTCCCATTCTCAATTTATTTAAGGTTCTCATTTGAACCTCTCACTCTTTCCATATACATATTTAAATCTTCATCTTTTATACGTAGATGGTAAATTTTTTCAAATTTACTGGTAGAAGCTTCCAAGATTATTCTAGCCACTTTGTTTATGGTCCTCTTGGTGTTGATGTACACTTGCGAGATGATGTTACTTCAAGTGAGCCTTTGAAATAACGTTAAAATACAACCCGTAAGAATGGGTGTAGTATTGACATGAATAATTGTAAGCATTGACAAGTGACAACTACATTAACATCATGAACTTATCACAAAACACCCACCGTAATATTATGCATCACTACCACCGTTAGCTACCACGCAATACCAATTTTATTTTTATTTTCATTTTTTATTTTGCATATAATATTTAAAAAAAAATAGATTAATATTTTTTTGAAGCAAACTAATTAAAACTCACATTAAAAAACATAATATCACAATGCTAAAACTAAATAAACTAAAATTATTCCGGTTACAATAAACTAAAATACATATATATATATATATATATATATATATATATATATATATATATATATATATATATATATATATCCGGTCCTTTCTTTGGTTACTTTTTACGTTGAGGTAGATAAAAATTGAACTTCGTCTGGCATCATTTTAGGTTGTGCGGCCTCGTGCATCGTGCTAAGAGTCGACCTCTTCTCCTCTATTAAATCGAAGTTGTAATAAGCTAACTTTTTAAGCAGAACAACTAGATCTCCCTAAAGTGAAAAAAAAATGTTCTGACGTATCCGAATTTGATGAACTTTTCTAGATTTTATACTTTCTTCCTCTTCTATGTTAAATTAGTAAGCTAGACCAAGTGGTAGTTGTATAGCAGTTATATTTTCTATGGTTATAACCGTTTATGTCAGTTGTATTATAAACAGTTGTGTCAAACAGTATATATATATATATATATATGTATTCCATGTGTCCGCATAAGGTTGTTGAAAAAGTCAATAAAAGTTATATTATTTATGTATCATTGCATCTTACTCTGAATATTCAACATATTGGTATCAGAGCCAGCGATGGCCTCAAATACTTCAAACAACAATACCCTACAACCACAATTGCCAAAATTAACCGGACGAAATTACCATCACTGGAGCGTACAAATGAGAGTCTTGTTTGAATCCCAGGATTTATGGAACTATGTTGAAAAGGGTTATACTGAACTTGTTCCAATTGAAGGCACAACCCCTCAGCAAATTCTCGACGATAAAGAAAACAGAAAGAAAGATATGAAAGCCCTGTACTTTATATTTCAATCGGTCGACGAAAACATCTTTGAACGAATTTCAACTTCGAAATCATCAAAGGAAGCGTGGGATACCCTTCACAAGACTTATCGTGGTGAAGATCGAGTGAAAATAGTAAGATTGCAGACGTTGCGGTGCGAGTTCGATAACACGAAAATGAAGGAAAATGAAAGCGTAGAAGAATATTACAATAGAGTGATTGTCTTGTTAAACCAGATGAGACTAAATGGCGAGACAATTGAAGATCAGAGAGTGGTAGAGAAAATTCTGAGGAGCCTAACGCGAAAATTCGAATACGTCGTCGTAGCAATCGAAGAATCAAAAGACATATCTGAACTTTCACTGGAAAATCTATTGGTATACTCCAGTCACACGAACTGAGAATCAAACAATTCGATACACATACACTGGAACATGCCTTTCAATTGCAATCCAATAATCATGGAAATACGAGTGACAAACGATTTGATTCGGGAGAAAACAACAAAGGGAGAGGAAGAGGGAAACCACTTTCACAGATTCAATGCTACCACTGTCAAAAGTTTGGACATACGATACGCTTTTGCAAGAAAAGAATAGCAGAGGAAGGGACTGGAACTACTTTCATGCATAAAGAAGAAACAAAGGAAGATGATTCTATGTTCATGATTTTAGAAATGCAAGAACAACTCTCAAATGAAGTATGGTACTTAGATAGCGGATGCAGTAATCATATGTCGGGCAATAAAGGACTATTTGTATCAATGGATGAATCAACAAAAAAAGAAGTGAGAACAGGGGATGATAAAAAATTAGATGTTCAAGGAAGAGGAGATATATGTATAATGACCAGAAAAGGAAATAGAAGGATTCCAAATGTTTATTACGTACCAGGCCTCAAACACAACTTACTCAGCGTTGGTCAATTAGTGCAGAAAGGATATGAAGTTCATTTTACAAGAAATTCAGCCGAAATTAAAGATTCAAGGAAGATCCTTCTGATAAAAGTTCCTATGACAGAAAATAAGATGTTTCCAATACGATTTCAAGATGAGCACTACTTTAATTTTAATATGATTACACAAAATTCTTCACTCCTATGGCATCATCGTTACGGTCACGTAAATTTCGACTCACTTTCTTACATGTGTCGGCACAATATGGTCAGGGGAATGCCTACCATAAGTAAGATAAACGAAATTTGTGAAGGCTGTGCATTAGGAAAGCATTCACGGGAATCATTTCCACATGATAAGGCTTGGAGGGCATCGAAAGTACTTGAGCTTGTTCACTCAGACGTGTGTGGACCAATGAGAACATATTCAATCGGTGGAAGTAAGTATATTCTGACTTTTATTGATGATTTTAGTAGGAAGATATGGATATATTTTTTAAAAGAGAAAGCAGATGTGTTTGGCATGTTTTTAACGTTCAAGAATCTAGTTGAGAATCAAAGTGAGCAAAAGATTAAGTGCATAAGGACATATAGAGGAGGGGAATTCAACTCAATTCTGTTTCAAGATTACTTAAAGGAAAATGGGATTCATCATCAATTAACGACCCGTTACACTCCCCAACAAAATGGGGTGGCCGAAAGAAAGAATAGGAGTATGTTGGAGATGGCTAGATGTATGCTTAAAAGTAAGGGATTACCTGATATATTCTGGGCTGAAGCAGTGGCGTGTGCTGCATATTTAATGAATAGGGCTTCAACAAGAGCACTTGATGGAATTACACCTCAAGAAGCATGGTGCGGGTTTAAACCAGGAGTTAGTCATCTTAGAACCTTTGGGTGCTTAGCCTATGCACATATTCCGGAACAAAGAAGGAGTAAACTTGATGACAAATCTGAAAAAGCAATCTTTGTTGGCTATAGTGATCATTCGAAAGCATACAAATTATACAATCCTCTTACAAAGCAAGTCATAATCAGTAGAGATGTCCTCTTTGATGAAGATAAAACTTGGAATGGTCCCATTGAAGATAGTAAGGGTATACGAGTGGATTTAAGTGAAAACAGTAAGCAAATTACATCAGAAGGGGAGGGCAGTAACAACAACAGTGTTTCATCACCACCAAGTACCCCTCAATCATCTCATAATGAAGAATTACCTTCATCAAATTCAGAGTCTCCACCAAGAAAATTTAGAAGTGTGCAAGATTTATATGAAAACACACAAAGATTGAATATAGATGATATTGCTGATTTTGCTCTATTTGCTGATGCTGACCCCGTGTTGTATGAAGAAGCTTGCAAAGATGAAAAATGGAGACATGCAATGGACGAAGAAATGAAGGCAATAAAAAAGAATGGAACATGGAGCTTGGTAGATCTGCCCAAAGGACATAAATCCATTGGAGTTAAATGGATATACAAGACAAAACTAAATGCAAAAGGAGAAGTTGATAAACTTAAGGCAAGATTGGTCGTTAAAGGTTACAAACAACAATACGGAGTCGATTATCAGGAAGTCTTTGCCCCTGTAATAAGAATGGAAACAATACGATTGGTGTTGGCTGTTTCTGCGCAAAAAGGTTGGATTGTGCATCAGATGGATGTCAAATCTGCGTTTTTAAATGGGTTTATTGAAGAGGATGTCTACATAGATCAGCCCCCTGGTTATATCGAGAAAGGAAGTGAAAATAAAGTGCGTCATTTGAAAAAAGCCCTATATGGTTTAAGGCAGGCTCCAAGGGCATGGTACAGCAGGATAGAAGGATACTTCATCAAAAATGGGTTCTCAAAATGCATCTATGAACACACTTTATTCTACAAAATTCAAGAAGGTTTGATTCTCATTGTATGCATATATGTAGATGACTTAGTAATTACTGGGAACTCTCATGACATAATACATGACTTTAAGAAATCTATGAAGGATGAATTTGAAATGACTGATATGGGGTGCCTTCACTATTTTCTGGGAATTGAGATACAACAGATTGAGGGAGGTATTATAATATCTCAACAAAAATATGCAAGAGATCTTCTAGACAGATTCAATATGATCAATTCGGAACCCAGATCAACTCCCATGGAGTTTGGTTTAAAATTAACTAAGGAAGGATTAGAAGATCGTGTAGATCCCAAAATTTATCGAAGTGCAGTAGGCAGCCTTATGTATCTCACAGCTACTCGACCGGATATCATGTTCCCTGTCAGTTTAATTAGCAGATTTATGGAGGACCCTAAGCGAAGCCATTGGGAAGCAGTCAAACGAATACTACGTTTTGTAAAAGGAACAATCAGTCATGGGATACTCTATGGAAAAACTCAAGATGCAGGTTTGAAAGGATTCTGTGATAGCGATTTTGGCAGCAGCATTGATGATAGTAAGAGTACTACAGGTTATATTTTCAATATTGGTACTGGTGCAATCTCATGGCAATCAAGGAAGCAAAAAACAGTTGCATTATCTTCTTCAGAGGCTGAATATATGGCATTAAGTATGGCCGGATGTCAAGCACTATGGATAAGAGGAATCTTGAAAGACATACAGTTGGAACAAATTACAGCAACCAAAATTCTTTGTGACAACAAATCTGCAATTGCTCTCACAAAGAATCCCGTGTTTCATGGTAGGAGTAAGCATATCAGGATCAAACATCATTTTATCCGAGAATTGGTACAAAACAAAGAAGTTGAAGTTGACTTTTGTGGTACTAAAGAACAGGTTGCAGATATCATGACAAAAGCTCTACAAGTTGGAAACTTTGAGCGATTAAAGAAGGAACTTGGGATGGTAGCTGTCTAGCTTACGGGAGGGTGTTAAATTAGTAAGCTAGACCAACTGGTAGTTGTATAGCAGTTATATTTTCTATGGTTATAACCGTTTATGTCAGTTGTATTATAAACAGTTGTGTCAAACAGTATATATATATATATATATATATATATATATATATATATATATATATATATATATGTATTCCATGTGTCCGCATAAGGTTGTTGAAAAAGTCAATAAAAGTTATATTATTTATGTATCATTGCATCTTACTCTGAATATTCAACATTCTAGAGGAAGAGGAATCGGATTGTCACCAAATAGCTCGTTATCCAAGTCAGCGTCAAGATCAACAATGACTTTAAAATCACCATCCTAGCTCATTGCCATTATTTCCTACCAACAACCACCGCCAGAGGAGATCGTCGTATAATACATGGGCTGGTTTTAACATGTCCTCATCCAGTGCACCGGACGGTTTTTATTAAATCTACCTTGTAATATACTTGTCAAACTAACCTTTTGTTGAGCTTGTCATCCGGATCACGAGCTGGACACACCTCAAGAGCTCTTCACGACTTCACCGAGCTGGTTGAGTAGTGTCACGAGCAAATCACAAGTCATGAGCAGGATCAGTCCATTAATGATGAAGGCCCTGTGCGAAAAGTATATGATGGGCCCTTATATAAAATTTTTTCATACGCGTAATCAAAATTTATTGATAGTATGATAATTGTTATATGAGTATCCGAAACAAAAAAGGCCCTTACAATAAAATAGTTATATATAAGCAAAATGAATAATGAACTATTTGTATAAAATACAGACTTTCAAATAGTTCGTTAATATGTGAGCTAGAAAAATTATGTGTGTACGTGTATAAGCGTGTATACGAAAATTTGGACCCCTTCTTAGATAGGGGCTATGTGCGGTCACATATCCTGCACCCCTTTTGGTCATGAACCTCTACAACAGGCTCGTTATAAGGCTATTCCGCCGACTCTGGGTGTTACCGCAATCACAAACTCACTTGATCTTGATCACGAACACAACCAAGTAACTTCACACTCGAGGCATCGACCTCGTATGACAGGATAAGATGTTATATGCTTATTTCGTCTTCCTTTATAAGTGTTATCACACTCGTAAATGTCCCATGCGGCCAATTTTGTATATCATTCATATTTCTCGGTGAAAACTATTTGTTTGTTTTTTCAGATAAGGTCTTATTTCAAGGAAATGTTTGCGGGCGCACATACTTTTTTCAATAAGCTTGTTTGTTTTTCAAAGAAACATCTGCACGTCCGCAGACGTTTCTAATAAGCTTGCTTGGTATAAATGCATAGTACCTGCTGTTGATTTGGAACTTGTTACAAATATATACACAGTCACAATTATAAACAGAAATTAGGCTTATCAAATGAATAATGCTGATTATTTTAGTTGCTAAACCATATGATGTTGCTGTTTTTATTTTTTAGAGTCTAGGCTGATTAGTTGTTGTAGTGGTTGGTTATGACACTTGTTAATTTTGCTGCAGCAGCTCAATTATGGTTCATATGAATGTTTTCATGTTTTAAATAATACATTTATTGCCATGTTAAGACTCGTTTGATACAAAACAATGGTATAAAAATTGGCTCATATTTGTATAAGTTTTTCCACTAATGAAAGCTATTAAGACTAGTTTGATACAAAACAAATTCTATTTGTTGTATGTTTACATGAATCACAGACCATATGTACAAGCACATTCATAACCCTCACTTGTTTATATTTTTTCTCTTACCCATCAACAATCTGTATAAAAATATGATTTTGTTTTGCCTTTTGGTTCAGGTTAAAAAAATAAAGTTGTTCTCATTTATTTTAAATTAAAGTTCTAGACTACTTATTAGAGTATATATTTTATTTGTTTAGTTTAATAAAGAGTATTGGAGTATATATATGTGTGTCAATACAAGATTTATAATTTACAGATCGAAAAATTGACAAAGGTGGTCGACGATATGGACAAAGAAAAGGAGATCGAAAGAGAAGAAAGGGAACGAGAAAGAGCCGCTTATGACAAAAAAGAGAAAGAATAAGATTAGAAAGAGAAAGAGAGAATGGAATAGACGAGAGGGAACAAATAGCAAGTTTATTTTGGATTACGATTAAACGAATTATGTTTGTTAGGATTTGGATAACTTTTTAGTATTATGTTATGTTGTATGTTTATGGATATTTGCGTCTTTGTATGAACAAGAAAAAAATGGATATCATAAAAGTAAGTATTCAAGAAAAAGGTTTTACCATTTTTGTGACGGAATTGTGACTGAATTGCGACGGATGGGATTTTGTACAAAATGTCAGACTCTGACGGATTTGCGTCGCAAATCCGACGCAAAAATTAGCCGTCGCAAATAATACCAAAATTATATCCGTCGCAAAACATCACCAAAATCTAGGTGGATGTAAATCCGGCTAAAACAACCGACGCAATTCTGACGCAAAGCCATCGCCACTTGGTTTTCCGACGGGGCTTTTGCGACAGCCAAAATCCGTCGCAAACAAGGTTTTGTGACGGATTTTGCCGTCGCAAAGGTGCTGTTTGTGGTAGTGGTTCTTGAAGCTGCCATGGAGTTCTTGGCGATGGTGACCTGATGGTGGTGGCGGCGACGAATGATGGTGGTGATGGTCCAAGATCGTTGGTGAAGTTCATATGTTTTATTATTATTATTATTATTATTGTTATTATTATTATTATTATTATTATATTTTCAATTAAATTAAAATAAAGAAATAACATGTCACCTTGATATACCAGTTGGATAAACTAAATGGTAGATTTTTGAAAGATGAGTATACACAATAGTAAAAAGTGACTAGTTCGGTACATGACTTTTGGAAACTAAACCCTATTATTTATCTAGTTGCTTTTAATAAAAAAATTTGAAATAAGTAATAAAAACTCAAAATAGCTAAAATAGTAATCTTATCCCGCAACAAAGCGTTGTAATATTCAAACCTCGTTGTGGACTATAGATAGAGCAGCGTACACGTTCACTTAGAATAATTTATTGTCCAAGCTCCATTGCCATTCATGACCATTATCACAGTAGAAAGTTCAGTAATTAAGTTTCAAAATTAAAATTGAAAGACCAAGCTACAAATTTCATGGTAATTAAATGTTCAAGATCGATTAGGGACCAACGTGCGTTTGGTGTTTTTATCACGACATGTTGGAAGTCTTGAAGAGGACAAGCTCGGTCAACCACTGTACGTCTTTCTTCAAAGTATCCCACACGATCAAAACCTCGAGTCATTGAAACATAAGGAATTAAACACAAGCCACGCAAATATGATTACGAATCTTCCATGAAACATTATCTTTATCTCTTTAATTTTGAGTTAAAAGTTAATAGTAGTACGTACGTACGTACGTACGTCACTAGCTTGCAGCCTCTCTATAAATTGCTACGTACGTACTATAATAGTTAACTAAATACACTCAAAACTATAATTTATTACCACATATAGATCGAAAGAGAAAAAAAAAGAGAGAGAATCATGCTTCTTTGTATTATCCTTTCTTTGTTTACAATATTTTCTTTTACTATGTCCTTGGGAACTCTTCAAGGTTCCCCGGCTTCGAAAGCTATGAACAACATATCAAAGGAGGGGTGCCAAACCCATTGTGGGGATGTGGTTGTGCCTTACCCGTTCGGTATTGCCGTTGGTAACGACACGAGTTGCGCCCTAGACGACTCATTCTACGTGACTTGTAACGAGTCTCACACACCACCAAAGTTGTTCATTAGATCAGGCAACATCGATATATACAACATTTCAGATTCAGAGTTGCGTATCTACACTATTGTTGCATCTAGATGTTACACACAAAATGGGGACGTATATGATGATTTTTATTCCTGGATGAACATAAAGTCATTATTCAATTTTTCTGTAAGGAACAAGCTCACAGTCATTGGATGCGATGATTATGCATTGATCACAGGAGAAGGCGAAGACTACTTTTCTAGTGGTTGTTTTGGATTATGTCGCGAAATAAATGATGTCGTTAATGGAGAGTGCTCCGGAAGAGGCTGTTGCCAGACATCTATCCCAAAAGGCGTTGGATATTACAAGGTTACACTTAAAACCTTTGAAAACCACACAGATGTTTGGTCGTTTAACCAATGTGGTTACGCATTTCTTGGTGAGGAAGGTAGTTTTGTGTTTCGTGTTGGTGATGTATCTAATGTTTCCGATGCTGTGGAGAGAATAGAGTCTACCATTCCTGTTGTGCTTGATTGGGTAGTTGCACCCGGCAAAAACTGCTCCCAGTCACATAAATGCAAACAGAACAGTTCGTGCCATGATGTAGAAGGAGGTGGATATCGTTGTAGATGCAACGATGGCTACGAGGGTAATCCCTATCTTGGATGCCAAGGTCAGTTAATTGTTGCTACTAGATATACATTTGAATCAATTTCAAATGGCAGTCTCAATTTGTTGCAATTATTTTCTTTAAATATTTTTTGTATGAGAATTGCGAGAACCAATCTTAGTCCCAAACTTAAATAAACCAATGACTATTAGTGGTATTGACTCATTAACGAGTCATTAATGCCCTCATTAATGAAGCATTAATGGCTCATTAATGAAGCATTAATGAGTAACATTTTGGAAAAATTAAGCCTCGTAAATTAATGACGGCTTATCCGGACTCATTTCACGGCTGGGTAAATATATAAATGACCAAAATACACGTATTAATGAGTCATTAATGGCGTAAAAACAGTTCTCAATCTTAGTTCTTCTACGAAAAACAGTTATTATTTGAACTATATATTTAGGCTGTCAATTCGGGTCAGACTCATGTTATCGGATTCATGTGGTTCGGGTCCGGATCAGTTTCATGTCAACCCAATTTCGACCCGTTTATTTTCGTGTAATGTTCGGGTCATCTCAGTTTTTTCGAGTTGGGTTCGTGACGACCAATTTAGGGCAAATATGATCGACAAGTATTTTTCGGTTTTTAAATACGTTTTTTCATTATAACTACGATTTTATCAATCTTTCAAATTCCATGTTTGTCTCCAACTTTTGTTAAGAATTTCGAAATTGATTTTTGTTTATATTCTAACTTCAATTCACTGTTCGTTCCGATTGTATTCAAACTTTAAACTTGGTATTTGTTTCGGTTTGATTTAAATTTTGATTTTACTTTTTTATTCAACTTATATAAATGAATATAATAAAAACTATAATGTACTAGCTGCTATTCTATAATTTCGTATAAATTAGATGAATGTAAGCTATTATATTAATCTATTTTTTTATTTTTTAATTTAAAAGGGTATAGTAGTACACAACATTTTTCTCTCTCCAATCTATTCCCTCTCTTATTTTTCTCTCTCCTAAAATGTAAAAAAAATTAACTACAAAAACTAATATTAAATTAATAATTTGTTCGTGTTTAACGATGAATACAACCTAATATTTAAGAATTCTTAATCACTGAATATTTTTTTTCTTTCAATTTTTTTGATCTTTAAGTTTTTGTTCTTTTTTCCCTTATCATTTTTTTTCAAATATCATTAGTAAGCTGTAATATTATTTTTTCTAATTAATTCTTTTTTTTCTCTGTTTTGATTTTTTCTAATTATTTCCCTAAGATTCTTTTATTGTTTAAAAGATTTCTTAGGTATTTATTAGTAAACTATAATAAATCATACTCAAACTTCAAGTTAATGATATTTTGATTACAAATCATTAATATTTATATTGAGCAATGAACACGAGACAATCTAAATATATTGATATCTCTTTGTTCATCTTGAGCATATATAAGAAAAAGCCAGATCTACACAAGTTTTATTCATTAGTAAACAAAACGTCGGTTTCCTATTCTAAAGTTTATGTTCATTAATAAATACACTTTTCAATCGATGAACAAAGAGATATCAATCGATGAACAAAACCAAATTTTTGGGCAAAACTATCACCATCGGTCATCATAACCAAAACTTGAACACAAATGCAATAACCCATTAAAACAATGTTAAGTGGTGATGAAGGCTGAAACCTGTAGTGGGTTGCGCGGAGGCGGAGGTGGAGCGAAGGCGGTGGAGCTGTTCTCCGTGGAGATGAAACTCGATGGTTCCCAACGGCGAGGGAGATCTTCCGTGTGGGCTTTGAGACACGGAAAGGGGAAATGGTGGTGCTGCTCCGTTGTGGAAGAAAGGGTGATGTCGGACGTAGAGGTGGTGGCGATGATGATAAATTCCGATCTGAGACACACACAGAGAGAGAGAGAGGAAGCGAGCGGCAATGGTGGAGGCATCATTCACTCACAATGAGTGGAGGTGGTGGTTTGTCGACGACACTTCCTGCGACACCTATCAGCGGTGGTTAGTTGCATTCGTTGCACCTCCCTGCGACACCCAATGGTGACTTTCACAGTTGTTGCGTCGAAGGTGGTCGCCGGGAGAAAGCTACATGGTGGTGCTCGCCGACACGAAAGGGTGGTGGCTTGTTGGGCTGTGGTTGAGAAAGAGGGACAGAGAGATGTGGAGTGTGGGTTGGGGGGGGGGGGGGGAATTATTGAGGAAGAAAATAAGGTAGGGTTTTAATTAGGGTAGAATCTTTTTAGATAAAATAAGTATACTGTTTTTATTTTTTAGATATTATTTAGATATCTTAATAATTCAATTTAATTTACATAATTTTTGCACTTTTCGCAAATAAAGTGTTTTTCACATTAACCTACCTCTCTCTCTCTCTCTCTCTCTCTCTCTCTCTCTTTCTCTCTAGGTATTAATTTTGGATCTCAATATCTAACAGGAACTTTTAATGAATTCTTTAAATTATGTCAATCTCTAATCTCTACCTTTTATTTTAAGAAAATTAATCACATCCACTCAATTTTTAACTATTTCGATCTCCTAATAAATTTTAACTTTTTATTTATTTAAAATATATTCTCTCACATGCACACTCTCTTACACAAACACAATTATATATCTTCCCATATCAATATAATTTTTAAAATCTTATTAACTTCTCTCTCCTTATTTTATAGATATAATCTTTTTTAGTTCTTTAATGTTTTTTAGAATTTATTTTTAAAATTAATAAAATAGTTTATAAAATATAAGAAAAATTGAAGAAAAAACGGACATGTTGCTGAAATATTTTTCGTGACATTGAATTACGCGTTACATCCTTGAAAACGACATGTTTCAAAACAAAAACTATTTGTCGTCGCAGCATTGTGCGGGTACACTGCTAGTGTGCGCGCGCGCGCGCGTGTGTGTGTGTGTGTATATATATATATATATATAATCAAGGTTGTAATCTTTTTCCATCGAGATGTAATTAAATTATGATTCCTTTTGTTTTCTTTAACAACCCTGATTATTTTTCTTTTTTCTTTAGATATCAACGAGTGCGAGGATAATGTAACCTACCCTTGTCACGGTGATTGCGTTGATACTGAAGGGAGTTACAATTGTACGTGCCCGACAGGATCGTTTGGTGATGCCAAAACAGTAAACGGTTGTATAAAAGATCCAAAAGGTTTTTACGCAGAAGATCCAAAAGTTTTTTACGCAGAAGATCCAAAATTTTCATCTTCTATTATATGCATTATAGGTAATTCTTTCCAGCAATGTAAATACTGTCTACTAACATAGCTTTGAAAAACAGTTTTTTTTTTTTTTTTTCGATATGTAAGCTTCACGTGATCATGTTAGCTAAAGCTGAGCACAACAATCACTAACTAAAGTGTTCTTCCCTTCTAATTTGGCATGTAGCAATTGTGCTTGGCCTTCTAGCAATACTATGTGTAACAGCGGGCATCTTCTTTGGTATAAGGAGGAGGAAGCTAACGAGGCTCCGAGAAAAGTTCTTTGAGCAAAATGGGGGTGTGTTGCTAAAACAAAAGATTAGTTCACAAGGGTCTCACAATGTCTTAACTTTGTTTAGCATCAAACAACTTCGTAGAGCGACTGATAATTACTCTCAAGAGCATGTTATTGGTCGAGGTGCCTATGGCGTAGTGTATAAGGGAGTTCTGCCAGATAAACGCTTAGTTGCCATAAAGAAATCTATAATAGTGGATGCAAGCCAAGCAGAGCAATTTATCAATGAAGTCATGATCCTTACACAAGTGATCCATCGAAATGTGGTAAAGCTTTTGGGGTGTTGCTTGGAACAAGAAGTACCGGTGCTAGTTTATGAATTTGTCTCTAATAATACTCTTTTCCATCACATTCATCATAGATTGGGTGGAATGAGTTGGTTATCATGGGAGAATCGTTTGAGAGTAGCTCTTGAAGCTGCAAGTGCACTTGCTTACCTTCATTCAGAAACAAGTATGCCCATCATACATAGAGATGTCAAGTCTACCAACATATTATTAGATGAGAACTACACCGCCAAAATCTCGGATTTTGGGGCTTCAAGGTTAGTCCCATTAGATCATAAACATGTAAGTACTCTTATTCAAGGCACACTAGGGTATTTGGATCCTGAATACTTCAACACAAGCCAACTAACCGAAAAAAGTGACGTATATAGCTTTGGAGTGGTTCTTGCAGAACTTATAACTGGGAAAAAGCCTATTGGTGTTGATAGAACCAACGCAGAAAAGAATTTAGCCGCATATTTTGTCAATTCAATTACAAAAAATCGGTTATTTCAAATCATTGAACCTCGAGTTATACATGAAGGGACTCTTGAGCAGTTACAAGAACTAGGTGATCTCATTAAGAGATGCCTTGATTCAAAAGGTTGTAATAGGCCAACGATGAAAGAGGTAGCAGTGACGCTAGACGACTTAAGAAAATTCACAGCTCATCCTTGGATTGAACAAAAAAGATGTGAAAAGACTAGAAGCTTAGTCCTAGAAGTTGAGCAATCAGATCTTTATGAAGTTCCATTAGTTTCATATGGTAGTACTTGGGAGTAATTTTAATTACTCGGGTAGCACTGCTTCACAAAGATTCCTGTGTAACATTATAATTGTTCTGTTCTATATTTTTTTCGGTGGTGCTTTTTTTCTTTCCTATTAAGGAGTATTTATCAATCATGAGTGTAAGTTACTTATTTTATATTATGAAGTCACAAGTGATCTTTAATTGGCTTCCAAAGTAGGCCAATAACCTTTTCCCCGATTGTTGATTTACCAAGTTACATGCTAAATCTATATTTAACATGTATGATTATTTACCTCATGTGCCTATATATGATAGATAGGGGTATAGATGATTGTATAACAACCCTTATTTATGTATTCTTGTAAATCAAATAAGGAATGTTTTTATTGATAATTGTTCTGATAGTTAGATTTTATTTATGATTTTTAAAGTGTTACAATATAAAAGTTTAGCTGTAAGATTATGAACCTTTGAAGGACGTGTTGCCTGTATGTTAAAATTACCTCAGTGTTTAGTATACATCAAGATCTCAACTATGGAGATCTTAAATTCGTTATGTAACAATAGATTATAGGATCTATTAATTAGATGGGTGTCCTTTAACATCTGATGCTAACTACATGACAAAACAATATAAAATAATAATAATTCTAGATTTAAACCTTTGTAAACTGCATGCTATGAATTAATTTTACTTTTAAAGTTCAATAACTAAGCTTGTTTTACAATTACAATTAAATATATATTGTTAGGTTAATGACTGCATTTCACCTGCTAACTAATTGTTTTTATTTGTAGACATAATGACACGAGTAGGTGGACGCGGTAGTAGTGCTACTGTAGGCCGTGCTAGTAGTAGAACCGTTGGATGCGGGTTTTTGATACAGATCATGGTTTAGGTACAGGAAAAAATAGTGTTTTTTAGTTGTTTTTATTAGAGTAAATATTGTTTATAATGTCATTGTCTTTTTCTTATTACTATATATTTGTAGGTTTGAAAATCCTGGTCTAAGGAAAGAAATTGTTTCTTTTTTCAAGAGCCTGTTAATCATATATATCTAATGAATGTTTATAGAGATCTATAGGGAACCACTACTAGAGGGATGAAAAAGAAAGATTGTTTGAAGTTCTTGGTGATGGCACTAGTGCTTAAGGGATATCAAATACCGTCACATCATATGCTTATCATGCTAATGATCCAACTTCTACTCAGGTTAGTTATATTTAGACTTGATTTCTTTCTTTCAAATGGAAACATACATTAGTTTTAGATTGGGAGCATAATGTTGACGCTACATTAGGATTTATAATGTTATATTTCAAATTTCATGTGTGACTTAAGTTGAAGTACTTTTCTTTACTAGATATTCCAATCAAATATGACCGATATGATGAAGAAATTTTATGTTTTAATGGTGAGCGAGTAATACTAGGTTGAAATAGGTTGTGCGAGCTAGCTTATGCCCTATTGGGTTGTAATAATTATTTAAGAATGTTAATGCCACAATTTACTTTTACCATACTAGTAATAGTTAATATCAAGGTTGTAAAAATCGGTTGGCGGTATGTCGGCGGTCGACCACTGCCAAGCGATTAATCGGTCTTGGCGGTGATTAATCGGTTTCTCAGCGGAGATAATAATTTTTACAGGGTTTTATTTAAATTAAATAAATATTAACAATATCCTAGTAAAATAAGTCAATAACAATAAAAAAAATTAACAAATTTGAAAAATAAAGACCATAAGTACATAATTACTTTAAGTTTTTACTATAAAAGTTAGATAATGTTTGAATCATAAATTATTCCAATGATAATAAATTATTCCAATGATAATATAGTAATTAAATAGAAAGAAAGGCCTAAAGAGTTATTAACATAAGGCTAGAAGGGTAATTAATAAAAGATAAAAGGGGTAGAAAAGTCTTTTAACTATAAAATATGACTACTACAACCATAGCCGCCCTCCTTATCAAGTTCATAAAGAAAGAAAATCGGAGTAGAGCACCGGAGCACAACTTAAAGCGGCAACTTCAGAGTTCACATCAGAAAAAGTCTTTCCAAACTCGGCCTTGTGTGGAGGTGGAGGTTGCCGGGGGTGGAGGTCACCTGACGCTAGAGCCCTAGGTCTTACAAAGTTACGAGAGAAAGTGATGTTCTGTTTCTCGATCGATGGCAAGGAGTGACTTAAAACCTAGGTTTTTTTTCAAAATGTTTGACTTTCTTTGACCGCCAAGGACCGCCGAGACTGATGTTGACCGATTTGACCACCACCGCCAAACGTGACCGCCAAGCAGATTTATCAGGTGGTGGACCACCACCGACCGCCTAGGCGCCGATTAATCGGCCGCCGAGACCGCTATTTACAACACTCGTTAATATACAAGTCATCCAACCCAATATGACCCATGCATACCTTTTATAACTTCATGTTCTAATATGTCATATATGGGTCATAAGATGTAAGCATGTGGAATAGTGGATATAGTGGGTACATATATATGTGATATAAGTCATAACGGTTCTTGTACTATAAAAAGAACGGTTGTTACCAATTTGTATGAGTTTGACTATGTAGATACAAAGGTTGAATGATGCTGGAGAACGGGCAACTCGCTTAGAAGAAATGATGCAAACGAATGAAAAAGTGGATGGTATTTTGAATAAGAGACTCCTCTACCTCCTTACTAGCTAGTATCGATATCGCTTATTATTTAAATAAAAATTGTTTGCATACTTTAATGCTTGTTAACTAATGATATGATTTTGGAAAATCTGGATATTTTTTCAATTTGAAGTTTGTTATCTATTTATGTGTTTTGGTGTTTGTTAATAAATGTTTATATATATATATTTGCTCTAATTATGTAATTTACATTGTTATTAAAATTTGATGCTTGATATTCGTTATAAAAATTTTTCTCAAAAATTGGTTGGAAATTCAATAGAAATGATGAAATTTGTTCCAAATTATGTTTAGAATATGTTGGAAATTTGTTAGAAATTCGTCGGAAATTTCGTTGCAAAATAGTTGAAAACCATTGTAAATCAGTCAAAAATATGTTAGAACGTTGTCACAAATCAGTCAAAAATCCGTCGGAAATGTGTCATAAATTTATCGAAAGTTCGTTGGAAATCTGTCGGTAGTTCGTCGGAAATCCGTCGGAAATCTGTCGGAAATCCGTCGGAAGTTCGTCAAAAATTCATCTGAAATGTGTAGGAAGTTCGTCGGAAATCCATCAGAAATTATAAATTATAAAGGTTTTGTCATATTTGAATTATAACTTCCGACGGATTTCCGACGAATAAATTCGTCGGAAAGATAATACTCTGTCAGAAATCTCGTCGCAATTTTCGTTTCCGAGGAGGTTTTTTGCAACTGACAAAATCCGTCAGAAACAGCCATTTCCGACGGATTTTGCCGTCGGAAATTCAGTTTTTTCTAGTAGTGCGATCATGAGTGTAAGTTACTTATTTTATATTATGAAGTCACAAGTGATCTTTAATTATCTTGAGTTGAATGTATTTAGTGAGAAATATTACTTTTATGTGTTAGTTATTTGAATGTAATGTAAGGATTTTAGTTAAATTTGGTAACATGTGAGTGGTAGTATCGGAATTTCTTAAATCTTAAGTGTTTCAAGCTGATTAGCATGCGTCGTTAAGTGCTGAACTTTAATTAGAAGTTGATTAACATGCTCACCTAAGTGTTGAACTAATCATGGTGAGCCGACTTTATATGCTTAGCTCAATGTTTGTTTCTTTGAGCGAATGTTAAGTTAAGCATTGGATTTTGACCATTTCATAACTCGTAACTAATAGTTGTCTGCCATCTAACTAATTTGATAATTATTGGGAACAAAATAACCGTTTTCAGGGTGTCCATATATAGGGTATGTTTGGCGGAAGTAGCTGGTAGCTGTAGTTGGAAGCTGTTAGCTGATAGTTGTAAGCTGGAAGCTGATAGCTGGAGCTGGAAGCTGTTTATTTTATTTATATGTGTTCGGCAAATTAGCCGGTAGCTGGAGCTTAATAGTGTAAAATGACAAAAAAGGACAAATTACAAAAATAGGAGGATTTATAAAATAATTAAAGAGGGTATTTAGGTAATTTGGTATATAAAAAGCTCCAGCTAGTTTTAAAAGCTACTTCAAGAAGCTTTTTGTTTTAGACCTTTTTTATTTAAAAAAAGCTTCCAGCTTTTTTATTTAAAAAAAACTTCCAGCTTTTTCATCCGAACATGACTTGTAGCTTTTTCTTTAAAAAAAAAAAAATCTACCAGCTCTAATAAGCTTCAAAAAGCTCCATACCGAACATACCCATAGATTAATAACAAAACGAAATGAGATGCATTTTTGTTCAATAAATAAATCTTTCAATTATTTTGAGTTGATTTCTAGCAAATTTCATATGGTAGAAATGCACCTTACGAACAATGTTCTTATACACACCGTAGCTTGAAAGTGTTCTTATATATACACGGTCGCTTGATTTTTCAGGCATTTGGTTATCTGATTATACCTTATAATAGTATATTTCCTAACACTTAGTAACAATCTTTAAAAGATTTTCTTGAACAAGGGTAATTTTTATTAAAGTCACTCTTGAATATATTTTGTAACACCACAAGATTCGAAATTTCCTAATAAATATAAGTAAATGAATAAATAAGTGTGTTATTAATACTATGACATGTCTATAAGAGATTAGAGTTATTTATAAAACTAGAGGCGTTAAAGTTGCCAAAATAAAATCTATATAAGTGCACAAGCCGTTCTGTCATTAAATGAGACTTAAAAATATATTTGCCGCCTTCTTTGAACACTACATACACACACTTGTATATAATCTGTTGTACTTGGAGTTGCCACTTTTCTTTCACAAATTTGATCAAGATTAACATATTTTTAGCTTCATATCATCACCATAACAATCCTATAGCATAAGGAATGAGTTGTATGATTTCTTTGGGTCAAATGGTTCATATGGATGAATCAATGATCAAAGTAAGTAACTGTTGTTTCTTATGGTTAAAATTGATGTTAAGCACTGTATGGGGTGTAGGAAAACACCCCTAGCTTGTTTGAATAGACTATGAGTCGAAATTCTTGTCAAAACAACGTCTATGCTGGCACACATGTTAGATTGTGTGTACAGATAGATAATACGTGTCATCGTGTCAAATGCTATAAGATACTAAAGGATCACACTGCTACACACCCAATTAGAACCAATTGGATTTTACCAAGTTATGTGTGGAAAATATTAATTAGTTAATTAATTATTAAGAGAGAAAATAATAAAAGTTATTTATTAATTAAAAGGAGAAATTAATATTTAGTTTAAATATTAATTGGACTAGTTAATTAATAGTTATTAATTAATTAGAAGGTCCAAGGGTATGTTTTGCAATAAGCTATTAGTTTAATTAAAGTTGGGCTTTAATTAAACGGGCTTGGGCTTGAGCTTAATAAGGTTTACATATAAATATCTTATTAATCCTAAGGAATCACATAAGAGACACTAATTGCAACAAGGAAAAACCCTAATCCTCCCTCTCTCTCTCTCTCTCTCTCTCTCTCGAAGTCGGCCGAACCAAACACCCCTAGGGTGCAATCGGCGATAACACACACACAAGAACACACTCTCTCTCTCTCTCTCTCAAAGTCGGCCGAACCAAACACCCCCTAGGGTGCGATCGGCGATAACACACACACAAGAACAGAGTTTTTGATCGTTTGGTGAAATCTTTAAGCGGTCTAGCAGCTTGTTCGAGGTGGTGCAGTAGCGGTGTTCTACCTTTAGCTATCTGGGATCAAGTTTTGATCATCATAAAGGTATAACCCTTAATCCTTTTTTTGTTTCTGTTTCCCTCATGAATTAGATGAGATCACTGCAAGGGGGTTTTTATTGTTTATTCCGCTGTGCATGTCAAATTTGTTTTCTACCCATTAAAAACCCTTCAGTTGTATCAGAGTCACTTCTAATCTCATAGGGAACAAGTTAGGTTTCTGATTATCATGATTAGTTAGGTTTATCTTTTATCAAAGTTTTAAACTTTTTGGTTATTCAAGTTTTTAGAAATCAAAGTTTTGATTTTTAATGAATAACAATTAGTTTAAATTGATAAAAAAAATATTTTTATTATTGTTATTTGCGACAAAAAGGGGCAAAAATCGAGACCGCCATAATCGCCGGTGGCGACAATAGTGGCGGTCGCAGCTCGGCGATGGTTGCTGGTCGGCGGCGGCGGTCGTTGATTGGTGGCTGCAGGGGGTGGTGGGTGGCGGCTTGGTGAGGGTGAAGGTGTAGTTTCGGCCCAGATAATCTAAGCCCGATCCAAACTGAATCACCGGCCCAGTTTGTGGTTGGTGGGTAATTTGGGTGTAGGCCCAAAGTAGTTTTTGGCCCAGTTGTTGTTTTTGGTTTTATTTTGGGTTAGGCCCAATAGAATCCATAAAACCTAAGGTTTAAATTTAAAGTTTTAAATTTTAAAAGTTTATAACTTTTAGTCAAGTTATGACTAAAATTTATTATGACAGTAATAAAATTATTAATTAATTAAACCTAGTAGTTTTTAACTAGTTAGTTAAAACTAAGATAATTAATCAAGTAATGATAATAGAAATCAGTCGTTATTATATTTCTTGTATTAGTTTAGTACATGTTTGGGATGTCATAGCCGAGCCCTAGACCTTGTAGATTGTTTTATTTTTTTGCTTGTGGTTGTGTTGGTTTATTCTATGTTATGGTGTGGGGAGGCCTGCGTGCCACTTACAACCCCTATTCTATTTTGTAAAAGTACTAGATTAGCGGGTCTGCGTGCCTTGGATCATGATGTAATTTTTATTTTTTAGTTTTTAGTTATAGAATAGAATAAATAAAATCGTTTTTGAAGCTGATACAAGGAGCAAAGAGCAAGGAGCAGGATTGGATGCAAGAGCCAGTGGGAGCTTCAGAAGTTCATGCCTTGTGTGCTGTTATCCACTTAGGTTTTGGACCGTCGGGTTTTTCGTGTGGCTCACGAAACCGATATTAGTTAAGAGCAAGGCTAAGGCATAGATAGCATATGTTGTTTTATTTCTTAACATATTATTATATGCGTGGTTATGATTCACACGATGAAATAAAACAAGGTTTTAATAATAGTTATTATTAAATAGTATTTTTATAAAGAAAATTGGCAAAAGTTTATTTGGGTTTATTCGGGTGTCGGAAGTGACCAAACCTTGGGCATTCGGGTTCAAACCATTACGGGAAAGGGTGTGAAAGACTCTGCGATAATCGGGAGTCCCGGCCAGAGTTCACACTGTCTTAGGTGGTGCGATCTATTTTGGTGATAATCATGAGTCTCGGCCCAAAATGCACTAGAGGGACTAAAGCATGCACGGTTCTTGTAGCCGATGTCCCGCAGATATAGGAGTCGTGTCCAGGTAGGATACGATTGGTATAGGTTTTACCTACCAGAAATAGCATTGTCCCGGTGGGAAGTGCCCAAACCTTGAACTGGAAAATCTGAAATATGGATCCTAGTCTGATAAGTTATTTTAAAAAGGTAAGAATTGTTAGAACATATAATCATATTACTAAATCGGTTTTATCTTTTCTTTTTCTGTAGATGTCTATATTATCTGTTATTTAGTTTTATTCACCCGAAGAATCCCTAAGCCTTATCGTTGGCAAGTGGAAGCTTTCAGGTCCAAACTTCGCCGTTTGGAAGATGCATCTTAAGAATGTATTAGATGCACAGGGAAAGCTATACGTAATAGAAACTTTGCCTCTAGGATGACCAGGAGTAGATGCCCAAGATAGTGAGTATGATGCTTACTATCAGTATCTGGCTGATGAATCTGATGTTATGTCAATTTCCGTTCTTTCAGCTTCATTGAAGTTTACGGATGATCTCCGGGAGAAGTCATCTTTTGAGGTTGTTCAAGCATTAGAGGAAAGGTTCAAGAATAGTGAACGGAGATGTCGTTTCTTGCTAATGAAAGAAATTCTTTCGCAAAAAATGAAAGAAAACCAGTTACTTAGTGATCATCTCATTAATATGAGAAGACTTTTAGATTGCTATGTGATCTTTGGATCAGAGTCAAAGCAACATGATCTAGTTATGCTCTTGTTCAGTTCTTTATCTGACCATTATCAGACCAAGGTAATGGACATCATTGGAGGCTTTGATATGACTATCGCAAGCTTGCACAAGATTCTTATGTGCATTGGTGATGATCTAGAACCAAAGAGGCTAGAGTCAACAGCAGTAGACCCTATGTAAGAGGATGACTGGTTGGAAGAGCTTGGAGATATCTATTGCCCAGATTGTGGTAGTAAGGATTCATGCGAGCACTCACTCAACATAGATCAGCTAGACATTGGTTCGCCCAATGACTCAGGTATCTTTATGATAGATTGTCTTGTTACTTCTTATGAATCATGGGTATTAGATACCGGATGTGGTCATCATATTTGCAATAACTTGCAGGGATTCAAGAGAAGTAGGAAGCTAAGACAAGGAGATATGGACCTGCGGGTAGGCGAAGGCTCCATGGTTGGTGCTGAAGATGTAGGGACATATTGTCTTAGTTTTCCTTCGGGCATGGACTTAGAACTGGAACCTTGTTACTATATTCCTAGACTTATAAAAAATGTTATCTCGTTTGATTTGCTTATAGAATATGGTTTTAATTATGTTTTGAGTAGTAAAACTATTTCTTGTTTCAAAAATGATGTTTTCTATTTTAAAGTTATTCCACAAAATGGTCTATATACGCTAAATCTGGATAACAATGACAAAGACATATATCATATAAGTAAAAGATCCAAGAGTAACTTGAATCAAACTTACCTCTGGCATTGTCGTTTAGGACACATAAATGAGAAACGCATAGAAAAACTCCGAGATGACGGAATTCTAGAAACATTTGACTTAGAGTCATATGATATCTGCGAATCTTGTTTGTCTGGTAAAATGAAAAAGCAACTTTTCAACAGTGAGAATGAAAGGGCAAGTGAGCTACTAGGGATAATACATACAGATGTGTGTGGACCCTTTACTCCAAAGGCTAGAGGAGGATACCGGTACTTCATTACCTTTACTGACAATTTTAGTAGATTCGGTTATGTCTATCATATGAGACTAAAATCTAAAAATTTTGACAAATTCAAACAGTTTCAGAGTGAAGTACAAAATCAGCTGGAGAAGAGGATAAAGTTGCTTCGGTCTGACCGAGGTAGCGAATATCTGAGTCAAGAATTCGACGATCATTTGATAGAATGTGGGATTGTTTCACAACTCACACCTCCGTATACACCTCAGATGAATGGTGTATCAGAAAGGAGGAATCGTACGCTGCTTGACATGGTACGATCAATGATGAGTCGAACTTCATTATCATTGTCGTTTTGGGGTCACACACTCGAGACAGCGGCTTTCATGCTGAACCGGGTTCCGACAAAAATCGGTAGAAAAGACACCGTTCGAGATATGGACGTGGAAAAAGCCCAAAATGTCTTTTCTCAAGATTTGGGGATGTGATGTGTATGTTAAGCCAACATTCATGGATAAACCCGTGGGTTATCCCAAAGAAATAATGAGATACTATATCTATAACCCAGACGAAAACAAAGTCTTTGTTGCTCGTAAAGGGGTCTTATTGGAAGAAAAGTTTCTAAATTCGGAAACTCCAAGAAATGAAATAGAGCTTCAAGAAATTGAAGAAGAAGAAGTAATACCACCACCGATAGTCGAACCTGCAAGTCAACAAAAAATTGTTAAAACTCAACCCGAGTCTGTGATTGAGGAAGAAGTGCAAACACAAGACCTTCGTAGGTCTAGTAGGACTCGTCATTTTAATTAGGTTCCTGTATATCAGCTAATAGTATTTGATACTGTATGGTGTTAAATTAATACACCAGCCAACTTAGAGGTTCATTTGACTCTTTAGAAGTTAAAGTTATGTGTATTTTGTTCATGTTCTTGTTCCTTGCTTCGTGAAAATAAGAAAACCCCAAGAGCAAACACTGATTCAGCCCTATACCTCCTGATTTGAGTGATTTCTTGCTGGAATTGAGGTAATCTTATCATCTACAATTGATTTCTTCAACCCTTAACTAGTTTTAGTGAGTTCTTGATTGATTATGGTCATATTTGATACTTTACGGGTTGATGATTTATGGGGTGTATGCCTAATCCGAATTTGGATTATGTTCTTATGAGTTTATGGAATATTATGTACTAATTTTCGAGTAGGAAACATGGTAATTTCTGGATTTATGGTTTGAAGCATGAAGAACTCCATTAATGGAGTTATGTGATGAAATTTGAGAAATTGAACTCAAGATTTGATAGATTTTATGTGTTTTGATGTTAGGAATATGTTTTGGATATGTTTTGTGAAGTTCTAACATGTTTAAACATGTTTTTGGTCGACTTATATCTGCTGGAAATGGAAAATGATGTATTATTTGGCTGTTGTGCGAAATTGAACAGAAAATAGAGATGTTGTTCGGAATTGTTGTGAAATTCTGGGCTGTTTTCAATAAATCGTTAAAAATCAACAAAAAATCGTTAGAGGTCGTATTTTATATAATTGGAAAGATAGAGATGTCCTCTTTAAATTGTATTTAGAGTCTAGAAGCTAATTTGAGCTGTAGGGTGGCCTAAAAATCGATTTACAGTAGCTATGTCATATTAGAAAGTGTATTTGACAAATATAAAACAAGGTTTTGATTAGTATTTGGCCGTAAACTCTTATGAGTTGTTGTTCATTGTTAGTACTTGTTATATATATGTTTATATGATATATATTTGAGGGCTTTTTTGTGGATGAAGCATGCTTAGAAGGGTCTTGAACTAATTATGCTAATTAGATGATAAACGGCTGCTTTAATTTTAAGAAACGAACTTGTATGAGTCGTATGCATGTTCCGTTGATTCTTAAATGTTTTCCAGTATATATGGATAGTTCTTAAAGTGTTGAACATGTATCTTAAATTGATATGGTGTATTAAACCAAACGGGTTGGTTTTGACCCGTTTGCGAGATAAATTGTCATATTTGAACTTTGAGCGTGTTCTGTCGATTGCTACACTTTGCTTATAACATATATGATTATCTTAAATGGTTTTGAATGTTTTGAATATTGATTATATGTGTTTTGCGTAACGGGTTAGTTTTGACCCGTTTGCGTAGTAACTTGACTTTTGCGGATTAATTGGAGATAGGTGAAGCTTATGAATGCCTTGTTGATTGCTACGTGTTTAGAATCATTTATAATGATATTCTAAATGATTTTGAGTGTATTTCTTGTTGGTTATACATGATTAAGTGTAACGGTTAAGCTTTGACCTGTTAGTGAATTGGTTTGACTTCTGGAGTTAATTATGATTTGAATTACTGATTTGTTTATATTGTGTTGTCAGGGGATCCGAAGACTCAGTAATATAAGACCACTGAGCTTTGATTGTCGAGGACGCAGGTGAGTGGACTTTTAACTCACGAGTTGTACTGGTTGTAACGGTTACGGTTGCAATTGTTTATATGCTTGATATATAAGCAGAATGATTAGTATGATAATTTGATTATCTTTGCTTAAGATAGTTATTCGTTGAATTGTGTTATGTGAATATGATATGATCTGTATACGTGCTTTGTAATCAGGGACAGCTGTGATGTATGGGACTTTTAGTTGTTTTGAAGGAGGTCAGCCGTGACAATTTTGTAGGCTGGGCGTTGTTTGCTTTTGGTTTTCAGTTAAGGGTTTCTTATGTGTTTCGATACAACAGAAATGGTTAATTGAAACGAATAGCAATATGCTATCGGTAAACCTATGCTAGGCAGGCTTTGGTTGCAGGTTCTGCAGAGCCGCCGATCCTCTGGATATCCCTGATTGCATGACCAGGGTGATAATTGTTTGATGACAATTATGTGATCTGATTGTATATCGTTACTTGTTGTAACTGATGTTGTTCGTTAGTTAAGTTTCAATCATTTAGCTTTGTGCTAATCCCCCACATTAAACCCCCTTTTGCAGGTTGCGGTAAGTTTTGCTGTTAGCTGGGAGTTGCGTTTGCTTTTTGGGAATGTTTGAACTGCACTCTGATATTTTGTGTCAGTCGAGCCTGTTGTAAACTATGTAACGCCGGTTTTGAGTTACTGGTCTTTTGGGTCAGTATGTTTACGTATTATTTTATACTACCTATGTTAATAGGTTTGTATTTGTCTGTATTCGCTTCCGCAGTGAAATTCATTTAAAAAAAATTACGGTGTTACATGTAGCCCCATGTACGTAATGTAATTAGCAAATACATTAGATGCATATTAACCTAAATTTTTTCTACGTATGCTAACTTTGAATAACCATCTTATATATTATATTATATATAAAAAATTAAATTACTAAAAATATGATTGTTTGAATTTCACCCGACGCATCGCGTGGACTTGATATAACTTGTTTTCTTCAACCACCCAAATCCATGAGAACCCACATAGGTATCAAACATTAAACATATATAACAATCCATAGGAACAACTATTACAAACTAATTAGTTTACTTTGTCTGATATACATACAGCTGCATTTCAAGAGCAAAGAAGCAATCTTGTAGATTATTAGTTTTTATATCAACTTATAAACACTTAAGGTGGAAAGAGTATATAAAGACCAATGACCGAAAACACTATAACGATAAACTGATCACCACTTGAAATCATAACATGAAATAAAAATAACATTCAAAAAACAAAATTGATGCCCCTGAACAAATTGAAGAGTGTGCTGTTAACAGCTTTTTTCGGGAATTTAAAGACATATTTCTAACTTGGAATCATATACCACAAATCACTTATACAAGATAAGAAAAATGGTGATACTATTTGGACCTTATTGTCACAGGTACTAGACATATCATATCACATCAAACATTCCAACTTGTCACCCAACTGTTTAACCCATGTTAAGTTGTTAACCATTCTCATGATTAATTAATTTTAATTACCTTATAATGTGGTTCAAGCCTCTTCAATGGTTAATTAGATGTAACCTTTTCTGCTTCAATTGCTTGCCCATACAGATTTGACTCTTACCAAAATTAAACCCTTTTTGAATTCAGATATTGTCGACTCATGATACTAGCTCTACATTCAGCCCATCTTTTCCATTCCCATAATGGAACTCGTAGATTAAGCCTCTTCAATGGTTAAGCGTAACCATCTTAGCCATTCTCAAAATTGAACTCTAAGATTATAAATACGCTCATTTTGTGTCTGGATTCTGCTTTCTAAACTCAAACCTCCGAACAAGAAAGAACTTAAAGATTTATAGCAAGAGACAAAATTCTCAAAAGTCATGGAAACAATAGAAGTAGGAATAGGGAAATTCTGGTTTGCATCAAGGTACTCACCTATTAGCTAGCAAGATTCTTTTAAGAGCATAAACAAACCATGAAGAGTTTGGTCATAGAAATTAAGGAACTCACAAAATCATTGTATACGTACAATGGATACTTTTAAAAAGTTGGTTTCATTATTTAAGACAAAATGAAGGTGGTTTTATACGTTGAAATTTAGGTAAAGTTCATTGTATATTGACGTACTTTGCTCATAAGTTTATGACATCATACTCACTTAAATGAGATTATACATTATTATCGTTATTATGACTGAGCATTGTTAAGAAATACGGTTCAGTCAAAAACCAGTCCAGTCCATGACAAAAAAACCCGAAACTTTGATTTTTTTTATTTTCATTCAAGCAATTTTTTGAAAGTTCAATTAGATGCTATATTTGAATATAGCTATAAAAGGTCCAAAGCAAAATAGCTAAACAATAAATCTAATTATTGTTAATAAGTGAATTGAATTCTCATTATACCAAAACAGCTAATAAATAGAATACATGAAGGGCTATGGGCCAGGACTACAAAATACAAACAAACCACAAAGTACAAGGCTTCAAAGCCCAAAGTACAAACAATACATCTATGTACGTATGCTAACAGCCCCCCGCAGTTGGATCGGGAGCCAATGGGTGTAGGTTCAAACTGGACTGGAACTCTGTGAATAGCGATGTCGGCAATCCTTTAGTAAATATATCTGCATATTGAGAGCGAGAGGGAACGTGAAGGACACGAACCTGCCCCATCGAAACCAGGTCGCGAACAAAATGAATGTCAATTTCAATATGTTTCGTTCGTTGGTGCTGGACTGGATTAGAGGACATGTATACAGCACTAATATTATCACAATAAACCACTGTAGCTTTGCTTGGTGACGCATAGAGTTCACGTAGAAGATTGCGTATCCAGCATGTTTCACCAACATCATTTGCAACTCCTCGATATTCTGCTTCTGCACTGGATCTAGAAATAACATGTTGCCGCTTCGAAGACCAAGAGACGAGATTGTCTCCTAGAAACACACAATATCCAGAAGTAGAGCGGCTAGTTGCTGGACATCCGCCCCAATCTGCATCGGAATAGGCTATGAGAGACTCACATGTAGAGGCATGAATGTGTAAACCGTGATTAAGAGTGCCTCTAATGTATCGAAGAACTCGTTTTAGGGCCTGATGGTGTGGGTCGCGTGGATCATGCATGTAAAGACAAAGTTGTTGAACCGCGAAAGAGATGTCTAGCCTTGTGAAAGTGAGATAGTGAAGAGCACCTGCGAGACTACGATATAAAGTGGGATTTGCTACGGCGGTTCCGGTGGCATCAAGCTTTAAGACTGTATGTGCAGGTGTTTTGCAAGGATTGCAGTTAAGCATTTTAGCACGTTCAAGAATATCTTCTGCATATTTTTGTTGAGACAAGAATAACCCAGTGTCAGTGCGAGTAGCAGAGACTCCCAAAAAATAGTTAAGTGTACCAAGGCCTGACATAGCAAACTCCCGGGCTAGCGTCCTAATTGTATGTCGAATTAAGTCCATGGACGAAGCTGTGAGAATAATTTCATCCACATATAACAGAGGATAAGCGATGCCAGAGTTATCATTGAGGATGAACAGAGATGAATCAGTGCAACTGCGATTGAAACCCTTGGTGCAGATAAAATCAGGAAACCTTTGGTACCATGCTCTGGGGACTGTTTAAGCCCATAGAGGGATCGTTGAAGAAGACAAACATGGTCAGTATACTGAGGATAACGGTATCCTGGCGGTTGATGCATATATACGGTTTCTTGAAGGTTGCCATGAAGAAATGCTTTTTTTACATCAAGTTGATGAATGGGCCATCCTTGAGACACAGCCAGGCTAATAACAGTTCTAATGGTAGCCGATTTGACCACAGACTGAATGTCTCATCACAATCAATGCCTAGTTGTTGACTTTTTTCATTTGCAACCAGCCGGGCCTTAATTTGAGTTTGAACAACCACATTGATCTTAAAATATTTACCCCTGGAGAACGAGGAACAAATCTCCACGTACCATTAGTAATAAGAGCCTTGTATTCCTCATTCATGGTTTCCTACCAATTAGGATCCTGCAATGCCTGCAAAAAAGACCGAGGGATAGGAGAGATGGTTGAAGTGTGAAGGTTAAGGCGATGTATGGGTTTGACAATGTCATGTTTGGCAAGTGTCATCATTGGATGTGTAGGGGGAGGTGAAGGGTTGGTTTCAGAGGGTGATTCCGCAGAAGGGGGGACGGATCACTGGTAATAGGATTAGACGCGGGCGGAGCGGAGTATTGGTTAGGGAAAGAGCGTGTAATATGAGAGGGATCAGAGAAAGAGTCGAGAAAATCATAGGAAGGGGGAGTAAGGGGTAAAAGACCCGAAGGGGAAAACACTCTCATCAAACACTACATGACGAGAGATGATGATTTGATGAGTAGAGAGATTTAGGCACCGGTATCCTCGATGATTAGAGGGATATCCGAGGAAGATGCATAGCGTGGATCGGGGAGAAAGTTTGTGTGGCTTCTGAAGGTAAGGAAAGCAATGACATCCGAAGACACGGAGATGAGAGTATGAGGGGTGTTTATGATATAGACGGAAGTGAAGTGTGTCGAATTGAATAGTGGAGGAAGGAAGGATGTTAAGTAAGTGAGTGGCCATATGTAGGGCTTCGGCCAAATAAGTAGGCGGAAGATGAGCTTGCATAAGTAGAGTTCGAATGATGTTATTAGTGGTGCGCAACATGCGTTCAGATTTTCCATTTTGTTCGGATGTGTGAGGACATGAGAAACGGAATTGAATTCCATGTTTCGAAAAATGGGCATGAAACAGTTTATTATTATATTCACCACCATTGTCACACTGAAAAGCTTTGATATTGCAATTAAACTGATTTATGACTAAGTTATGGAAGTACACGAATGTATTAAAGACGTCAGATTTGTGCCGAATGGGTACGACCATAGATAATGCGTAAAATGATCAACAAATATGACATAATATTTAAAGCCACTAATACTATTTATAGGAGAAGTCCAAACATCAGAATGAATAATTTCAAATGAAAATGTAGCAACAAATTGAGAATCATAAAAGGGAAGTTTAACATGCTTGCCTAGTTGACACGCATGACAAACACCTTGGAACTTGTCCTTATTACAAGAAATAAATTGTTTAGAAATTAACGATTGTAGCACTTGATCTCATGGATGACCAAGTCTTTGGTGCCAAAGATGAGAGCTAGAGGCGGTGAGGGCTTGAGAAACGGGCATTGTGATAGGGTAGAGAGGGCACTTGCTATCACATCGGAGAAGTGGTTGGCGGGTTTGATAGTCCTTCACAGTGAAACCAAATTCATCAAATTCAATTGAACATTTATTTTGACGTGTAAAAGTACGAACAAATGATAAGATTTTTAATAATATTAGGAGTTATTAGAACATTATTAAGATGAAGATGATGGTATGGGTTATATAACGGAAAAACAGTATCCCCGATATTAGTTACAGGTATATGGGTCTCATTGCCAACCAACACAGAACGAGAAGTACATGACTTATTAGAATGGTACGAAGTATACCTGCATCCGTGTGAAGATGATCCGTGGCTCCTCTGTCCATTATCCAAGCTGAGTCCCTTGGATCATTTAGGCTCATTGTATTGAACATATGTGGAAGCGATGCGGGCTGCCTAAAACTATCAAACCAGGCCCAAGGTGGAGTCAGTTGTTGCTGGGCCGATTGGGTAAAGGTATTATAATTATTTGTGGGTTGTCCTTGATTATTAACTTGATGCTAGGCCGATTGGGCAATTAAACCTAGACATGGGCAAACAAGACCGACTGGACCGGTCCTTCGGAGACCGCCTGAGCCGAGTCGGTCCAAGACTGGTCCAAGACCACAAGTGCGAGAAACGGTCCAAACGAAAACCGGTCCAAAACGGTCCGTGAACCGGTCCGAACCAAGTCGGTCCAAACCAGTCCAAGTCGCAACGGATATTTTTTGAAAACCAACGGCTCTAAACCGGTCCAAACCGGTCCAATGGCTAGTTTTTCAAAAAAATATCTTCCAATTTCTCCTATAAATACCCCCCTTTGTAAGCATCATTTCTTGCACCATCCACTCTCTCATTCTCTAATTTCTATAAGATTTGTCATTCTTGATATTTCTAGTTTATATTATATAATGATTTGCTTATATACATTATACAAGTGTTCTATAATATTTCGATTTGCTTTAAGATTATAAAAAATGGTGGGTGAAGGATCTAGCAATTTGAATGCGGGTCGAAGTGAATTTAATATAAATCTCCCGTACGAAGAAGTTCTGAAAACAAATCGAGTTGCGGAAATTTGGAAGGATTTTGTACAACTCAAACAAAATAACAAAAAATATGCGAAGTGTATGCATTGTGGAGTAATATTTTCTGGCTCTAATTCTATTTTCGCTCTGCATTTAGTAAGTATTCTTTTTTATATTTAAGTTTAGTTTATGTAATACTAGTTTTTTTATATTTATGTTTAGTTTATGCAATACTAGTTTTTTTATATTTATGTTTAGTTTATGCAATACTAGTTTTTTTATATTTATAGTTAGGGTATGTCATTCTAGTTATTCATAACTTAGTTATTCATTCTAATTGTAATACTAGTAGATATAACCCGGAGAGTGGTGTCTAAAATAGTCACGATCGGCTTGTGGTTGTTGGATTTTCCGAAAGGTTTTAAACCGAAAGAATCCTGCCCCCCGACGGACCTGTTTGGCCACTCTTTGCTTGGTAGTCAAATGTATTACTTTAGAATCAATAACTATAGTTTAATACTTGAATTAAATACATGAACTTGGTTAAATATAGTTTAGTACTTGAATTAAATACATGAACTTAGTTAAATATAGTTTAGATTACTTGAACTTAATTTATTCTAATATATAAACTTTAAAAAATTAGACTAAGTGCTTGGCGCGAGAAGCCGCTGCGGTTGAGAGTCAAACTCAAGTTGATGGTCAAATATGACGTTTCGATGCCGCTTTAGCTCAAGAATTAAGCATGCAATTAATAATACAAGAAGCATTACCATTTGACTTCTTCTCCCGCTCAAGTGTCATAGCTTTTATCAAAAGAAACTGATTACACTAATTATGTAATCCCCGAAGAGTTTGCACAATTTGATGTATTAAAATGGTGGCAAGAAAGGAAAACAGTTGGTCAATTTGGTCAATTTAAGATCCTAGCCGCTATGGCTAGGGACGCACTAATGGTCCAAGCTAGTAGCGTTAATGTTGTTTTTCTCTTAGTGGCAGGATTTTAAGCGCACGACGGGGTATGTTGAAGGCCGAGTTGGTACAAATGGCCGTGATGCTTAAGGACTACTATGATTCTATGGAAAGAAGTCAAAATGATGCGGATCTCGAAGAAGGTTTAACTAAATTGGAGGAAACGATTTTGGAATACGATTACAATAAGGACTTCACATCGGGAACATCAAACACTAACACCAAATCTGAAACTGAAGAACCCGAAGCCTGCGAAGAATATGTTGAAGACACTCAAAATAGAATGGTCGCAGGTTCACCATCCAACGTCCACTCAAACGAAGTCACCTATCATGGGCCATATTCCGACCATAGTTACATTTTTTGGAATATCAATTCCGACTATCCATTTTAGTAGTTGTCTCTTTATATTTTGTGACGTTATTTCTTTCGAACAATATGTACTTTGATTTCGAAGAACATGCTAGTTATTTTCGGGTCTCTAACTAGGGGTGATGACCATGTCGAAGCTCCATTGCTAGAGTTCCATTTTCTTGTTAAAAAAATAATTCAAGTTTAAGCTATATGTAATTTTATTTCGTAAATGTATTGCAATGTTATTTATATGTTTTTATTAACTTGCAATTATATATGTTTATACTTTATAACTTGCAATTTTTTTAAATTAACAATGAACTTTTTTTTCAAACAAAAAACGAACAGAAAACCGGAAATTTTAAACCGAAACTAAAAAAAACCCGGAAATGTCTAAACCGAACCGGAAAATACCCGAACGAAAAACGGACCGGTCCAGGACCGAAGTCGGACTGGTCCGGAAGTGGTCTAGGACCGCCCGAAGACCGAATTTATCAAAATGGTTTTACGCGAAGACCGGTCCGCCGAGGACCGGACCGACCGAGGACTAGTCCATGAACGATTTTGTGCATCTCTAATTTAATATATATATTGTTCACGGAGCAGAGAGAAAGTATGATGTGGCAAAGAAAATGATGACGTCATTGATGATGTGTAACAATGACGTAGACAAATAGAATGATTTGATTGGTTGATAATGGGAAAATCTTAATATTTAAATTAAATTCAAATTAAGTGAGAGGGTTTGGATGTAAATTATAAGGGGGTAGTATGAAATATGTGAGGGGGTTTTGAGAAAATTATATAATAATGTAATTAATTATAGGTTGTTTGAAAATATTGTTTAATAACTTGTGATATATTTTGTTTAGAGAAAAAATAATTATATATTTGGGACCGTCTCATTTTTATCTACGTTTTGATATAAATTTTATTTTAATATGATGTTTTTTCAAAATTAGCATATTTTAATCGTTTTATCTATTTAGAGCAACGGGTAGGTAATTATTAGACATTTTATTCGTATTTTATATACATTCGTTCTACATAACATAGTTGATATAATCACTGATTCTTTGGTCTTTCGATACAATTAATTGAAAATATACTATTTTTTTAAAAAATTCGTATTATGATAATATCATATGTTTGGTAACCACTTAGTAAGTCTTTTAAAACCGTTGGTTAGTGACATTAATTTGTTTAAAAAACTATAACTCTACATAATTACTGAATAGTGAATAAATTGATTGTTAGTGTGTGAGTAAATTACCGTATAGAAACTATAACTCTACATAATTACTGAATAGTGAAAAAACCGTCATGTTAGCTAATAAAAATGTTTTTTAAGCACTTGATATTATAATATCAACAATAATGTTATGGTTATGTCTTTACAATATCAATATTATACTAAAATTTTCAGATGTGTAATATAATTTTATAATTTAAAAAAGTATATATTAAAAAGTATTAAATATAAAAGTTTTATTTGCGTAGATTATGTACACATGGACAAATAATGTATTTTGATTGGTAGAATGTGTTAAAAGTAGTGGAGAAACCGTTCAAATTTATATAAATTGGGAGGGGGTTTTAAAATTTGAAGGTGTTTTATGAAACATTTCAAGGAGGTCTTATGAAAATGCGAGGGGGTTTTTATAAACATTCTATATTAATACAATTAATTATAGATTGTTTATAAATTATGTTTAATAACTTGTAATATATTTTGTTTAAGGAAAAAATAATTATATATTTACGACCGTCTCATTTTTATCTTTTTTTTGGTATAACATAGTTAATATTCTGGTAAGTACTTTTTTATATGTTTTTGTATTCATTCCCTCTACGTATCATAGTTGATATAATAACTGCTTAATGATGCATTAATTAGTCATTAATGATTCATTAATGACGGTCCATACGGTCTCAATTCACAGCTATTGATTGAACAAAAACTAAAGATATATTAATTTTAAAAAAATGTCATAATACGATAAAATTTATACCAAAACGTAGATAAAAATGAGACGGTCGCAAATTTATAATTATATTTTTCTAAACAAAATATATCACAAGTTATTAAACATAATTTATAATAACCTATAATTAATTATATTAAAATACAATTTTCATAAAACCTGTCAAATGTTTCATAAAAACCCTCAGAATTTTCATCCAGCCTCCTCCCTAATTAATTTAAAATTGAATTGAATTTGGCGGTTTCTCAAGTTCATCCCACATCCCACATTCTACTATCATAATATTTCTCATTTGCACGTTCTAATGTGATAAACATGGTTTTTCATTTATCCATTACATAAATATTGTTTTTATTAACAAATATTACACAAAAACTTTTAGAAGTAGAATGTAATTTTATATTTTTAAAAAAAGTATTTCTTAAAAATATTAAATATAAATTTTTTATTTACGTACCCGAGCACCGCTCACTAGTTAAACCTGCTTGAGATGGGGTAGGCCAAGGACTCCCTGTCCATTATTAGAGGAATAGGGTATGAAAGTGTTACCAATCGGTCTTAATAGTGGGGAAAAATTCTGGGGAATCTGACCAAGTTGACCACGAGGCGGTGCAACATTTGTTTGCGACTGTGTTTGGGGTGGTGGCGGTATATACACCCAGCCATACGCCGGTCGTGAAGAGGCGCGACGGTTTGATCCCCGCGGTTGTGTTGAACGGCGCTTATTTCGGCGAGTACGGTTTACGCTGGATCCCCAATATAAAACGGTAAAAGACGATGAGTTAGACGAAGATTGAAGGTTTGCGAGTCTGTTTTCTTCAAGAAGGAGCATGGAACGAGTCTCCAAAAATGACGGAAGTTGAAATCTGTACCGAATTGCACTTGCTACATGGTCGTATTTAGGCGTAAGTCCGTTGAGTGTGTAGGTAACAAGATGACGGTCTGAAACAGGGGCGTCAACATTAGCTAACAGATCTGCCATGGAAGAGCAGAAACTCACGACAGGAAGAAGATGAGATAAAAAAAGGAAGGTGATTAAGGGAGGAAAGGTAAGCAGAGAATTAGGAGCTCTGATACCATGTTAATGAGTGAATTGAATTCTCATTATACCAAAACAGCTAATAAATATAATACATGAAGGGCCATGGGCCAGGATTACAAAAGTAAAGTAAAGTAACACCCAATACCGTCTTTCACGGATTATGAGTCCCAATACCGTTTGCACGGTGTCTGGGCCAGGATTACAAAATACAAATAAACCACAAAGTACAAGGCTTCAAAGCCCAAAGTACAAACAATACATCTATGTACGTATGCTAACAATTATGCAAGTAAAATTAAGCATGATTGAAATTAAATAAACAAACAAACGCAAGATGATAGTATGCAAAACCTTGAGAAGATTTGCAAATCCAGAAAATGTAGGTAATACCAAAACTTTTGCCTGAATTAAGAAACAGAATGGGAAAGTGTAAAATTATGCTGATGCAAAGAAAAAGCTTTATATAAGAAAAACAAAGAAAATATCTATATAATTATATGAGAAATGTTCAATATAGTCCATACTTATTGCATAGTCCTAAGGGACTAATCTTAGCCTTTGAATCAGCCCCATCAATGGTCCAGATTGAATTTTAAAAATTTGGGCGGAGTGACATTTTCGTAATTAACATGTAATGATTTTACCATCACATGTGATTATATAGTGAATCATATTTGATTTTATATTGAATCACATGTGATTAAATATTAAAATTTAGGACTATGTTTTTTATATAGACTATATTGAACACAACTCATAATTATATATGTCACCTTCAAATTACGAAGGTTTAAAATAATATCTCTTTATACATCCGTTCGGTATTACTAGGTTTTGAACCCGCCGATCCATATCCAAATTTTACTAGATTAAGAGCCTGAAGACCAAACTAGACAAAAACTTCAATGCAAGAGACTATTAGTTTTTTGGATTTAAACTAGGGATGTAAATAGTTCCATTCGGCCCGTTTTAGCCTAAGAGCTCAACAAAACCGGTAATCTTTGGTTTGATATATTTCAAACAAAACAAACAATTTTGTTGAGTCAAATCGATGAAATCCAGTTTTGTTTGGCATGTTTGACCGTTATCATTTTCATTGTAATGCTACCAAAAGTAAAAGTATTGCGAAATAACTTAAGAATTAAAGAAGTGGAGAATCAATAAAAATCAAGGTTCTAAATAACGTGACGCGTAACGTAGCGGCATGATCAAACCTTAAGTCATGGCAAGGTGATCGCGTTTCATAAGGCGCGACTTAAGTCGGCAATTTTGTATATAAATAATAACTGATATATAAAAATTATACAAACAAATATATAAAACACATAATTATAGGTTTATAACCTAGTTTATAAAATTTTTTTCTTTGTTTTTGGTATATCACACCGTTCTTATAGCTGAATATATATATATATATATATATATATATATATATATTCGGCTCATATGACTCAGTACCTCTAACACGTCTAAAAAGACACGGCTTATAGCAGGTTAAAGTATGTCAAGTTGGACCTTAGTGTACGGCAGGCCTTACGTCCAAGCTTTCGACCATGGTCTCGTGGCATGACCAAGCCTCAAGTAATGACAGAGCCATGGCGAAGCCAAGACGGACTTTTGAAACCCATTTTATAAATTTGTGAACACATAAAAAAAAGTCAAGAATTAAAAGAAATAAATAATGAAAAGGTGGAAACAATTATAAATTAACAAATATGATTGCCCCGCGTTGCGGCGGTTTTAGGAAAAATTAGAAATCATAAATAACTTTCAAACATAAATATTTAGAAATAATAATTATTTATAACATGCATATTTTAATGTGTTATTTGGTTCATGTATAAATTGTTTTTTGTATTATTAATCTTGATAATAATGTTCTATCGAAAAAAAGCTATTCTAACCTTTTTAATAAATAGCAAACTTTACAAAGTACGTGTCTCTATAGCAACCTATTTTTAGTGAATGCACAAAGGACATTTTTGTTGGTCTTTTATTTTTACTAATTTCTGAGTTTAATAAAATAAGTTTTATTGTGTATGTTTTTAGAAAAGTTATAAGTATCACTATATATTGGTAACACGCAATCAAAAACTTTCATATGAGTTTTTATTGAAGTACGAAAGATTTTTCTAAAAATTGTATATAGTAATAATGCTATTTAAATAGGAAAAATTATAATCAAATTTGTTAACAAATTATAATGTTGTTATTAATAGAAAAGGAAAAACTCAAATAAAAAATAAAAATAAAGTGAGGGTTAAAAGGCACGAAATCATATACTATAGCATTAACTTTATTTAATAATAGAAAATAAGAAAATTAAAAAAATTTATTATTATATAAAAATATAAAAAAATCAAGTATTGATAGTTGTAAAAATTTAAATTGTTATAAAGAAAAGTAAAATTGAGAAGTAAAATAAGAAAATGAATCGAAGGTTAAAAATGAAAAAGCTAGAAAAAAGAGGGTAATTAAAAAATAAGGGGAAAAAGAAGAGGGATAAAAATAGAAAAAGAAAAATAAAACATCTCATATGAATTGAAACCTTGACCTAAGGTTTAAATGGAAGAATGATAACCATTTGGCCTATAAATTATTTTAAAATGAAATTTGATTCTTACACTTATAAATTTGATTCGTCCACTAAATGTATAACATCTTTGAAGCTATGTTACAAATTAGTAAAGCATGAGTTTGTAGTGAATGAATAAACTTTATAAGTGATAATACCATCTCCCTTTTGAAAAAATCACTGCATTAAATATTTAAAGTATAGCTTGGCTTAGTTTAGTAAAACTCCTAAAATGAACAGTAAAACGGCGTATTATAAGTGGTCACAAATGTTATTATTAGTAATAATAAAAGGATGTCATAAGCTTTTGATCGTAAATGTAAATATTTAATTGTCGACTGAAATGAAGTATAAAGGATTAAGGATTATTCTAAGAGAGTAGAAGAGGGAGAGTTTAGGCAGCCATAGATTTTATGAACAAGGGGAGGGTTCATTCGAGAACCGTTGTTAGTGCGAGAACCGCGAGAACCAATCTTAGCCGTTCCTAAGATATGGGAAGTTTCATGGATGGAGAGCGTGGAGGGATAGGGTGTGGCAGGGTGCATGTGAGGAATTCATGGGTGGACAATGACATTGAAGGAGGGGGAATTTGACGGCTTAGATTGGTTCTCGCGGTTCTCGCGCAAACAACGGTTCTCGCATGAACTTTTGTCTTATGAACAAACTCGTATTCTTATTGATTTCTTCGTTCTTTTGTTACAACTGAGTTTGTGATCGTTCTTATAGACGATCAATTATACAAAACGATAAAAAAAACAATTATTACTATATCTACACTAATAAATACATCACCTACACAAATTTACACCAATAATTTACATAGACAACAAAGTCAACAACTTTTGAAGATTTTCAATAAGTGAATTAACTCTTGTCAGTCGTCTTGTAGAGATTTTTTTTTTTTGTCTTTTGTGTATGTGTGTCATTGCATACGTCTTATGTGCATTATTGACTGGGTTGTTGCGTCACTGGTTGCGTTTGATTTGCATTATTGTTTGTTTGTTGAAGATCTTCTAGAAGTCTCGGTGTGTTTCATTGATGGATGGTGCTGTATCCGTATCGTCTTCTAAAGAAAAATTAACATTTTCTTCATTGTTAATGTCTTCTGTTTTCATCATCTCTCCTTCCCCTGAAAAAGGAAGAAGCATGTTCCAATTTTTGTGTGACCATATTTGCACGTAGTGGCCTTCTGCTAGCAATTTGAAGCTCTCCCAGAAAAAGTCTTGTGGCAGATTTGGGGTTTTCTGAAAGAGTGATACTTGTTGAATAAAGTTCTCACATGTTTCAAAATTTATCTCTGTAGATGCTTCAAGCTGTTTGAACATGTTTTGTGTAGCCAGCCTGTGAGTAATGAAGATTCTCTTTTTTGCAGGTCTATATGTATAGCTATCCGCCTCTGGAAGTGATGCGAATATTTTGCATCCAGTCACAGGAAAAGAGCTATAGGATTCGATGTTGCCTGCTGTCAGTAGAAATTTTTTGCCAAACTTGTTAAGGATGGCTTCTATCTTGGGGTTTAATTTGAATTCGAGATAATCAATCATCCCATTGTGGTAGAATTGAACAATCTCGTCCTCAGTGAGTGTAGTAGTGTTTAGATTTATTTGTAAGTATAGTAGTCCTTTCTTATGACGTACATCAATGTTATTTTCAAGCTCGCTGGTAGGGCTCCTTTGTATAAATGTTGTTCCCTTGTATTTGTCTTCGTGAAAAGCAATATCCACGATTCTTTGTTGTAAATTGTATAAAATAATAGGGAATTTTGTACAAATTTTTTCTGAAACAATTTGTTCAAACTCTTTGAACTGTCGTATAACAGGTTCTAGAGTTTGTCTCCAAGGAAGATCTAACATCCTTGCCTTGAAACTATCATAGTTTCTGTGTGTAACTATATCTGTTTTCTTTTCTTTCTTCTCGATATCTTTTTGAAGCTGTGTATTTTTTGCTTCGAGAAGTGCTACTTTTTGTTTTAACATAATATTTTCAATCTGGGTTTGTATATGTTGTGTATCTTTTCCATATTGCATCAATTGTTTTTGCAAAGTAGCTATTATTTCTTCTTGAGATTTTATAAATTGTTCAGGATTCATTTTTGCCATGTCCGAAAATGATTTCACTTCTTCAGGTTCTATATAAAAATTAGTCACCCCAAAGTGTTGTCATGCGACTTGCATGGCTTCTGAAAAACTATAAAATCCTTTGTAAATGGGACTAGGACATTGTATATATTTTGCAACTGTCTCCCATTTGTTGAAAATACCAATTTTTGTTCCCCTAAAAATTATATAATGAGAAAATTTTTGTTTCTTTGTTTCATGGGTTTTTGACTTTGTTCATTAAAATAAATACTTAACGCATTTAAAACTTGTGCTTTGAAAAACGAAGCTTGTGGCATAGTTTGCACATGCCAAAGGTTGTCTAACAAACACTGTTGTTTTTCATTTAGTTGCATACCTGTGATGGGTCGAAATTTTTTGGCCTCATCATGGCATACTTGTAAAGCATAATTTCCAAATATAATAACCGAACTAGCCGGTTTTTGTATAGTTTGTGTATTTTTTGTATCATGTTGTGAAACACAGGGATTGGTAGGACGAATCCTATTCATCTCCAATCGTGGCCTTATTGAAGAACTTTGAATTTGTAACTGTGTTTGTGTAAAATCCTTCAAGCCCTTGTTCAAAAGTCTGCTGAGAAAGATTTTGAACTTTGGATTCTTCTCCCGTTGAAGATGATCCTTTTTTGAATTGTGTAGGATATATAAGTTTCTTTTTCCCTCTGTCTTTGGTAGCAATCTGCAACAAATAATTTGTTAAGATTTCTAGAAAGCATATCTGCTATACCATTATTTTTTCCTTTAATGTGTTCAAAGTTTATCTTATAACCACTGTCTTGTATAACATTTTGTAAATTCACCCACCTAGTTCTATTTACTTTTTTACTTTGATCATTTTTAATAAAACGAACTATGGCTTCACAGTCTGTTCTGACTGTAAATTCTTTATGTAAAAATATCTTAAATTTTTCTAAAGCATTGATTAATGCTTGAATTTCAAAATCCAGACTTGTCCAGTTTATTCCTGCTTTGTTAAAATTTTCACTTGCATAAGAACATATTTTCTCAGTGTCTTTAGGACTATATTGATCTGGTTTACAAAGTAGGACCGCTCCCCATCCTTCTTTACAACCATCTACTTCAATAATTATGTAATCTGTGACTAATGGCAATTCTAATGGCTTAATATTTTTAACTGCTTCTTTTATAGTTTTTACTAACTTTATATCCTCCGTATTAAAATGTCTTTGCCCATTTTTTGTTGTTTTACTATATAATGGTCCAACTAACTTTGAAAGATTGGGTATGAATTTTCAAGCATAGTTAATTAATCCCAAAAATGCTTGTATTTGTTTTAAGTTTTCAAATTTTTCTGGAAATTCCAAAATTTTTGTAGAAATATGTGCTTGTAATTTTATTTTCCCATTGCCTATTTCAAGACCAAGAAAAGAGATTTTTCTTTTAAACAAATTCATTTTTCTTTTAGAAACTACTATACCGTTCTTTTTAATTTCTTCAAATATCGTCTGTAAATATTTCTCGTGTTTCTTCACTGTTTCACTGGCAACTAAAATGTCATCAATATATACTAAACAAAATTCATATTTAAGAAATATTTCTCGTGTTTCGACCCATCATAGGTATGCAACTAAATGAAAAACAACCGTGTTTGTTAGACAACATTTGGCATGTGCAAACTATGCCACAAGCTTCGTCTTTCAAAGCACAAGTTTTAAATGCGTTAAGTATTTATTTTATTGAACAAAGTCAAAAAACCCATGAAACAAAGAAACAAAAATTTTCTCATTATATAATTTTTAGGGGAACAAAAATTGGTATTTTCAACAAATGGGAGACAGTTGCAAAATATATACAATGTCCTAGTCCCATTTACAAAGGATTTTATAGTTTTTCAGAAGCCATGCAAGTCGCACGACAACACTTTGGGGTGACTAATTTTTATATAAAACCTGAAGAAGTGAAATCATTTTCGGACATGGCAAAAATGAATCCTGAACAATTTATAAAATCTCAAGAAGAAATAATAGCTACTTTGCAAAAACAATTGATGCAATCTGGAAAAGATACACAACATATACAAACCCAGATTGAAAATATTATGTTAAAACAAAAAGTAGCACTTCTCGAAGCAAAAAATACACAGCTTCAAAAAGATATCGAGAAGAAAGAAAAGAAAATATATACAGTTACACACAGAAACTATGATAGTTTCAAGGCAAGGATGTTAGATCTTCCTTGGAGACAAACTCTAGAACCTGTTATACGACAGTTCAAAGAGTTTGAACAAATTGTTTCAGAAAAAATTTGTACAGAATTCCCTATTATTTTATACAATTTACAACAAAGAATCGTGGATATTGCTTTTCACGAAGACAAATACAAGGGAACAACAGTTATACAAAGGAGCCCTATCAGCGAGCTTGAAAATAACATTGATGTACGTCATAAGAAAGGACTACTATACTTACAAATAAATCTAAACACTACTACACTCACTGAGGACGAGATTGTTCAATTCTACCACAATGGGATGATTGATTATCTCGAATTCAAATTAAACCCCAAGATATAAGCCATCCTTAACAAGTTTGGCGAAAAATTTCTACTGACAGCAGGCAACATCGCATCCTATAGCTCTTTTCCTGTGACTGGATGCAAAATATTCGCATCACTTCCAGAGGCGGATAGCTATACATATAGACCTGCAAAAAAGAGAATCTTCATTACTCACAGGCTGGCTACACAAAACATGTTCAAACAGCTTGAAGCATCTACAGAGATAAATTTTGAAACATGTGAGAACTTTATTCAACAAGTATCACTCTTTCAGAAAACCCCAAATCTGCCACAAGACTTTTTCTGGGAGAGCTTCAAATTGCTAGCAGAAGGCCACTACGTGCAAATATGGTCACACAAAAATTGGAACATGCTTCTTCCTTTTTCAGGGGAAGGAGAGATGATGAAAACAGAAGACATTAACAATGAAGAAAATGTTGATTTTTCTTTAGAAGACGATACGGATACAGCACCATCCATCGATGAAACACACCGAGACTTCTAGAAGATCTTCAACAAACAAACAATAATGCAAATCAAACGCAAGCAGTGACGCAACAACCCAGTCAATAATGCACATCAGACGTATGCAGTGACGCACATACACAAAAGAAAAAAAAATCTCTACAAGACTACTGACAAGAGTTAATTCACTTATTGAAAATCTTCAAAAGTTGTTGACTTTGTTGTCTATGTAAATTATTGGTGTAAATTTGTGTAGGTATTGTATTTATTAGTGTAGATATAGTAATAATTGTATTTTTTATCGTTTTGTATAATTGATCGTCTATAAGAACGATCACAAACTCAGTTGTAACGAGAGAACGGAGAAATCAATAAGAATACGAGTTTGTTCATAAAATCTATGGCAGCCTAAACTCCCTCTCTTCTACTCTCTTAGAATAATCCTTAATCCTTTATACTTCATATTATATCCCTTAGTATTATAAAAAAACCAAAAATATTCTTCTCTTGGAACTACCGCTTCCTAGTCTTTAACATAGAACCGAAAGAACCAATCTGTACCATTGGATCATCAAAATTAATGGATGAGATTTAAAATGGCATAATTGTAATTATCGTGTATCAATTAACATGTAAAAGGGTAAACATGGAAAATCCCCTCCCCCCCAAACAAACCCAAGTTTTTTAAAAAATTATACCCCCTAAAACTTTAAATTGTCATAACTTTTTAAGTTTTGTGATTTTAAACAATAAAATAATACCAATCTTTTAGTTTTTTTAATCATCTTTCAATCAAGACTACTCTTCCCATATTTTTCTAAATTTTTTTTGAAAATGCAAAAATTATTTTGCATTTTGAGCTGCATTTTCATTGAATCATTTTAGGTTTGTATTTTCATATTTTGCTTTTTCTTAAGCATCTCCATGACCTGCATATTCATATTTTGCCACGTGTCATCATCTGGGGTGGTTCTTTAGGTTCTATGTTTAAGCAAGGTTCTATATGAAACATTACCCTATATATATATATATATATATATATATATATATAGGGTGAGGTTATATATAAAACCTTCCTTAAACATAAAACCTAAAAAACCATCCTGGTAATGACACGTGACGCTTTGATTAAGGGTAAAATTGGAAAATAACAAAAAAAAAAAAGAAAAAATCAACTTTATAAAAAAAAAAAAACCTCACTCAACTTTAAATGATCATAACTTATTCGTTTTTAAGAATTTATGCAAAAAAAAGTATATTGTTAGATTCAGTTTTTCGTCCTCTTTTAAACAAGACCAGACTTGATATATTTCTGAAACTTTTTTTTTAATGCAAAGTTTGCATTTTGAGCTGGGTTCATTCTAAATGCAAAATGCAAAAAACGAAAAACGCAAAATATAAACATGCAGGTCATATAGATGCTTCCAAAATGCAAAAATTATGAAAATGCAAAATGCAAATCCAACATGATTCAATGAAAATGCAGTCTAAAATGCAAAATTACACAATCAAACCCAAAATGCAAAATCCGTACAAAACACTACATACTGCCCAAAATACAAACAAAAATTTCATGTTCAAACAAAATTTAGAAAAATATGGGAAGAGTGATCTTGTTTGAAAGAGGATTAAAAAATTAAAAGATTGGTATAATTTTTTTGTTTAAATTCACAAAACTTAAAAAGTTATGACAATTTAAAGTTTTTTGTGGTTTTTTTTTAAATCATGGGTTGTTGGAGGGGGAATTTTCCATGTTTGTCATTTTCTTCCTATATTAATACATCATAATTACAATTTTGCCATCGTTAAATCTTATCCATTAGTTTTGATGATCTAATGGTCCAGATTGGTTCTTTGTTTAACACATGGTTCTTTATTGATCCAATTTCTATATATATATATATATATATATATATATATATATATATATATATATATATATATATATATATATTGAAAAGTTAAAATGAGAATAAAAAATTAAATAAGAATGAAAGACTCGATCTCAGCCGTTCATTTTGTAAGTGGAATTTACAGATGGAGAACGTGGGGATAGAGTGTGGCAGGGTGCATATGAGAAATTCATGGGTGGACAATGACATATTATAAGATGGGGAATTGGACGGCTGGGATTTAGTCTTTCATTCTCATTTGAACCCTCCACTATATATATATATATATATATATATATATATATACATATGACTTCAAATTATATATATTTGATTATATAAAGAGATATATCATCTTGCGACTGCCAAATGAGGGACCTGTTGTTTCTTGTTTGCAATATGCAGACGACGTCTTGTTCGTGGGAGAATGGTCCTCAAAAAACACAGTCAATCTTATTAGAATACTGAGATGTTTTCTATCTATCATCTGGTTTGAAAATAAACATGGAAAAGAGTAGCATAACAGGGCTCGGGGTAAGTAGATCTGAATCAGAACATCTTGCCCATTTTTTTTTTTTGCAAAGTAGGTGAATTGCCATTCAAATATCTCGGTGTCACACCCCGCCAAGGCGGAAACGCGAAGTGAGACGGAGAGGATATCGTCATAACACATTGATACATTGATAGATATTACACTAAATGCAAGAAATCAAACGTGTCACGACGTTCCCCGACACAAGAAGGGACTTGTGCCGTGTAAGGCCGGTATTCACGACCCTAAGTTCAAAGTTAAATAAAACGTGTATGAAAAACCCACAACCCGGGGCAGGTGATACAGAGCATGTAAACAAAAACCAAAGTATAAACCAAGATAGAAGTCTAATAAGATATCCATAAATTGTCTTAACATCATGAAGTCCCGCTAAGGCCGCCTAAAATCTTCTAGACAATCCTTAGTTGGTATTATTGACGTTACCTGAAAATGAACACTCAAAAGGGTCAACACGAATGTTGGTGAGTTCGTAGGTTTAAATAAAAGCAATTGTAACGATTTATATAATTCATTTGAAGTTACATGGTTCAAAATAGTGTATTGGTATTAACATGTGTTGCATCCAAATGTGTTGATCCAATTATGTTGATCCAAATATGTGCCTCCAACAAACTATAACCGGCCGGGAACGTAAGTGGGGTATGTGTTGTCACGATGTACAAGCGTTGTCCTTTTGAGTTCACAAACCCAAAAGTTAAGTGAATACAAGCGTTGTCCTTTTGAGTTCACAAACCCAAAAGTTGAGTAAGTTCAAGCGTTGTCCCTTTGAGTTCACAACCCAAAGGTTAAGTGGATACAAGCGTTGTCCTTTTGAGTTCACAAACCCAAAAGTTAAGTAAATTCAAGCGTTGTCCCTTTGAGTTCACAAACCCAAAGGTTAAGTAGATACAAGCGTTGTTATGTTGTAATACCAATACACACATTGTCAACTAGCATTTAAAGGCTTACAAATAGAGTACAATAACTCCTAATTGAGTGAATAAGCAAACGTACTTCATGAAATAACATGTTCAACATAGTGAAAGGAAAACTTTTATGGCAAAGAGAGTGTCATTTTCCCCCAAAACATAACGAGAAAAGGGGCTACGAAAACTCACCTTGATTTCGATGAAGTTGGCCTTTCAAAGTACGAGTATGGAAATCTACAAATAATTATAATACACATAAGCTTCATGTATAAGTGTTTAAACCTTCTAATGCAGCCTAAACACAAGTGTAGAACTCCTATAATGATCCTATGCCACAATGCACTTTTCCTGATTTTGATCAACTGACTTTAACCAATTTTAAACCAATTCAAGCAACCAAAAATAAAATCCCAAAATTAAAATACATAAAGTTACATGTCTTGACTAACTTCTTGAATTTTTCCAAAATTTAATAGCTTGATTACATATTAAAAAAAATTCCAAGAACTCTACTCCACCAGAAATCTGTCTGTACCAGCGCAACAAGAAGTTTAAATTTTATAAAAATATCAAACGAGAACCAAAAATTATGAAAATTTTCCAGAACTCCCTAAACCCAGCAGACTTGTTACCATAAAATTTTCAACTCAAAATTCGAAGCTTTAGACAGAAATAAAAATTGAAACTTTTGGCACTTAATCAACCGAAATTTACAATCAGCTGCACACCTAAATGGTAAAATCAATTTGACCGATCAAACGAGCACCAAAAATTACAAAACTTGATTCCAGTGAAACTAGACTCGACGAACTACAATCTAGACTCAAAAATCGAATGAAAACACAAAGAAACGACTCGGTTATGTCCTTCCAAACAGACCCTATTTCGATTTCCAGAATCTGTTTTTAAAAAAGATTGCAACTTTAACATTAAAATCAAAAGTTTAACCCATACAAGCCTCAATCCATCACATACAAACGTTTTTGAGGCTTCTTGGCATGATCATATATATGTTTCTACCAAAAAATCAAAATCAAAAGTAACCTAGAACAAGATAAAAGGGATGATGCTTACCTTGGTTGCCAAAACTCAACCCTAGAAGATCAAAACTTGAATTTTTTTGTGTTTCTTGTGCCTTGGAATGAAGATCGAAAATGGTGAGGGGGAGGTGGTGAAGTTGACGGCTGAATGAGGGGGAGAGGGAGAGGGAGCCGAAATTAGGGTTTTGTGGGGGGTTAGGGTTTGTTTGGTTTATATATGGTGAGTGTAATTTAGGAATTATGTACAATATATAGTTTAAATTAGATATTTTTGTTTTTAAATGATTTTTCTTCTTTTAATATATATATATATATATATATATATATACCCAAAATAATAAAGTATATTATTATTAATAGCTAATAAAATTGTTACAATTTATTAAAATTACGTAAGTTGGTAACTTGTGACGTTCTAATTCTATGCTACATGATTTTCTATCTAGAAGGAACAATCTAAGAACTTATAATATTGTTGTCTCAATATCACATTGGTGTTCTAAGGATGTTTTAAATTTATCACATGTGAACGAGTGACAGAATTTTGATTTCTGAGTAGTAGAAAGTTGAGTGGCTAACAGATTTGGTGACGGATGTCACACTCGGTCTACCTATCGGTGGGAAAATAAATAGAACGGAGACTCGGGATCCTATTATAAATAAGTTCTCTTCGAAGCTTTCAAAGTAGAAAAGTAGAACCTTATCAGCTGGGGGTCGACTAACATTAATCAAATCGGTCTTGGGAACCTTGGGAGTATATTACTTTTCACTATTCAAAGCCCCGGAGAAGATCTTGAAAAGACTTGAAGGTTTCAGGTCTAATTTCTTTTGGACTGCAGATGAAAACCACAGGAAAATCAATTGGATCGCATGGAGTCAAGCCTTAAATAAAATCAATAATGGTGGTCTAAATATTGGAAGCCTCAAAGCTTTTAATTTGGCAATGCTTACTAAATGGTGGTGGCGTTTCAAAAATGAAGAAGAACCATTATGGAAGAAAGTAATTCAGGCACTACATGGTCCAAACGGCGGTTTCCAATCATCATATCCAACGGATAAGTTTTTTGGACTGTGGAACAATATTCTAAAAATCTCTAAAGAATTTCATAAGGTTAACATCCCTATCGAATCATGGTTTCAAGTAAGAGGTTTGAATGACAACAAAGTAATCTGGACAATTGAAAAAGATGGTCTATTTACAGTGAAATCATCGAGATGTGCATTTGATGAATTCTACTTGAAAAAAAGAGATCATGGTGGGATGGATTGGCTAAAATGGCTGCCATCGAAAATTAATATTCACACTTGGAGAACTTTAGATCGAAGGCTGGCAACCAAATCCAATCTAAGCAAAAGAGGCATTATCACGTTAAGCATTTCATGTCCAATTTGTGGTGATTTCGATGAAACTGAGGACCATACTTTCACACAATGTTCATCAGTTACAAAATTGTTAAAAGAAATTGTAAAATGGTGGAACATTGAGCCTATGGAGTGCAATGGGATTGAAGATCTTTTGTCATGGGGCAACAGGGCCCAACTCAAAGGCAAACCTCTTAAGGCGTTTAAAAGTGTAATATACACTTTTCTATGGTTATGGTGGAAACGCAGGAACAAAAGGGTCTTTGAGCAATCTACAAGGCATAATGAATATACCGTTTTCATTGAAACTCAAGCTTTTTCATATTTTTGATGGCCCAAATGTAACCTAGCTAATAGATTGGTAGAATGGATTAATTTCCCTGTTTTATGTTTTTTTCATGTATAATTTTTCTAGCATCTAGCTAGTTAATATAATCTCATTGCCGTTTAAAAAAAAATTGTCTTATTTATATATGTACATACACCGGATCCGGTTTAGTCTAAACATTGGTTTCGTCTCTCAAACTACAAAATGAACCACTACAAAATGAACCGTATTAGTGAATAACAAAGAATTTAAACCGCTAACCAAGACACTTAGGGTCTGTTTACTTTTTCTTGTTATTAAGTGTTGTCTGGATTAAGGGTCTGTCTGGAAAAATAAGGTCTGTATGGAATAAGTTGTGTTGTTTGTTTTATGTCTTAAATAAACTGTCTGAATAAGAAAAAAATTAAAATCATGAGCTTAATGTAGAAAGTATCTTACTCATAACTTATTGTGTTAAGTCGTCTTTCTGGATTAAGTAATAAACAAACAATACGTTAATGACTAAATTAACCAAACATCTATAATTTTTTTATCTGACCGGTTAATTTGGTTTCGACCAAACCATTTACACTCCTAATTTTGGGTTAATTTCGTGTACATCTTTTATTAAAATAGAAAATATATATTTATCTAACCTAAATTATAATAATCATATATACCTTTCCTAACCTATCAAAATATCATATTTCTCAAATAACTATTTTTATTCATGTTTAATTATTTAATTCATTTTTAGTTCTTTATAATTCTGACATTAGCCCTAGATAAATTATGCTTTTCATTAAACAAAAAGGACCATAAGGTTTGAGCCTAGGTTAAAGCTGATTTCTTTTACTTTTTGGCTCTCTCTCTTATATGTTTATTTTTATATACATATCTATATATTTGTTTACATTCTTCTATTTTTATTATAACTTTATTTTATTATTCTTATATATTCTTTTTGTATTTTATTTATTTCCGTTATTTTACTTTCCACTTTTTTTGTTTTAGTTGCTTCTTCTCTTTCCATCTTTTAGTTTTTTGTTTTATATTTGTTGCCGGAGGTCAATTCCTGGAAGCAGTCTCTTTACCTACGGGTAGAGGTACGATTGTCTACATTCTACCTCCCCCATACCCCGCTGCTGCGGGATTGGGTACTGATGTTGTTGTTGTTGTTATTGTATTAAACAAAAAGGACCATAAGATGGTGTCGTCATCGGTTTTGGTGTAACACCGGGTTTCACGAGCTTAAAATTAGCGGAAATTAAAACGTTTTAAACTTATATACACAAAAGATTTGCAGCGGAACAAACCACTGATTACATATTAAACACAGTTTGTCGACTTGGCGATCAAGAACAACAAATCAAGCCAAGTCTCAAAAATCGAGCCAGTGTTACCACTACGTACTGACCATCGTCACAAAGTATCAGAGTTACCAAACAAGTGTTCCAAAAGATATATACAATAACACTACCCAAAAGCAACCCGCCTCGCCAGGCCATCTAATCACTAGCCTGCGAAAAGGGAAATATCACGAAACATTAGCTACACTAGCTAGTGAGTACAGATATCACATAAGCATCAATAAGCATGATATCACGTCATGATAAGGCACACAAAGCTAAGCTATCACATAGCGGTGCGCCGACATGTCAGCGGGATCATATCTTGCGAGGTAGCTAGCCTGGCTCAACGATCCAAGCTGGGGAATCAGTCACAACCAACCGCATCGGTGGGGGAGCGAAGAGCAGCCCACCATCACGTTCGAGCCACTAGGACTCCGTTCGGATCTGATCATAGACCAAGATCCTCACTGTATGTCGAGGAACGGCGGCCTGTAGAACCTTTAACCTAGAAAACCAATCGAGTACCTTGATCCCGAAAAACACTCAAGGATCCAGCCGCGTTAGCAAACTGACCTCAACCCCTACGTCTGTCCGGACAGGAATCACAAACACAGATGACCCATAGGGTCCACAGTACGCATGCGTATCACATATCACAATTTATATCACATGGCATCACATATATCACTATATCACGTCATACCTCGCGTGTTCACACACACACACACACACACACACACACACACATATATATATATATATATATATATATATATATATATATACATGGCACATAGCAACAGGCAACCAATAGCCCTACTAACTGAGTCTCATGGGAAACCGGTACTCACCTCGAGATCACATAAGGCAGAAATGAAATCGGGAATCCCAAGAATCCTCAGAGTCGTTTGATTTACCTAACACATTAGGTTCAGGCTTGGTTATCACATACACATAGCACACATAGGTTAAAACACAAGTTACATAAACTGTCACCACTGGACAGGCTCCTACGGCCGCAGAGGATATGTCCTACGACCGCAGGATACATGCCAAACCCATCCTACGGCCGTAGGGATAATTCCCTGCGCCCGTAGAGGTTCTTTCCAACGAATCATGCCCTACGGCCGCAGGAACCTATTCTTACTCCCGTAGAAGCTGTTCTTTGGTGACCTACGGCCGTAAGTTACGTACCTATGCCCGTAGACCTTGTTCCCTCGTCCGCAGACGGTAAACCACACAAACAGCACCTCTTACGGCCGCATAAACCTTTTCCTACGGCCACAGAAGGCTTAATTTCAATAATTCTGAAAAATACTTCCTTAAGCCGCAGGAACATTTTCCTACGGCCGCAGGAACTAAACACCCCCTACGGCCGCAGGAACATTCCCCTACGGCCGCAGGAAGTTCCTGCAAAGTAAGGTTCGTCCCTGTTCGTAACTCTGACTTGCAAATCGCGTTTTTGACCTCTTTTTCGACAATAGCTCAATTTCGATTGTTCATAGACTTTACTTAACATCATTTTGAGCTTGTAAACTCGTTTGACACCAAAACTAACAACAAGAACATGGGTTACACCATCAAAATGGTGTATCATCTTCAAAAACACAAAACTAGGGTTCTTCATGAAGAACACTTACAAAGGGAAGAAGAAGCAACGGATTGAACACTTGAATCAACTACAGAAACCACTTGCAACAGATTGAACTTGACCTCTTTCATACACTCCAAGTTGAGAGTGTATGTGTGTGTTACTTATGGTGTGTGTATGTTGTATATGTGTTTAGCTTGACTCACAAGAGTCAAATACATTATCCACCGCCTCTTGGTGGTTAATTATCACAAACGGGGTATTTTGTTCCCCTTTTCAACTTGCAACTTGACACACGTCATCCCGTTTTAACTAACGGGGATAACTACGGAATCATTACACGAAACCGTATAACATGACATCACTTTTAGACACGTTTGACACTTTTCACATAATCGCAATAATTAATACAAGACACGTCAGTCACACAAAACACATAGTTTAATTCACTTAAAGTCACTGTACAAGTACTAAAGCACAAAGTACAAGTCACTACTGTTATGCCCTTTTTCAGGGTGTTACATTTGGGTTGCAGAGAACAAAACCCCAATGATGGGGTTGCATCATGGAGGAGTCACGAGTGCTCGATTTCATTTTTTTAATCGATGACAGCTCCATTAGAATGAGTCAAAACAAAATCTTTAAACTGATGGTGCTTAAATTTGTCGACATCATGTTGAACCTTGTAAAATTTTAGATCCCTTATCCGATCTCTCACATCTAAATATCAAGAAATCGACTTCGTCAAGATCAGTGTTAATGAATTACAAGTATTTATTAATGAATCTTATCATCCATAATCTTGAACAGGTGGTGTTTTGATCGAAAATGCAGATGTTTATTTCAATATGTTATTTTGATGAGCTAGACTATGATTTAAAGGTTTAGCATATAACGTACTAGTTTTAAGAGATGATAAAAACCCTAGATAGAAACTAAACTTCCGCAATTGGTCCATGGTTGATCGTGTAAATTGTTTTTCTAGTAAAGGGCAATTGGAATTCAAATTGTATCAAATAAGACTTTTTTTTTTTTACTATTTTTTATATGAATTCTTTAATCCTAATTTGTTCAGGTAATCATGTCAATTAATCATTATTACAAAAAATTAAAAATTATTATTCGGGTAAATCTGATATTTCGATACCTACCGTCAAGATACCACACTTCTTCACTGCCGGCATCCTCATCCTCCGTCAGCCACTCCGAACCTAAACAGCACTCACAATTTAAACCCTAATCAAATCTAGATCTAAAACGATCATCAAAAGCCATAATCGAAGAAACCCTGATTTCCTTTGACGACTTCACCCCCTTCATCGATTTCACGAACGCCGAACCCTTCCGGCGATTACTTATGGTAAGTCATTCAACCTCTTTTCTCGATTTTCGTTCTCGTTGACGGCCCCATGTTGATTCTCGAGTTTTCTGCCAAATATAGAGTTATTAAACATTGTTTCGTATCTTAATCGGCACGCAATGTTTGAATCTCGTAACTGAATTCAAAGGAATCTTGTAGGTATATGCTTACTGATGTATGGTCTAGGAAGAATTAAATTACTAGTAGTCTCGGATCAACTACAGGATGACCATAATTGCGATTTATGAGTTATGAAAGTTTGTACTGCCCTAAAAATCAGTCTTTTTACTAGTTTCTCATAGGCATTATTTGAGCTTTGGTCTTAAGTTTATGTTGCCCACACATATAGTGTTTGATCGGTTGAAATGGATTGGAACATAACTCAAATCAGAATTCTAGGGTTTATGTCTGATATGGTTCGATTTGTGAAAGGTTGAATTATCAGGCGTGGTTTTGTTTATCTTATTTTGGAGATGATATATTCCTTGTTGATATCTGACTCAATTAGTATACAGAATTCTAGTACTGTATGCTAAAATGAGGATTTAAAGCTATTGAGCAAGTAAGCACGATGGAGGTCTGAAATCAGATCTTAAGTATGAAGTAAATTGGGTTCATAACTATTATCTTATCTCTCTGCTTCCTTAGTCTATCGCTATCAGCGTATATTTCAGATTTACGGGTACTATAAGTAATAAGTAAACGTTTTCATGTGTTTTATCTTCCAAAAAGAAAGCTCTTGGATTTACGAGTACTATAAATAATAGTAAACGTTTTTATGTTTTATCTTTCAAAAAGAAAGCTTGTAGCTTGGAGTTTGGCCCATGTAAAAAGTGAAGTACTAGGGACAGTTTGTTCACTATATGATCTGCAACTCATGCAGTTGTTCCTATAAGGGCTGTTATTAATCACCTTGATATCTAAATATGTGGAGAAATGTTGCAGTATATAAGTGTGACAGATTGTTGATATGTGGAACAAGTTTTAAGGAACATTGGAATTAGGCCTTCCATATGGTCACCCGAATCCATCGGCTCCCACAACCCAATCGTTCCCCCTCTCTCTTCTCTCCATCTCTCTCTTCTTCTCTCCTCTCTCTTCACCCTTCTCTCGTTGTCTCTCTTAAATAATATATTATAAAATAAAATAAAAAGTGGGATAAGATTGGGAAATGTTATACTAACTTTTGGGTTGGGAAGAGGAAGGTGATGTGGCGTTGATGTGGCAAGAGGGAAAGGTTAACCCTTTGGGCTGCCATACGGATGGTCTTATGGGTTGGGCCTGTGTAAGAATTTAAGCTAATTCGGCTTCCATTAATACAAATACTATGCAATTGTACATACTATTTATGAACCGGAGAGAGATTAGCATTGACTCGCTAGTGCAGCCAAGGACTATGTCTATTATTCATGTGTGATTCTTTATTATTGTGTTGTCTTCTTTTCTGTTTTTGTGATTTATATGGAGTCATATGTTTGTTCGCGTGTGTGTGTGACCATATCCCCCAACAAGGCAATGATGAGTTCGTTCATGTATGAAAGATATTATTATAAGTTTTTACATTTGCATGAAATCAACAGTTTTCTGGATTGAAAATCTTTTTGAATGAACATTGTTATCCATAACATCTTTGTGTGTTTTGATCAGCTAATATTGCCTATATTACCTTAACACAATTATAACTCAGATTTTTAATAATTCTTGTATTTGGAACAAGGCTGACCTGCTTGCTATTTGTAATAATGCTAGGTTCGCTTACAGCTCGACCCATTTCTCAATGAACTTACTAGCATGTTTGAGCACACTACAGAAAAAGGCTCGGTATGGGTTACTCTCAAACACTGTAAGTTGGAGTTCTTTTTTCTATACCTACTCTCTCTCTCTCTCTCTCTCCCTCCCTCCCTCCCTCTCTCCCTCCGATATCATTTTTTCTCCAAGTACTTATTCCATTAAAGATATTGATTTTTGATAGTGAGTGTGTTTGTTTTGTGACTATTTCTCAGCATCTGACAAGTCTAAGGTGCAACTGAATAAGATGGCAACTGCTGGTAAAGAAGTCGAATACAAATGTCTTGTTAGGGCAACTGATGGCAAGAAGAACATATCCACACTGGTAAAAAATTAAATCGATTTATGACCAATTTTAGTACAATTTGTAACACGTTGGATCTGGTTGGGTAGTCTTGCCAACATATTTTGATCATTTCTTGTAGATAATAGCGCTTTAATTGTGATTAAAGAAACAATATTATTATGATAATGATATAAAGCTGAGCATAGAAACAATCTAGAAACTTTGGGCGGCTTTCTAACTCGTTCTTTTTTAGCTAAACGTTTTATCTGACTTGTTTGAGATCAAACAGGTTGGCACAAAGGATCATCAAAGGTTTCAAGCATCTTATGCTACTATTTTGAAAGCCCATATGACCTCTTTGAAAAAGAGAGAAAAGAAAGACAAGAGAAAGACTGCAGATACTGCCGACAAGAAGCCAGAAGTCTCCAAGAAGCGTTCTACTCCTGCTTCCAAGCCCTAGTTTTTATGATCATGTTTCATGCTTTCTTTGTTTTATACATGAACCAAGATTGAGTTTTTGTTGGGCAGATGATTACTAAATGCAGAGTGACCCTAATTTTGAGCCATGTCTTGGCTGGCTTTATATAGAGGTGGTGTTTTGGGGTCACAAGTCAAAACAGGTTCGAGTTGGTTTGATGCAAGAACTTTTTTTTTTGTTAGTTTTTTAGCAGATAAGTAGTACATTAGGGGTGTGTTCGGTACACAACCTTTTGGAGCTAAAAAACTCGTATAATATTCCGTTCTAAAAACATGCTGAGTTCTCGATCAATGTGGCATTGGGTTTAACGCTAATAGGAAAAACCCAGTACATATTAGCTTTATTTTTTTTTTTTTTAACGACAAACACTCACCCACCTAATTTACACCTTATATCCTTAACAGGTGTTGAACCCTCAACCTCTAAGAGGGAGAGACGCCTTAGTCACACCTTGGTACCGCTAGGCCAAAGGCCCTTTGGGCTTTGGTAGTACATATTAGCTTTATGAAAACTGAAGAGCTCCTGCAATATATACAAGTGTTATATGATAAGGGGTTTATTAGCCATAGTAGCTTTCTGTGGGGTGTGTTTGCACTATTTATGAAAAAGAAATACAACAAGATGAGAATGTGTAGGGTTATCGAGAATTAACAAGGTACTCATGAAAATAGATATCTTTTACTTAGAATTGATGATTTGTTCAATCAAAATTGTAAGGCGTGTGCTAGTTTTTTTCATGACTGATATGCGATTCAGGGGTATCACTAACTAAACTAAAAAAAGATGTTTTAAAGACGTCTTTTAGACAAGGTATGGTCATTATGAATGTGTTGTTACGCCTCTTAACCAATGCGCCAACCACTTTCTTGATTTGGTGAATCATTTGTGTCGACCTTTTAGGTAATTCGGTTATCATTTTCAATTTTTCATAATGACATTCCAATGTATACAAAACATGAATTTCTCTTTTTAAAATATTGTCACATTTCTTTACTATGTAGATAGAAAGAAACACTTCATTCAGCAATAGCTTTATTACATTTCACTCTTAAAAATTGCTAAGAAATTGTCTTTTTTATCGGCTAATACTATGTCGATAACATTTGTTTGACCGGAGACTCAGAGTAACGACTAATTACACATACAAGTCAGCCAATATGATCAATTATATTAGTCTTGATCAAAATTGAAATATAAATTGATGACTGGTATAAAAATTACATCATGAGGATGAAAGCAGAAGATCGTAGATGAAAGACAATTTCATCAATTGGCAAATAAATAATTACCTAATTACAGAAAGTCAACCGATTGACCAGGTAAATTTCACTTCAACATCCGAAAAATCGACTTTATTTGGAAGTAAGGGTGCAAACGAGTTAAGGCGAGAGCCTGAGCTCGGCATGAGTACTTTAGGCTAAGCTCAAGTTCGGCTCGATAGCTCGATGAGCCTTCATTATGTAATATGTAGGCTCGATCTTGGCTCGAAATTCAAAAAGGATTAGAATTAGCTCGAGCTTGACTTGAAAAGCTCGAATATTTATTCAAAAACTTTTTTTAAATAACCAAACTTATTCCAAATATAAAAAAAATTATATTAGATAACAAAAATGATTTCAAATGTGTATAAGCATTATAAAAGACCCGAACATAAGTTAATTTCGATGTTAGATTATTATAACCCCAATAAAATTATCAATAATAATACTTTGTAACTATTTTTTACATATATTTATATTCGCATTAATATATTATATAAGTCTTGATAAGCTGGATACGAGCTCGAGATCGGCTCATTATATATTTCAAGCTTATTTTTAGGTTCGAGTTCAAACTCGAACTCGATAAAAGCTCGACTCGTTTGCAACACTATTAGAAAACACAAATATAAAATTATGTGGTTATATACATATACATATATATATATATATATATATATATATATAGTTCTTCATCGATTTCTTTTTGATGAGTTTAACATATACATCACTTTTTAAATGAAAGCATTTTGTTCATCACCAAATTATTCCAAAAATTTGGTTTCAAAATCTGTATTTGAAAATCTCTTTTGCTGTGTAAAAAGTGATGAATATGTTGGATTCATCAAAAAGAAATCGATGAACAACTAGTTTTAATCAATAAAAATGATTTTTTATTGCCTCTTACCATTTTTACGTTAATATACCTTTTACTTGATCCTCACCCATTATATATATATAGGGTACGGTTATATAAAGAACCTCACTTAAACATACAACCTAAAAAACCCCTCTGGCGATAACACGTGACACATTGTTTAGGGATAAAATTTGAAAATTTAAAAAAAAAAACTCACGCTTCCACCACAAAACCCAGCAGCCCCAACATTTTTTTAAAAAAACCTCCCACTTACTTTAAATGATCATAACTCGTTCGTTTTTAATAATTTTAACAAAAAAATTATATCATTAGATTCAGTTTTTCGTCCTCTTTCAAACAAGACCGAGCTTGATATATTTCTGAAACTTTTTTTTTTAAATGCAAAGTTTGCATTTTGAGCTGGGTTCATTCTAAATGCAAAATGCAAAAAACGAAAAACGCAAAATATAAGTCATCTAGACGCTTCCAAAATGCAAAAATTATGAAAATGCAAAATGCAAATCCAACATGATTCAATAAACATGCAGTCTAAAATGCAAAATTACACATTCAAACCCAACATGCAAAATCCGTATAGAACACTACATGTTGCACAAAATGCAAACAAAAATTTCATGTTAAAAAAAAATTTAGAAAAATATGGGAAAAGTGATCTTGTTTGAAAGAGGATTAAAAAACTAAAAATTTGGTATAACTTTTTTGTTTAAATTCACAAAACTTAAAAAGTTATGATAATTTAAAGTTTTTTGAGGTTTTTTTTAAAAAAATCGTGGATTGTTGGAGGGGATTTTCCATGTTTGCCCTTTTCTTTCTATATTAATACATTATAATTACAGTTTTGCCATCGTTAAATCTCATCCATTAATTTTGATGATCCAATGATCTAGATTGGTTCTTTGGGTTCTTTGTTTAATACATGGTTTTTTATTGATCCAATTTCTATATATATATATATATGTATATATAGTAAATAAAAATATAATCTCTCCTCTCTCTTATTATATATTTCTCTTTAATTAATTTTTTTCCAAATTTTTATAATTTACTTTTAATTTATTATTAATACTATGTCCATTACTAAACACAACCTACGATTTACAAATTTTTCGTTATACATACGGTCTTCATTAGTGAACATATCCACGCCATATAACATGCATAATACTATATTTTTTCTTAAAATAATAAATATTCAATCATGTACCCAAGTTTTTATTCTCATTTCTAGTGTTAAGCAAAAAAAATATTACTTTTGTTCATATTTACCGTTGAACCAATATAGAATAAGAGTTTCAAAACAATTTGGTTCACTAGTAAACACCGTAGGAAATAAACATATTTGATACATATTCAAACATAACATTTATGACTGTTCTCATAATTCAATCTTCTATTCCTACACAATATTTATTCATTTGATAAAAACTGCCAGATTGCATCTCAGAGTTTAATTCAGTCATCCGATGGCTATAAAAGCTTATTGCACTTCTCGCAAAACTAATGTTTCTTGCATTAACCATCCTCTATACACACACACACACACACACACACACACACACACACACACACACACACACATATATATATATATATATATATATATATATATATATATATATATATATATATATATATATATATATATATATAGGGGAGGGTTCCATCGAGAACCAAAAAAAATGCGAAAACTGCGAGAACCGATCCCCATCTTTTTAAAACTAAAATATCTACCAAACGACAAGATATTAAATTATGAAAATTATACCAAATTAACGACAAAAATATGCTCTTTAATATGACATCCATATTGCTATATTTTTTTCAACAAAAAAAATTCGGTACATATATGTAACATACCTTATAGTACTGATCACATATATGTTAGTACTGATTACATATATGTAACATACCTTATAGTGCTAGAAAAAAAACCCGGCAACAACGAAATTTTTTTGTTGAAAAAAATGGCAATATGGATGTCATATTAAAATAGCATATTTGGTATAATTTTCATAATTTAATATCTTGTCGTTTGGTAGATATTTTACGGTTTAGATCGGTTCTCACAGTTCTCGCATTTTTTTTGGTTCTCGATGGAACTTCCCTCTATATATATATATATATATATATATATATATATATATATATATATATATATACACACACTAGACTAAATGCCCGTATGATAGACATGTTGGTTTAAGAGATATTAAATATTAGATATTAATAAAAACATATGAAATAATAATAATATGAGAATGAAATGTGAATTTTATAAATGACGACATACGTCATCAACACTCTGACCATCGGCTGAAATATCGACGCGAGGGGGAAGACATACTTGATGGCAGAAACGTAGTATCATGATACAAAGAGACTTGATTTTATTTATTATATAAGTTATCGATCATTATTGTTAAAATTAGGGGCAATAAAGTTAAACGTTGGTGGTTACGATGAGTTGCATATGTAAGATCTAGAGAGAATATGTGAAACACACACTTAAAGATGTAGATCTTATTTAGAAATAGTGCAACTCCCACTTAATACAAAGTAGTCAGCAAGGATACATACTCCAAGGGGTATAGGTTGAATTCAACCTACATATGATGGTCGAGTTCAACTGATGATGAATTCGACCTACATTGTAATGGTCAAATTTAACCCTCTCTCACAATTCAATCTTCTATTCCTACACAAGATTTATTCCTTGACAAAAACAGCCAGATTACATCTCAGTGTTTAATTCAATCATCCGATGGCTATAAAAGCCTTTTGAACTTCTCGCAAACCTAATGTTTCTCACATTAACCATCCTCTATATGTATATATAACATGTTGGTTTAAAAGATATTAAATATTAAATATTAATAAAAACATATGAAATAATAATAATAATATGAGAATGAAATGTGAATTTTAAAAAATGACGACGTATGACATCAACTCTTTGACCAGCGGCTGAAATATCGACGCGAGGGGGAGGACAGACTTGATGGCAGAAACGTAATATCATGATACAAAGAGACTTGATTTTATTTCTTATACAAGTTATTGATCATTATTGTTAAAATTAGGGACAATAAAGTTAAACGTTATTGGTTACAATTTAAAAAACTTAAATAATTATAAAATATTTTAGAATGATAAAATTAAGAGTTTGGTTAAATATAATATTTTGAAAATATTATAAAGGATAAATATGATATTTGTAAATTAAGTTAAACAAATACAATATTTTATCATTTAAGAAGAACATATACGAAATTATCTCTAAATGTTTTTAAATTAATTTAAAGTCAAAATTGAATTTAATTTAACAAAAAAAATTCAATTTTTTTTAATTTTTATTAAAATAGATGGTTAAGATTTAATAACTAAACTTTTATTTAAATTTAATAACCAGAATTATTTAATAGATTCTATTGAAATTAGTATTAGAAGTATCTATCATACAAAATTCTATGTCTTAAGAGTTAAGAAAGAGAATTAATACTAATAATTAATAATTGTCAATCAATATCAATAATCAATTAATATCAATAATACATAATAAATTATTACTTAAACCACGACAATATGTCACTATCGTGCGTGTGTGTGGGGGTGTGTATGTGTGTTATTCTTTTTGTTTTAAAGTTAGGAGGTTGGCAACCTGGCATGCACGGCAAACTAGCAAGCGTATGTATAATGTAATCGTTGACAATTATTTTCTCCAAATCTATACTATGACTATGGCTATGGCGGCTTCATCTTCATCTTCATCTTCATCTTCATCTTCATTGCCACAGATTACCAAACAGTACGATGTTTTCTTGAGCTTCAGTGGCGAAGACACTCGAAAGACCTTCATCGATCATCTCTACGCTGCTCTACACCAAAAAGGGATTGTTACATTTAAGGATGACCAGAATATCGTCAGAGGGAAATCAATCCGTCCAGAACTCTTGAAATCCATAGGGGAATCATCAATAGCAGTAATTATTTTCTCCAAAAACTACGGTTCTTCATCGTGGTGCTTGGATGAGCTTTTGGAGATTATGAAACACCAAAAGGAAATGAAGCAGATTGTTTATCCGGTGTTCTATGGCGTTGATCCGTCGGATGTTCGTAAACAGATAGGGTTTTTTGGGGAAGGATTCGCGACACACCAAGGGGAAAAGGTGGAATTGTGGAGAGAGGCTCTAATGGAAGCAACTAATTTGTCTGGATGGGACACCAAGGAGATAGCCAATGGGTAATTTTTCAGAATTCTCAAAAAACTATGATAATTACTGCTTATTTTGCCCTAATTTTGTAAGAATTGGGATGATAGTAGCATAAATATAGTTAAAATTTTGACTAACTGGTTTAGTATCATCAGCTGGAATCACAAATGCATCTATCCAAGTTTGAGGAAATCTCCAATTGACATATGTTGCATTGCCTAATAAGCATTCTCATAGCTTGTAGCATTGTTAGAATACTCAAAATTATTGTTGATGCATTGTGGTAGTTAGAATCTTTACACAAAAGGTTTAAAAATTAGCACTATAGATAGAACATTACTCAGAGATGCACTCCCATTGGTAGAGAGGTTCTTTTATGGAATGATATGCTGTAAAGGCACCATTAGATGTATTATTTCATTCTCAATTGTTGTATTATGGTTTCATATTGGGGGTTATTGTCTTTCTCCATTGGTACCCCTCTGTTAACTCATGATAAATAGCATTTAACATTTGCAGCCATGAAGCTGAATGTGTAAAAGCAATCGTGAAGGATATCCAAAGCACTTTGTATCACAAATATTCTATTCTTGAAGATAAACTAATAGGAATAATTCCTCGTGTGGAGAAGGTGAAGTCATTACTAAGAATGGGATCTGATGATGTACGCATGATAGGGATCTGGGGAATGGGTGGTGCAGGTAAGACTACGATTGCCAGATCTGTATTTAGAGAACTCCGGAATCATTTTGATTGTGCAAGTTTTGTACGAAATGTTAAAGAAATTACAAAGAAGTCCGGTCTGCATTCTGTACAAAAAGAGTTGCTCCTGTCAGTGGATAAAAACATAGAAATAGAGGATGTGCCTCAAGGGACTCAAATGATTAGGAAAATGTTTTGCCGCCAAAAGGTTCTTATTGTTCTTGATGACGTTGATCAAATAAGCGAACTGGATGCATTAGCAGGGGACCATAACTGGTTTGGTGAAGGGAGCCGGATTATTATAACAACGAGAAATGAGCGTTTGTTGGTGGCACATGGAATCAATAAGGATATATATAATGTGGAATTGATGAATAATGATGAAGGTCTTCAGCTATTTAGTTTGTATGCATTCAGGATGAACACTCCCATAAAAGAATACAAACTAAATTCATGTCTAATTGTACACTATGCTGGTGGCCATCCATTGACTCTCAAAGTTTTGGGAAATGCTTTACGTGGTAGGGACATGAAGAAGTGGGTAACTACACTCGATAGACTAAAAGAAATTCCCAAACCAGAAACTTTGGAAACACTAAGAGTAAGCTTTGATGCACTTGAAGAAACCGAGAAGGAGATATTTTTAGATATTGCATGTTTCTTTAAGGGCTATCATAAAGTGAAAGTATATAAAATACTTGACTCTTGTGGCTTTGACACAGAAAAGTGGGTAAGTGATCTCATACAGAAATCTCTTATATACATTTCGAATGAAAGGTTGGACATGCATGACATGATACAAGAAATGGGACATGAAATAGTTCGTGGAAAGAAACCTAAAGAGCCCCATAAGCATAGCCGGGTGTGGATTCCTAGAGAAGTCTTGGATATACTTACAGAAAATAAGGTATGTTTAAACTCCGTCTTCTTAATAGCATATCTGATTTCTGAACTCTACTTTTTTCTTTTTCTTTTCTTTTCTTTGGGTGCTGCTAACAGGGAACCGAAACAATTCAAGCCATAGTAGTGGAAGGTACCTTGTATTGTACAGAATTTTTAAACTTTAGTCATGCATTTAAGAATATGAAGAACCTTAGATTACTTCATGTGGATACCATGGGAATGCATTTCACAACACCTAAATATCTTCCAAGTTCACTGAAATATCTACACTGGAAAAATTACTCCGAAAATTCACTGCCAGCCAGTTTTGGGTCAGGGAATCTTGTAGGACTTCGCTTGCAATGTAGCAGTATTGTGAAACTGTGGAAAGGAGAGAAGGTATAGTAAATTTTAAAATTACCCTGTACCTCTGGTTATGCTAGTAAATCGCAACACTTGTCATTATTTTCTATTTCTATTTTTGTTTATAGCAGCATCTATGCAACCTCAAGCTTATCAGCTGCAGTGAGTCGAAGAAGCTTAGGAGAACTCCAGACTTCACGGGGGTTCCGAATCTTGAGAAATTGTACCTTTCAGGTTGTAGCACTTTGGTAAAGGTTCATGAGTCCATTGGATCCCTAGAAAGGCTTGTCACTCTAGATCTTAGTTATTGCGATCGACTTAGATCTTTCCCATCATACATCATGATGAAGTCCCTCAAAACTCTAAGTTTCTGTCATTGTCAAAATTTAAAAAGATTCCCAGAGATCCAAGGGAAGATGGATAGATTATCAAAACTCTATTTGAACCATACGGCAATAAGAGAACTTCCATCATCTGTTGTTAATCTACCCAATCTCTCTATCCTTAATCTTTTTGGATGTGTCAACCTTTTGAGTCTTCCACAAAGTATTGGCTTGTTGCAAAACCTGACATATCTTGATGTCAGATATTGTATAAAACTAGCAACATTACCCCAAGGCCTTCGAAACATAAGGAGTTTGAGGCATCTCTTTCTTTCCACTGTTACCCAATTACCATTCTCCATCTTCTATCTTAGAAACCTCAAAACATTCTCTGCCGAAGGGTCGCCATTCTCTGTTCCTCTGAAAAGAGGAGTTCTTGGTTGGTTTTCAGCTCGTGCATCTTTATTTTCTAGGAACAAAAATTCAGAAAATAATAACAATAATCTGAGTGGGCACTTATATGAGGCACTGCTTTCCTTACCAAGTTTAACTGCATTGAAAGGACTAGAGCTCAGCAATATACACGAAGATTTGATCCTGCTTGTGGACATTGGCACTCTCTACTCATTGAAAAATCTAGTTCTATGTTACAACCAGTTTAGTAGCTTTCCTTTTTGCATCTCCCAAAACTCCGCTCTTAGAAGACTCAACTTGTCCAATTGCCCAAGGCTTGAAGCATTGCCTCAACTTCCACCTAGTGTAGCTGTACTATTTGCCAACAATTGCAAATCATTAAAGACCATCACTGGGTTCTCTTCAGCACAGGGACTATTGCGACATGCCTCATTTCTTGGTTGCAAGAGATTGGAAGATCAGCTGTTAGATACTCTTCCGGCTATGGTGCTACGAACTGCACTTGAGGTTGATCTTTATTCTACCTTGCAATTTTGACTTTGTCAATAATGGTTTTAAACTTTTACAGTAAGAAATTTGCAAATGGATTCTTTTGCGTAAAGAATGTAACTAAATTTGATCAAAGTTCTATTTAAGGTAAGCATTTTCTTTTGCCCACAAAAAGACCACTAAACTTTCAAATTTTGCAACAGAAGTTTGTTTTTTACAACTACATAGCATAGTTACCTTTGTAAATGTTTGATATGGTCCATATTTTAATTGTAGATAATATTTTATCTTAGGGAGCAAGTTAATTATTTTCTAAAAATAGATTTTTAAGGGTATCATAATATTATTAAAGAGAAAATTGGTTTTAGAAAGGGTTTTAGGAGAGCTCCTACCTCTAGAAAGTAGATTAAGGAGACGAGTGCCTCTCGAAAGCATGCCGACTATTGTGTTTATTCCAATTTATCAATATATCAATTTGGTTCATATCAAATTGGTATTAGAGCCACAATTCAACCTATGCACTTTAGGGTTACATCTTGTGAACACTTTCATTCGTAATAAAGAAGTCTGTGATTCCTGCCCGTGAACGTAGGTCATGACCCTGACGACCGACCGACGTTATATCTTGGTGTCGTGTTTATTTTGTTTCTGTTATCCATGTCTTATAACATGTTTCTTGTTAAGGTTTAAAGTTCGAACTTTATGAGGTGGTGATGTGATTCTTACAGCTGGTGCATACGGTGGCCGTGATTTTTGATTTAGAAAAGGGTTCCCATTACCCTCGTTCCTAGGAGAAAATAGTGCTGCTTGAGGTAAGTTCAAAGTTGCTCCTAGGGAGGGTTCGTTCCACCATAAAGGAGAAAATTTTTTCAGGTGAGGGTATGGGGCTGCCACCTTGGGGCAGCGGTGAAGGGTCTGGGTCAGGCCATACTGGAGAACGGGTTTGGGTTCCGTTTATGGACGAATAAGTTGAGAAAGCTGAAAATGCCACTTTTTAACGCAGAGGATGGTTGTGGATGGGTTTATAGTGTTGAACGGTTCTTGGACATTCAAAGCTTCTTGATTTCAGGGGGAACATTTTGCCAGCCAGAAAACATATGTTGGCATGGTTTACAAGACAAAGATAATTATACATGAGATCCCGGGATTTGGTTCGATCTTGGCAGCACCTTGGGGACAAGGTGTTATTGGGGGCCAGATTAACGATATGGTCCATACTCTATGAATCTTTTTATTATATTAATTATTATATTTTAATTATAGTTAATATTTTATCATAGGTAGCAAGTTAATTATTTATTATAAAAAGACGGTATCATATTATTATAGGAGAGAAAATTGGTTTTAGTAAAGGGCTCTAGGAGAGCTCCTACATCTCGAAAGTATGTTAAGGAGAGATGGGTGTCTCTTGAAAGCACGCCGACTATTGTTTTCGTTCCGATTTGTCAATATATCAATTTAGTTTATATCAATGTTGAAGGTGACCTACAAAGCTCGTTACCTAAAGTAGAAAATTTGATCGATGTTGGTTATCTGAAAAAAATCAAAGCTGGTTACCTGTTTATGCAATTTTCCCTATGCAGAACTATTGTTGCAGTTGCATTTGTTATAAATACTAATTGATGTCTACTTGTTATTTCCTGATGGGCATCAACAGGGACATAATGTTTTGAAGCACCAAACTAGTATCCTCCTTCCTGGATCGGAAATCCCAAACTGGTTTGAGCCAGAAGCCACAGGAGCTGGGCAGACCTTCATTGAGTTACCTCCAAATTGGCATAATATAGTCACAGGGATTTCAGTCTGTGTTGTTGCTGACTCCATGGGGCTAACTAGGCCTGTTAGCTTAACATTGTCAACAGAGCACATTGCATCCAAGAACCGAGGTGGATCATATCGTGCCGATAGATTGCACACGTGGATGGAATATGCGTCATTTGTTCTGCTTCAACACTCATGTCAGGGCGTTGTCCAGCCTGAATGGATAACTACTCCAGGTCTTATCTTGACTATTTCAACAAAAAGTACTGGTGTAAAGATATGTGGGCTTCGTTTAATTTACAAAGATTTTTATATGGAAGAAATAAACACCATGGATAGATCAATAAATAACACTGGGCGTATGCTGATGAGACAAACAGATCTTCTAAAATGTCATAGGCATACAGAATATGATGCTATAACTTACACTCTACAGCCTGGCTTAAAATATGTCCCTGCAGGAGACGATGCAACATTTGAAAGTTTGTCATGGGATGAGAAACACGCACAGTTCAGGTTTGGTAAATCAGTTAAGAACATAGCAATGGCAACTCTTATTTAATGTGCTTTAATGATAGAATAGCAACAGGATGTTGTAATGAGAATTACTATGTTCGTAGCGAAATCATGAATGCTAGTTTTTGCTAACATTGCTTAATATAACAGAGATCCCTCTTGGTGTACCGTTTATCACAGATTACTACCTCAATTTACTACTTAGGTGCATTTAACAGCAGATTCAAATTCCTATTACAGAAAACTAAATGAGAATAGGGTACTGATACAGATTGTTAACCATTGGTGACTAACATTAAGGAGCCAAATATGTTACGTACTTATACTAGAAGGGCTAAAAAGGGGAATGTGCAAAGTGGCTAAGTTAGTTAGAGGAGAGAAGGGAATAATAGGGGGAAGGGTCCTGGTGTCATGCATGTTATTCATTTTCTCTTTCTTGTTTGTTTTAGGCTCCAACGTTAGTGTTGAGAGAGAGGGCTAGTCCCGGAAAACCTTTCCTTTTGATTGTAATCTGTTTTTTAATTTGGCTATTACATCATACCTTCTTCCTTATATTCTGTATTGTCATCTTCAATGTATCTGTTATTCATCATTGGTCCAACCTGCTTAAGACCTACCGTTTTCTGTCCCTTCTCCAATGGAAACTCGCTCTATCCAGGCTCGTTTTGATCAACATGATGAGCTCATCTCTCAATTGCAGTCTGATGTCTCTGACTTCGAACTTGAGTGATCTGAATCCAGTGAATTTTGTAAATTTCTGCTGGTCTGGATGAAGCAACAGGGGAAGCCTCCGTTCCAGGATCCATGTGCTGCGTTTGGGGGTGGGGATCCAATCTCCGGTCTCTTCTCTGAGGGTCAGGGTAGCGGTTAGGGTGTAAACGAGTCGAATCAAGCTCGAGCTCGACAGGGCTCGAGCTCGGCTCGAAATTTTCTGTTAAGCTCGAGCTTGGCTAGATAGCTCAACGAGCTTTCATACTTGAAGCTCGAGCTCGGCTCAACAGGGTACATTATTAGCTCGAGCTTGGCTCAAAAAGCTCGAAATTATATTAAATAACCAAATTATTCAAAATATAGATAAAATGTGAAATTAACTATTTTTTAGTAATTACTTATTATAAAAGTATGTATCTAAAGTAGATTTGTTTCAATAAGTACTCCTTTTTAATATGTTTTGATATTAGTCCATCATTTATACATATTACATATATAAATTTACATATACTATATAAGGCTAGAAAAACTCGATAAGGACTCTAGCCGAGTTCTTAGTGTAAATCTTTGAGAATCAATTGAGTTTCCCATTGCTATGAACGATATATATATATACAGATTACATATCGAGAATTAAGGAAATAATAACAAACAATGAGCTAAACTAGGAAACAAGAATACAACAGAAAATTGCACAATAAAAACATATATAAAAATATCTTCGGCTAATACTCCCCCGCAGTCGAATCGGTGGCTGGTCGGATAGAGAGACTGGAGCGGAAACGAGTAAACAGTTGGCGAGGTAAGCCTTTCGTGAAGATGTCTGCATATTGGTAATCAGCAGGTACATGAAGGACACGTAGAGCGCCCATGTGAACTTTTTCCCGAACAAAATGTATGTCTATTTCAACATGCTTTGTGCGCTGGTGTTGAGCATGGTTCTTGGTGAGATAAACAGCTGAAATATTATCACAATATATGACGGTGGCTTGACGTATCGGTAAATGGAGCTCTAGAAGAAGATTACGCAACCAAGTGGTTTCAGCTGTTGCATTTGCAACTCCTTTGTATTCGGCTTCTGCGCTGGATCTGGAAATAGTGGGCTGTTTTTAGACGACCATGAGACAAGATTGTCGCCGAGGAACACGCAATAGCCGGATGTAGAACGCCGTGAGTCCGGACACCCCCCAATCCGTATCAGAATAAGCAGTTAACTTTGTAGAGTTGGAGGGAAAAAGGTGTAAACCGTGGTTGCTCGTACCCTTGAGGTATCGCAAAATCCGTTTTAGAAAATTAAAATGGGATTCCCTCGGAGCATGCATGAAAAGACACACTTGTTGAACTGCGTATGCTATATCGGGTCTCGTAAAAGTTAAGTATTGCAGAGCCCCAGCTATGCTGCGATAAAGAGAAGGGTCAGAAACGGGATTGCCGGCTGTTGCACTGAGCTTAGAGGTGGTGTCAACCGTAGTGGCACATGGCTTGCAATCTTGCATATGAGCGCGCTGAAGAATATCGTGAACATATTGCTCTTGTGTAAGGAAAAGGCCCCAAGAAAATACCTGAACTTCAAGAAAATGATGGAGTGGTCCGAGATCAGTCATTGCAAACTCTTTAGATAATAAATCAATGAAATACCGAAGAGTTGCATCATCGGAGGCGGTCAAAATGATGTCATCCACATACAATAATAGATACGCCATTTGTTGCTTGTGGTGGAAGACAAACAGAGAAGTGTCGCTTGTAGTACTTTTGAACCCGCATCCTTGAATGAAAGTTGCAAACCGATGATACCAGGCGCGGGGAGCCTGTTTGAGTCCGTACAGTGATTTTTGCAGACGACAAACGTAGCTCGGATTTTGTGGGTCGACAAATCCGGGTGGCTGAAACATATAAATAGTTTCTTTGAGATCCCCGTGTAGAAAAGCATTCTTCACATCTAATTGATGTATGGGCCATGAACGGGAAACAGCCAAACTCAGAACCGTTCGGATGGTGGTTGGTTTAACAACAAAGCTAAACGTTTCGTCACAGTCAACCCCAACTTGTTGATATTTGCCATTTATGACCAGCCGTGCTTTGTATCTTGCGAGAGTCCCATCAGCATTAAATTTGTGCCGGTATATCCACATGCAACGAATAACATGAGCATCTTGTGGACGGGGCACTAGTTCCCAGGTGTTGTTGTCCATTAAAGCCTTGTATTCATTAGTCATGGCACAGGTCCAGTTAGGATCAGATAAGGCAAGTTTATGGGATTTGGGAAGGGGAGAGATGGGTGACGGAGTGGTTGTGGTGTTTAAGTTGAAGTAGGTTTTTGGTGCGGAAGCGCCGGTTTTAAGGCGAGTTTGCATGGGATGGTGAGAGGTGGGTGGAGGGGGGGTTGGGGTTGACAGGTACGTCGAGAGTAAGTGAGTGGGAAGTGAGCGGGGGGTGGGGATGGCGGAGGTTGAGGGAGAGTAGGAGAGGGAGGGGCGGAAGAGGGTGGAGAGGGAGGTGCGTTGGGTGGTTGTGGTGGATTAGTGGTAGTGGTGGTTGTAGGTTGGAATAGGAGTGGGGTAGGATCGGAGTCGGTAAACGGGTAGGTGGGTGGGGTGGCGGATTGAGTGGCAAGAGGAAAGGAAGTCTCATCGAAGGTAACATGACGGGAGAGAATGACCTTGCCCGTGGATAAGTCGAGACAACGGTATCCGCGATATTGAGGCGGGTACCCGAGAAAGACACACGGTGTAGATCTGGGGGCAAGCTTGTGTGGGCGGGTGGCATTGAGGTTTGGGTAACACGCGCATCCAAAGACACGTAAGTGATCATAGGTAGGGTGTTTGAGGTATAGAAGTGAAGTGGGGGTACGGTTTTGGAGGGAAGAAGTAGGGAGAATGTTATGAAGGTATGTGGCAGTGTGAAGAGCGTCGACCCAAAAGGATGGGGGAATCGATGCATGAGTGAGAAGGGAGAGCATAAGTTCGTTGAGTCGTCGGATCATGCGCTCGACGGTGCCGTTCTGTTGGGAAGTGTGTGGGCAGGAAAACCGGACGTGTAGGCCGGTAGAAGAGGCGAAGTGCTAAAATTGATGATTATCAAATTCACCTCCTTTGTCGCATTGAAAAGTTTTAAGTAAAGCATGGAATTGGGTATGTATGTATTTGTGAAAGGATTTGATTTTATCAAAAGTTTCAGATTTGTATTTAATGGGAAAAACCCAGGTGTAGTGAGTGAAATCATCAATTAAAATGAGATAATATTTGAAACCAGTATTGCTTGGGATGGGTGACGTCCATAAATCCGCATGAATAAGATCAAAGGGTTTTAGAGTGGTGGACGTGGAATCTTTAAAGGGTAGGAGTTTATGTTTTGCTATTTGACAAGACTGGCAAACAAAAGATTTATCACTTTTATTGCAATTAATAATTTTATTGAGACTAAGATAATCCATTACATGAGTTCCTGGATGCCCTAGTCTAAAATGCCATAGTGGCGAACTAGTAGAAATAGAAAACGATAAAGCTGGAGCATTGGCTGGAGGTGTAAACGGGTAGAGGTCACCACTACTGTTGTGTCTCGTCAGGAGCTTCCAGTCTTGAGTTCCTTAACAGAAAAACCAGAGTGGTCAAATTCAACCGAAACATTATTATCTCGACAAAATTTACGAACCGACACTAGGTTTTTAGTGACATGAGGAGTGTGTAAGACATGGCGAAGAGTGTGGGTGGTATGAGGTAAATGGGTGTGGCCTGATCCAATAACGGGAACCTGATTACCATTACCAACAAATACAAATTTAATAGACGAAACACAGGGAGTAGTAATGTTACCTGCATCAGCCGTGAGATGAGAGGTGGCACCGGAGTCCATGTACCACTGATCATCGTTGGGATCAAGAGTCATGGTAGAAAACGCAGCACCAAGTTTAGAAGGCTCCAGCGGATTAACTTCAGCAAGGTGGGCCTGTTGCGGCGGCTGATTGAACGAGTCAGCAGAAGTAGCCCACGGGGTGGCCCAACCGGCTTGGGTAGGGTAAGGGTAGGGTGGTGGAGAAGCCCACCAGGGGGCAGCCCACGACGGTGGAGGATAGGCAGGCCAAAACGGACGTTGTTGACCTGAAGAAGAGGCCCGGCGTGAGGGCTGCTAGTTAGAAGAACGGCCTGGCAATTGATGCGATGGCTGGTTCGAAGACCTTGCTTGAGGAGTTGACGATGAATTCCGACGAGGAGGATTACGTGGTTGTGTTTGGCGACCACGTGAAACAGGAGCATCACGGCGAGGAGCAGGGGCTGGAATATCATGTGCAATAGCGGCTATTTCAGTAGCTGAGTGAGACTCCCGAGCCTTTTGGCGTTGATGTTCCAATTGAAGCATAGAACACACAGTGTCCCACGAGGGAAGGGTATGGTTGATGTATGCAGCAACAGTGTCAAACTCAGAAGGAAGGCCACGAACCAGTTGTAACACAAGGCGATTAGAGGCAACAGGGCATTCCACGTCTTCAAGCTGGCTGGCCAGGTCTTTGAGGCGCTGACAATAGGCCTCAAGGGAGGGCATGGAATGAAGAGTTAGGTTGTTGAATTCATGCTCCAAAGCAGCAGCACGGGAGCCCTTATTATTGAGAAAAATTTCCTTAACCTTGTTCCATGCGCTGAGAGCAGTGGTTTGGTCAAGAACCCGAACCAGAATGTCATCTGACAGCGTTCCGTAGATCCACCGAAGGACGATAGCGTCGATCTCAGACCATGCTTCATACGATGGGTCTGTTGCAGCAGGAGGGGCAGTACCATCAATGTGAGACAACACCTTGTATCCCCGTGCGTGAAGCTTGAATAGGCGCACCGAAGAGGAATACGTAACTTTAGTTCCATCAAGGATTCGTACCTTGTTTTGGATATTTGATACTGTGTATACGGGATTGATGTCTTTGCTAGGGTTGGCTTCAGGTTTGTCGGCCATGGAAGATCACAAGGCGACAGGAAAGAAAAGCACAGAAGAAGGTCAGCCGTGGCTGAGAGAAGAATCGGTATTGAGCCTTTGTGGCTCTGATACCATGTAAATCTTTGAGAATCAATTGAGTTTCCCATTGATATGAACGATATATATATACAGATTACATATCAAGAATTAAGGAAATGATAACAAACAATGAGCTAAACTAGGAAACAAGAATACAACAGAATATTGCACAATAAAAACATATATAAAAATATCTTCGGCTAATACTTAGAAGCTCGAGCTGGACTCGTTAAATAATTTGAGCTCGTTTTTTGGGATCGAACGAGCCGAGCTCGAGGTCAAGCTCGAGTTACTCGATAAAAGCTCAACTCGTTTACACCCCTAGTAGGGTTGATGGTTCTCCTCCGCCTAAAAACACAGAGAATCTGCCATGGGCAGTGAAGAAGGTGAAACTTCATAAGTTCTATGGCTTTGATCCGCAAGGGTGGATTCAAAAAGCCAATCTCTATTTCGACATTAACGGTACCCCCTCTCACCTTTGTCTTTATTTGGCTCAACTGAGCATGTCTGGGGTGGCACAAAACTGGTTCACCGTTGTCACACAAGTTCATCCATCGATCACCTGGGAACAGTTTCAGGTGGAGCTATTGCAGCGCTTCAGTGGGTTAGAAATTCAGAATCCATATGAGCAGTTGGCAACTATTAAGCAGGCCAATTCGATCTATGATTATATTGATGACTTCGAGTATTTGTTGTCCTTGGTACCCAAGTTACCGGAATCGCAATCCTTGGGGTACTTTATCGCTGGCTTGCGTGAGGAGGTCAAGAAATGGGTTCGTCTCCACTGTCCCCAATCTCGCCTTGATGCAATGTATCTCGCCAACGACGTTGAAGATATGTTACGTCCATCGACAGGTAACCTATCCCAATCCCGTTTCCGATACCACCATTCGTCTATGCTTAATCCATTAGGCTCATCTGATGGGCGGACTGTGTCTATGGGCCGAAGTGAATTGCGAGGCCTACCTCAGTCCAAACCATTGGATCGATTTACGTCTGCTAAGCCTTACCCTCCTGTACGCTAGATGGGTTCTTTTGCGTCGGAAGTCGCTAGCGGTGGTCTGCGCAATAGGGGTTTTCGATCTTTGAGTCGCATAGAGTGGGAGGAGAGCCGCAAAAAGGGTTTGTGTTTTCGATGTGGTCAACAATATGGTCAAACTCATAAGTGTCCTGAAGGTAGATTACGTATTCTACTGCTGGAGAGGATGAAGATGATTGCGCTTCAGGCGATTTTGGATGTGTTGATATGTCTGAGGAACAATCTCCGGTGAGCGATGGAACACCTTCCTTCAGGCATGTGCGTTCTCGAATATTTTGGTGTGGCTGCCAATGTCACGCCAGGGGCAAGATGATGAAGTTTGAGGGTGCTATTCGTGATATCCCGGTCTCTATTTTAATTGACTGCGGTGCGACTCACAATTTCATATCTCGTCAAGTGGTAACCTCTTAATCTCTTCCTCTTGCTGTTCAGGTATTTGTATCAAACTGGGTGATGGGCATAAGGTTACGGTAGCCCAACAGTGTCTTAAATTCTTAATCTTCCTATTAGAGTTGGGGGTTATGATTTCACTATCGATGCTCTTATTTTTTATGCTGGGGAACTGGATTTGGTTCTAGGAATGGCGTGGTTACAAACCTTGCGTGAGGTGGTTCATAATTTGGATCAATCTTGGATGAAGTTCAATTTGCGGGGAATTTTTGTTTTTCTGTAAGGCCGGAAGGTTAATCGAGCGTCTTTTGATTCTTTGCAACATTGGTTACAATTGGCAGATGGGTCAAAAGGCCCTTTACAAGCTTGTCTGCCTAGCAAGCACAGTCTCTTCAGGAGTTATTATGCCTTTTTCCGGCTGCATTTCAAACTCCTTCAGGGCTGCCCCCAAGTCGCATTCACGACCATGTGATCACACTAATAGCTCCTAATGATCCTATTTCTGTCCGTTCTTATCGTTACCCCCATGTGCAGGAATGGAGATTGAAAGGCAGGTCCAAGAACTTCTTTCTCTCGGCATGATCCGTCCTAGCAAGAGTTCTTTTTCTAGTCCTGTGATTCTTGTCCGTACGAAGGATCAGTTGTGGCGCATGTGTGTTGACTATCGCGCTCTAAACAAAGCAATGGTGGTGGATAAATTCCCTATTCCTATGGTTGAGGAATTAATTGACGAATTACATGGTTCCCGATTCTTTTCTAAGTTGGACATATAATTGGGTTACAATCAGATTCGTATGCACCTGGATAGTATTGAGAAACCCGCTTTTCGTACCCACGACGGTCATTACGAGTATCTTGTAATGCCGTTTGGTTTGATGAACTCTCCAACCACCTTTTAAGCGGTAATCAATGCCATTTTTTGTCCTTGGCTGCGTAAGATGGTGGTGGTATTCTCGATGACATTCTGATCTATAGCCCTTCGTGGGAGCAGCATATGGAAGATTTACGAGTGGGTCTCCAGATTCTTGTCATCAATCAGTTTGTAGTTAATCAACAAAAGGTTCTTTCAGTGAGCAAGCTGTTGATTATTTAGGACACAAAAAAATTGAGGCAAAAAAAATTGAGGCGGTTGTGGCTTGGTCCGTCCTAAAACAATTAAAGGGTTACGTGGCTTTCTGGGATTTATTGGTTATTATAGGAAGTTCATTCGCCACACGGTAGTATTTCCAAGCCCTTAACGGAATTGACAAAAAAAGAGTGTTTCTGTTCGCATGATGGGGCACAGGCTGCTTTTGATCGGTTGAAGACAACCATGGTGGCAGCCCCGTTATTAGCTCTCCGATTTTAACCTTCCTTTTTTAGTAGAGTGTGATGCTTCGGGTAGAGGCATTGGTGTTGTTTTAATGCAACAACAATGCCCTATTACGTAATTTAGCAAAGCATTGAGTGAATGCAATTTAACCAAGTGCGCTTATGAACGTGAAATTATGGCATTGGAGGTCTTATCTCTTGGGAGCTACTTTTATAGTTTATACAGACCAAAAAGTCTCAAATTCCTTTCGCAACAGCGTATCACCAGGGACGGGAAAACAGGGCTGCTGATGCTCTGTCTAGACGGGCTGAAGAAGGAGAATTTTCTGCATTTTTTCGACCCCTTTATGGTTACAAGGTGCAGATTTAATAGCGGAACATAAAGCAGATCATGACATTTTAAAGTTGATTCAGGATTGTGCCGCACATCCAACCTCTCATCCAGGTTATACCACCAGCTATGGTGTCTTATTTTACAAGAACCGTTTAGTTATCCCTCGAAATTGCAAGTTTATACCACTTCTCTTGAGGGAATTCCACACATCAGCGGTGGCCATTCCGGTTACTACCGTACATATCGTCATTTAGCGGGAAAGTTATATTGGCCTAATATGATCGAGCGGGTCAAACAATTCATTTGAGCTTGCAGTGTGTGTCAACGGTGTAAGGCGAGTTCCGCAGCTCCGGTGTGTGTGTGGGGGGGGGGTATTGCAGCCTCTCGATGTTCCACACGTTGTTTAGGAACATATATCGATGGATTTCATATTGGGGTTGCCTAAGTCGAGGGGATTTGATGCGTTGCTGGTTGTGGTCGATCGCTTGTCCAAGTATAGTCATTTTTATTCTTCTCAAGCACCCGTATACTGCTAAATCCGTGGCTGATATTTTTATTCGAGAGGTTTTTCGTCACCATGGCATCCCAAAATCAATCGTAAGTGATCGTGACCCGTTGTTCTTAAGTCGCTTTTGGCAGGAGATATTTCGTTCTCAAAGTACTGAACTTCACATGAGTTCTGCGTACCATCTTCAATCAGATGGTCAAACTGAGCTGATTAAACGTTGCCTGGAAACGTATTTGCGATGTTTTGCGATAGAGCAGCCCTGTACTTGGTCTCTGTGGGTCCCTTGGGCTGAATTTTGGTACAACTCTACCTTCCATGGGTCTACGTGGTGTTCTCCATTTGAGGTAGTATACGGCAGGAAACCATCCACTGTTATTTAGTTTTTGCCGGGTGAAATTCAAGCTCAACAGGTGGTGCTGGAGGAATTACAGGATAGGGATGAAGCCCTTAGAACACTTCGTGTGCATTTGCTGCGTGCTCAGGAGTTGATGAAAGCTAATGCTGATAAACATCGACGGGAGGTGCACTTTTCGGTGGGTGAATGGGTTTATGTAAAATTAAAACCATATCGGCAGCTCTCTGTGGTCACTCGGATTCATCAGAAATTGGCTCCTCGTTTTTTTGGTCCTTTTATGGTTACGGGGAAGGTGGATCCAGTGGCTTATCGACTTGATCTTCCTCCTACATCTAAGATTCACCCTGTTTTCCATGTGTCTTTACTCAAGAAAGTTGTTCAAGGCCCTGTCGATACTATTTTACCTCCTAAATTAGATTTGTCAGCTGCTGATTTGGTGACAGCAGAGGCTATTTTAGCTGCTCGCTCCATCAAGGCGCATAATCAAGACGTGGCTCAATGGTTAGTACGATAGAAAGGCAAGCCCGCAGAAGAAGCTACCTGGGAAGATGTGTTGGTGATTCGCAGTCAATTTCCTGATACAAGTCTTGACTCTTGAGGACAAGACTTTAATTGCAGGAGGGAGTAGTGATAAAGATTGTGACCCATTGGTGACTAACATTAAGGAGCCAAATATGTTACATGATTTTACTAGAAGGGCTAAAAAGGGGAATGTGCAAAGTGGCTAAGTTAGTTAGTAGAGAGAAGGGAATAAAAGGGGGAAGGGTCCTGGTGTCATGCATGTTATCCATTTTCTCTTTCTTGTTTGTTTTAGGCTCCAACGTTAGTGTTGAGAGAGAGAGAGAGAGAGATAGCTAGTCCCAGAAAAAAATTTCCTTTTGATTGTAATATGTTCTTCAATTTGGCTATTACATCATACCTTCTTCCTTATATTTTGTATTGTCATCTTCAATTGACAATTGTATTTGTAATCCATTAAAATTGAACAACCATAGTTGTCATAGATGGAGATTTTGAGTTCAATAGTAACCTTATTCCTTTTTTCAATGATTAGAGTTGAACTTGTTGGCAGAGAAGATTCATTAGCAGCTTGAGTGTTTGTTTTTTTCTTTTTGATTGGTTTCATAATGATCACCATCAACATTGATCTTCTAATACCTGTCCATCTCCAGTCTCTTGCTCTTGCCCGTAATCTATGTCACCGAATAAATTCCTTATCATCATCGATTTTCTTGCTATTTAATGCAACAACCCAAGATTCACATGGATAAGTCTTTTATAATTTGTGCCTTTCATTAGGTGTTTTTCCTTTAGTAGATTCACATTTTTTTAGCTATAGGTGTTGTGTCTGTAACCTTAGATTGAAGAAATTCAAGTTTGTCTTTTAAAATAATGCTGGAGTTTTTCATATGTCATGTAAGTCATGGAGATTTGTATTCAGCTTAGTTAAATTGAGAGAAACAGGGGAGAGTGTGGTGTGAGCTATTCGAAGGTCCTGACGAGCTTCTCCAAAGATCTGTAGACAACAGTAAACGTTAGTCACGTCACGAGTGTTATACTCGTGACCAAGCTCGGGTGTGCGAGTAAGTATTTATTTCATGTGATTAGAGCAGAGAGAATGTTTTGTAAGTAAGTAAATGCAGAGGAGTTAATGAATCAACCTGAATTCTGATGCAGTGCTTATATAGAAATGAAATTGGTCATTACCCAGTCCTTTTGTCCGATAGTTAACTCATGTGTTCGGTCCGTAGGGACAGACCAGTTCCTTCCATGTCATCGCATTAGATGCTTTTGTCGGGAGGTGGCCGCCTAAGCATTAATTTGTGCATTAAATGTGTATCCTTTCAAGCATGGTCCGGAGATATCCTTGGCAAGGGCCGAGTTAATATTTTATTATTTAAGCATGTTGGTCCGTTATTGATCAGAACCTTCTAGTTTGAGCTCCGGATCATACGTCATCATGTGCATGAACACTATGAAGGTCAATAATGGTTAGCAAAATGGAAGATTGAGCTCATGGTGGATTGGTAAAGTCAATCATAAGCGAGGAGAAGAACGATTTACACATATTAAAGCATCAAATGTATTAGAGATGATGAAAAGTTTGGATATGATCTCATTAATTGTTGAGAAATAATCTTGTGTTGAAGATGACTTCGAGTCAGAGGAGTGATGTGGGACACAGAAGTGTCTTGTGTGTTTGATGTTACTAGTTTATAATGGTGTTAGTGTGTTACCTTTGTGTCCATTAACAAACCAGGAGTTAATGGGTCGGGTTTTGTTGGTCGGTTGGTACAAGGGTGGGTTGGTTGACACTTAATATAATACATTATTAAATAAAGTTGTAAAACTGATTTGAAATATTAAAGTAATTAGTTCATATCAAGTATACAAATGTTAAAATACAAAAAACTGTGTAGCTAAAATAACTAATGCAAAAATGATGTAACATAGCTTTAGCTTTAAATCTTTTATTTTTTATACTTTTGCTTGTGGGGTTTTATTACTTAGAGTTAATTACACGGATGGTCCCTGTGGTTTGCCTAATATTACTGGTTTAGTCCTTTAAGTAGAAAAATTACGCCGTTGGTCCCTACTGTAGAAGTTTTGTTACACCGTTGGTCCTTATTGTAACCGTCAGTTAACTTCTGCTGTTAGTTTGTCCTTAGTGGGGGTAATTTGGTCATTTTGCCCTTAATCCTTTTCATTTCTATTTTATATATTTATTGTTAACTTTTATTATTTATACTTAATTAATAATAATAGTTAAATATTAATAAATATTATTTAACAATTAAATATCCACCACGACCCCATCACCTACCTCTCTCTCTCTATCTTCTCTCTCTCTAGATCTCTCTAGATCTGTGGCACCAAACCGCCACAGCCACCATCAAAACACCACACCACCACCATCTATCCCACTTCAAATAGCTACCATCCCTTCGACCAAGAATCACCGCCGGCCACCACCCCCATCACCTCCCCCCCTCTCTCTCTCCTAACCACCACCACCATCAAAATTCTAGATCTGCAACCAAGAACGAGAAAACCCTTGGTGCACCACCACCGTGGACAGTCGCCGGAAGCACCACAGCGGTGTGTGTGCGATTAGGCCACCGCCGCATAGGACCACCATCACCTTATCTTGCCTTCTTCTCCACCGTAGCATCACCTGTAAATGAGATTCTTTTGCGATTAGGGTTTGTTTGGTGTTCATCTGCCACCATCAACCATCAACAACACCTTCGTCTTCATCTTCATCCGCCGCCATCAACCACCAACAGCACCTTCATCTTCATCTTCATCCGCGGCCATCAACCACCAACAGCACCTTAGATCTGGGTTTTGTTTGGTGTTCCTGACTTCAACCAAAACCTTAACTTGAAGAAAACCCTAACTCACCGTGTGTGATGGTTGAATGTGTTTTGAGTCTTGAATTTTCAGATCTGGGTTGAAATGTTTATGGTTTTGAGTTTTGAGTTTTGGATTTTGAGTTTTTGAGTTTGGAGATGGACGATTTGTTTAGGGTTTTGAGTTTTGAGTTTTGAGTTTTGGATTTTTAGTTTTTGAGTTTGGAGATGGACGATTTGTTTATGGTTTTGAGTTTTGAGTATTGGATTTTGAGTTTTTGAGTTTGGAGATGGACGATTTGTTTATGGTTTACGTTCGGATCTATTATTTTCGTGGGATGAGGGCGGTAGTGGTGGCTGTGGGATGAGGGCGGTGATGGTGGCTGAGCGATGAGGGCGGCAGTGGTGGCTGTGGGATGAGGGCGGCGGTGGTGGCTGTGGGATGAGGGCGGTGGTGGTGGCTATGGGGAGGGCGGTTGGCGGTGGTGGTTCTTGAAAGGAGGAAGAGAGAGGGAGAGATAGGGGTAGGTGATGGGGGTGGTGTACTGATTGGTTATTTAATTATTAAACATTATTTAATTATAATATTAATTAACTTATAAATAGAAATAAGTAAATAATAAGGACTAAGGGTAAAATGACCAATTTACCCCCACAAAAAGACAAACTAACGGTAGGAGTTAATGGAGAGTTAGTAAAAGGACCAACGGCGTAACAAAACTTCTACAGTAGGGACTAACGGTGTAATTTTTCAACTTAAAGGATTAAACCAGTAATATTGGGCAAACCACAGGGACCATCCGTGTAATTAACTCTATTACTTAATATGCCACTTTATCATTTCTATTCACAATATCCTTTTTGAAATTTAAGTTTTAAGTATTGAAGAATAATTTTATAGTTTTACCTTGTATGAATTACTTTGGAGTTGTTGGGTTGACCCTAACCTAACCATTTCACGTTAGAGTATCTTTTTTGTATCAAGTTTGGATCGTGTTTCTTCTCGGATAAAAAATTACCATCCTCAACCCCATGCATTTAGATCATAGATTGTTATTTATCAGTCCCCCTCTCAAAACCATTGTTCTAAATAACGAAAGGCGTGGCATCAAGGTCAAGCTTCAAGCTTTACGAGCCATGGTGAATCCATGACATTTTTAAGGCGTCACTTAATGTGGTAGTTTTGTATATAGTTTATAATAATATATGTCCAATCTATCATTATTAATACACATATCTGCACCAATGATGAGCAAAGTAACATATACAAATTATAAATACACAATTTATACAAAAAAGATCATATAAAAAAATTATATTCTGCGTGCCACGTTTTAAAAGACTCACCATTTGGCCTGATAAGCCGCCTTGTCTTACGCCACGGCTAACTCCATTGCCAAGCGCTATTTCTTAATGTGGGAGTCGCGCCTTGACGTCTTTATGGCGCGTTTTGTAGAACACTGTGTTGACGGGGACAACATCAAATTAAATCCAAGATCAATTCATACATCATATTCATAATTCTTGATTAGAAGAAGTTACATACTTGTAGAGAAGTTCACATGATTTGTAGATGATGAAGAAGCCATGGTTATTCTTCTTAATCCTCTTGTTGCCCACTAAGTGATGGATTAATTGAGTACAAGTGTTCTTGTAAGAATCTCCCAAATGATGCTTTTAATCGTGAGTTTTAGAGAGAGATTCCAGGGAATTAAAGTTTAGGCAATAGAGGAATTAAGGTTTGATAACCACCCATATTTATAGTTAATCACAGGGACCAATATTTACCATCACAATACTTGGAGGACCTGTTGTGTAAAGTGGGATTTAATTAATTATAACTTATAAAAGGATTAATAAAAATTATATATATAAATGATATTAATAGTTTAGGCCACATTATTAGAATAAATCTTACATTCTCCCACTTGGCCGAATAATTATTTATATCAAATAAGTTGGCCATTTATTAATCCACTTAGGTTATACTTTGTAAAAAGATTGAGGCAAAAAGATACAATCGTACATACCTAGAAGATATGGGATCCCCATCAATTATACCTCAAGACTCCACAAAATATAACTTATGTTTTAATGGTTATCAAATCTGCTCTAAGACAATTAGCGTTAACTTTAGTTAATAGAGCAAAATAAATAACATAATGTGAAAGATAGAGTTATAAGCGCTTACTTTTAATAATGCGCAGTACTATGTGACATTATGCGAGATTTGTTTTTAGGCCCATTCTCACTACATGCTCAACAAATGTCTTAGGCGGTAATCCTTTGGTAAGTGAATCCGCTAACATGTCACTTGTATTAATGTACTCCACGGTTATACAAATTTCTTCCACTCTTTCTCGAATAAATAAATATTTAGTGTCGAGATACAATCCAGCACCAGTTGAGCTATTGCTATTAGAGAAGCTAACAGCAGCATTATTGTCACAATAAAGCTTTAGTGGTCTTGAAATGGTGTCAACAATTTTGAGCCCACTAATTAGGTTTCGTAATAACATGGCATGGCACGTGGCATGATAACATGCTACATATTCGGCCATCATAGTTGAGGTAGTGGTAAGCTCTTGTTTGCGACTCCTCCAAGATATAGGTCCACCTGAAAGCATGAATATGTACCCTGAAGTTGATTTTCTATCATCTTTGCATTTGGCAAAGTCAGAGTCTGAATATCCCACGACTTCTAGAAGATTTGATCTTCTATAAGTGAGCATGTATTCCTTAGTTCCTTGTAAGTAGCGTAACACCTTTTGGCTGCTTTCCAATGGTCTAATCCCGGGTTTGATTGATAACGACCAAGCATACCGGTGATATACGCAATATCAGGTCGGGTACAGACTTGAGCATACATTAAGCTCCCAACAACCGAAGCATATGGAATAAGTTTCATTTGTTCATGTTCGGCTTCTGAGTTGGGGCATTGATAAGAGCCAAATTTGTCACCCTTTACAACAGGGGCAACGGTAGGAGCACAATTTTGCATGTTGTATTTATTGAGAATCTTATTTATGTAGGCCTTTTGAGACAATCCTAAAGTCCCACTTTTCCTGTCTCGATGAATTTCTATGCCAATCACATAAGAGGCCTCACTGAGATCTTTCATATCAAAATTATTTGATAGGAAACGTTTGGTCTCAAACAACATGTCTTTGTTATTGCTAGCAATGATTATATCATCAACATATAAAACTAATATAGTGAATTTGCTCCCACTGTTCTTGAAGTATATACACTGATCCACTGAGTTATTTGTGAAGTTAAACCGTTTCATAACTTCATCAAATTTTAAGTACCATTGCCGTGAAGCTTGTTTTAGCCCATAAATTGACTTTTTTAATTTACATACGAGATGTTCTTTACCTTTGTCCTTAAACCCTTCGGGTTGAGTCATATAAACATCTTCGTATAAGTCACCATTTAGAAAGGCAGTCTTGACATCCATTTGATGTAGTTCTAGATCAAAATGAGCTACAAGTGCCAAGACAATTCTCAATGATTCCTTCCTCGATACAGGTGAGAAAGTTTCTTTATAGTCAATGCCTTCTTTTTGAGTGAAGCCTTTAGCCACTAATCTAGCTTTGTAGCGTTCGACGTTTCCATTTGGGTCTAGTTTAGTTTTAAAGACCCACTTGCAACCTACAGGTTTGTCACCTTTAGGTAATTCTACAAGTTTCCAAACGTCATTTACACGCATAGAATTTAACTCTTCATCCATGGCTTGAATCCATTTATGTGAACAATCACTATTTATGGCTTCATTATATGAGGTTGGATCTTCTACTTGACCTAAGTCATAGTCAACCTCATTCAAGTAGGTGATAAAGTCATCATAATTCACAGGTCGTCTTTGTCTTTGTGACCTTCTTAATGGTTGTTGAGCTTCTTCAACGACTTCATCATTATGTGAAATTTCGAGATTTAATGGTTCATTTTCCATCGGTACCACAACATCCACATTTTGGGGTGTTGGTGTCGGTGTTGATGTTGACTCTTGATTAAATACAGGAATCGGCACCAAAATATTTTGTGTTTGATTAGGTGTCGTTTCCTCGTGAAGTTCAACAGTCTTTGAACCATCACTCCCACTATTGTTTCCGTTTTCTAGAAACTCGGCGTATCGGGTTTCAACTATTCTAGTGGTATGTGATGGGGCATAAAACCGGTAACCCTTAGACCTCTCTGGATAACCGACAAAATAACATGATATTGTCTTTGAATCTAGTTTCTTAATTTGTGGGTTATAGACCTTAGCCTCAGCCGGACAACCCCAAACCCTTAAATAATTCAGAGTAGGTTTCCTACCCGTCCAAATTTCAAAAGGTGTTTTAGGGACGGATTTTGATGGAACACGGTTTAAGATGTGTACGGCTGCTTTTAATGCCTCGGTCCATAGGAATTGTGGAAGACTAGAATTTGCCATCATACTACGCACCATATCCAAAAGGGTGCGATTGCGTCTTTCCGCAACTCCGTTTTGTTGAGGTGTTCCTGGCATGGTGAATTGATTAACTATGCCATGAGACTTACAAAACTCAGCAAATGGTCCGGGGCTTTGACCGACATCAGTGTGTCGGCCATAATATTCTCCACCCCTATCCAATCTCACTATTTTTATTTTACAATTAAGTTGGTTTTCAACCTCAGCTTTAAAGGTTTTAAACATCTCTAGTGAGTCGGATTTCTCATTAATTAAGTACAAGTAAGTATATCGTGAATAATCGTCAATAAAGGTAATGAAAGATCTATATCCTCCTAAACCAGAAGGGAAAGGTCCACAAATATCCGTATGAATTATTTCAAGCAAGCTTGAACTACGGTTTGAACCTTTCTTATTTTTATTGGTCATTTTACCTTTTATGCAATTTACACAAGGATCAAAGTCCGAGAAATCGAGATTTTCAATAATACCGTCTTTAATAAGACGTGTCATCCTTTCATTGTCTCTCTTTCTCTTATTATTGTTACTACATTCACAAACATTCACATTCATAGGTAATAATGATTCCGAAAATTTGTTATCAAGGTTTAATTTATAGAGGCCGCCCTCCAATATACCAAAACCAACAACCAATTTATGACGATATATAACAACATTATCATCATTGTCATTAAAGTTAAAGCTATATCCGTCATATTTAAGTTTAGATACAGATATTAAGTTACGAGTTATAGTAGGTACATATAAAGTGTCTTAAAGGACCATTTCATGTCCTCCATCTAATAATAACACTACACTACCAACAGCTTCAACTTTGTTGTCATTTCCGTCCCCGACTTTAATGGTCCGTTGGTTGTTTGCCAGTATTTTCCTTGTATGGAATCCCTGTAATGAATTAGTTATATGAATCATTGATCCCGAGTCAATCCACCAAGTATTAGAAGGAACACTAATTGAAAAGGATTCACAAATCATGTGATTAGTAAGTGTACCTTTCTTAGCCAACCACTCTTTAAATTTTGAGCAGTTGTGTTGAGTGTGACCAAGTTTCTTGCAGAATTTACACTTAGTCTCCTTCTTAGTTCCACTTGTACTAGGACCAGTTTTCTGAGATTTGTTGGGACCATAATTGGATTTATTCCCCTTGTTTGAACCCTTTCCGCCATCATTGAACTTCCTCTTGTAGAAATCAGTGGTGGTAACATGAGCAACTTCAGGTTTTTCTATCTTAAGACGTTCCTCTTCTTGAACACACATGGCTATTAGTTCACTCATCTTCCACTTTTCCTTTTGGGTATTATAGTTAATTTTGAATGGCCCAAATTGAGTCGGAAGGGAAGTCATAATAAAATGAACTAAGAAACCTTCAGATATTTCCATGTCCATACTTTTAAGTTTGTTGGCCATGTCATTCATAATTAATATGTGTTCACGAACACCACTTATCCCATCATATTTGGTAGTGAGCATTTTAAGGATAAGTGTACTAGCATGGGCTTTAGAGCTACCTTTAAATTGCTCCTCAACCGATTCAAGATATCCCTTGGCCGTTTTAGAATCAGAGATTGCTCCACGAATGGCCGAGGATATGGAGTTCTTGATGATCAATAAAGACATGCGGTTTGATCGTTCCCACTGATCAAGAAAACATTTTTCCTCAACCGTAGATTCATCGGTTAAGGGAGGGGGAGGATCAATCCTTAATGCAAAGTCTAGTTCCATCACTCCAAGTGCTATTTTAATTTGTTCAATCCATGAGGAATAGTTCATTCCATTAAGGGGTTCAATAGAAGAAAGTAGACTAGTATGACCGACCAAAGGGGCTGAAATTTGGGTATCAGTGTAATTAGGCTCTTTAGTAATTAAAATCAAAATAATTAAGGGTACATGATATGACAATCATCAAATATATCATATAAGAACACATAGGATATTAATAATAAGTTCATAATTTAATTGCTAACTTAACGTTGGTCAAGTAAAACAACTAAATTATTAGATACCTATTATGCATCATACGAATCATATTTCACCGTTGGGCATAAACATGATTATATGCAAGTTATGCCAAAATTACGTTTAACCAATCACTTAAATCACCGTTGGGTTTATTAAATGATTATTTAAACAATTTACAAACTTTTACATCAATTTAGAATATCTTCTCGTTGGATTAGATATCTAAATTCATGTAAGAGTTTTTCAATTTATAATTGCTTCTGTATTCGTCGAAATAAACAAGAGTAATAATGGAATTGCACCATATAAATAATTCTTGTTTAGAAAACTTGAAAACCGATTTTAAAATTTAAGAATCGGCATAAGCAATTTCAATTAAATTATATAATTATTTCTTTTGGCATGAGTGTAATTTTGTACAATAGTCAGTACATTAAGATATAAACACGTATGCAACCAAATTAATTATATGTTTTTGCATATCATTAATATATTGAATGAGAAAGCGGTTACCGACAAAAATTTCTTGTCGCATGTTCTCGGTAACAATGAATTTTATGAAGACATGCACATAGTAAAACTTTTCCAGAAACCCACCGATTGTATTATCTTTGTTTTTCAAAACGAAGTACAGTGGAAAAAAAAACAAATATAATATAGAGTTATAAAAAACAGTCTGTATTCAAAAGGTTTCCAGATTTCAAAAACAGTTATGTCGATATCATTCATTCGAGGGTTTAAAATCAAGATTTAAACCGCTCTGATACCACATGTTGACGGAGACAACATCAAATTAAATCCAAGATCAATTCATACATCATATTCATAATTCTTGATTAGAAGAAGTTACATACTTGTAGAGAAGTTCACATGATTTGTAGATGATGAAGAAGCCATGGTTATTCTTCTTAATCCTCTTGTTGCCCACTAAGTGATGGATTAATTGAGTACAAGTGTTCTTGTAAGAATCTCCCAAATGATGCTTTTAATCGTGAGTTTTAGAGAGAGATTTTAGGGAATTAAAGTTTAGGCAATAGAGGAATTAAGGTTTGATAACCACCCATATTTATAGTTAATCACAGGGACCAATATTTACCATCACAATACTTGGAGGACCTGTTGTGTAAAGTGGGATTTAATTAATTATAACTTATAAAAGGATTAATAAAACTTATATATATAAATGATATTAATAGTTTAGGCCACATTATTAGAATAAATCTTACACACTGCTCAAAACACAAGCCATCTGCCAGTCACACATATTATCAACCTGTGCTCTCTTTACTCTAGCGACGACCCGTCTTCTTTATTTCAGCTCGCAAATATTCTCAATCAAGTACACCCCTTCTCTATGTGAACTTTGATGAGATCGTTACATTTTGTCACGACAACACCTCCGCCGAAGGCCCCTCCGTTGCCACCTCTCATCTCCACCAAGTACAAAAATGGAATCATTATTTATTGGGGCGCCATTTTCTCATTCGTACTGATCATTATACTCTAAAATTTTTATTGGAACAGCGTGTTACTACAACGGAACAGCAGAGGTTGTTGCTCAAGCTAATGCCTTATGACTTTTCTATAATACACAGGGCTGGAAAGGAGAATAGAGGTGCAGATGCACTCTCTAGAAAACCCCATTCAGGTGAGTTCTTGACCTTGTCAGTCCCTTATTGTGTGGAAATTGCTGACACTAAGGCAGGACTACAACAGGATCCTCACACAAGCAACCTACTTCAGCAGCTTCAGTCTAACCCGACACAAATTCCAGAGTTTTCTTTACATGACCAGCTTCTGTTCTTCAAAGGCAAGTTATACATTCCCGATTTAACCAATATTAAGCTTAAATTGCTCCACGAGTGTCACACTTCTCCCACAGGTGGTCATGGTGGGTTCTTAAAAACATACAAACGGTTGTCTTTGCAATTTTTCTGGCCAAAAATGAAACATGAAGTACGACTGTTTGTGCAACAATGTGTGGTCTGTCAGCAACAAAAATACCAAACTTTGTCCCCAGCAGGTTTACTCCAGCCTTTGCCCATTCCAGCACAAATTTGGGAGGATATTTCTATGGACTTCATTGTGGGGCTGCCGCCGTCTAACAGGTTTGACACCATTCTCGTAGTGGTGGATCATTTGAGTAAATATGCTCATTTCATGTGTTTATCGCATCCCTTTACTATTAAGAACATGGCTGCCCTCTTTTGTAAGGTGGTTGTACGTTTACATGGATTCCCTCGATCTATAGTCTCGGATCGTGATGTTATTTTTTTGAGCACCTTTTGGCGGGAACTTTTTCGCCTAAGCCAAACCAAGTTGCAATTAAGCACCAGTTACCATCCTCAAACGGATGGTCAAACCGAAGTGCTCAATAGGTGTCTCGAAGCATATCTGCGTTGTTTTGCTCACGAGCAACCAACCAAATGGAGCTATCATTTAGCATGGGCAGAATACTCTTACAATACCGGCTATCACACCTCTATCAATACTACCCCATTTTCCGTGGTTTATGGTCGTGAGCCACCAAGTCTATTACCTTATGTTACGGGTGAAACAAAAAACGCTGAATTGGAGCAACAATTGCTGGATCGTGATGACATGTTGAAGCTGCTTCGCATCAATCTCTTCAAAGCACAGGATCGCATGCGCAATCAAGCAAACTCCAAAAGACGAGAGTTGTCATTCCAAGCTGGTGATTATGTTTTCCTCCGGATTCAACCCTATCGGCAAAAAAGTTTAGTCAAAAGGCGATATGAAAAACTTTCTCCTCGGTTTTTTGGGCCTTTTCGTGTCAAACGGGCTGTTGGACCAGTCGCCTATGAGCTGGAACTACCTACAGATGCCAAGATTCACCCGGTTTAGACCTGCTTTTGTCGAAGATAATTCCGTCATAAACAAATATATGCTCGACGGTTAATCTAATCAAGCAGAGGCAAATCAAATTTCTGAAGGCGAGGAGAAGATTTAGGTGTTATCAATGGCGATATGCATGAACATGGACCATCCGAAGATGGTCCAATCACAAAAGAGGAAACACATAAAGATCAAATTTAAGGAAGTGGAACTTCATATTATATGCTAGAGATGGTAGAAATTCGTTTAATCTCAGCACATGGAAATAAGGTTTTAAGGATATAACCAGCAACTTAACATATTAGAATAATGTGTTCATCTTCATTTGCTTCTACTTTGGAAATAACTGCATATTTAAATCATTATGGTGGAGATGTAAGGGCCTTCAAGTGGAGGTAACATTTACTCGCATTATGTTGTTCTGTATTCCAACGTTGTGTAGATTCTAAAAGATTCTTGATGATGAATACAATGGTTTATAATGTTATTTCTACCATGATAATTCGTTTTGGAGGTGCAACTTTATTTTTATTTTTTTCTGATCTCTCCTTATTAGAAACTGGCTCAGTTCAAATTTTAATATATATTACTGTTAATGCATACGAGGAACCCTATAATGAAGTTACATTGCAAGTAATGACAGGAGATGGCAGTTATTGGTGTGGACGGCTTGGGATTCGACGTAAGAGTGTGTCTCTTAGGCAAGTTCAGACATTGCGTTTTGCATTTAAAAAGAGGGTAATTATCAAATTATCCAGAATGCAAGTTATAAATATTACTAAAATTTTCCTAAAAGCCTCAAGCTTTTGCTTCGTCGTCTTCTCTCCTTTTTCACTGCGCGTGTTCATTCTTTTCTTCTAAATAAGGAACCCAACCTTAAATGATGCAGATCAACAAGAGAAACGTAATGAAGATGAAGTAAATAAACAAACCAAACCACCAATGCATGTACTTCAATAATATGTATGCATAGATCTTGCTTATGTATACACCTACAATATTCTACAATCTCTTCTTTTACTAGATTGGCACCAACAACACAGAACGAACTCGCAACTACACATGCATGTTCTTTGAAAACGGTTGAAAGTTCAACTAGAAAGCACTAAGGGAAATATGTTCTTACAATGCGAGTGGAATACAGTTTAAAAAATACTTTTGAAACAACTTTTTGAAACTTTCAGTATTTGTAATGATAAAATGCTTGAACACAATGTTAAGATCTATCAAACATTGACGTCCGTTATTTCATTCAACATATTTTGTGTTTGTATTTCACATTTAGACAATACTTCTTTCAATAAACAATGATGATATAAGCACATCTATCCAACATTATAAGCACAGGCCCGTGTTTACACGGTCTTGAGATCTAGTGAGTATATATATTTGTTTAATGAGACATCTATATACCTAAATGCTTGTAAATATAATGGAAATTAAGTGAGGGTTAGAGATCGAGAAAATGGTTCACTGTCACCAGTCTTTCTATTTTAAACAAAACACACAACATATTTGATATCACTACAAAATATAACTTGAAAAAACACATCATAATGAAGAACGATATTCTCTAGAGAGAAGAATCAACCAAACGACCATCTCCTTTGTTGTTGACTATCGCCAAAATTAATACTGGTTTGCATTTGAGTGTCTTTTGATAATGTTTTTAGTGCTGTAGACATCATGTCAGCATCCACTTCACCCCGTTTAACTATTGGTTTCTGAATCGGAGCCTTTCCTTGCAACATACTCACCACTGATGACATGGCCGGCCTAAGTGTGGGTGATGAGTTCGTGCATAGTAAAGCCACATTGAGCATCCTAAGTGCCTCTTCATTTGAGTAGCTTGAACCAAGTGCGGGATCAACTAGTTCAATCAATCTTTTCTTCTCTTGTAGAACATTAGCCTTTACGTTCAACAAACATGTAGTTAAAGTCAAGTTGTTATATATTGTCAACTTAATTTGTTTTTGTATATGTGGATGTATGAAATATAGAGATAATTAAAAAAAAAACGTATTTAACTTGAAAATATCCAAACTTATGGCTAAATTACTTTTGGGTGAATTGGAACACAACTATATGGTTTGTTAAAAAGCTTATTAGATTAGAAGATACAAGTTTAATTATTAGTTATTTAGTTTACAGCCATAAGCTCATCCAAATACTCAAAGTAGGGTATAAGCTTATACAAAATAAACCAATCCCGAACAAGCAGGTGTAAATTAATTTGTTGTTGCAATTAAATAATTCTAGTAAGAGTTAATTACAAAAATGGTCCCTATAGTTATTACTGATTTACAGTTTTAGTCATTTAACTTTAAAAATTAAAGTTAAATTATTAGTTATTTAGTTTACAGCCATAAGCTCATCCAAATACTCAAAAGTAGGGTATAAGCTTATACAAAATAAACCAATCCCGAAAAAGCTGGTGTAAATTAATTGGTTGCAGCAATTAAATAAAATAAGAGTTAATTACAAATGGTCCATGTGGTTGTCACTTATTTGCAGTTTTAGTCCTTTTACTTTAAAAAAAATACAAAAGTAGTTATTATGGTTGTAATTGTGTTTCTCTATTGGTCATTTAGACTAACTCCAGTTATCTTTAAACGTTAATCAAAGGATATTTTGGTCTTTTCATCTCTTATCCATGTTACCAAACATGATTTACTCTTTTATTCGTTAATTATTAACTTATCATTATTAAAAATTAAAAAAAAAGAAACAAAACCAACATCTGTCCATGCATAACCACCACCACCATTAGATCATTGTGTTTCGAATTGCATAACCACCACCACCAATAGATCATTGTGTTTCCAATTGAAAAACAAAAACCGATCAAACAAATCAATTTACTCTATCAATAATACATATTCTTATTTCATACAAATATTCAATTACCTTAATTATACTATCAATTCATAAACTATTTAGCTAAAATCTCATGATATTTTAAAGAGTATTTTAGATATTTAGCTATAAAACTTGATATGTTTTTATCTCATGATATATTAAAAGTAACATGATATTTTAACACCCACTACACTACCTCTCTCTCTCATATTCTCATGTACTAAAATTCTCAAGCAGACTTTCTCTCCTATCTATCTAACTTCTAAATTTGCTTTCTTATTTCTGTCAACAACAAGACACAACACTATTTAACACTTTGCAACGTTCATTTCTTTTTGCTTAATAATCACAGTAGTGGCGGAATGGACGGGGGTTCTCCACGGTTTTGCCACCGAGACGGAGGTGTAATCAAGTGTGGTGTAGCCAAAGTTCAAAGAGGAGAGGGCCGGAGGAGAAGCGTCAACAAAAAGATGGAGAAAACAATGAGAGTGGAGATAGAAAGAGAGAGATTAATCAACTCGAGATGAATACCCTCACACACCTTCGAATCACGAAATTAGTGGGCGGTGGAACTTTGAGATATGTGTTGGTTATCTCTGTGGGGACTTGACATAGAAGAAAAAAGGATTTGCTAATTGCTACTTGATGGTTTATCATATCTTATGGATTAATATCAATGAAAAAAAAGGCCAATTAATCCCCAATTAATGCCTAAAGAGTTACTGTTTTGCAGATAAGTGGTAATGGTTTTTAAATTTGATTTGTTAATGAAGTGTAAATCTGTAGGTAGCAAGACTGTGGCTGGTGGGTGTTTGTACTTGGGTGAGTTTTTTTGTGTGTGTATGGTGTGGCGTGGAGGTGGGGGAGAGATGAATATTTCCATATCTTTTTTTATCTAAACTTACTTTAAAAAAAAAACTAAAATACCAATACATAGATAAATAAATGTATATAAAAAATAAAGAAACTTCCTCATTAAAATGCTAGATATTAATTTTCAATATATTTTAGGACTATATTTTTAGAGAGTTGAGTAGTTGAGGTAAAGTAATTTATTTCTTTTATTACATAAAAGGTAATGTATTTTATGTTTAAACCTATTAAAATAGGTGAGGACTAGAATATAATCACTAATTAAATCTTGGTAACCCGATTGAAGTTATTTTCGATGATGAATGTTGAAGTTTAATCAACCTTCTGTTACCCATCGAATAAAAGAGATAATATAGATTAAATTTGACATAAGAGTAATATAATCCGTCGCGGAGCGACCGGCCATGTACACGCTTGTTTACATATCAATTACAAAATCCCAAAGCACATTTGGGTTTGTGTATAGAATTAAACAAAAAAATTAAACCTTAAATGGTTTCAAGGTATGAAGATTGTGCAAACAAAATCAAACTTTAATGTGCGTTTCTGTAATTGAACAAACTTAATCCATAATCAAGAATCAGATTCGAAGACAAATTGGTGAGGAAGAACACAATAATGAAGGGTAAAATATATAATTAGATATGAAAGATAATTAAGAACACCATAAACAACCATACACGGCGGTCAGTGGTCTTGTGTCTCCAAGGTCACCGTAATCAAGAACACAATAATCAGGTCTGAAAGATGGCGGCGGTGTTTGTGACTCCAAGCTCTACGGCGGACGGTGGTTTTGTGAGTCCAAGGTCGCCGGCGGACTGTTGTTTTTTACTCAAATGTCGATGTGGCCTATGATGGTTCAAATCTGAGCAATGGTGGCTATGACGTTGATAGTGCTTCAGATTTGAGCGATGGTGGCATTAGGAACCACGATGGTGTTGAGAACCACGGTGGCGGTAGCGGGTGGCATGAAGAAAGTCGCTGGAGACAATTGAGAGAGAGAAGAGCGCAAGATATCGTCGGCTATGGTGGCGACGGCGTCCGACAGAAGGGGTGGAGGAAGGTGATGGTTGTGACCGTATGGGGTGGCGGTGGTTTTTGAAATGAGTTTCAGATATGATGGGATGAGAGATGAGAGATGAGAGAGAGTGAGGGATAAATGGACTAGAGAGTAAGGGTGTTTGGAAATAAATATAGGATAATACCTTTAAATAAGTGTGTTTGGGAACAGTTTTAATAGGGCTAACTTGTTTGGTAACATGTATAAGAGATACAACAACAATATGGATAAGAGATGAAAAGATTAAAATGCCGTTTGAGTAACAGTAAAAAATAAATGGGATAGCTTAAAGGACCAATAGTGAAACAAAATTACAACCATAATGATAATTTTTGTAATTTTTAAAGATAAAGGACTAAAACTGCAAATAAATGATAACGACAGGAACCATTTTTGTAACTAACTCATAAAATAATAAAAACTTTTTTGTAACGAATAGTTATAAAAGAAAGCATGTTGCCATTGATTGGAATTTTGAAAGTGTGAATATTGTTCTATGTAACTATGTGATTTTTCTATTGCTTTGCTTCAGAAATAACTATATGCGTAATTAAAATTCATTAGGCGCATAGCAAATATCTAGTGAGGCTTTATTTATACAGATAATACCCGTAAGCAGTATGAAAGGTTGTATGATAAACAGTTGAGGTTACCTTATCAAGAAGGTGGACAAACTCCTCCGATGGATGATAATGTGAATTACTTTTTCCGCTCACGATCTCTAACGCAACGACTCCAAAGCTATAAACATCGGCTTTATCCGTCAAGTATCCTCTCATAGCATACTCTGGAGCCATATAGCCGCTGCAAAATGAAGTTGTAAACGTCTCATATTTGAACAAATTAAGTCACACTAAATTAACTATATATCAAATACAAAAACAAGACTAGACCCACATTGTTCCAGCAATTCGCGTGATGATATGGGTGTTTTCATCTTCATCAAGTTTTGCAAGGCCAAAATCTGATATTTTCGCATTAAGATCCTTATCAAGAAGCACGTTAGTGGGTTTTATATCTCTGTGAACGATTTTCAGCCTCGATTCTTCATGGAGATAAGCTAAACCTCGGGCTACTTGTATACATATCTTTTGCCTTGTCACCCAGTCCAACTTCAAGCGTTGTTCCTCTTTACCTAAGAGACAATTAGAATAAGTGTTATATATAGCTTAAAATGATATTGGTGAGAGTGATGGACTCAAATGCATACAACCTCTTTAAACTATGTATTCCTACTGTTAGATAATATCTTATTGCAATGGTATAAGTTTCGAAACCGTATGTGACATTGTCACACTCTAAACTGCCTCTAGATCGAAAACAATCTTATAATCTTATTAAAAGAAAAATATGATTACACCATCATTCTTAATTGTAGCAAATTTTTTTACTAATTACAATCTTTTATTTCACAAATTTTTTAATAACCCCCTCATAATTACCCCTTAATTATAACAAATTCGTACCAATTACAACCTTCTATTTCATAAATTTTCTTAATAACTCCCTATAATTACCGATAACAAACTTCTATTTTCAGTAATATTTACTTTCGTTATATTAAGTCATGTGATTATTCAAAATCGAAAATAATTTTAGATACTAAAGTATTTTAAATTTTCAAACCTTTTATAATTCTAGGTGATTAGGTTTGATAAACATGTGATATAATAACAATATATGTTAATTATCCTACAATATATGTGTAAATAATAACATGAAGTTTAGAAACTTTCGAATGTCATTATCTATTAGTTATAAAAATGTCATTATCTATTAGTTTATAAAAATGTCATTATCTCTTAAAATGTTTGTTAACGGGAGAATCGTAACTATTGAAGTCATTTATATCTTAAATCTATAAACATCACTGCATTTCGACATCCTCTGATTCTTCTTCATTTTGATAGCTATCAATTATGGAGAATTAACAATGTCATTCATCATCTTCAAAGATACCATTACTGGAACAATATTCAACTCCTGGGAAGAAATCACGATTAAGAAAATTCTATAGAAAACAATTATGTTCATAATATGTTTTATACTAGAGTATATGTTTTGCAATTTTTTTATATACATGTTAATACTTTAAAAAACCTAAAAAAATTTAAAACTAAGTTTAATTATCCTGGTGTTTATACACGGGGTGTTAAGCTAGTTGTTTTACAAAAAGCACAAAACTTAACTCGGTCTCTTTTACTTAATAATTACACATTACACATTTATAAGCAATGTCATTTACTAAGCATATATGAATAGTGGATTGTAGATTATTTACCAAACAGAGCGTGTGCAAGGCTATTGTTTTCCATGTATTCATAGATCAACAACATTTGGTTTCCTTCTACACAACAACCATAAAGCGTAACGAGATTCGGATGCCTCAAAGCAGAAATCAAGCCAATCTCCGTCACGAATTCTCGGTTTCCTTGTTTTGATTTGGATGATAGTTGCTTAACGGCTATTTCTGAACCATCTGCAAGCACACCCTGCAAAATAAACAAACGAAAAAAGAAAAACTAGTAATCGGGTTTAGAATAATTAGGCTATATATTATAATGTTGGTTCCTTGCAACAAGTCAATAACAACCTTGTAAACAGGTCCAAAGCCTCCTTCGCCAATCTTGTTTACAGAGTCAAAGTTATTTGTGGCAGCTTTGATTTGTCTCAAACTGAAATGGCCTGTCCTTAATTCAAGAGATCGAAGTTCTGTAACAGAAACAAACATAAGAGAGCTTGTACACATAAATAACCTCTAGTGCTTATGAGAAATACAATGGAAAAAAATAATTTATAAATCTCAAAACACAAAAAGGTATATATAACGTTGTGACCTTCGTCATCTGTATGTTCTCCTCCCAGATAGCGTTTCCTCAAAAGAAGAGCTAAAACTATTATGATAAAAGCACATGAACCAATCACAATCCCAGCTACAGCTCCGGCAGAGAGCCCTCCTGTTGGTACGTCAAAGTCTACACAGAGATTGAGAGATGAACCAATTGAATCTTCAGAAATATACAATTAAGTTGAATACCAATGAAATATTGTACTAACTTGGTGTTATAGTTATGGCAGATATTAGAGGTCCATGTACACCTCGATTTGGTATTGCAGTAGTGCCCTTCCCTGCCCAATACAAGTGAATCTCTAATGTCGTACTATTAACAAGAATATCATCAAAATCCCTATGCATGCCCCTTCCTGTACCATTAGCTTCTTCCCTGATATTGAAGTCTTTCAAAACTAATTGTCCCTGCGTGTTGAAAAAGAGAGATAAATATGATCAATAACTACACAAGCCTTTGGCCCATAGGTATATATAGTTCCCTAGCGTAAATGTTTGACGGTTTAGGGGAGGACATTGGAAGAAATAGGCCAGGGGTTCGACCCGAGCTTCTCTCACGGGCAGCAAAGACGGTTGAACATTGCATGTGTGCCAAAGGATCCCTGGCGCAAGGTTGGCCTGACTTAAATAACCTTTTGGAACTTGGAAAAGATAAATATGATATATATATAGACAAAAGTTCATGCGAGAACCGTTGTTAGCGCGAAAACCGCGAGAACCAATCTAAGCCGTCCAATTCCCCCTCCTTCAATGTCATTGCCCACCCATGAATTCCTCACATGCACCCTGCCACACCATATCCCTCCACGCTCTTCATCCATGATACTTCACATATCCAAGGAACGGCTGAGATTGGTTCTCGCGGTTCTCGCATGAACCCTCCCCTATATATATATATATATGGGAAGGTTCAAATGAGAATCGAAAATCAAATGAGAATGCGAGACTCAATCTCTACCGTTTATTTCGTAAGTGGAATTCATAGATGGAGAGCGTGGAGAAATAAAGTGTGGCAGGGTGCATGTGAGGAATTCATGAGTGGGCAATGGTGATATTGAAAGAGGAGGAATAGGACGGCTGGGATTGAGTTTTTCATTCTTAATTAAATAAAGTTTCTCATTTGAACCTCCCAATATATATATATATATATATATATAGGTAAAAGTTCAAACGAGAACTGTTTTTTGTACGAGAACTGCGACAACCAATCTGAGCCGTCCAATTTCCCCTCTTTTAATGTCATTGTCCACCCATGAATCCTCCCCTATATATATATATATATATATATATATATATATATATACAAAGACCTTATTCCCTTAAAATTTGACATGTGTACATTCAATAGTAACATACTATTTCAATTTATATGTTTGTTAAATTAAGCTAATAATATTATTTACTAAATTAGGCTAATATTATTATTTACTCAATTAAAACCAATTAGGAGTGTTCTTCGATTGGGTTATTCGTTTCAAGTAGTTCGGGTCGGGTCGGGATTAGGGTTACTCGGATAGAACTAAATAAGAATTTATTGTTTGAAATTTGATGTTTCAATCATTGTGAAATTAGACAATAGGGTTATTTTATTTTATTACTCGTGTTACTAATTTCATAATAAAGGTTATTTACATCGTATTTTATTAATATTTTAACGATATATATTTTTGTCTTATCTCTTAAACTGGACATACATGAATCATAATAATATGTTTTAATCATTGTGAAATAATAACTTACAAAGATATTATATTATATAAATGTACAATTAGTTAAAATATATACGTATTAAACAAAACTTATAATTCTTAACCGGCACCCGAACTTCCATTTTTCTAACTGTCACCTAATCCATATAAGGTCACTTTTAATCAGGTTACCTAGATTAGACACCCTAAGACCGACTAACCTGACTCAATTAACCCGAATTTGATTCGGGTTGGTTGGATTATTCGGATTCGGTTTTTTCTGAAACCCCTAACCAATAATGAACCTCTAGGATTGATTATGGTTGGCTAAACATGGTTTAAAGTTCAACATAATCATGTTTTATTAATCAATGCTTAGGATCGAGGTAAATCTTCATGATGCATTATATAATTAAATATTTTCATTATGTTTTACAATCAAATCCTACCTAAATTTGGATGTTTAGGGGTGTTGATTGTATAATTCTGTTTTGACAGTTAATAGCTACTGGCCTAGAGGCTCTTCTACACAGATTGAGGTTTTCTAATTTCCAAACTCTGAGTGTTCATCTTGGTATCTTAAGTTTAATTGTGCTGCATTTGGTGTGTAGTATAGATTTTGGATTTCGTTGTGGACTTAATGGCTCGTTGGGTCCTTTTAATCTAGTGTTTTAGTTTGTTGTTTTCTTTTCTTTTGGGTTAGTCTGATAAGTCTATTCACACGAGACTTTTCTTGTAATCCTCCTGTATTGTATTGTTATATAACAAAATTTTCCTTGTCTTAAAAAAAAATCCTACCTAAATTTATAGAACTCTAATATTTTAGTAAGTCCATGAATCTTTTTGTTTTCTGGTGTTTAAAGAGGTTAATCATAGTTGTAGGTTGTGGTTATTATCAACCTTAAATACGTGAAATACATAAACTAAATTTTTAACACAAATCTTGTTGGATAAATTAATTCCCCAACCTCAACAAAACATTATCTAGACAACCAACAAACAATAAAATAGATCTAATGAACAAGTGAAAAAAGGGAACCATCTCTTGTAAGATAGGAACAAAACCAAACTAACAAAACGTAACACACACTTTCCTAAGAAACCCCGTTCTTATATTTGTTCATATTACACTATAAGCATCATACTTTTGATATTGTTCTTAGAACATCATATATTCATGCTCGGAAAATTAACATATAACATCATGGGTTGTACATAGCACAACCTAAAGAACTAACTAGTATATATAGAGTAAGGTTCAAATGAGAATAATAAATTAAATAAGAATGAAAGACTAAATCTCAGTCGTTTATTTGATATATATATATAGTGTTATATATATATATATATATATACACACACACACACACATATATATAGGGGAGGGTTCAAACGAGAACTGTTTTTCGTACGAGAACTGCGAAAACCAATCTCAGCCGTTACATGGATATGGGAAGTTAATGGATGGAGAGCGAGGAGGGGATCAAGTGTGGCAGGGTGCATGTGAGGAATTCATGGGTGGGCAATGACATTAAAAGAGGAGGAATTGAACGGCTCAGATTGGTTCTCGCAGTTCTCGTACGAAAAACAGTTCTCGTTTGAACTTTTACCTATATATATATATATATATAAGCAGAGTACACAATTGGTTGTGGGTCTTAGTAGCTTACTTGGATGGATACATCGAAGATACGCCTTCCCAAGCTGCTAAATGTCATATCATCTGTAAACATAATTTCAGCAAAGTGGAGACGTACTTTATAGCTTCCTCTTCTTAAACAGAGAGCATAGTATCTAAGAGAAGTAGGAGCTAGACGCGCTGTTGTGTATATCTCTCCACCTGTCACGGTTGTTGTCTTTGAGAGAAATGACCCTTTTTCGTTACCCATGAAAACGCCATTGCTGCTATACGCCCATCTTCGATTACTAGAAGGATAAAAAGAGGATGACCCTTCATCCGACACGTCTTTTTCGTATACATTTCCCTCAAACTTTGTTTTCATTCCACCACAATTAATAAATAAGGAATACTCTGCAATGGCATTAATTAATGGAGCACAAGAGACATAAAATTAGCTAAAGATAGATAATCCGCGTGAGTTATAATATATCAATAAACTATGTAGCAGAAAATGAATTAATTACGGTTAGGTTTTCTGTAGCAAGTAAGTCCGTGTGTTGCACACCAGGAATCTCTACATAATATATAGTTTCACACTCAGAATATTTATACAATATAAAATATAAAAATACATGGTTGAAGGTCGACAGCAGAGTATAAACATACTCGTCATTGCTTGCTTCTGAAGACGAAAGGGCAGAAACTAAATTCCTGAAAATGGTAAAAGTGAACATATATGGATTTTTTAAATTCAATAAGGTACGTGGAGGGAAGAAACCTTACAAGTTAGATCCTTCACAATCTATTGGTTCTGTTGTTGTAAAATTGTTGTAGGATAAGTCGCTGCAATGACAAATAAATGATGAGCTAAGCATTACAATTTATGATATATATACAAAAGTTCATGCGAGAACCGTTGTTAGCGCGAGAACCAATCTAAGCCGTTGAATTCCCCCTCCTTCAATGTCATTACCCACCCATGAATTCCTCACACACCCTGCCACATTCTATCCCTCCACGCTCTCCATCCATGATACTTCCCAAATACAAGGAACAGCTAAAATTGGTTCTCGCATGAACCCTCCCCTGTATATATATATATATACACACACACACACACACACATGTTAGCATCATACCCGCGTAATACAACAGCCTAAACACAAAGTATTCACCGCTGTTGTATTACGCGGGTATAATGCTAACATGTGTGTGTGTGTACACACACACACATGTTAGCATCATACCCGCTTAATACAACAGCGGTGAATACTTTGTGTTTAACAACGTATTATTTTTAGAACGTAATGGTATGTTATCCGCACGACTCAATATCACTAGATAATTTTTGTTCAGCACCAAGTCAGTTTTCATCTATTTCTTTTGTTCTTATCAAAATTTTTATTATTTTTTAAATAATAGTAATATACATTTTTTAAATGGCTAAACACACACACACACACACACACACACACACTACCTAATCCTAAATTTACACCAATTTGTCCACAGCAAGATTTAAATTTACACAATAAGAGATAAATTTAATAAGTTCTTGAGAATTGTGTTGAGATGGTGAATAATTGTGTTGTATGAAATAGTGTCTTAATGGAATAGTATTTTTAATAAATGAAAAGTTAGGAAAGAAAAAAAGTAAATTAGGAAAAAGATTAAAATAGTATAAATTGAGTGGGTAAAATTAATTTGGATAGAATTAAGGGTCAAGATATAGTTTTAATTTAAATTTAAGAACTCTTAAAATAAAGGAGGAAAGAGAAGGTATATATATAGGGTAAGGTTCAACATAGAACCCCCCTTAAACATATAACCTAAAGAACCTCCTCTGGTGATGACACGTGACACATTGTTTAAGGGAAAAAAGAAAATTAAAAAAAATTCACGTCGACAGCCTCTAGCGCCCCCAAGTTTTTAAAAAAAAACCCCACGTACTTTTAATGATCATAACTTGTTCGTTTTTTATAATTTTAACAAAAAAATTATATCATTAGATTCAGTTTTTCGTCCTCTTTCAAACAAGACTGGGCTTGATATATTTCTGAAACTTTTTTTTTGAAATGCAAAGTTTGCATTTTGAGCTGTTGGGTTCATTCAAACCTAAATGCAAAATCCGTGGATGTTGGGTTTATTCAAACCTAAATGCAAAATGCAAAATCCGTAGTTTGCATTTTGAGCTGGGTTTATTCAAACCTAAATCCAACATGATTCAAATGAAAATGCAGCCAAAATGCAAAATTACACATTCAAACCCAAAATGCAAAATCCGTACAAAACACTACATTCTGCCCAAAATAAAAAAAATCATGTTCAAAAAAAATTTAGAAAAATATGGGAAGAGTGATCTTGTTTGAAAGAGGATTAAAAATCTAAAAGATTGATATAATTTTTTCTGTTCAAATTCACAAAACTTAAATAGTTATGACAATTTAAAGTTTTTGAGGTAGTTTCGGGGGGGGGGGGGGGGGGGGGATTTTCCATGTTTACCCATTTCTTCCTATATTAATACATGATAATAACAGTTTTGTCATCTTTAATTTCATTCATTGATTTTGATGATCTAATGTTCCAGATTGGTTCTTTAGGTTTTTTATTGATGCAATTTATATATATATATATATATATATATATATATATATATATATATACACACACACACACACACACACACTAGCATTTCACCCGTGCAATGCGGTAGCGATGATAATAATTTGTGCTCGACAACATGTTTGATTTACAAAGTAGGGTATGATATGTGTGGAATGCGGTGTTAGTAAACCTATTAATGTCTTTTCTCCTTTTTTTGATTTCATCACTTTTTTTTATATTCAACCCTTTTATTGTTAAAATAGTTTTTGAGAAACAATTAAAAAATATTATTATTTAGTAATTAGAGAAAAAGATAATATACCTTTAGAATTATATTGATGTAAGTAATTTAGTCAAAATTAGATAAATTAAATAGTTGTGATTTTTAATGATTTATCGAAGTGATAGTTGCCTTAAATTAGTTGAGAAAATTAAGGGAATGATTAATTATGCTATTGCTCTTAAGCATAAAAAAAACTTATACTACTTTAAATCAACTAGTCTTAAAAAATTTAACAGAAAAAAAGTTAAATACTATATATATATATATATATATATATATATATAACCAATTTAAGCCATCAAATTCCCTCTCTTTTAATGTCATTGCCCACCTATGAATTCCTCACATGTGCCCTGCCACGCTTGATCCCCTCCATGCTCTCCATCTATAAACTTCCCATATGCAAGGAACTGCTGAGATTGGTTCTCGCAGTTATCGTTTAAACCCTCCCCTATATTATATATATATTTTGATACATAATTCTCGAGACGTACGTCAACAAATATATATATATATATATATATATATATATATATATATATATATTTTTTTTTTTTTTTATACATAATCACGTACACTAGTACAGGAATTATCATTTAGACCGGTTAAAAGGGTTATTTAGACCGGTTTTCTTTTGGTCTAGATAGCAGGTGGTCTAAATACGGAATCATATTAAGACCGGTTTAAAACCGGTCTTTAAAAGGTGTTTATAGACCGGTTTTTATGCTACCTCCCCCCTCGGAATCATATTAAGACCGGTTTTAAACCGGTCTTTAAAAGGTGTTTATAGACCGGCTACCTCCTGGAAGCATATTAAGACCGGTTTAAAACCGGTCTTTATAAGGTGTTTAAGGACCGGTTTTCATTCTAGCTCCTCCTCTTTTACACTATCGAGACCGGTTACGCTACTCTTTTTTTCCTTGTTTCAAGACCTATATTTTGTCATCTAGACCGGTTTTTAGTGATTTTATTAAAAAAAAAACTAGTTTTAATATACTATTTATTAGAATTAAAAATCATATGAATGGTGGTCATAAACAACGGTTTCTATATGTATTTTTTTAGTTTTTGCATTTTGGGACAACACCTTTTTTTTTCAATTTACAATACAACACCACAAATTACACCAAATAGCATTATAATATGAAAACAAAACTTAAATATAATTTTACATATCAAAAATTAAAAAGCTAGAACTGATATCAATGATATTGTCACTCAAACATAGCCCCGTTAAATAAAGATATTATTTCATATCATCACATTAAAGTTGCATCATGACAAATGATATGTACTCAATTTACAACTAATAAGAATAAGAACTAAGTAATTTTTTGTGAAATTACTTGGTATTAGTGGGTTAGATTCAAACTTCAACTCTATAATCTTCATGTTCGCGTAACATCAAAAATAGCTACTTTCCCAAATACTCACTATGAATCTCTCTTTCAATTCCTGTTCGTCGTCCTTAATCCTCCTTGTAATTAGCTTTAGAGACTCTGGAAAATATAGTTTCGATTAGCGTCTAGTTAATCGAGACATAATTATTAATTATGACTAAAAATAAATATATTAATATTAGAATCTTCTAGTATAAACTACTAAAAGACTACCACAAAAGACATTAAAAACACACACCATGGCTATAGCAATAAGTCAAAGACATTCGGTATAATAACATCCATCGTACAAATGAAAAATCAACACAAACACTTGTTAAAAAATAAGTTGGATATCCAAGTTTTACACAAGTAAATTAAGTAAACATACCTGGTCAATATCGCATACCGTATGCCATAGATTAACAATGTCATTCAACTCTTCCTTGGTAAAAGCCTTCATACTAGTCCAAGGATTCTAAAATAGAAAAAAATTAATATATGTATACTTTCACTAATGATATATTTGAATATAAAATTTAAAATTAAAAAATGACAATACTTACTCTAGCAGGGAATTCATACATGTGCTCCGTAACAAAATCATTTAAAAATCTCATCATGTAGTATCCACATTCCCAGCCATCATTTTGTTTATTGCACTGCTTGTTAGTGGAACAAATAAATACATATAAACACTTATCTAAATCAGTGAAATTATACATAATACTAATTTACCTTAAGTAGTCTCCATTTCACACCACTACCAAGCACCCTGAAAATACGCAAGGTTAGGAGATATAGTTACACTTAAAATATGCTAGGAATTATAGGTAATACTTACTCGATCAAACAATTTGTGAATTTGTATTGCTTCTCTGATTTTGCACCAGTTTTGTTAAGGGAGTCGAAAATATATACAGTTCCTTGTTTTTTGTGTATGACATACAAAACCCAATGTTGGCTGATAGTTTGAAAAAAAAACAATTAGTAATTACAATAATTATGCTTTATAAATAAAAAGAACTAGTACCTTTGAAAATATGCACCGAGAAAAAACTCAATGTTAACGTTCCTTTCATCATTGAAGACATCCCTCAAATAAGTTAACACTAATTCTCGATCGTTCGTGATATATACATCACAAATAGTGTTAGGCATCAAGAAAAACGCCCTCTCCTTAGCTACCAAATCCATCTTTTGGTAAAGCGCCCTAAAACCAAAACACAACATATATAGTAAAATGTTTATTGGTAAAATTACAAGAAAGACAAGTAAACCATAATAATATCTATTTAAACTTACCACTCGAACCAAGTAATGACTCCCATATCTAGCCAATTATTTGTCCACAAGTCATACACATCACGGGCGTCAACAATGATATTAACCTCTTGATCCTTTATCCCAAAGATCTCATCCATAGGAGTAACTATTATCACATAAGGTGAAGTAGGATCATATCGAAGCATCCATTTTCTATATCCGTCAAATAAAGACCGTCCCCTTTCAACTAAATTATCATGCAATCTTAGTAATTTATAAGACATTTCTCTTTTTCTCTCTTTTTCATCTTCATCGCTTTTATTTTTCTTTTCTAGTGCATCTTTTGTTTTCTCTTCTTCCTTTTTTCTTTCCTCTTCTTTGTCCTAAACAACAAAAACTATTAATATATTTTCAAGTAATTACCACAAACGTAATTCTAACAACCAATGTGAAGTAATAAAAAGACAATAAGATATTCTAACCTTCATAACACTCGTAGATTTAGACATGGAAGAAGTTCGAGTCACCGTTTGATTGGGGGTGGTTACTGTCTTCTTAATCACGCGGATACGTGGCACAGGCCACTGAATAAAACTACCCGTTGCTTGACCTAATGTCACAATCTCTTCACCAACAGGCATAGGTAGTTTGAAGTCTACGTACTTGTCATAAACAAAATCTATAGACACCTTCATGTAAAATGGTAGTATAGGAGAACCATGAAGTACACCATCTTTTGTCGGATGCACCATGCCCCGAGCAATCTCATTTTTAAAATCTTCACCATGTGGGTCAAACAAAGCAACCTGTCGTGGCTCCTATAAAACATGAATACGTAGAATTTATTAGTCGATGTGAGAATTTTATGTAACATGTAATAACTAGATTATATACCGTAATATCTTGTAGTCGTTGTAGCTTTGGTTGTTGCTGAGTTTGCAGCGGCTGTCGATTGATTTGAGGCATCGGAAACGGATTGTTTTGACCTTTTCTACTCTCCGAAAGATCCTTTTGTAAAACTCTAATTTGTTCCTCCATATTCTTCAATTTCTCTTGATGTTGCTTCTCCTTTTGTAGATTATCAGCTTCTTGTTGTTTTCGTTGCTCTTCTAATGCCAATTTTAGTTGTTCATCAAATAACCTTTTCACTTCTTCTCGGTCAATTTTGCTCATTTTTTTACGTGAGCATATTTCGGTAACCCCTTTCTCCAACTTATATTACTTCCTACACCTCTAGTGCGGCCCGGATGCTCAGGTCCAAGTACATTAATCAATGGGTCAACTCCAGAATCATCAAGCCCTTGAGAAACTTTTTGATCACACTCAATCTATAAATTTATACAATAAAAAATTTATTCAATTCATATAGAAATATTAGAATTTTAGAAATAACTATATATCTTACACACCAAAAGCTAGTGTTTAGGAGCTCTCTTGGCAACCCGAACTGATTAACTCGAAATCTAATCGGGTTGATCCAATTAACACCTCTTTATAATAGCAGAAGTACTAATAATAATATATTTACCAATTGTTGTGCAACATCAGACACATCAGGCAACAAAGTCCTCTTTCCTTCTTCATTGAGACGAGTTCTAGCCAATATCCAGTTTTTGGCGCGTTCGTCTTGGATATTATGGTACTCAGTCCTCAATTCTTCAGACTGTTTCTCCTTTTCCCATATCTCTTGGTAGCCACGATAACCTTTTCTGCCAAGACGTGCACGATTGACATGGCCCTGGGCGTTTAATCTTCCTTGCATACGTTTTTCCTTCAAACAAAAGTATTACGAATTAACAAGAAACAAAGTTTGTATAAATATAAATGGTAAACAAATATACCTGTTTTTCAGGTGTGTCTTCCCTCCTCAAGAATTGTTCCCAAGTTTGTTCGGATACGTAAGTGTATCTTTCACAAGGACTTCTTCCTAAATCCATGTAGTTACTCTTTAAGTATGTCCTGAATCTCTTCCAAACATTATTGCATGCTAAGAGGGTGTTCTCTTTCGCAAAATCATCCCCTAATTTAAAGTGATCCTGTCATGTAAACCGAATTATAAGTTATAACCCTACTTTAAGTTGCAAAACTATCATATGTAAATTAATTGTTTATACCTTGATGATTAACCATAAAGCATCTTTTTCCTTATTAGGTACTTTATGCCAACTATCATGGTTAATACTAATCCTCGTCCTAGTGTATATTCCAATTTGTGTGGCAAACTCCTTTTGGTATTCGTTTACACATTGTCCAAGTGTATTGAATTCAACATCATCACTATCTTTAGGTTTAGGATCTTTTGACTTGCTAGGTCCCCTCCTTTTTCTTGGTCTTTCTTGATTTTCATCGTTTTGGTTTTGGTCCTAAAAACCAAACACGTAAGTGAAATATTGATAAACTAATTAAGATATAGTAAAAGAAAATAATAAAGATAAATAAACATACCATTTTGTTGTCCGTACAAATGAAAATAATAATCCAAAACACCTCTTTGGTTGGAGAAATCAACTAGAAAATCTATATTAAATAACCATAAAATGGACATGAAACAATGATATCAAAGTTAAATCAATAGTTATAAACATAAAAATGTCAAAAGAGGTGTTGTCATGTTCGATGTATAATAAATACACACTTCTTAATTGCTCGAGTCTATTTTCCATGAACCGCAATAACTGTATGACATTGTTTAATAATGTAGGCTCTTGCAGAAATGCAGAAACACTGATCATAAATATTACAACAATCAAATCTGACATTGTTCTTGATTCATAACATATAAGATAATGAAATAGATAATGATGATAACGATGAACTCGTGCACTTGAAGCTTGGAAAATTCAAATTGTCCTACATTGTAATCTCTTGAATATGATTATAATGGAACTAGAAGTATACAATCGAATAATATAGCGTTATAGCTGGTTTCCAAAGATTAAATCTCAACCATATCCTTGGGTGAATTATATCTATGATTTGTCCAGGATATTATCTCATCCTTCAAAATGTCTTTACGTTTGCCCCATAATGTCATGTCACTACATAACTACTTCTTCATTATTGATTTAATAAATAACATATGATTCATGTTCAGAAACCATACGTCGGCTTAGGCAAAGGATGAAGAGAAGGCAGAAGTGGATTTGGTGAAACATACCACTTATTCATGAGCGGTTTGGTGGAGAAGCAATGGCGGCGGTAGTGATTCGTGAGCGATGGTGGCTGTAACTCCTAGCAGCGGCAGCGGCGGTTTGGTGGAGAAGCATCGGCGGCGGTAGTGATTCGTGAGCGATGGTGGCTGTAACTCCTAGCAGCGGTGGCGGTGCGGATTCGTGCACGACGGTGGCTGCAACTCGTAGCTCCGGCAGCGACGGTTTGGTGAAGAAGCACCAACGATGGCGGTTTCGTCAAGAAGCACGGCGGCAGTGGTTAGGTCGAGAGAGGTCAAAGTCACCTACGGTACAATTTTGGGGGAAAGTAAAATGGTGAAAAGTTAAAAAAATTTAGGGGGGGCCGCTTTTTTTTTTAGATCCCGCCAAGCAAAGCTGCAAAGATACATGTTAATTTTTTAACTTTTATATGATAATCAATAAGACATGTTAATTTTTATAATGATAATAAATAATATGTGTTAATTTTTTATATGATTTCAATTCAACATTTATATTCATTATTATTTTATAATGATAATTAATAATATATGTTAATTATTTTCTTTTAGAACTTTTAACATAATATTTAAAAAAGTATAAATATATATTTGTAACCTTTTATAATTTAAAATTTAGAAAATTTTATGATTTTATAATTTTACCCTTGTATGAGTAATTACCGGATAAATATTAACTAGAATTTAATTATGTTAACTTAAAAAATGGAACATACTAATATTATATGTTTATGGAAAAAATTAATACCGCAATTAGTAGAAATGTCAAACTACTATTCCTTCATCATGATCGTTTCTTAAATAAGTAGTATCATTGAGAGTATCAATTGAAGGCGTAACTCCAATAGAAAATGGAGGTAATTCGTCAAATTGATCGTATTCTTCCTCGTCCACAACATTGTCAACACCAACTATACGCCGTTTACCAAACTGGACAATGCTCCATCTTGAATCATTTGGGTCTTTGATAAAAAATACTTGGCTTGCTTGTTTTGATAAGATGAATGGTTCCGATACATATGCGTTTGTCGAAAGGTCGACAATTGTGAAACCATCTGCATCAACTTTTACTCCTCGGTTATTGTCGACCCATTTGCACTTGAACAAGGGAATTACGAACGAGTGATAATCCAATTCCCATATTTCTTGAATCACACCATAATATGAATTTTTTGCCACCCTTAATCTTTCTTCGCGATTTACTAAAGAGAATTCCGTCGTTGAGGCTACTATAGTCACTCCACTATTTTGTAGCGTACTTTTCCCATCTTGTTCCTTGGTGTAAAATGTATACCCGTTAATGTCATAACCCTGGTACTTTATGACGCGTATGGGGCCGAATCCTAGATTTTCCACCGTTTTATCAACATTTGAAAGTGTATTTCTCACCTTTTCCCGTAACCAGTGCGAGAACGTTCTATTATGCTCCGTAGTTAACCATACCGAATTCTTCTGAATGTTTTCCTTTTTTAGCAGTGACATGTGCTCGTGTATGTATGGAGCAATGCATGTCATGTGTTGTAAAACTGTAAAATGTGCTCGGTTTAAATCAATTTGATTCGGTGTCTCCACTTTACGCCCAATTGTCCCTTGCCCAACAAGCCTTCCCTCGTGTCGAGATTGTGGAAGTCCAATATTTGTGATGCCCCGCATATAATCTGTACAAAAACCAATCACCTCCTCAGAAGCATATCCTTCGATAATACTTCCTTCTGGACGATAACGGTTCCTCACGTATCCTTTTATGACACCCATGTATCTCTCGAATGGATACATGTATCTTAAAAAAACAGGACCACAAGATTTTATTTCTCCCACAATATGAGATACCAGATGAACCATTACGTCAAAAAAAGAAGGTGGAAAGTACATCTCGAGCTGGCAAAGTGTTAAGACTATATCACGTTGCCATTCATCTAAGACCTCAGGATCAATCACCTTTGAATGAATCACATTAAAAAATAAGCAGAGTTTTGTGATTGTGTGTCTGATACGATTGGGCAATATTCCACGAATTGCAATTGGGATCATTTGTGTTATTAATACATGACAATCATGTGACTTCATACCAAGTAATTTCAAGTCTTTCAGCGATACCAACTTTCTAATGTTAGATGAATAGCCAGATGGAACCTTAACATCATACAAACATTGACAAAATTTAGTTTTCTCACTCTTTGACAAGGTATAACAAGCGGGTGGTAGATATATACCCCGCCGACCTTCAATATCAATTGGAGCAAGCTCTGGTCTTATTCCCATCTGAATCATGTCCTTTCTAACATTGATCCCATCTTTTGATTTTCCAGGAATGTTTAACAACAAGCCTATCAAGCTTTCACAAACATTCTTCTCAATATGCATAACATCGAGACAGTGTCGAACTTTCAAGTGCTTCCAATAAGGCAATTCCCAAAATATTGACTTTTTTTTCCAAATACCTTTAGGTGGAGTGATGCCTTTTTTTCCTAACACGACTTTCAATTCGGCAACTCGTGAGAGTGTAGCTTCTCCACTCAATGGTTGTCTTAGCACTCCAAGCTCTAGGTTACCATCAAACAAATTCTTTTTTTTACGGTACGGGTGTGTTTTTGGAAGCGATCTTCGATGTCCCATGTATACCGTTTTTTTGCAATTCTCTAACCAAATCGAGTGAGTTTCATCTTCACAAACGGGGCATGCTTTTTTTCCTTTGGTACTATATCCGGATAAATTTCCATATGCCGGGAAATCACTAATGGTGCAGAAAATCATGGCTCGTAGTTGAAAATATTCTTTCTTATAAGCGTCATATACTTCTTCACCCGTGTTCCACAATTTTTTCAAGTCATCAATTAGTGGATCTAAATACACATCAATGTCATTTCCTGGTTGTTTCGGACCTTGAATCAATAGTGACATCATGATGTATTTCCTTTTCATACATAACCAAGGTGGAAAATTGTAGATGCATAACAGGACTGACCAAGTGCTATGACGGCTGCTCATGTTTCCAAAAGGATTAATTCCATCCGAACTAAGTCCAAAGCGTATATTTCTAATATCTTCTCCAAATTCTTCAAATTGGTAATCAATATTCCTCCATTGGAGAGAATCAGCAACATGTCTTATTTTTCCATCTTTCTTGCGTTCTTCGGCATGCCAACGTAACAATTTTGCATCATTTGCATTTGCAAATAAACGTTTAAGTCTTGGTATGATAGGAAAATACCACAATAACTTTGCAGGAGGGCCATTTTTTGTCACGTCATTGTTAATCGTTTGATTTTTTCTTTTGTACCTTGATGTACCACATATCTCACATTCATGTCGGTTTTCATTTTCATTTATGTACAACATACAATCATTTGGACATGCATGTATTCTTTTAATTTCCAACCCCATCGGACACATCAATTTTTTGGCTTGGTATGTTGAATCAGGCAACTCATTGTCATGTGGAAGCATTTCGTGTAACAACTCTAACAGACTTGTAAAACTTTTATCACTCCACCCATTGTCAGCCTTTAAGTTAAACAATTTCAACACCGCGGAAAGTCTCGTAAAATTGGTACAACCATTATATAATGGTTTTTCTGAGTCGACAAAGAGTTGTTGAAATTGATCATGATATTTGTCATCAATAACATCCTCTAAATCATGCAACATTTCATCTAAATTGTCATCATTGTTAATATGCAAATCATTTTCATCTAAATTGTCATCATCGTTAATATGCGAATCATCGTAACCATCTTCATTATATTCTGGAACAGATTCGTTACAACCATCTAGTGGTTCGCCATGCCAACACCACCGCGTATACCCTTTCACAAACCCGTCTACTATTAAATGATATCTGATTTTGTCAATATCACCAAAGCACTCGATATTTTTACACTTTTGACAAGGACAATTAATTATAGATCTTCTCCTTTTCACTCGATCATCTTCAACAACTTTTATGAATTCGGATAACCTTGTCATAAACTCATTGGTACAACGCGGTATCTCATACATCCATTTACTACGATCCATCTATAATTTAAAAATAAAAAGAATTGATTAAAACAAAGGATTTTAGATGTAATCCAATTATAACTAATGTTTAATATATATTACCAACGATGAGTAAGATTATAATTATTTATAACTATTAGATCAAGATAATATTGTATCTTGACCGTATAAATTAATCTTTCAGTTCAGAAAGTTAGTTAACAATCGATAAACATGTGAGCAATTATGCAAGTGTTACACGATGACTTTGAAAGATAAGATCAAAATTCAAATTAAAATTTATTTTCCGGAAGTCGATGACAAAACTTAAAACAAAGTACTACATGTTTAAAAAGAAAGTAAAATTAAAAGGAGATGATTTGTGCACAAAAATTATTTGTTTATATCCATAAATATTTGTTTATATCCATATATATATATAAAAGACTAATTAGATAAATTTTATTAAATGATCTACACTTTTCATTTAATAAAATATTTAATCTTGACCATTAATTTACTTAAAATCAAAAAACCAATTTTGACTTTTCAAAGTCAGACTATAACATGAAATTTTCAAATCTTTCTTTATCTTTATCTTTAATCTTTCTTTAATCTTTATTAAAAGAATAGGATTATGATATCATTATCCTATTTTTAAATTTTTTAATATATACTAAAAATAAGAAAATAACTAATTATCAAGAAGTATTTGTATTCGATTAGCTACGTTAAAGTCGCTTGAATAGATATTAATCACTTAATATTCCTATAGCTTTGGGGTTTTCAATTATTTTATCTATTATACATGTGATTAAACGGTTATTAATCAATCAATTTAACTATCTCTATAGCTTTGTATTTTTTCATTTATATTATCGATTATTGGTTTTCAATTATTTTATCTATTATGTAGATTAAACGAATAGAAATCAATCAATTTATATAGCTTAGGTTCTTATGATAGATACAAATTGATGTAAGATGTTTTTTTACCTTAATAGCCGAAACTCGTAATTTTCCTTTGGCTAATTGTGTATTTTTGAACTTCCTTCTCCTTCACAAAGAACTACGTGCTGTTAAATATAGAACAAAAGAAAAAGAATATAGAGGAAGAAGTCAATATTATGCATTAGGTAATCCTATCAATATAGTTATACAAATAACGAGCTCTAAAGAAACAAAACTTTATAAAGAATAAAAAAACTAATAAATACTAACAAATGAATAAAACTAATACCTTAATCTTTGTTAGATACTCAATGATTGAATCATGCTCAAATAGAAAATAAAAGGGTGTGGGCAGGTTTTTGAAGGAGATTATGGAGATGGGCAGGTTTTTGAAGAAGAATATGAAGATATATATAATGTTTAAATAGATAAGAGATATGAATCCATCATAATTTGAAAAATCTTCACGTTAGATAAAATTTGAGACCATACAGACCGGTTTTTACCGGTCTAGAAAGATAGGTCTAAAAATGGCGTACAGACCTGTTTATAACCGGTCTAGAAAGTCGTGTCAACCGGTCTAAAAGCTTGGGTCTTAAGGCTCGCAACGGGGGTGATTTACAGACCGGTTGTAAACCGGTCTAAAAGGCTAAGACGAAAAAACCGGTCTTAAAGATGGCATATAGACCGGTTTATAACCGGTCTATAAAGTTGCTAATGTTTAGGCGCCAATTTTGTTGGACAATGTCAAAAAAACCGGTCTTAAAGATGACATATAGACCGGTTTGGAACCGGTCTATAAAGTTGCTAAAGTTTGGCGCCACTTTTATTGGGTTTTTAAGACCCAATGTCGAAAAACCGGTCTTAAAGATAACCTTTTAAAACCGGTTTCATAAAAAGGGTCTTGAAGCTTGGGTCTAAATAATAATTCCTGTAGTAGTGGTATTATGAAATATATTTTGATACCACAGACATTATACAAAATACTACGCACATCAAGTGAAAAAACTGCAATTAACTTAGAGTATATATATATCTCCTATCTTTGCTGACAAAATATAGCTGGCATCGATACATTACCTTCCTTTTTTGGCATTTGATTTCTTTTAATAGAAGATTTGTTGACAACTTGACGTATTCTTTGGGTATTTAGTTTATTGAATTTCTTTTAAAATAATAGATGGTTATGCAAATCTCTAACGACATCCGTGGTGGTGGTGATGAGCGTGGAGGGATAGAGTGTGACAGGGTGCATGTGAGAAATTCATGGGTGGGTAATGCATTGAAGGAGGGGGAATTGGACGGCTCAGATTGGTTCTCGCGGTTCTCGCGCTAAAAATGGTTCTCGCATGAACTTTTTCATATATATATATATATATATGAAAAAGTTAATGCGAGAACCGTTCTTAGTGCGAGAACTGCGAGAACCAATCTGAGCCGTCCAATTACTCTTTTTCAATGTCATTGCCCACCCGTGAATTCCTCACATGCACCCTGCCACACTCTATCCCTCCACGATCACCATCCATGAAACTTCTCATATCCGAAGAACGGCCGAGATTGGTTTTCGCGGTTTTTGCACTAACAACGATTCTCGTATGAACCATCCCTTATATATATATATATATATATATATATATATATATATATATATATATATATGTGTGTGTGTGTGTGTGTGTGTGTGTGTGTGTGTGTGTGTGTGTGTGTATGTATGTATGTGTGTTTACATTAATTAAACAAGGTTACTAACATGTGAGCTCCCTTTTTGTGTTTCAGCCATCCAGGAATATTTCCAGATAATGAGTTATTATTTAGACACCTGCATCCATGAAAAATATTTAAAATCTGACTGGAAGAATAAAACATATACATGCAATATGCAGGCATGCATTATCTACAACAAAGTCGTCTAACTAATTACTTACAAGAATTTAACATCTAGCGTCCCAATTGAATCCGGTACTTGACCATTCAACGAGTTAAAACTTAGGTCTCTGCAAAACCATATAGTTCAAATGAATTATTAAGAATCAAAACATATATATTGCTTCAGCCACTAAATCAAAACTTATTGCTTCAAGGAGTTAAAAATGGGCTCACAAGAGTTTTATTTTTGTCATATGTCGGATGTCAGCAATCGGACCGGTTAGCATGCAATTTCTCAGGTTCCTGCAACAAAATGAAATTGAAAAATTATATCAGGTTTATCTATAAAAGTAAATATTTTCTTTTACACTTTGTGTAATTAACTCACAGTGTAGTCATGTTTATAATATTTTGCAGTTGAGGAAAGTATGAGCATGCGCCACTTAAATCCGATATCCTCCTGAGAACAAATATTTCATTATATATATATATATATATATATATATATATATATATATATATATATATATATATATATATATATATATACAGAGAGAGAGAGAGAGAGTTAGGATCAACTGAGAACATTTTCTTAAAATGAGAATCAAATAAAACACTTTTGGACTTTGATTTCATTGATCGGATGGTTTAAAAATTGTCACATTTTATTTAGGCATTTGATTTCATTGATTGGATAATTTAAAAAAGTCACGTTTTTTTATAATATGTTCGACTATAATCCTGTTGCATCAATGCATATCTAATGCATCAATGAATACAAAATTTTAAATTGTTAATAATTATAGAAATAATTTTGATTTTAAGATTTAGGATGTAAAGTTGACTTTTGGGTAGTTATTGGTAAAATGAACGTAAAAAAGACATACTAAATTACAAGTTAATATGTATTCTCACTGTCGTGCATTTTAAAAGGGTTCTTCCTTGATATTCACCCTATATATATATATATATATGTGTGTGTGTTTGTATGTGTGATCACTCACAATTCTTGTAAGTTTGTCAACAAAGAAATTGTTGAAGGAATAGGTCCCTTGAAAGATGTTCCTTGTAAATGACTGCATATATAAATAATATTTAGATATATCAATGAAATGTAAAATATTGTAATAGTTCTGTTGGAGATCCTTAGAAACTGCATATATTTCCAACCGATTTTCTACGAAAGTAATTAGTTTTTTAAAATTATTAATTATTTCGTAGGAAATTTGTAGGAATTACGTATGTGTCCAACATATTTTCAACGGAAATTTATACAAAACTTATAAACAAGCAACTTCTTATGAAATCAATGCTAAAAAAACAATAATAAACAACATTATACATTCAAATCACACTGAATTGGGTGAGAAATAGGTCGATCCGAAAATGACACAAAACTGATTGACACGAACACGATAACTCATATGTAACCTTTGTAACAAGATATTTTTATTATGATAAATTAAAAAACCCATAAAATATTTAACTTAAAAATATTTAAAAATCTAAAGTAATATATATATTATCTAATTAGTATATGTCTTTCAAAAGAAAAAACTAATTAGTATAAAAAAGTGGCGGCACTTTTTACCTCCAAGAACCAAAGGTTGTAGTTCAAAAAATTTCATTTTAACAAATAAATAAGAACAGAAGTACACAACCCTAGCCTCCGTCCTCCTTTCCTGCTTCCGCCCTGCTGACTGCCGACAGGCCCTCCTCATGGCTACACTTCTCGCCTCCCTCTGCGACAGCCCACCTCCACCGCTAGCCTCCCTCTGACAGCCGACAGCCCACCTCCACACCGCTCCACGCCTTGCCTCTCCTTGCGAGAACCCTCTTTGTTTCCCTATGGGCTTCGTCCGTTCGTCGCCTCCACTCTCCATTACGGTAGACCACCACAGCCTCGTCTTAAAAGTTTCGTCTACCGTTCGTATCTCAAGTTCTCGATTTGTCGACTTCGAGCCTTCGACAATAATGGACCGACGACAGTGAATGAAGCTTGGGTCTTGCCGAGTTACAGGTAATTAATACATGTTAGTTTAGTATTAAATATTGTTGTAAGATGTACATCCTGATTTACATATTCTCAAGAAGAATTCAAAAATGCAAGGAATATTATCAGTACAAAACTTTGGCATGACCAAACAGAAAGAAAAAGCATAAAAATAGGTACCTCAGCTTGAAACAATAAAATACGTGTGCCTAATAAGTGATGATAGAAAACAAACTAGACTAAATACAAGTTCGTATTCAACAACTATTTGTGGAAAAAGGGAGGATTTGGGTGAGCTTTTGGGCTGCATGTGAGGATATAGGAAGTTCATAGATGGAAGAGCGTGGAGGGATAAAGTGTGGAGGGTGTGGTGCATGTGAGGAATTCATGCGTGGGTAATGACATTGAAAGAGAAGAAATTGGACGGCTCATATTGGTTCTCGCACTAAAAATGGTTCTCACATGAACTTTTTCATATATATATATATATATATATATATATATATATATATATATATATGCGATACACACTTGAAATTAATTCAAAACACACGCTTGCAATACACACACACACATATATATTTATATGTGTGTGTGTGTGTGTGTTGGATCCTGTGTGTGTATTGCATCATGAGTATGTGTGTGTTAAATTTAACGAGGGTTTGTAAACTCGCGCTCCGCTGCGTGTATTTTTTTTTAAATAATTTAATACATAGAAACTAAGGCCATATTAAATTTGTTTTGTTGAGTACATGTTATCATTTGTTATCTTTTGATTTATTAACATAAATTTGTTTTAAACAAATTTATATATTTTAAACACTGTAAAAATTTAACCCTTATATAAGTAACCATGCATCATATTATAAAATTGCTAGATAATATAATTATTTACACTTCAAGCGTATTAATATGTATAAAAAAAGTCAGAAAATGTACACTTTTGTTTAAAAACATACAATTTCAAATATGTAACATATAACAATTAGTTTTTTGAAGCATAATTGGTTTCCCATTTTAGAGAAACCGTTTTTTTAAAAGAACTATATTTTAGGATAATCCTTCTATTTAAATTGAAATTAAAAAAGAAAAATAAGTACATCCCTAATTAAAAAAGGAAGTAAATAAAAAAGAAAAAAATATAATGACGAAGAGTAGAATGAAAGAGGGAGAAGAAAAAAGAATATGGGGACAAAATAAAGCAAATTAAGAAATGGTGTGGAGTAGGTTGAACTATTTACGAATTAAGTAACAATTAGCTTTTAGTATTAATAGAATTAAAAAATATAAAGGCTTTTGAACTTATGCATGAAGAAAAAAAAAAGGAAAAATGTGAACTTTTAATTTCTTAAAAAAGATAAACCTGAAAATATTAAGATAACATAAAGATGAAAGTATATATTCCGTCTACATTTGTATTTGTAGTGTAATGGGACCCACCTGTCTAGATATTTGAGTCACCAGAAAAAAATAAAAAAAGAATTAAAAAAATTTAGATAGTAAGACTCGAACCCACACATCTCATGAGGTGAGTGAAGGTGTTATCCATCTAGGCTAGCAAGGATCTTCTTAAAAGTGTAGAAGAATATCATTATATATCTAAAAAAAGCAGAAAAAGACAAAAAAGAATCTACTGTTCATTGTGTCACATCAAACCTCTTCTCAATTGTACATATATATATATATTAATTCTATAGTGTGTGTATGGCTTACAGGGTGTGTTCCAAGTCAATTCAACATGCCAATAAGTTGTGGATGTATGCGTATGATGATTATTTGGAAGATTTTTTAAAGCTGGTGGTTTTGACAGCAGCTATGGATCGACTTAATTAATTCGTATAAAATCACTAGGGTGTCGGATTAAGGTGTATCATGTGTGGTTTGAAAACTTAAGATGTCTACCTTACATTGTATTTAGACACTAATAGCTAATTTGTATGTTAAATGGGTCAAAACCTGAGATTGTAACAGCTGGTCGGAGTTTGTTAAAAATTACTTGTTTGTTTTTATTAAATCATATAAAATCACTTACAAAGAGTTAGGAGGTGAGTTGTATATTGTTTTAAATCTAAGAGGATGTACTTAATCCACCTTTAAATTTCAGAAGCCAAGTCAATTGACAATTTGGTCGAAATTTGTAAGAAAGCCAGATGACCTATAGGTGAGAAACAAGGGTACTTAGTATCCAACTTTATGTCGTAATTTGTGACTCAATGGCATGATTGAAGCTTGTAAAGAGTGTTAAGGGGCTGTACCAACTAGTCTCATTTTTTTCTATGAATTAGGTTGCTCGGTAAAGGTCGTGTGGATTGCCTTGGACTGCTTTGCTAGACTAGAGGTGAGTTCAGTATTTTCTAAAACCGAGTACGAAGACAAAATCGTTTTTGGAATACTTAACGATCTATGATGACCGTTTAAAAGATGTTTGTGTATGAATTATATTTAAAGATGAACTACGACGTGTTTAATTGAATATTAAATGATGTTATTTGATAATTCATAAATAATGTTATATGATGAATTTTAGTGATGCAATTAATTAATGACGAATGTATTATGATGTTATGATGACTTGTGGGTGGGGTAGACTTTCTCCTAAGATGTAGAAATGATACCTAGTAGGGTTAGTGTGCCTTCTATGTTATGCTAGCACAATGATAATTAGTTGTCATGTTTTCTAGACAACCTTCGCAACACATGGTGTACTTGTACACTGGAGTAGTGTTTGACCGACGATGATGAGGTCAACGCATATAACACCACGTTGGTGGGAGGAGGGCCTAACGTTGGGGCAACGTTTGTACTTCCACCTAAACGACTAATGTCGGAGTAGCTATGACGGACGGACCACGGGGGTTTGGTACGAGAGGGAGTCAAACCCCGATTAGTACCAGACTTGCACACGTAGTGAACCTATGCCAGTGCGGACGGAATACGGGACTTAGCAGTTTCCTAGCATGCACGTGGTGTTTGGGGTAGTGATGATATCGATGTACAATGATGGACCCCAATTAAGAGGGATGGATACGATGTGTTTAGCGATGCTTAGAGATGAAAAATATGATTTACAATGTTATTTGAATTGTTGTGAAGAATTATTTGATGTAAACGATGCATACGACGTGAAACGCTGATAAAGATGTGTAATGGTTTATAAACAATGTTAAAAAGACGAATCTTTATCATGTGGGGTAATGATGCTATGCGGGTGGTTCAAGATACGAGTTGGGTTTTTGTGTGAATAACTTAACATGTTAACTGAATGTTTTACTAAATGATTTATTTACCTATTGCTGACTCACGAGACGTAAGCTGACACTTGTTTGTTGAAATGTGTCTTGTACTCGTGCATGTAGCTTAGGAGTGGAGGCCTGGTGAGTGTGGGTGTAGTTGGGTATTGATAGTTTATTATTGCTTTAACTTTAAGCCGACTCATGGTTTTTTTTATAAATGAATGTTTAAAATAATTTAATAACCAGTTGACTACGTGGTAAGGTAGTGGTTTTTGAGACGATATTTATGATGGATAGAATTCTATTAATTATTAATGACGACAATTAATATTTATGTTGTGATGATTGAAAAAATTAAGTGTAGATTTTCTGCTTTACATTCACCCTTTGTCAATCCATATATCTCATACAAGTTTATAGGGGTTCGTCACTTTTTTGTAAGCTTTACAATGGTTCAGTTAGTGTTATAGTTTAAACACCTAAATTCTTTTAATTAACCTTAAAAAGGAGAGTTGACTGATAACCATAATAATAGGTAAATTTGTTTGATTAACCCTAAATTTCGGTAAGGCTTACTAGTTTAGGATAGTTTAAACATCTCTACAGCCCACCTATGTTGATTAAAAATGGAATTTATGTGCATGTTTTCTTTTAATATTTATCTGAATCAAATTTTTTTTTGAAATTTTGTTAGTGAATATTTTAACATCTTGTTTTACATTAAGACCATATAAAACGTGTATATGTTGAAAGTTAACTTCCAGTGGTTAAAAGCTTCAAATCGAATTTGTATGGACCCTAATATAATTTCCATTCGCTTACTTTACTGGGCCGATCATTCGCACTTTTTGACAATGTTGTGTTTGTTTCATAAGTGCTTAGGTAAACAAATTATGCCATTTTGTTTGTTTTCCTACATGGTTGCTATGTAGTAATTTTATAAATAGAAACTATATGCATCCTTCATGAGCTTTGTATATTTGATATCATTTAAGTAGATCACAAAATAAAAGAGTTATTATCTGTGATGTTTTATAAGTAATATACTTGAACTTGGTGGGTTTTTAATAGTGGCGTTCAATTTTTTTTCATATTTATCTACTATTGCATTTTTGTTTTCTCATGATCCATGGAGCATTGTTTTTGATTTCCTAGTTCTTAATGATAATGTTTGGATTATAGTTGCTTATTTTTTGAATGATGTATCTTAGAAGGATAATTTGCATTAGAAAAACTTCACAAGCAAAAGCTTTAGCATATCTACCTGCTACGTATCGTTAGCTTAAATGACCACTCTTGCATTCGCGTATTATGAACTTTAACCTGATCTGTGAAGCACGTACTGTCGTTGATTTTCAAGTCCTCAATGATGATCATTGTAGTATAGCTGCTTATTTCTAAATGGAGCTAGTGGATTTTTTGGTTTTGAACAGGCAATGGCAATGGTGAGACAATGAAAGGTATGAAATCTAAGAACTTTGTGATTTTGTTTATGTAAAAGGATCTGGGATTTAATATGGTAACTGAATGGTTGAAAATTCAATTTTGACACGATTTGATTTTTAATTTATAGAAAAAAAATATTCTGAGAGAAGCAATTTCCTATTGTGACTGTAGCATGTTAGCAGCCCTTATTGTTAGCACTTTTTCAAGTTTTAATATGCCGCCCTATGTGATAGTAATTTCCTATTCCTTGTGTAACAATTTCAAGTTTCGAAGTATACCGTAGCTTTAACCAATTGTACAAGATGCGTGGAATGATGTACATGTTAACGATAAACACGCGGTAGAATGAAGGATTGCTAAGATAACTATGATAAGGTTGAGAGAGAATCTCGAATACACCTTAGAGAACACATAGTTTATTTCTTGTAAGTGTGGCAACCCCTACATTTCCTTGTGTAGCACAAGGGTTATATACCTATAAGGTATATTTACAATAAGCACCCTCAACTATTGTTGAACTCCTATTCTATTACAATAATACAGTTCTAACAGTACAACTTTTTGGAAACTTACATACGTTTATATATTGGCTGTCATATTGCAAAGTTAATTAATGTTGATTATAAGGGAACGATATATAGGTAAATTCAAATCACTTAAAAATTAAGAGATTAAGTAAATGATGTAAATGTTTTATAATATATTATAGATTACTTTATGAATTTGGTTAAAATTAGTTTAATTAGTTCATCAAATTTTCACTGAAATCTAATTATTAGTAGTTATATATATAATAAATTTTTTTGAACAGCCAATGGGGACACTTCCCCGCCTCTCCAGTGTGGGTTCGAATTGCTTGGGGGCGGGTTTTCAACCACCCATCGTTATTTGGCTTTAACCAAGGTTCGAGCATCAGACCTTCATTCCATGGAGAAAACCCGTATGGTAAAACCCCCAACTCACTGCATGCAGTGGAATTTGATCCCCTGAGCTCTTGCGAGGACACTACTAGAAAACAGCGCGATTTGCGAGGGATTTCCGAGGGCTTTAATTCCCTCGGAAAACTTTCCGAGGAAATTCCTACATATTTCCGAGGGCGTTAAACTACCTAGAGTTTTCCGATAAATTTCCGAGGGCGAGAAATGTCTCGGAAATTCCTCGCAAATTTTCTGAGAGATTTCCGAGGAAATACACCCTCGAACAACATAGCGAGAGATTTCCGAGAGATTTCCGATAACTAACATGCCCTTGGAAATTCCTCGCAAATTTTTCGAGAGACTTCAGAGGAAATACACCCTCGAAAAACATATCAAGAAATTTCTGAGAGATTTCCGACAAATTTCCGAGAACTACCATGCCCTTGGAAATTCCTCGCAAAATTTCCAAGAGATTTCCGATAGATTTCCGAGAGCTAAAATGTAATTTTTGTATATTTGTTACTTTAAAACACATATTATCAAACATCTAGACATACATATTCAAATACATGTATCTAGATGTATCATTAAGCAGAAATTAGTATATTTATAGTATGGTACCTATATGAATGAATGTTCGTAAACAAATACATATATATAAATGTGCTTGTGAATTGTATTTGTCATCATGATGTTTATAGTATGTTAGTATCCTGTTATGATTTATTTGTTTGATTATGCTTATTATGAAACATACATGTGCTTATTAATGTTTTGCATTTGAAAATAGTGTAAAATATGAAAAAAACGATTTAGGACCTAGGAAAGCCCTCGGAAATTTCCGAGGACATTCCGAGGGCTAAAATGTAATTTTTATATATTTGTCACTTTAGAACACAAATTATCAAACATAGATGCATACTTACACAAATACATGTATCTAGTTATATCATTAAGCATAAATTAGTATATTTATAGTAAGATACCTATATGAATGAATGTTCGTAAACAAATATGTGTATATAAACGTGCTTGTGATTTGTATGTGTCATCATGATGTGTAAAGTATATTAGTATCGTATTATGATTTATTTGTTTGATCATGCTTATTATGAAACATGCATGTGCTTATTTATGTATTCACGACCCACCGTCCGTCGTCCACCCCTTGAATTTCGTTGCCGAGGCTAGTCGCTGCATCTACGAGTCACAAACTCCGACTCACTTCCGTCACCGAGGTTGCTCGATTTCCAAGTATGTTTACTAAATTCTATTGTAGTATTGTGTTTATTCACTGTTCTTGCTTTCTTTCGCCAAATCGCCTCTTGATTTGAGGAATATCCATCGCCTAATTTCCCCTAGTGTTATTTGACTGGTATTGTTCTTGTAATTTGTTGTCTTCTTGTTGTTTTTTTAATTTTTAGTGTTGTTTTTTAATATGTGGTTCTTGTTCGTGTAATTTCCGTCGCCTAATTACAGTTTTACACACTATTGTTGTTGATTTTGAGTTGACTGTTTTTGCATTACAGAACATTTACTTATTTGCGTCTAAAACATACTATTTTGCGTTCACTGTTGTATTATATAAAATTTGATCATAGAGGTGTTGAAGGAGATATTTAGTTGTTTAATAATTTTGCTTAAAAATGTACTATTGTTAATGTTACTAGCTTTTTTATGGACACAACAACATATCTGATTGTTAATGTTGATTTTTAGTCTTCGTTTAGTTGGAGCAGACATTTAAAGGAAAAAAAGCCTTAACAACATATCTCTGTTTGAAAAAAAAAAGCTTTAACAAGTTTAGGGAATATCTTTGTTTACTCCACATTATATATCTAATATCATACTATTCATGCTTCTACACATTATTTAACTTTGTTAAGTGGTCTCTTTTTACCTTACAACCCCATTATTAAGTTCAAGAGATAATCTTTGTTAAGTGTCTAGTTTCTAGCTTTATTATACTATATTATGCAAAGACAAATTGATCACTTTGTGAGATCCTTCTATTTGAGGAAATACATTAAAAATAAGATTATAGGTTCATAATTGATTTCACCTGCTTATTCATGGGTTTATATTGTTTAAGTTCATTATTGATTTAATATTTATAATTGAATTCATGCCTAAGCTCATAATCGTTTGATTATTTTATCGATATAGTTCAGATCTATATTTAGTTTGTATAACATATGATTTCTCCCCGTTCTTGATTAATTTGGTGTATATATAGGAAGTAATGTAACTTTGCATTGGCGACTTGCTGTTGATGTTATGGAAAGCACATCACTAAAGTGTGGTCGAAGTCTTCAACTACTAGAAAGAAATTGCACTAGAAAGCACACTTTGAAGACAAAAGATGATACGCATTTGTACTTCTTAATCAAGAAAGGAAAGAGTTGCAAGAAATGAGAGACTTGACCAAATTTGAATTTTAGGACATTTTGTTGAATTTGGATTGTATTTTAGATATTTTTCAAACTCGGTATTGTAGTTTATCTAACCTTTACCAAATAAAATGTGATGATCTTTGATTTGTGTATGAATAGCTTCTTTTCTATATTAAATAAAAATTTTAGGTATTACAACAAAATTAAGAACAGAAAAAAATCATGTTTAGCGAGGGTATTCCAATAGATTTGTGAGACCCAAAGTCATTGGAAATCCCTCGGAAATTTGTCCTCAGAAATCTCTTGGAACTTTGTCCTCGGAAATCTCTCGGAACTTTGTCCTCGGAAATCTATTGGAAAATTGTCCTCGGAAATCTCTAGGAAAGTGTTCTCGGAAATATATCGGAAATTGTTCCTCGGAAATCCCTCGGAAATTTGTCCTCGGAAATTCCTCGGAAAATTTGTCCATGGAATGCCCTTGGAAATGTATGTCATCAGAAAGACCTCGGAAATTTCTCTCGGAAATCCCTCGGAACTAGTTTCCGAGGAGGGTTTTTACTAGGACAGATTTTCCTCGAAAATCTCTCGGAAAATGGCAATTTCCGAGGGATTTCCGAGAGAATCTGCCCTCGGAAACTCCGTGTTTTTCTAGTAGTGGGAAGGGGGGCGTCTGACCAAATGGGCTACACACCACATTGGCACATATATAATAAATTGAATGATTCTTGTTGTTATCAATGGTTAAAGCAGATCGTGTTTTATCTATACTATATTATAAAACATTTAACTTTCTCTCTCTTAAAATTTTTAAGACTACTTAATTTTAAGTAGTACAAGTTTTTTTGCTTAAGATACAAAACATTAAAGCAATAGCCTAACCAATTATCCCCTTAATTGTCTCGTCTAATTTAAGGCATCTATTACTTTAATAAATCATTAAAAATCACAACAACTATTTAATTTATCTAATTTTGTCTAAATTACTTACATCAATGCAATTTCAAGGCTATGGTATTTTTTTCTCTAATTATTTAATAATAATCTTTTTAATTGTTTTTTAAAAACTATTTTAACAACTAATAAAATGTTTGATTGTAAGATAAGTAAGAAATCAAGAAAAAATGAGAAAAAACATGGATAGGTTGAATATATAACACCGTATTCCACACATACCATACCTTACCTCATTAATTAAATCAAACATGTTATCGAACACAAATTATTATCATCGCCGCCGCATTGCGCGGGTGCAATGCTAGTATTCTAAAATGGGTTCTTCATCGAAAAATTTAGTGTACATCAATTTTTGGATAAATCGTGGTTTTTAATTTAACGTAAACGTTATTTTTGAGAGGTAACATATTGTGAACATTGATATTGAATTTTATTGCCTAATTTGTCCTTACACTTTTTTATATTGATAGTCACATTTAATTAATTTTGACCATAGTTGACTTTTGAACAAATTATCTTATCTTTAAATTCCTCTTACAAGAACCTTTCAAGGTAAGAATGCTCCTAATTCCTCTTCTATGAAAATTTTGTAATCTTTTTATGCCTTTGTAGACTTTTCAACCTTTAAAAAATCACCCACCAGCTCTTATTAAAAAAAATGACACAGTTAACCAAATTTTAGAAGAAAGGCATGATTAGTACTCACAGTTTCCTCAGCCTTGACCAGCTTCCAATGAAGCTAGGTATTCTCCCAGACAATGCATTCCCATCTATCCTACTGCAAGTGTTGTGGATGATAAAATATTTGCGGTTAACACTAATTTACATGGATAGCTAAACAAGGTTAAAAATAATGAGGGTAATACTTACACATCTTCTAGACTAGTGAGATTACCAAACGAGTCTGGTATGCTTCCAGTGAGATTATTAGCAGACACAAGGCTGCATGGAAAAGTCATCATTGCGAATAACTTATATTGTTCATTGATGAACTGAACCATGAAACCAAAAGTGAGATTGAGGTAGTCTTACAATCTTCTCAAGCGAGGTAAACTACCAAGGTTTGAAGGAAGCCGTCCGTCAAGCAAATTGTCTTCCAAAACTCTGTCAGATAGTGAAAAGTGTCACTTGATAGACTTCTTAGCCTATATATATATACACTTATATGTTTTTATTTTCTTACAGCTCTTCCAGCGTCACGATATCACCTATTTCTTTAGGTATAGAACCACTGATGCGGTTTCCCAAAAGAACTCTGTAAACAAAGATATCGCATAAGAATGCATGTATTCATTAGGAGAAAAGATGTAATGACTAAAACAACAAAAAATATCTTACAAAGTTGTAAGCGGAAGTTGAGCGAGAATGGCGGGAATAGTTCCACGGATGAAGTTGCGAGATAGATCGCTTCATGAAAAAGAAACAGAAAAAAAAAAAAAATTTATTAGGATAACTAAATTGTGGGTAATACCTATATATGTCACCTTAATGATACTCATAGACAACTAAGTATCAAGTCCTAGAAATTTTAAACTTGAATCTTTCGGTTTGGCCTCATATATCTAGATTTGATTAGAAATCAAGTTTATTTAAGTGGCGTAGATTAATTAAAGTTAAAAGTATATATATACTTACATCTCTTGCAGAAAAGGGAGATCTGCAAATTCTTCTGGTAGAACTCCCGTCAGATTAAGTTCCTTTAATCGGCTGAAAAAGAAATACGAATATCCAAGTCGTTTGTGTAAGATTTTTACCGGGGAACGTTCAAACGAGAACGGTTTTTTGCACGAGAACTGTGAGAACCAATTTTAGTCGTTAATTTGATAAATGGAATTCATTGATGTAGAGCGTGGGAGTTCAAGTGTGGCAGAGTGCATATGATGAATTCAGGGGTGGGTGATTACATTAAAGGATAAGGAATCGGACGGTTCAGATTGGTTCTCGTACGAAAAACAGTTCTCGTTTAAACTTTTACCTATAAGACTATATATATAGGCATATAATAATTAAGACAAATCGATCGTTAATAATTTTACATGTGGGTAATGTGGCATTCGGTGGTACAGTTGCATAGTATATTCACTACATTGCTACCATACTTAACATTCACTTGGTTGTTTTCTGAATTAGTATGATTCAGAACACCATCTTCGGAGCATGAGTTTCTAGCAACGTGCAGCCGATCGCTATATCCTAACCTTGAGGATATTGACCGAAGAGCTTCAACTTTTGTAAATTATAAACAAAACAAAGAAATTAATTAATCAAGAAAAATCATTCAGAAGTGTTGAAAAGGGTACGTATAATTAAATCGACGATAAATTGAATACGGTTTCCAAGTCCAGAATTTGGTAAAGAGAAACAACAAGTTTATGATAAAAGTAATTAATTAATGTTTAAAATAAATTAAAAAAGAAAAAAAGAACAAAAATACTCGTTCTAAATAATAATAACGAGTGTTGTCACTCGTACGTTGCTGCGAGATTACCGGCCATATGTGAATATATGATTTTTCTTTCATCTTCTTTTGATTTGTTATCAATATATGAATTTATTATATGTATAAAATTTCATACTATAGATATTTAAAATTTATATTAACAATCTTCCGTGTTTATATATAAAATATTAAGATTAAGATAGTATAAATATATAAAGTGACTATTTTTATTTCAAAAGTTGAAAGATAGAATAAAAAGAACCGTTGGCTAGAGGTTTTACAGAATTATAGAATTTGACTTTTGTAAAAAGCTTTCTCAAGAATAAAAAAAATGTGTCTTCTAAAAATTGAAAAAAAATAGTTCCTATGAAAAAAACAATAAAGACGAGAGAAAAAAAAAAGGGGAAAAGGGATAAAAGACTAAATAATTAAGAAGAGGTGAAATGTAAAGAGGGGAAAAAAGAGTGTGGAAAGTGAAAAAAAAAAAGAAAAGGAATTTTGACTATAGAGAATCGAAACCATGACTTCATGATAAGAAAAAACAACTATTATCATTTGATCTAGAAGCGCAGTTTGACACCTTGTTGTAAACATTAAAATATATTACACAAATATGTACAAATTAGCAAAACCCGTTTATCTATACTACTATATAAACCATTTAACACTCTCTCTCCTCTTAAATTTTAAGACTTCTTAAAATTCAATCAATATAAAATCTTGACCATTCATTCTATCTAAATTAATCTCACAAACTCAATCTTTAACTATTCAATTCTCTCTCCTAATTACTTTAATCTTTAATTCATTTAATCTATACTACTATATAAACCATTTAACACTCTCTCTCCTCTTAAATTTTAAGACTTCTTAAAATTCAATCAATATAAAATCTTGACCATTCATTCTATCTAAATTAATCTCACAAACTCAATCTTTAACTATTCAATTCTCTCTCCTAATTACTTTAATCTTTAATTCATTTAAAATATATTTTCTCACACTAACATTTTTCTCAAATAAACAAAATTATCTAACAAACCAACATAATTTTCAAAATCCTATGAACTTCTCTCTCTTTATTTCAAATATAAAAAAATCTTATTTTAATTTTCTTTTTAGAATACATTTCTAAAATTAATAAAATAATTAGATGCAAATAAAAGAAAATTTGAAAAAAGACGGACATATTGTTGTAAAAAACTTTTTACGACATTAAATCGTGCGAATAACATGTTATTAAATTATTGAAAGTGATATGTTGTAAAACGCAAAACTATTATGATCCGTAGCATTGCGCGGATACCATGCTAGTAAACAATAAAAATGGCTCATGTTACTCCCTTGACATATATATATATATATATATATATATATATATATATATATATATATATATATATATATATATATATATATATATATATATATATATTGTTAATATTATTATCATATATCAATTTTTAATGACAAACTTATACATCATAACATTGAAACATGCAATTCTAACACACACACACACACACACACACACATATATATATATATATAATAGGCAAGAGTAAAAATGCGTCATTTTCATAAGGTTTTTTTAACTTGCGTCGTTCTATATTAAATACCCAGTATATGCTAATATGCAATATTTCATAGAATGTTAGGTATAAGAGATGGGACATGATCCTTACACAACAAAATTGTCTATACACAATAATTTTATATATTATCAACTTATATCATATACATTAACTGCTTATACTTTGTTGTGTATGGCTAAAAACTATTGTGTACGGATCAAGTCCCATAAGAGATCGCAAGACTCTCATCTTCTATGAGAAAGTCATCAAATCAAGCATTCCTTTCTCCTCATTAATCTTTTTCTCTTTTTTTTAATTAACCCTTCCTTTTTTCCCTTTCCATCCTTTCAATTTTCAAACCCTTCAGTTTACGTTTTTCCCCTCTGCCCTCGGTCCCTCACTATCCAATTTTTATGTTCTTTTTAATTTTTTTCAACGACTTTTTGTTATCTTTTTATCATTAACAATTTTGCATCTTTTTCTTTTAATTTCTATTAGTTAAGCATCTCGTGTATTAACACGGGGTATGATTAGTTGTATTTTTAATTGTTTTTATATTACTATAATGTATTAAAAATAAGACTATTAAAAATATTAAAAATTTATAATTTATTTAAAAATTAATAAATCTAAATAATTAAAATACATCATATCGTATTTTATATAAATATATATTATTAAGACTTATTTTGTTAGGATACACTTAATGATAAGTTAGTATACACGATTTTGTTGTTAATCTTCTATTTTCAAGGGTTAAATTTGAAAATATAGGTTTTAAATTGAATCTTTTAACAAACTGATCTTCAAATTAGTTAGAATAATATTGTAATTAGTTAAGATTATATTATATAATCTTCGAATTATGTTTTGAAATATCAAATTTCGAAACTTCTATGCGAATTGTATGGAGCACCATTTTAGTTTAGATACACCTAGTGATTATTAGGATACTAGATTTTGTTGGTAATCTCTATTTCTAAGGGTTAAATTTGACAATAGAGGTTTTAAATTGAAAACAAACTAATCATCAAATTAGTTAGTAAACTATTTTAATTTGTTAAGATTATATTATTAAATCTTTGAGTTATGTTTTGAAATTTAAAAGTTTGAAACTTCTATGCGAATTGTATGGAACACCATTATAGATACACCTAATAATTAGTTAGGATACACGATTTTGTTGTTAATCAATTATTTATAAGGGTTAAATTTAAAAATAGAGGTTTTATATTGAGTCTTTTAACAAACTAATCTTCAAATTAGGTAATATCTTAATCAGTTAGGACTATATTTTTAATCTTCGAGTTATTGTTTGAAATTTAAAAGTTTGAAACTTCTATGCGAATTGTATGGATCACCAATGTTGTGTAGATACACCTAATGATTAGTTATGATACACGATTTTGTTGTTAGCCTTCTATTTATAAAGTTTAAATTTGAAAATAGAGGTTTTAATTTGAGTCTTTTAACAAACTAATCTACGAATTAGTTAAAATAATATCTTAATCAGTTAAGATTATATTATTTAATCTTCAAATTATGTTTTAAATTTTTAAATTTGGAAATTCTATGCGAATTGTATGGAACACCATTGTAGTTTGGATACACCTAATGATTAGTTAAGATACACGATTTTGTTGTTAATCTCCTATTTATAAGGTTTATATTTGAATATAGAGGTTTTAAATTAAATCCTATAACAAACTAATATTTAAATTAATTAGAATAATATTTTAATTAGTTAAGGTAATACTATTTAATCTTTCAATTATGTTATAAAATATAAAATTTCAAAATTTCTATGTGAATTGTATGAAACGTCATTTTAGTTTAGATACACCTAATGATTAGTTAGAATACACGATTTTGTTGTTGATCTCCTATTTCCAAGGGTTAAATTTGAAAATATAGATTTTAAATTTAATATTTTAACAAACTAATCTTCAAAATAGTTAGGAAAATATTTTAAATTTAAATTTTTTAAACTTTTTTTATAGTCTTAAAAAATTAAAGGGGTTGATTTGTTAAAATAATTTCAAAATTAGAATTGTTAGTAAATTAAAGAGGTTGATTTGTTAAAAAAAGCTTCAAAAATAGAATGATGATGTCATCACCTTTTATTTTAAATAAAATGATGATGTTATCATCCTTTTCTTTTAATAAGTATATAAGATTGTTTACTTTTTAACAACCTAGTTTGTCATGAGACTCGAACTTTCAAATACTATAATCGTTTACAATTTCTTGGGTCGTAAATTGTTTTTTGTAAAATCGTTCATACAAATTAATGAAACAAAAGATAAACAAGTTTTAATTCTAGTAAAAAAATTGATTATTTAAATCTTTTTTTGAGAAAAAAAAGATATACTCTTTTATTTATAATAAAATAACATGTAGAGTCTACTAATACTTTTTCCTAGCTCATTCTTTAAATTTGACACTTATATGTGAATATGAGGATATATGATCCTCTATTTTTAGAAACTCATTTTGTAAAATAGTCACATCTTTTTATGTTATGTATATATTAGAAGATAAATAATGTTTAAGAATAAATATTTTAGTATCACATCTCATATACAAACAATTTTAATTAAAATTTAATAAATACATAAACTTTTACTTCCAAAAAATACAAGGTAAATGTATTTGATTATAATTTTATTTATACGTTCTTAATTTCTCTCCTTATCCTATTTTATATAGTTATTTTCTTTTTTGAAATTTTCTTTAACTTTAAGAAGCACGTCTATTTATATTTATATTTTATTTAATCTAATATTTGTTTAATTTCCTTTCATTAAAAAAAAAGCTAAAAAGATAGTTAATATATAAGTTCTTTAGTTTTATTAACAAGTAGTTTACTAATCATTGTGGACGACCAAAAATGATTTTTTTTTGGAAGAGTATACATAATAAAAACAAACAAATATATTATAGATAAAAAATTATAAAAATTAATTTTAATCAAATTAAATTCGAAATGAAACGCGAGTAATGACATTCATTCATAACAAATGAAATATTGTAATCACATTAATTAATTGATAAAGGAAAAGAAGATGGATTGTACATTTTTACGTAAAGCAACATTTCAAACTTCAAATCAAAAGTAAATGCAACACAAAGTTGCATTGTGGTTGAGTTGTCTAAATAATTCTAAAATGGATTAATCTCCAAAACCAATATTACAATGTGGAATAAAAAAGAGTAGTAGTAAACCTTCTTCTAGTGGCAAAAGTTGAGCAGCGGATTTTAAATCATACATAATTGTCGATAAAATCAATATGTAGAATACTAATCCAGCCATTGCTATTGCAGCTTGTTAGAGAGATGACTACGTACGTTATCAACTTAATTTGCTTAAATATCATAAAGATATGCAAAGTACTGATCGAGTTGATGATGATGAAGATATATATATATATATATATATATATATATATATATATATATATATATATATATATATATATATATATATATATATATATATATATATATATATAGGCGATTGGAGGACACATGTTTTTATATAATATAGGAAGCTAGGACAATATAGGAGGCTAGGACATATATTGATACGTGTACTTAGTCTGCCATATTCACATGAAGACTAGCTTTTTTCAATTTTCTTAATTGTTATATGGATCTAGTAGTTCACAATCTCCATCTCCTCTTAATTTTCCTAGATTACAGGACACGTGGGTGCATCATGCATTTTTTATTTTCACATTTTGTTCCTAAAGTCAAATGATTGAGTAGTGTGTCTTGACTCTTGAGTTTTATATATGTTTTCATACTACATTGATTAGAAACACAACACAAAATTTTCTTTCATTTTTGACTTTCTTTTAGCTCTAATTTATAGGAGAACGACCATCTCGAATAGCGATTCATCATTTGGTGACTTATAAGTCTAAGTGCCTTTTCCTTCTATAAGCTGATTTTTAGGGATGAGTTTTATATTTAGACTTATAACATGATACAAGTTTAGTATAAAATGAGTTTATATCAATTGGTATTAGCTTTGTGGGAGCTATCTTTGTCTTACACTACATCAAATGAGTGATTATGTAAGTTGCAAAGGTAGTTAAAAGTTGTTAGTCTGTTGGAGGGTGTAACAGCTAGAGGTTGGAGGTCAGAGGTCGAAGGTCATGACCTTCGTCTATATAAGGTCCATGATCTATCTCCTTGAGCTGTATTAGAGATCAGATTTCATTTTCTTATTTCCTTTATAACAGTTAATTTATTGTATTCTTAAGTTTAAAAAATAGAGTGTTAATAGAGGTTTAAGTATTCATCAATCTTTGTTGGTTTTGTCATCAATCATTGAATCAAGTCGTATTACTCGTTTTTCGTTTCAAATCCACAAGCTTCAACTTATGAAAACATGCATGAAACACCTATGTGTCATATAAGCTAAGAAAATTAAAAAGAGATAGAGATAATGAGCTACTGGATGCATGTAACAATAACTAAGGAAATATGAATAAGTAGAAAAAACAATTTTAGAGAAGACAAAAGTTGTCCCAAAAGGTCATATATCGTTATTGAAAACTTTTTCAGCGAGGACATGTCGTCGTCAATGTCGTCGCTGAAAGCCCGTATGGGAACTTTTTAGCGAGGACATTTGGTCACGAAAAGTTGGACAACTTTTACGGATGATATATGTCGTCACCAAAGGTCACTATTAAAGATAAATAGAAAATAAATTAATTACTTTTACCAACGACAGTGTCCTCGCGAAAAGAGGTTTTTAATTTAATTATTTATTTATTTGAAGGGTTTTAGTAACGACAATATCGTCGCGAAAGTACTTTCTTTTTTTCATTTATTTTATTGCTTTGGCAACGAATATGTGGTCGAGAAATGTGTCTTTCATAAAAAAATTTAATTAATTAATTTTTTTATATTTACCTGCAATTTATAATAAATTTAAGGGTAAAATATGTTTTAATCCCTAAACTTTAGATTTGAAAATGGTTTAACCCCTAAACTTTTTAAATGAATGATTTAATCCCTAAACTTTTTTCATGAATGTTTTAACCCCTAAAGAGCATTTTAATCACTATGCTTGGGGGTGTAATCGAATCAATCCGAACCAAACCTAGTCAACATCTAACTCGACACTGCCTCTAAAACTTAAACCGGTGAAGATTGAAGAACCGATTGGTTAGTGGTAATTAACCGCTGTTCGACAATCTACAAAGCCACGAATCACCATCTCATGGATACCCAATGAATTGCAACAATACGAGTTAGAGTTTGACTAGGTTTGGTTCGACTTGATTCGATTACAACCCCAAGCTTAGTGATTAAATTGCTCTTTAAAAGCTTGGTAACTTGTTGTAGAAGGTCAAATGGCTAAAACGATGAATTGTAATAAGTTAATAGTTAAAACATTCATTAAAAAAGTTTAGGGAATAAATCGTTCATTTAAAAAGTTTAGGGGTTAAACCATTTTTAATCCTAAACTTTAGGGGTTAAAATATATTTTACCCTAAATTTAAAAGCTAAAAAAGTTTATATACCAGTTTTTAAAAATAAGCTACTTACATTACACAACATAACCATGAACAAAACAATAAATTTTTTTTTACAAACAAGTTCAATACGATTAAATAACAAAATATAACTAATATCCATCATTATCCGACTCTTCCTCATCTATATCGTCATCCTCATCGTCTTCAGTTATGTTCATTGGAGAAGAAATCGGTTGAAAGTCGAGAATTGAAATGTTAGCTCGTTTTAGTACATCAAAAACATTCCAAAATTTGCATTTTTATTAAAGTCACGTTGACGCATCATTTCATCCACCTCACATTGTGTATAAACTATTTCTTTTGGTGGTTGGTAAGTTGAAATAGATGCAACTGAGGGTAACTTTCTGCCTCGTACACGATTATGCACACGACATTCAACTAATACTTGTGAAAGTATTTGCTTGTTTGTCATGGGATTTGAACACTCGGATTGACTCTCCCGAAGTTGCTTCATTTGTTACTGTGTAATTAAGAAAGGTTAAATTGTTATCAAGGATTTTATAAAATATAAAATTTCGACAACATAATAATAGTATAATGGGTAATCTATAATTTACCTATGTTAAAAATTTACATTTATATATTTTTTTTGAACGGCAAGGTTAGTTGTTAGTAAGTTAGTAAACCCCAAGTTAGAATTAAACTCCAATGCCAAGGTTTGAACCCTGGACCTCCTAGAAGGTTTTGTCTCCCCTCACTCTTAACCACTAGACTAAGAGATCATTGGTAAAAATCTACATATGTGAACGTGAAAGACGGTACTTATTGTACGCGTGTATCCTAAAACATATCACAAGATGCTCATATATCATGTCTTACGTTTTGTCCATTGTGAACTATGATTTGATTTTGCAGACTTACTATCTAATTAGTTAGCCTAAAGCATATAGCAAGATGCCCACATATATCTAATCTATCGTGGTCATAGTTGACAATATTTAATTGGTTTTACGCGAATTAGTTAAGGGCTAGCTAGCACATGCATATAGCCAATTAACATAAAACATATAACAAGATGCCTATATTGCATTAAACTCGATATGCTGATATTTGACAATGCCTATGGCTTGACTTTAAGTATTCTAAATGCACGCTAGTATAATAGCATGCGTAGTGATAATATCGAAAACTCCTATAACTCTTTGCCACGTCATCATTTTAACATACCAACATCAATAACTAAACATTTAAAGTGATAACTGCAATATTCGCCACGTTATCATCATTTTCTTTTTTATTTTAAGTTCTTTACATGTAAAATAAAATAGTATTTTAATTTTTGAAATTAAATAAATACAATAAAAATACAAACATTACATTTCATTAAAATTAAAATTAGAGTTAATTACGCCAATGGTCCCTGTGGTTTACACTTTTTTACTGATTTTGTTCCTTATAATTAAAAATTACGCCCATGGTCCCTGTGGTTGACATTTTATTTCACTCATGGTCCCTCACCCTAACAGCCGTTAAAAATGACAGTTACTAGTCTTTTAGTGCAGGGACATTATGGTCTTTTCCCCCTTTATACCTATTTCCAAACACCTTCTTCTTCATCATCCTCTACATCTCCATTTCAGTAACACAATCTAAGAAAACATATCAAGAACAAATTGATAGAACTGAGAAACTAAATAAGTGTTTGATCAATAATTATGTGTGCTACCAAGCTCATAGCATCACCTAGCTGCAAACAAATTATCAAAGCACTGAATCGAATAAGAACAACATTTTAGCTCCCATAAACCATCTTGCAGACATTGTGATTAAAGAAATATCCAAACTCGTTGATTTCATGGTAAACCTCACCAACAGTAGGCACCATTTTAGTATTTCTTCAAGAACTCTTTCATAGCCCTCTTTTTAGTATCAGATTTTGCAGATGTATGGATTAAAAACACAAGAACCCATCTTCTTCTTTCAGATCTTCAATCTTGCTCACATAATAGTTCATATATGCAGTGGCGTTGGTGGGTTTTTCATTTACGGCGGCAGTGGTGGTGGCTTTCAAATCTGGAGCGGCGGCCGTGGGTTTTTAAACCTGCATCCACCATCGACAAACCCTAGCCGCCGCAAAACCATCAGACTACCCTAGCCACCATCACAAAACCCTAATCGCTGACCTTTTGTTCCTCAACCCTGCAATCACCATCGACAAACCGGCTAACGATGGAGCGGATTAGAGAACAACGAATCCGCTACGGATGTGGACAACGAATCGGCCGACAAACCGACAAACCAACCGACCTTTAGATGTGGACAACGAATCTATGGTGGAGCGAATTAGAGAACAATTTCCGCCGTGAACAACCGCCATAGTTAGGGTTTTCGATGAGAACTACCGCAAACTAGAGTTTTCCCGGCTGCGATTTTCCGGCGGCTAGGGTTTGCAGGAATCGTGATGGGTCGTGCAGTGGTGGTGGTGGCTAGTGTAGATCGAAGAGTGAGAGAGAGAGAGAGAGAGAGAGCAATGGAGGTGGTGAAGTAGTGGTGGTGGCCGGCGATGCAAGGGGTGGTGGCCGACAAAGTTATGGCTACTTGTGAGAGAGAGAGAGAGAGAGAGAGGTAAGAGAGATGATATATCATGAAGAGAAGTATTGGTGTTTGGAAATGAGATTAACAGGTGAAAGGACAAAAATACCCTTCGCTACAAGACTACAAACGGGAGTGAGTTGACAGACGTTAGGCTCAGGGACTGTGGGTGAAACAAAATGACAACCACAGGGACCATGGGCGTAATTTTGATTATAAGGGACCAAATCAGCAAAAAAGTGTAAACCACAGGGACCATTGGCGTAATTAACTCTTAAAATTATTACATTCCTTGCGTTCAAGAATCTTGGTTATGAGTCGACAGATGGCAAATGTGTTCGACGAGGTTATTAGACATAATTAATATATTTAGTGCTGTAATAATTATGTATTTATTATTTAGTTGTATTTGTATATCTCTCCTCCCTATGCATGGGTTATGGAGATTGTTCAAGTACACATGGTATCAAGAGCCTCTTTATCTTCATAACCCCATTTCTTCCTCCCACCCTCCCTCTTCCAGATCTTGTCGTCCACCTTATCCCTTTCCCTCCCTCCATTTTCCTTTAGTTTTTCATTCTATGGCTTCTCCTGCCTCACCCTCACCTGCTCACGATCCTCACTTTTTTATGTCCACCATACTTCATCTTATCACCATTAAACTATCCTCTTCTAACTACCTATTATGGAAGAATCAAATGCTACCTCTCCTCACCTATCAAGGATTACTTCAACATGTTAATGGATCTTCTTTGATTTCGGCGGAATTCTCGGATGATGCAAAGACCTCTCCAAATCTGGATTTTCAGGCGTAGCTTTCTGCTGATCAACGTATCGTCATTCTTCTTCAAGCGTCTCTCACTGAGGAGGCATTCTCTGAAGTTGTAGGGCTCACCACCGCAAGATCTATTTGGCTTGCTCTCGAAAGAGCTTACGGGAATTCCTCTATGGAAAGGATTCAGAAACTTCATGATCAACTTCGTCATCTTAATAAAGGTACAAACTCTGTTTCTAAATTCGGCAGACGATTTAAAAACATTTGTGATCAACTGTCGGCTATCGGTCAACCCGTTGATGAATCTGACAAAACACATTAGTTCGTATGTGGCCTTGGTGCTTCCTTCGAGACCTTCTCTACGACTGTCCGTGCTTCTCGCACACCTTATATTTTTCGTGATTTATTAGCACAGGCTGAAGGGCATGAAATGTTTCTTCACTCTCTGCATGGCTCCTCCTCTCCATCTGTTGCATTTGTTGCTTAGCAAAATCAAGTTTTTGACCAGATTCTGGTATCTACTACAGCCCCTATGTCAAATAGTTTTGGCCCAAAATTCATTGCAAAGTGGAATGGGCCTTACAGCCCAACATTCTGTTTTGGGGCAGCCCCCTCATATGGCCTAGCAAGGTATTTTTCTGCTTCCAGTTTCCGTGGTCGTTCTCGGGGTGGTCGGGGTCATGGTTGGAGACCCCCTCATTGCCAACTTTGTTGCACAAATGGGCACTACGCGAATACATGCCCGCAACTTGAATCCTATGCTAAAGCCCCACCCTCTAGTGATTCCGACATTGCACGTGCTTTTCATGCTCAATGTCATGTAAATACCTCGACACCGGATTGGTTTGTGGATTCCGGGGCTTCGGATCATATGGTCTGTTCTACTGCATCAGTCACTAATCCCACACTTTCCACCGGAGATGCATCAGTTGTATTTGGTAATGGCACCTCTCTACCTATTTCTTATGTTGGCACTTCAAAAATTGCAAATAACGTTTGCTTGAATGATGTTTTGGTTGTCCCCAATCTTACAAAAAATTTATTATCGGTTAGCAAATTAACTCATGAAATGATGTGGATATTATTTTTTCAAAACATTCGTTTGCTATTCAGGATCGTCTCACGAAGGAAGTGCTGGCACAAGGAACGTGTAACCATGGACTCTATATGCTTTCTGCTGTTCCCAAAGTTCAAGCTTTTTTTGTTAACAAATGTAAAGCTTCGTATGAATTATGGCATTCTAGATTGGGCCACATTTCCTATGATACTATTTCCTTATTACTGTTGGGAAAATGATCTCATCAGTTTAGATTTGATGAGACAAAGTTAAGTTTGTAAGATGTGTTCTACATATAACTTAAACAGAATTATGAAGCTTAGTCAGACTGAACGTTTATAATGTTTCAGACTGAGTATAAGCTGAATATAAGCTATACATGTGTTTGATCAGCTTAGACTATATCTTAGTAAGATTATCAATGTGTTTGATAAGCTGTGTATGTCACCTAAGATATATATATTGAGTTTCAGCTTGATGAGTTTCAAGCTGAGCGACTCAGCGTGTATACTGAGTCAGCTCAATAGAGTTGCTAAATATGTTTTAGATAACTCTTAGGACATCTAAGGGTGAGTTATTAATTATACATGTTAGTGGATGTTTGTTTTCAAGTGTGTTCTCGAAGAACTCAGCTTGATGAGTTTCAAGCTGAGTAACTCAGTCCGAGTAAGAAGTCAGTTTAAGATAATTTAATTGTGTTTTAAATTTATCTTTATCTCTTTAAATCTACGGCAAGGATAAGAACCAGAATCAAGATTGAAGATTGAAGACTCAAGATAAGAAGATTCAAGATTCAAGATTCCGGGTAATCTGATAGTTAGTTAGAAAATTAGGCTAAGTCTTAGTTTGTTAGACTCCGTAGGCACATGATTATAAATACTTATCTCCTGATAAGTCTAGAGGTACGACTCCAAAAATGATTACAGCGTTTACAGAGCCAAACAATTCACCTCAACCGTATGTGTTACAATTCTTGAATCACTGTTTGTCAGTTCAACGTGATCAAGAAAACTCATAGATTGCCAAGCTATTCGCGTGTTCGAATATTCACATTAGTTGTGAAATTGGTAAGTTATGAATCTGTGTAAATCCTGTTTAGAGAGTCGTCAGTATTTATAATCATAAGTTGATTATAGATATCTAAGTTTGAGAGATTGAGAGATTTTGATTAGGTGTTTACATATCAGAGTTGCTTACTTGATAGAGTCTGTAATCATCTTCTTATTGATGAAAAGCAAAATTTACTTTGTGTAACAATTTTCTTTGATTTGTTCAATTTCCACAGAAAGTGTATTCGACCCTCTTCTACACATCTGTTGCTTGTTGTTATTCTCACCAAGGGACCAACAACTGGTATCAGAGTAGGCTGAACGATTTTATAAGTTGAAAGTTCAAGATTCTGAGAAAGATTACAATGTCTACAAGAAACAATCCTTCAAACATTCCACAGATGTCTGCCAAAGGCTGTCCCATATTTGATGGATCTGACTATCCTATGTGGAAGTTCACAGCCATGCTGTTCCTCAAGTCCATTGACAATCGTATGTACGATGTCATCCCAAAAGGACCCATCATCCCTAAGATTCCTGCTACTGTCAGTGATACGTCTCCTGAAAGAACTAAAAAGGATATGAGAAAGCCTGCTGCATCCTGGACTGATGAAGATTGGAAACTTTACAATATGGATGACAAGACAAAGAGTGTTCTGGCAAATGCCCTGACCAACGAGATCTTGCATACTGTTACTGGGTGTCAATCTGCAAAAGAGATATGGGATAGTCTAAGTGTTACATATGAGGGCACAGATCTGGTCAAACAGTAGAAGAAGAATCATCTGAACAGATCATATGAAAACTTCTTCTCAAAGAAGAATGAATCATTGGCTGATGTGTTTACCAGGTTTCATTGCTTGATTAATGACCTACTAAGTGTAGGCATTAAGAAAGATGAAGCTGAACTCGTGCTGAAATTTTTGGATGTGTTACCAAAAAAGTTCAATGAAGTGACTAAAACACTGAGAGCTAGAGGAACATTACCTGTGTACAACCTACAGTCCATTTATGGGTTCTTGCTAAATCATGAATGAATCACTGAAAACAAAAGAACTTCTCAACAACAACTCAAGGAGTCTCTGGATAAATATGAAGTTGCATTAGTTACACAGAAAAAGAAGAAAAGTTCTAAGGCACTAGTTCTTGAATCTAAGACTGAGTCAGAATCTCAAGCTGACCACTAAGATTTAGACTCAGGTGATACTGATGACATTCAGATCATCACTGAGCAAATGGCTATGTTAGCCAGAAGGTTGAGAAGAGCTTAACGGGGAAGAGGAAAATCTGACAAGGGAAAAGGGAAGAGTTCCTTTAATCCGAAGAATGCTGTGTGCTTCAACTGTCAGAAGAAGGGACTTATTGCTGCTGAGTGCAGATCAAAGAAGGTAGAATCAACATCAGTTGCTGATAAGAATGCTTATAGAGCTGACAAATACAAGAAGAAATACATTCAGCTCAAGAAAGGAAAGCCAGAAGACAAACCCAGTGCAAAAGGACTATATGCTGAAACCTGGGATACAGAATCATCTACCTCAGATGATGATGTATGTCTTATGGCTCAAGAAGATGAAGAGTTAGAATTAGATGAGTTTGATTATGGTCAGTTCGAATCAATATTTGAAGCTGACATGAAGGAAGCTAAGGAAAACAGCAAGCTCAGTGATTGGGATCCTGCTTCCATGTACAAGGTCAGTAATTTCTACTCTTACACCGATGAAGAAAAGGGTCTTGCGTTTGATTATTTGCTGAATGATTTCAAGACCATCCTTAAGTCTCAAAATGACCTCAAAGCTGAAATAGCTAAACTCAAAGATGAGATTAAGGAAACTTAATCTCTCATTGATGTTGGTAAGAAAGCACAGTGTGATCTTGAATGCCAAAGACACATTAATTAACTTCTAAGTGAAGAACTTCAGGAAGCTAAAGTCAAAGCTGACCAACTTCAAAAGGTCACTGAGTCTTGGTGTGAGTCATCAAAGCTTGCTGAAAAGTGCATAAACCAACAAAATCCTAAACAAGTATAAGCTGTACTTGGAGGTGACTATCAAACAACAACTTATGTAGATGATGATGAGATATCAAGTACATACTCTGAGGAGGATAGACAATTGATTGAGTCTCAGAAGTCAGCCTCAGAGAAAAGACATGATCCAAACTTGAAATACAATATGTTTGTGAAAGCTAGAGATGGAAATGAGTGTTCAACATCAAAACAACATGGTAAGTCTGTGCTGGACAGATTAGGCACTCAGCCTATTCAAAGAACTTCAGTTGTGGAAAGGCTCAATCCAAATCCTTTCAAAAGACAACATTCTCAATCTAGCTCGGAGATAAGTTACAAGAATAGGAAGACCACTGTAAGTCAAAGGTCAGATCACAACAATGGTAAGTCCAAAGTTGTGGACCTTGGTAAGTCCAAATCTGTTGAAACTAGTAAGTCCAGTAAGCATGACAAAGGTAAGTCCAAAGTCATGGAAAAAAAGTTTGTTGGTCAAATTCTAAGGATAACAAACAAAGATCTGACAAATGTAAGTCCAAAGTCAGTGATCATCAAGTGAATCAACTTGCAAAGAAAGTTGAAAAATTATCCACCACATATAATCCTAATACTGAGAGCAAGTTCTCACAAGGATTATTAGACATTCCACCCCCTGTAATCATTGGAAGAAGGAGATGCTACAAGTGTAGAAGAGGTCATGAGGCTAAGGACTGTGATGCTGAAATATTAAGGCCTTAATAAGAACAGATTGATCTGCCCACACAAGACTCATCTCCTGCTCAAGCTGAACAGTCAGTTCAACAAGATGAAGATGCTAAGTGCTCAACATCTGAACCCACCAAGAAGTGGGTTCCCAAACAAAACTAATGTGTTTAGTTTTCATATCATGTGCATGTTCAAGTAAATGGTACTTGGATAGTGGATGCTCAAGGGACATGACTGGATGGAAAGGACTTCTAAGTGATTTCCAAAAGGATGAAGGTCCTAAAGTAACTTTTGGTGACAACTCTCATTGAAGAACTAAAGACTATGGGAAGATGCAAGCTGACAAGGTCACTTTCCAGAAGGTTGCATATGTCAAGGGTCTTAAACACAACCTGATTAGTATCAGTCAATTATGTGATGAAGACAACATTGTTACTTTTAGGAACAATGTAGGAACGATTTATAATGCTAGAGGAAAGCCTATATTAATAGCTAAAAGAGAAAGAGATGTGTATCTACTTGATCTTAATTCTGCTGATCCCTATACTGAAACCTGCTTGTATTCCCAATCTGTTCCTAAGCTGAGTTGGTTATGGCATAAACGTTTGTCACAATTAAATTTCAAATATATAAATATGCTGTCTAATAAAGATTTAGTCTCTGGATTACCAAAGATCGCATTTGTCAAGGACAAATTATGTTCAGCTTGTAAACAAGGGAAACATCATAAAGGGTCCTTTAAATCAAAGAAATTTTATTCAATAACAGACCCACTACATATGTTGCATATGGATCTGTTTGGACCCATAAGTACTCAAATCCTAAGTGACAAGAAGTACACACTGGTGATAGTAGATGAGTTCTCACGATTCACCTGGTTTGTGTTTGGTTATAAGCAATTACATTTTTTTGTTTTGTAATTTTATGCACCGGCTTTAATTAATCAATTATTTCATCAAAAATGAAATTAATAAAAGGTAAATTCTTTCTACTTATAAAGGTCTTAAGTAATGTATTTTTAATTTTTTAATATAAGTGTCAAAATTAGTGAAGTAAGAAACGAAAATTAATGAATTTCATATGTATGTAGTAAGTAAAAAGATTAACACGAAAATATATCATTTTTTATTATTTGTCATCGGCATCAATAATTTTCATAAAATGAACTAATTGAGTTTTTAGTTTCTTTTCCAAATCATTGTAGGATGATTAATTAAACATATATACTTTGTTGTTAAACTGTAATGTCATTAGTAATTTACTTCTATTTTTTAGATATATAAATAAGACAAATATGTTATGAAACTTTTATTGAAATTTATCACCTGGTACCAAGGGAAATTAAGTGCCCATTGACAATAACTATGATACTTATGTATTAATGTCTTATCTTATCAAAATCATAATAAGAATTATACATACAATAGATAAAAACTTGAAAATGAAATATTTCACAATGACTTTTACTTATTAGTTATTACTAAAAAGTTTTTTTTAAATAATTGTTTTGTGTGCATTACCTTTATACTCAAAAAACACAATGCTCAATCTCTTAAGCACCATAAAGTCAAAATCTCTTCCACGTCGTCGCTTTGCGACCACGGTTCTAGCACTTCAAGTTTCACAAATATGACAATTATGGTTCGCATGCCATCTTGTTAGGAATTATATTATTTATATTCCTTGTGTAACTATCTTGATTATTGTGCTTTATATTTATTAGATTAGTTCATCTTTATTAATCATGGGACACCAACATATTTATGGTGAGCCCAAGTTGGTGTTATTATCTAGTCCACTATGAAGATTATGTTATCCACCAAGAATGCCGAAAGGCTTTCTTGGCTCAAGATCCTTGTGTATTATAATACATCAAGACCTAATTTGTAATTAACTCTTGCACACTTGAAAATACACTAGCAGAATTCTCTCCATACTTTGCAATTGTTTATTCATCATGTTCTTTAGTTCTTCATTGTGTTCATACTCTTTTACTCCAACAATCATCAAGATAACTCATCTTTATCACTTCGTGTGACTTTTAATTGGTATGAGAGTCAATTCCTTGCTAATTTGGTTCAATATCACCAGGAAACAACAATAGAAGAGTGAAAGATCAAAGAAAAGTTTGTGTTCTTGAAAAAAAACCTACTTTATTGAAAAATCAATATCTTCAAAATTTGTTGTTTTTACTTGTTTTTTTGACTGAAATATAAGCTTTAGAAGTAGAGAAATCATTTGGTTATCTTCATTTTAACAACAATCAACATTTGACTAGGTCAGCCCCAAAAGCCAAAGAGGTTTTTTTCTAACTTTGCATACATACTTACTAAGGTAACCCTTTATATGATGATTATTATTAATTAACCTAATGCTGGCTCGCCTAAAGTATCTTAAAAGTAACTTGAACCTCACTTACCCCAATTATGAATTGTTTGGGTAAATTTAGTTATTAAATATCTTTTGTAATCATTTGTATAGAAATCTATGCAATAGTATCCATTTTGTACATCAACATTCTACGAGGCAGGGTTATAATCATTTCCTTGTCTTTGTATTTTAACATATGCTATAGGCAAATTTGTACGTGTGATATTGTAACAAGTAGATTATATAAAAATAATTCGTCTCATAATTGAGATCATGGTATCTGAACTATATTTATGACAAATAAAATAACAAACCATAGTAAATAAAAACATTTTTTTTTCATACTTTAATGAATCAATATAATGAACTTATAAATAAAGATTTATCACATCAGAAATCACAAATCACATATATTAACTTATTTTTCACTTGTACGAGTTGTTGAAGTGTTATTAGTTTTAACAAAAAATTGTGAGTACGAATGACAAATTCTAATAACTTGTTGGTCATTGTGAAAAGGTCATATATAGTGTTTTTCTATTTTGTGGAATTAGTCACAAATAAAACTATAAAAGACAAAAGGATAATATCCATTTTTGTTATTATTTCATGATGTAATGTAGTTTATCACATGCTAGAGTTATTTGCAGAATTTTTCACATTCCTCAATGGCTTTCCAATCAAAACATTTGATAATTTTTAATGATTTGCCAATCCCCGACATGCAACATAGCATAGACCTATCATCTATATCTTCGACTTGACAATATTTTCCAAACAATTCGACCATGTTTTGATTACCTACACATGTAAATCATTAGGGCGGTCAATTATTCGAACATGATATTGGCTTCATGTATACTCAATAACAAGGAATATAGTATTGATGACAGTGGCATAAGCTCATATTGTTGTTAGTATCAATAATCTTTATAGATTTTATATCGTTACTATGTGTATCCTTCAAACGACCAGGAGCTAAGATGTGTCGTTTTGCATATTATTTGTATTTGAACAAATGTAATTAAGTAGGAACAACATGTATCAATGCCATTAGCATATTGAAAGTATGTACTAAGTGAGAATCATATGCCTTTTCATAAAAATTTAAACCAATACAAACACTTGATGTGGAAACTATTTTTATGTTTTTGGAGACAATAATATAGACATTATTATGTTGTTTTACACCACTTTAAATGACACACGATACACATATAACATTAAATGGAATAAGGTTCTTGTCTCCATATAACTTTCCCCAATGAAATTTATTATTTTGTGTTTGTTTCAAGGTCTGTGTGAAGTTTTCACTAAAATATGTTTTATTACTATAAGAAATATTAAATTACATATTTAGTCTCAATACTTTATACACAAAAATAATGTCTAAAAGTCGGACATATAAACTCAATGACATCGGTATGGATTTAAAAAATATTCAAATATAAATTCTAACTTCAATGAAAAATCATAGCTGCAAGTAATATTGTTGTAAAATATACACATGAACATTTTTTTGTAAACGGTTAATCACAAGTAAACGAGAATTGCAAGAACAAATCGGAACCGTTAAATTCCACCTCCTTTAATGTCGCCACTCACCTATGAATTTATCACATACATCATGTGACACTTGATCTCCCCACACTCTACATCCCTTACTTCGACTTATGATATCAACGGCTAAGATTGGTACTCGCAGTTATCGTACGAAAAAACAGTTCTCCTTTGAACCCTCCCCTATATATATATATATATATATATATATATATATATATATATATATATATATATATATATATATATATACACTAGATTATATGTCCGTGTGACAGGTGCGTTGCTTTAAATATATGATATATTAAAATTAATAATTATCCATCACAAATGGGATGAGAATTTAAAAAAAATTGAAGACACGTGATTAATAAAAATGATTTGGAATTAAAAGAAGAAAGAGAATAAATAAAATATAATGCTACTTATACTGATTTGCAATTAAAAGGAATAGAGTTTTTATTTTTAAATTTAATCAATACTTTATAATCTTAACTTATCTAAATTAAATTAATTTATAAAAACAGTAAATTAAATTATAGGCCCTCAAAAATAAAAAGTAAAATAAAAATACCATAACATATTAATACCTTTTACACAGCAAACACATACACACATATATATATATATATATATATATATTAGCCTAACCTGTTATTGCAAGTTGAGATGGTTACTTTGAGAACTTCTCTTAATGTGATAACCATGAGACCCAATGTTGGGTCTTGATTAAACTCAGTTAATCACTATAATACTAATGGCTAATTAATGAACAATCGTTAAGGCTCATTAATTGTTAACTAATGACTAATTAATAAGGTTATTTTGAAAAAAATAAGACTATTTAACTAATGACTAATCCACCTACAAGGTATTCACGGTTAGGTAAACTTATACATAGCTACAAAATACATACTAATGAGTCATTAACTGACATCTATTCTGGTTATATATGGTTTTCACGATTTTCGCATTATAACCATTCCCAAATAAACTTTTTCCTATATACAATCAATCTAATATATTAGAAACACATAGATCTAATATGTGTTATTAGTTAAAAATGAGATAATAGGAAAATAAGTAATATATGTGTATGTATGGAAAAGTTACCTCGAACCGTATAAGTCAAGACAAGAAAAAATAGTAAAATAGTGTAGATTCGAAGATTCTCCATGTCAAATGTAATGAAGCACACTTTGTAGAAACATTATGCAATATTTATAGCAATTTATTTTAAAGAGAGACATAACTAACAATATCACAAGCATTGCATGAACATATGGTTGTAACAAACATACATTTAAAATACGTAAGTATGTTCTTTGTGTGTGTAAAAACATAAACTAAAGATAAAAATGAATATTATAGGATGTGAATTTAATGCACACTATTTGAGTTCTAATGTCTAATTAATAAGCAAGCCAAAATTTGAACAATGTATACTCCTATTGAACTGGATATATATATATATATATATATATATATATATATATATATATATATATATATATATATATATATATATATATATATATATATATATATATATATATTGTAGTTGATTATCCGCGTTATGCTGTGGCAGTGATAAATTATTCTATTTGAAAATACATTCATTCAGCAGTATAATGTTTGCAACTGATATAGAAAAAAGAAGAGAATTGTTGTTAATAACATGTCATGTAAGATATATATAATTTTACATGCTAGACATAAATTTACATATAATCATGCTATGTAATAGCATATAAAGGTTGTTCATGAGTTGTGTTATCATGTTATACATTGATTATTCAGTGTATTCTTTTATTAATAAAAGCTTATAAGTTCTAATTCATACCTTTTAAATAAGTGACAATTTGTCATAGAAATATATTTTGATCGGATAACTTTAATCTACAAAAGTTAAATACTTTTTAGATGTAAGAAATTTCATGTTATATTTCAATCTATAAAAGTCAATATTTACGTTTCTTAACTTTTAAATTTATTGTGAATAAAAAATTAATTAATAAAGCATTAATTTATTAATTATATTAGTTTTTTATACACCACTTCATAAACCCATTTAAATCAAAGCTTAGTTATTGTGAAATTTAAACACAAGCCTTTGAACATCACACAATGAACACCTGATACCAAGGGCATTTGCTTATATATTAATGTCTTATCTTATCAAAATCATAATAATAATTCTACATACAATAAATAAAAATTTGAAAATGAAATATTTCACAATGACTTTTACTTATTAGTTATTATTAACAAGTTTTTTAAATAATTGTTTGTGTGCATTACTTTGATACTCAAAACACACAATGCTGAATCTCTCAAGCACCCTAAAGTGAAAATCTCTTCCACGTCGTCGCCTTGCAAAGACAGTTCTAGCACTTGAAGTTTTAGAAATGTGACAATTATGGTTCCCATGCCATCTTGTTAGGAATTATATTATTTGTATTCCTTGTGTAAGTATCTTGATTATTATGCTTTGTATTTATTAGATTTGTTCATCACTATTAATCATGGGACACCAACATGTTTATGGTGAACCCAAGTTGGTGTTATTATCTAGTCCAGTATGAAGATTAGGTTAGCCCACCAAGAAAGCCGAAAGGCTTTCTTGGCCTAAGAGCATTGTGTATTTAAACCTAAGAAGTCCTAATTTGTAATTAACTCGTGCACACTGTAAAATACACTAGGAGAATTCTCTCCATACTTTGCAACTGTTCATTCATCTTGTTCTTGTGTTCTTCATTGTGTTCAAACTCTCTTACACCTATAATCGTCAACATAACTCATCTTTATCACTACTTGTGACTTTCAATTGGTATCGGAGCCAATTTCTTGCTAAATTGGTTCAATATCACCTCGAAAAAGTGAAAAATTAAAGAAAAGTTTGTGTTCATAAGAAAACCCACTTTATTAAAAATCAAAATCTTCAAAACATGTTGTTTTTGTTCGTTTTTTTGGCTGAAATAGAAGCTTTAGAAGTGGAGAAATCATTTGGTTATCTTCGTTTCTAACAACTATCAACATTTGAGTGCTAAAATTGAATTTTAAGATGATTGATGGGTAGTCTTACGTTTAGATTGTTATTCAAAATATGCACAAATATTTTTAGGATAGGTGATGTAAGCTTCATTTAAAGTTTTCCGGCTTTTTTCAGGCTTCAAAAAGGCTTGAGTTATTGGTTCTTTGTTCAGGTTTTCTTCATTTATTGTTCCATTTCATCTATGCGGTGTGATTTCTCGCTTCTGTTATATTTGTTGTTTCTATTATTTTTCTTCCCTTATATTCAAAAGGAGTCCGCTTTCTTCCCACTCATGAAAATGAAGCTAGGGCCACGAACTAGTGGGAGTGTGAGCCAAAATAGGGCAAGAGCACCGGAAGTCACGGTAGCAGGCATCATATTCAGTTTGGCGCTAACCGAATCCATTTCGAGCAAAGGTATTATCATATAAAGCATCTCGTTCCTTTATTTTGTTCTGATTCAGATGAAAGAAACTATCTTCCGCCTACAAGACTACCTTGCTTGGTGGTTCAAAATGGAAGTCCACGTATGTGCTTAAGTGGTTTGATCGTACCGTTCCAAAAAGAACTCCAGTGATAGGCGTATTTGAAAATGTGTTTCCGGGTTCACATATCTAAATTTCAGCGAGATAGGGTGTAGATAGGTGGAATGGAAATTCCACTCATTGATCCCCGAAAGAGACGAGTGCAAATGGAATTTCAATCCAAGGCGCTATGACCACTGAGCATGCTAACAAGGCAAACTAGAAAAATCGTCTCGTGTCCCAGGTCACTGAAAGGGAGATACTCGTAGCCGAGCTCTCATCCCACTCTCGCTTCCAACTTTGTGATAGAACGACCATGCAAAGGGTTACTGATAGGCTGCCTTGCCACACTTAAGACATTGTGTTACACCTTAAATGTATATATTTTGCGTTATTATCAAGCATCTCTTTCACTATTAAAATAAAGGTATGGATATTCCTCTCGAGAGCTTGATGAAGAAGCGTAAGCAAAAAGCATGTTTTAGGAAAGAGGTCCAAGTAGCTCAGCAGGTTACAGGTAATGAATGAAATAATGTGTGTGCCAATTAATATTTCCCATCTTAAGTCCCACCTTGGTAGCTCAGCGGTAGAGCGGACTCTTTTATAGTTCAACTGGTAGTCGGACGTGGGTTCAAATCCGGAATAAACAGAGAGAGCTGCGAAGGGGCCTTTCCTCGCTTCTGTCTTTTTTTTGTACATCAGTTCAGTATGTAAACAAGCGGGTGATTTTTAGCTGGGAATCTGTAAACTTTCTAAAGCAAGCTCACCCTCTCTCCCTTAGTGATTAAACTCTAGGATTTGATTTATGAATAGATTTACGGCTACTAAAATTACACAAGTAGATAGATTTACGGCTACTACTTCCCGATCTTTATGGACGTTCACTTCAATAGGATATCTCTTTTTACTAGCTCGACTATAGAGAGAGGAACTAATGGTAACAAGCCAGTCTAGATGATATTCAAAGACATCCTTCATCGATCGATTAGATGAGAGAGGTCATTGGGTGTCAGACCTGAGGTAGACAAACGGTTTAATGTCAGTGGTTCCATACATCAATCCCATCCTAAAGGAGCTAATGAATCATGAATTTAAATGAAAGTGGTTTGTTGGTGAAAAATTCGACTTTAGTAAGCCGCTAAGTGGAAATTCGACTTGAGTAGTATACCTAGTGGAATTCGAATTACTTTTGAGGTGTTCACTGTAAATTCGACATATGCTATTGAGTTAGAAATTCGAGTTGTGCTGAGTAGTGATGGAAATTCGACTTAGTGGTTTGTTGTTGAATATTCGAGTTGTGGTAATCTTTAGTAGAAATTGGACTTTAGTTTGAAGTGTGGAAATTAGACATGTGTTGCTTAGTTCGAATTCGAAAGCTCTATTTGAACTATGCACCATTCGAAGACTAGTGATAATTCAACATTACCAAATTCTACATTCACTAAATTCGACATAGCAAAAATTGTTCACCATTCGAAAACACCTAATCTTGATATTCGACATTTATATTTGAATTCGAAGACACTGTTCACCGCTCGAAAGCACTATTCACGATTCAAAATAATTGTTCACCATTCAAAACTGTAATTCGACTTCACACACAATTTGACTTTACCTACAAATCAAAATCTCTAATTCGACTTACACTTAATTCAATTTTCAACAATTCGACATACATCACCTTCCCTTAACCAAAATTCAACATACACCAAGCCTTGCCTTGCATCATCCATCCAAATTCGACATACAATGGTATAAAAATTTGACATACATCATCCACCAAATTCGACATACATCATCCACCAAATTTGACATAATTTGTAACACCGTGTTTCACGAGCTTAAAGTTAGTGCCAATTTAAACTTTTTAAACTTATATATCAAAAGGTTGCAGCGGTTGTAATCACCATTTATAAAATATCATAGCGTTATTTGACTATTTAACATTTCACATAACAGGTGTTACCACAATTATCAACCAACCATCGGATCACATGCATATAAATAACAAATAGTGTTCCTCAAAGGATACATACTACAATTACCCACGAGTAACCCAAGCTCGCCAGGCCATCAGTCACTAAGCTGCAAAAAAAGGAAATCTTGCACCGTTAGCTACAACTAGCTAGTGAGCATGAATTTACATATAAGCATCAATAAGAATGCTATCACATCACCGTAAGGCACACATAGCTAAGCTATCACATAGAGGTGTGACGACATGTCAACGGGATCATATTGGGTCCCCACGCAGACCAGTTCCAGCTTACGCCAATAATCCAATCTTCATCAAGGAACGCTGGCCTGCAGAGCCGTCACCAAGCGTAAACACTCGGTGCCGTTAGTCCCCCCACCTTCAGACCATATTGGGTCCCCAGGGACTAGTCTGCGTGGCTGACCTTAATCAATCCAGGTTCTGTGGTATAGTCCCCCAATTTCTCTGGACATAACATAATAACACATAACCGATCAATAAGGATCCCATTGCATGCACAGTTTAACACTTTAACACAGCTGATCCAATCAGGATCTAATTACGTGCACAATACAATAATCTAACATGGCTTACCCAATCCGGAGCCAATTACATACGCATATACATTATCACATTAGCTTCTTCTCATACTTGATGAGTAGAATACAAAATTACACTTTAACATAGCACACAGTTGTCACATAAGTCATAACCCTACTTGGGTCTATCTCTTATCACTTCACTTATCTATCTTCACTACCATAAGCACATTACACATGTTATAACACAACACGTCACTTCACCACTTACCTCGTACGAGCATACGTCAATATCATAATAACACGTATACACAACACTTAGCCTTACTTACTGAGTCTCATGGAAAACCGGCACTCACCTGGAGTCCTCACTAGGCAGATACGCCACTTTTATCTTCCGGCTCCTCAGATATACCTAACACATCGCATACACGCTTGGTTGTCACTTGCATACAACATACACAGGTTTAAACACAACTTACACAAGCTGTTAGTACAAGACCCATGCTTGCTATCGCATGCACTGTCCATGCCATCGCAGAGGACCTTCCATTACATCCATGCGATCGGAAAGTTACCCCATGCGATCGCAAAGGTTCTTTTCCCCCAAACACATGCTTCCGATCGCAAGAGATGCCCCCTTTGATCGCAAACATGATTTAGGGTTGGTTACGATCGCAAGTTACGTACCTACGATTGCAAACCTTATTTCCATCGCCCTTAGGCAGTAAAACCACAAAACATGCCCTTATGGTCGCAAGTATCATTACGTGCGGTCGCATACACATTAGGCACGCCTTATGATCACAAGCCTAACCCCTTGCGATCGCAAGGACCACTACACATCCTTACGGTCGCAAGGACCTTTCCTTGCGATCGCAAGGCCCCTTGACGCAGTGTTCTTCGACCCTGTTTCACGACAACTTCTGCAACACGAGTTCTAACCACTTTAATCGATCGAAAACACACTTTTAGTCATTTTTACACTTCACTAGACATCAAGTGAAGCTTATAAACACATTTGACACATTAAACACCACTTAGAACTCATTAAACACCATTAAATTGGTGTTTCTCCTTCAAGAACACAAACTAGGTTTTAAAGTGAAGAATACTTACAAGAAAACGAGGCAACAACATATTAGCACCCGAATAACTACTGAAATCAGTTGCTACAACTTGATTCTTGACTTGATTCTCCAAAAACTAGAGAGAAAAGAGTATATGCGTGTTTGTACGTATTTTTGTGTAGTATGTGTGTGTTTTCAATCTGCCAGAGGATAAGGGAGTGTTGAAACTGACTTTTGGGTGTTTATTTTATACCCCGGGTATATTATTCCCCTTTCCAACTTACAACTTAACACACGCCATCCCGTTTTAACTAACGGGGATATCTACGGAGACATAACGCGAAACCGTTTAATACTTTATCTTATTTAAACACTTTTAACACTTTTCACATAATCACTCTAATTAACGCATAACACGCGCTAGTACCTTAAAACACACTAATTTAAATCACTTAAATTCACTGTACAACTATTTAAGCACAAGGTACAAGCCTACACAACTAGGCCAATTTCAGGATGTTACATAAATCATCCACCAAATTCGACTTAGCTCCTAGACACCCAATTTGACATACTTCATCCACCAAATCCAACTTAACCATTGCACACAGACAATCCGAATTTCACCATCTAAACACCAAAGTCAAACTAACTCGATTTTTCACATAATCAAAATTTCTAGAAAACATCAATTCATTTCAGGGAATGATCTAGAAGTTTAAGATGAGATCAAGTAACGAGATATTAGCCATCAGAAACGATACCAAACCACACGTCCTATTCTGTAATGAGTACACAGTTTGGACGGGTCGGTTCTTGGATTTCATCAAAGACAATGACAAATACGGTGAAATGATGAAAAATAATATGCTGAACGGGGATACCATTCATAGGAAAGTTATCGAGGTTGATCCTGATAACAACCCGCCTCTAGCCGTCTCAAGAGGACCAAAGATGTTAGAGTATGCCCATAAACGCACGTACACCATTTGGATCACTGCCGATATAGTATGGGCCTATTGGGTCACACGCCGGGGATCAATCCTGACAACATTATAAGTTGAGGGACTAAAAGTGTCAAGGTGGAAATGGTTGGTGTGCATGAAAGTTCCGCGGCGCGGAGCTGAGTTTGCGGCGCGGAATCTTACGCGGCGCGGAATCGTGTCAGACTGCATTTAATCTTTTTGTCTCTGCTTCATTTTCTGGCCAATGCATGGCCTTCGTATTGAAAAAGCTGGTGGCTGGTTTTGGGGAGATAAAATGACACCTTTAGGCCTTTAAAAGGCTCTCTCTTGTCTCTCCTTTTAGACTCTTGACACACTTAATACTTACACAAACTTAGAGCTTTCTTGGATTCATATTAGAGTGTTTGTGGGTTTTAGTCTAGATTTAAAGGAAGAGTTACTTTTCTTGGTGTGGATTCAAGTCTTTAAAGGAAGAGTTACTTTTCTCGGTTTGAGCTTCTAGTCATCACCTTCAACCTCCATTTGTTCCAGGTATTCTCCAAGGGTATAATCTTTCGTTCCCTATCTTTTACGTGTTCCAAATGATAGATATAGAGCTTAGTCCTCTTATGGGGGTTTTATGCATTTGCATGTTTGTACTTTTGGCTTTGCATGTTGTACCTTTTGCTTCTGATGTGTTCCTCAAACCCTATCGGTGGTATCAGAGCTACCTGTATACTATTTTTGCACATGGTGGCCTGAAAATCCCGAAATAAATTTTTTGTTTTCTGTGCAGTGGTTCTCCGCGGCGTGGACCAATTGATGGTTCGCGGCGCGGCTCTCAGCTGAGTGGTTTTTGTTTTTAAACTTTAAAAATTATCTTTGGGTTTTTGGAATTTTAATTTATTATCTGTAATTTTATTTCTAGAAATTAAATTTTATTATTTAAGATGCCTTGTATAATGGTTGGTGTATTTATATGTATATTATCAATTTGGCATGAAAGTGGTAATTGTATATACTTACAGTATGTATTTATGAATATGTTGCACCAAAAATGGTTTGGTGTTACTAATGCATTAGTACATGGGATTATTTTGTGCCTTGGTAATTGTATTAACCATTATGCATAAGTTTACATGGTTTTGTGTGGCACACCATGTTGTTGATCATGTATGTTCATGTTGTTCTTGTGATGTTGGTAACCACTAGAAAGGCCCTAGACCTTGTGGATGTATGGTTGGTTGTTTGTTTATTATTCATTCATTTGGTGACTTAATGTCACATGGTTTGTAATAATATTAAATTTATTTATTTGGTATGTAAATTTATATTTGAGGCTTGCATGCCATTTAAATATTCCATATTATGTAATTGTACTAGAAGTTAGGAGTTGTGGCTTGCATGCCATTTAATTCCTTTTTCTATGTAATTGTAATATGGAGCAACCATCGGGTGTCCATGGAGTGACGTCTTGGCAAACAAGGATCCGAAAGGCCCGATGGAGGTAGCGGGTTTAGTGGGAGCACATCCAAGTCAAGGAATTTGTCCTTATATGACTTTTTTTCCCATAGTGGCTCACGGGAAAATGCATAGGTTTTAGGGGCATGGTTACCAACTTGATGTATGCGTTTGATGCTTTTATTATATTGTTTATGCATGAGTTGTAGGACTGTTGCATGCTAGAAATTTTGTTGATTAATAATAAAACCAAAAGAGTTTTAAAAAATGGTTTAATAACTCTCGCGCGCTCACTTGATTAATAAACGGATATAAAATTCATTTAGTATCTGATTACTGAAAACGTTTGGTTTTTATCACATTTTGTTAATCAAACTCAAATTGGTTTTTTAACCGGAAAACTAAATCCCGTTTTCTAAATGAAAATCTCACGGCGTCCATAAGATGACACCACCCGAATCTAACAACACAACGGTTGATTGTCGAGCTTTAGCCGAGTCAATTTTTGTGTGAGTTATGTGGAATGGTGCGTGTGGAAACTCTCAAGGTCGACTGTCGAGCTCTAGCCGAGTCTACCATTGGGCAAGAGTACCATCGTGCATCTTGGTGGTTAATTTATGGTTTCATATTAATATTTCATATAATCATCGAGCTCTAGTCGAGGTTATGTAAAATATTACTTTGAGATTGGTGTGGAGGGATCAAACATGTTGGATTTGACACAATGGTTGTCAAGTAGGATCCTGCAAGGAACTAAAAGTTGCAATAATGGATTGCAATCGGTCAATTGGTTGCCGGCCTAAATAACTTTGCCACATGATCCGTAGAAAACCTGTCACGGTGCAAGGTGAAATATGGTTCTTAGCCCTTGTTAAAATAGTTGATTTTTTTAAACACGTGGGGTAATTATTTTAACAAGGTTTATCAAACTAACTAAAACTTCTTTACGTTTATAGATGATATCGACAAAATCAACAACACCAACCATACTCTACGTATGTTTCTTGAGAAGGAGAAACTCGATGTGAGTAACTTTATGGATTGGTCTAGGAAATTACGTATTGTCCTACGACACGAAGACAAGTTACATACCATTTAGGAACCCCTTCCGGAAGCCCCTGCTACCAACGCAAGTAGGACCATTCTTGATGCGTATGAAAAACGCATCAATGACACCAACAGGGTCTCTTGCCTCATGTTAAGCATGATGATCCCCAACTTGCAAAGGCAATTAGAGGATCTAAGTGCATACGAGATGATACTTGAATTGAAGGACATGTTCCAACAACAAGCGAGGCAAGAACGGTATGGGTTTTTAAACGAACTACTTGGTTGCCGGCTGTAAGATGGTGAGAGTATTAGTATTCACATGCTTAAGATGAAAGCACTTCTGGAGCGCTTGGAGAGGTTAGGATTTACCATTCAAAGGGAGATGACAGTGGATATTGTTCTCTGATCCCTTCCATCATTGTATAAGAAATTCATTGTGAGTTATCATATGCATGGTATGATTAATCCTTGATGGAGCTTCATGACATGCTGAAGACTCTTGAGTCTAACATGGCCAAAAGTAAGCTCACCTCGTCCACTATTGCTAAGGCTAACGAGAAGCGAACTACCTCAAATAGAAAGCTTGGTCTAACTAAGCTGACTATGATCATGGAGTCGTAGGGCAATGAGATTGTGCCTCAAAGTGAAACTCCTAATGGCGAAGTTTGCTACTTTTGTGGAAAGATTAGAAATTGGCACCGCCACGCCTTCCTAAGTGCCTGGAAGAGTTAAGGACACATAAGATGAGAAATATTGGTTCCTCGGCTCTAGGTACATTCATGATAAAACTCCACCACTCTTCTACTTCTATAGGCAAGTTTTAGATACTAGCCATAGCACTCACGTTTGTTACAAATTTGATTGTTGCAAAGTGCAGGTTTTAATAAGAAGTGAGATAGATGAGATGTGGATGAGCTGGACTTAATTTCGGGAAACAAGATGGTTGTCCTTATTCAAAGGATTAGAAGACGGAGTCTTTCCATTCCTTTCAGCTGGTCTATTACTTCACTAGATCTATGTTTTACGCCCTATGTGGCAAGAAACTATGTATCGTTATATGCCTTTGATACGATGGATGTTACTTTGAATTATATATCAATTTTGTGGTGGTTATTTCAAAGTTTATCCATGTTGAGGCATTTGTTTAAGAAGTAATGGTATGATCATGAATGGTTTATATAAATTACCCTTTTGTCAATAAGTCAATTTAACTATATAAACAAATATTGCATCACCAAGCTCCAAATGGTTAGGAGTTTGGAATATTTTGATCAAGGATCAATTGTTGATACAATTGCTGTTTATTAAGTTAAAAGGAATTAGTCATCCTTCATGTGAGACGAATGAAGGCTTGTTGGGTTGCGTTCACATTTAGTGAAGACCATTCATGCAAATCGTAAATGGTAATTATGGATACTTTGTAACCAATGGAGGTACAAGAGATTGGTATGTCTAACTTGTTAGACACGTGTGTAAAACCATGAGAGGTGTTCAAGACACACCCATGGCAAAAGAACTATAGTACTCAAATCTAATAGAGATGTTGAGTGTTTTAGTTTTAATGTCCATCATAAGAGATATGAAATTATCTCATAGTTTACTCCTCCTAGGACACATTGTTATATGAGTCGCCAAACAGAGGATCCGGACATTCTAGCTATGATTCGATTTATGATAGGTTGAGCTAATGGTCCGATTTATGATGGATTGAATTATGATACCCCATTGCATGGGACGAACCCTTTTAGTAGCGGGCAATGTTCCTAATTGAAAAACCAATAAAGATGGTTAAGTATGCACCTTAGATGATGTGACTAGAAAGAGTGTCTTTGCTTGTCCATCTGCAAGTCCTGATAATCCAGCCTACATTTAGACGTGAGGTGGTGGAACCCGGAATCTAGAGGTGTTGCTGTATTAGGTATTTTACTAGGAAAAAGGATATTTGTTTCACAAACCTTATGAGAACGAATAGTATGTTGCTCAAAGGACAAGTTTACTTAAAAGGAAGCTAATATTCATTGGTGCCAATGAGAGTAAATATACCTTAAACAGAAGAACCTGATGTTGGCACTAGCACCCAATAAAAAATGATTGTAACTCAGCATTGCAATGCTGGAGTACCTGACATTAAATTTATTACCTCTCTATAGAATTGGTAGAAGTTGTCATAAAACCAGAAAGATATAGTTTTATATATGAGGGAGACAACTTAATGATGAACACATCAACTACTAATAAACTAGAGTGGGTCCAAATTCCGCTAGGAGAAAAGAGGTAGTGAAAGTGAGATGTAATCCATGTGGATACCCAAGTATTGGACTTGATTAATCCTAGACCTAGGTGGCCACCCGAAGGGTGTAATTGGTTCTTTGTAGAAAGAGACCAACATGGATAAGTTTGCAACTTCGAATACCGACCTATAAGAAAAGTTTTAGTGATGATTGACCATTTGGAAGGTATCATCTGGAAACTTTATGTTAGTGGTTATTTCGAATAATAAGTTTGTAGACAACTTCAAATACTGTTTAGTAGGAGATGGTTTTATGATAATTAACCATGAGGAAGGTATTATCTAAAACCCTCTATTGGTGGTTATGTTGAAGTTTACTCGGATACTAATTGTGCCTTTTTATGGCTGTGACAATTTGATGTAAAAACCACATTTCTTAATAGGAAATCTTTGAGGAAGTACATCAAGCGTATCATTCTAAAGTCTACAAACGAAAAGGAGTCCACTAATGGACTTATATATATGCATCTCAAGGTTCAATACTTGCTTCAATATGAAAATCAATATTTTGAGTTTTCAATAAGCAAGAATGAAATATAAATGAATGTCAGGGCTAGTGGGAGCGTTGTTGTAATTCTATATTTGTACGCACATACAACGTAATGGAGATAATGTCCTCACCTTACTTTGTTTAAAAGATAAGTTAAGGAATTATACATCCATAACGACTATAGAATATACAAAACCAGTTTAGGGATCAAGGAATATTGAGATATGTTCTTGGTGCTCTATACAAGAAGAAGCTAGGAGAAATTTTTTTCTCAAGTGCTGTCTTCTGAATAGAGTGGGTTAACTGCCGATTTTAATCGGAGATTACGATTTTAATAAAAAAATTCTTAAAGCATTGCTAACCATATTGGGATCCTTTTAACAATGAGGGTATGATGGCTTTCATATAAGAACCAAAATCCCAAGCATCAGTTACCTTATTGGGCTTTTTTGAGACAATGAAGGTATGATGGCTTGGAGTTCGAGCTTCATTTACGTTATTGGGTTTTTCGGAAACAATGAAGGTAAAATGGCTTGAACGAATGATCATAATCTTGTCAACACATACTTTATGAGCTATCGGTTGAGGATGAGATATGGTCACTGGTAGAGAACACACGGATAGATTTATGGTGGATCCGTTAACTAGGTTGTTGTTACAGGCTAGTGATGATTGTCATACTAGGCCTAGGTGAACAAGGCTTGAGTTTGTTTTAGTTATATGTTTGATATATATATATATATATATATATATATATATATATATATATATATATATATATATATATATATATCTTTGGGGAATGTTAAGCATTATTGTACTTCATACTATATTGATTATTAAATGGGGATTTAATAATGCGCCGAGGGCAGAAATTTTATGAATCTTTACTGTGTTCCATCTTAGCATGTTTAACACTTCCCATACTATTTTTTCATTCTAAATGTCAACAACCGGTCATTCTTCAAGGGGAGGAAGTTTGAGATAAGGCTTAGGGAAATGGTTAGTCGCTATCTAATAATGGATTAGATAAAAGAGATGCAACATTTCGCCTGTGCTGGTCAAGTGACTGGACGACCCACACCAAAACTTACTTCATGGTTTATGTCACGAGTAATTCCGGGTGATAATATCATTTTTTCCTTAGACTGGAGATGCATGTGTTCCAAAGCATGGATCTACTTTGCCTTGATTGTTTTCAAACGCAGTTCGTAACTGGCTATTATAAAGGGAGCTTTTAGGTAAAATATGGTGTATGTGGCGGAGCAATGTAGTCGAAGGGATTCGTTTCTCTAGTCTTAGAGAGATATCCTTGGGCCCCTCGATGATTGAGCGCTGATATAAAATGCATGGCCATGCTCAAGTTGTAGTGATATTTGATCGATTGCAACTAGATTTTGGGTCACCATCAATCAAGATCGAGAAACATAATCGTGAACGATCTGGAGATTGACTCTTCACCATGTCTCGTGTTCACAAAGATATCGCGAACGAAGGGATAATTGATCACTTATCTATAGGACCATTTTAAATCTGATTCTGGATTTGGTTTTTGTTCTAGATGACAAAACCATACTAGTTGGGGGCAGAGATGCTTTACTAGAGGCCGCTCTTGGTCTATGGTTTATGGTACGGCGTGTCATGTGCAAGTGGGAGTTTTGTGGAGTATGCCCACTGACGCGCTTATGCCATTTGGATCATTGCCGATATAGTATGGGCCTATTGGGTTACACGTCAGGGATCAATCCTGACAGGAACATAAGTTGAGGGACTAAAAGTGTCAAGGTGGAAATGGTTGGTGTGCAGGAAAGTTCCGCGGTGTGGAGTCCCGCGGTGCGGAATCTTATGCGGCGCGGAATCGTGTCAGACTACATTTAATCTTTTTGTCTCCACCTCTTTTTCTAGCCAATGAATGGCCTTCTTTTTGAAAAAGATGGTGGCCGGTTTTGGGGAGATAAAATGACACCTTTAGCCCTTTAAAAGGCTCTCACTGTTGGAGTATGCTAACTGACACACGTTTGTCAAATGATCACTTCCGATGACTATACGCCTATTGGGTCACACGCCGGGTGTTGATCTTGACAATAACCTAAAAGATGAGGGTGAGAAAGAATAAATAAAGATACTTGGTAATGTGGCCAGAGTTAGCGGCGCTATCTCTAACGTCGCTAAGTCAGCCGCGTTAGCGGCGCTAACTTTCGGCGGTTAGCGACGCTATCCCTGGGCAGCTAGCGGTGCTAACCCCTCTGACATAATACAACTTTATTCTTTTCACCTCCACAATCCACCAATGCATGGTTTTCTCATCATTCGGCCTTGGCCGACCTTGGGGATTCCTGGGGTCATGTTAAGCTCTATAAAGGACATGTAACTCTCTCTTATTAATACTCTTGCCTAACTTGAGTTGGAAACACTTAGAAACATTTGTGAGTTGTCTAAGAAAAAGAAGAGAGAGCTCCTTGTGGTTTTCGTTGTTGTTCTAGAAGCCAAGATCAAGTGTTAATTTGGTTGAAGGGGTGCTAGTACACCAAGGTCACCAAGTTTCTCGGGGTGGACTTCGATAGCTGAAGAAAGAGGTTAAAAAGGCTTGGAGTTTAGCACACAACAAATCCAGAGAAATCAAGGGTATAACTCTTCTCTCCTTTTGTTTTAGTTGCAGATCCTAGTTGTAGAGAATGGTACTTCATTTGGGGTGCATCATGTGGTTCTTGTTCATGTTTTTAAAATTCGATTTTGTGTTTGTTTGTTTTTGTTGCGCTCCACCATGAACACCAACAATGGATCAGAGCCACCTCTACACTAGATTTGCACTTGATGGCTTTAAATATCCAAAAAATGTGGTTCTTAGTTCTGTCCAGGGTTTAGCGACGCTAATCTGACTACGTTAGCGGCACTAAACTAGCTGTAGTGGTCGCTAAGCCGTCTGGCTTTAGCGGCGCTAACTCTTTACGGTTAGCGGCGCTAACTCTCTTCTGACAGAATGCATTTTATGCCTTAAATCAATTTTCTTGGATTTTTAGCTCAATTTGTACTTTCTGGAATTGTTCCAGAATTTTGGATATTATTAGCTTAAGCTGCCTTATGTCTTGGTTGGTGCATTTATATGTGGATTAACATTTTGGCATGAAAATGGTTAATTGCATATACTTATATAGTGTATATATGAGTATGGAATTTTAAAATGTTTAAGGTTCCTAATGCATATGTACATAGGATTATTAGTGCCTTGAGTGTTTAAATAATCTTACCCAAGACATATAAGATTTTCATGGTCTTGTGTGGCATACAATGCCTTAGAATTTATATCGCGTGTGGCAACTGGCAAGGACGGTTGTCGAGCTCTAGCCGAGCTGCCCATGGGGCTAGAGTACCACCGTGTATCTTGACGGACGATTTACAACTCCAAGACCTAAAACGCCTTGATAGTTGTCGGGCTCTAGCCGAGCTATCAAAGTGGATTAATGAGGAATTGGTGTGAAGGGATCAAACATGCCAAATAGGTGCTAAGAGTACCTAGGATCCCGCAAGTGTCTAAGAATTGTAGTCACGAATGACAATTGGTAAAATGTTTACCGGCCTAAAATAGCTCCATGATGTGATCCGCGTCAAACGCGTCATGGATTGGGTTATTTTGATGTTCTTAGCCCTTGTTAATATAATTTGTTTTATAACAAGAGGGTAATTATTTAACAAGGATTTAAATACGCCATAACTTACCAAATTCGTACTTTGGTTGTGGATGACATCTACTAGCAACACCAACACCACACACATATCACTCCGTCCGTTTTTGGAAAAGGAGAAACTCACCGGACCGAACTTCATGGATTGGAATATGACTTTGAGAATCGTCCTCCGCCAATAGATGAAGCTTGAAGTCCTTGAGTCACCTCTTCCGGAGGCTCCGACAACCAATGCGTCAAGGGCCTTGAAAGACGCGCACGAAAAGCGGGGCAAAGACACAAATGATGTTACTTGCCTCATGCTTACGACCATGAGTCCCGAATTACAAAGGCAATTCAAGAAAGTAAGTGCGTATGAGATGATTTCTCAGCTGAAGGACATGTTCCAATAGCAAGCAAGGCAAGAGCTTTATGAATATATCAAGGCTTTTGTCAGTTGTAAGATGCCGGCGGGCGGCAATGTGAGATCTCACGTCCTTGAGATGAAAGGGTACGTGGACCAGCTCGAGGAGTTGGACTCTCCCATGGGGAAAGAGTTGTAGGTTGAAATAATCCTCCAATATTTGCCTTCTTCATATGGACCATTCATTGTGAACTTCCATATGCATAGTATGGATAAAACCATTATGGAACTGCATGACATGCTTAAGACTACCGAGTCCGAGCTTGCCAAGGCAAAACCCTCCACCTTTACTACCGTCCTAGCCATCAACCAAGGTGGTAAGAAGCAGAAGCAGCCCGCTTCGGGCTCGAAAGGCAAAGGAAAGGGGAAGGCCAAGGCCAATGGGCCGAAGCCCAAACCTAACCCGACCCCGGAGCCGAATGGGAAACAAATGGCTACCGCTACCACCTTATCAGATAAGGGACATTACTGGCATAGTTACCACAAGTACTTGGAGGAGCTCAAGAAGCTGCGAGCAAAAGGTGCCGCTGCCTCCGGTACGTACATGATTGAACTCCATAACACCGCTACTTCTAACGCCTGGGTTTTAGACAGCGGGTGTGGTACTCACGTTTATAATAATGTGCAGGTACTAAGAAGAAGTAGGGACTTAGTTGATGGAGAGCTGGATCTCATCATGGGAAACAAGGCGGTTATCCCGGTTGAGAAAATTGGGAGTGTGTAGCTCGCCTTTCCATCCAGCTTATCTATTGTTTTAGATAATGTGTGTTATTCGCCCTGCGTGGCAAGAATTTTTTTATCTTTATATGCTTTGTATGACATTGGTTTTGATTATAAATTTGAGAATGGTAGCATTCTATGTTACAAGAATCATGTCTTTTATTTTAAAGCATTTCCATGTCATGGCATATATGAGACAAGCGTAAGCTTGCAAAACAATAGAGCAATCATGAATGTTGATTCGGGATCCAAAAATGTTTTGGATAATTATCTCTATGGCATGATCCGTTAGGACACATAAACAAGAAACACATCACCAAGCTCTAAGCGGATGGGATCTTGGAATCATTTGACCATGGGTCTACTGAAGTATGTGAATCTTGTGTATTGGGCAAGATAACCAAAGCACCCTTTACCGGTGTGTGTGAAAAGGGCGCAAGACTTCTTGGGTATCATATATACGGATGTGTGTGGCCCGTTCAAGCATGCCACAAGGGATCATTCCCGCTACTTCGTTACCTTAATTCATGATTATAGTCGATACATGTATGTCAACTTAGTGAGACAAAAGTCAGATACCTTTAAGATATTTAAGACTTATCAAAACGAAGTGGAGAATCAACTAGGGAAAAGAATTAATACACTACGTTCTGATAGAGACGGTGGGTATCTTAGTTCTGAGTTCCGTAAACATCTTAGGAATTGTGGTATTATCTTGCAATTAACCCCACCTAGGACACCACTATTAAATGGTGTCGTCGAGAGGAGGAACCGAACATTATTAGATATGGTTCGGTCAATGATGTGTCATAGGACGTTCCTGTTACATTTTGGGGATACACAATTGAAACCGCTGGTAGAATCCTTAACCTCGTACCAACAAAGAAGGTTGAGAAAACACCGTATGAAATGTGGCATGGAATGGTTCCATCTATCTCATATTTAAAGGTTTGGGGTTGTCCTGCCTACATGAGACGTGAGGTTGCGACAAATTGGAGCCCAGGGCCGAAAAGTGTTTTTTCATTGGTTATCCTGCTGGGTCTATGAGATATTTGTTCTACAAACCTTCGGAGAGCAAGGTATTTGTTGCTCGAAGGGCAGTGTTCTTTGAAAGGGAACTGCTATCCAAACACGCTAGTGGGAGGGTGGTTGATCTTGATGAAATTCAAGAACCTACCAATGTAGAACCTGATGTTGGAACTAGCTCACAACCTACAAAGGTTGATTCTCAGCATGATGATGCTAGAGATGGTGTAACCAAAGAGATATGGTTTTCTAATGTCTGAGGGTACCGACATGGTAATAGTCTCTGATGAGGCTACAAATACCAGGACACTGTGGTGGGCCCTGAGTCCACCAAGTGGCAAGAAGCAATGGAATCCGTGATAAAATCCATGTCCAATAACCAAGTTTGGGACTTGGTAGATCCTGTGCCTGGGTGCTAACCCGTAGGGTGCAAATGGGTCTACAAGAAAAAGGTCACCATGGATGGCGAGGTAGACACCTTCAAAGCCCGACTGGTGGGTAAGGGTTTCACTCAAACTCATGGTCTAGACTATGAGCAAACCTTTTCCCTGGTGGCTATGTTGAAGTCTATCCGGATACTCATGGCAATTGCTGCATTTCATGATTATGAAATCTAGCAAATGGACGTCAAAACCGCGTTCCTTAATGGAACACTTTTAGAGAAAGTGTATATGATACAACCTGAGGATTTAGTACATCCAGAGTTTTTCGGACAAAGTATGCAAGCTTAAAAAGTCCATTTATGGGCTTAAGCAAGCTTCTCGGAGCTGGAACTTGTGCTTCGAAGAGTTTGGCTTCTGTAAAAGCAAGGATGAACCATGCGCTTACATTAGAGCTAGTGGGAGCGTAGTTGTATTTCTAGTTCTGTATGTAGATGATATTCTACTAATTTGGAACGACGTATTAACACTACAAGGTGTAAAAGCCTGGCTAGGGAGCTGTTTCTCAATGAAAGATATAGGGGATGCAGCTTATATCCTTGGGATAAAGATCTACACATATAGATCTTGTAGGTTGATCGGCTTAAGCCAGAGTACATACATCGACAAGGTACTAAAAAGGTTTAGGATGGAGGACTCCAAGAAGGGGTTCATACCTATGTCACATGGTTTAGTGTTGAGCAAGGCTCAAAGCCCGAGTTTCCCTGAGGAACGGGAAGTAATGAGGCGAGTCCCTATGCTTTGGCAATAGGCTCGATCATGTACGCCATGTTATGTACTAGGCCTGATATATCTTGTGCATTGAGTATGACAAGTAGATATCAAGCGAATCCTAGTGAGGCACAGTGTACGGCAGTGAAGAATATTCTCAAGTATCTTCGGAGGACAAAGCAGATGTTCCTAGTGTATGGAGGTGCGGAAGAGCTTCGGGTAACTAGTTACTCCGACGCCAGCTTCCAAACTGATTGGGAAGATTGCCGTTCGCATTCGAGTTCTTGTTCCTGCTAAATGGTGCTGCTATATCTTGGAGAAGCTCCAAGCAAGACACCGTGGCCGATTCTACTACCTAGTCGGAGTATATTACGGCCAGTGAAGCTGCGAAGAAGGCTGTATGGATGAGGAAGTTCATCCAAGATCTGGGGGTGGTTGGTGTGAACTAGGACTGCTTGTTTTTCTGATTATAAAATCTTGGGACACAACCTCGTTTTAAATTTATAAAAACGATGTTACTAAGCAGATACTACACACGACTCAGGCAAGTATAACCTGGTCAATAGTAGTATAGACTCGGTAAGACCGGATGTCGTTCCACCAGGACAGGAAGCTACCAATACTTAAGTCTCATTGTTGTTTGATCAGCAGGATTAATTAAAGTAAGTAACCAAATCAACTAAATTAAACAGGAAATACAACAACTAAAACAGGTTAACACTGAAGGCAAACAGACAGGATAACAGATTCACTCAGGCTTTCGAATCATCGAGACTAGTCATGGCAATGACACAATACAAAACATAATATGGGGACTTGAATAATTTAAGTGCATAGCAAGCTGTTCTAATACTTGACAAAACCATATTATCATGCACAAATCTTCACTCGAGTTATCAAGACTCAGACTTAGCAATTAAACATAATCAGGCAAGCAACGGTATATAAGGATTTAACTACAGATCCACCAGATCACGTCCAAATCACACTACAAAGACATACATCTTTTCAAATGACATATCCAGTAGTCCTCAGAACCCAAAAAGGTGTTAAAGTGGTTAAATTAGTTAAAACAAGCAAAAACAGCACACTGGTGGTGAAAATGGCTCCTACGGCCGTAGTAATTATATACTACGGTCGTAGCATCCTGGATAGTCCTACGGTTGTAGGGATTTCTTCCTACGGCCGTAGGGACCCATCCGACAGAACATTCAAATCTAACATAAAGGCATTCAACAACAAATTACAATCTAGACTTTAATCTCAGATCATAAACACATGTAAACTGGTACAATGGGGTCATAAACTCATCTAAACTCAAACCTCACAATTAAGGGATTCTTAATGTTTAGTCACATGATTTCTAAAGATATGAACATGTTAAACCTACCATTTCTAGTATAGCCAACACTTCTTAAACATGAATCATGTGATATGCACATTGAACACTAAGACAAGCATAACAAAGGCATACATGTGAGTTCATTTCACCATCTAAACATACCAACAAACATCTTTGTGAATCCTTTAATCATTAGTAGCATGTTTAACCCATAAATACGCCAAATAACGAGATTTTCATCTATAATCATAAGGCATGCATAAAACCAACATATGATTAACATAACCAAAAATGGATGAACCTGAAATGATTCAAATCATATTCCAAAAATGACATCTAATGACAACCATGCAAGATGTATCATTTCTAATAACAAACTCAACATGGAATTAATAAAATCAACCATCATTCTTGAATATTCATATGTTAAAACATGAATGAGTTATCATATACACATTATCACACATGAACATGGTTAGATTAAACATACTAAGTTGATAAAATACATTTGTATTCAAGATTAAACATGCATATATGAATCAAGTCATCATAAAAGTCAAATATATTGCCATAACTTAGCCAAGAATCATCTTGGCCCAAGTGAAAATGAGTTTAGTTATCCATATACAATGATAGTAACATTACAACATCTGGAACACATGGGTATATGATTTATATAATAAATGGAAAGAGTATACCCAAGCTAGCAATGATATAACTAATGAATCCAAGCTCCAAATGTTGTTCCAAGCCTTCAAGATCCAAGCTCTCCTCCTTAGAATCACCAAGAGAAGTCCCCTGGAGTGTTAGGATATTTAGAGAAGGTCTATGGAAGTGTTTTTCCGGAGTGGAGGTGAAAAATGGTAACCCTTTGCAAAATGGCAGAATTCTGAATTTAATCTGCTGTAAGTGGGCTTCCTACGGCCGTAGGAATAAGCTACTACGGCCGTAGGAAATCATGACTGAATTTTCTACACACGCCACGTTAAACCATTTGTCCGGGACACGCAAGATCTGGCAGGCAATGATGGATTCTAGAAGATAGCTTCCTACGGCCGTAGGATATAATCCCTACGGCCGTAGTGATCATTTTTCACTATTCTTCTATTTTCTTCAATTCTTTCCTTGTTTTGCCCATTTATCTTGCTTAAAGCTCCTTGTAACCTGCATGGTGAATGTTAAACATATTAGATCCATATTAGAAGTATTCACCTTGTATTTGGGCTAAGTACGGGGTATTCTAACATGTAAAACATGTATAAAAATGCATATATCAAAGTCCCCACACTTAAGCTTTGCTTGTCCTCAAGCAAACTCTAATGCAATAGCTAAAACCAAAGAATTTCTAAAGGCAGCACATTAGTGCAAACATGTATCATTCCGACATAGAAGAGATCTAAAAGCATGACAAACATTTTAAACGTAGAGTTAAGGGTTGCTTTCATGTATTGAGATAAAGAAAGGCAGATTCAACACGCATACAATGAGTTGTGACAAGTATCTGACTTTATACCTCACCGGAGATCACTCTAGCACTCAATGTGTATTTGGGTTAATTATATAAGTGCTCGTGTGCTAGATTGAAGCAAAGACTCGTATAAGCTTGATCACGTATCACATCTCCACCAATCAACATAATCATATGCAATTATCAAGAAGACTTTGTCGGGTTGTAATGTGGCTAGGGCTAAGGGTAGGAATGGGAATATATAAAAGTGGCTAAAATAGAATCCAGAAATCAAGTTCAAAATCGCCAAAGCTGCTATTATTGAAGGAATACAGAATATCACACTATTTTTTTGCGAGAGTACAGTTCATCAAGTAGAAATGGAATCAGAATTCTCTAAATGATGGCTAACAACCAGGTAATACCGACAAAGAATTACTACTCAATGTATGACAGGCTCAAAAATAGCCAAGGAAAGCATGTCAAGTAACTGAATTTCTCAATTTTCTGTTTTTCTAATTTTTTTTTTTTTTTTTTTTTGGATTTTCTCAGAAAACTCAGCTGTATACAGCATGAAACGGAACAAACCAAGGGATATATGTATTTTTCATATCCCACTAATCGATGTATGAACAACTGACGAACAAAATACAACGGAACTAAGCAGCGAGAAAACGGGTCAACTGACTCTGGAAACATAAAAATAAAATAGACTAAAACAGGATAAACACGGGTAATGAAATGAAAGGCTTAGGCTCAAAGTGGATAACTAGGGGTAAAAATATAGAAATTGGCTAAAAATAAAAGTATATAGGCTGAAATGGGGTATCCTAGTGCTTCTATCACTTAACTGCAACAGTTTAGTTCATGATCTCGACATGCATACTAGTAAGCAAGTTCTACAATCAAAGCAACAATCAGCATATAAGTGGGCAATTCCATGAGCTAATCATGTAAGAAATGAAGTGTAGTGGCTCAAATGCTCAGGAATGCATATCAGGTGTGGCTTGTGCAATTGAAGTCAAACACTTGTTAAAACTCAAGAATTCGTGCAAAATCGTTTTCATAAAAGCTGAAATGTTACTTGTTTAAAGTTTATCATGCGAGAAGATCTAAACATGTCCAAAATGATATAATTTTGCGAAAAATTTACGCCTAAATCAATTCTACGGTTTAAAGCATAGTTAGCATACAAGAGTTTTCAACAGGACACAGAAAAGCAGGCATGTTATATTAATCCCTCCCCACACTTAAAAGTGTACATTGTCCCCAATGTAATAATAATAAGAAATTAAGTGCGAGAAAAGAGCTTTAAGAACTCCCTGAACAGCAATTGTGCGTCTGCATTTATTAAACTCCGAAGGCGTTGGCTTCCTCCCCACACTTAAGCTGAGCTGCCAAGATATCACGAATATTCTTGCAAAACAACAACTCAACCAAAAGTGAAACATAGAGAGGGACAAAAACATCACAAGCTATGGCAAGCAAAAAGGAAACGAACTACAATAAATACATAGCCGAAATAATGTACAAGTGCGTTGATGTCATACAGATATGCAAAAGTAAGTACAGAACATCAAACACATCAAAAAGTGGCATGTACTACAAACAACCAAAAGCGTACAGCCAAGCTAATCTAGAAATACATACAAAGAAAAACTACTACACAAACTATCCCCACAAAAATAACAACTATCGCGGAGGCGGCTGCGAAGGCCCGGCTCCATCAGTGAAGTCCCGGAGCCTCTGCGGGTAAGCTGGCGGCTGTGGCAACTGCTGTGAAGATGTCATAGTGTCTGCCGCAATGAGCTGCACCATGCTGATCATATACTGTCGATGAGCCTCGGCATGTGCATACTCAACTCTCTGGATCTCCCTGGATTCCCGCTGCATCTCAACTAGCTCAGAAACTGACCTCTCCAACCTCCCAATCCGAGCCCTATAATCTCTCGTGTAAACCTGGGCTGGCTGCCGGAAAGGTGGTGTCGACCCAAATAGATCCTCAATAGTAAACTCATGGTGTCCGCTCTCTGGGGCACCTCCAGCAGCTACTCCCTCTGCTCCTGCTCCTGCTGGCTCTCCACCACCTGCTGCCTCCTCCTCGACCACTCTAGGAGGCTCCCAAATTGACCCATCAGGGTTGATCAATCTCATACGGTTCTGGATCCTAGCAGCGACTTTCATACGCTGCAGGACCCCTAAATCTATCAGAGCGGCTCGAGCAGAGCGAACGAGATCATCAGTAATCTCGGCAGTCAGGAGGCCCATAGCCTCGGCTAAGATAGTAACGTACCCACCCCCATAGATAGCCTTCGATACACGGGTGGTACGTACCTGGAATAGAAAACGGGCCAGGCACAGAGCGAGCTGGCAGGGTCTCTGGTGAACCATCGTATATAGATAAAACAAGTCAGTGAAAGTAACAGAACCAGAGGACGCGCTGCGAGCGGTCATGCTGTGGACGATCGCCCGATGCAGAATGCGGTGCAGAGGATCCCGGAGCTTCGTGCTCTTCGGCACGATGGCGGTGTTGTAGGCGCCAGTGCCAATCTCGTCCCAAAAGGAAATCCCGCTCACACCCTCGGGCCAATCAGTGATGCCCTCGGCAAACGCTGGAGTGTCCAACTCCTCGTGCGTAAATAAACCCATATAAACGGCAAACTGCCGCAATGAAAGCCGCCTCTCCGCCCCTAGTAGGCGGAATGTCAGGGCGTCCTCCCGCTCATAATCCAGCAGCGGGGTAACCAAGTGAATGGTGGAGAAAAACTCCAATGCAAGTTCATGGTAGACCGCCCCCTGAAGACTGAAAAGCCTCTGCCAATGAGGGCCACATGTGGTCTGAGCACGGCCCCTGATATGAAGAGTGGCCAAATCATCCCAAACCAGATACCTGATGGGCTCATATCCGTGACTATCAGCGCGCCCCATCAGAACATCTCTGTCAGTACGATCCTCCTCACGGTCGAAGCGGAGAAAAGGAGGAAGCGCGGCATCAGCTGGCCGCTCGACCGGAACTCTATCAGGGTCGACTATCCGTGGGAACTGGCGAGGGTCTATCCGCGGCTCTGGTGAAGCCTGTCTGCGCACACGTCGCGGAGGCATAGCTGAAATGAACAGAAATCAAAGTAAGACGTGCGCACGACGGCTAGACATCCTGTCGATCGATACATGTTTGCTTTGGTATGCTGTGGATCCCCGAGTATTGAAATTGTCCAAAGGATGAACAATTTTGGAAAATGGATGAAAATGGGGTCCTACGGCCGTACCATGATATTATTACGGCCGTAGCAAGCAAACGAAACAAAACCCTAAAAGATACATGCTACGGCCGTAGGATAAATGTACTACGGCCGTATCAAGCAGTTTTAGCAAAACCCTAATTAGAAGTACTACGGCCGTAGGATTTAAGCACTACGGCCGTAGGAACGTTACGAACATCAGAAAACGGGCGGCTAGGGTTTTGTTCTCTCGATCGACATATGGGCAACTATAATGGAATCAATTTACTACATATTGAACGCAAGAGTGAGGGGAGCATTTTAATACCTTGTTTTCGAAAAATGGCCGGGAAATGAGTGAGATATGGACGGAGATCCTCGGTGGTCGTCGGGTGCGTTTTTGAGAGAGAGAGCGTAGGAGAGAGAGAGTGAAAGTGCGAATGAAATCTAGAATGGGGATTGTTATAGGAAAGTTCCTACGGCCGTAGGAAGTATTTACTACGGCCGCAGAGAGCTCAGAAAGTCCTACGACCGTAGTAATTGTGCACTACGGGCGTAGGAATGAATTTTGACAAAAACCCATTTTGCATCAGATTTTCAGTTTAAACAACTTTTTGGTAAACGCTACTCTCTAAAGGCCTCTGGAGAATGTAAGGGGAACGTGCTAGTAGTACAGAATTGAAAACACACGACTAGATTAGCTGTATTATTAACGGAAACGGAAAAGGAAACCCGGAAAGTGGGCATCCGACAAATAGACAATATGTACAAGTAACACACTATTAGTACGGTGTGTAAGCGAACACTTTAACGCGTTGAAATGCGGAGTGTTTTCCTGTCTCTCCAGACTGAATGAGAATTGAAATGAGAAAACATGAGGAGCTATACGGCACGAACATAGGAATGACCTAGGGATTATAATGGGGCTTAGGCTCGAGTTTGCTTAGTCGGAGACTCACCAACTCATCAATCATTGCACCAGCATTACTATTAGGACGTAAGACCCCCTCGGCTTTTAGCTTAACGGGGTCTTCTCGAAGAGCACTGGCACACTCTGACTGAGAGATCGTCGGCAAATTCCTACAAGCGCCCTCATGCAACAGAGCACCGCATTTCCAACATTTCCCTACATATTTGGCACGCCTTTTTGCCGCATAGATGGAAGTGCCTCGATGAAATTTGGCAAAGTTTTGGTCTCTCCTCACGTGTTTCTCATGTCTCATGACAATATCGCGCAGAATATCAGAGGGCAGTGAAGAACGCAGAAAAAGGCAAGAAAGGAGGGAAAGAGAAGCGGAGGAAAGCATATCCAGTTCTTTAAGGTCTGCCGGTAAAAGACCCAACTCACCCCGCTAAGGTGCGGCAGGGTGAAGCTTCAGAACCTCTCTGGGTTCCTCTGGAGAATGCGGGATACCAATGTAATTCTTGAGTCGGTGGCCGTTGACCTTAAAAGTTACTCCCTCGGAGTTTGTGATGTCAACAGCCCCGTGCGGGTAAACAGTATGGACAACATAGGGGCCTGTCCATCTGGACTTCAACTTGCCAGGGAAAAGACGAAGGCGAGAATTATAAAGAAGTACACGATCTCCCTCCTGGAATTGTTTGTCCTTCAGGCGGGAGTCATGGAAAGCTTTCGTCCTTTCTTTGTACATTCTGGAATTATCGTAAGCTTGGAACCATAGTTCATCAAGCTCACTTAGCTGGAACAACCTATTTTCTGCTGAACTCTTTGAGTCAAAATTTGCGGCTTTCAAAGCCCAGTAAGCTTTGTGCTCAAGTTCAACAGGAAGACGACAGGCTTTCCCATAAACCAACCTATACGGTGTAGTACCGATAGGTGTCTTGTAAGCAGTGCGGAACGCCCAGAGTGCGTCGTCTAATTTCTCTGCCCAATCTTTTGGGCTGTTACCAACGGTTCTTTCCAGAATTCGTTTAAGACCGCGGTTGGTAACTTCGACTTGTCCGCTGGTTTGCGGATGATATGCAGTAGAGAATCGATGAGTAACACCATAACGTTTAAGTACTTTCTCTAACTGTGCATTGCAGAAATGAGTACCCCTATCGCTTATGAGTGCTCTGGGGGTACCGAATCGTGAAAATAGCTTTTTCAAAAATTTACAAACCACCCTTGCGTCGTTTGTAGGCAAGGCTTGTGCCTCAGCCCATTTTGACAGATAATCGACTGCCACAAGGATATATTTGTTTCCGTGTGAACCAGGAAAAGGACCCATGAAATCTATTCCCCAAATGTCAAATATTTCACAGACTTGGATTGGGTTTTGGGGCATCTCATTTCGAGATGAGATATTTCCAGATTTCTGGCATGAGTCGCATGATTTTACGAACAAATGAGCATCCTTGAACAGGGTAGGCCAGAAAAAACCTGCATCCAGAACCTTTCTTGCGGTGTAGCTAGGTCCGTGGTGGCCTCCTGTTGGGCCTGCATGGCAGTGCTGAAGGATGTCAACAGCTTCAGAAGTACTCACACATCTACGGATTATTTGGTCGGCTCCTACCCGAAAAAGATAAGGATCCTCCCAGAAATAATGTTTCAGCTCGGAGATAAACTTTCTCCTCTGTTGGTGTGTGAGACCTTTTATCATCACCCCTGCTGCTAGATAATTTGCTATGTCAGCGTACCAGGGGATCTCCTCGGTGCTAGTCACGGCGAATAAAAATTCATCCGGAAAGTTATCTTTTATGCCGGACTTAGTTAGCACCTCAAGATTTGGATTTTCTAGGCGAGAGAGATAGTCTGCAGCCAGATTTTCTGCTCCTCTTTTGTTTTTGATCTCGATGTCAAATTCTTGCAAGAGCAAAATCCACCGAATAAGACGGGGCTTCGCATCTTGCTTTGCGAAGAGATAACGGAGAGCAGAGTGGTCAGTGTAGACCACTGTTTTTGATAACACCAGATAAGATCTGAATTTGTCGAACGCAAAGACTATTGCTAACAACTCCTTCTCAGTAACTGTATAGTTTTCTTGAGCGTCAGTCAGTGTCTTGCTGGCGTAGTAGATCGGCTGAAAGTGATTATTTATCCGTTGGCCCAAGACAGCGCCAACAGCGAAATCACTGGCATCGCACATAAGCTTAAATGGTTGCGACCATTCTGGGCTCGTCAGGATGGGAGCATTTGTCAATTTCTCCTTCAAGAAGTTAAATGCGTGATCGCACTCAGGAGAAAAGATGAAAGGAGTGTCTTTCTCAAGGAGATGGGTTAACGGCCGAGTGATTTTCGAAAAATCTTTTATGAAGCGGCGGTAAAATCCTGCGTGTCTGAGAAAACTCCTAATGCCTTTAACATTGGAGGGTGGAGGTAGCTTTGCAATAACATCTATTTTGGCTCGGTCAACCTCGATTCCCTCATTTGAGATTTTGTGACCCAAAACTATACCTTCGCGTACCATAAAATGGCATTTTTCCCAGTTAAGCACAAGGTTAGTTTCTTCACAGCGAGACAGCATGTTGTCTACATTATTAAGACATGTCTCAAAGGAGTTACCGAAGACTGAAAAGTCATCCATGCACACCTCGACACAATCCTCAATCATGTCATGAAATATAGCCGTCATGCATCGCTGAAATGTTGCAGGAGCGTTACATAACCCGAAAGGCATACGCCGGTAAGCAAAAGTACCATAAGGGCATGTAAAAGTTGTCTTCTCTTGGTCCTCCGGTTGGATAGGAATCTGAAAGTATCCGGAGAATCCATCAAGGAAGCAATAAAAGGCGTTTCCAGCCAAACGCTCCAACATTTGGTCGATGAAAGGAAGGGGGAAGTGATCCTTACGTGTGGCATCATTGAGTTTGCGATAATCAATGCACACACGCCACCCCGTGACCGTACGAGTTGGGATTAACTCGTTTTTATCGTTCAGAATGACAGTCATTCCTCCCTTTTTAGGAACAACCTGGACGGGACTGACCCACGGACTATCGGAGATAGGGTAGATCAAACCAGCATCCAGCAGCTTTATAACCTCTTTCTTAACTACCTCTTGCATCTTGGGATTTAAGCGTCTCTGATGCTGTACACACGGCTTATAATTATCCTCCATGAGAATCTTATGTGTGCAGAAGGATGGACTAATCCCCTTGATATCAGAAATTTTCCATGCAAGGGCGGATTTGTGAATTTTCAAAACCTGTAATAGCTTACTTTTCTCATCAGCAGTAAGGTTAGAAGCTATTATCACAGGCAGCTTCGAATCTTCCTCCAAGAATGCATATTCAAGATGAGAAGGAAGTTCTTTGAGTTCAAGAGAAGGCGGGTCCACAATAGATGGTCGAGAAGCTGAGCTCTCGGATTTTTCAAGGACCTCGAAAACATCTGAGATAGGTGTCTCGTCAGGTGGAATAGTGCTGGTTAGCTCATCGGAGACAAGCTTTACCTGCTCTACATCCAAGACATCCTCATATAGGATTTGCGTGTCAAACGCATCCTTCTCTAGAGTTGGAATAATGCGATCCACGGGATGACGATGAAAGATATCAACGAAATAAAGAGTGTCATCTTGGCTCATTGGGTGTTTCATTGACTTTTGGATGTCAAAAGTCACTTCATCCTTATCTACTCGAAGCGTAAGCTTTCCGTTGCAAACGTCAATTAATGCTCGAGCAGTGGCTAGGAATGGACGACCAAGAATGAGTGGGACGTTTTTGTCCTCGTCCATGTCTAGGATGACAAAATCTGCAGGAAACACAAATTTGTCAACCTTGACCAAAATGTTTTCGACTATCCCTCGTGGATATTTGACTGAACGATCGGCTAGCTGAAGTGACATACGAGTCGGTTTTGGTTCTCCTAGGCCCAGTCTAGAAAATACAGAGTATGGCATCAAGTTGATGCTGGCACCTAGATCAGCTAGAGCGTTGTTTACAGTGAGATTACCAATCAGACATGGGATTGTAAAGCTCCCAGGATCGGTTTTCTTTGCTGGCAACTTATTTTGAAGAATGGCTGAGCACTCCTCGTTTAAAGTCACCAACGACAGGTCCTCCAATTTCTTCTTGTTGCTGAGCAAATCCTTAAGAAATTTGGCATATTTAGGCATCTGTGCGAGTGCCTCAACAAATGGAATGTTCACATGGAGCTGTTTGAATAGCTCTAGGAACTTACCATATTGTTCCTCCTTTTTCTCTTTCCTTAATCTCTGGGGGAAAGGAATGGTAGGCTGAAATATTTTGACCGGAGGTTCGACTTGCGCGGTACTTGCTGGGTCTAGCCTGTTATGCGCCTCGTCAGAATCCTTTGATTGGACCTGTTTTTCGGTTTCTTTTGATTGAGAGGGAAACGGTGGTGGTACCGTGGTCGTCCCACTACGCAAAGTGATTGCCTTTACGTGTGCTCTCGGATTTGCATCCGTATTGCTCGGGAGACCTCCCGGTGGTCGCTCTGACAAGAGCTTAGAAATCTGGCCAACTTGATTTTCTAGATTTTGCAATGAAGCTTGTTGATTTCTCAGAGTTGCTTCCGTTTGATTGAGTCTAACATCTGTTTGGTTGAATCGCAACTCGGATTGTGACAGATATTGTTTCACAAGATCCTCCAGATTGGAAGATACTGAAGATGATGATGAAGATTGATTTGGAGGCGGTGGTTGAGTGTTATACTGACGTGGTTGCTCATATGGTGGCGGTTGTCGATTAAACTGTTGAGGCTGACGATCGAACTGCTGAGGCTGACGTGGTCTCTGTGGGTATGGAATCCCTGGAGGGGGTTTAGTGTTTTGGTTATGATAACTGAAGTTCGGGTGATCCCTCCATGCATGATTGTAGCTAGGTGCATTGGGATTATACTGAGACCTTGGTTGATTAGAAATGAAATCAACCTCCTCGTGAGTAGGAGTTTCCTCCTGGCATTGATCACTAGGATGTGGTCCTGAGCAGAAATTACAAGTAGCCTGTTTAGGAGCACACATCTGATCCATTTTCTTTGTCAACTTCTCTACCTGAGCAGAAAGATCAGATAAAGCGTCTACATTGAACACTCCACCGTTCTTTGGCGGTTTCAGTCTCGTGGAGGGATTCCATTGGTAGCTGTTTGTTGCCATATCTTTGATCAGATCATAGCACGCTTGTGGGTTTTTGCTACCCAACGCACCTCCTGCGGCAGCATCTATCATCTGCCGAGTGACAACGGATAAGCCATTATAAAATATGAAAATTTGATTCCATAGCTCATATCCGTGTGAAGGACATCTCCTCATGAGATCCTTGTATCTCTCCCAGGCATCATAAAGACCTTCCCCGTCAGTCTGCTGAAACGATGAGATATCATTACGCAGTTTGGCCGTTTTGGCCGGCAGGTAATATTTAGCTAAGAATTTGGCAACAAGATCATTCCATGTAGTGATGGAATTTACCTGGAGAGAATTTAGCCACAGCTTGGCTTTGTCTTTTAAGGAAAATGGGAATAAACGCAAACGAATGGCGTCATCAGTAACACCATTGATTTTAAACGTATCGCAGATTTCGAGAAAACTGCGGATGTGAGCGTTAGCATCCTCGTCGAGTAATCCATGAAATTGAACAGAATTTTGAACCATTTGAATTACATTTGGTTTGATTTCAAAATTGTTCGCTGCCACCCTAGGTTGAATGATGGTGTTCTGGATATTGTTAATATCCGGACGAACATAATCATTAAGTGTTCTAGGTGGTGGTTGTTCTTCCGCCATGTTTAGTAAACGTTCTCTTTGACGTTGGCGTTGAAGGCGTCGGCGTCGTCGAAACTCACGCTCCGGTTCTTGAAAAGGCTCAATTTGTTCAGAATAGAACAAACTGACAGAGGGTGCGAGAAAGAGGTAGAAAAAAAAAACAAGTGACTACCTAATCAGGCACACCTAATTTAAGTAACTAGTTACAAGATCAAATCAACACTTAAACTATTTCTTAGAATTTCCTGATCCCCGGCAGCGGCGCCAAAAACTTGGTGTGAACTAGGACTGCTTGTTTTTCTGATTATAAAATCTTGGGACACAACCTCGTTTTAAATTTATAAAAACGATGTTACTAAGCAGATACTACACACGACTCAGGCAAGTATAACCTGGTCAATAGTAGTATAGACTCGGTAAGACCGGATGTCGTTCCACCAGGACAGGAAGCTACCAATACTTAAGTCTCATTGTTGTTTGATCAGTAGGATTAATTAAAGTAAGTAACCAAATCAACTAAATTAAACAGGAAATACAACAACTAAAACAGGTTAACACTGAAGGCAAACAGACAGGATAACAGATTCACTCAGGCTTTCGAATCATGGAGACTAGTCATGGCAATGACACAATACAAAACATAATATGGGGACTTGAATAATTTAAGTGCATAGCAAGCTGTTCTAATACTTGACAAAACCATATTATCATGCACAAATCTTCACTCGAGTTATCAAGACTCAGACTTAGCAATTAAACATAATCAGGCAAGCAACGGCATATAAGGATTTAACTACAGATCCACCAGATCACGTCCAAATCACACTACAAAGACATACATCTTTTCAAATGACATATCCAGTAGTCCTCAGAACCCAAAAAGGTGTTAAAGTGGTTAAATTAGTTAAAACAAGCAAAAACAGCACACTGGTGGTGAAAATGGCTCCTACGGCCGTAGTAATTATATACTACGGTCGTAGCATCCTGGATAGTCCTACGGTTGTAGGGATTTCTTCCTACGGCCGTAGGGACCCATCCGACAGAACATTCAAATCTAACATAAAGGCATTCAACAACAAATTACAATCTAGACTTTAATCTCAGATCATAAACACATGTAAACTGGTACAATGGGGTCATAAACTCATCTAAACTCAAACCTCACAATTAAGGGATTCTTAATGTTTAGTCACATGATTTCTAAAGATATGAACATGTTAAACCTACCATTTCTAGTATAGCCAACACTTCTTAAACATGAATCATGTGATATGCACATTGAACACTAAGACAAGCATAACAAAGGCATACATGTGAGTTCATTTCACCATCTAAACATACCAACAAACATCTTTGTGAATCCTTTAATCATTAGTAGCATGTTTAACCCATAAATACGCCAAATAACGAGATTTTCATCTATAATCATAAGGCATGCATAAAACCAACATATGATTAACATAACCAAAAATGGATGAACCTGAAATGATTCAAATCATATTCCAAAAATGACATCTAATGACAACCATGCAAGATGTATCATTTCTAATAACAAACTCAACATGGAATTAATAAAATCAACCATCATTCTTGAATATTCATATGTTAAAACATGAATGAGTTATCATATACACATTATCACACATGAACATGGTTAGATTAAACATACTAAGTTGATAAAATACATTTGTATTCAAGATTAAACATGCATATATGAATCAAGTCATCATAAAAGTCAAATATATTGCCATAACTTAGCCAAGAATCATCTTGGCCCAAGTGAAAATGAGTTTAGTTATCCATATACAATGATAGTAACATTACAACATCTGGAACACATGGGTATATGATTTATATAATAAATGGAAAGAGTATACCCAAGCTAGCAATGATATAACTAATGAATCCAAGCTCCAAATGTTGTTCCAAGCCTTCAAGATCCAAGCTCTCCTCCTTAGAATCACCAAGAGAAGTCCCCTGGAGTGTTAGGATATTTAGAGAAGGTCTATGGAAGTGTTTTTCCGGAGTGGAGGTGAAAAATGGTAACCCTTTGCAAAATGGCAGAATTCTGAATTTAATCTGCTGTAAGTGGGCTTCCTACGGCCGTAGGAATAAGCTACTACGGCCGTAGGAAATCATGACTGAATTTTCTACACACGCCACGTTAAACCATTTGTCCGGGACACGCAAGATCTGGCAGGCAATGATGGATTCTAGAAGATAGCTTCCTACGGCCGTAGGATATAATCCCTACGGCCGTAGTGATCATTTTTCACTATTCTTCTATTTTCTTCAATTCTTTCCTTGTTTTGCCCATTTATCTTGCTTAAAGCTCCTTGTAACCTGCATGGTGAATGTTAAACATATTAGATCCATATTAGAAGTATTCACCTTGTATTTGGGCTAAGTACGGGGTATTCTAACATGTAAAACATGTATAAAAATGCATATATCAGTGGTTCCAAGTATTGCCGACCCTGTTGAGGTGTTTTGTGACAACGAGGGTGCGGTCGCTCTAGCGAAGGAACCAAGGTCTCACCGACGCACAAGACATAGTCCGCAGAAGTATCATTACAACCGGGACGTGGTCGATAGTGGAGACATTGTCATTAGAAGAGTACACACGGATAGCAACGTGGCGGATCCGTTCATCAAACCATTATCACAAGCAAAGCACGATGCTCACACACGTGCTATTGTGATTAGATTTGCTAGTGATTTGGTTTGGTCATGTATTTATATTTTGGTTAGTACATTTGATGTATTTACCCTTTTTGGGAACATTCAGCAGTATTGTGTTTATCGTATTTATCGATTATTAAATGGAGATTTAGTAATGCGCAAGTTGCGGGCATTTCTTTAAATCTTTACTGTGTTCCAACTTAGCATGTTTTATTATTCCCTGAATGTGTTAAACATTCTAAATATCCACAGTCGGTAATTCTTCTAGGGAACGAAGTCTGAACTAAGACTGAGGGAAGTAATTGGTCATGTGTTCAATATGGATTGAAACACCGGGACGCAATACTTTGCCTGTACTTGAACTGTTCAAGTGACTGGACAACCCACACCAGATTTCACTTCATGGTACACGTCATGATTATATCAGGATGATAATATCAGTTCATCCGTATACCGGAGATGCATGTGCCTGCATCACTTTGGTTTGCCTTGTTCTAGTTGCTTTCAAACACAGACCGTAACTAGCTATTATAAAGGGAGTAATAGGACAAAGTATGATCACTTTGATGGGCAGTGTAGTTAAAAGGAATTTGTTCCTCTATTTAGAAAGATGTCCCTGGGCCCCTCGATGATTGGTCGATGACACCAAAATGCATGGCCATGCTCAAAGCTTGCAATGATTTATGATTGATTACAACTTGTATATTTTGGTCACCACCAATCTAGATCGAGAAACATAATCGTGAACGAACGGAGAATGACCAAGTACCATGTCTTGTGTTCACACGGATATCGCGAACAAAAGGATGTTTGATCCCTTATCTATAGGACCATTTCACACAGGCTGTAGTTTGGTTTTTGTGATTAAGACAAAACCCATACTGACATGGGGACAGAGATGTCTTACTAGAGGTCGCTCTCTGTCTGTGTTGCATTGGGTACGGTGAGTCATGTGCAAGTGGGAGTTTGTTGGAATATGCCCACTGACACACGTAGGACAAATGATCACTGCCGGTGACATATGGGCCTATCAGGTCACACGCCAGGGGTAGATCTTGACAACAACCTAAAAGATGAGGGTGAGAAAAAAATAAATAATGATAGTTTGTAATCTGGCCATAGTTAGCGGCAGTATCTCTAACGTCGCTAACTCAGCCGCGTTATTGGCGCTAACTTTGGGAGGTTAGTGGCGCTATCCATGGGCGGCTAGTGGCGCTAACCCCTCTGACAGAATACAACTTTATTCTTTTCACCTCTACAATCCACCAATGCATGGTTTTCTCATCATTCGGCCTTGGCCGACCTTGGGGAGTCCTGGGGTCATGTTGAGCTCTATAAAAGACATGTAACTATCTCTTATTAATACTCTTTCCTAACTTGAGTTTGAAATACTTAGAAACATTTGTGAGTTTTCTAAGCAAAAGAAGAGAGAGTTCCTTGTGACAGTTCCTGGTGGTTTTCGTTGTTGTTCCAGATGCTAAGATCAAGTGTTGATTTGGTTGAAGGGGTGCTAGTACACCAAGGTCACCAAGTTTCTCGGGGTGGACTTCGATAGCTCAAGAAAGAGGTTATAAAGGCTTGGAGCTTAGCATACAACAAATCCAAAGACATCAAGGGTATGACTCTTCTCTCCTTTTGTTTTAGTTACAAATCTTAGTTGTAGAGAATGGTACTTAATTTGGGGTTCATCATGTGGTTCTTGTTCATGTTTTTAAAATTTGATTTTGTATTTGTTTGCTTCCGTTGCACTCCAAGGGTATAATATTTCGTTCCCTCTCTTTTACATGTTGCAAATAATAGATATAGTGCTTAGTCCTCTTATGGGTTTTTATGCATTGCATGTTTGTACTTTGGCTTTGCATGTTGTACCTTTTGCTTCCAGTATGTTCCTCAAACCCCATCTAAAGCTTCCCTTTGAGCCCATAGGTAAAGAAAAAGAGCAGGTTAAAGAAGACTAGGAATCCAAGTACTATCTGAAACAAGGTCTCTATGCCGAGATCTAGTCCAAAGTTGATAGTATGAACTCCAGAAAAACAATTTGGGATGAGGTAAGGTAACAGATCGAGGGAACTAAATGGGTGCTTTCATCAAAGAAAGTCATCTATGCAATACCTATAGAGAATTCCGTGCCCGAGATCTAGAACTTCTTGAACACACATACAATCACTTTTATAGACTGTTAAATGAAACGAGAAAACACGGTGTTATCCGATCTGTCCTAGAAATCAATGTTAACTAGATGAATGCTCTAGGTCCGGAATCGGGAACATGTACGACTGTACAAGCATGTGCCGTAATCTGAAAGCCATATCTTATCATTCGACCTATGAAGACCTAATTTAGTTTCACGATGAAATTCTGTCCAAGACACCTGTAAGATATCTCTAGATCCTATTGCCCTTGTTTTGTAGAATGCAAAACCCCTGAGTATACCAGGGTTAACAAAGGTAAACAGGTGGTTACAGAATCCAACAACTTTGATGAAGACTCTCATCCCTATGTTATGGAGGCAGTCATGAAAGCCATGTCTCTCATCTCAAGGGCTTATCAGGGCGGCTTCGGAAAGACCAACAATAAATAGAGGTTCACTTCCGGGTTTAGGAGAAAAGAGGGATTCACTGATGAAAAGAAGATTATCGATAAACTTGAGGAGATCTAGATGAAGAAAAGAAATGCTTTAAATGTTGTAGGACCGGTCACTTCGACAAAGGCTGTCGGAATTATATGGCCAAAGACATGGAGTACTACTACGAGGAAGAAGGCTAGCGTGAGAGCCATGCTGGTGGAGGAAGACCACTTTCTGAGCGATATAGACAATTCTGATGAAGATGACACTGCTCAGGCTTACTTTTGTACGATGGCTCGGGAATTAGGTTCCTTAGATGAGAGTGAAGATGATGAAGAACAGGCTATTGCTGAGTTACAAGATGCTCAGAATGAGGAGGAGTGTAACCGCAGAAAGGTTAGTATTGAACACGCTCAAACCTTAGTCGATCATATCTAACGTAGTTGAAATACAGCAGATATTTACTGCTAAGGAAAATGAATTAGTCACTTTAAGAAACGAAAATAAAATCATTATTCATGAGCTCAAAGCAGCTAAAGTATCCGATGAAGAAGACTTTAAATTCATGCAAAAGGAGAGGTCAATTGTATTCAAAGATAAAGAGTCTTGAAGACATCTTGATCAAACGAGACCAAACCGTACAAACCATTTTTCTAAACAAACCTAAAGATGAGAAATTCAAAAAATGGATATACGAGGGTATAGGTTTTGTAAATCCACACATTTGAAATAATATTACAGCTAAACAACTGTACAATTTGTTGGAGTATGCCCACTGACGCACGTACGCTAATTGATCACTACCGATGATGTATCGGCCTATCGGGTCATACGCCGGGGGTTGATCTTGACAAAAACCTAAAATGGACGAAATACGGGTTAGCAGGCTGGAAAGGGTCAGTGGAACTAACCAAGTTGTCGCTAACTCGGCCGCGATAGCGGTGCTAACCTTTGGAGGTTTACGGCGCTAACTTTTGGCGGTTAGCGGTGCTAACCCATCTGACAGGATGCAACTTTATTCTTTTCACCTCCCTTATCCACCAATGCATGTAATATGTAATCATGAACTCTTGGCCGAATTAGGGTAGTTCTGGAGGCACACAAGAGTTTATAAAAGGGACCATCTTGATTCTCATTGATACTCTTGCAACACTTGAGTTTGATATACACTTAGAAACTTTGAGAGTTGTCTAAGCACAAAGAGAGTGATCAAAAGAGAGAGGTTCCTTGTGGTTTGAGTTTGTGGTTCCATAATAGATTCTTGGGTTGAAGTGTATTCGAAGGGGTGCTAGTACATCTATATCACCAAGTTCTCGGGTTAACATCTATAGCTCGAGGAGGAAGGATTCATGCTTGGAGCTTTGGGCATTACAACAATCTGAGACCAGAGGTATACCTCTTATTTATCTCTGTTTTAAGTTGCATTTCATAGTGTAGAGTTTGGTAGAACCAATGGGGTTCAAATGTGGTTCTTTATCATTTTGAAATTCGTACATGCTTCCGTTGTGCCAACAACGAACCACAACAGTGGTATTAGAGCCACCTCTACACTAGATTTGTAGTTGGAGGCTTGAAAAGTCCAAAAAATGTGATTTTTGGTTCTGTCCAGGGTTTAGTGGCACTAACCTTTCCATGTTAGCGGCGCTATACCGTTTTCCGTAGCGGTCGCTAAGCCGTATAGATTTAGTGGCGCTACGTCTTACAATTAGCGGCGCTAAATCTATTATGGCATAATGCATTTTTATGCCTTAAATCAATTTTGTTGAATGTTTAGCTCATGTGAACTTTCTGGATTTTTTCTAGAATTTTAGAAAATATATGAATAAGTTGCCTTATATCTTGGTTGGTCTATATATATGTGGATTAAAATTTTGGCATGAAAATGGTTAATTACATATACTTACATCATGTATATATGAATATGGAATTTTGACTAGTTTAAGGTTCCTAATACATATGTACATAGGATTATATGTGCCTTGAGTATTTAGATAATCTTAACCAAGATATATAAGATTTGTGAAGGGTTTTTGAACCTGACCAAACCACCTAATGACACAAACTGGTCAATCCTGGATTTGATTCCACTGGTTCAATCCTAAAAGCGGAACTGGATTGAACACAACCCTCTAAACCCCAAAAGGGTTAGGATCTTTAAACATACATGATCAACATAGTTTCTTGCAGAATAATCCATAGATAAGGTTACAAAATTATACCTGATCAGACTTGGGATTGCTAAAGTAGTCCACCACTACTGCACCTCCGATTGAATAGGTTGCTAGACCGCTCCTGGATCACCAAGATACCAAAGCTCCAAGCTTGATAGTGTGTGTGTATGTTGGCATCGATCACCAATCTCGAAAACACCCTCGGCATTTTTGTCTTCTTCGATTGCGACCAAGAGAGAGAGAGAGAGAGACCGAGAGAGAGAGAGAGAGAGAGAGAGAGAGATCGAACTTGAGAGAGAGAGAGAGAGCCGAGATCGAGAGAGAGAGTTTGGTGGCTAGGTTTAATCCTTTTGTCTCACATCTATCTAATCCTTAAACCTTAAGGATATATTTATAAGGACTAGCATCGTACCCACGCAATGCAGCGACGGCGACTATTTTTTCGATAACTTGTCTGTTTTTAGAATAGAGGTAGTATGTTTCTTTTTTAAATAATAATTGGTCAATAAAATCTCATATGAATGATAACAAGTGTGTTAGCATTACAACTATATAGCATTTTGATACGCATTAAATAAATCTAGAAATTTTATAAATTTATGTTATATGGCTATACGCAATTTTTATTAATTAAGTTAAAATATTATTATATAATAGAATATTTACTATGAAAACTATAATTATTAATTCTTTTAATTATTATGTTAATTTGCTTAATTTGATTTTTTAGATATTCTTTTTTTGGAAGGTTTAGCTATGAAAATAATATATAAATTTGTCATTAATTTCACTAAATAGTTACTTTAATTAGTTTATAGGGGTATTTTAGTATTTTCAACTTACTTAAAAATTAAGAGTTTTGTAAGTATAAATGCATTATATAGGAGTAAGATTAGATGGACCTAAGCCCGTTTAATTAAAAGCCCACTGATTTTATTTAAACTTTCATCTCTTCTCACTTTAACCCCCTAGACTTTACTAATTAATTAATTAACTATTAATTAACTGGTCCGTTAAATATCAAACTTGATATAATTCTCTTTAAATAATAAATGCCTATTTATTATTTATTTCCTTTCTAATAATTAATACAAACTGATTAATTATTTATTTCTCTCTTTTCAATAACTAATACTGCTGATTAATTATTCGTTTTTCTCTTTAATAATTAATCTAACTGATGAATTATTTCCACAAAGATTTATGGTGAAATCCAACTGTTCTGAATTGGGTGTGTAGCAGTGTGACCCTTTAGTCTCTTATAACATTGGATACAATGTGCCCATTAATTATATCTGCACATAATCTAACAGACTCCCACTTGTGCAAGATAATAAATAGCTACTGCACATTGTTAGCCTAAGGAGGTCCCTAGCCAGACACTTAGGATGACCAACTTATAAGAACTCTTATACCTCAACGTAACTTGTGATAAAATTTCATAAGCAACCTGCTTAGAAGTAACTTGTTATCAACTAACTGTTTATAAACTAAACTATAATAAACTCCCTGTTTATGAATGGGTACGTTTTTATATATAGAAACTAGCATATATATATATATATATATATATATATATATATATATATATATATATATATATATATATATATATATAGGTTTGTCCCTTGCAGCGCGATATTTAAATTTTGAGCATGATCATGGAGAAGGTCAACTCAGAGACTCAAAAATTTGTTCATGACATACTTGATTTCAAAACTGCGTGACAAACGACAAAGAACAGATCAGTTCGTTTGGGCACGGCCGTACACTTACCAGTTTCTTTAATCAGTCAAGGGGCCCGGAAATATCTCTTCTAAAAAGAAGGTGCAATTGTTAGATTATGTGCAGTATTTAATTAATAGGCACATTGTATCAAATGTTATAAGAGACTAAAGGGTCACACTGCTACACACCCAATTCAGAACAGTTGGATTTCACCATTAATCTGTGTGTAAATAATTAATCAGTTAGATTAATTTTTAAAGAGAAAAAGTAAATAATTGATCAGAATGGATCAATTATTGAAAAGAGAGAAATAAATAATTAATCAGTTTGTATTAATTTTTAGAAAGGAAATAAATAATAAATAGTAATTATTATTTAACGGACCAGTTAATTAATAATTAGTTAATTAATTAGTAAAGTCCACGGGGTTAAAGTGAGAAAATTGAAAGTTTAATTAAAACCAGTGGGCTTTTAATTAAACTGGCTTAGGTCCATCTAATCCTTATAAATATATCCTTAAGGCTTAAGGATTAAGATATATGAGACAAAAGGATTAAACCTAGCCAAAAAAAGGACTCTCTCTCTCTCTAACTCTCGATCTCGACTCTCTCTCTCTCTCTCACCTCTTGCCGATCTCACTCTCTCTCTCGGTCTCTCTTTCTCTTCGTCGCAATAGAAGGAGACAAGAAACCCGCAAGGGGTGTTTCTCGGTTTCGAGGTCGACGCAATCAAGCACACACACACAAGGGTTTCGATTGCTTGAAGCCTTGGTGATCCAGGAGCGGTCTAGCAGCCAGTTCAATCGGAGGTGCAGTAGTGGTGGACTTGCTTTAGCAACCTATTGTTTCTAATCAGGTAAAATTCTATAACCTTATCTTTAGATAGTTGTTTAGAAACTATGTTGATCATGTTTAGTTTAAAGATCATAACCCTTTTTGGGGTTTAGATGGTTGTGTTCAATCCAGTTCCGCTTTTAGGATTGCACCAATGGAATCAAACCAGGATTGACCAATTTGAGTCATATGGTGGTTTGGTCAGGTTCAAAACCCTTAAGCAATTACCATCTTGCATATTCGCATTTGGAAATACGGCTCCCACTGAATCTAGACACGCCCCTTATGACCACCCTGTTACGGCGTGGCGTTAGAACGCGCTAAGAAGACAATAGTTACCTCATCCCAAACCAAATACCTCAGGCTTAAGGATAACCTATGTGATAAATACTTTTGACACGAATCCACGAAGTATTTTTCACAGTGGGTCAATCCAATATTCGTAACTCTAACAAATATCCGTCAATTTTGGTCCGCAAAAACCTTTTGCAGCTATATTCAACAAACTTTCGAATCTACCCCAAAATTACGATGACTTTATAGCCCTATCATAGTTCCCACCATGATAAGTAGTCACGGATAGTGTTTTTGAATAAACTTAGTTCATTCGTGGATAAGCAAAAACATACAAAATTTGTGAAGAACAATGAAACTAATTTCTACATCCTTCCATATTCCACCCTGGAATAAAGATGTATAATTTCTACCATTTCATCGACTCAATTCACGGTGTTTATCTGATTTACTTATTATTTTTACATTGTAACTTATCACAGATTACAAAGAAAATAATATGGTTATAAACTTAAAACTCAAGACTGGTACTTAGAAGTACTCTTTCTTGGTTTTGCTAGAAATCGTTCTTGCAACCTAATAATATATATGGACTTTCTTATTTTATAAAATTCCTTAAACTTGGAGAAAACTGGAAATAACTCCAAAGTTTCTGATTTTACAAAATAACTTCTTTGTAATTAAAACTCTAATTACATTTGTAGATCTACTGGATTTAATTATCCCTTTTTGAAATGATAATCTTTCTTACACCTACTTGTAAGAGCCTTAAAATTAGATTCTCTATGTATGCCAACACTAATCTAATATTACTATTAGGACTTTTAAAGAACATTCCGTTTTATCATTTCTAATGTTAACCAACCAACAATATTTAATTAAGCTGACTTACTGAACATTTTAGAACTTATATAATTTCTATTTAAGTCATAACTTGACTTAAGATCTTGCAATGATGCCTCTTAATGAATCATGCATTCCTCGGATTAGTTCTTTCTCAAGAACTATTTTAGATAACTTCTAAAATCATCCGACAATTATATACTCTAAAAGTTCAATCTTGTATTTATCATACTAGTCAACAAAAACTTTTATTAACTTTGATAAATACATTAGTCAGTCGCTCCCACTATCTTTTATGGAAAAAAAGTGTATTACTTTAAAACATCTCTTTTAGGCTTAGTCAAAGCTTGGCTATCATGCCTAAAACTTGTGTTCCAAACACATGTTTTAAAGAACTTAGTTTTTGTAAGAAATTCGTTTTATGAAACCAAGAACTTGGATCTTTATATATCCATCTTTCCAATTACAGAAAATGGTCTCATTAAACTTACCACAATCATAAGTATAAAAACTCGTAATGGTGATTTAAATATCTTCTCCTTAAAACATTTAGTATAAAACTCCTTGATTATAATTACTATCATAATCATTTTTATACTTCCTTAAATATTTCATTCAAAAACTATTTTACTTGGAAATAATAACTATTATTTCCATTTGTTCAAAGACCTTGAAAAATCACCTTTTTCCACAAAATCTTAAACACTTGTTAAATTAGAAAAACTCTCTAATTTTATAAACATTACTTGTTTATTCAAGCATTTGAATAGTGAAGCTGATATTCATGTAATTACAACAAATTATAGCATAAGATCATTATGAATCACCAATCAAGTCAAAACTTGACTTGTTGGTATTCCTTTAGTCTCAACTGGACTAATCCTGATTCATAAAATACGTGCACGGATATAAACTAAATAGTTAAAATTTCCATAAACGCAAAAACGAGAGTTTTTCCATAAACAATCAAGATAAAGAAACTGTTTAAATAAAGATTTTAATAAACTAAAAATAAAAATATTCTAATATCCATATGATGCACGCGGTATATCTTTATGCTGGGCCGCTTCACTTTCCATCTCCTCCTGCAATAAGCGATTGCAAGATGTTAGAATACTTGCAAAAAACTTTTACAAGTGGAAAGTGATAAAGAAGCTACAGGATACCTGAGGTGCCAGCCTTGCCACCTGCCTCGTGACCCTTCGGGCAATCTCTTTTCCAATGCCCGACCTCATCGCACTTAAAGCACCATTTCTCGGTTCTTGCTTTGTTCGGCTTTGGCTTCTTGCCCTTGTTGTCGTTATTAGCCCTGGGTGCATTCTGGTTGGGCTGGGCCTTGCCCTTTCCCTTTCCGTTGCACCCTTTCCTCTTCTTACGCCCACCATGACCCACCATGAGAATATCCTTAGAATTTGTCCCGATACTCTACTCAGCAGTCTTAAGCATTGAGTGTAACTCAGCCACGGATTTCTCCATGTTGTTCATGTTGTAGTTGACTGTAAAAGGCTTATAGTCATCTGACAACGAGTTGAGTATCGTGTACGTTGCCAACTGCAACGGTACTGGGTGCCCAAGTGTCTCTAGGTGGTCCATGTAACCTTTCATTTTAATGACGTGGTTACTGACCGAGGTCCCCTTAGCCCCATCTTGCACGAGTTAAATGCCCTGGTGGCATCATAACGCTCTGTGCGAGCTTGCTCTTGGAACATGTCCCTCAGCTGGCGGATCATGTCATTGGCAGGAGTCTCCATCATGTTAGACTGTAACTCTGGACTCATAGTTGCTAGCATGAGGCAGCTTACATCCAGGGTGTCGTTGGAGCGCTTCTGAAAAGCCTCCCTGACATCTGCCCTAGCATTGTTGGCAAGAGGGTTTCCTAGAGGTTGTTCTAGGACATATCATTTTCTCTCGTGCCTAAGCCCGATCCGGAGATTTCTCTCCCACGTGAGAAAGTTCGGACCAATAAGCTTCTGCTTCTCAAGAATGGAGCGAAGAGAGAGATTGTTAGTGCTAGTAACATTGGTTGCCATCTACAAATTAAAACTTGGTTTAATTAGTAATTGTAGATAAACTTTCTAATCATATATCATTAAACCCATAAATAATATATATTAGACCTAGGACCCAAATTTCACATACTTGACGCAAGGTTTGGGCACTTCCCGCCAAGTCATGCTATTTCTGGTAGGTAACACCCTGTACCAATCGTACCTAGCTGATACGACTCCTAGAACCTCGTAGATCACTTAGACCCAGTCTAGTATGTTTAACTCTACTCTAGTGCTTTTTGGGCCGAGACTCCCGATTATCACCAAAATAGATCGCACCACCTAAGACAGCATGAATTCTGGCCGGGACTCCCGATTATCGCAGAATCTTTCATGCCCCTTCCCGCAATGGTTTGAACCCGGATGCCCATGGTTTGGGCACTTCCGACACCCGAGTACCGTTTAACAGCAAGGGTGTACCATTAGGTGGATAGCACACTGATCTAATATTTTCTTGGGTTTTATCATTAAGTTTAAAACTTAATTTCCAGTTTTGAAAAACCATTTTAAAACTAACTGTTTTAAAAATGCATGTGTACCTAAACTATTTGGGACAACATTTCTCATCAACCCAAAAAAAAAAAACTGGGTCGAAAACCCCTTTGGGCCGAGATCCTCACTGGGCCGAGGACCCTATTGGGCCTCGAAGAAACTTGGGCCGAAAAACATTTGATCGAGATCCTTCTGGAGCTGTGAGCCCAATGGACCGTGATCTTCCTTGGGCCGAGACCCACCTTGGCCGAAACCACTTGGGCTGGAATCCTTGGGCCGAAAGCCCATTAGGTTCTTAGCGCCGCTAAAACGCCTTTAGCGTCGCTAAACCCCTGTTAGCGTCGCTATCTTGGGCCGACATCACTGGGCCGCAGTTAGCTGGGCTTAGCGCCGCTAAACCTTCTTTAGCGCCGCTAAAGTTTACGGTCATGGTTTCAGTTTGCGTTTTTCCGATTTAACAAAAAATCTTAAATCCCTTTTTAACCTATTAGAACTAACTGTTTCAATATACTGATTAAAAACTGGATTTAATTCAAAAACCAAAAACTTATTAATTATTAATCTCAACAAAACTTGTTTTATTAATAATTAATTATCCTAAAACTTGATTTCAACCTTTTAAACAAAAAAGTTAAAATAACTTGGTCAAAATCTAGTTTTAGATAAAAGTTTATCCTTTTTAACCATTTAAACAGTAACCTGGTTTAAACCTAACTGGTTAAAATCAAACCTTTTATAAACTGGATAAAAACAGAAAACTTGTTTTTATCCTTCTATGGTTTTCGAAAGACAGAGGATAAGAAACAAGATGAAGAAGATCATATAACTATCAAACAAACCAACTTATTAGTTTAACTAGGTTTAACTAATTAAATAAACTGTTTAATTTTAATCTTAATTCAAACTTATTCTTTATCCAAAAATCATGATCCTTTTAACCATTGAAACTAGCTGTTTGAATTTTCTGATTAATAGGGAAAACCTGATAACAAAACAAACTGTTTTGTTACCTTCTTGATTTTCGAAAAATCCAAGAACAAATAGAGAATCACGAATAAAACCTTAATCAAAAAACAGTTAAAAACTAGAAACTATGGATCATAGAACCTAGCTCTGATACCACTGAAGGGTTTTTAAACCTGACCAAACCACCTAATGACACAAGCTGGTCAATCCTGGATTTGATTCCACTGGTTCAATCCTAAAAGAGAAACTGGATTGAACACAACCCTCTAAACCCCAAAAGGGTCAGGATCTTTAAACATACATGATCAACATAGTTTCTTGCAGAACAATCCATAGATAAGGTTACAAAATTATACCTGATTAGACTTGGGATTGCTAAAGTAGTCCACCACTACTGCACCTCCGATTGAATTGGCTGCTAGACCGCTCCTGGATCACCAAGATACCAAAGCTCCAAGCTTGATAGTGTGTGTGTGTGTGTTGGCGTCGATCACCAATCTCGAAAACACCCTTGGCGTTTTTGTCTTCTTCGATTGCGACGGAGAGAGAGAGACGGAGAGAGAGAGAGATCGAACTCGAAAGAGAGAAAGAGCCGAGATCGAGAGAGAGAGTTTGGTGGCTAGGTTTAATCCTTTTGTCTCACATCTATCTAATCCTTAAACGTTAAGGATATATTTATAAGGATTAGATGGACCTAAGCCCGTTTAATTAAAAGCCCACTGGTTTTAATTAAACTTTCATCTTTTCTCACTTTAACCCCCTGGATTTTACTAATTAGTTAATTAACTATTAATTAACTGGTCCGTTAAATATCAAACTTGATATTTAATTCTCTTTAAATAACAAATGACTATTTATTATTTGTTTCCTTTCTAAAAATTAATACAAACTGATTAATTGTTTATTTCTCTCTTTTCAATAATTAATACTGCTGATTAATTATTCATTTTTCTCTTTAATAATTAATCTAACTGATAAATTATTTCCACACAGATTTATGGTGAAATCCAACTGTTCTGAATTGGGTGTGTAGCAGTGTGACCCTTTAGTCTCTTATAACATTGGATACAATGTGCCCATTAATTATCTCTGCACATAATCTAACAATTTGCATGGTTCATGTGAGATGTGTTTGGTTGTGTTTAAAATATTCTATTCATTCATTTGGAGGTTTGTACCACAATGATTTGTAACATTTGTTTAATTTATTCGGTTTGTAATATTAAAGGCTTGCATGCCGATTTCTATTCTTTGTAACTTTAGTATTAGCTTAGAATAGAGAATTGTGGCTCGCATGACATTTCCTTTTTAATTTATAAATTGTAAAAGGAGAACCGAAAGCAACCAACGAGGACCTTGGAGAGGTGTCTTGGCGGACTTGGATCCGGAGGTCGGTGGGAGAGCACACATCAAATTCATGGTAATTCTGTCCTTAGATGACTTTGTATTGTCCGTTGGCTCACGAACAAGACGCATAGGGTTATAATGGCTCGTTACCGGATTATTATTGCATGCGTGGTTGGTTATTTGTTTTGTATATTTCTTGCATGGATGTTTAGGTTCTTCGTATGCTAGAAAATTTTATAAACTAATAAAACTAAAGAGTTTTTGAATTGGTTTACAAACTCCACGCTCCACATAGACAAGAATTGGTTGAAAATTGTTTTTAACCTGAAAAACTAAATCCCGTTTTTCTAAAGTAAATCTCACACCAACCATAAGATGACACCACCCGAATCTAGTGAAACAAGATCGGTCGTCGATCTTTAGCCATGATTAGTTTTGTGTAACTATGTGGAAGGTGCGTGTGGCAACTCGCAAAGTCGGATGTCGAGCTCTAGCCGAGCCGGTCATTGGGCTAGAGTACCACCGTGTATCTTGACGGTCGATTTACAATTCCAAGATTTAATACGCCTTGGTAGGTATCATGCCCATACCGAGCTACCCCAAAGTGAATTAATGAGGAATTGGTGTGGAGGGATCAAACATGCCAAATGGGTGTTATGAGTACCTAGGATCCCACAAGTATCTAGGAGTTGCAATCTCTTATTGCAATTGGTAAAGTGTTACCGGTCTAAATAAGTTCATGAAGTGATCCGCGGAAAGCCCGTCATGGATTGAAGTGAAATAAGGTTCTTATCACTTGTTAGTATAATATGTTTTATAACAAGTGGGTGATTATTTTAACAAGGATTTAAGACATCATAATAACCAAATTCGTACTTTGCTTGTAGATGGCAATCACTAGCAACAACACCACCTTAAACATGTCACTCAGTCCTTTCTTGGAAAAGGAAAAACTCACGGGGCCAAACTTCATGGATTGGCATAGGACTTTGCGAATCGTCCTTTGCCATGAGATGAAGCTTGAGGTCAATGTGTCACCTCTTCCGGAGGAGCCTGCTACCAACGTGGCAAGGGATGTTATAGAGTCGTATGAAAAATTGTCTCAAAGACATTAATGATGTGACTTGCCTAATGCTCACAACCATGAGTCCCGAATTGCAAAGGCAATTCGAGAAGTTGAGTGCATACGAGATGATATTTTAGCTGAAGGACATGTTCCAATAGCGAGCAAGGCAAGAGCTCTACAAGTGTGTCAAAGCCTTCATCTGTTGCCGGATGAATGAGGGCATCAATGTGAGCACCTACGTCGTTAAGATGAAGGGTTACATGGATCAGCTCGAGAAGTTGGGCTTTCCCATGGGGAAAGAGTTGGCGGTTGACATCATCCTCCAATCTTTGCCTCCGTCATATGGGCCGTTCATCGTGAACTTCCATATGCATAGTATGGACAAGTCCATTATGAAACTTCATGGCATGCTTAAGACCACTGATTCCGAGCTTGCTAAGTCGAAGCCCTCCACCTCCACTACCGTCCTTGCCATCAATGAGGGTGGTAAGAAGCGGAAGTAGCCCGCTTCAAGCTCTAAAGGGTAGGGAAAGGGAAAGGCTAAGGCTAAAGTGCCAAAGCTTAAACGAAACCCAGCCCCTGAGTAGAAGGGGAAGATAGTGGCTACCGGCGTAGTTGCCCCAAGTACACGGCGGAGCTCAAGAAGCTATGAGGTAAAGGTGTCACTGCTTCCGGTACATACATGATTGAACTCCATAACACTTCTACTTCTAACGCCTAGGTTTTAGACAGCGGGTGTGGTACTCACATTTGTAATAATGTGCAGGTACTAAGAAGAAGTAGGGACTTGGCTGATGGAGAGCTGGATCTCGTCATGGGATATAAGGCGGTTATTCTAGTTGAGAAGATTAGGAGTGTGGAGCTCGCCTTTCCATCTGGATTTTCTATTGTTTTATTAAATGTATCTTATTCGCCCTGTTTGACTAGAAACATTGTATCATTGTATGACTTGTGTGGATTTACTTTTAAATTTGAGAATGGTAGCATTTTATGTTACAAAGATCATGTCTTTTATTATAAAGCATTTCCATGTCATGGAATATATGAGAAAAGCGTATGCTTGCAAAACAATAGATCAATCATGAATGTTGATTCGGGATCCTAAGTTGTATCTATGTCATGGTTGGTTAGGTCACATAAACGAGAAACGCATCGCCAAGCTCCAAGTTGACGGGATCTTGGAATCATTTGACCACGGGTCTAATGAAGTATGCGAATCATTTGACCGGTGTATGTAAGAGGGCGCAAGACTTTTTGGATATCATTCACACTGATGTGTGTGGTCCGTTCAAGCATGCCACAATACATCAATCCCGCTACTTCATTACCTTTATTGATGATTATAGTTGATACAAGTATGTCTACTTGGTGAGACAAAAGTCGGATACCTTTGAGGTATTTAAGAGTTATCAAAACGAGGTAGAAATCAACTAGGGAAACAGATTAAGATGCTATGATCTGATAGAGGCGGTGAGTATCTTAGTTCTGAGTTCCGTAACCATCTAAGGGATTGTGGGATTGTGTCGCAATTTACTCCTCCTAGGACGCCACAATTAAATTGTGTCACCGAGAGTAGGAACCGAACTTTGTTAGATATCTTTCGGTCTATGATGTGTCACACGGATGTTCCCGTTACATTTTGGGGATACGCGATTAAAACAGCTGGTAGAATCCTTAACCTCGTACATACAAAGAAGGTTAAGAAAATACCGTATGAAATGTGGCATGGAAAGGTTCCATCCATTTCATATATTAAGTTTTGGGGTTGTCATGCCTACGTGAGGCGTGACGTTGAGGACAAATTGGAGCCTAGGGCCTAAAGGTGCTTTTTCATTGGTTATCCAGCTAGTTCTACAGGATATTTCTTTTACAAACCTTCGGAGAACATGTTTTTGTTACTCGAAAGGCAGTGTTCCTAGAGAGGGAATTGCTATCCAAATATGTTCGTGGGAGGAAGGTTGATCTTAAAGAAATTCAAGAACCTGCCAATGTAGAACCTAATGTTGGGACTAGCTCACACCCTACAAAAGTTGAATTTCAGCAAGATGATGCTGGAGATTAGAATGTAAACCCCTTTCCTCTTAGACGATCTAGTAGAAGTCGACAAGAGCCAGAGAGATGGTTTTCACATGTCTGAGGGCACTGACATTGTAGTTGATTCTAATGAACCTACCAAATACCAGGACACTATGGTGGGCCCTTAGTATGCCAAGTGGAAAGAAGCAATTAGTCCGAGATTCAGTCCATGTCGGTAATCAAGTATGAGACTTGATTGATCCCATTCCTGTGTATAAACCCGTAGGGTGCAAATGGGTCTTCAAGAAGAAGATCGGCATGGATAGCGAGGTAGACTCATTCAAAGCCCGACTGGTGGCTAAGGGTTTCATGCAAACTCATGGTGTAGACTATGACGAAACTTTTTCCCCGGTGGCCATATTGAAGTCTATTCGGATACTTATGGCCATTGCCGCTTTTCATGATTATGCGATTTGGCAAATGGACGTCTAAACCGCGTTCCTTAATGGAACACTTTGAGAGGAGGTGTATATTACACAGTCTGAGGGTTATGTACATCCAGAGTTTCCGGATAAAGTCTGCAAGCTAAAGAAGTCTATTTATGGGCTTAAGCAAGCTTCTCAGAGTTGGAACCCGTGCTTTGATGAGAAGGGCATAGAGTTTGGCTTCTCTAAAAGCAAGGATGAGCCATGTGTTTACATTAGAGCTAGTGGGAGCATAGTTGTATTTCTAGTTCTTTATGTTAGATTATGTGCAAAGATAATTAATGCTTACGTTGTGTCCAATGTTATAAGAGACTAAAGGGCCACACTTCTACACACCCAATTAGAATAGTTTGGAATTTGGGAGTTTTTTGTGTGAAAATAATTAATCAGTTAAATTAATTATTTAAAGAGAAATAAATAATAAATAGTTATTTATTATTTGAAGGGAAATTAAATATTAAGTTTTTAATATTTAACGAATCAGTTAATTAATAGTTAATTAATTAACTAGTAAAGTCCAGGGGTCAAAGTGCAAGGAATGAAACTTCAATTAAAGACATGAGCTTTAATTGAACGGGCTTGGGTTTGGATAAGATTTAAAAGTTTTTAACCTAGGAAAGACTTATTATCCACAAGAAATTTTAATCTTGAAACAAGAAAAAAACCCTACCCTCCTCTCTCTCTCTCTCTCCCTGCGTTGACTTCAAAAAGAACCCCAAGGGGGTTTCGGTTGCTTGCGTTGATCACAAACACACACGTAAGTTTCACGTGTTGTCCAGGTATTTCCAGTTGCGGTCTAGCAGCTAGCTCGTGGTGTTGCAGTAGTGGTGGACTAACTTTGGCAATCCCAAGATCCAGGAGGTAATTATTTTATAACCTATGTTCTTGATTTTTGTTTGGAACAATTTAGATCACTAGTAAGATCCTAAACCTCTTTAGGGTTTAGGGGGTTGTGTTCAATTTCTTTTCGCTTTAGGATTGAACCAGTAGAATCAAACCCAGGGTTAGACCAGTTTGTGTCTTAAGTGGTTTGGTCAGATAAAAACCCTTCACTATATGTAGATGATATACTACTAATTGGGAACAACGTCCCAACTTTGCAAGGTGTAAAAGCCTGGCTAGGGAGTTGTTTCTCAATGAAAGATCTAGGTGATGAACCTTATATCCTTGGGATTAAGATCTATAGAGATAGATCTTGCAAGGTGATCGGATTGAGCCAGAGTACATACATTGACAAGGTCCCAAAGAGGTTTAGGATGGAATACTCCAAGAAGGGGTTCATTTCTATGTCACATGGTTTGGTTTTGAGCAAAGCTCAATGCCCGAGTTCCCCAGAGGTACAGGAAGTAATGAGGCTAGTTCCATATGCTTCATCAATAGGCGTGATCATGTACGCCATGTTATGTACAAGGCCTGATGTCTCTTATGCATTAAGTATGTGATCCCTTAGTGAGAGTATCAACAAGCAAGTAATGTGTAAAAGGGGGGTGGAATACACTTTCTGTAGAAAATTGAACAAATCAATAAAAAGTGTTAACACACATCAAACCAAATGAAATCGAATGCTTTCATTAATAAGAAGATGATTACAGGAACAATCAAGTAAGCAACACTTGATATGTAAACACCTAATATAAATCAAATATCTAAATCTCCCAAACTTTGCTATCTATAATCAACTTGTGATTATAGATACAAACTGACTCTCTAAACACGATTTATTCACAGATTGAATACTTACCAACTTCATAACAGATGTGAATATCGAATAAACGAACAATGTTGGGAATCTGTGAATTTTTTGATCACGTTGAACTTACAAAAAATGTATCAAGATTCGTAACACATACGATGGTGAGGTGAGATTAGAGTCTGGTTCGCATTGTTTACCTCTAAACTTCTCAGAAGATAAGTATTTATGATTTTGTCCCTACGGATACTAACAAACTAGAACTTATCCTAATCTACTAAGAAACTGTTGGGTTTACGGGAACGCAGCGGAAGCAATGAAAACAAAGAGCAAAGCCATGGTACAAGCATGCAATGTATAAAACCCAAAAGAGGACCAAACTCTATATCTCATACTTGGAACATGAAAAAGAAAGAGAAAGAATATTATACCTTTCTCCTTAGCTCCAGCAACCTGTAGAAGAGGATGGTGATGACTAGAAAGCAAGGTAGCTTCCCTCTATCGATAGTCTACACCGGGTTCCCACAATCGAAAAGTACTAGCTTGTTCTTGATGATCTTCTACCTCAGAAATCACCAACGAAAACAGCAAGCCATCCTCATGTTCCTGGACTTATACCCACATAAACTCTAATATGAAGCTAATAAAGCTCTAAGTTGTTGTAGGTGTAAAGTGTATCAAGAAGAACTAAGGCAAGTCAAGAGGGAGGTTTAAATAAATCTAAAAATGCCTTTTCAGTTGCCCAAAGCCGGCCCACATGCTCTGTCAAAAAGACAAACCATGCATTGGCTAGAAAAGGAGGTGGAGACAAAAGTTGCATGCTGTCTGACGATTTTCCAAGCCGCGTACCCGTAGGTTTCCGCGCCGCGGAACATCCGCGTCGCGTAGCCTAACATGAGCCGCGTCGCGTAAATATCCTGCATACCAACTTCTCCACTTTGGCACTTTTAGTCCCTCATCTTTCATTGCTGTCAGGATTGATCCCCGGCGTGTGACCCAATAGGCCCATAATTTATTGGTAGTGATCCTCATGTAGTACGTGCGTCAGTGGGCATACTCCAACAAACTCCCACTTGCACATGACACACCGTACCCATAAACCACAGACAAAGAGCGGCCTCTAGCAAGGCATCTCCGCCCCAAATAAGCATGGGTTTTGTCATCAAGAACAAAAACCAAATCTAGAATCAGATAGGGAATGGTCCTATAGATAAGTGATCATTCATCCCTTCGTTCGCGATATCCATGTGAACACGAGACATGTTTAAATGTCAATCTCCAGGTCGTTCACAAAATCTAGTTGCTATCGATCAAATATCATCGCAATTTGAGCATGGCCATGCATTTTACATCAGCGCTCAATCATTGAGGGGCCCATGGATATCTCTCTAAAGCTAGAGGAACGAATCCCTTTGACTATATTGCTCCGCCACATACACTATACTTTACCTAAAAGCTCCCTTTATAATAGCCAGTTACGAACTGCATTTGAAAGCAATTAAAGCAAAGCAGATCCATGCTTTGGAACACATGTATCTCCAGTCTAAGAACAAAATGATATTATCATCCTGATTTACTCATGACAGTAACCATGAAGTAAATTCAGGTGCGGGTCGTCCAACCACTTGACCATTGCAAGCACAGGCGAAGTGTTGCGTCTCTTTTATCTAATCCATTATTAGATAGCGACCAACCACTTCCCTCAGCCTTATCTCAAACTTCCTCCCCGTGAAGAATGACCGGATGTGGACATTTAGAATGAAAAGAACATTCTGGGAAGTGTTAAACATGCTAAGATGGAACACAGTAAGGATTCATTAAATATCCGCCCTCGGCGCATTATTAAATCAATATAGTATGAAGTACAATACTGCTTAATGTTCCCCAAGATAACATATATACCAAACTTGTAACTAAAACAAACTCAAGCCTTGTCCACCTAGGCCTAGTATGATAAACATCACTAGCCCGTGACAACAACTTAGTTAACGGATCTGCCATAAAGCCATCCTGTAAACTCTGCTAGCGACCATGTCTCTACCTCAACCATCACTCATAAAGTATGCGTTGGTGAGACCATGACACTTCTTTCAAGCTATCGTACCTTCATTGTTTCAGAAGAACACAATAGGGTAAATGATACTAGAGACTTTGGTACTTATAGTAAAGCCATCCTACCCTCATTGTCTCAGAAGAACCCAATAGAGTCATTGATGCTTCAAGAACTTATTTTGACCAACAACACCACCATATTTTGTAGGATCATGAACTCCGATTAAGATCGGCAGTTATCCCATTCAATTTAGAAGCTAACACTAGAGTAACAATTTACTCTTTCTTCTTTTACAATAGAGTACCAAGAACATATCTAAATATTTCTTGATGCCCTAAACCGGTTTTGTATATTCTATAGTCGTCATAGATGCATAATTCCTTACATTATCTTTTAAACAATATAAGGTAAGGACATTATCTCCATTACGTTGCAAATATAGAATTACAACAATGCTCCCACTAGCCCTGACATTCATAAACGTTTCTTCCTCGCTTATTGAAAACTCAAATAGTTGATTTTCATATCAAAGCAAAGGTTGTAACCTTGAGATGCTTATTTAAGTCCACCATGGGACTCCTTTTGCTTGTAGACTTCACAAGGATACACTTAATGAAACAGAACATCGGATAGTGTTATGAGAACTTCCTCAGAGAATTCCTATTAAGGAATGTGGTCTTTGCATTAAGTTGTCGCAGCCATGAAATGGCACTAAAATCACAAGTATCCGAGTTTACTTCAACATAACCACCGGTAGAGAATGTCTAGATGATACACTCCACATGGTCAATCATCGTAAAACTATCTCCCACTAGTCGGTATTTGAAGTTGTCTACGAACTCAATATTCGACATAACCACTGAGAGAAAGTCATCATATGATACCTTCTACATGGTCAATCATAGATCTTTCCTATCAGTCGGTATTCAAAGTCATAAACTTATCCATGTTGGTCTCTTTCAACAAAGAACCATTTTTACCCTTCGAGTTTCAACCCAAGGGTTGGAATTACCAAGTCCAATACTTGGATATCTCTCATGGACCGCATCTCATTTTTCATCGCCACTTTCTTCTAGCGGACTCTAGGCCTACTCTAGTTTTGGTAGTTTGATGTAAACATCATTAAGTAGTCTCCCTCAGAAATAAAACTATATCTTTCTGGCCTTATGACAACTATTACCAAGTTTAAACAGGTAATGATTTAATGTCAGGTGCTCCATCATAGCCATGCCGAGCTTCAATCACAATTGATTGCTAGTGCCTACATCAGGTTTTTCCATTCAAGGTAAACTTTACTCCCACTGGCACCCGTAGATATTTGAAACCTTTTCCTTTTGAACAACAAATCTCCTTGTTCAAATATCCCATGGCTACAGCAGAATACCTAATGGAGTAGCACCTCTAGATTCCGGGTTCCTCCAACTCACCCTAAACACAGGTTAAGGAATTCGGACTTTTTGATCATCTAAGGTACATACTTAACCTTCTTTGTTGGTTTGACTATTGGAAAATTTCCTGCCACTTTCAAAGTACTCCCCAAACAATAGGATACTTTGGTTAAACACATCATAATCGGACCATAACTAGAATGTCCGGTTCCTGCACTTGGCGACCTATATATAACAATATGTCCTAGGAGGTTTGAATTATGTGACAAAACCATAATTCCTATGATGTTCACAAAACTCAGAACTACATCCTCAACATCTCTATTAGATTTGAGTATTATAGTATTTTGCCATCTTAGTCATGTACTTTGTCGCGGATGTGTCTTGAACACCTCTCAAGGCTTCAGACGAGTGTCTAGCAAATTAAACATATTCATCCTTTTTACCTTTAATGGTAAGGTAACAAAGTATCCAATGTTACTCCTTCGGTTTTGCTTGAACGGTCTACACACAAAAGTGTGAACGAAATCCAACAAGCCTTCCTTCCTCTCACATACTTAAGTGAAGGACGTTTGAGTCATTCTACCCTAATAAATAAGATTCACAATCATCAATTGATCCTATATCAAAAGATCCAAGTTCCTAACCACGTGAGGCTTGGTGATGCAAGTCTTATTTATATGGTTACATTGACTTTAACAATAAGAGTAACATGTAGAAATCATTCACGATCAATCTATTACTTCATAAGCAAACGCTTACAATAAATGCCAAAACATGGATAAACTTTCAAAGTAAACCACCAAATACATAATCCCAAAAAAGGTTAATCCATCGTTATCAAAAGGCATATAAGATAGATTGTTTCTAGCTACGCAGGGCGTAAAACATAGATCTAACAAAGTAATAGACTAGCTGGAAAGAGTGGCAAGATCCCGACTTCCAATCCCTTTTCAAATAGGGATAACCATATTGTTTCCCGTTATGAAGTCCAGTTCTCTACATCTTCTACTTCTCTCTAACACCTGCACTTTGCAACAAACAAAATTGTGACAAACGTGAGTGTTGTGGCTAGTATCCAAAACTTGCCCATAGAAGTAGATTAATAGTAGAGTTTGATTATGAATGTACCTTAAGCTTTGGAGCCAATATTTCTCATCTTGTGCATCCTTAGCTCTTAGAGGCACTTAGGGCAGGCGTGGCGGCGCCAATTTCCTTGCTTTCCACAAAAGTAGCAAACTTCCCCATTAGGAGTCTCATCTTGAGGCGCAATTTCATTGCCCTTCGACTCCACGAACATGGTGAGCTTAGTAGAACCAAGCTTCCCATTTGAGGTAGCTCGCTTTCCGGTAGCCTTAGTAAGAGTGGACGAGGTGAGCTTACTTTTGGCCATGTTAGACTCAAGAGTCTTTAGCATGCCATGAAGCTCCATTAAGGATTTATCCATACCATGCATGTGATAATTCATAATGAATTTCTCATATGATGGTGGGAGTGATCGGAGAACAATATCCACCACCATTTCCCTTTCAATGGTAAATCCTAGCCTCTCCAAGCGTTCCACAAGTGCTTTCATCTTAAGCACGTGAATGCTTACGCTCTCACCATCCTGCAGCCGGCAACCAAGTAGTTCATTTAAACACCCATACCGTTCTTGACTTGCTTGTTGTTGGAACATGTCCTTCAACTCAACCATCATCTCGTATGCTCTCAGATCCTCTAATTGTCTTTGCAAGTTAGAGATCATCATGCTTAACATGAGATAAGAGACCTCGTTGGTGTCCTTAACGCGTTTATAATACGCATCAAGAATGGTCCTACTTGTGTTGGTAACAGGGGCTTCCGGAAGGGGTTCCTCAATGGTGTGTAACTTATCTTCTTGTCGTAGGACAATGCGCAATTGCCTAGACCAATCCATAAAGTTACTCCCATCGAGTTTCTCCTTTACAAGAAACGTACGTAACGTGAAGTTGGTGTTGTTGATGCTAGTCGACGTAATTTATGAAAGCAGAGTAGTTTTAGTTAGTTTGATTGAAATCCTCGTTAAAAAAATTACCCCATATGTTTAAGAAAAACAACTATTTTAACAAGGGCTAAGAACCCTATTTAACCTTGCACCGTGACGGGTTTTCCGCGGATCACGTGGTAAAACTATTTAGGCCGGCAACCATTGACCGATTGCAATCCATTATTGCAACTCTTAGTTCCTTGTGGGATCCTACTTGACAACCATTGTGCCAAGTTTGGCATGTTTGATCCCTCCACACCGATTCTCAATTAATATTTTGCATAACTCGGCTAGAGCTCGACAATCATCCAAAATATTACATTGAAACCGTAAATCAACCATCAAGATACACGGTGGTACTCTCGCCCAAAATCGACTCGGCTAGAGCTCGACAATCGACCTTGCGAGTTGCCACACACACCTTCCACACAGATCATGCAAAGGCTAACTCGGCTAGAGCTCGACAATCAACCCTTACACGGCTAGATTCGGGTGGTGTCTTCTTATGGCTGATGTGCAATTTACATTTTAGAAAACGGGATTTAGTTTTCCGGTTAAAAAACCATTTTGAGTATGATTAACAAAAAGTGACAATAACCAAAAGTTCTCACTAATCAGATACTAAACCATCGTTAAATCCGTTTGTTAATCGAGTGTGCGCGGGAGAGTTGTTAAACCATCTTTAAAACTCTTGGGTTTTATTATTTACAAAAATTGTCTAGCATGCAATAGTCCTACAACTCATGCATAAACAATATAATAAAACCATCACACGCATACAACAAACTGGTAACCATGACCCGAAAACCTATGCGTTTTCCCGTGAGCCACTACGGGAAAACAAAGTCATCTAAGGACCAAATACCTTGACTTCGGATGTGCTCCCACTAAACCCGCTACCTCCATTGGGCCTGCCAGATTTGTGTTCGCCAAGACGTCACGCCATGGACTCCCGATGGTTGCTCCATATTACAATTACATAGAAAAAGAAATAAATGGCATGCAAGCCACAATTCCTAACTTCTAGTACAATTACATAATATGGAATATTTAAATGACATGCAAGCCACAAATATAAAATTACATACCAAATAAATAAATTTAATTATTACAAACCATGTGACATAAAGCCACCAAATGAATGAATAATTAAAATACAACCAAACATCCACAAGGTCTAGGGCATGACTATGGTTATCAACATCACATGAACAACAAACAAGTTCACTAATGAATAACAACATGGTGTGCCACACAAAACCATGTAAACTTATGTATAATGGTTAAGATTTTTACAAAACACTCAAGGCACTAAAAATCCCATGTACTTATGCATTAGTAACACCAAACCATTTTTGATGAAACATATTCATAAATACATAATGTAAGTATATGCAATTACCATTTTCATGCCAAAATAATAATACACATATAAATACACCAACCATTATACAAGGCAACTTACAAAAACCAATTTTAATTTCTGGACAAAATATCCAGAAACCAAAATTTAGTGCCAAAAACTAAAAATGCTTTTAAAAGTTTAAAAACCAAAACAGATTGTGTACAGCGAAATTCCGCGCCGCGGTACACAAAAGGTCCCGCGCCGCGCAAATTTCTTGAAGAAAAAGCAACATTTTGGTCCAGCCATTTTTAGCGTCGCGGACCAAACAAAAAACCGCGCCGCGTAACTTAACTGGGCAGAATACAAAAAAATAATTTTCGGGTTTTTCAGGCCACCATGTGCAAATACAGTATAGAGGTGGCTCTGATACCACTGTTGGGTTTACGGGAACGTAGCGGAAGCAACGAAAACAAAGAGCAAAGCCATGGTACAAGAATGCAATGTATAAAACCCAAAAGAGGACCAAACTCTATATCTCATACTTGCAACATGAAAAAGAAAGAGAAAGAAGATTATACCTTTCTCCTTAGCTCCAGCAACCTGTAGAAGAGGATGGTGATGACTAGAAAGCAAGGTAGCTTCCCTCTATCGATAGTCCACACCGGGTTCCCACAATCCACAAGTACTAGCTTGTTCTTGATGATCTTCTACCTCAGAAATCACCAACGAAAACAACAAGCCATCCTCATGTTCCTGGACTTATACCCACATAAACTCTAATATGAAGCTAATAAAGCTCTAAGTTGTTGTAGGTGTAAAGTGTATCAAGAAGAACTAAGGCAAGGCAAGAGGGAGGTTTAAATAAATCTAAAAATGCCTTTTCAGTTGCCCAAAGCCGGCCCACATGCTCTGTCAAAAAGACAAGCCATGCATTGGCTTGAAAAGGAGGTGGAGATAAAAGTTGCATGCTCTCAGACGAATTTCCGCGCCGCGTACCCGTAGGTTTCCGCGCCGCGGAACATCCGCGTTGCGTAGCCTAACATGAACAGCGTCGCGTAAATATCTTGCATACCAACTTCTCCACTTTGGCACTTTTAGTCCCTCATCTTTCATTGCTGTTAGGATTGATCCCCGACGTGTGACCCAATAGGCCCATACTTTATTGGCAGTGATCCTCATGGCGTACGTACGTCAGTGGGCGTACGTACGTCAGTGGGCATACTCCAACACAAACTAACGCATAACCCAGAATCATGAATCTTGAATCATCTATCTTGACTCTTCAATCTTCAATCTTGATTCTGGAATCTTCTTATCCATGCCGCAGATATACAGAGTAAAAGGAATTTAAACAAATTTAAATTCTCTTAAACTGACTTCATTCGTCAAGCTAAGTTACATAGCTTGAAACTTATCAAGTTGAGTCCTTCGAGAACAAACTCGAAATCAAACATGAACTAACATGTATAGTGACCAACTCATCCTTAGAAGTCATAAGAGTTAGCTAGAAATTACTTAGCAACTCTATTGAGCTGACTTAGTCTATAAGCTGAGTCACTTAGGTCGAAATGCATCAAGCTGAATACTCCACCTATACCTTAGGTGTTGGGAAAATGATTTCATTAGTTTAGATTTGATGAGACAAAGTTAAGTTTGTAAGATGAGTTCTACATATAACTTAAACAGAATTATGAAGCTTAGTCAGAGTGAACACTTATAGTGATTCAGACTGAGTATAAGCTGGATATAAGCTGAGCATATGTTCGATCAGCTTATACCATACCTTAGTTAGATTATTAATGAGTTTGATAATCTGTGTATGTCACATAAGGTATATATCGAGTATCCAGCTTGATGTGTTTCAAGCTAAGTGACTCAGCTCAAAATCAGAGTCAGCTTGATAGAGTTACTAAATAGGTTTTAGTTAACTAGTTAGACTTCTAAGGATGAGTTTATCAATATACATGTGTGATAAGCTGTGTATGTCACCTAAGATATATTGAGCTTTCAGCTTGATGTGTGATAAGCTGTGTATGTCACCTATGATATATTGAGTTTTCAGCTTGATGTGTTTCAAGCTGAGAGACTCAGCTCAATAGAGTTGCTAAATAAGTTCTAGCCAACTCTTAGGACTTCTAAGGATGAGTTAATTAATATACATGTGTGTTCATGTTTAGTTGCGAGTTTGTTCTCAAAGAACATAGCTTAATGAGTTTCAAGTTGAGTAACTCAGTCCAAAGTAAGAAGTCAGTCCAAGATAATTTAGATATGTTTTAAATTTATCTTTTTAACTCTCTATATCTACGGGAAGGATAAGAAGACTCCAGAATCAAGATTGAAGATTGAAGACTCAAGATAAGATATTCAAGATTCAAGATTCCGAGTTATCCGATAGTTTGTTAGCAAATTTGGTTTAGTCCAGTTTGTTAGGAACTGTAGGAACAGGATTATAAATACTTATCTCCTGATAAGTTTAGAGGTACGACGATTACGACTGCTAGATTGAAAACGCAAAGAGCCAAAGTATTTCACCTCACCGTATGTGTTACGATTATTGAATCACCTTTTGTAAGTTCAACGTGATCAAGAAACTCACAGATTGCCGAAGATATTCGTATGTTCGAATTGTCACATCAGTTGGGATATTGGTTAGTAATCATAAGTTGATTCAATCTATGTAAATCCTGTTTAGAGAGTCGTCAGTATCTATAATCATAAGTTGATTATAGATAGCCATGTTTGAGAGATTGAGAGATTTATATTAGGTGATTATATATCAAGAGTTGCTTACTTGATAGTCATTGTAATCATCTTCTTATTCAAAGCATTGTAATCATCTTCAAATTAATAAAAGTATTTGATTGGTTGTGGTTGATATACTCTGTGTAACACTTTTATTTGATTGTTCAATTTCCGCAGAAAGTGTATTCAACCCCCCCTTCTACACACTGTTGCTTGTTGTTATTCTCACAAAAGGGGCCAACAACTGGTATCAGAGCAGGCTGAACGATTTCATCAGTTGAATAGTTCAAGATTCTGAGAAAGATTCAAATGTCGAAAAGCAATACTCCATCAAACTTTCCTTAGATGTCTGCCAAAGGATGTCCCATATTCGATGGATCTAACTATCCTATGCAGAAGTTCAGAGCCATGCTTTTCCTGAAGTCCATTAACAGCCGTATGTCGGATGTCATCACAAAAGGACCAATCATCCCCAAGATTCCTTCTACTGTCAGTGATTCGTCTCCTGGCAGATTTGAAAAGGAAACGAGAAAGCCTACTGCATCCTGATGAAGACTAGAAACTCTTGAATATGGATGACAAGGCAAAAAGTGTTCTAGTGAATTCTCTAACTAATGAAATCTTACGCACTGTGACTGGGTGTCAATCTGCAAAAGATATTTGGGATACGCTGAGTGTCACTTATGAGGGCACAGATCTGGTCAAGCAGCAAAAGAAGAATCACTTGATTAGATCATATGAAAACTTCTTTTCAAAGAAGAATAAAACCTTGTCAGATTTGTTCACAAGGTGTCACTGCTTGATAAATGACCTACTAAGTGTCGGTGTAAAGAAAGATGAAGCTGAACTCGTGCTGAAGTTTCTAGATGTGTTACCAGAAAGGTTTAATGAAGTAACCACAGCACTGAGGGCTGGAGGTACATTACATGTGTACAACCTAAACTCCATTTATGGGTTTCTGCTGAATCATGAACAGATCACTGAACACAAGAGAGCTTCTCAACAACAGCTAAAAGAATCTTTGGATAAAACTGAAGTTGCATTGGTTGCACAGAAAAAGAAGAAAATTTTCAAGGCATTGGTTGTTGAATCTGAGACTGAGTCAGAATCTCTAGATGACCACTCAGACTCAGACTCTGGTGATTCTGATGATATTCAGATCATACTGAGCAAATGGCTATGTTAGCCAGAAGATTGAGAAGAGCTCAAAGGGGAAGAGGAAGATCTGACAGGGGCAAAGGGAAGAGTTCCTTTGATCCCAAGAATGTTGTGTGCTTCAACTGTCAGAAGAAGGGACATATTGCTGCTGAGTGCGGATCAAGGAAGGTACAATCAACATCAGTTGTTGATAAGAATGCTTACCAAGCTGACAAATACAAGAAGAAATATACTCAGCTCAAGAAAGGAAAGCCTGAAGACAAACCCAGTGCAAAAGGATTATATGCTGAAACCTGGGATACAAAATCATCCCCCTCAGATGATGATGTATGTCTGATGGCTCAAGAATATAAAGAGTTAGAGCTAGATGAGGTTGATTATGGCCAGTCTGAATCAATCTTTGAAGCTGACATTAAGGAAGCTGAGGAAAACAATAAGCTAAGTGATTGGGATCCTGCTTCAATGTACAAGGTCAGTAATTTCTACTCTTACACAGATGAGGAGAAAGGTCTTGCTTTTGATTATTTTTTGAATGATTTCAAGACCATCCTTAAGTCTCAAAATGACCTCAAAGATGAAATAGCAAAACTGAAGGATGAGATTAAGGAAAATAAATCTCTCATTACGTTGGTAAGAAAGCACAACGTGATCTTGAATGTTAGAGACACATTAATAATCTTCTAAGTGAAGAGCTTCAGAAAGCTAAAGACAAAGCTGACTAACTTCAAAAGGTCACTGAGTCATGGTGTAAGTCATCAAAGCTTGCTGAAAAGTGCATAAGCCAACAAATACCTAAACAGGTAAAGGCTGTACTTGGAGGTGACTATTAAACAGCAGCTTATGTAGCTGATGATGAGATAGCAAGTACAGACTCTGAGGAGGATAGACATTTGATTGAGTTTCAGAAGTCAGCCTCAGAGAAGAAACATGGTCAAAACCTTAAATAAAATATATTTATAAAGGCTAAAGATCATGGAGAAGAGTGCTCAACATCCAAACAGTATGGTAAGTCTGTGCTAAAACAGGTTAGGCACTCAGTCTGTTCAAAGAACTTCAATCATAGAAAGACTTAATCCAAATCCTTTCAAAAGACAAATTTCTCTTTCTGTCTCAGAGAGAAGTTAAAAGAACAGAAAGACCACTGTAAGTCAGAGGTCAAAACATGACAATGGTGTTGGGGTTTCGTGGTCGGGCAACGGAAGCAAGGTACAACAAAATAAGCACAAAGTACAACCACATAAAGCATAAAATGCAAAGAAAACCCAAGAAAAGTGTACCAAACTCCATATCTAAGAAAAGCAACAAGAAAATAGAGGAGAGAAGAGATTATACCCTAGTCAATCTTCTGGAAAGATGAAGTTGTTGATGAAGATCCAAGAAACCGAAAATGGCTTCCTCTATTGAAGTCCACCCCGGGTATACGTCAATCTCCAAGTACTAGCAAGCCTTTGGTGATCTTCATCACAAGAAATCACCTCTAGAACAACAATCTAGCTTTCTCCTTGCTCTCCTCTTCAAGATCACACAAAGAAAACAAACTCACCTCTCAAGAGTGTTTGTATGTGTGTGTGTTATGCAAGAGAGAGCTACACCAAAAACCTCTTTTAAATTCTAACTCTACAGACCCCTTTATGACCCCAAGAGGCCGGCCAAAGGGTTGGACAAGCAAAGGAATCGGATTGGTGGAGAATGGAGGCAACATGCAAAAGTTGCATGCAATCTGACAGGGTTAGCGCCGCTAACTCTAAGGGGTTAGCGCCGTTAACTCATAAGAGTTAGCGCCGCTATCGCGCCCTTAGTTAGAGCCGCTAACCTTAAGGAGTTAGAGCCGCTAACTCACATCAGCAGCCAACTTTTGCAATTTGACCAAATTGGTCCCTCCACGTAGGTTGTTGTCAAGATTGATCCCCGGTGTGTGACCCAATAGGCCCATACATCATCGGTAGTGATTCATATGGCGTACGTGCATTAGTGGGCATATTCTAACAAACTCCCACTTGCACATAATGCACCGTACCCATGTAACCATAGACAAAGAGCGGCCTCTAGCAAAGCATCGATACCCCCCAAGTCAGTATTAGTTCCGCCTCTCTGCAGAAAACCATAACCTACAAGTACGTAGTGGTCCTATAGATAAGTGATCAAACATCCTTTTGTTCGCGATATCCTTGTGAACATAAGACATGGATTAATATGTCAATCTCCAGATCGTTCACGATTATGTTTCTCGATCTTGATTGGCGGTGACCAAAATTTAAGGACATATCTGATTCTCAATCAATATTCCTTTGCGCATGGCCATGCTTATTTTGGTGTCAGCGCCCAATCATCGAGGGGCCCAGGGATATCTCTCATATCAGAGGAACAAATTCCGTTGACTGTACAATCCCATAGCGTGAACCTTGTCTTACTTAACTATTCCCTTTATAATAGCCAGTTACGAACTACGTTTTGAAATAGCCAAAGTAAGAAAGTTTCTTGCTATGGTAATTCATACATCTCAATTCGAAGGACGTAATGATATTACCATCCCGAGTTACTTGTGACCATGATCCATGAAGTAAACTCGGGTGCGGATCTTCCAGTCACTTGAAACTCCTTTCAAGCACAGGTTACTATTGCATTTCATGCATTCAATCCTTGATTAATGCATAATCAACACCTAACCTCAGCCTTAATTCAAACTTCCTTCCCTTGAAGAATGACTGACTGTGGAAATTTAGAATGTATAAACATTCTGGGAAGTGGTTAAACATGGTAAGATGGAACACAGTAAAGACCAATGAAGGTAACCGCATCATGCGCATACATAGTCCCCACTATATATCGATACAATCATCGGTTAGCAGTACTGCTCACAGTTCCCAAAGGTTATTAGTAAATCAAACATTTACTGAAACGATATTCAAGCCTAGTCATAAGCATGAACAAATGCTATTATACCTAGTATGAAAACCATCACTAGTATTTGACAACAGCTTTATCAATGGGATCATTCACGCAATATCCCTTTGTACTCTTTTGTTGTTTGTTTATTAAACCACTTACATAGTGTTTATTAAAGAGATCATATATAATGAAATCATCGTCGTCATATCCTCAATGTTACTGAAGTCTACAATAGGATTAATGACACCCATGATTATTAGAGTCGACATACCCTCAATGTAACCGAAGTTCACATTAGAGTCACTGACACTCAAGTTTACTAGAGTCAGCATACCCTCAATGTTACCAAAGTACACAATAGGGTCAATGATACTCATTTGAATTTAAATGTCGTATCTACACCACATATTTCAATATCCAAAACTTCGATTAAAATCGACAGTCTTACAGATATAGATTTCTTTGCAGTAATAACTTACTCAAAACAATTCAATTTTCATAAAACATCAAGAACATACTTCAGTATTTCTTGACTTTAGAATCCACTTCATTCCATATTCTTTATTTATACTCGTGAAACAATAATTCCATCAATAGGTTGTAAACAACCCTAAATTAGGACATTATTGTCATTGAGTATATTTTACTAGGAACACGTGAAGCTCCCACTAGCCCTGACAAGAGTATCTGCTGGCTTAATCTATGTTTTCTAGAAAACTCACTCTTTGATTTTCTCGAAAAACAAGACTACAGCCACAAAGATGCAAGTTTTGTTGACTTCAGTCATAGACATAACTTGGATATAACGGATATGTAAGACATTAGGTCTCTAGTTTTAAATGCTAGTGTCAACATTAGGTCTCTAGTTTTACCAGCATCTCTATGCTGATTAAATGCTAGTGTCAACATTAGGTCTCTAGTTTAAGTTTTACGTTCTTCCACTGGAATGCTCTTGGATATTGTCTTCTCCTTTTTGAGCAACCAAACATGGTTCCCATAAAGCTCAAGAAACAACTATCCAAGACTCAGATGAAATACTTAAACATATATATAAGCATCAACTTAATTTATAATTCATCCATCTCCCACTGAATGTAGACTGAATAATTTTAAGTTATGAGATTGACAAGCAAAGGACTCTTTCTAGTCAAAATCCCATAGGATGCTTAAGTGACCATAATGTTGTCTTTTAGATTGAGGACTTGGTTCATAAAATTAATGTATACCAAACACATTGAATACATGTTTTAGGCATGCCTTTTACCAGATCATCAACGATGATATCCGGTTTTCTTTAATGTAACACCATGTACAAATGTGTCTTTTAGAAAACGAATTATGGGTTAAACCCATGATCCATTTTATATTTAATCCAATATGGATAAGAAAACATAGCATCTTATCTAGATCTAAGAATTCATATCTATATGCCCTTATTGATTCTTAGTTTTCTTCAGGTTAGTTCCGAACACCTCCAGGTTTCAGACACAAACCTTTTGTCTAGTTAAATACCCTCCCAATCACCATCATAAAGATGGTGATGGAGAATTTTACTAGTTTCACTTTATATGGTATACTTGAACGAACTATCCACACAAGTGTGATCAAAATCCAACAAGTCATAATCCCTCCTACCAACACTGGTGAAGGATTTCTTAATCACCCTAGTCCAATAAACAGTATTTATATCTTTCATTTAGCCCGAGGCTAAACTTTTACAAAGATCCTTACCACATGGATCTAAGCGATGTAAATTTTGTTTACTTGGTCAAGGTTGATTATGCCATAGAGCTAATGTATCCAAACCATTTTTGGATCTAAGAATCAATTATTCATGATTGCCATATTACTTATAACTAGCTTTTATGTATGCAATGATATGGATGAGTTTTGATAAAAACATTTCAAAAAAATTTCTCAAAAATGATTCAATTCTAAGTCATATCCATCGTCATCGAATGTGTATTCGAGCACCATAAATGGTCAAGAACAACACATAAGCATAGACATGGATAGAATTTGAAATGAAACAAGTAATATGAAAAATCTATTCAATACAATATTCAAAATACATCCATCATCTTCAGAAGAACATACAACAAAGCAAGTCTTGCCACACAGGGCACAAAACAAAAGTAACAGTCAATCCGGATATAATGGTGAGACCAACACTCCCAATTCTCTTGTAGAAGACAATCAACAAAATTTCTTCTTCAGAGATCCGGATCTTCAAGTTGTTCCTTCTTGCAACAAATAGACCTACACTTTGTGACAAAAACAAATTTGTGACAAACGTGAGTCTTATAGCTCGGGTAAACAACCCAGCTCATAAAGGAATAGCAATGAAGTATAATCATGAATGTACCTTAAGTAGGAAAATTAACTCTCTCTTTCCTGAGAAGTTTTATTTCCTCTCGGCACGAAGGGCAGGCATGACGGCCTCAATCCCCAAATCTTCCGCAGAAGTAGCAAACCACCCCTTGTTGAGTCTTCCTAGGCACATCATTAATGTCCATAGACTCAAAACTTGAAGCAAGCTTGGATACTCCAACTTCTTCTTTTGATGGGACCGATTTCTTCTTCTTCATCTCATGTTGTTCCTTAGAATCAAATACGGGAATGGATGAGGTTGATTCATGCTTGGACATGTTAGATTCAACATCCTTCAACATTCCATGAAGTTCATCTATAGACATTTCCTTTCCTTGCATATGATAGTCCTTGACAAACTGTTCATATGAGGTGGGCAGAGACTGAAGTATGAAATTCACACTAAGCTCCCTCCCTATAGGAAATCCTAGCCTTTTCATTTGGTCCATGTATGATTTCATCTTCAAAACATGGGCACTAATACTCCTGCCTTCCCGCATCTTACAACCGGTTAGACTTTTAACACACTCATAATGTTCTTGCCTAACTTGCTGTTGGAATACATCCTTCAGCTTGTTAATCATGTCATACACAGTCATGTGCTCAAATTTATTTCGCAGTTCTAAGCTCATACTTGATAGCATGAGACAAGCAACATCGTGCGTATCCCGAACACGCTTTTCATATGCGTACCGGATGGTCCATGCCGCATCGATAGCAGGTGGTTCAGGAAGAGGTTCCTCAAGGATATGCAACTTAGACTCGGCACGTAGGACAATTCTCAATTTCCTAAGCCAGTCAACAAAGTTCACTCCCGTGAGTTTCTCCCTTTGTAGGAACATACGAAGTGAAAAGTTTGACGTGGTGTGGTTATGATTCGACATCCTATATTTAAATAGATTGCACGAATTAGTTAGTTTGATTTGTATCCTCGTTAAAATAATTACCCAAATCGCCTTGAAAAATATTTTAACAAGGGCTAAGAACCATATTTCACTCCAATTCATGACGGGATTGCCGCGGATCACTTCATAGAGCTATTTAGGCCGATAAACATTTTATCGATTGCAATCTCTATTGCAACTCTTAGATACTTGCGGGATCCTACGACAATCATCGGTCGTTTTGCATGTTTGATCCCTACTTGTACCAAATCCAAATTAAAATTCTTGGTTGACTCGTGCTAAGCTCGACAATCACTCAAGGATTTTAATTTGTAATTGTAAATCGTCCAACAAGATACACGGTGACCTTCCACACTCACCTTCCATGTTTCACTAGATTCGGGTGGTGTCATCTTTTGGATGGCGCATGATTTACGTTTTAGGAAAACGGGTTTTTGTTTCCGGTTTGGTTATAGATTAACTTGTTTAGTGACAAAACCTATTTTCACTAGGTGGGTAAATCTTTATATGTGAGTGCGCGCGAGAGTTGTAAACCATTTTTACCAAATCTCTTGTGATTTTATTAATTTTGAAAAATTACCTAACATGCGAATCCTAAGAAAACCATGCAAGAAATACAAAATCACATCACACGCATATAAACGAAATAAATTGGTAACCCTAGCCTAAATTCCTATGCGTTCTTCCCGTGAGCCAAAACGGGTAGAACGTGGTCAAACTAAGGGACAAAAGGACTCCGATGCGAGCTCCCACTAGAACCGCCATCTCCATAGGATTTCACCGGCTTCTATGGTCATCCTCCATCTCCTTTTGACTCCCTTTTGTGTGTCTTCATCCAAATTGTACAATACATACAATAGAAATTGAAATGGCGTACAAACCCCAAATATTTCCTATTTATCTATTACAATTACACGGATGAATGAAATAGCATGCAAGCCACAATGTTATTACAAATATATCAATTTTAATAAATATTACAGCCTAATGTGATATAAAATCACCAAATGCATCCAAACAAACAAAGTCAACCACAAGGTCAAAGGCAAGGTTTACCAATTTCAAATCAACCACATACAACCAAACATACAAAATGGTAACAAAATTACCAAATAAAATTCTGGAACAAATTTCCAAAATCACAAAATGCCAAAAAAAAAAATTCCCGAGACCAAAACTATTTTTAACTTTAAAACCAAAATCTGTAACAGCGTGTTAGCGCCGCTAACCCGGTTCGAACAGAAAACAAACATTTTAATTTTGGGATTTTTCAGGCCACCATGTGCATTTCTAGTATGGAGGTGGCTCTGATACCACTATTGGGGTTTCGTGGTCGGGAAACAGAAGCAAGGTACAACAAAATAAGCACAAAGTACAACCACATAAAGCATAAAATGCAAAGAAACCCCAAGAAAAGTGTACAAAACTCCATATCTAAGAAAAGCAACAAGAAAACAGAGGAGAGAAGAGATTATACCCTAGTCAATCTTCTCGAAAGATGAAGTTGTTGATGAAGATCCAAGAAACCGAAAATGGCTTCCTCTATTGAAGTCCACCCCGGGTATACGTCAATCTCCAAGTACTAGCAAGCCTTTGGTGATCTTCATCACATGAAATCACCTCTGGAACAACAATCTAGCTTTCTCCTTGCCCTCCTCTTCAAGATCACACAAAGAAAACAAACTCACCTCTCAAGAGTGTTTGTATGTGTGTGTGTGTTATGCAAGAGAGAGCTACACCAAAAACCTCTTTTAAATTCTAACTCTCCAGACCCCTTTATGACCCCAAGAGGCCGGCGAAAGGGTTGGACAAGCAAAGGAATCGGATTGGTGTAGAATGGAGGCAACATGCAAAAGTTGCATGCAATTTGACAGGGTTTAGCGCCGCTAACTCTAAGGGGTTAGCGCCGCTAACTCATAAGAGTTAGCGCCGCTATCGCGCCCTTAGTTAGAGCCGCTAACCTTAAGGAGTTAGAGCCGCTAACTACCATCAGCATCCAACTTTTGCAATTTGACCAATTTGGTCCCTCCACGTAGGTTGTTGTCAAGATTGATCCCCGGTGTGTGACCCAATAGGCCCATACATCATCGGTAGTGATTCATATGGCGTACGTGCATTAGTGGGCATATTCTAACAAATGGTAAGTCCAAAGTTGTGGATCTTGGTAAATCCAAGAAGATCAACAGTGGTATGTCCAAACCTGTTGAAACTGGTGAGTCCAGCGGTCATGACAAAGGTAAGTCAAAAGTCATGGAAAATAAGGTTGTTAGTCAAACTTCTTATCAAAAGGATAACAAACAAAGACCTGACAAAGGTAAGCCCAAAGTCACTGATCATCAGGTGAATCAGCTTGCGAAGAAAGTTGAGAAGTTATCCACCACATACAATCCTTAAACTGAGAGAAAATTCTCGCAAGGATTGTTAGACACTCTACCTCCTATTACCATTAGAAGAAGGAGATGCTACAAATGCAGAAGTAGAGTTCATGAGGCTAAGGATTGTGATGCTGAAATCCCAAGACCTGAACAAGAACAAACTGATCAACCTACATAGGATTCAGTTCCTACTCAAGCGGAGCAGTCAGTTCAACAAGATGAAGATGCTAAGTGCTACTCATCTGAACCCACCAAGAAGTGGGTTCCCAAGAAAAACTAATGTGTTTAGTTTTCAAATCATGTGCAGGGTTCAAGTAAATGGTACTTGGATAGTGGATGCTCACGGAACATGACTGGGTGGAAAGGAATTCGTAGTGATTTCCAAGAAGATGAAGGTCCTAAAGTAACATTTGGAGACAAATCCCATGGAATAACTAAAGGCTATAGGAAGATGCAAGCTGGCAAGGTCACTTTCCAGAGAGTTGCATACGTCAAAGGTCTCAAACACAACCTGATTAGTATCAGTCAATTGTGTGATGAAGACAATGTTGTTACTTTTAGGAAGAAAGTAGAAACAATTTATAATGCTAAGAGAAAGCCTGTATTAATAACTAAAAAAGAAAGAGATGTTTATCTACTTGATCTTAATTCTGCTGATCCCAATAATGAAACCTGCTTTTTCAATAACAGACCAATTGCATATGTTGCATATGGATTTGTTTGGACCCATAAGTACTCCAAGCCTGAGTGGCAAGAAGTACACACTGTTGATAGTAGATGAGTTCTCAAGATTCACCTAGGTAATATTCCTTAAAGCCAAAAGTGAGGCTGCCCTGGAGATAATTAGTTTTATCAAACGGGAAGAGTTGCAGAAAGGTTTGTCTGTAAAGAAACTTAGAAGTGATCATGAGACTGAGTTCAGAAACTCAACCCTTGAAATCTTATGTGAACAAAAAAGAACATTACAAAATTTCTCATATGTTAGAACTCCACAACAAAATGGAGTTGCTGAAAGGAGAGATAGAACCTTAATTGAGGCTGCTAGAACAATGCTATGTGAGGCTGGATTGAAACTATATTTCTGGGATGAAGCTATTAGTACCGCCTGCTATACTCAGAATAGGCCAATCATTGTCAAAAGACATGGAAAGACTTCATATGATATTATAAGTCTAGAAAGCCCAATATAGGTTATTTCCATATCTTTGGTTCAAAATGCTTTGTGCTGAATCAAAGAGATCAACTCCATAAGTTGGAACCCAAAGCTGATCCTAGAATATTCATTGGTTATTCCTCAATCTCCAAGTCTTATAGAATCTACAATACAAGGAGAAAGGCCATAGAAGAATCAATTCATGTCCCATTCGATGAAGACAGTTTTGATCAAGATAAAAGTCAAGCTGACTCAGTTAGTCTGAGTGAGCTTGAAAGGCCTAAGGAAACCAATATATCAAATCCTATGTATGTCATAGGTGATGATAGTGATGATGATGTGTGTTCATCAAAGAAATCATCACAAGCTCCAAAGGACTCTCAAGCTGAGGATGTGTTGACAATGCTGCTGTTGAGGCTGAGGATGTGTGTTCACCTGAAACTTCTCAACCTCACTAAGATTCGGAACCAGACTCTCCAACTACAACATTTAAATTCCTCAAAGATCATCCTCAAGATCAAATCATTGGAAATGTCCAAGAGAAAGTCATGATCAGATCTAAGGCTACAGCTAACTATGCTGCTCATTTTTGTTTTCTATCTCAGATGGAACCAAAGAAAACTGAGGAAGCCTTAGAAGATGAAGATTGGATTGATGCTATGCAAGAGGAATTAAATGAGTTTGAAAGAAATAAAGTCTGGAAACTTGTCCCTGCCCCTAAAGATCATTTAATTATAGGCACTAAGTGGGTCTATAGAAAGCAAATGGACAAGGATGGAGTGATAGTTAGGAACAAAGCCAGGCTGGTAGCCCAAGGGTATAAGCAAGAGAAGGAACTGATTATGATGAAACCTTTGCCCCTGTTGCCGGATTGAAGCCACAAGACTGTTCTTAGCTTATGCAGCATATAAAGACTTTGAAGTCTGTCAAATGGATGTGAAGAGTGCTTTCCTAAATGGAAAATTTCAAGAGGAAGTCTATGTGAAACATCCTCCTGGCTTTGTAAGTTCAAAGTTTCCACATCATGTCTATAAGTTAGACAAGGCTTTGTATGGTCTTAAACAAGCTCCCAGAGCTTGGTATGATACCTTGTCCACTTATCTACTATCGATGGACTTTACCAGAGGTAGTATAGATAAGACACTCTTTATTAAAAAGAGTAAAGGACAGGTGATTCTTGTACAGATCTATGTGGATGATATTATTTTTAGTTCTACCAATGAATCTCTGTGTGAGTGGTTCTCCAAAACAATGTTACAAAAGTACAAGATGAGTATGATAGGTGAGATGACTTATTTCCTAGGTTTGCAAATTCAAAAAAAGCCTGATGGAATATTCATCAATCAAAGCAAGTATGTTCTTGATTTGATAAAGAAATATGGATTTGATTCAAGTTTAACCATGAAAACACCCATTTCACTAGCTGTCAAGCTGAGTAAAGACCCAGATGGTAAATCTATGTGTCAGTCTACCTATAGAGGAATGATAGGTTCATTACTCTATTTGACAGCTAGTAAACCTGATATCATGTTTGCTACATGTGTTTGTGCAAGATATCAGGCAGATCCTAAAGAATCACACCAAATCTAGGCCTTTGGTATCCAAAGGACTCTGGATTTGAGTTAGTTAGTTTTTCAGATGCTGACTATGCTGGGTGCAAGTTAGATAGAAAATAAACAACTGGAGGATGTCAATTGCTTGGTGGGAAATTAGTCAGCTGGACTAGTAAGAAGCAGAACTCAGTGGCTACTTCAACTACTGAAGCTGAATACGTTGCAGCAGGAAGCTGTTGTGCTCAAATCCTATGGATGCAGCATCAACTTCAGGACTTTGGCATGAGTTTCAAAAAAACTCATATCTTCTGTGATAACCAAAGTGCTATAGCCATAACTTACAAACCAGTCTTTCATTCAAGAACTAAGCACATTGAAATTAGCATCACTTCATTAGGGACATCGTGGAAAAAGGTAAGGTGGTAATTAACTTTATCTCTACAGATGACCAATTAGCAGATATCTTCACTAAACCTCTTGATGAGAAGAGGTTTATGTATCTGCTAAGTAAATTGGGTATGCTCAACCCCTAGCTATGTCTAGAATATGAGTTTTCAGTTTGACAAAGACTAAGTGTCTTAAGCTGAGTGCACGGTTTATGAATAAATTTTCATAACCTGAATTTTGTCAAGCTGAACAATGAGTTCACATGTTTGGTGAGTTCCAAACTCATTCTAACTGCTTAGTGCAGTTATGATATAGTTTGAGTCAGTCTCAAACATAAATGACTAAGTGTCTTTGAGTATGCGCTATGTGCTCAACTCAAGCTGTGTGATTGGTTCACACTTTTGGTAGGTTCCAAACATTCTTTAACTACTCAGTGTGGTTAAAAGGTTCGTTTGAGTCACTTTCAGACGAAAATGACTTAGTGTCATTGACCATGAGCTGTGTGCTCTCCTCAAGCTGAGTATCAATCTCAAGCTGAGTGAACATTTCAAGCTGAGTGCTTGAATCAAGTTGAGTGCTTGCATTAAACTGAGTAATAAGTTTACTCAGTTTGGTATGTCCAAACTCATGTTTTAATTACTAAGTGTATTATTCATGAATAATGCGTATTTGAGTCAGTCTCAAATCGCGTATTATACTAAATTGTGTATAAGTATAATACATCAGTGTAAATAATCTTATTGTCAGTCAATAATATTATTCTACATTTATATCCGTTGGAAAATGATAAGTTCTACCCGTTTACTGTTACATCAAAATTTTACGGCATAACGGACTAAAAAGGGGAATTTCTAATGGTAACTTTTATCTCTCTTTGGAAAGGTATATATACCGATCAAATTCGGATTAGAGAAGTTACGATTTCAATCCAGACTTCTCACATTCTAAAATACCTTTCACCATATTTGCTAAGTGCACTTTTATATTCCATCGAATCCAAAAACCCTTAATCGCTAGGTGCGAAATCTACATCGCTCAAGGCGAATTCATAATCCGTTACTCAGTGTAACCTACAAATTCAACGATGGAAGGAACCATTCTCATTCTAGGTGATCGAATTGTAAGGGGTGCTACATTCAAGAACAATGGATTACCGCTGATTAAAATCAATAATCAGCGTGCCTGCTTGGCAATCCCTCAATGCAAAATTAACATAGGATACGAACCATGGGTCAATTACATTCGTAAATGCCCATTGGCTTTTGCTTTCACTGGAGCACATCTACATGTGGTTCCTCAACATCTACTCGAATTTTGGTATACGTGTGTCTACGACCAAAACAACGACTAAATCAGGGGCACGGTGCTGAATGGAGAGAGGACCATTACTCTCACAGTTCATAGGCTAAGGGAGATTCTTCACCTTCCACACCATGATGTGTTCGAGCCTGTTGTGACAAGACAGGTGGCGAGGTCAGTCCTACCCAGAATGGGTCACCCACAGACAGAGGGTGTTGTCAAAAAGGCCACCTTTCCAACCAGTTGGGGTTTTATGGTGTCCATAGTGATCCGTTCACTTGGTACCAAGGTTGGAGGAGTGGACCAGGTTAACGAGTTCAAGATGCAGCTGCTGTACAACATGTACTTTGCAAGAAATTTAGATTATGCACAGCTCATCTTCAACGAGTTCAAGGTCCAAGTGATGAAGGCCACAAGGGATATTCATGTACCTTTCATAAGGTATCTGTCCTTGGCATTTGAAGCCGAGCTGGGGACAGCAGTCTATGAAGTTGCTCGGGATTTGTACCTGGTGCCAACACTCAGCCCCAAGATGTTCAACAATGACATCTTCCCAGAGCAAGAGGGTCTGAGTGCACCCATGCTACTGATATATGAGGCAGCTTCTTCTTCTTCTGAAAGTGAAGCTGAGGGATCCAATCAAGGGGGAGCTTCTCAAGCAAACACAGAGGTTCAAGCTGCGCACTCTACTCAGACTAAACTAACTCATACCGAAGTTGCTTCTACTAATACCTTTCCACTTTCTCTTTCTTCTCATTTTTCTCCATCTACATTTGGAGATAAGACTGCAGTAAACCCAACTCAGTCTAACCCATCTCCTTCACCCTCATTCCATCTAAAACCCCACTCTGAAGCCACCCCTAGTATGCCCACTCCTACTAGGGAGAATATCCAAACGTACCACAGAAAAAATGCCATAGGTGGTGCCACATCTAAATGCATCACTGGAGCTGAGATCACACTGATCCCTCCACCGGCAGGAGTTGAAGGGAAGACGCCTTCTCTTAAGGTGTCAACCTCAAGGCACATATCAACCCAACAGCTAAAACCGGGTGTGGTGTCTATTCAGCCCACACTTACTAGTGCCATGGGAGAACCTATTACTGTACCTGAGTAGACATACTAAGGTTACATAGAAAATTTGTCCAATCCCTAGGGTCTATCACCCTCCTCTAAACCAATTAGCCAACCACCAACCCATACACTTCATGTTTTGAGCCTAATTACTTCTCTTCACTTCTCACGCCCTCTTGCACAACCTGTCAATGATTCATCTTCCAATCAGGATGAATTACAAGGTCCAAACTCTGGTGCAAGTGAGTTTGAAGGTAGACAACAACCTTCGGATGATGTACCCAACGTCCAACCTTCTCAAGCTGACCTGGATGGCTTAATGAATTTCTTCAAAGGTCAGTTTGACAAACTACACCTCAAGAGGAAACAACACAAAAAGAATCTGATGATGATTTTGGATTCTCTAGAGGAAGATATCCAGCAGTTAAAATCTGCAGTGGCTGCCCTACGGCAATAAAGGACTTCAACCCCTGTTGATGATGACAAAAAGGGGGAGAAGGTTCGAGAAGCTGAAGCTGAGTCTATTCAAGCTGAAGCCTTACTTCTATTGGCAAAAGGAGCAAATCAAGTTGAGGGGCAGAAAGATATGGAAATAGAAGCTGTGCTGACCGAAAAAGCTAAAGGAAAGAGACCTTTGGTACTCAGTTCAGATGAATCAGAACCCCTTCAGTAGAAGAGAAGAAGAGTGATTCTTAGTGAATCATCAGCCTCAGATGAAGACTCTGCTGATAAAATGACATTACAAGAAAGAGCTTCACTGATAGCAGCTAGACGAATGGAAAGAGAGGATGCTGACCAGCTTGGGATCTCGGTCGAAGAACTGAGAAGGAGACAAATGGATGCTCAAGCTGTGTTAGCTGATGAGAAAGCTTTAAGAGAACAGAACTGGGCTGAGCAGATAAGAAAGCAGAATGAGGAGTTAGCAAAACTCAGACTACCAATTGTGCCCAAGGAGGAAGAAGTAGAGGAGCTTCCTATCCAGGATCAACCTGAGGAAGAAGATGTAACTCAGTGTTATACAAGGACCTACTTCTCCTCTCAGATAAACACTTTAAAGTTAAATTCAGTTCAAGGGATCATCATCATGGAATTTATCTTAAAGAATGGTGAAACACCTTCTCTGTAGCTGAATCAACTTCATAGATTGGGCTATGAAGAATGGAAGCAAGTAACCATCCTCATTAAGCAGATGGAAAGGTCTACTGCTCGGAATCAAGTTAAAGACGAGCTGCTAAGACTACTTGCTAGAGCTGATGCGATGCAAATGATACCCAGATCTAGGATAGCCACCCTACTGACTTCCTTTCACAAAATAGGAAAGGATAAACTGAAAAAGCCAGCTGGTCTAGCAAAAGCAAACAAGGACAGTATTGCTCTTCCTGAAGGCATGGAGTTTCAAGAGAATACATATGTTGAAAAGCCTCAGAAAGGGTTCATGTACTTGGACTGAAATGGTGAAAAATGCTTCCAGGCTGATGTATCAATTTACACATGTGGGGTATCTCAAGTATTTTCTCTGAGACAAATCATTGAAAATACTGAACAAACTGCAAGGTTCGATACAGAATAAATAGAGCGATAAGATCATAAAAGGATCAGGTTCAACACCTTCCAAATCTGCAAGAAATCCTTGAAAAATTAACAAGGAGATAAAGGAATTTGAAGAGTTGCATCCTCAATAGATTAGATCTTCTGTAAATTAGATTAGTTCTCATATCTGTAAGCACTATGTGTGCCTGATATAAGTGGTCAACAATCTTTGTATTATGATTAGTTCAATTAATACAAGTGTAAAGTTTGATATATTCAACTGTGTTGTGATGTGTTCATATTTAAAAGTCTGATAAGTTCATCAAAATGAAAAACTGTTAAGTTCTTATTTATTTGTGTAATTAGTTGGTGTGTTCAACTTAAAAGTTGGTATGTTCTACTTATAATTGATAAGTTCAATTTAAAATTGATAAGTTCAATTAATATTTGATTAGTTAAAATTTAAAATCTTGATAAGTTTGAGATTTAAAACATAATTCTGATAAACAAACTTAATAACTATTTGATGGTTTTGTCATCATCAAATAGGGGGAGTTTGCTGGGAAAATGATCTCGTTAGTTTAGATTTGATGAGATAAAGTTAAGTTTGTAAGATGAGTTCTACATATAACTTAAACAGAATTATGAAGCTTAGTCAGACTAAACACTTATAGTGATTCATACTAAGTATAAGCTGGATATAAGCTGAGCATATGTTCGATCAACTTATACCATACCTTAGTTAGATTATTAAGGAGTTTTATAATCTGTGTATGTCACATAAGGTATATATCGAGTATTCAGCTTAATGTGTTTCAAGCTGAGTGACTCAGCTCAAAAGCAGAGTCAGCTTGACAGAGTTACTAAATATGTTTTAGTTAACTAGTTAGACTTCTAAGGATGAGTTTATCAATATACATGTTGGTTCATGTATGTATTCGGGTTTTTTCTCGAAGAACTCAGCTTGATGAGTTTCAAGCTGAGTAACTCAGTTCAAGTAAGAAGTCAGTCTAAAGAAAGTTTAAATATGTTTTAAACTAATCTTTTTAACTCTCTATATCTACGGGAAGGATAAGAAGACTCCAAAATTAAGATTGAAGATTGAAGACTCAAGATAAGATATTCAAGATTCAAGATTCCGAGTTATCTGATAGTTTGTTAGCAAATTAGGTTTAGTCCAGTTTGTTAGGAACCGTAGGAACAGGATTATAAATACTTATCTTCTGATAAGTTTAGAGGTACGATGATTACGACTGCTAGATTGAAAATGCAAAGAGCCAAAGTACTTCACCTCACCGTATGTGTTACGATTCTTATATCACCGTTTGTAAGTTCAACGTGATCAAGAAACTCACAGATTGCCGAAGATATTCGTGTGTTCGAATTGTCACATCAGTTGTGATATTGGTAAGTAATCATAATTTGATTCGATCTGTGTAAATCCTGTTTAGAGAGTCATCAGTATCTATAATCATAAGTTGATTATAGATAGCCAAGTTTGAGAGATTGAGAGATTTATATTAGGTGATTATTTATCAAGAGTTGCTTACTTGATAGTCATTGTAATAATCTTCTTATTCAAAGCATTGTAATCATCTTCATATTAATAACAACATTTGATTGGTTGTGGTTGATATACTGTGTGTAACACTTTTATTTGATTTGTTCAATTTCTGCAGAAAGTGTATTCAACCCCCCTTCTACACACTGTTGCTTGTTGTTATTCTCACTAAAGGGACCGACAACTGGTATCAGAGCAGACTGAACGATTTTATCAGTTGAATAGTTCAAGATTCTGAGAAAGAATCAAATGTCGACAAGCAATACTCCATCAAACTTTCCTCAGATGTCTGCCAAAGGATGTCCCATATTCGATGGATCTAACTATCCTATGCGGAAGTTCAGAGCCATGCTTTTATCAAACACATTAATAAACTAACTAAGGTATAGTATAAACTGGTCGAACGTATGCTCAGCTTATACTTAGCTTATATTCAGTCTGAGTCACTATAGGTGTTCAGTCCGACTAAGCTTTATAATTCTGTTTAAGTTATATGTAGAAGTTATCTTACAAACTTAACTTTGTCTCATCAAATCTTAACTGATGACATCATTTGACCAATAAACTCCCCCTATTTGATGATGGCAAAACCATCAAACCCTTCTTAAGTTTATTGAACAAAACTATGCTTCAAATCTAAAACTTACAAAGATTTTAATTTTAAACTTATCAAATATTAATTGAACTTATCAATTTTAATTGAACTTATAAGTTGAACATACCTACTAATCATAATAATGAACATGAACTAATCAAATTGTTCATTCAAGCTGAACTTATCAGACTAATAAATATGAACATATCATAAAATAGTTGAACATATCAAACCAATACTTTTATTCAATTGAACATATCAAAATACAAAACTTTTGATCACTTAGATCATGCAAACTTAGTGCTTACAAGTTATTAGAACTAATATAATAATTACAAATAGAACTAATCTATTACGAAAGATGAGGATGTAGCTCATCAATATCTTTGATCTCCTTATTAATATATTCAAGAAGCTCTTTCAAATTTGGCAAGTGTTAAAGTTCATCCTTTTGTGATCTAATTGCTCTTTTTAGTCTATATCTGAACTTGGCATTGTGTTCAGTCTCCTCCACTAATAATAACAGAGCTAACACTTGAGCTACCCCACATATATAAAATCCTGCATCAGCCTGGAATCATTGTTCTCCATTACTGTCCAAGTACATGAATGTTGAAGTATGCCTACTGACACACGTACATCATTTGGATCACTGCCAATATAGTATGGGCCTATTGGGTCACACACCGGGAATCAATCCTGACAGCAATATTAGTTGAGGGACTAAATGTGTCAAAGTGAAAATGGTTGGTGTGCAGGCAGAATCTGCGACACAGAGTTCCGCGGAGCAGAATCGTGTAAGACTGCATTTAATATTTTTTTTCTCCACCTCCTTTTCTAGCCATAGCATGGCTTTCCTTTTTGAAAGCCTGGTGGCCGACCTTGGGGAGATAGAATGACACTTTTGGGTCTTTAAAAAGACATCCCTTGCCTCTCCTTGTATACTCTTGGCTAACTTGACAACTTATACACTTAGAGCAATTAAAGCTTCATTTAAGAGTGTTTGTGAGTTGAGTCTAGGAGTTAAGGAAGGTTTTCTGTATTCTTGGTGATTTCTAGAGTTGAAGATCAACAAGAAGAAGCTAGTACTTGAGGATTGTCCAAACCCGGGGTGGATCAACAATAGAGAGGAGCTTGCTTGGCTTCTTGGTCATCATTTTTCGTCCTCTTTGTTCTAGAGAATCTTCAAGGGTATAATCCTCATTCCTTCCTTCTTACATGTTGCATAAATCGGTTATAGAGTTTGGTTCATGTTGTACCTTTTGCTTCCGTTGTGTTCCTCGAACCCCATCCGTGGTATCAAAGCCACCTCTATACTATTTTTGCACATGGTGGCCTGAAAAACCGGAAAATAATTTTTTTGTTTTTTGTCGAGTGGTTTTCCGTGGCGCGGACCATTTCATGGTTCGCGGCGCGTCTCTCAACTGAGCAGTTTTTGTTTTCAAACTTTAAAACTTATTTTTGGGTTTTTGGCAATTTAATTTATTTTCTGGAATTTAATTTCCAGAAATTAAATTTTATTATTTAAGATGCCTTGTATAATGGTTGGTGTATTTATATGTATATTATTATTTTGGCATGAAAATGGTAATTGCATATACTTTTACATTATGTATTTATGAATATGTTTCACCAAAAATGGTTTAGTGTTACTAATGCATAATTACATGGGATTATTTTTGTGCCATGGGTGATTTAAATAATCTTAACCATTATGCATAAGTTTACATGGTTTTGTATGGCACACCATGTTGATGTTCAAGTATGTTTACTTGTTGTTCTTGTGATGTTGGTAACCACTAGAAATGCCCTAGACCTTGTGGATGTTTGGTTATGTGTTTTTATTATTATTCAATCATTTGGTGACTTTAATGTCACATGGTTTGTAATAACAATTTGTTGGGGTTCGAGGTTGAGCACAACGGAAGCATGCAAGTACAAACAACAATTTTCAAAGCAAAAATCAACCAAAATTGTACCCCATCAATGGATCTTGCTCTACAACTAAGTTATGCAACAAAAACAAAAAAGGAGAGATATGATTTATACCCTTGATGTCTCTAGTCGGTTGTGTGTCCCTAGCTCCAAGCTTGTTCTTCTTGTTGAGCTCCTTCTTGATCTACCAAGGTCTACACCGAGAAACAAGGTAACCTTGGTGTACTAGCACCTCATTTAGCTCAATCCACAAGTGAAAAAGCTTCTGGAAACAATAACCTAACTCTCCAACAACTCCAGGAACTCTTTCTCTCTTTTCTTGCTTAGACAACTCACAAGGTTTCTAAGATATATTAAGCTTTCAGCATGATGTGTTTCAAGCTCAATGACTCAGCGTATATACTGGGTCAGCTCAACAAAGTTGCTAAATAAGTTCTAGCTAACTCTTAGGAATTCTAAGGAAGAGTTAATTAATATACATGTGTGTTCATGTTTAGTTGCGAGTTTGTTCCTGAAGAACTCAGCTTAATGAGTTTCAACCTGAGTAACTCAGTCCAAAGTAAGAAGTCAGTTCAAGATAATTTAAATATGTTTTAAATTTATCTTTTTAACTCTCTATATCTATGGGAAAGATAAGAAGACTCCAGATTCGAGATTGAAGATTGAAGATTCAAGATAAGAAGATTCAAGATTCCGAGTCATCCGGAAGTTAGTTAGCAAATTAGGATTAGTCTAGTTTGTTAGGAATCGTAGAACAGGATTATATATACTTATCATCCTGATAAGTTTAGAAGTACGATGACTACAACTGCTATTCTGTAATTTACAGAACCAAAGTACTTCACCTCATATCGTATGTGTTACGAATCTTGATTCACTGTGTGTCAGTTCAACATAATCAAGAAAACTCACAGATTTCCAACGTGTTCTTGTGTTCGAATATTCACATTTCTTGTGAAGTTGGTAAGTAATCATAAGTTGATTAAATCTGTGATAAAATCCTGTTTAGAGAGTCATCAGTATCTATAATCATAAGTTGATTATAGATAGCCAAGTTTGAAAGTTTGAGAGATTTATATTAGGTGTTTACATATCAAGAGTTGCTTAGTTGATAGTTATTGTAATCATCTTCTTATTCAAGGCATTGTAATCATCTTCTTAATGAAAGCATTCGATTGATTATGGTTTGATGTACTGTGTATAACACTTTTATTTGATTTGTTCAATTTCCACAGAAAGTGTATTCAACCCCCCTTTTACACATCTGTTGCTTGTTGTTATTCTCACCAAGGGACCAACAACTGGTATCAGAGCAGGCTAAACGATTTCATAAGTTGATAAGTTCAAGATTCTGAGAAAGATTTCAATGTCTACAAGCAACAATTCATCAAACTTTCCTCAGATGTCTGCCAAAGGCTGTCCCATCTTTGATGGATCTGACTATCCTATGTGGAAGTTCAGAGCCATGTTGTTCCTCAAGTCCATTGATAACGGTATGTATGATGTTATCACTAAATGACCAATCATCCCCAAGATTCCTGCTACTGTCAGTGATACGTCTCCTGGTAGGACTGAAAAGGAAACAAGAAAGCCTACTACATCCTAGACTAATGAAGATTGGAAACTTTACAATCTGGATGACAAGGCTAAAAATGTTTTGGCAAATGCCCTGACTAATGAGATCTTGCATAATGTGACTGGGTGTCAATCTGCAAAAGAGATTAAGTGTCACATATGAGGGCACAGATCTGGTCAAACAGCAGAAGAAGAATCATCTGAACAGATCATATGAAAACTTCTTCTCGAAAAGAATGAAACTCTGACTGTTGTGTTTACCAGATTTCATTGTCTGATTAATGACTTACTAAGTGTAGGCATTAAGAAAGATGAAGCTAAACTTGTGCTAAAATTGCTGGATGTGTTACCAGAAAGGTTCAATGAAGTAACCACAGCATTGAGGGCTGGAGGAACATTGCACTTGTACAACCTACAGTCCATCTACGGGTTCTTTCTTAACCATGAACAGATCACAGAGCACAATAGAACTTCTCAACAATAATTTAAAGAGTCTTTGGATAAAGCTGAGATTGCATTAGTTGCACAAAAGAAGAAGAAAAGTTCTAAGGCTTTAGTTATTGAATCTGAGACTGAGTCAGAATCTCAATATGACCACTCAGACTCAGTGATACTTAATATGACCATGAACAGATCAGACCATCACTGAGCAAATGGCTATGTTGGCCAGAAGATTGAGGAGAGCTCAACGGGGAAGAGGAAGATCTGAGAGAGGCAAACGGAAGAGTTTCTTTGATCCTAAGAAGGCTGTGTGCTTAAACTGTCAGAAGAAGAGACACATTGCTACTGAGTGCAGATCAAAAAAGGTATAATCAACATCGGTTGTTGATAAGAATGCTTACAGAGCTGATATATACAAGAAGAAATATACTCAGCTCAAGAAAGGAAAGCCTGAAGACAAACCCAATGAAAAAGGATTGTATGCTGAAAACTGGGATACAAATTCATCTACCTCAGCTGATGATGTATGTCTGATGGCTCAAGAAGATGAAGAGCTGGAAATAGTTGAGGTTGATTATGGTCTGTCCGAATCAATCTATGAAGCTAACATGAAGGAAGCTGAGGAAAATAGAAAGCTTAGTGACTGGGATCCTGCTTCCATGTATAAGGTCAGTAGATTCTACTCTTACACCAATGAAGAAAAAGGTCTTGCCTTTGACTATTTGTTAAATGATTTCAAGACAAGCCTTAAGTCTCAAAATGACCTCAAAGCTAAGATAGCAAAACTGAACAATGAGATTAAGGAGAATTAATCTCTCATTCATGTTGGTAAGAAAGCACAATGTGATCTGGAATGTCAAAGACACATTAACAAACTTTTAAGTGAAGAACTTCAGGAAGCTAAAGACAAAGCTGACCAACTTCAAAAAGTCACTGAGTCTTGGTGTAAGTCATCAAAGCTTGCTGAAAGGTGCATAAACCAACAAATTCCTAAACAGGTAAAAGCTGCACTTGGAGGTAACTATCAAATAGTAGCTTATGTAGCTGATGATGAGATAGCAAGTACAGACTCTGCGGAGGATAGACAACTGATTGAGTCTCAAAAGTCAGTCTCAGAGAAAATACATGATCCAAACTTAAAATACAATATGTTTGTGAAAGCTAAAGATCATGGAAATGAGTGCTCAACATCTAAACAACATAGTAAGTTTGTGCTTGACAGATTAGACACTCAACCTATTCACAGAACATCATTCCTAGAAAGGCTTAATCCAAATCCTTTCAAAAGACAACATTCTCTATCTGGCTCGGAGAGAAGTTACAAGAATAGGAAGACTACTGTTAGTCAGAGGTCAAATCATGACAATGGTAAGTCTAAAGTTGTGGATCTTGGTAAGTCTAAGAAGATCAACAGTGGTAAGTCCAAAACTATTGAAACTGGTGATTCCAGTAAGCATGACAAAGGTAAGTCCAAGGTCATGGAAAATGAGTTTGTTGGTCAAGCTTCTAAAAAGGGTAACAAACAAAGATCTGACAAAGGTAAGTCCAAAGTCAGTGAGCATCAAGTGAATCAACTTGCAAAGAAAGTTGAAAAGTTATCCACAACATATAATCCTAAGACTGAGAGCAAATTCTCACAAGGATTATTGGACACTCTGCCTCCTTTAATCAGTGGAAGAAGGAGATGCTACAAGTGCAGAAGTAGAGGTCCTGAGGCTAAGGACCGTGATGTTGAAATCTCAAGGCCTGAACAAGCACATGCTGATCAATCTACACAAGACTCAGCTCCTACTCAAGCTGAATAGTCAGTTCAATAAAACAAAGATGCTAAGTGCTCCTCCTGAACCCACCAAAAAGTTGGTTCCCAAACAAAACTAATGTGTTTAGTTTTCATATCATGTGCAGGGTTCAAGTAAATGGTACTTGGATAGTGGATGCTCAAGGCACATGACTGGATGGAAAGGACTTCATAGTGATTTCTAGGAAGATGAAGGTCCTAAAGTAACTTTTGGTGACAACTCCCATGGAAAAACTAAAGGCTATGGGAAGATGCAAGCTGGGAAAGTTATATTCCAGAATGTTGCATATGTCAAGGGTCTCAAACACAACCTGATTAATATCAGTCAACTGTTTGATGAAGACAACATTGTTACTTTTAAGAAAAAAGCGGGAACAATTCATAATGCAAAGGGAAAGCCTGTATTAATAGCTAAAAGAGAAAGAGATGTGTATCTACTTGATCTTAATTCTACTGATCCCTATACTGATACATGCTTGTATTCCAAATCAGTTCCTAAGCTGAGTTGGTTATGGCATAAACGTTTGTCTCATTTAAATTTCAAATATATAAATATGCCTCTGGATTACCAAAGATCACATTTGTCAAAGACAAATTATGTTCAGCTTGTGAACAAGGGAAACACCATAAAGGGTCCTTTAAATCAAAGGAAAACTTTTCAATAACAGACCCACTGCATTTGTTGCATATGGATCTGTTTGGACCTATAGGTACTCCAAGCCTAAGTGGCAAGAAGTACACACTGGTGATAGTAGACGAGTTCTCACGATTCACCTGGGTAATATTCCTTAAAGCCAAAAGTGAGGCTGCCCTGGAGATAATAAGTTTTATCAAACAGGAAGAGTTGCAGAAAGGTAAGTCTGTAAAGCAACTCAGAAGTGATCATGGGACCGAGTTCAGAAACTCTGTGTGAACAAAAGGGAATATTACAAAAAATTTCATCAGTTAGAACTCCCCAACAAAATGGAGTTGCTGAAAGGAGAAATAGAACCCTAATTGAAGCTGCTAGAAAAATGTGTGTGACGCAGGATTGAAACTCTATTTCTAGGATGAAGCTGTCAATATAGCCTGTTATACCCAAAATAGGTCAATCATTGTCAAAAGACATGGCAAAGCTGTATATGAGATGTATAAATCTAGAAAGCCCAATATAGGTTATTTTCATGTCTTTGGTTCAAAATGCTATGTGTTGAATCAAAGAGATCAGCTCCATAAGTTGGAACCTAAAGCTGATCTTGGAATATTCGTTGGTTATTCCTCAATCTCCAAATCTTATAAAATATATAACACAAGGAGAAATGCCATAGAAGAATCCATTCATGTCTCATTTGATGAAGACAGTCTTGATCAAGGTGATAAAAGAGAAGCTGACTTGGTTAGTCTGAGTGAGCTTGAAAGGCCTAAGGAAATCAATTTATCAAATCCTATGTATGTCATGGGAAATGATAGTTATGATGATGTGTGTTAATCAAAGAAATCATCACATGCTCAAATGGACTCTCAAGCTGAGAAGTATAATGAGTTCGTCAATCCATTTGGAGCTGACAATCCTCAGACTGAAGATCTTGGTAATCAACAGTTTGTAAACAATGATGCCGTTGAGACTGAGGAGATAAGTTCATCTCAGGGTTCTCAATGTCACTCAGATCCAGAACTAGACTCTCCAACTACAACATTTAAATTCCTCAAAGATCATCCTCAAGATCAGATCATTGGAAATGTCCAAGAAAGAGTTCTTACCATATCCAAGGCTACAAATAACTATGCTGCTCACTTTGGTTTCCTATCTCAGATAGAGCCAAAGAGGACTGAAGAAGCCTTAGATGATGATGATTGGATTGAAGCTATGCAAGAGGAATTAAACGAATTTGAAAGGAATAAAGTCTGGAACCTTGTCCTTGCCCCCAAATATCACTCAATCATAGGCACTAAGTGATTCTATAGAAATAAATTGGACAAGGATGGAGTAATAGTTAGGAACAAAGCAAGACTGGTAGCATAAGGGTATAAGCAAGAGGAAGGAATTGATTATGATGAGACTTTTCCCCATGTTGCTAGAATTGAAGCTATAAGGCTGGGTGCAAAGGACTATGGATTTGAGTTAGTTGGTTTTTCAAATTCAAAGGTACACCAAATCTCGGTCTTTGGTATCCAAAGGACTATGGATTTGAGTTAGTTGGTTTTTCAGATTCTGACTATGCTGGGTGCAAGTTAGATAGAAAATCAACAACTAGAGAATGTCAAATGCTTGGTGGGAAGTTAGTCAGTTGGACTAGTAAGAAACAGAACTCAGTGGCTACTTCAACTGCTGAAGCTGAATATGTTGCAGTAGGAAGCTGTTGTGCTCAAATCCTATGGATGCAGCATCAGCTTCAAGACTATGGCATGAGTTTGAATAAAACTCCTATCTTCTGTGATAACCAAAGTGCTATAGCCATAACTTACAAACCAGTCTTCCACTTAAGAACCAAGCACATTGAGATTAGACATCAATTCATTAGGGATATTGTGGAAAAAGGTAAAGTTGACATAAAGTTTATCTCCACTATTGACCAATTGGCAGATATCTTTACTAAACCCCTTGATGAAAAGAGGTTTATGTATCTGCTAAGTGAATTGGGAATGCTCAATCCCTAGCTAAGTGTCTTGAATCTGAGTTTGTTGGGAAATTTGCTAAGTCATTGAAACTGTTGGACATGCAAAGTAAAACTGTTAGAGTAATCAGTGAAAACAGTTGTAGCTAACAGTTGTTGCAAGTTTTACAACTGTTAGTACAAAAGATCAGAACTGTTAGTTCAGTTATACACAACTGTTAGAAGACCTTGAAATGAAGACTGTTTGAAGAAATTCAGAACTGTTTATTCAACAAACAGTTGCTGTTGAGCTATTAATGGAAAATGCTATCTTTGTGGATCTGAAGTATATCTCTATCAAGTTTGAAGATTATCAAGATTATCTCGGAAGATAGAAGATTACCTAATTGTCAACTATTCAAGGAGGATCAAGAGCCTATATATACTAGAACGAGACTCTTACTCAAAGAGGTCTTGATAATTCTACGCATTCATATTTCATTGTTGATTTGTTTTCTAAAAGTGTGTTGATCTCTAAGTTTCATAGAAACCTAAGAACAAGTTGTGTTCTTCGTCTAACAAAAGGGTTAGATTAGAGGTGTTGGTGAATATTGTAATCATAATTGGTTATTAATAAACATCTTGAGTTTGAAAGTATTTTCTTGTGTTGATTGTTGAATTGTTCTTGTGATAAAACCTTAAACATCAATTAAGTGTGATTCCGCAACTTCTTAGTTGATTGTGATCAAACTGAGAGATTATCTTTAAACAACTCTGATTTAATTCTAAAAGGTAATTCTTGTTATTGATATTTGGTAATATCCGATCCTGACAAGTGGTATCAGAGCCTTTTCATTAAGGCTCCTTTTATCACTATTTGAAGGTTTTTCACAGATCTGCTGTGTTTTGTTATTTAAAGTTTGCCTAAATCTTGTCGTGTGTTTTCATTCATATTACTGCAATGGAGTCTGTTGGATCTTCTGATAACACTGGATCTGGGTCAAACATTAGAGTTCACATGCTCAAACCAACCGATTTTGAGATGTGGAAGCTAAGAATTAAGCAGCATGTCCAATTAATGGACGATGTTGTTTGGGAAGTCATAGAAAAGGACCCCATTACTACTGTTGATTTAGATGAAACAGGAAAACCAAAGAAGAAATCACCACCAAGAACAGATGCTGAGAAGAAAGAAAGGATGATTGAGATGAAAGCCCTCAGCATCCTTCAGATTGCTATTCCCAATGAATATCAGCATCAGTTCAAGAAGTTTGAAGATGCACATGAACTTTGGGTTGCCTTAGAAAAGAGATTTGCAGGGAATGCTAGTTCCAAAAGGAACCAAAGGGACCTTCTTAAACAGGCTTATGAAAACTTTTCAAGTGGGAAGAATGAAAGTTTAACCCAACTTTTTGATAGGTTTTATAAGCTGGTTAGTCAACTTGAGAGTGCAAAAGTTAGACTAGAGCAAGATGAGATCAATAGAAAGTTCCTTAGGTCCTTGGGTGAAGAATGGACTGTCTATGCTGCACAATGGAGGACTAAAGACTCATTGGAAGATATAGAATTAGATGATCTATACAACAGTCTGGTTGTGTTTGAGGGAGAGATAGAGGGAAAAAGAAAGTCTATAATCCCTAGTCACAATACTGCTCTCCTTTCATCCTCATGTATGGACTAAAACCATTCTTTATCTAATTCTGTTGATGTATGTGCAGGTACCAGTTCTGCTGTTGAGTTAGATGTGAACACCCCTGATGCAGTGCTTGAAGCATTTCTTGCTAGCCATGCTAATTCAACCCTCACCAATGAGGATCTTGAACAAGTGCATCCTGATGATCTTGAGGAGATGGACCTCAAGTGGCAAATGGCCATGTTAACTGTCAGAGAGAAAAGATTCATTAAAAGAACTGGCAGACAAAACATGAACTTCAGGGCAAATGGTCAGGCTGGATTTGACAAATCCAAAGTTAAATGCTTCAAATGTCAACAGCCTGGTCATTTTGCCAGGGAATGCAGATCTGGTGGACAAGTTCAGAGTCAAGGACAAAGACCCAATCAAACCTCATCAGCATTTGTCTCACAGGATGGCTATGGGTATGATTGGAGTGATCATGCAGAGGAAGCTACTCACAACAAGGCACTGATGGCCTTGACTGACTCCTCCATCAAGCTGAATTCACCAGAATCAGAAGACACACAGGTATCTTCTAAACTATGCCCTGGTGAATGTAGAGCTATCGTAAAAAGGTTCAGGGAGCACAACAAAAAGGTGTGTGCTGCTCTGAGCAGAATGGAGGAGAGAAGATATGAATCTAGTGCTGTCATTGAAAGCTTTGAAAAGAAAATTAAAGATTATCAAGCAAATGAACTGCAAATGGACTATGATAGGAAGTATCATAAGTGGGAGAAGGAGCAGCTTCAGGAAGAAATTGATAATCTTAAGAAATATCTGAGTGAGAAAGAGAGTAGGATTGATGAGCTAACAAAGAAGTTAGAAGGTGTGGATATGGATTTGAGTATGTTCAAAGCAACAAATCTTAAGCTTGAAACCTTGTTACACTCACAAATCAGAGATAAGGTTAAAACAGGTTTAGGATACAAACAAACCCCACCTCCATACAATCACATCTACATAACTCCCATATCTGATGTAGCTGATAGGTATGTTAATGAATCAATAGAAGAAGACTTAAAGTCAGCTGATCCAAAATTAGAGAGTGAAAAGGAAGGAGTTGTGTATGAAGTGAGTGATGATGAGAAGGAGGGAGTAGTGAAGAAAGAAGAGGATATTCCTATTAAAAACCACATCTGTTGTGAACCTACAGCACCAAAATCATCTTTAAAACCTGTGGTGTTTCTAAAAGCCATTTCTGAACCCTCCACCAGTGAAACAAAACCTTTCAAACCTGTTTATTCTATAAACAGCTACACTACTACTGCTAACAGTCCCGAAAATTACACAAACAGTTCTAAACAGAACCCAAACAGTTCTAATCCAAAAACCTCAGCTGTTAGTGTTAAGACCAAGGAAAAGGAGAAGGTTAGTGAAGTTGGAATTGAGAAGCCAAAGAAGGAAGCTTCAAAGACACAGTTTCAGCTCAAATCTGTGAAAAGGCATACTGAAGTGCCTGTCTGCACATGCAAACAGCATGGTGTGCAGAATTTTCCTCCTTCAGCTCCTTTGAGAGGAAATCAAAGAAATAGGAACCAGTTTTGGGCACAAAGAACTAGTTTGCCTATAGTCAAAACCAAAAGGTACTATATATGTGGGAGAGCAAATCACTTAGCTCACAACTGTTATTATAACCCACAGATTTATAGCACCAAGAGGCCAATTTACAGAAAACAGGCTAACAGTTCCACAACTGTTAGGCCAAAACCAAAAACTGTTGGCTTTCCTTGGGTGAAATTGCATAAACAAACAGTTTCTGAAAGGGCCAAAACTGTTAATCAAACCGACAATCAAACTGAGTCACAAACTGACTCAACTGTTTTACCAAAATCAAAAACTGTTTGTTCAAAAGGCTCAACTGTTAATCACAATAGTTGGAAACCACATGTTGTCACTAAATACTCTTCCCACAGGATAGAGAAGTCTAACTGGGATGAAATCAAGAAGATTCAAAATTTGTTTAAGTATTATGATTTAAATGGAGTGCCCAAGACCTGCATAGCCTGGGTACTTCCTGCTACTAACTAAGTTTTTATTTGTGCAGAGCATTCATAGGGCCAATCAAGGAGAAATTTGGCATGTGGATAGTGGATGCTCAAGGCACATGACTGGAAATCCACACTGCTTGAAGGATTTCAGAAGAATTAATGGAGGACATGTAGCATTCGGAGGAAATGCTAAGGGAGGAAGAATCACTGGTAAGGGAGCTGTAGAGGCAGGTTCACTTACTTTCAATGATGTTTTCTTTGTTGAACAACTCAAATACAATCTGTTAAGTGTGTCTCAAATCTGTGATCATGGAAACAAAGTCCTGTTCACAGTAACAGAGTGCATTATCCTTTCAAAAGATTTTAAAGTGGATGAAAAGAATATTCTTTTAAGAACACCTAGAAAGGATAATGTATATTGTTTGGACACACAAAAGGTTTATAAACAGAATGTATTAAGTTGTTTACTATCTAAGGCATCTCATGATGAGTCTGCCATTTGGCATAGAAGGATGTGTCACATGAATTTTAAAACCATGAATCTGTTAGCTAAAAATAATCTGGTAAGAGGTTTGCCCCAAAAGGAATTCTCATGTGATGATCATTGTGTGGCTTGCCTCAAAGGCAAGCAACACAAAACTTCTTATAAGTCCAAAGAAATTTCTTCCATTGTTGCACCCTTACAACTGTTGCATATGGATCTTTTTGGTCCTACTTCAGTGGTCAGTTTAGGGAAGAAAGCCTACTGTTTAGTCATAGTTGATGACTTCACCAGATTTACATGGGTTCAATTTATTTGAACTAAGGATGAAACTGCTGAGTTAGTTAAGTCTCTTATTCTTAGGATAGAAAATCAATCTGATTTGAGAGTGAAAGTCATTCGATCTGACAATGGTTCTGAGTTTAAGAACTATAAGTTAAACAGTTTTTGTGAGGAAAAAGGGATTGAAAGGCAGTTTAGTGCACCTAGGACTCCACAACAGAATGGAGTGGCTGAGAGAAGGAATAGAACTTTGATAGAGGCTGCTAGATCTATGTTAGCTGATTCTAGGCTCCCAATGACCTTCTGGGCAGAAGCAGTGAACACTGCCTGCTATGTTCAGAATAGAGTACAAGTAGTGAAGTCCAAAAAGAAAACTCCTTATGAGTTGTTTCTTAAAAGAAAACCTTTGATCAACTTCTTTAAACCATTTAGATGTCCTTGCACTATCCTTAATACCAAGTCACAATTAGGCAAATTTGAGAGTAAACCAGAAGAAGAATTCTTTGTAGGATATTCCACTCAGAGTAAAGCATATAGAGTTTTTAACAGTGTCTCTAGGATCATAGAAGAGAGTATGAATGTCTCCTTCAATGAAAATAGGATCAATATTGCAGGTAATGGTCCTGATTGGTTATTTGATATTGATGCATTGTCTAAATCTCTTTCTTTTGAGTTTTCTACAGAAACAGTTGCAGGTTTTCCTACAGCTGTTAGTGCAAATTCACAATCTGTCTTAAACAGTTCTGAAACTGTTAGCTCAAGTCCAACAACTGTTGGTAGAAATAAAGCCACTGAAGACTTTGTCGTGATTCCTTTGTTTCAAAATGACTCTTCCAATGCTGTTAGTCCAATGAATGATGATGCTGAACCTTCAAAGAATATGGAATCTCCCGTTCTCTAACAAATCAATGAATCTGAAAATCAAACAGTTGCAGATCAGGTATGTAATTCTTCTGGGAATGAGAGTGGATCTGAGGTTGATATGTCAAATTTAGGGAATGTACTGACTGAAGAAAACATCCCTACCTTAAGAATTCACAAGGACCATCCCATAGAGCAGATTATAGGTGATCCCATCACTCCTGTCAGAACTAGGGGTATGCGGCAAGGTGAACATAGTGGTGTGGATCTAGGACAGTTTGATGTGAATGTCTGGTTTCTATCACAGATAGAACCTAAGAAAGCAGTAGAGGCATTAAAAGACCCTTCATGGATGGAAGCAATGCAGGAGGAACTCTTACAATTCCAGATTCAGCAAGTTTGGAAGTTAGTTGACCTTCCAAGAGGCAAGAGAGCTATTGGCACCAAGTGGGTGTTTAGGAATAAAAAGGATGAGAGAGGTATTGTAATCAAGAATAAGGCTAGGCTAGTTGCACAGGGTTATACACAGGAGGAAGGAATAGATTATGATGATGTCTTTGCACCAGTTGCAAGGATAGAAGCAATTAGACTGTTCCTTGCCTTTGCAAGCTTTAAAGGGTTCAAGGTGTATCAAATGGATGTCAAATCAGCATTTCTCTATGGAACTATTGATGAGGAGGTATATGTGTGTCAACCACCTGGTTTTGAAGACCCAAAATATCCTGATAAGGTATATAGGTTGGATAAGGCTTTGTATGGGTTACATCAGGCTCCTAGAGCTTGGTATGAGACATTATCATCATATCTACTTGAGAATGGTTTCAAGAGAGGTACTATAGATAAGACACTTTTTACAAAGATTATTGAAACAAAGATTTTGCTTGTACAAATCTATGTTGATGATATAATCTTTGGATCCACTGATGACAATCTGTGCAAGGAGTTTGAAGGCATAATGTATAAGAGATTCCAGATGAGTTCTATGGGAGAACTTACATTTTTCTTGGGATTACAAGTAAAGCAGAAGCCATCAGGTATATTTCTTAGTCAGTCAAAGTATGTCAAGGACATTTTGGACAAATTTGGTTATCAAGATGTGAAGCTGGCCAGTACTCAAATGGAAACACACAAACAGTTGGGAGCAGATCCTGAGGGGGAGGATGTAGACATACACCTGTATAGGTCTATGATAGGTTCTTTAATGTACTTAACTGCCTCTAGACCAGATATCATGTTTGATGTATGTGTTTGTGCCAGGTTTCAATGCAGCCCAAAGATGTCACATCTATTTGCTGTAAAGAGGATCTTTAGGTATCTCAAAGGCCAACAAAAACTGGGTCTTTGGTATTCTAAGGATTCACCTTTTGAATTGGTGGCATACTCTGATAGTGACTATGGAGGAGCTAATGTAGACAGGAAATCAACTTCCGGAGGATGTCAGTTCTTTGGATACAGGTTAATATCATGGCAGTGCAAGAAACAAACAACAGTTTCCACGTCAACAGCTGAGGCTGAATATGTTGCTGCATCAAGTTGCTGTTCACAAGTTTTGTGGATCCAGAATCAGCTTCTAGATTATGGTATGACTTTCTTGAATACACCTATCTATGTTGATAACACAAGTGCTATTAGTATTGTTAACAACCCTGTCAAGCATTCCAAAACAAAGCACATAGAGATAAGGTTTCATTTTATAAGAGATTGCAATGAGAAACGGTTAATCCAGGTTATGAAAGTCCACACTGATGATCAGTTAGCTGATCTGTTCACCAAAGCATTTGATGTGAGCAGATTCAACTTTCTGATCTCAAATATTGGAATGATTAACTTAGAATAACTTAGAATCACATGTTTGATTGTGTTTTTCCTCTGTTTTCTTGTGTTTCTGTGTTTTCTTTCACTAACAGTTTGAAACTGTTAGTATTCAGCCTAACAACTGTTTGCGTAAGTGTTCAGGAGAGAAGCTATACTTAATGCAACTAACAGTTTTCAACTGTTAGTACATGGAGTCCACAACTGTTAGGCAAACTGCATGGTCATTCAAGGGGGAGTATTTCTTTTCAGTAACAGTTGTCGGTTATTAAGAAAACAGTTCTCAACTGTTAGTTCTTTCTTCTTTTAACTGTTAGTTTCTTTCAGGGTATTTTAGTCTTTGCTGGGACTCTAAGGGAATTTGAATTGCATTGAATATGCGTAACATATATAAGCCATTCCCTCCTTACAGTTTTCTTTACGCTTACTGAACTCCTTTCAAACGCTAAAACCCTAGAAACTCACTCGCAAATAGCCATGGCTCCCCTTCCATTCGTTAAGGAACATAACATGCTTGCTTTTCTATTGAAACCCGATAATCTCAGTGTCTTTCACGTTGTGATCGACTATGTTTTACTTTCCAACCTGCGTCATGCTCTGACCATCAATCCCACCATTTATACAGCGCATATCGATCAGTTCTGGAAGAATGCTTCTCTGAGAGAAGAAGATGGAGTGAAATGGATTGACTCCAAGGTTGATGCTAATGATGTTTCTATCTTTGAGAGTATCATAAGACAATACCTTCAACTGGATGATCTCGAAGGTGAATATTTTGATTCTGTTTCTTTGGAATTTCTGCATGCTGAGCTTGTTAAGCTGGGATATGAGGGCCCTAGGGGAAAGGGTACCTTTTATAAAGGGCAATTCTGTTCGCACTGGAAGTATTTGATTCATACTCTCCAACAATGCATAAGCCCTAAAAGGACTGGCTGGAATGAATTTGGGAGCAACATTGCTCTGGCCTTAATCTGTTTGGCCAATAACTGTTCTTTTAACTTTTCTAAAATGATATTTGATGGCATGGTAAAACAACTTGGGACTAAATACGGTCTCTTTTTTATGTATCCACGATTTGTGCAGTTTTTACTAAATTCTTTATTGCCAAATCTCAAAATGCACAAGAGGGTACTGATTCCCTCTACTCATGTGGCCTCCACATTAAGCAAACTGTTGATAAATGGCAAGAATTTTTCTGGTGCCATAACTCCACCACTCTCTGCAATGGTGGAGTTTCTGTCAAGAAACAGAGCTGCCAGAGTTGAGCAAGAGGCCCACCTCATTGCTAAACCCCCAACTATGGAACCCCCAGTTCACGATACTCAAACAACTCAATCTGCTACTTTGCTTCAAGCTACAACAAAAGCCCCCACTCTAATAACTTTCAGAAAAAGAAAGAGAACTACTGGTGCTCCTTCCACCATAGTACCTGATGCCCAAGCTGTAAGCCCTGCACAGGAGCATTCTCATGTGCAGAATATCCAAAAGGAACCCATTGTGCTGTCTCCCAGTCACACTGAGGAGGTGATCACCCCAGGGGAGAGTGATCATGTGGTGTTTGAGGCTGACACTACTGTTTCATCCGCAAGGGGTGAGCAGGAAAGTGTCAACATCATTAAGACCTCAGCCACTGCAACAGAAGCTGTTCCAACATCTTCTGGAAATCTCCAGTACCAAGAACAGAGGGGTACTGGTGTGGAATCTTGTAGGAGTGAACCACCAGTTATATCTACCAGTGATATGTTCACAGTGGCAACACTCCCTGACATTAAGGCTAGTATGAAACAAAAGGCTTTGACGGATACCAATTTTGTACCATTCTTCGGGGCATACATGTATTTAAAGAAGATAAATTCTTTACAAGATAAGCTTTTGGCAAAACATAATGAGCTTATCATTAAGCAAGACAACCAAATAAGATTTTTGACAGAGAGTTTGAAAAAGGCTAATGCTGTGATACAGTTTCATGATCAAGTTTTGAAACAGTTAACTGCTGGTGCTAGACCCTCTCCAACTGTTCCAATAAAAAAAGGGGGGGGGGGAAACAGTTTTGCCAAATAGACCAACAGTTGAAGAGAGTGTACAGATAGTTGCTGAGATCTCAGAGAAAACAGTTGTACCGGCTCACCAACAAACAGTTGCACCAAGTGCTCAAACAGTTGTAGAAAAATTGTCAGCAGTTGATAGAGTTCTGATTAATCAAATGATTATGTCTGGGGACTATCCAACTACTGAAGTATTCGGATCTTGGTCAAAAGTGAAGCAAGATCATTTGATTGCTGTGTGTGCTCAAACTCTACACTGCAGTGCATTTCAAATGAAACAAAAGATTGAAGATGGATGGCTGGATGGTAAATCTTCAAAGATGGAACCTATTGCACCAAAGCCAGGATTCAAAGGAATCAATATTACTGAAAAGGCAGTGGAAAAGAAGATGTCTTTTGTGCAAGGTAAGGGTAAGGAGATTGCTGTGGATCTTCCCAAGCTAAAACTTACAAAAGAGCAGCAAGAGAAGCGTGACCATGAGTTAGCTCAAAGGATGGCTGCTGAGTTTGAACATCAAGAGAAGAAAGATCTTGAGTTAGCTCAAAAGCTAGCTGCTGAGTTTACTAAGGAGATTGAGGAAGAAGAGAGTGCTAAGAAATCTGCTAAGGGAGTAAAAAGAAAGAGAGTTGAACGGAAGAAAACAGTTCCACCTCCCAAACCAACAGTTGAGAAGATAAAACAAACAACTCAGCCAAAACAACCTGAAAAATCCAAATTAGTTCAAACATCTGAAGATGCAGCAAAAGCAGGCATGGTACAAACCATTCTTCATGATAGACTCAGGGTAGAGGTTGAAGAAAGAATTGACAAATTAGTGGCAGAGCAACTAGGCCAGAAATCCCACATTACTGAGTGGAGATTTGAACTGTTAAGATGGGAAACTGGAAAGAAAGGAGATACTATTGTCAGAGAAGTGAAACCAATTGAAAGTTATTCCAGCTTCTTACATCTGATGGGTAGCATGACAAGAAGGAATGTCCAAGATATGTATGCTTATGGAGTAAGTCATTATGAAGATGCTACAGAGATTGAGGTGAGAGTGTTGATGAGGCATCTAAAGAGTATTTGCAATCTACTGGAGATAATGCCTATTTTGATAAGTGACGAAGTCTTCCCAATACGTTATGTGAAAGTATATGATAAGGCAAGAGTTTATCATATGGTGATGGGAAATGCACAAACTCAGTGGTTTGATTTTGAATTCATTGATCATGGTAACGCAAATCTACTGCATATGTTAAGAGCAAAGTTCTTTGGACCTACTGATATGAAGGATGATCTGATAAAAAGGCTAAAGGAAAGGTTGGAATTCTTACAGTCATATAAAAAGTAATTTTCTTTTTATGTTTTGATTGTAACAGTTTGACTCTGCATATTTAATGTAAATATTTTCTTTGATTATGTTGATTTTTCTGTGATTGAACCCTATAAAACAAACAACTTAAATGTATTGTTCAATACTTTAAGTTAGGGGGAGATTGTTGGGAAATTTTCTAAGTCATTGAAACTGTTGGACATGCAAAGTAAAACTGTTAGAGTAATCAGTGAAAACAGTTGTAGCTAACAGTTGTTGCAAGTTTTACAACTGTTAGTACAAAATATCAGAACTGTTAGTTCTGTTATACACAACTGTTAGAAGACCTTGAAATGAAGACTGTTAGAAGAAATTCAGAACTGTTTATTCAACAAACAGTTGCTGTTGAGCTATTAATGGAAAATGCTATCTTTGTGGATCTGAAGTATATCTCTATCAAGTTTGAAGATTATCAAGATTATCTCGGAAGATAGAAGATTACCTAACTGTCAACTATTCAAGGAGGATCAAGAGCCTATATATACTAGAACGAGACTCTTACTCAAAGAGGTCTTGATAATTCTACGCATTCATATTTCATTGTTGATTTGTTTTCTAAAAGTGTGTTGATCTCTAAGTTTCATAGAAACCAAAGAACAAGTTGTGTTCTTCGTCTAACAAAAGGGTTAGATTAGAGGTGTTGGTGAATATTGTAATCATCATTGGTTATTAATACACATCTTGAGTTTGAAAGTATTTTCTTGTGTTGATTGTTGAATTGTTCTTGTGATAAAACCTTAAACATCAATTAAGTGTGATTCCGCAACTTCTTAGTTGATTGTGATCAAACTGAAAGATTATCTTTAAACAACTCTGATTTAATTCTAAAAGGTAATTCTTGTTATTGATATTTGGTAATATCCGATCCTGACAGAGTTTTTTAGTGTGACAAAGACTGTGTGTTTTAAGCTGAGTGCACAGTTTATAGATCAGTTTCTATAACATGAATAACCTGTCAAGCTGTATGATGAGTTCACACGTTTGGTAAGTTCCAAACATATATGGTTTGAGTTCATCTCGAACAAAATGACTAAGTGTCATTGAGTCTGAGCTATGTGCTTAACTCAAGCTATGTGATTGGTTCACACGTTTGGTGAGTTCCAAACATATTTTACCTATTTAGTGTAGCTAAATTACTTGTTTAAGTCAGTCTTAAACATAAATGACTACGTGTCATTAAGCCTGATCTGTGTACTCTACTCATGCTGAGTGTCAATCTCAAGCTGAGTGCTCAACTCAAGCTGAGTGCTTTACTTAAACAGAGTAAGAAGTTTACTCAAACTTGGTGTGTCCAAACTATGACTTGATTACTCGGTGTTATTAATTCATATGTAGATGCGTATTTGAATCCGTCTCAAATCACACAGTATATCAATTGTGTATTGGTATTCTTTACAAGTGTTTATAATCTTATTATATGTTAATATTATTATTTTACACTTATATCTGTTGGAAGATGATAAGTTCTACCCTCACTATTACATCAAGCCGTAAGTTTTTCGGAGTAACGGATAAAAAGGAGATTTCTAACGGTAACTTTTCTCTCTCCTTGGAAAGGTATATATACCGTTCATAACCGGTTCAGAGAAGTTTTACGCTTACAATCTAACTTCCCATTCTCTCAATACTTTTCTAAAAACGCTTCTATTGCTAAGTGCATCTTTCCGTTCGTTAAACCCTAAATTTGCTAAGTTCAACTCACAAATCGCTCAGTGCGTATTCTTTCTTTGTTGTGTGCATATTGACTAAGTGTGATTCAAAAGTGGAAGGAACCATTCTTATTCTTGGTGACAGAATGGTCAGAGGCGCTCAATTTCGGAACAATGGAGTGCTGTTGATCCGAATCAACAAACAAAGGGCCTGTCTTGCAATTCCAGCACGAAAACATGGCAGAGGTTATGAAGCTTGGGTGGACTACATCCGCAAATGCCCCCTAGCATTCACCTTCTCTGGAGCACCATTTCATATGGTTCGACAGCACCTGTTGGAGTTCTGGTACACTTGTACTTATGACCAGAACAAGGGAGAGATCGCTGGCATTGTTCTGAATGGGAATATAACAGTTGTGATTTCTGTGCTGCGGCTAAGGGAAGTTCTTCAACTCCCTCAATCTGATGTGTTCGAGCCGACTGTCACAAGGCAAGTGGCTAGGTCTGTCCTACCCAATATGGATCACCCGTAGATGGAGGGTGTTGTCAAAAAGGCCACTTATCCTACTGGTTGGGGCTTCATGGTGTCCACAGTGATTCACTTGCTGGGTACCAAGATTGGAGGCCTGGATCAGGTGAATGAGTTTGAGATGCAACTGCTCTACAACTTGTATCATGGCAGGAATCTGGATTATGCATTGCTCAACTTCAACGAGCTCAAAGCCCAGGTGGTGAAGACATCAAGGGATCTACATGTGCTATTTATAAGGTGCTTATCCCTGGTGGTGGAAGCTGAGTTGGTAGAACAACATTACGAAGCTGGTCAGGATGTGTTCCCTGTCCCAGCACTCAGCTCAAAGATGTTCAATAATGAAGCGGGAGGGTCTTAGTGAGCCCATGCTTTTGATTGATGAGGGAGCTTCTTCTGAAACTGAAGCTGAGGAGTCGAATCAAGGGGGAGCATCTGGTGTTGAATCCAGTCATCACACTGAGCAACCTGCTCGAGTTGAACCATCTTCTCCCTCTGGTTCTATGTCATTTTCAAAGTCTGCATTCGATGCTAGACATAGGCAAGGTACAACTCCTCCTCTCTCGACTTCTTCTCACTTTTCTCCATCTTTATTTGGAGATAAGACTGTGGTAAACCCAACCCAGTTTAACCCATCTCCTCCACCTTCCATTCAACTCCACTCTGAAGCCACCACTAGTTTGCCCACTGCAACTAGGGAGAATATCCTAACTTATACTAGAAAAACTCAGGTGGTGTCACTCCTAAAGACATCACTGGAGTTGAGATCACATTGATCCCTCCACAGGCAAGAGTTGAGGGGGAGACGCATACTCTTAGGGTGTCAACTTCAAGGCTCATATCAACCATTAAGCCTAAGCCGGGTGTGGTGTTTACTCAATCCACACTTTCCAGTGCCATGGGAGAGCGTGTTACTGTGCCTAAGCAGACACACTTAGGTAACATTGAAGATATGACCAATCCCCAGGGTCAAACACCCCCTCCAAACCTATAAGTCAATCACCTACCCAGACAGTTCACGTTTCTAGCCCAATTACTTCTCTTCATTTCTCACACCCACCATCACGACCTTTCAATGTTTCGTCTTTGAACCAAGGTGATTCACAGGGTCCAAACTCTGGTGCAAATGACTTTGAAGGTAAACAACAACCTTTGGAGGATGCACCCACATACACACCTACTATTGTTCTTGACTCATTTTCATCATATGATATACGCCATGAGTCAAAGGATAAAGATCACTCTCTTCCAGAGAGATCTGCCTCCTCAGGTGTTTAACAATTGAAGTAGTATTTGACAGCTCAGTTTGGTCTGTTCCATCTCAAGCAGAAGAAGAACAAACACAAGATTTATCAACGCCTTGAGAAGCTGTCAAATGCAATTAGAGAAGTTGACTCTGCTATTGCTTCCCTTTCCAGTAAACAGACTTCAAACCCTATTGATGATGACAAAAGGGGGAGAAGGATCAAGTTGAAGCTGATGCTGAGCTAGTACAAGCTGAAGCTCTCATAGCACTGTCAAAAGGAGCAGAAAGGCAAGCTGAGTCTAAGTGGGAGTTGAAATTAAAAGAAGATGAACCTGCAGCAAAGAAGCAAAAACTAACAGAATCTGAATCTGAGGCTGAAGAGGTTTCTGAGACTGAGCAGGAGACAGAAAAAGAAAAAGCTACAAGAGAACTGATAGAGATACTCGAACAAGAAGAAGCAGATGAGCTTAAGATCTCTGTAGCTGAGCTAAGAAAGAGAAAAGAGAAATAGATAAAAGACCAAGATGCAGAGATTCATACACTGGTCATAGACCTGATCCAATTCCATACACTGATGCATAGATTCAAGAATGCTATTTTAGAAGGAGTATCAGTGAAGAGATAAAAGGTATGACCTTGAGCAGAATCGGTGGAGCCATCATCCTTAGTTTTGAATTTGAAGATAAATCAACAATGGGGGTGGTGGACCTGAGATATGTTCACAGGATGGGCTACATAGAATGGCAAATAATAATGATGATGCTCAAGAAGTTCAAAAGAAGCCAAATAAAAGAAGAAATCTTCGTTGAAGTTTCCAAGCTGGTAAACAGAGCTGAGGTACTGAGATATGTTCCAGTTCCTGGTCCACAATGGGAAAAATGTTGGGGTTCAGGGTTGAGCACAACGGAAGCATGCATGTAAGAATTTCAATTTTTCAAAGCAAAAACAACCACAAAGTAGAACCCCATCAATGGATTTAACTCTACAACCAAGTAATGCAACAAAACAGAAAGGGAGATGCAAGAATCATACCCTTGATGTCTCTGGTCGGTTGTGTGTGTGTGCTTAGCTCCAAGCTTGGATCCTCTTCTTGTATTCCTTCACCAAATCGAAGTCCACCCCAAGGCAAGTGTGACCCAAGTGTACTAGCACTCCTTTAGCTCTATCCAACACTCGAATAAGCCTCTGGAACAATAACCTAAACCACCAGGAACTCTCTTGCTTTCTCTCTTTCTCTTGGACTTAGACAACACTCAAAGTTTCTAAGTAGGTTTTCCTTTTGAATGACCAAGAGTGCCAAATGGGAGAATGAAGTCCCTTTTATAAAACCAAAACCGACCCTAGGTCTCCCAAGGTCGGTCAGGGTGTAATAAATGCATAAGACATGCATTGGTGGAGAGAGGAGGTGAAAAGAATAAAGTTGTTTCTGTCAGACAGGGTTAGCGCCGCTAACCGCCCACGGTTAGCACTGCTATCGCGGCTGAGATAGCGACGCAAGGGTTAGCGTCGCTAACCTAGCCTGGAAACCAACTATCATTATTTATCCTTTCTCACCCTCACCTTTTAGGTTATTGTCAGGATCAACCCTTGGCGTGTGACCCGATAGGCCCATACATCATCGGTAGTGATCAATGGCGTACGTGCGTCAGTGGGCATACTCCAACAGACTCCCACTTGCACATGACTCACCGTACCCAAAGCATCACAAACAAAGAGCGGCCTCTAGTAAGACATATTTGCCCCCAAGTCAGTATGGGTTTTGTCTTCAACAGAAACACCAATCTGCAACCCATGTGAAATGGTCCTATAGATAAGTGATCAATCATCCTTTTGTTTCACGATATCCTTGTGAACACGATGCATGGTACTAAGTCATTCTCCGTTCGTTCACAATTATGTTTCTCGATCTAGATTGGTGGTGACCAAAATATACGAGTTGCAATCAATCATAAATTATTGCAAGCTCAAGCATGGCCATGCATTTTGTTGTCAGCGACCAAATCATCGAGGGGCTCAAGGATATATCTTTAAACAGAGGAACAAATTCCTTTGACTTACACTACCCACCACAGTGATCATACTCTGCCCAACTACTCCCTTTATAACAGCCAGTTACGGACTGCGTTTGAAAGCAATCAGAACAAAGCAAACCAAAGTGATGCAGCTACGTGCATCTCCAGTCTGAGGATGAACTGATATTATCATCCTGATTTACTCATGACATGTGTAGGACCGCTGGGGAATGGGGTTCTAAACTAAACTAAAACACCCTAATGCTAGGACTGATCTAGGATGAGAAATAGTGCGGAATTTCTATTTCCCAAACCTCCTAAGGATTCTAAGATCTGCTTAGGTTTCCGGCACACAGTAACACTAAGAAACACACAGAGTAGAAACAAGAACAAACTCTAAGAACTCACACAGAGATGCTTAAGGCTGCCCTTGGTTTTCGTATTTATCACTAAGATTACGAATTATGAGGTCAAAGTCGCGATTACTAAGGCTTAAGGTCAGATAAGGTCGATTACGAAGGCTCCCGGTTGATTACTTGTAAATTAGTCGATTACCCGCGAACTCTCTCGCTAATATGCGGTTAAGAGGTATTTATAGTGTACTTAAATTCACTACGCACGTAATGTATCACACTTCGTACGAAGTGAGTCTAGTACACACATACTGGTTATATTAATAATAATTAATTAACTTTTAACCGACCTAATCACTGCGCGCGTAGTGAGCTCCACTACGCACGTAGTGAGACTGACTTCGCACGTGGTGATCTTTCACCTAAACTTAAACTTCCAAACACACATCAACACATGATTAAGTACTTGTAAGCTTAAGATCATCACAAAGAATCACTAAGAATATATACACATGCAAACAATTAATCAAAACACATTTGAATTAACATTTCATGTATGTATTTGATTGATAAGAACTAGGGATTCACAATTATGCACCAACAAACTCCCCCTAGTGGGATCCCGGACTTCCTGACTCTGAACATCAGGCTCCTCATCATCCGAAATTATCGCGATGTTTTCCACCTTGGATGTGGAGCCCTCGTTCCTCCAGAGATGTTTCCTTTCTGGTGCCTTGTAGTCTGGGTTGCCCAGATGGCAAATCAACCGTCTTTTCGGAGGGATAGAGGTGCCAATGTACCGGCTCATTTGTCGCACGGTCTGCTCATTCATGTGCTTCAGCTTGGTTCTGTCCCCGTCCTCCTTTATCAAACCCTCAACTTGGGTATCAAAAACGATCTGAAGGAATCGGGGATACATCAGAAATCTCCCGTCCTTCTTAGACAAGTTCTCCTTTAAACAGTTGAAGATGGCCCTTGAAATGTTGAATTTGACGTTCAGTACCAGAGCCACGAATAAATGGGAGAATGTTTGGTTCAGCTGATCATGGCCTGTTCTCCGCGGCCCCAAGCAGTGAGAAATAACGTGCATCAGGTAACGATACGGGGGACAGAGCTTGGTTTTGTATATTGATTCATTACGGATCTCCCCCGTATAACCACATCTTAGCAAACAGCCCTTTACTCGGCAGCTGTTCAGAGCACTTGGGTCGGCTAGGTCATCCCCGAGCTCAAGCAGCTCATTCAATACCCTTTCTGAAACAAACACAGGTTGTTTTTGTACCTCCCCTCGAATCCCACCCAGGGATTCATCATATACAGCAGTGTTCCAGAATTCTTGCTGATGTGGAGCGTATGCCGTGCAAGCTGTAGTAATGGCTTTATAGATCCGCGACCTTGTCAGGTAATCGATGATTTCGTCACAATCCCTGGTCAGTTTACTTTTTGTCACACAGGCCCGGATGTTGTGCATATCCCCTGCTTTCAAGTCTGCCTTCGTCTGGCTGCCAGATGCGGTCTGAGCCACACTTTGAGTCGATGAACCTTCAATTTGAGCAGGTTCCATTACTTAAAATCTGCGAACAGAACATTTAGCCCGTTAGTGAGAAACATTCAACAGACCGGAACACACAGTTAAAAACTGTAGATTAAAATAAACGTTCGTTTCAAGATTGACATTCTACCACGTGCGAAATGACCATCATTACGCTCGTGATGAAAAGTATACGTGCGAAGTGGTTGGATATAATAAACTTTAATTTTAATTAAAATATGATTCACTTCGCACGTAGTGGCTACAGCTCGCACGGAGTGAACTTCACTTCGTGCGGCCAAAACTCATCAGCTTCATCGTTTTCATTTTTGAGTTCGTGCGAGGTGACGCCACTTCGTGCGAAATGGCCTTCACTACGCACGGCCAATATTTAAAACTTAAGAACAGTTCGACGAAGCCTTTGGCTTAAAACCCTTGATTAACAATGTTTTTGTTCCGATTAAGTGATTAAATGACATCTAACTAAGTCCACAAAGGTTCCTTTTCACTTAAATCTAACAAATTAACACATAAAGATCTCAAATCTCAGTTTTAAAGGTTATTGGACTTTCGAACACAAAATCGGCTATAACTCGAGATCTAACCATTGGATTGAAGCGAAAATTACACCAGAATGTTCACAAAGCAAAACCGAATCACAAGGATGGATCGAAAAACACTCTTAGCACAAAATCAGAATCACAATCGAGAGAGAATAGGGTTATACTGTAGAAATTATGAACGCGTACTAACGAATACGCACGAGGACTATATATATACCCTGTTACACTTCGTGTGAAGTGGATTCACTTCGTATACTTCAATCCATTTCGCACGTTATGCTTTTCCACTTCGTGCGAGTTACCGATATTTCGTGCGAATTGACTTTCTCACATAGAGTTAGACTTTTTCTCGATGATCCTGTACTCAGCACACAGCGGTCAGTAACTTCAATGCAGATAAAAACATTTAAGCACATGCAAACACAAGAAATTATAAATAAAAAAAATATACCAAAAGAAATAAGAAACACACCAAAAATCTTTTTGTATTTTTCTGATTATAAAGAAAATGAAAGTGCAGAAGTAGACTATTAACGAATTAAATCCTAAAGAACAGAATTAAAAAAATACTAAGAAAATTGCAGGAATAAAATTACTGAAATTTAAATCTTTTTGTGAGAAGGTTCCAAGATGGAATCAGTACCAGCACATCTATACTTAGTTATCATTCATTTCAGAACCTTAGGCACAAACATACTCACTCAATTTCTGTCTGTCAATCTAACTTTCCTCAGATAAGGACAGATTTGATTTCAACATTTTCTGATTATCTAGAACTGAGTACATGGTTAAGACTATCTCTTTTAAAATCTCACAGTATTTTGACTTACTCAGTAGGATGCACAACTTGAGTACCCAACCACCATGCTTATGTGTTTTGTGATTTTGTCAACGCATTTTATGCTCTTTGACATGGAGGTCAATTTTTCACCTCTTCTGATAATTTCTGTTGAGCTTTTGTCACTGCATTTTATGCTCTTTGACAATTCAACACTAATAGATCAATATAGCTTTTGTCACTGCATTTTATGCTCTTTGACAATTCAACATAGATAGATCAATGTATCTATTTCTTTTGACATCTCAGATTGGGGTCAATTTTCACCCTCTTTTACATTTTGCTCATTGTCATCTAAGCACATTTGGCATGGTAACAGGTGTGTGCACCAGACTAAGTTAGTCTCAACTGTTATTGATTTGTAGACTTGGAATGTCTCGATAGTTTGAATCTTTGATGGATTTCCACATGCATAACCACTTATCAGCCTAGACTCTCATCATATGTCTTACACGCCATATGTTTCTTATCTGATTTGACTCAAAATTTCAGACAGTTGTCTCAAGAATATGTACATGCCGTCAGTCCTAATTTTACTAGACATACTTTGTATTGAAAGCCAGTGTACCATCATTTTCCATTTGAGTTGGATCAACTTCTCATTTTTGTTTTTCTGATTTTTTTTTGTATTTTTCTAAGTTTTCTGATTTTTTTGTATTTTCTAAGTTTTCTGATTTTTTTTTTTTTTGTATTTTCTAAGTTTTCTGATTTTTTTGTATTTTCTAAGTTTTCTGATTTTTTTTTTGTATTTTCTAAGTTTTCTGAACTATCTCCCCCTAAAATACTAAACAACTAGAAACTAAGAAAATAGAAATGCAAAAACACATAGAAAAGAAGCACAAAGACAAAAACAATTTAGAACAAACTCTAAGAACTCACACAGAGATGCTTAAGGCTGCCCTTGGTTTTCGTATTTATCACTAAGATTACGAATTATGAAGTCAAAGTCGCGATTACTAAGGCTTAAGGTCAGATAAGGTCGATTACGAAGGCTCCCGGTTGATTACTTGTCAATTAGTCGATTACCCGCGAACTCTCTCGCTAATATGCGGTTAAGAGGTATTTATAGTGTACTTAAATTCACTACGCACGTAATGTATCACACTTCGTACGAAGTGAGTCCAGTACGCATGTTCTGGTTATATTAATAATAATTAATTAACTTTTAACCGACCTAATCACTGCGCGCGTAGTGAGCTCCACTACGCACGTAGTGAGACTGACTTCGCACGTGGTGATCTTTCACCTAAACTTAAACTTCCAAACACACATCAACACATGATTAAGTACTTGTAAGCTTAAGATCATCACAAAGAATCACTAAGAATATATACACATGCAAACAATTAATCAAAACACATTTGAATTAACATTTCATGTATGTATTTGATTGATAAGAACTAGGGATTCACAATTATGCACCAACAAACTCCCCCTAAGACTTAGTTTTATCAACAAAAATTGCACTAAGCAAAATTTACACAAAGTAAACGAAACTGACAATCTAGCTATCACACAGTCGTAGACTTTACTTCTTCAGACCCAGCATAGATGTCAAATGCAAAGCAAATTCTGACGACTTTCTGAAACTGCAACGCTAATTCCATATATTGATGCTTGTACAGAATTGGGTTGTAGTATAGAACAGTGATGTCATCTTTACCGAAATTCCTGATCCACATAGGATCGAATACCTTTACAGTTTCTCCACCTGACAGATTGTCGTCTAAAACAATCACTGCCTCCGTTGTTTTCTCGTTGAAGTACCACCACTTGAACCTTGCGCTCCACCCAGTACGCACGATCCTTAATGGCAATTTTTTCATACAACGGGGAGCTTTGCAATTAAGCACTTTGAATTTCCTTCCTGTCAGTGGATCTATTTTGGTTGGATGGCTCTTGACACCTGGCACATAAGGCTTTAAGTTTTTCCATCCAAATCGAGCCTCACGCTTCACCAGTGTCTCAAACCATTTTGCCATGCTGTGATCGTCACAGTCTAAAAGGGGCAGACGAGCAAGTTGTCGAATATCATAGAACGGCAGAGTCTGGATATCATTTGCCCTTTGAAAATACTCAACTCCTCTTTCCCTTTTAACTGCATAAACATTAAATTCCGGCATATAGCACCAACCAACAATTTCACCATCCGTCTTTTTGCCCAGAGTCTGATAAAACTTGGTATACTCCGGTGAGCTTTCAGACTTCTTGTCTTTCCCTGCCTGACGTTCCAGAAACCGTTGATACTTCTTTCGTCTAGCTTCTCTTTCATCTTGCTTAGATTTTCTATCACCAAGATATTTTTCTAAGTCAAAATCAACATTTTCTTGTTCTCTAACTTCAGCTCTTTTGTTGATTTCCTCAGCATTAGCAGTTTTGAAAAAATCGGCAAGGTCAGGCAGGTTGTCGTCCTTTTGTTGACCAGGATAGTGTTGATCGGTTTCATCCTCAATCTCAATCTCATCAGTGTCAAATACAGGTTCCTGTTCAGCTTGAGATGGTTGCACAAAGCTTTCATCCACCTCTTCTAAAATAACATCTTCGACAGGAATCTGTAAAAGTTCGGCAATTTGTTCTTTTGTCAGGAATGGAAGTATTTCTCCTTCCTCTACATCATACTCATTTTGTGGAACAATTCGCCCTTGAACACTCAGCAGACGAGACGATTGAGGAATATCAGCTTTCAATGGCTGAACGATTAACGGATCTTCACACAGAAATAAGAAACCATAAACATGTGTAAGTTAAGATTAAACATTTCATTTCACATAGACGGAATAAATATTTCATTACAAAGGATTCATCGTCACACAGAATACATCAATAAATAAAATTAATTACAAAGTCACACAGACGATAATCAACCTTGCTCATCGCCAGAATAAGTACCAGCCTGTTCAGATTCAACGGCTTCTTTCAATCTGAGCACCTCCTCATCCTGCTTTTCAACATGATCTTTCAACCGTTTGAACTCAGAGGTATATTCAAGCAGGATCTGCTCCATCGTCTCGTTTTTCTTGACAAGCTCGCTGATTATCATTGCCCTTTCCTCATTACTCTTCCCTAAGCTTTCAATCCTCTCAGCATCTCTTTTCAACAAGTCCTCCATCTGCGCATCCCTTTTCAGCAGATTTTCTATTTGAGCATCCTTCTCGATCAGTTTCTGCTTTACTTCTGCCAGCTCCAGCTTTCTTTTACTTTCATCTTTGATCATGTCAAGCATGTAGCCTTGGAGTCTGTTTAGGTTTGCTTCCATGGTTAGGGAAGGCAGCTGGGACCTGGTCTGAGATGATCCTTCAGCACCTTGAGCAGGAGTGGTGACTGGAGCAGCTGTGACGGAGGATGGTTGGACAATTATTTTAGACGAAGCCACCAGCGGCTTAAACTTGTAGACCTTCTTCTTCTTCTTCTCTGGCTCATCAACCACCCCCTAAAATACCAAAGAAACTAAAACCTAAGAAAATAGAAACGCAAAGACACACAGAAAATAAACTGAAAGACAAACGAGATATAACCACACAGAAAATAGACACACAGTCACAAATACCTCACACTTGATTATAGCGGTTGACACCCTTCACATAGAAGAAAGAATTAGAAAGCATTAGGAACCCAAGCCCGAATAGTCATAGGTTTCCCGTCTTCTCCAATCACTGGAAGTTTCATCGAAGTTCCAGTCTTCTCAGCAGCATTGCTGAACCTGTCACTCGAATCCTTAGGCATTTGAACACACAGTTTGTTAGTCCACTTAGAAGTCTGATTGAGCGAAGATTTTCTTTTGCTAACAACTTCGGGATTTTTAGATTTTCTTATGGTATCCCCGTTTGTCCTTTGAAGCTGAACTGGAAGAGTTGAGTTTTGATTGTTTTTAGTAAACGTTTTATTCTTTTGAAAAGTCTCAACTTTCCTGTTACAGTGCTGATGTGGCTGCTGATCACACTCGTAACTGAGGTGACCAGGTCTCCTGCACACATAGCAAATCCTGTCTGGATTTTGCTTTATAGGACCTTTCGACATCCTTTGAGCTCGATACCCTAACCCTTGATGTTTGGGTAATAGTTTGACCTCTTGGTACGGACGGGTATCAGGAGACTTTACACCCTCCTTTTCAAATTTCCGAAGGGCATCGTGGATACGATGCATCAACGGATCTTTCACATTAGAACTTGCCAACAGTTCTCTTATGCCTGGTTCAGCCTTTTTAATTTCTTCTTGCTGAACCTCATTCTTCTGAGGCTCACCCACATTCTCGTGTAACTTTAAATCCTCTTTTGGGGTTGATGCAGAAGATTCATCAACCTTTGTGAGTAGTGGGTCAGATTCAGAGTGAACATCATCATTCACCAGTTGATTTAACACTGGTGGTGGACATTTAGAGTATAACTTCTTGTTCTTTTCTGAATCAGTACCTTGACCTCTCTGATCGATTATGTACTCAAATAAGTAAGAAGACGTGGAATAACTTTTGAGTTTTTGACTCAGAGTCTCATAATCGACCTTTGAAGTAGCAAGGTCTCGTTTCAACTTATCAATCTCATTTATGTAAAACACTATAGCATCCTGTTTATTTAACAGAGCCACACCTAGTTCATGCACCTGTTTGCCTAAACTTTCATTCTTTTCTTTCAACTGTTTTTCTCTTTCTTTTATCAACAGGTTTTTATCTAACTTAGATGTGAGCTCTGAAATTGTAGACTTTAGGAACACTATCTGTTTTACATAATCATTACAAGAACCACAAGGTAAGCCAAAAGTACATACCTTTTCCTCGGATGATTGACCACAACTGCACACCTTTTGGTTTGACTCATTGACACGAACTTTCACTGGTGTCTTTTCTGCAGCTGGAACCGAGGCTGGTTCATCATCAATGCTGGCAATTGATTCTTCCTCACTTGAGTAACTTTCTGTCTCGGATTGAGAATCTTCGTTCAACACATGAACATTTGCCACATTAATATCAGCACCATCATTCCCAAATTGTACTGACCAGTCAATTCCCTCGTCCTTTTGAACAACTGCCATTGCCTTAGCCGGTTTTGGAGTTGATTCAGACTTTATGGTTGAAGAGGAAGATGATCTACTGCCAGGACTGGTTTTGAAAGGATACTTCGGTCCCACACTCTTCGGCTTATCACATTCTCGCGCGAAATGACCTTTTTCACCGCAGTTATAGCATGTTACTGCAGACTTATCAAAACCGAGTGTGGTATCCTTTGTAGCTGATATTTGCTTCCCTGTTCTTTTCTCATATGCTCTTGCCCTCCTGACTAAGTTAGCATATGACCAGAGGATATCTTGTCTCTCCATCTCATCGTCATCAATCTGCTCATAATCCTCTTGAGTAAGATGAGCATTACCAATCTTCCCCTTCAGTAGATCATCATAAGAGGAGACTAGCGCACTTAGCATGCTCATATGTGTTTTTACTTCATCTGCACTCCCATACTTGAAATGCTCGACATTGAATCCAGAAGTAGACACAGTATAGGATGGCCCAGAAGATGAGGCTTCAGGTGTAGATCTGCCAGAATCATTTACATTACTCACATAGGCATATTGTAAGGGGGCATTTGAAGAAGTGAATGACGATACAGGTGTTCCAGAGTAGTAGAGAGAAGGATTTTGTTGATAACCGGACATGGAATCCAAATTTTGTTCCTCCTGCTCTTGCTCTTTCAACTTGGTGATGAAATCATTTAGATCCATCCCGTCAAAACCACCACTGTTCTTCAGTATCATAATATATGGCCGCCAGCTCTTGGGCAAGGCTTTTGCCAAAATTTCCACCTGCTGCTTCTCTGGAACAGTAACACCCAAACTGTCCAGTTCACTAAGAAGATGATTATATCTTGTAATGAGATAAGGAAGTTTTTCATCTCTAGTAGCCATGAAATGATCTAATTCCTTTCTCAATTGACTTGCTTTCAATTCCTTGAGGGTGGCATTTCCCTCATTTCTCTTCTCTAGTGCTCTCCACAGGCTGTGGGAAGTTTTATATCTTCTGAATTGATGGAAGATCTCATTTGGAATGGCCTGGATTAGTTGAGCATAGGCCTTCTTCTCTGCATCATGACTGCTCTTCTGTTCAACAGTCATTCCATCATAGGGGGTTTCAATATTTCCCTCCCCCTTGGGAACCATATAATCGGTGCTTATGGCTCTCCGAAGTCTACAGTCAAGGCCATCGAGGAATATTTCGAACCTGGGCTTCCACATAGGATAGTCTTCCATGGTTAACAGTTTAGGTACTTTATTGGCACTCCCCATTTCACTGTCTAATAATAAGTTGTTTAAAACAGTTGTCTGTTTTGATGCCATTTCAGTAATCAAGAGCTGAGAACACACAGACTGAAATTACGATTTGATAAACCACACAGATTCAACACACACGGAGTGGGAAGACACTTCGCACGAACACACAGCACAACGCACGAAGCACACAGTACTACGCACGGACAGGACACAATACGCACGTAGTGGGTAGTACTCAATGCGAACTGACACGAAGACACACAGACGTTACTACGTACGAACTGGAACTCTACAACGCACGAACTGAGAACCTAGGACGCACGGAGTGCAGATGGTACGCACGAAGCAACAAAATAATTTTTTTAAAAACAAAGTAAACCACACAGACTCAACTCGCACGAACTGGATACACCACGCACGCGTTGAGGAGCTACTACGCACGGAATGAACACACAGCTTGACGAAGATTCTAGAGGATCTACGACACACTTCGCACGTACAAAGCTTACTACGCACGCACTAAGGACTCACTTCGCACGAGTAAAATGCAAACAGATTAACGTAAAAACACGACCTTTTTTAACGCAAAACGACCTATTTTTGACCTACTAACCGGTTAAAAACGACAAAAAGGACAAAACACACAGGCCTAATCGACACCTAGATCACGAAACCTAAGGAAAAGTGATCAATCAAAGCACATGGCTCTGATACCACTTTGTAGGACCGCTGGGGAATGGGGTTCTAAACTAAACTAAAACACCCTAATGCTAGGACTGATCTAGGATGAGAAATAGTGCGGAATTTCTATTTCCCAAACCTCCTAAGGATTCTAAGATCTGCTTAGGTGTCCGGCACACAGTAACACTAAGAAACACACAGAGTAGAAACAAGAACAAACTCTAAGAACTCACACAGAGATGCTTAAGGCTGCCCTTGGTTTTCGTATTTATCACTAAGATTACGAATTATGAGGTCAAAGTCGCGATTACTAAGGCTTAAGGTCAGATAAGGTCGATTACGAAGGCTCCCGGTTGATTACTTGTCAATTAGTCGATTACCCGCGAACTCTCTCGCTAATATGCGGTTAAGAGGTATTTATAGTGTACTTAAATTCACTACGCACGTAATGTATCACACTTCGTACGAAGTGAGTCCAGTACGCACGTACTGGTTATATTAATAATAATTAATTAACTTTTAACCGACCTAATCACTACGCACGTAGTGAGCTCCACTACGCACGTAGTGAGACTGACTTCGCACGTGGTGATCTTTCACCTAAACTTAAACTTCCAAACACACATCAACACATGATTAAGTACTTGTAAGCTTAAGATCATCACAAAGAATCACTAAGAATATATACACATGCAAACAATTAATCAAAACACATTTGAATTAACATTTCATGCATGTATTTGATTGATAAGAACTAGGGATTCACAATTATGCACCAACAACATGTACCATGAAGTGAAATCAGGTGTGGGTCATCTAGTCACTTGAAACGCTTTCAAGTACAGGCGAAGAATTGCGTCCACGTGCCCCAATCCCCATTGGACACATGACCAATTACTTCCCTCAGTCTTAGTTCATACTTCCTTCCCGAGAAGAATGACCGACCGTGGACATTTAGAATGTTAAACATTCAGGGAAGAGCAAAACATGCTAAGTTGGAACACAGTAAAGATTTAAAGAAATACCCGCAACTTGCGTATTACTAAATCACATTTAATAATCGATAAATATAATAAATACAATACTGCTTAATGTTCCCAAAGGTAAATACATCAAATATGCCAACCAAGATACAAAGTCAAACCAAATCACTAGCAAATCTAATCCCAATAGCTCGCGTGTGAGCTTCATGCTTTGCTGGCGATAATGGTTTAGTGAACGGATCCACCACATTGCTATCCGTGTGTACTCTACTGATCACAACGTCTCTACTATCGACCACGTCCCGGATGTAATGATACTTCCGCGGAATATGTCTCATGCGTCGGTGAGACCTTGGTTCCTTTGCCAAAGCAACCGCACCCTCGTTGTCACAAAATACTTCAACAGGGTCGGCTATGCTAGGAACCACTCCCAGATCTTGGATGAATTTCCTCATCCAAACAGCCTCCTTCACAGCTTCACTGGCCGCAATATACTCCGAATCGGTAGTAGAATCGGCCACAGTGTCTTGCTTAGAGCTTCTCCAGGAAATAGCACCACCATTGAGCAGGAACACGAACCCCGATTGAGATCGGCAGTCGTCCCGATCGGTTTGGAAGCTAGCATCGGAGTAACCAGTTACCCGTAGCTCATCCATACCTCCATATACCAGGAACATCTCCTTTGTCCTCCGAAGATACTTGAGAATGTTCTTCACTGCCATCCAATGTGCCTCACCAGGATTGGCTTGATATCTACTTGTCATACTCAATGCACAAGATACATCAGGCCTAGTACATAACATGGCGTACATGATCGAGCCTATAGCCGAAGCATAAGGGACTCGCCACATTACTTCCCGTTCCTCAGGGGAACTCGGGCTTTGAGCTTTGCTCAACACTAAACCATGTGACATAGGTATGAACCCCTTCTTGGAGTCCTCCATCCTAAATCTCTTCAGGACCTTGTTAATGTACTTACTCTGGCTCAATCCAATCAACCTGCGGGATCTATCTCTATAGATTTTAATCCCTAGAACATAGGCCGCATCCCGAATATCTTTCATTGAGAAACAACTCCCTAGCCAGGTTTTTACCCCTTGCAAAGTTGGGACGTCGTTCCCAATTAGTAAAATATCATCTACATAAAGAACTAGGAATACAACTACGCTCCCACTAGCTCTAATGTAAACACATGGCTCATCCTTGCTTTTAGAGAAGCCAAACTCTTTGACTTTCTCATCAAAGCACAGGTTCCAGCTCCGAGAGGCTTGCAGAAGCCCATAAATGGACTTCTTAAGCTTGCAGACTTTATCCGGAAACTCTGGATGTACAAAACCCTCAGGCCGTGTCATATACACATCCTCTGAAAGTGTTCCATTAAGGAACGCGGTTTTGACGTCCATTTGCCAAATCTCACAGTCATGAAATGTGGCAATGGCCAAAAGTATCCGAATAGACTTCATCATAGCCACTGGGGAAAAGGTTTCCTCATAGTCTATACCATGAGTTTGAGTGAAACCTTTAGCCACCAGTCGGGCCTTGAAGGTGTCTACCTCGCCATCCACGCCGATCTTCTTCTTGAAGACCCACTTGCACCCTACGGGTTTGCACCCCGGCACGGGATCAACCATGTCCCAGACTTGATTATCCGATATGGATTTAATCTCGGATTCCATTGCTTCTAGCCACTTGGCAGACTCAGGGCCCACCAAGCGTCCCGGTATTTGGTAGGGTCATCAGAGACCACTACCATGTCGGTGCCCTCAGATATGTTAAAACCATATATCTCTGGCTCATGCCGACTTCTACCAGATCTCCTAATAGGCAATGGGTTTACATTATCTCCAGCATCATCATGCTGAGAAACAACCTCTGCAGGTTGTGAGCTAGTCCCAACATCAGGTTCTAAATTGGCAGGCTCTTGAATTTCTTCAAGATCAACCTTTCTCCCACTAGCGACTTTGGATAGCAGTTCCCTTTCAAGGAACACTGCCCTTCGAGCAACAAATACCTTGTTCTCCGAAGGTTTGTAAAACAAATATCCCATAGACCCAGCGGGATAACCAATGAAAAAGCACCTTTCGGCCCTGGGTTCCAATTTGTCCTCAACCTCATGCCTCACGTAGGCAGGACAACCCCAGACCTTTAAATATGAAATGGATGGAACCTTTCCATGCCACATCTCATACGGTGTTTTCTTAACCTTCTTTGTTGGTACGAGGTTAAGGATTCTACCAGCCGTTTCAATCGGATATCCCCAAAATGTAACGGGAACGTCCGTACGAACCATCATCGACCGAACCATATCCAACAATGTTCGGTTCCTCCTCTCGGCAACACCATTTAACTGTGGCGTCCTAGGAGGTGTTAATTGAGAGACAATCCGACAATTCTTTAGATGTTCACGGAACTCAGAACTAAGATTCTCACAGCCTCTATCAGATCGTAGCATCTTAATCCTTTTCCCTAGTTGATTTTCCACCTCGTTTTGATAAGTCTTAAATACCTCAAAGGTATCCGACTTTTGTCTCATCAAGTAGACATACCCGTATAGACTATAATCATCAATAAAGGTAACGAAGTAGCGGGAATGATCTCTCGTGGCATTCTTGAACGGACCATACACATAAGTGTGAAGAATATCCAACAAGTCTTGCGCCCTCTCACATACACCGGTGAAGGGTGCTTTGGTCATCTTGCCCAATAAACAAGATTCGCATACTTCATTTGAACCGAGCTCAAATGATTCCAAGATCCCATCCGCTTGGAGCTTGGCGATGCGTTTCTTTTTTATGTGGCCTAACCGACCATGCCATAGAGATAACTTATCCAAAACACTTTTGGATCCCAAATCAACATTCATGATTGATCTATTGTTTTGCAAGTTTACACTTGCCTCATAAATGCCATGACATGGAAAAGCTTTAAAATATAAGACATGATCCTTGTAATATAAAATGCTACCATTCTCAAATTTATAGTAAAATCCATTGTCATATAAAGCATAAAGTGATAAAATGTTTCTTGCCACGCAGGGCGAATAACAAACATTTTCTAAAACAATAGATAAGCCGGAAGGAAAGGCAAGCTTCACACTCCCAATCTTCTTAGCCGGGACAACCGCCTTGTTTCCCATGATGAGATCCAGCTCTCCATCAACCAGGTCCCTACTTCTTCTTAGTACCTGCACATTATTACAAACGTGAGTACCACACCCGCTGTCTAAAACCCAGGTGTTAGAAGTAGAAGTGTTACGGAGTTCAATCATGTACGTACCGGAGGCAGTGGCACCTTTAGCACGAAGCTTCTTGAGCTCCTCCGTATACTTGGGGCAACTACGCCGATAGTGACCCTTCTCCCCGCAGAAGAAGCAGGTTGCCTCTTCCGGAGAGGTGGCAGCGGGAGCCACTTGCTTCCTCTTCGGGTCCGGGGTTGGGTTAGGTTTGGGCTTTGGCCCTTGGGCCTTGGCCTTCCCCTTCCCCTTCCCCTTCGGTCCTGAAGCGGGCTGCTTCCGCTTCTTGCCACCCTCGTTGATGGTTAGGACGGCAGTGGAGGTGGAGGGCTTTGCCTTGGCAAGCTCGGACTCAGTAGTCTTGAGCATGTCGTGCAATTCCATAATGGTTTTATCCATACTATGCATATAGAAGTTCACAATGAACGCTCCATATGATGGAGGCAAAGATTGGAGGATTATTTCAACCGCCAACTCTTTCCCCATGGGAAAGCCCAACTCCTCAAGCTGGTCCACGTACCCTTTCATCTTAAGGACGTGGGAGCTTACATTGCCGCCCTCCAGCATCTTGCAACCGACAAAGGCTTTGACACACTCATAAAGCTCTTGCCTTGCTTGCAATTGGAACATGTCCTTAAGCTGAGAAATCAACTCAAACGCACTCACTTTCTCGAATTGCCTTTGCAATTCGGGACACATGGTCATTAGCATTAGGCAAATAACATCATTAGTGTCAAAGACACACTTTTCATGTGCATCCTTTACGGCCCTTGGCGCGTTGATTGCCGGTGGTTCTAGAAGAGGTGACTCAAGGACCTCTAGCTTCATCTCTTGACGTAGGACAATTCTCAAAGTCCTATGCTAATCAATGAAGTTCGGCCCGGTGATTTTCTCCTTTTCCAAAAATGGACGGAGTGACATGTTGGTGGTGTTGGTGTTGCTAGTAGATGCCATCTACAAGCAAAGTACGAAAATGGTTAGTTATGACGTATTAAATCATTGTTAATATAATTACCCACTTGTTATAAAACAAATTATAATAACAAGGGCTAAGAACCTCAAAATACCCTAATCCATGACGGGTTTTCCGCGGATCACTTCATAGAGCTATTTTAGGCCGGTAAACACTTTACCAATTGTAATCCGTGATCACAACTCTTAGACACTTGCGGGATCCTAGGTACTCATAGCACCCAATTGGCATGTTTGATCCCTCCACACTAATTCCTCATTAATCCACTTTGGTAGCTCGGCTAAAGCTCAACAACTACCATTGCGTTTAAGTCTTGGAATTTGTAAATCGTCCGTCAAGATACACGGTGGTACTCTAGCCCAATGGTCGGCTCGGCTAGTGCTCGACAACCGACCTTGCGAGTTCCCACACAGTTACGCAAAACCGATCTCGGCTAAGGCTCGACGACCAATCTTGTTTCACTAGATTCGGGCGGTGTCATCTTACGAATGGTGTGAGATTTAATTTTGAAAAACGGGTTTTTGTTTTTCCGGTTAAAACTCTTTTAACCAATTCTTGTCTATGTGGCGCGCGGAGTTTGTAAACCAATTTAAAACTCTTTGATTTTATTATTTTGAAAAGTTTTCTAGCACGATTTGAGTATCTTAGTTTCGTTGCCCTCTTTATCATCAAATTTGTTATGGGTGAGTCTTAAACACCTCTAAGGTTTCAGACACACGTCTAATAAATTAGACATACCCTTCGGGAACAAACAACGGAAGCATGGTACAGCATAAAAAGCAAGGTGTACAACTCAATAATGCATAAAAACAAAGAAACCCCAAGAATTGACCAAACTTTATAACTTAAAATTGCAACATGTAAAACAGAGGAAAGGGGATTATACCCTCTTAACTTCTAGATCAGAGGTAGATGGAGATGCTGAAGCTAGAAGTTAATGTAAGCTTCCTATATCGAAGTCCACCCCGAGTTTGCACAATCTCCTTGTACTAGCAAGACACTAGTGGTCTTCAAGGTCTTGAAACTACCTTTGGAACAACAACCCATCAGCCTTCTTACTCTCCACTTCAATGAAACATCCAAGAATTCTATATCTCCCTTCACAAAGTAGAGAGAGTTTTGGTGTGTGAAGCAAGAGAGTTGTTTTCCTCTATGAGAAATGGTATGTTCTATTTTAAAATGATATTTCCAGATCACTAATGACCCCCAAAGGAGGACCAAGGAGTTGTACAAGCAATAGACCCTCATTCGTGGAGAATGGAGGTAACATGCAAAAGTTGCATGCATTCTGACCGGAGTTAGCACCGCTAACTCTTAGGAGATAGCGCCGCTAACTCTAAGTTAACGCTGCTATCGGTCCTCTAGTAATAGCCGCTAACCTTTAGGAGATAGAACCACTAACTCTTAAGAGTTAGCACCACTATCTCCATCAGCATGCCAACCTACTTGCAATTTGATCAAATCAGTCCCTCTACTTAGGTTGTTGTCAAGATTGATCCCCGGTGTGTGACCTAATAGACACATACATCATCGGTAGTGATTCATTTGGCATACGTGCCTCTTTGGGCATATCCCAACAAACTCCCACTCGCACATGACACACCGTACCCATGAAACCGTAGACAAACAGCGGCCTCTAGTAAAGCATCTTTGCCCCCAAGTTAGTATGAGTTTTGTCATCTTGAGCAAAACCAATAACCAAAATAAATATGGGATGGCCTAAAGATAACTGATCAAACATCCCATTGTTCGCGATATCCTTGTGACACGAGACGTGGATTAAGTGTCAATCTCCAGATTGTTCACGATTATGTTTCTCGATCTCGATTCGTGGTGACCAAAAGGGTGAGATATATCTAATACAAATCAATAATTTCCGTCCATGGCCATTCAATATTTGGTGTCAGCTCCCTATCATCGAGGGGCCCATGGATATTGTTGGTCCCTTGGTGAGAATAACAACAAGCAACAGATGTGTAAAAGGGGGGGTTGAATACACTTTCTGCTGAAATTGAACAAATCAAATAAAAGTGTTACATACAGTAAATCAAACCACACTCAATCAAATGCTTTCATTAAGAAGATGATTACACTGCTTTGAATTAGAAGATGATTATAGTAGATATCAAGTAAGCAACTCTTGATATGTAAACACCTAATATAAATCTCTCAATCTTTCAAACTTAGCTATCTATAATCAACTTATCATTATAGATACTGACGACTCTCTAAACAGGATTTAACCACAGATTGAAAACTTACCAATCTCACAACTAATGTGAGTATTCGAACACACGAATTATCTTGGCAATCTGTGAGTTTCTTGATCATGTTGAACTGACAAACAGTGATTCAAGAATCGTAACACATACGATTGAGGTGAGGTATTTGGCTCTGCAACACTTAGTTCTATATTTCAGAAGTGTAGTCGTACCTCTTAACTTATCAGGAGATAAGTATTTATAATCTCGTGCCTACGGAATCTAACAAACTAAGACTCATCCTAATTTGCTAACTAACTATCGGAAGACCCGGAATCTTGAATCTTGAATCTTAAATCTTCAACCTTGATTCTGGAATCTTCTTATCCTTGCCGTAGATTTAGAGAGATAAAGATGAATTTAAAAAATATTTAAATTATCTTTAAACTGACCTCTTACTTCGGACTAAGTTACTCAGCTTGAGACTCATCAAGCTGAGTTCTTCGAGAACACACTCGAAAATCAACATGAACAAACATGTATATTTATTAACTAATCCTTAGAAGTCCTAAGAGTTATCTAAAACATATTTAGCAACTCTATTGAGCTGACTCAATATTCACGCTGAGTCGCTCAGAAACTCATCAAGCTAAAACTCAATATATATATATATATATATATATATAGGGGAGGGTTCCATTCAGAACCGATTTTAGTGCGAGAACCGCGAGAACCAATCTTAACCGTTGATTTGATAAATGGAATTCATGGATGGAGAGCGTGGGGGGATCGAGTGTGGCAGGGTGTATGTGAGGAATTCATGGGTGGGCAATGACATTGAAAGAGGGGAATTGGACAGCTCAGATTGGTTCTCGCGGTTCTCGCATTAAAAATGGTTCTCGATGGAACTTCTTCCTATATATATATATATATATATATATATATATATATATATATATATATATATATATATATATATATATATATATATATATATATTAGGTGACATACACATTTTATTGAACACATTGATAATCTTACTAAGATATAGTTTAAGCTGATCAAACACATGTACAGTTTATATTCAGCTTATACTCAGTCTGAATCACTATGCGTGTTCAATCTGATTAAGCTTTATAATTCTGTTTAAGTTATATTAAGAACACATCTTACAAACTTAAATTTGTCTCATCAAATCTTAACTAATGAGATTATTTTCCCAACAAACCACCCCCCCCCCCTATTTGATGATGACAAAACCATCAAACAGCTATTAAGTTTGTTTAACAGGATTATGTTGTGAATCTTAAACTTATCCATATTTTAAACATGAACTAATCAAATATCAATTGAACTTATCAATTATAAGTGGAACATACCAACTTTAAGTTGAACTAACCAACCATACAATTTAATGAATAAGGACCAATCAATTATTCATTCACACTGAACTAATCAGATTTATGAACTTATCATAATACAGTTGAACATATCAAACAAACACCTGTATTAATTGAACATATCATAATACAAAATTTTGATCATATAGATCATGCACACTTAGTGCTTAAAAATATTAGAACTAATCTAATATTTACATTAGAACTAATCTAATTATCTTGTAAACTCATGATGTAGAAGTTCCCAGTTGATAGTTTCATTGGTTATTTCATACAGCAACTTCTCAGCTTCTTCATTCCCTCTGAGCTCCTTCTACTGAACTTTGATGATCTTGTTCAGCTTGTATTTTATAAATTGATTAGAACTATCATCACCACAACATCTTCGAATGTTTAAGGCTTCCCCAGCTTTTAAATAGCAAATTTCATCCAGCTTGATAAAATTAGGTGTGCCTGCCTGATCCTGAAACATAAACCCTGGACAGGTGCATCAACAGTTTGATTTTCTATAAACTCCACACCTTTAGGTATTTCAAATAATTTTTCCCATTTTGGACCAGGAACCAGAACATATATCAGTTCCTCCGCTCTGTTTATCATCTTGGATACTTCAGCAAAGATTTCTTGCTTGATTTGGCTTCTTTTGAACTTCTTGAGCATCATCATTATTCTTTGCCATTCTATGTAGCCCATCCCGTGAACATATCTCAGGTCCACCCCCATTTTTGATTTATCGTCAAACTCAAAATTGAGGATAATGGCTCCATCAATTCTGCTGAAGGTCATGCCTTTGATATCTTCACTGGAGCTCCTTCTGAAATGGCATTCTTGAATTTCTGCATCCGTATATGGGACAGGATCAGGTCTTGGACCAGTATAGTCAGCTTTAGCTTAAGCTAGAGCTTTTCTCAATTTTTCTTTTTCTTGGTCCTTTGCTTCCTTTTCTTTCCTCTTTCTTAATTCAGCTACAGAGATATTAAGCTCGTTTGCTTCTTCTTGTTCAAGCATCTCAACCAGTTCTCTCGTAGCTTTATCTTCTTCCGTTTCTTCCTCAGTTTCAGAAACACTTTCAGCTTTAGGTTCAGATTCTACTACCTTTTGTTTCTTAGCTGCAGGTTCCTCTTTGTTTATTTCCAACTCCCCCTCAGCCTGAGCTTCCCTCTCTGCTCCTAGCTAGTACTAGTAGAGCTTCAGCCTCAACTCGAACTGTCTCAGCTTCAGTTTCAGCTTGAACCTTCTCCCCCTTTTTGTCATCATCAATAGGGGTTGAAGACCTTTGTTGTTGGAGAGCAGCTACTGCAGAGGAAATCTCGTTAACATCCTTTGACAGCTGCTCAAGCTTCTGATAGATTTGACGTTTATGCTTCTTTTGATTCAGTTGGAACAAACCAAATTGAGCAGCAATGTAGTTTTTCAGCTGATGGATGCCTGAGGAAGCAGTGTCATGTTGAGAAGAGTCTTTGGGTGCATCGTCTAAAGGTTGGTGACTACCTTCAAATTCATTTGCACCAGAGTTTGGACCCTGTGAATCACCTTGGTATGTAGATGAAATATTGACAGGTCGTGCGTAGGGGTGTGAGAAATGAAGATAAGTAATTGGGTTGGAGACGTGAAGTGTATGGGTAGGTGGTTGGCTAATTGGTTTGGAGGGGGGTGATTGACCCTGGGGATTGGTCATATATTCAGTGTTACCTAAGCTTAAACACAGTAGTGGGCTCTCCCATGGCACTAGAGAGTGTGGGCTGAGTAGACTCCACACCCGGTTTAGGCTTTTGGGTTGAAATGAGCCTTGAGGTTGACACCTCAAGAGTAGGCGGCTCCCCCTCAACTCTTTCCTGTGGAAGGATTAGTGTGATCTCAGCTCTAGTGATGCCTTTAGGAGTGGCACCACCTATGCCAGTTTTCCTTGTATAGGTTCGGAAAATCTCCCTAGCAGTAGTGGGCATACTAGGGGTGGCTTTAGAGTGGGATTGTAGATGGAATGAAGGTGGAGGAGATGGGTTAGACCGAGTTGGGTTTACTACATTCCTATCTCCAAAAGTAGATGGAGAATAATGAGAAGAGATAGAAAGTGGATAGGACTTACCAGAAGCAGCTTCAGGTTGGGCTAGTTCAGCTTGAGGAGAGTGCTCACCTACCTTGATTGGATCCTACTTCTTCACTTTCTGATAAATAAAACCACAATCAATCAAATGCTTTCATTAAGAAGATGATTACACTGCTTTGAATAAGAAGATGATTACAGTAGATATCAAGTAAGCAACTCTTGACATGTAAACACCTAATATAAATCTCTCAATCTTTCAAACTTAGCTATCTATAATCAACTTATGATTATAGATACTGACGACTCTCTAAACAGGATTTAATCACAAATTGAAAACTTACGAATCTCACAACTAATGTGAGTATTCGAACACATACGGTTGAGGTGAGGTATTTGGCTCTACAACACTTAGTTGTATATTTCATAATTGTAGTCATATCTCTAAATTTATCAGGAGATAAGTATTTATAATCCTGTGCCTACGGAATCTAACAAACTAAGACTCATTCTAATTTGCTAACTAACTATCGAATGACCCAAAATCTTGAATCTTGAATCTTCTTATCTTGAGTCTTCAATCTTCAGCCTTGATTCTGGAATCTTCTTATCCTTTCCGTAGATTTAGAGAGATAAAGATGAATTTAAAAAATATTTAAATTATCTTTAAACTGACTTCTTACTTCGGACTGAGTTACTCAGCTTGAGACTCATCAATCTGAGTTCTTCGAGAACACACTTGAAAATCAACATGAACAAACATGTATATTTAATAACCCATCCTTAGAAGTCCTAAGAGTTATCAAAAACATATTTAGCAACTCTATTGAGCTGACTCAGTATTCACGCTGAGTCGCTCAACTTGAAACTCATCAAGCTGAAACTCAATATATATATATATCTTAGGTGACATACACAGTTTATCAAACACATTGATAATCTTACTAACATATAGTTAAAGCTGATCAAACACATGTACAACTTATATTCAGCTTATACTCAGTCTGAATCACTATGCGTGTTCAGTCTGATTAAGCTTTATAATTCTTTTTAAGTTATATTAAGAACACATCTTACAAACTTAACTTTGTCTCATCAAATCTTAACTAATAAGATTATTTTCCCAACAGATATATCTCTACACGGAGGAATAAATCCCTTTGACTACATAGTTCCGCCACACGTCTCATTCTTTATTTGAAAACTTTCATTATAGCAGCCTGTTACGAACTACGTCTGAAAGCAATCTTGTTGGTAAAATGATCTTATCAGTTATGATTTGATGAGACAAAGTTAAGTTTGTAAGATATGTTCTAAATACAACTTAAACAAAATTATGAAGCTTGATCAGACTGAGCACTTAGAGTGTTCAGCTTAGACTATATCTTAGTTAGTTTATCAATATGTTTGATAAGCTGTGTACGTCACCTAAGGTATAAGTTGCATATTCAGCTTGATGCGTTTCAAGCTGAGTGACTCAACTTTTAGACTGAGTCAGCTCAACCAGAGTTGCTAAGTAAGTTCTATCTAACTGTTATGACTTCTAAGGATGAGTTAGTCATTATACATGTTAGTACATGCTTGATTTCGAGTTTGTTCTCGAAGAACTCAGCTTGATGAGTTTTACGCTGAGTAACTCAGCCTGGCATGAGAAGTTAGTTTAGGAGAATTTAAATATGGTTTAAATTCTGTAACTCTCTATATTTATGGTATGGATAAGAAGATTCCATAATCAAGATTGAAGATTGACGACTCAAGATAGAAGATTCAAGATTCAAGATTCCGGGTTATCCGTTAGTTAGTTAACAGATTGGGATAAGTTCTAGTTTGTTAGGATACATAGAAGCAGGATTATAAATACTTATCTCCTGATAAGTTTAGTGGGATCTCACCTCACCACCTCAAATCGTATGTGTTACGAAGCTTGATACATTTTTTGTGAGTTCAACGTGATCAAGAAATTCACAAATTTCCAACATAGTTCGTGTGTTCGATCTTCACGTCTGTTGTGAAGTTGGTAAGTATTCAATTTGCGAGTAAATCATGTTTAGAGAGTTAGTTTGTATCTATAATCATTAGTCGATTATAGATAGCAAGTTTGAGAGATTGAGAGATTTGATTTACATTAGCTGTTTACATATTGAGTGTTTCTTACTTGATAGTCATTGTAATCATCTTCTTATTAATGAAAGCATTCGATTTCATGTGGTTTGATTTGTGTAACACTTTTTATTGATTTCTTCAATTTTCCGCAGAAAGTGTATTCAACCCCCTTCTACACATTACTTGCTTGTTGATACTTTCACCAAGGGACCAACCACTGGTATCAGAGCAAGTGGAACTATTCATAAGTTGAAGTTCAAGATTTTGAGAAAGTATAATATGTTGACAAGTAGTAATTCATCTATCTTTCCACAGAATGCTGCTAAAGGATGTCCCATCTTTGATGGATCTGATTATCCTATGTGGAAATTCAGAACCATGTTCTTCCTTAAGTCCATTGACAACAGAATGTATGATTTCATAACTCGTGGACCAATCATCCTCAAGATTCCTGCTGCTATCAGTGATAAGTCTATTGACAAGACTGAAAAGGATGTCAAGAAGCCTTTAGCATCCTGGACTGAAGAGGATTGGAAATTACATTCTCTGAATGACAAAGAAAAGAGTGTTATGGAAAATACCCTGACCAATGAGATCTTGCATACTATCACTGTGTGTCAATCTGCAAAAGAAATCTGGGATTCTTTGTGTATTACATATGAGGGTACATATCTGGTCAAGCAGCAAAAGAAGAATCATCATAACAGATCCTATGAAAACTTCTTTTCTAAGAAGAATTTGTTAGGACACGGTATCGAGCACAAGCACAGCGGAAGCTTTCAAAACAAGAGTTTTAAAACCAAACAAAATCGGGTCCATTAATGTTCCAAAGTGATGATCTTTCTTCAAAACCAAATTGCAACTAAAAGGAACAAGATATGGCAGAAAATACCTCACTACCTCTTCTCGATTTGGCTGTAACAAACTTAAACGGAATGTATTCCGAGAACCTAAGTGTATCCCCCTCTATTGTTTATCCACAACAAGTTGGTTCGACCCCCGTATGCTAGTACCCCTTCACGTGAACATCCTTAATGACATCACGTTTCTGGAACAGCCCTTGATATTCTCCTGTTGCACTAACAAATCACTCACGACACTCAAGTGTCAAGAACTTAGTGTGTATTTTGTGTATGTTACATGAAGGTACCAAAGAGAGAACTTAGAGAAAGAGAGAGAGAGAGAGAGAGATGGTGTCTAATGCATGTACCTCTATGTTTCAGACCCCAAACACTTAGTTTTGGCCGGATTAAAAGACCCTTTTTCATTAGACCACAAAATGGCCCAATCAAATATAAGGAGTTCATGCAGACAGGTATTCATGCCCTCTCACAGGCCATGAAGAGGTCGTAAAGGCAAAATGCGTCACGACTTGCCATAGTCATTCACGCTCATGCCGCGTCGAGTGACTCGTGAGGGCTTCAACCACTACGACCCCTTCACGACCTCTCACGAGCCGTGAAGACCAAAGGTATCATGACTCGTGTGAGTCATTGAGCCAAATGCTAGGGCAGTGGGCTTCACGACCCGTGGAGCACCCCTCACGGCCGTGAAGCCCCAAAATCAAACAATTTGATTTTTGGGCCTTCTCCCTTTATCAGTATGTTGTCAGGATCAATCCTTGGCGTGTGAACCAATAGGGTCGCACTTCATTAGCAGTAACACCATGGTACTTGTATCAGGGGGCATACTCCAACAGACTCCTACTTTCACATGATACAACGAACCCAGAGGTATCACAAACAGGCCTCTAGCAAGGCATCCCTACCCCCAAGTCAGTACGAGGTATGTAATCCTATAGATAAGTGATTAATCATCTTTTTGTTCGTGATATCCATGTGAACACTAGACATGGCACTAAGTCATTCTCAGTCCTTCACAATTATGTTTCTCGATTGAGATTGGTAGTGACCAAAATAAGCAAGTTGCAATCGATTTCATAAATCGTTGCACACTTAAGCACGGCCATGCATTTTGGTGTCATCGATGGGCCAGGGATATCTCTCTAAACAGAGGAAAAATTCCTTTGACTACATTGCTCACCCCAGTGATCATACACTACCCAGCCACTTCCTTTATAACAGCCAGTTACGGACTGCGTTTGAAAGCAACTAGAGCAAAGCAAACAAAAGTGATGCAGATACATGTATCTCCAGTATGAGGATAAACTAATACTATCATCCTGAATCACTCATGACAAGTACCACAAAGTGGATTCAGGTATGGGTCGTCAAGTCACTTGAAACGCTTTCAACTACAGGCGAAGTATTATGTCCCTGTATCCCAATCACCATTGGACACCTAACCAATCACTTCCCTCAGCCTTCATTCAGACTTCTTTTCCTTGAAGAATGACTGGCTGTCGACATTTAGAATGTAGACACATTCAGGGAAGAGGTAAAACATGCTAAGTTAGAACACAATAAGGCTTACTGAAAGTACCCGCTACACGCGCATTATCAAATCCCATTTGATAATCGATACAAGCAGAAGCAAAATATTGCTTAATATTCCCAACGATAAAGCATATCAAAACTTTACCAAAAGAAACTTAAGCCAAGTGTATGCAGGCCCTAGTCTGATAAGCATCACTAACTTGCTACTTTAGCTTAGTAAACGGGTTCACCACCATCCTATCTGTGTGTACTCTGATAGTGATCATGTCTCACTCCAACCAACCACTTACAAAGTGTGCGTTGATGGGATTATGATCATTTATCCAAGCCATTCTGCCTTCATTGTTTCAAGGAATCCACTAAGGCAAACAATACTCGGTTTTATGATTTGATGTGCATAGGTCATCGTACTCTCATAGTATTATCAAGATCCCTATAGAGTCCGCGATGCTTCAAGAATGAAACCTTATATGCTTAAGCCATCGTACTCTCATAGTCTCATAAAGATCCCTACAGAGTCATCGATGCTTCAAGTTTCATACTTATTAACGACACAATATTTGTAGGATCACCAACCCCAATCAAATCGACGATTGTCCTTAAAATAGAAACTATCACTTAGAGTAACCACTTACTCTAAGCTTCTTCTAATCAACAAGAACATATCTCGATATTTCTTGTACTTTACAAATTACCTTGTTTATCCTTAATAGATGCATAATTCTTGATTCAAATTTATAGCCAAGCATGATCAAGACATTATCTCCATTATGACATATGTCCTAGTAGGGGTGTTCAAAAAAACCGAGTAACCGAGAAACCGACCTGCCCCGCGTGAACCGAAACCGAAAAAACCGATACCCGTAAAACCCGCGACCCGAAAAACCCGAAAACTAGGGTACCCGCTAAACGCGGGGCGGGTACGGTTTTTAAATTTTGATATCCGCGGGTACCCGCCCCGCCCCGTATGCTTTAAGATATATATATATATATATATGTATGTATATATGTATATATATTGTTTAATATGAAATAACAAAGCCATTAGAAAAAACTTAAATTCCTCAAAACTACCTAACTTACTTCTAGTAGCCCATACCGTCTCCCCCACTTCATTTTTTAGTTTTGATATAGAGAATTTGCAAGCCTACAACTATCAAGAGTTCAAAATGGAGACACTGAAATCGATCAGAAGTGTCAACTTTGATCATATCGTTTTTTTTGTTTTTACGAGGTTCTCATCGAAGATTTGTTTGATTTCTACTAGTGATTTATTCATTATTGTTGAATTTTTTCTACCGTTGTTTATTGTTATATTATGAATCTAAACTTGTTGAAAACATCAAAAATCAAAAAAGTTCAATTTTAGGGTACCCGTGACCCGAACCGTGGATACCCGCCTCCCTTCGGGTACCCGCACAACGGGTACCCGCTGCTTGCGGTTCGGTTTCGGTTTTTGAAATTAGATACCCGCCCCGCGGTTACGGGTTACAAAAAAGCCACTACCCGCCCCGCCCCGCCCCGCCCCGTGAACACCCCTATGTCCTAGACATATCAGATAGGATAACAATAGCGCTCCCACTAGCTCTGGCATCTATGCAAGTTTCATTATTGCTTATTGAAAACATAACCACATGATTTTCATAGCAAAACATGAAACTTATATATATATTGATTGAAGTCCAAAACAGACTCCCTCATACTTAGTAGATTTTACAGTGACACTAAAGATGTAAAAAACCCTCGGACAGTGTTATGAACACTTCCTCACTAAATTCCTCTAACAGAATTCGGTCATTACATCATACTGCCATAAAATGGAATAAGTGTCCATGTAGACTTCAACATAACTATTGGAAGAATGTCTTCATATGATACCTTTTGGTCCCTTGTATGAGAATAACAACAAGCAACAAGTGTGTAGAAGGGGGGTTGAATACACTTTCTGCGGAAATTGAACAAATCAAATAAAAGTGTTACACACAGTAAATCAAACCACAATCAATCAAATGCTTTTATTAATCAGAAGATGATTACAGTGCTTTGAATAAGAAGATGATTACAATGACTATCAAGTAAGAAACTCTTGATATATAATCACCTAATATAAATCTCTCAATCTCTCAAACTTAGATATCTATAATTAACATATACTTATAGATACCGACGACTCTCTAAACAGGATTTCACACAGATTGACAACCTACCAATATCACAACTGATGTGATAGTTCGAACACACGAACACTTGGGCAATTTGTGAGTTTTCTTGATCACGTTGAACTGACAAATAATAATCAAGATTCGTAACACATACGATGAGGTGAGGTTTGGCTCTACAACACTTAGTTGTTTCTGAATCAAAGTCATACTTGGTAGCTTACCTCTAGACTTATCAGGGATAAGTATTTATAATCCTGCTCTACGGTTCCTAACAAACTAAGTCTCAACTTAATTCGCTAACTAACTATTGGATAAACCAGAATCTTGAATCTTGAATCTTCTAATCTTGAATCTTCAATCTTCAGTCTTGATTCTGGAATCTTCTTATCCTTTCCGTAGATATAGAGAGAGATAAAGATGAATTTAAAACATATTTAAATTATCTTTAAACTGACTTCTTACTTCGAGCTGAGTTACTCAGCTTGAAACTCATCAAGCTGAGCTCTTCGAGAACACACTTGAATACATACATGAACTAACACGTATATTAATAAACTCATCCTTTGAAGTCTACTTAGTTAACTAAAACATATTTAGTAACTCTGTCAAGCTGACTCTGCTTTTGAGCTGAGTCACTCAGCTTGAAACATATCAAGCTGATTACTCGATATATACCTTATGTGACATACACGGATTATTAAACATATTAATAAACAAACTAAGGTATAGTATAAACTGGTCGAACATATGCTCAACTTATACTCAGCTCAGTCTGAATCACTATAAGTATTCAGTCCGACTAAGCTTCATAATTCTGTTTAAGTTATATGTAGAACTCATCATACAAACTTAACTTTGTCTCATCAAATCTAAACCGATGAGATCATTTTCCCAACAATACCTTCCACATGGTCAATCATAATGAAACCATTCCTACCAATAAGCATTTGAAGTTATCTACAAACTAATCCATGCAGATCTTATATCCAAAAGATCTATATACACCTTACAGTTCAAAAACTTAGGTGTCGGATTAACCAAGTTCAAACTTGAAAATCCATCATGGTATATATCCTATCTCATTACCTATCCTTATCTTAGTTGACCTAGAGCCCACTACAGATTTACGTAGTTGATGCATAAATTACGTATCATCAATGAGTCATCGTCCTCAGGTTTAAACAATTATACTCTTCTGGCCTTATGATTACATTGCCATGTTAAGTTCCAATCATCTTTAATTGAATGCTAGTGTCAACATCAGGTCTTTATTCAAGTCTCACGTTCTTCCACTAGAATGCTTCAGTTGTCCATTTCCCTGATCAAGCAACTAAACCAAGTTCCCAAAAGGTTATGAAAAGAACATCTAAAACTTAGAACTTCTTGAATGTATCAGCATCAATTAAAGTCCATCCATCTCCCACTAAATGTAGATTAGATGACTCTAATCTATGAGATAAACAAGCAAAGAACAGTATCTAGTCAACTCTCCTTAGATGCTAATTTGACCATCTTTGTTGATTCAAAATAGGAACATTTCCCGCCATTACTCAAGTACACCCACTCATCAGGTTACTTAAGTTTAAGCCATCAAAAGGAATCACAACTAGTATGTTCCGTTTCTCCACTCTACGATGCATGTAAAACATGCATCCTATGAGAAGTGAATTATGAGATGTTCCCATAATTCTTATGACGGTTGAGGAATCTAGAGTCTACACGCTCAATATCTTGCCAGATTTGAGTAACTCAATCCCTGTTGCCTTGTTTATCTTGAATTTGTTATGGGTGAGTCTTCAACTCCTCTCAGATTTCAGACATTTATCTAATAAGTTAGATATACCCTTCCTTTCTACCATCATCGGTAAAAGCAACAAACCATATATAGTTAATCCTTATGATTTGCTTGATCTATCCTCACACAAAAGTGCAAGCGTAGTCCAACAAGCTTTCATCCCTCTCACTTCCACCCACTAAGGGATGTCCTAGTTTATTAACCACATAAACAAGATTTACAATCAACAATGACTCAATTTCAAAGACTTCCAAGTCCCTATCAACACGGATCTTGGTGATGTTAGTCTTGTTTATCTGGTTAAATCAACAATGTTATAAAGATAACAAATTTATAAACATCCATGATTATATTATTACTTCTTAAGCAAAAGCTTACATGCCACAACATGAATAAACTTTGAAATAAATCTTGAAAACTCACAATAACATAATTCAAAGTAATATTCGTTGTCATCAAATGCATAAAAGATACAATGCTTCTTGCCACGCAGGGCGTAAAACATCTATCTAGTGGAGTAATAATTTAGCTGGAAGAAATAGCAAGGTTCACACTTCCAATCCTTTTTGTAATAGACTAACACTATGCTTTTCTTCACTATCACCAATTCTCCATGCATCATCGGCCTACTTCGGAAAAACACCTACACTTTGCAACAAACAAGTTTGTAACAAACGTGAGTGTTTTCACTAGCATTCATAAAACCTAGTCTATTGAAGTAGATGATCAATGGAGTTTAATCATGATTGTACCTGAAGTCGAGGAGCTCTTCCACTTTAGGATATTTAGCTCATTCAGACACTTAGGGCAGGCGTGACGGCGCCAATTTCTAGTGTCTCCGCGAAAATAGCAAACTACCCAAGTGGAACGTTATCTTGAGGCACAATCTCATTGCCCTCTACCTCCACGTTTACGGTAGGCTTAGTCAAACCAAGCTTCCCATTTGAGGTCAGTTTCTTCTTCTCAGATACTTGTTTTCTAGTAGCCTTAGCAGGTATGGACGATACAAGCTTACCTCTTGCCATGTTAGACTCAATAGCCTTCAACATGCCATTTCATATTGTCCTCGAGATAGCTCTTGACAAACTTCTCATAGGACGTAGGCAGGGTATAGAGAATCATATTCCTCGCAAGCTCCCTCCCTATGGGAAATCCAAGTCTCTCCATTTGGTCCATGTAAGATTTCATCTTAAGGACATGAACACTTACATTCCCGCCTTTCTGCATCCTACAACCAACCAAAGCCATGACATACTCAAAATGATGTTGTCTAACCTGCTGTTGGAACATGTCTATTAGCCGGTTAATCATGTCACATGCACTCAATCCCTCGACTTTCTTTCGTAGCTCAGAGCTCATAGTCGACAACATGAGACAGATGTTTCTTGTCTCATGTTGTCGACTATGAGCTCTGAGCTGCGAAAGAAACTTGAGTGATTGAGTGTGTACGACATGATTAACCAGCTAAAGGACATGTTCCCACAGCAGGTTATACAAGAGCTTTTTGAGTTTGTCAAGACTTTGGTCGGTTGTAGGATGTAGGAAGGCTGGAATGTAAGGGTTCATGTCCTTAAGATGAAGGCGTACATGGACCAAATGGAGAGACTTGGATTTCCCATAGGGAGGGAGCTTACGGGGAATATAATTCTCCAGTCCCTGCCCACGTACTATCAGAAGTTTGTCAAGAGCTATCTCAAGGATAATATGGAATGGTCCTTGAATGAGCTACATGGCATTATGAAGGCTTCCTAGTCTAACATGGCAAGAGGTAAGCTTTTCTCGTCTACACCTGCTAAGGCTACTAAGAAACAAGTATCTGAGAAGAAGATACTGACCTCAAATGGGAAGCTTGGTTTGACTAAGCCTACCATAAATGTGGAAGTAGAGGGCAATGAGATTGTGCCTCAAGATAACGTTCCACTTGGGTAGTTTGCTATTTTTGTAGAGAAATTGGAAATTGGTGCCGTCACGCCTACCCTAAGTGCCTGAATGAGCTAAGTATCCTAAAGTGGAAGAACGTTAGCTCCTTTTCTTCAGGTACATTCATGATTAAACGCCATTGATCTTCTACTTCAATAGACTTGGTTTTTCGAACGCTAGTCGAAACACTCACGTTTGTTACAAACTTGTTTGTTGCAATGTGTAGGTGTTTATCCAAAGTAGCCCGATGATGCATGGAGAGTTGGAGATAGTGAAGGGAAACATAGTGTTTGTCTCTTACTAAAAAGGATTGGAAGTATGAACCTTGCCATCCCTTCCAGCTAATGTATTACTTCACAAGATAGATGTTTTAGGCCTTGCGTGGCAATAAGCATTATGTCTCTTATGCCTTTGATGACGATGAATATTACTTTGAATTATGTAACTGTGGGTTTTCGAGATTTATTTCAAAGTTTGTTCATGTCGTGGCATATGTAATAAGCTTTTGCTTAAGAAGTAATAATATGATCATGAATGTTTATGAATTAGTTATCCTTATAACATTGTTAATTTAACCTTATAAACAACACTAACGTCACCAAGATCCATGTGGATAGGCACTTGGTATCTTTTGAATTTGAGTTAATTTTTTATGGTGAATCTTGTTTATGAGGTAAAATAACTAAGACATCCTTCACTGGTTGATGTGAGAGGAATAACAGCTTGTTAGACTACGCTTGCATTTTTGTGTAAGGGCCGATCAAGCAAAATTATAAGGATTAACTATATATTATTTGTTACCATTACCGATAACGGTAGAAGGGAAGGGTAAATCTAATTTATTATATGAGTGTCTGAAACCTGAGAGGTGTTAAAGACTCACCCGTAACAAATTATGATAAAGAGGGCAAGAGAAACTGAGTTACTTAAATATGGCATGATGTTGAGCATGTAGACTATAGATTCCTCAACCATCATAAGACTTATGGGAATGTCTCGTAATTCAATTCTCCTAGGATACATATTTTACATGCATCGTCATGTGTAGAAACGGAACATACTAGTTGTGATTCCATTTGATGGCTTAAACTTTAGTAACATGATACGTGGGTATACTTGAGTAATAGCGGGCAATGTTCCTATTTTGAATCAACAGAGTATGGTCAAATTAGCATCTAAAAGGACTTGACTAAAAAGAGTTCTATGATTGTCTATCTCATAGATTAAAGTCATCTGATCTACATTTAGTGGGAGATGGATGGACTTTAATGGATGCTGATACATTCAAGAAGTTATTCTAAGTTTTAGATGTTCTTTTCGTAACCTTTTTGGGAACTTTGTTTAGTTGTTCGAAAATGGAAATGAACAACTGAAGCATTCTAGTGGAAGAACGTGAGACTTGAATGAAGACCTGATGTTGGCACTAGCATTCAATCAGAGATGATTGGAACTCAACATGGCAATGTTGGAGTACTTGGCATAAAGATATTACCTCTTCATAAGTCCGGTAAAAGTTGTCATAAGGCAAGAACAGTATAATTAGTTATACCTAAGGATGATGACTCATTGATGATACGTGTTGTATGCATCAACTACAAGAATTTGTAGTGGGCCTTGGGTCTGCTAAGATGAGAAAGGTATTGAGATGATATGTAATCCATGCTGGATTTTCAAGTTTGAGTTTGGTTAACCCAACATCTAAGTTTAAGAACTATAAGGTGTATATAGTCTTTTTGGATATAACATCTGCATGGATTAGTTTGTAGATAACTTCAAATACTAACTGATAGGAATGGTTTCATGATGATTGACCATGGTGAAGGTATCATATGAAGACATTCTTCAAGTAGTTATGTTGAAGTTTACATGGACACTTATGTCGTTTTATGGCAGTATGCCGCAAAGACCACATTCCGTCAGATGAATTTAATGAGGAAGTGTTCATAACACTATCCTAGGGTCTTTTACATCTTGAGTATCCTTGTAAAATCTACAAAACATAAGGGAGTCTGTTTTAGACTTCAATATATATATATATATATATATATATATATATATATATATATATATATATATATATATATATATGTGAGTTTCATGTTTTGCTATGAAAATCATGTGGTTGAGTTTTCAATAAACAATAATGAAACTTGCATAGATGCCAGAGCTAGTGGGAGCGATGTTTTTATCCTATCTAATATGTCTAGGACATATGTCATAATGGAGATAATGTCTTGATCATCCTTGGCTGTAAGTTTGAATCAAGAATTATGTGTCCGTTAAGGATAACGAAGAAAATTTGTATATTACAAGAAATATCGAGATATGTTCTTGTTGATTAGGAGAAGCTAAGAGTAAGTTGTTACTCTATGTGATAGTTTCTGTTTTAAAGGACAATCGCCAATATGATTGGGGTACGCGATCCTACAAACATTGTGTTGTTAATAAGTATGATTCTTAAAGCATCAATGACTCTATATGGATCTTTAGGAGACTGTGAGAGTACGCTGGCTTAAGCATATGAGGTTTTATTCTTGAAGCATCGCTGACTCTATAGGGATCTTTTATAAGAGTATGAGAGTACGATGGCTTATGAACATAAAATCATAGCCAAGCGTTGTTTGCCTTATTGGGTTCCTTGAAACACTAAAGGTATAATGGCTTGGATAAATGATCGTAATCCCATCAACGCTCACTTTGTAAGTGGTTGGTTAGAGTGGGATATGGTCACTATCAGACTATTAGAGTACACACGGATAGCATGGTGGCAAATGCGTTTACTAAGCTAAAGTAGCAGGTTAGTGATGATTATTAGACTAGGGCCTTCATACACTTGGCATAAGTTTGATTAGGTAAATTTTTGATATGCTTTATCTTGGGGAACCGTAAGCAATACTGTGCTTCTTCTTGTATCGATTATCAAATCGGGATTTGGTAATGCGCGTGTAGCGGGTACTCTTAGTAAGCCTTATTGTGTTCCAACTTATCATGTTTTACCTCTTCCCTAAATGTGTTTACATTCTAAATTTCTACAGCCAGTCATTCTTCTAGGGAAGGAAGTCTGAATGAAGGCTGAGGGACACAAGGATGCAATACTTTGCCTGTACTTGAAAGTGTTTCAAGTGACTAGACGACCAACACCTGAATTCACTTTGTGGTACTTGTCATGAGTAATTCAGGATGATAATATCAGTTCATCCTCATACTAGAGATACATGTATTTGCATTAGTTTTGTTTTCTTTGCTCTAGTTGCTTTCAAACGCAGTCCGTAACTGGGTGTTATGAAGGGAGTAGCTAGGCAGAGTATGGTCAATTTGATGGACAATGTAGTCAATGGAATTTGTTACTCTGTTTAGAGAGATATCCCCCGGGCCCCTCGATGATTGGGATATGATACCAAAATGCATGGCCATGCTAAAGTGTGCAATGATTTGTGTAATCAATTGCAACTTGCTTATTTTGGTCACCACCAATCTCGATCGAGAAACATAATCGTAAAGGACTGAGAAAGACTTAGTACCATGTCTAGTCTTCACATGGATATCCCAAACAAAAGGATGATTGATCACTTATCTATAGGTCCATTTCAAACCACTGGGTTGTGAATTGTTACTTGTCTAGGGGATAACATACCTCGTACGGACTTGGGGGTAGGGATGCCTTGCTAAAGGATGCTTCCTGTCTATGAAACTTCTTGGTACGTTGTGTCATGTGCAAGTGGGAGTCTGTTGGAGTACGCCCACTAACACAAGAACAATGGTGTTACTGCTGATGAAGTGCGAGCCTATTGGGTCACACGCCAAGGATTGATCCCGACAGCTTAATGATAGAGAGAAGACTGAAAGAATCAAACTTATTTAATTCTGGTGCTTCTCGGTCATAAAGAATGCTCCACGGTCCGTGAAGCCCACCGCCCTCACAAATGACCTAACGAATCACACGGGTCGTGATGATTTAGTCTTCACGGCTCGTGAAATGTCGTGAAGGGGTCGTAAAGGTTGACGCCCTCATGAGTAATTCAACACGGCACTGGCCGTGGAGAACTGAGGCCGGTCGTGGCGCTTTTGTCTTTACGAGGTCTCCACGGGCCGTAAGAGGCCATGAAGACATGTCTGCATGAATTCCTTATATTTCATTGGGTCATTCTTTGGTCTAATGGGATGGAGGCTTTGAATCTGGCCAAATTTGAGTGATTGTGTTTAGGAAACACTAGAGAATATGCATGACCCTTTGTGTCTCTCTCTCTAACATCTCTATTGGCACTCTTTGTTGTATACACACACTAATACACTAAGTTTAGGATCTTAAGTGTAAAGGTGAGTGGTTTATGGTGCACGAGGAGATTATCAAGGCTGTTCTAGAAAATGGAATCAATGTGGATGTTCAATTGAAGGATTTCTAACACTATGGGATCATATAAACTTAGGGTGGATCATTAACATAGGAGGATTCACTTGGGTTCTCGTTCATCCCGATTTGTTACTTTCTACAACTAGTTTTTTGCATGGTAACGAGGTACTTTTTGTCCTTCTTCTTTTTTTTAGTTGCATGTATACCTTATAGAGATTTACCAACTTTGGAGCATGGTTGTCACTCGTTTTGTAAATTGGAAATCAATTTTTTTTTGTTGCTTCCACTGCGTATGTGTGCCCACCGTGTCCCAACACAATGGTGATCTTGAATGTCAAAGACATTAATAACCTTCTAAGTGAAGAAATTCAGGAAGCAAAGGATAAGGCTGACCAACTTCAAAAGGTCACTGAATCTTTGTGTACGTCATCAAAGCTTGTTGAAAAGTGTATCAACCAGCAGATCCCTAAACAGGTAAAAGCTGTACTTAGAGATGACTATCAGTGCGCAGTTTATGCAGCTGATGATGATGAGTTAGCAAGTACAGATTATGAGGAAGATAGAAAACAGATTGAGTCTTAGAAGTCAGACTAAGAAACATGATCAAGGCCTTAAGTACAATAAGTTTGTAAAGGTAAAGGATCATGGGAATGAGTGTTCAACTTCTACACATCATAGTAAGTCTATGCATGATAGATTAGGTACTCAGCCTATTCAAAGAACATCTGTTATTGAAAGGTGGAATCCAAACCCTTTCAAAAGACAGCATTCTCTGTCTAGTTTAGAGAGAGGTTTCAAGAATAGGAAAACATCTGTAAGTCAGATGTCATATCACAACAATGGTAATTCCAAAGTTGTTGAATCTGGTAAGTCCAAAGAACACAACAATGGTAAGTCTAGAGTTTTTGAAACTGATCAGAGAACATGACCATGGTAAGTCTAAAGTCAATAAAAAGAAGTTTGTTGGTCAAACTTCTGATCAAAAGGATAATAAACCTAGATATGATAAAGTTAAGTCCAAAGTGAATGAGCATCAGGTGAATCAACTTCCAAAGAAAGTTGAGAAATTATCCACAGACTATAATACTAAAACTGAGAGCAAGCTCTCAAAAGGATTATTAGATAACCTACCTCCTGTAGTCATTGGTATAAGAAAGTGCTACAAATGTGGAGGTAGAGGACATGAGGCCAAAGACTCTGACAATAAAATCTTAAGACCTGAAAAGGAACAAGCTGATCAGCCTAAGATCGACTCAACACCTACTCAAGCTGACCAGTCAACTCCACAAGATCAAAACTGCAAAGTGCTCATCATCTGAACCTACTACAAAGTGGGTTCCTAAACAAAACTAATATGTTTAGTGAAGGGTTTTTAAACCTGACCAAACCACCTAATGACACAAACTGGTCAATCCTGGATTTGATTCCACTGGTTCAATTCTAAAAGCGGAACTAGATTGAACACAACCCTCTAAACCCCAAAAGGGTTAGGATCTTTAAACTTACATGATCAACATAGTTTCTTGCAGAACAATCCATAGATAAGGTTACAAAATTATACCTTATCAGACTTGGGATTGCTAAAGTAGTCCACCACTACTGCACCTCCGATTGAACTGGGTGCTAGACCGCTCCTGGATCACCAAGATACAAAAGCTCCAAGCTTGATAGTGTGTGTGTGTGTGTGTGTGTGTTGGCGTCGATCACCAATCTCGAAAACACCCTTGGCGTTTTTGTCTTCTTCGATTGCGATGAAGAGAGAGAGACCGAGAGAGAGAGATCGAACTTGAGAGAGAGAGAGATCGAACTCGAGAGAGAGAGAGAGAGCCGAGATCGAGAGAGAGAGTTTGGTGGCTAGGTTTAATCCTTTTGTCTCACATCTATCTAATCCTTAAACCTTAAGGATATATTTATGAGGATTAGATGGACCTAAGCTCGTTTAATTAAAAGCCCACTGGTTTTAATTAAACTTTAGTCTCTTCTCACTTTAACCCCTGGACTTTACTAATTAATTAATTAACTCTTAATTAACTGGTCCGTTAAATATCAAACTTGATATTTAATTCTCTTTAAATAATAAATGACTATTTATTATTTATTTCCTTTCTAATAATTAATACAAACTGATTAATTATTTATTTCTCTCTTTTCAATAATTAATACTGCTGATTAATTATTCGTAACTCTAACGAATATCCGTCAATTTTGGTCCGCAAAAACCTTTTACAGATATATTCGACAAATTTTCGAATCTACCCCAAAATTACGATGACTTTATAGCCCTATTATAGTTTCCACCACGATAAGTAGTCACGGATAGTGTTTTTGAATAAACTTAGTTCATTCCTGGATAAGCAAAAACATACAAAATTTGTGAAGAACAGTGAAACTAATTTCTACATTCTTCAATATTCCACCCTGGAATAAAGATGTATAATTTCTACCATTTCATCGACTCGATTCACGGTGTTTATCTGATTTACTTATTATTTGTACATTGTAACTTATCACAGATTACAAAGAAAATAATATGGTTATAAACCTAAAACTCAAGACTGGTACTTAGAAGTACTCTTTCTTGGTTTTGCTAGAAATCGTTCTTGCAATCTAAGAACAAATCTAGAGTTTCTTATTTTATAAAATTCCTCAAACTTGGAGAAAACTGGAAATAACTCCAAAGTTTCTGATTTTACAAAATAACTTCCTTGTAATTAAAACTTTAATTACATTTGTAGATCTACTAGATTTAATTATCCCCTTTTGAAATGATAATCTTTCTTACACCTACTTGTAAGAGCCTTAAAAATTAGATTCTCTATGTATGCTAACACTAATCTAAAATTACTATTAGGAATTTTAAAGAACATCCCATTTTATCATTTATAATGTTAACCAACCAACAATATTTAATTAAGCTGACTTACTGAACATTTTAGAACGTATATAATTTCTATTTAAGTCATAACTTGACTTAAAATCTTGCAATGATGCCTCTTAATGAATCATGCATTCCTAGGATTAGTTCTTTCTCAAAAACTATTTTAGATAACTTCTAAAATCATCCGACAATTATATACTCTAAAAATCCAATCTTGTATTTATCATACTAGTCAACAAAAAACTTTTATTAACTTTGATAAATACATTACTTAGTCACTCCCATTATCTCTTATGGGAAAAGTGTATTACTTTAAAACACCTCTTTTAGGCTTACTCAAAGCCTAACTATCATGCCTAAAAACTTGTGTTCCAAACACATGTTTTAAAGAACTTAGTTTTTGTAAGAAATTCGTTTTATGAAACCAAGAACTTGGATCTTTATATATCCATCTTTCCAATTACAGAAAATGGTCTCATTGAACTTACCACAATCATAAGTACAAAAACTCGTAATGTTGATTTAAATTTCTTCTCCTTAAAACATTTAGTATAAAACTCCTTGACTATAATTACTATCATAATCATTTTTATACTTCCTTAAATGTTTCATTCAAAAACTATTTTACTTGGAAATAATAACTATTATTTCCATTTGTTCAAAGACCTTGAACAATCACCTTTTTCCACAAAATCTTAAACACTTGTTAAATTAGAAAACCTCTCTAATTTTATAAACATTACTTGTTTATTCAAGCATTTGAATAGTGAAGCTGATATTCATGTAGTTACAACAAATTATAGCATAAGTTCATTATGAATCACCAATCAAGTCAAAACTTGACTTGTTGGTATTCCTTTAGTCTCAACTGGACTAATCCTGATTCATAAAATATGTGCACGGATATAAACTAAATAGTTAAAATTTCCATAAACTCAAAAACGAGAGTTTTTCCATAAACAATCAAGATAAAGAAACTGTTTAAATAAAAAGTTTAATAAACTGAAAATAAAACTATTATAATATCCATATGATGCACGCGGTATATCTTTATGCTGGGCCGCTTTACTTTCCATCTCCTCCTGCAATAAACGATTGCAAGATGTTAGAATACTTGTAAAAAACTTTTACAAGCGGAAAGTGATAAAGAAGCTACACGATACCTGAGGTGCCAGCCTTGCCACCTGCCTCGTGACCCTTCGGGCAATCTTTTTTCCAAAGCCCGACCTCACCGCACTTAAAGCACCGATTCTCGGTTCTTGCTTTGTTCGGCTTTGGCTTCTTGCCCTTGTTGTCGTTATTAGCCCTGGGTGCATTCTGGCTGGGTTGGGCCTTGCCCTTTCCCTTTCCGTTGCGCCCCTTCCTCTTCTTACACCCAGCATGACCCACCATGAGAATGTCCTTAGACATTGTCCCGATACTCTGCTCAGCAATCTTGAGCATTGAGTGCAACTCAGCCACGGATTTCTCCATGTTGTTCATGTTGTAGTTGACTATAAAAGGCTTATAGTCATCTGACAACGAGTTGAGTATCGTATCCGTTGCCAACTGCAACGGTACTGAGGGCCCAAGTCTCTCTAGGTGGTCCATGTAACCTTTCTTTTTCATGACGTGGTTACTGCCCGAGGTCCCCTTAGCCATCTTGCACGAGTTAAATGCCCTAGTGGCATCATAACGCTCTGTGCGAGCTTGCTCCTGGAACATGTCCCTCAGCTGGCGGATCATGTCATAGGCAGAAGTCTCCATCATGCTAGACTGTAACTCTGGACTCATAGTTGCTAGCATGAGGCAGCTGACATCCAGGGCGTCGTTGGAGCGCTTCTGAAAAGCCTCCCTGACATCTGCCCTAGCATTGTTGGCAGGAGGGTTTCCTAGAGGTTGTTCTAGGACATACCACTTTCTCTCATGCCTAAGCACGATCCAGAGATTTCTCTCCCACGTGAGAAAGTTCGGACCAGTAAGCTTGTCCTTGTCAAGAACGGAGCGAAGAGAGAGATTGTTAGTGCTAGTAACATTGGTTGCCATCTACAAATTAAAACTTGGTTTATTTAGTAATTGCAGATTAACTTTCTAATCATATATCATTAAACCCATAAATAATATATATTAGACCTAGGACCCATATTTCACATACTTGACGCAAGTTTTGGACACTTCCCGCCAAGTCATGCTATTTCTGGTAGGTAACACCCTGTACCAATCGTACCTAGCTGATACGACTCCTAGAACCTCGTAGAGTACTTAGACCCAGTCTAGTATGTTTAACTCTACTCTAGTGTTTTTTGGGCCGGGACTCCCTATTATCACCAAAATAGATCGCACCACCAAAGACAGCATGAATTCTGGCCGGGACTCCCGATTATCGCAGAATCTTTCATGCCCCTTCCCGCAATGGTTTGAACCCGGATGCCCAAGGTTTGGGCACTTCCGACACCCGAGTACCGTTTAACAGCAAGGGTGTACCATTAGGTGGGTAGCACACTGATCTAAGATTTTCTTAGGTTTTACTATTAAGTTTTTTTTTTAAAAACTTAATTTTCCAGTTTTTGAAAAACCATTTTAAAACTAACTGTTTTAAAAAAAATACGATTTATATGTGTACCTAAACTAGGTGCACAAAACGGCGTTTATATGTTCCAAACTTATAACCTTGACAAAACTTTAAATTTAAAAAATTTAACTAACACGACTAACAATCTGTAGTCGTATTCTAGTTTGTCATAAAACGTGGTTTTTCTCTGTTTAATAATTAGATATTATTAAACCCCCTTTTATTTACCATCACAAACATATCACATGCAAATATGAAAAACAGTAAATAAAAAGAATTACAACTACGCAGATAATGAGAAAAGCATATAAAGCCCTATAGTTTTGCCAACTAATCCTAAGGTCAATCCTAAGGATAAAATGACTTGGATTCGCCTTTCTTGGCATGCTGCTCCCACTAGCCTTGACACCTCCCCGAAGTATCCGTGTTACGCGTATAGAACACCATTTATCTTGTCACCTTCTTGGAGTCCATCTTGGTTGAGGGATTATACTACTATTAATCTATTACAAATACAATATTGAATGGGGTTGCAAGTGGCACGCAGGCCTCCCTGAACCAGTACAATATTACATATAAGAAAGGGATTGTAATTGGCACGCAGGCCTTCCCAAAACCAAAATAAAAGAAGAATAAGAAAAATGAGTCCTAAATCGGCAAAACTATAGCTATACAACCACGCAATTATATATAAGCACTATATATAAAAGTCAACTACGCAGTTATAATATATAAACAATAAACTGTGTTGTTAAGCACTTAACCTGATTTGTTCAAATATTCTCATTTATCTTTTGATTAATACCTATTAACCCAAAAAAAAGGAGATATGTGATCTTCTAATTTATTTGACCAAAACTAGTTTTTCAACAAAACTTAAAAACTTGGTCTCATTCAAAACTTGAATGAAATCCTCACGTCGAGTTTTATTACTAGTTTTCCAAAAACTTAAAACCGACAACTTTTGGTCATTTAAATACTATCTCAATTGTTTCTCCATAATATTGTATAAACTTTATTCCTTTTAGAATTTATTCAAAAAAATGACTAAACTAGTCATAATAAATAAAAGTCTAAAATATATATTTTTACTAAACTAATTAAAATATATAACACTAGTTTATATAATAACTTATTAATTTTAGAACTTAAAATTAATAATCCTTTTGTATCAATCCGGAAAAACTATTTGGGCCAACATTTCTCATCAACCCAAAAAAAAACTGGGTCGAAAAACATTTGATCGAGATCCTTCTCGAGCCGTGAGCCCACTGGACCGTGATCTTCCTTGGGCCGAGACCCACCTTGGCCGAAACCACTTGGGCCGGAATCCTTGGGCCGAAAGCCCATTAGGTTCTTAGCATCGCTAAACCCCTGTTAGCGTCGCTATCTTGGGCCGACATCACTGGGCCGCAATTAGCTGGGCCTAGCGCCACTAAACCTTCTTTAGCGCCGCTAAATCCCTTTTAGCGCCGCTAAAGTTTACGGTCATGGTTTCAGTTTGTGTTTTTCCGATTTAACAAAACAAAAAAAAACTTAAATCCCTTTTTAACCTATTAAAACTAACTGTTTCAATATACTGATTAAAATCTGGATTTAATTCAAAAACCAAAAACTTATTAATTATTAATCTCAACAAAACTTGTTTTATTAATAATTAATTATCCTAAAACTTGATTTCAACCTTTTAAACAAAAAGTTCAAAAAACATGGTCAAAATCTAGTTTTAGATAAAAGTTTATCCTTTTTAACCGTTTAAACACAAACTTAGTTTAAACCTAACTGGTTAAAATCAAACCTTTTATAAACTGGATAAAAAACAGAAAACTTGTTTTTATCCTTCTATGGTTTTCGAAAAACAGAGGAGAAGAAACAAGATGAAAAAGATCATATAACTATCAAACAAACCAACTTATTAGATTAACTAGGTTTAACTAATTAAACAAACTGTTTAATTTTAATCTTAATTCAAACTTATTCTATATCCAAAAATCATGATCCTTTTAACCATTCAAACTAACTGTTTGAATTTTCTGATTAATAGGATAAACCTAATAACAAAACAAACTGTTTTGTTACCTTCTTGATTTTCGAAAAATCCAAGAACAAATAGAGAATCAAGAATAAAACATTAATCTAAAAACAAATAAAAACTAGAAACTATGGATCATATAGCCGAGGCTCTGATACCACTGAAGGGTTTTTGAACCTGACCAAACCACGTAATGACACAAACAGGACAATCCTGGATTTGATTCCACTGGTTCAATCCTAAAAGCGGAACTGGATTGAACACAACCCTCTAAACCCCAAAAGGGTTAGGATCTTTAAACTTACATGATCAACATAGTTTCTTGCAGAACAATCCATAGATAAGGTTACAAAACTATACCTGATCAGACTTGGGATTGCTAAAGTAGTCCACCACTACTGTACTTCCGATTGAACTGGCTGCTAGACCGCTCCTGGATCACCAAGATACCAAAGCTCCAAGCTTGATAGTGTGTGTGTCTGTTGGCGTCGAACACAAATCTCGAAAACACCTTTGGCGTTTTTGTCTTCTTCGATTGCGACGAAGAGAGAGAGAGATCGAACTCGAGAGAGAGAGATCGAACTCGAGAGAGAGCCGAGATCGAGAGAGAGAGAGTTTGGTGGCTAGGTTTAATCCTTTTGTCTCACATCTATCTAATCCTTAAACCTTAAGGATATATTTATAAGGATTAGATGGACCTAAGCCCGTTTAAATAAAAGCCCACTGGATTTAATTAAACTTTCATCTCTTCTCACTTTAACCCCCTGGACTTTACTAATTATTTAATTAACTATTAATTAACTGGTCCGTTAAATATCAAACTTGATATTTAATTCTCTTTAAATAATAAATGACTATTTATTATCTATTTCCTTTCTAATAATTAATACAAACTGATTAATTATTTATTTCTCTCTTTTCAATAATTAATACTGTTGATTAATTATTCATTTTTCTCTTTAATAATTAATCTAACTGATTAATTATTTTCACACAGATTTATGGTGAAATTCAACTGTTCTGAATTGGGTGTATAGCACTGTGGCTCTTTAGTCTCTTATAACATTGGATACAATGTGCCCATTACTTATCTCTTCACATAATCTAACATTTAGTTTTTCACGTGCAGGGTTCAAGTAAATGGTACTTGGACAGTGAATGCTCAAGGCACATGACAGGGTGGAAAGGACTTTTAAGTGAATTCCAGGAAGATGAAGGTCCTAAAGTAACATTTGGTGATAACTACGTTGGAAAAACTAAAGGATATTGAAAGATGCAAGCTGGCAAGGTTACTTCCAGAAGGTTGCATATGTTAAAGGTCTTTGTTAGTTTTAAATATTGTATAGAATAAAAGATTACATTTTAGTTGAAGTTTGTATTAAATATAGGAACTAGAGGGTCTAATATGTAAATACCTTTAGGGGTATATATACTAATGACTAATTGTCATTAGTAAGTTTTTTGGCTTAATCTCATTCTTAACTATGTTTACATGGTGTTATTACTTTCTCTCTACATTTCAAGATTACTTGCCATTGATCTTCATGTTATCATTCATACCTAAATCACTTGGGACAAACATGTGGTATCAGAGCCGAATTAGGATTGATTTGAAGTGTTTTTGATCAAATTTTGAAGGAATTTTTGAAAAAATTTCGAGAAAAAGTGGGCTGGAAATTTCAGAAAATCATAAAAAATTCATACAAGCTCCGTTTCATCTAATTTTTGGATATGTTGTTCGTCATTATGAAAGTAACATTGTGTAAAAATTTCATGTCAAAACCTCTTACCGTTTATGAGATATTCTAATTTTCGTTTTCTGGGATTTTGAAAGTGTTTTTGACGATTTTGCCCAAATTCGAGGTTTTTGATACTTGTTTCTGAGATTTGATTACATAAAAAGTGTTTGTGTTAGTGGAGAAGCATAAATCTGATGAGAAAAATCAATTTTGACGAGTTTTAAAATTCGTATTCTTCGTGTTCTTGAAGGTTTTCTTCCTGAAGAAGATGAAGTGGGTGATATTAGATCTGATTTGGATGAGTTAGTGTGTGAAAAAAGTGTCTTTGTGTGCGATTTTTGTAAGAGATGCGATTTGTTTGTTAGATCCGGTTTTTTAGAGATACGGGATTTTTTAGTCTCGGTTTGTGTTTATCCAGGATTTTGAGATGCGGGATTTGTATCATCCGGTATTTGTTGGTATCCGAATTTTAGTTGGTATCCGGTTTTTGTTGGAGGTTTTAAGGGTATCCGGTTTGAACCTTGGTTTGTGTGTATAATCTGGTTTTGAGAGGTTTTAAGTTGATAACTGAGATAAAAAAAGGAAGATATTAATATTTTGTGGTCATCGAGAAATCTAAGGGACAGCTTTTACCTTCATCGAGAAAATCAACAGTTGTCATATTGTTGGTATTCATACCATCAGCTTCTATCACACGCTTCTCATAGTCACGTCAACGTCACATCAACGCCACATCATTCCCCCACCGAATCACTCATCACATCATACAAACCCTGCATCAATCATATGCCTCACATCACAACACAAAAAAATCCTCCATCACACCTCCTCCTCTCACTCACGCGACCACCGTCACACTCGTGACCGTGAGGGCGCCCTCACGAGCTACGACGATGGTGTTCACTCTCGTTAGCGTATTTTTAAGAATCGGCTGTCAAAAATCTGGTGTAAATTAATGAGCGCGTGGACCATAACCTGCCATCGAGAAGACAACTACACTGCCATCGAGACCCACTGTATTAATTACACTAGGCTAGTTGTCAAGCATTTAATACATCAACATTAAAACCGTATGCGGTTTTGTGAAGTGGTATTTTTCCGAGATTTGTGATAGGCTCGTGGAGTATAATTTGAGCTGTCGAATTTGACGTGAACAGCAATCTAATATTTTAATTGTGAATCACTTCATCGAACAGTTCTTTTGAAAACGGCAACAAAATTTTCATTAACTAGCAAGGCGCTAGAAGAGAATATTACACATAGGAAAAACACAAAGCAGGGGATTGTAACCACTGAATCCATCTATTAGCTAAATTACATTTAGACCATCTATTTTTAAACCAAAAGTAGGATAAGGCTTGTATCTCATTCCAAATAAGCTCCTCCTTATATTTTGAGGTCTGCGCAAAAACCTTCTCATTTCTACACTTCCATAGCAGCCACAGGAAGATGTAAATTACACCTTTAAATGCTTTAAGATGACCCCTTTTTAATTGCATTATGTTGCCCCAGTTCAACAGATCCTCGATTCCTCGAAGCTCTATCAGGTCAATACCCCACCAAAACGCAATGTCTTATAGCACCTTCAACGCTGTCGGACATTGAGTGAAGATGTGATCTTCCGATTCGTCCACTTCATCGAACAGTGAACCAACCTATTCATTGAATTGACTTTAACAACAGTATTAATTTTGCCTGATATTAATTGCAATTAAAATGAAGGACTTGATATTAATTGTTGACTCATCAAATTGTTCAATTTTAATTGTTGACTCTTCAATCTTGGCTTTTATAACATTCATCTATCATGATTTTTTGTATTCAGCCATAGAACTTGATATTAATTGTTGGATGTCATTTCATATTTAAAGATAATTCATCTATCTTTTTAGTTCATCGATCTCATCAATTTTTTTTGTATTAATCGTCCTCGTCGATCTTGCATTAACTCACGCTTATTGCTAAATCCTTGTTGCAAACATTTTTTGTTGTCATTAATCAACTTGTACTAAATTGATTTTAATATCATTTTAGTTGATTAAATTTTTGATCAAATCAAATCATTCCTAAACGATCATTATTTTTCAGGTATCAAGATGGATCTTTGAGATAAAATTCGGGAATTGGAACAACGATTTGAGAATAATTATCAGTGTCTACTAAAGGAGAGAGAAAAATACTCTTTAACACGTAATCATCTCTCATGTGCTAAAAACAAATCAAAAGACTTGAAACAGAAAAGAAAGAGTTATATGATTGTTTGTGTGAGAAATCAAAAGTTTGTGAAGAATTCAGATCAACGTGCATGTATTATTACATAAGAAATGAGGATCTTGAACGACTATTGCGGAACACAGGTATATCAAATAAAGTTTCTTAAGAACTGAATGTGAAGCTTAAAACTCAAGAGATTGTTGAATTAACTGTTAAACATCAAGACTTTGAATCTAAGATTACCAAGCTCAATGATCAGATTTCCGAAATGTCCGAGGAAATACAATTTCTGAAAAAGGAAAATCATCGTTATGAGTTAAAGACTGAACATATACTAGAAAATATGAGATAATAGGAAACAAGAAGTGGATATTCGAATAGAATAGAAAAAGTCACAAACTTTGAGGAAAGAAAACTCAATACTCAAAGAACAAACCGAGATTGCCAAGAAACGAGCAAGTGAATTACAACAAGAAACCTCAAAGTTCAAAGAGCTACTGCAAGAAATTTTTGATTTAACTACGCAACTCAAAGCGTTTGGACAGAATTTTGAACAATTACATTCTGAGAGGCAGAGAGCAGATGATCTGTCCATAGCCAATGAAAAACTCACAGAGCAGGTGTCTAAAGGGTCTAAGCAATTTCAACTTGCCGAACAGATAAGTAAATCTTATGCAGTTGAATTCAAGCAAAAACAGTTAGATATTGATACTGCAATGAATAAGGCTAGAGAATTGGCACAAGCCAATGTCGAGCTGAACGACAAATTGTCTTCTATGTTGCTAAATGATTCAAAGATCATAGACAAATTGTGCTTTGAGAAAGATGAGTTGAAGGTAAAAGTCAAAGGACTTGAACAATAGCTGCATATGTCAATTCAATTATCTATTCCTCGTTCAATCTTTAATAAGAAGAAATCTGAACCGAAAACGACACTGGACACTAAGAGAGTGAAGTTTGAGAGTAAAATTCTAAAAGCTAATCTTAGCGCTGCAAAACTTGCTGAATCAATCAAGACTTCCGTTGATAATATAAATTTTGATTCAGTTTCACATTGTAGTGGCCACTCTGATTCTTACTTATCTGTTGCAGGTTCTGAGCTTTCAAACAAAGATTTCACCAACGAATCAACTACTGCGAAGCATCCTAAACAGAATACTTGTTCTACAAGTAATTCAAATTCTGCTTGTTCTGTCATTACAGATGATACTTTGCCGAAGCCTAAACAAACATGGATTTTAAAAGGACACTCTCCCCAATCGACGTCCGAATATGCCATGATGCGTAGGTTCGAGGACTTAGGGTCTCTCATCTGAGATTTATTTGAAGATTGACAGCTTGGGTACTGCCAAGGAAATCTGGGATGAAATCAAAAAGCAGTTACAAGGCACTGAACAAGGAGAGCAAAGTAACTTATACAAATTAAAAACTACAAATTTATAGAAGTTCAATACACGCGATCGTAAAATTTATATAAAAAAAACCGTCGCAAATTTTCTTTGCAATAGCTTGTTTGTGTTGTAGTGTTATTTTTAAACAATTCACAAATATTTTATTTTGTTAAATAATTAAATATATATAATAAAAAGTATAAAATAAGACTATCCGCATCCGTTGTGTGATGGGCTCTAAATCATCCCCAATTCCGACTGAATCATATCCATAATTCCGATCAACTCATGTTCTTGAATATTTCTTGATTTCTTTTCAATTCTATATACTGAAATGAGACAACTCTTCACATATTGTAAATTAGAAACTAAATGTGCTTAAACTATAATTGACAGTGCATGAGCGTTGATTATCCAAGTTAGATTCATATAACGAAAGGGAGCATTTTTAAGGCTTGCAATGTATTTGGTAGTTTTTAGGTTTGACTTTATGTCTTCCTTAAATTAGTTGTTTCTCTAGTTCTTCTTTTTGGAGACCTTGGGAAAGTCTAGCTGCAACATTTGCAAAGTTGTCACCAATCTGTAATTCATCAATTTCAAATACAACAAAATCATCTTGGACTGTCAAGCAGAAATATTTTGATCCAACTCCAAGTACATCAAAGAATAGAGTATAGTAGGATCTAAATGATGATTCGTCAAATACAACAAAAACAACGAGGATTCCAAAGAAAGAGAATAGAGCTGAAAAGTCAAATCATGCCACTCACAAAAACAACAGACGCCGTTCTTTCTCAAAACCAAGTTCAATAGGGGAGTTTGTGCTCAAAACAGATATCATGTATCCATTTGTGGTTTACTCAGCCAAACATCTAATCCTCCTGTCAAAAAAGAAGATTTGTAAGACGTCGCGCATTAAACAAGAGTTTGTTGTTAAGAATGGAATTCCTCAGTGGCATTCAGGACCAATGAATCGAAAGGTCCATAAAGCTTTAATTGTAACAAATACACAAAATGGATCCCTAAACATGCGACCAACAAATTAGGACCCACAAGAGAATGGGTACCATTTTTTGTTAATTCATTTTGCAGGTAAACGGAAAGAGACATTGTTGGAGTACAATGAAGATCATTCAGACTACAGTGAAGATCATTGTGCTCATTTTGTTCACCATTAGCCCGAGTCTAATGTCTGAGAAGCTTATTCTGTGCAGTTTTATCATTTCATGATATAACTTGCTGTGTTATGGATTATTTATTGTTGGGGGAGCAACATATTTTTCCTTCACCTAATTGATGAAAACCAATTTTCATGCATCAATTTAGGGGTACTTTGTTTTTCTTGCTTATATCTTTTCATAAAATTAAAAACATTCAAATATTGAAAACCCAAAAACATTATAGAATTTCAAAACGCAAAAAGATTTTTGGTTTTCTTTTGTTGTTATATGTTCAAGAAGGTATTCGTTCATTTCTTCATTCTTATATCTTTCTTGATTCACTCATTTGTTGATCTTTTGAAAGATCGTCTTTCATTTCCGTATTTCCATCTCAAATCCTTTCCTTCCTTCTATGCAAATTATTTCAAATCATTCCTTGAACCGTTCATTCATGTGATATTATTTTAGTAATCAGAACGTACAATGAGTGAGGGAGTGTAGGCATTTATACTCCTATGGTCTATCCAAAACCGGAAGGACCTGCCCCAGGAGCTCACCATACTCTAGAAAGCGATAGTAAGGGTAACTTACTAGGTCTCTAGGTGAGCAGAATCTGTTGTCATAGGATACTGATTCGTGTGAAGAAATAAAATTAAACAGAGAGGGGTGGACCAGGAGATGTGGGTGCATATGATCAACAAATTATTTTGAGCTTACTGTTAAATCATTCTTTGACATTTTTGTCAAATTCCCTGATTATTCATATTCTCTGATTGTTCAAATTGTTCTTGAAAATCTTTCTCATATTCTCTGATTGTTAAGACTCACTATGATTGTTCATATCGTTTGAAAGTGCAAAAAAGTGTCCTTATGTAACACCGGTTTTCACGCGCTTAAAATTACAGAAAATTTAAGCTTTTTAAACTTTTATAATAAAAGCCAGCAGCGGAAGTAAACGTCATTAACAAAGCTTGATAAGTGTTAACTGACTCGGTAGTTATAATACAACAAAAATACGCCAAGTTCAACAGTTTGGTGTTACCAACTAACTGACAAAACCGACCATCGGATCACAAATATTTACAACAAGTAGTGTTCCGCAAAAGGTATGTACAACAGCTACCAACATGTCCCGCCTCACACAGGCCAACTACTTCGCATCTGCAAAAAGGTAAATTCAGGCACCGTTAGCTACAACTAGTTAGTGAGTACAGATTAGCACATAAGCATCAATAAGCAGGTTATCCCAACTACGGGACAGCACATAAGGCTATCCTAACATACAGTGTCGCGCCAACGAGTCAATGGGAATCATATCTTGCAGGGGAAAAGCCCCGCTCAACGATTCCAACTGGGGACCATCAGCAACAACTAACCGCAATGGTGGGGGAGCGAAGAGCAGTCCACCAAACGCGTTATGAAGCTCGAAGCTCAACATCTTGGATCTCAACTGAAGTTAAGATCCCAACTCACGTTAAGGAGCGGCGGTTTGCAAGACCACCCCGACGTGCTGCACACCGGGTACCGTTGATCCCCGTTATTCCATCAAAGGGATCCAGCCTTCGGGAAGAAAGCTGACCATAACCATGCCAACATCGGTCCGGACCAGTACAACATACAACTACTACCCGTAATGGGTTCAACTATACGCATGCGATTCATAATCAACGTGTAAAGCAACTTAGCATGGCAACAATATACAACAACATGGCATAACATACCTCATACGCACGTGTGCGACATCAACAACATATTTCAACAAACAACAGACAACGCTACTTACCGAGACTCTTGGGAAAACCGGTACTCACCTCGAGGTTACAGGAGGCAGATATGAATTCGGGAATCCCAGGAGCACACGGAGTCGTCCGAATCACCTAACACATCATGTGTAGGTTCAGTCAATGTCTATAGGTACTATCAACGCTTCTACGTAAACATACAACGAACAACAAGCAATAGGCAATCTGGAACAGCTCCTACGGCCACAGTAGATATGTCCTACGGCCGCAGGACACCTTCCAGACACCTCCTACGGCCGTCGGAATACATCCTACGTCCGCCAGAGTTCCTTTCCCAGAAACCAAATCCTACGGCCAAAGGGACCATACCCTACGCCCGTAGGAGCGATTCTTTGGGTACCAACGGTCGTAGGTTATGTACCTACGCCCGTAGGCTTCTTTCCTTCACCCGTAGGTGGTAAACCACATAAAATACACAAAATACACTCCTACGGCCGTAGAAACCTTTTCCTACGGCCAAAGAAGGCTTAATTTTAATATTCATGAAAAACACCCTTCTACGGCCGTAGGAACATTCTCCTACGGGGGTAGGAGCTAAATTTCTATAAATCTGAAAAACACCCCTCCTACGGCCGTAGGAACATTCTCCTACGGGGGTAGGAGGTTCCTGCACAGCAGGCCTTCGTCTCTGTCCGCGAAACAGACCTGAAACTCGCGTTTTTCACCATTTTTATCGACCAAAACTCAACTTCTAACATTACCACATGTTGTTTAACATCTTATACACCTTATTACATGATTCTTTCCACAAACACACATAACAAACCCAATTTACACCATCAAAATGGGTTGTGTTCTTCAACATGACTCAAACTAGGTTTAATGCACCAAAACTTACCAACAAGTGAGGAAGATGACACGAAATCAGTGGAGATTGCTACTGGAATCAACACAAGTCAACTTTCCTTGATTTCCTCCTCAAATCTCCAAGTACGTGTGTGTGTGTGTGTAAAGCTACGTATGTATGTATGTGTATTTGTGTGTGTTTTTGGTGTTGCCAGGGGATAAGAACCTACATAACCGACCCAAGTGGGTTTAATACCCCACGAGGGTATTTCGTTATCCTATTCAACTTTTAAAACAACTTAGGTTTATCCGTTTTAACTAACGGAGATATTTTTGGAATCATTAGCTGAAACCGTTCAATTATTAACCAACATTATCTAATTCCAACATTTTACCAACTTTAGCTACATAACCACGTGCATCAACAAACAACAACAATTAAGCAACAAAACAACTTAAACAACTTGGTTAACGTCAACGTACAACTTAACAAATACAAGGTACAACTATGTACAACCAGGCCCTAAATTAGGGTGTTATACCTTATGTATCCAACAAACAGTGATACATACATAAATTCGGAAAGAGTGTTTGAGGGAGAAGTTGAAAAATATATTGTGAGTTGTAGGTGAGACAGATTCAAAAGAAAAGAAAGATCCTTACCAAATAGTATACATCTGGGTAGCCACATCTACTACTGGATCTCATTCATTGAGATTTGGTATTGAAATAGACATCATGGACCCAGTGATGCAATGCACTAACCCCACCTATCTACTCAATTATCTCTTGAAAGATAATTGTTTCAAATTCACACAGAGAATTAGCACATTTCTATTGACATCTCACTTGGAGATTATTGATATTGAAACAAGGAGGACTGCTACTCCGGTCCCCAAATTCTTTCAAGTACTTATAGAGTCTTGAGCTTATTGCAAAATTATTTCAATTCTTAGGACACATTGTGAAAATATCAACTGTATCAAGTCTTTGTGACTGATACTGGAACATCTTGAGTGATATCTTCGTGATATTTACAGTGATAGATGGAAATCCTACAAGAATCAACATTACGCCAGTTCTGCAAGTAAGTCACACAGTTTATTCAAACTGTTGTGTTAACGAGTAATCTATGTGATCTTGGTGTTATTTTATGGTACCCTAAACACATTGTCATTTTTTATGGTTCTAATTTCAAAGATTTTTCATCAAAACTATCATGATGAGGGTTTCTACACACTATGAGATTACATTCCTGTCAAGATCAAGCTGATTACAAATTTTGTATGCATGATGTTTATGATGAATTTTGATCATCATGAGGGGGAGAAAATGTAAAGAAATTTAAATTCAGTTGATTTTGAAAGATTACAGATATCAAGTCAAGTTGAAGATTTTATGAGCGGAAACTCACAGAGTTAAAGATAATGATAAGTTCAATTTCATAAAACTCCGAATTTATCAAAAATGTACAGCTAAAGATAAGATCATATGTTGAGGGGAGACAAAGAAATGTTAAATTTTGGAAATTCGACTTATGTCAAATCAAGGGGGCGTTGAGATTAATGAAAAATTAATGAATGACAAGTCAAGGGGGAGCTAATAAAAGAAGAGATTGAAGTTGGAAAAAGAGATGAAGATGACTTGGAAAAAGTGATGAAGATAAAGATTTAGAACGTACACATTATTTATTAAAAAAATTATGAATCTTCTAAAAGTGAGACCAAGATTAAGAGCTACATTCAAAAGGGAGAGAACTGTTATTCTTCCTAAATCAAATTGTTTAAATGCTCGAGATCGCTATTGTTGAAAACCACTACATGTTAAACCGTTCATACAACCAAAGGTTGAAAATCCTTAGTTTACTAGTGCAAATCCAGAAATCAGAAGAAAAAGGATGTTCTCGTGTACGTTTAAGATTCAAGTTCTCGTCATGATTTTAAAGCGAAGACTATTCTAAAAAATTGAAGAGTCTATCTTTCAAGATGAGAAGACATTCTGAAGACATCCGATCAAAGACTGAAGATTCAAAAAGAAATCTTTCAAGTCTTATCTCCTAAAGTTCTAAAGAATGCAGCAAGAAATCTGCATATTTGTAAGAGGAGATTGTTAGAGTTCGTATGAAGCTGAAAAGACAAACATCTTCTATTTCTATACAAAGGGGAAGATTGTTAGGTTTTAAATATTGTATAGAATAGAAGATTACATTTTAGTTGAAGTTTGTATTAAATATACAAACTAAAGAGTCAAATATGTAAATACCCTTAGGGGTATATATACTAATGACTAATTGTCATTAGTAAGGTCTTTGGGATAATCAAAAAGCTTAAGTGTGTGTTTACATGGGGTTTCTATATTCTCTCTAGATCTCTTGATTATGATATATTGATCTTTGTTAGTTTGTTAATACCTGAATCACTTGGGACAAACAGTCTTAAACACAATGTGATAAGTATCAGTCAATTGTGTGATGAAGACAATATGGTTTCTTTTAGAAAGAACGCAAGAACAATATACAATGCAAAGGGTAAGCTAGTGCTAATAGCAAAGATAGAAAAAGATGTGTATCTAGTTGATCTCATTTTTGCTGATCCTTCTACAGAAACCTGCTTATATTTCCAATATGTTCCTAAGATGAGTTGGTTGTGGCATAAAAGGTTGTGACATTTAAATTTCAATAATATAAATATGCTATCCAACAAAGAGTTAGTTTCTGGATTTTCAAAGATCACATTTGTCAAAGACAAATTATGCTCAGCTTGTGAACAAGGGAAACACCACAAAGGGTTCTTTAAGTCAAGGCAAAAGCTTTTCAATAACAAACCCATTGCATATGTTGCATATGGATCTGTTTGGACTCATAAGGGTACTCCAAGCCTAAGTGACAAGAAGTACACTCTGGTGATAGTTACTGAGCTCTCAAGATTCACCTGGGTAATATTCCTTAAATCCAAAAGTCATGCTGCCCTGGAGATAATAAGTTTTATCAAACAGGAAGAGTTGCAAAAATGTAAGTCTGTTAAGCAACTCAAAAGTGATTATGGGACTGAGTTTAGAAACTCAACCCTCGAAGGCTTTTGTGAACAAAAAGGAATTTTGCAAATTTTCTCTTTAGTTAGAACTCCTCAACAAAATGGAGTTGCTGAAAGTAGAAACAAAACCTTAATTAAGACTGCAAGAACAATGTTATGTGAGGCAGTATTGAAACTCAAGTTTTGGGATGAAGCTGTCAGTACAGCATGTTATACCCAAAATGGGTCTAACATAGTCAAAAGACATGGAAAAACTTCATATGAAATGTATAAATCAAGAAATCCCAATATAGGTTACTTCCATGTCTTTGGTTTAAATTGCTATGTGCTAAATCAAAGAGATCAGCTCCATAAGTTGGAAACTAAAGTTGATCCTGGAATATTTGTTGGTTATTCCTCAATCTCTAAGTCTTACAGAGTGTATAACTTAAGGAGAAAGGCTATAGAAGAATCAATTCATGTATCCTTTGATGAAGACAATGTTGATCAAGCTGACAAAGGTCAAGCTGACTCAGTCAGTCTGAGTGAGATTGAAAAGCCTGAGAAAACCAAAATGTTAAATCATATGTATGTCATAGATGATGACAGTGATGATGATGTATGTACATCTAAGAGATCATCACAAGCTCGAAAGTACTCTCAAGCTGAGAAAGATGATGAGTTCGTTAATCCCTTTGGAGAGGATACTACTCAGACTGAAGATCTTAGTGATCAAACAGTTTAACGGTACAATTGAGACCGAGGATGTAGGTTCACCTCAGAGTCCTCAATATCACTCAAGTACAAAACCACAGTCTCCAGCTACAACATTTAAGTTCTTCAAAGATCATCCTCAAGATCAAGTGATTGGTAACATTCAAAATAAAGTGACCACCAGATGAAAGGCAACAGAAAACTATGTTGCTTACTTTGGATTCCTATCACAAATGGAACCAAATAAGACTGAACAAGCCTTAGAGGATGATGATTGGATTGAAGCTATGCAAGAGAAACTAACTGCGTTTGAGAGAAACAAGGTATGGAATCTTGGTCTAGCCCCCAAAGATCATATAGTTATAGGCACTAAGTGGGTCTATAGAAGCAAGATAGACAAGGATAGAGTGATTTTTAGGAACAAAGCCAGGATGGTAACACAAGGGTATAGACAAGAAGAAGGAATAGATTATGATAAGACATTCCCCTATTGCTAGAATTAAAGCCATTAGGATGTTTTTAGCGTATGCAGCATATAAAGACTTCAAATTCTATCAAATGGATGTGAAAAGTGCTTTCCTAAATGGAAAATTTTAGGAGGAAGTCTATGTGAAACAACCTCTTGGCTTTGTAAGTTCAAAGTATCCACATCATGTCTTTAAGTTAGACAAGGCTTTGTGTTTTCTAAAACAAGCTCCAAGAGCTTGGTACGAAACACTGTCCAAATATCTACTATCAATGGACTTCACGAGAGGTAGTATTGACAAAACACTCTTCATTAAAAAAGAGTAAAGGCAGGTGATTCTTGTACAGATCTATGTGGATGACATTATCTTTGGTTCACAATTGAATCTCTGTGTGAGTGGTTCTCCAAAGCAATGTCAAAAAGGTACAAGATGAGTATGATGGGTTAAATGACATATTTCTTAGACGTACAGATTCATCAAAAGCCTGATGGGATATTCATTAATCAAAGCAAGTATATTCTTGATTTTATAAAGAAATATGGTTTTGATTCTAGTGCAACCATGAAAACACTCATGTCACTAGCAGTCAAGCTAAGCATCGACTCAGATAGAAAGTTTGTATGTTAGTCTACCTATAGAGGAATGATTGGTTCATTACTTTATTTGATAGCTAGTATACCTTATATAATGTTTGCTATATGTGTTTGTGCAAAATATCAGGCAGATCATAAGGAATCACATCTTCAAGTTGTGAAAAGGATCTTTAGGTACCTAAAAGGTACACTAAATCTAGGTCTGTGGTATCCAAAAAACTATGGATTTGAGTTAGTTGGATTTTCTGATGTTGATTATGCTGGGTGCAAATTAGACAGAAAATCAATGAAAGTAACTACATCTTGCGTATGTATAGTCCTTACTATATACCGATACAATCATCGGTAGCAGTACTGTTTACAGTTCTCAAAGCTAATTAGTGAATCAAACATTTACTAAAACGATGTTCAAGCCTAGTCATTAGCATAACTGAGGCTAATATACCTAGTATGACATTCATCACTAGTATATGACAACGGCTTAACGATGTGAACATCAACGCAATATCTCTTTTTTGTACTCTGTTGTATTCTCCTATTAAACCACTTTCATAGTGTTTATTAAAGAGATCACATATATGATTATTAGAGTCATCACACCCTCAATGTCACAAAGTTCTCAATAGGGTCAATGACACTCATGTTTATCAGAGTCGTCACACCCTCAATGTCATTGAAGTTCATAAAAGGGTCAATGACACTCAAGAAAAATTAAATGTCAAACCAACACCACATTTTGTATGCTCATAAAATTCAATTAAAATTGAAGTTCTACAATTGCAGATTGGCTTACAGTAAATACTTATTCAAGACAAACTCTTTTGTCGAACGTCAAGAATATACTTCAGTATTTCTTGAATTTTGAATCCACTTAACTCCATATTTCCTATTTGTACTCGTGGAACTATGATTCCAATAGGCTGAAAACAACCCTAAATCAGGACATGATTTTCATGGAGTATGTTTCACAAGGAACAACTAAAGCTCCCACTAGCCCTCACATATCTATCGGCTATATCTATGCTTTCTAGAAAACTCATCTCATTGATTTTCTCATAAAGAAATTTTATAGCCATAAGCTACAAGTCTTGTCGCAAAGCACTCACCCGTAGTTTTAGATATTATGGATGTGTAAGACCCTCGGAAAGTGCTTCAAGCATTTCCTCAACTTAGTCCTGTGAAGGTTCTTGGTCTCTCACGTCCATGTGAATTTAATTGTTCCCATAAGGTGACAACAATTTTAACAAAATCCAAATTATCTTCAACATAGTCACTAGAACAAGTTTCCATATAGTCAATATGAAACCCTTTGCCACTAGTCGGTATTTGAAGTTGTCTACTAAAGTATATATGTTAATCCCTTCAACCTTCTTGGTTACACCTTGGTATGGGATTAACCCAAGTCAAATACTTGGATGCGGTAAACGGATTGCATCTATTCATATCATTTCCCTCTTGTAATCACTAGTCAGCTCTGGGCCAACTATGCTTTTTCGATGAGAGGTGACCTCGTAGTGATTCACCATCAAACTGCTGTTACTATAATATGACAACCTCATATCTAACAGCCTTCTTGACTTCCATCATATTTGAAGAAGCAAATGGATATTGTCAGGTATTAGCAGCATCTTTATGCTGATTAAATGCTTGTATCAACATCATGTCTTTTATTCAAGTCTCACGTTCTTCTACTGAAATGCTTTGGATATTGTCTTCTCCTTTTTAGCAACAAAACATGGTTCTCAGAAGGCTATGAAACAATTGTCCAAAACTCAGAAGAACTAAAATTATTTAGCATTGAATCGGTTAAAATTCATCCATCTCCCACTGAATGTAGATTGGATAATTTCAAATTATGAGATTGACAAGCAAAGAACTCTTTCTAGTCATATCTTATTTGATGCTCAGGTGACCATCTTTGTTTGGTTTTAGATTGAGGACTAGGTTCACTAAATTAATGTATACCAACAAACTGAATACATGTCATTCACCAGATCATCACCAATGACATCCAGCTTTCTACTATGTGACACCATATACCAATGTGTCTTAGTAGGAAAAGAGTTATGAGATAAACTCGTGATTCATTTTACAACTATCTAATATAGATATGTAAGAAACATTAGCATCTTAACAAGATCTAACTATCTTCATATATATGACCTTATTGATTCTTCGCTTACATTGGTTTGCTCCGAACACCTCTAAGGTTTCAGATATAAACCTTTTGTCTAGTAGACATTCTCCTAGCAACTATCTTTAAGATGGTAATGGAGAATTTACACTATTGTCACTCTTTGTGGCAAGCTTGAATGGATTATCCACACAAGTGTGATCAATATCCAACAAGTCTTAATCCTTCTCATCAACACTGGTGAAGGATTTCCTAATAATCCAACTCCAATAAAGAAGATTTGTATCTATTATTTAACCCAAGGTTAAATTTTTACGAAGATCCTAACCACATGGATCTATGTGATGCAACTCTTGTTTATTTGGTCGAGTTAGACTATGCCATAGAGTCAACGTTGTTGTGGTTTCGGGAACGCAGTAAAAGAAAATGCACAACATCAAATACATAAAGTACAAAGTCTATAATGCATAAAAACCAAGAAACCTCAAGAGATGGAGCAAACTCCATAACAATAAAATGCAACATAAAAACAAACATAGGAGAAAGAGGTTATACCTTTGTCAAACTCCTGGAGTTTGTGAAGATGGTGGTGATGATCTAAGAAGCCGAATTGAAATATGTAGAGAGAATATGTGGTGTATTTATGTAGGGAATTATAGGGTACAGTCATGCATAGCGGAATAGAAACATAAACTTGTAAATCCCGTTCCCAGGATCCCAACTGGATCAGGTGGGGATACAATTCCATAATCATACACCATATATATAACATGCAAAAATATATTGGTTTAAATTAGTTATTTCTAGAGGATAGAAAATATACCATCAAACTACTGATGGGGTATACACAGCTACTGCACCCTTAAACTAGCTGCACCCTTATCACCGCCGACAAGAAGCCCCTGTCGCAAGGGGGGTCTTCAGTCCTCGTGCGCCATAGATCGCAGGACAATCGCCACACGCCGCTGTCCTCCGCCGGAAAAACCGCCGCCAGAAATCGAAGGACCACCGTAGGGTGGTGGTCGGCCTTGAGGGTGTTATCTTTTGTTTTGTGTTAAGTAACAATTAGGTTAAAACCTAAAGCTTAAACCATTTAAATAGTAATTTATATGGACCAAGACCTTGGAACTTAAGCCCGGCCCAAAGACCAACTACTTTGGTCTTTTAACAAAACAAACCCTTTAGTTTAGTTAATATTAATTAATCAACTGTTAACTAATATTTTTCCCAACCAAACTTAATTTACTAAATATTTAACTAATATTTAATATTCCATTTTTTACCATAATAAATATCTATTAATTATTTCTCTCTTTCTTTATAATTTATCAACTGTTAAATATAATCTTCACACACCTTGTATTGTTTCGTGGTTCATTATTTGAGTGTTCAGCTGTGTGATGATTTAGTGACTAATAGTGTCCATGGATGTGATGACACGTGTACACTATCCCTACACATAATCCTTTCAAAGTCCCACTTGAAGGGTTTTAATCTGACCAAACCACTATATGTCACAAACTGGTCAAGTCTTGGGTTTGATTCTACTGGTTCAATCCTAAAGCGGAACTGAATTGAACACAACCCTCTATACCCCAAAAAGGGTTAGGATCTTTAAACTAATGATCCATTATAGTTTCTCAATAACCTACAACAAAGGTTCAGAATTTTACCTACTTTGATTCTGGGATTGCTAAAGATAGTCCACCACTACTGCACCTCCAATGAACTGGCTGCTAGACCGCTCCTGGAATCACCCAAGATTCAACACTCGAAACCTTGAGTGTGTGTGTGTGTATGCGTGAATCGACACAAGGAAAACGAAACACCCCTTGGGTGTTCTTTGATTTCGACGCAGGGAGAGAGAGAGAGCCGAGAGAGGGTGAGGTCGATGAGAGAGAGAGGTCGACGAGAGAGAGCATAGTATATATTGTGTAGTGAAATATACTGTGTAGATTAATCTATGATGTTGAGAATGTGATTTTGACTGTATCCATGTTTAGGCAAATTATGTATGCTATAAACTATGCATAGTGGTAACCACATAAGTTTAGAATGAATGATTTGGCCTTACTGCATGTACTTGTTTGATTGTTGTGGTAGGGTAGAATCAAACACTCGACTACTTATGTGAATTAACATTATGCAAAGTTGTATATATATAATATGCTTAGACTAGGATACGACGATTGGGAAGTGAAACCTTATGTGATGAATGATTGTACTAGAGTGTGAAACACTAAGGTGTATATGTATTGAATTGAGAAAACCTATTGTGCTAATTGAAATTTGTGGAAGTTGGAAATGTAATAGCGATTGCATCCACATCTATGTATATCATGAATAGCGTGTGCCATGCATAATCGTACTCATATCAATTTAGAACGGTTGGTTCAACTTTATTTCATGTTCTTGTTTGATTGTTGGAATGAGGAAGAACCAAGCGTTGACTGTTTATATGAATTAACAGTATGCATGGCGGTATACATTATATATATAAATCGGGATACAATTACCATTACATATGTGAATAAATGATTATGAGAAACATGGCCTAAGCCTGTGAATCGGGATTTCAAATGGTAATGGCAAGACTCGATATGTGTGATGTGTTTAGAATAATATAAGGGCCCATATTATTACAAGCACATGATACCTGCCAAGGCTTACCGGAATCACGAGAAATCTTGTGAATCGGGTGAGGGGTACTTGTAGAAGTAGTATGCATGTAGAGTAGGAGTGCCTTAGTACGTGTAGGGCTACTTCAGATGATGTGAACTGCATACTAGATTGTGAAAAGATTGTGATTATGAATTTTGATATGATTAGGACGGTATGGTAAAGCCACCTTATGATAGTGCGTTACCTATACTTCTAGGATGGTGAACACGAGGAGAAATCGCAATCTTATTACTACTGGAGCTGAAACCAGCCGGGGGCCCGAGGGGCTCGAGACTAGTGTTACGAGCGAGACTAATCCTCGCCAGCAACCGATTCTGAACGAGACTGTGTATGGGAATGGAAATCCGAGGATTGTGACGCCGGAGAATGCGGTACTCGGTACTGATGAGGAGGAAGAGCCTGATAGGGAAGCTCTTCTAGCAGCCAAGGTGACGGCTGATGTTATGAAAGAACTACGGAAAATGTGAGAGAAGCTGCTGCTGCACCGGTGGTTACACCGAGAGCGAATCAGACACAACAGGGTGGATATAGAGACTTCTCGGCATGTGGGCCGCCGGTCTTCGAGGGGGATATAGACCCTATTAAAAGTTCTCAATGGATCTTTGTTGTGGAAGGAGCTTTCTATACGAGCCGTTGTGCAGAGGAGAGTAAAGTGTGGTTCTCGTCGAACCTTCTGAGAGGGGCAGCAAAGACTTGGTAGAATCTGCTGAGACAGATGAAAGGAGAGTCAATTTAAGTTATGACCTGGAGTGAATTCAAGGAGTTGTTTACTGAACAGTTTGCTCCGAAAGTGGAAAGAGAAAGATTGATGAACGAGTTTCTAAAGCTCGAGCAAACTACTGAAACGGTGAATGAGATCACCGTCATCTTCAAAGAGAAGGTCTTGTTCTGCCCTGCCTACGTGGAAGATGAGAGTCTACAGATGCACCGTTACTCCCAGATGCTAAGGGAAGATATTCGCGAGGTTGTAGCAACGGTTAGGTGCACGACGCTAGCACAAATGGTCGAGGTCGCGAGAAAGAGAGAGATGTATCTAGATATGAGAGCTAAGAAGAGAAATGTAGTGGAAGCTGCCTTAGGTTCCCCTCACGGTAAGGTAACGGAGAAGAAACCCAAAACTGGAGATTCCCAATCAGTGGGTAGATATGAGCAAGTGAAATACCCAAGGTGCGGGAAAGGGCATACTAGAGAGTGTTGTCTAGGACAAATGAACTGTTACAAGTGTGGGAGACAGGGACATGTGAGTAGAGACTGTCAGTCCGGTACGAGTGTATGTTACAGATGTAACCAGCCAGGACACCGCATGGCGGAGTGTCCTATGGGAGGAGTAGGTCCAGTTCAACAACAACAACCACCGCTCATGATCACAAACGGAGAAGGAGGACAGATACCGAGGGCTCGCGGCCGAGCTTTTCAGATGGTGGCAGAGGAGGCCATGACAGCACTTTGTATTTTTTTTTAGTATGATTTTATGTTTCCTTTAACATTGTTGACTAGTTTGCGAGAAAATCTTCTAATAATACTTCGTGTATTGAATTATTGAATTGTGCTCAAAGTATTGAAACACCAGTAAAGGTAGAAAACGCAGACGACAAAACTATAAATATAATTATTGTGTATAAGGGTCTGTGATAGAGGTAGGTGAGACTAAGTTTACCATAAATTTCACATATATTCAAATTAGAATGTACAAGAGATTACGGGGTCAAACCCTAACTGGGGGAGATATTCAGAGAGGTGCACTGTTTTTAGCACTCGAAACGATGATGAGTTAGTGTTACCGGGTTATTCAAATAGTGACTTCGAGGACGAAGTCGTGTTTAAGTGAGGGAGAGTTGTAATACCCGTTTTCTAAATGATTTTGAGAAATATATTTTATTTGGATAACTAAAATATTTAAGTTTGGACGCGAGTAATTCCTCATTAGGTTCAGTTATGTTCGGTTGTATATATATATATATATATATATATATATATATTTATTTATTAAGTTTGAATTTAATAAATATTGATGTTAGTGTTAATATTGGTGTTAACACCTAAGTATGGATTGTTGGATTGAGTTAAATAATTTGTTAGACTTAGTATGTTAGATAAATTGGACTATTATTCTATGATGGACTAAATTAGATGGGCTAGATATAAACTTAGAATATATCTTTTGGGCCTAGTTTAATTAGTTATTGGACATTGGGTTTATAGTTTGTAATAGACATGGGCCCGGAGGACCGACCGGACCGGTCCAAGAAAGACCGACCGAACCGAACCGGTCCAAGACCGAAGATGACGTAAGCGGTCCGAACCGGTCCAGAACCGGTCCAGAATCCGAACCGGTCCAAAACGGTCCAAAGACCGGTCCAGACCGAACCGGTCCAAACTCGGTCCAAACCGGTCCAAGCCTGGTCCAAGCCAACGGTCCATTTTCAAATTTCTAACGGCTACTTTTTCGGTCCAAACCGGTCCCAACCGGTCCAAACCAATCCCAACGGCTAGTTTCCGATTTTTTTTTTTTTCCAATTCCTCCTATAAATACCCCCCATTTGGTTACCATTTTTCTACTACATCTTCTTTGAACTTCTCATTCTCTCATTCTTTCTTTCTCTCAAGAAAAGATTACAAGTTTTTGATTTGGTTATAATTTGCTTCAAGAATCAAGGATTTGCTTATAATTTGCTTCAAGAATCAAAGATTTGCTTATAATTTTTTGATTTGAACCGGAAAATACCCGACCGAAAAACGGAACTAAAAAAAACCCGGAATTGAACCGGAAAATACCCGACCAAAATACGGACCGGTCCAGGACCGAAGTCGGACTGGTCCGGACGTGGACCGGTCCGGAAGTGGTCTAAGACCGCCTGAAGACCGAATTTATCGAAATGGTCTTACGCGAAGACCAGTCCGCCGAGGACCGGACCGGCCAGGGACCTACCAGGTCCGGACCGGACCGGCGTGGTCCAGGACCGTTTTTGCCCATCTCTAGTTTGTAATAAGTAGACTTGAGTTCAATATTTATTGGGCTTAGGGAATTTCAAATATGAGATAAACAATAATATTTGATTGGGCTTTGCATTTTAATATTTGGGCCTAATTAGGGTTTTAGGGTATTTTAGTAGTTTGGAAATAAAAGAAAAAAAGAAATAGAAAATATATATATATATATATATATATATATATATATATATATATTAAATTTGGGCACAGCTCTCGTGGATCACTGTAGCAGTCAAAGAAGGAGGTACCGCTGCTGTTCGCCGGCCGCCCCTTCCACCGCCGTAGGGTCTCCGTCGTTGCCGCCGTGCGCCACCGCCGCCATCGCCGGATTCGAAGAAAAACTCTCATAATGTTTTCTCTTGCTCCCGTATGAACTTATAGGTACTTTTTATGTCTTTTAGATCGGGATTTCGAGGGATTTTGTGAGATGCCTCGTTGAGATCTAGAAGTAGGAATGAACCGAGACCCTTTTTCCGGTTGTCAAGGCCTAGCGTAGAGAACCCATGGAAATTTGAGAAGAGAGCAGATTGTGTGTGTCTTGTCGAAGGGGTGTGTGTGCAGCGTGTTACCGCCGGCGAAGGTAGAGGAGACGAGTGAGAGCAGAGATCTAGGTGCGTATGTGTGTTTTGTGTGTTGCGTTCGTTTGTGTGTGTGCGTCGGTGTATATCTGTGTGCGACGGTGTGTTCTCGTGTGCGTTAGTATGTAGGTCGCCGGAGATGGCCACAGTGCGATGGTGTGTGTGCGTGCGTCTTCGGTGCAAGCAGAGAGTGAGTGTATGCGTGTCTCCTCGGGGAAGTCAGTGTGTGTGTGTGTGTGTTGTGTGCGGCGGCGGATGGGCTGGTTCGTGTAGAAGCCGTCGCCGGCGAAGTTGATAGGAGGCAGGGAGAAGACAACCGAGAAAGGAGGGAGCCAAGTTAGGTTTTAACTTTGTGGGTTTGGGTTTATTTAAAACGAACATTGGGCCATAGACTGTGGACCAGGGCTAGTAAGTATGGTTTAAACTTTTAAGTTGGACTTTTATTTATATTAGTAGATTGGATCCCTACTTAGGTTATTTGAGTTTGATGATTACAAGTGGACTTTAAGATTTATTCTAATTATGGGTTGGGTTAATTAATAACCTTTGGGCCTAAATGGCATACTTAGAAGTTAGAACTCTTTTGAGGACATAATTAATTGTTGGATAATATATATATATATATATATATATATATATATATATATATATATAGGAAGAAGTTCCATTGAGAACCATTTTTATTGCGAGAACTACGAGAACCATTCTCAGCCGTCCAATTCCCCCTCTTTCAATGTCATTGCCCACCCATGAATTCCTCACATACGCCCTGCCACACTTGATTCCCCCACGCTCTCTATTCATGAATTCCACTTATCAAATCACTAATATCACTAACTTATTGATAACACTCATTTTATACATAAAATACGCGTTATAATTGACAAAAATTCGATGTTAAAACGCACAAAATATGAAAAAAACACTACTTATAAATAAAAATATTTATTTTGTAGGAATATTGGAAGAAAACATCGAAAGATGTCAAAAATGGCGGAAAACAACAAAAGAAACGAATACACGCCGAATTGTGACGACCAGAAATTTATGTTGGAGAAATAAAATGAATTGGGAAATTAAAGTTAAAGGTTTAATAAAATTCAAACGTAACTACAGGGACTGAATGTGTAACTTCAAGGGTTAAAAGTGTAACTTTTAAATTAAACGTCGAATTCGTATATCTTCTAATATATATAAAAGACTAATTTGAAAAAAATAATTAGATAATGTGGACCTTTCATTTAATAAAAGATTTAATCTTAGCCGTTAATTGCTTTAATTCTAAAATTTTAATTTTGACTTTTTAGAGTCAAACTAATGTGAATTAGTTTAAGATAACTCTTAATCAAATAAATGATAAATATCAAAATATTATAAACAAATAAACAACAAATAACCATAGTCTCGAATTCATGGGAATTACATATTTTTACAACCTTTTATTATTTCAATTTATATTTGTTTAATTTAGTTAATTATTTTATATTTATTTATATTATTATGTTAGACCAAATTTTTAGTTTAATCATTTTAATATATTTTATAATTATTTTAAATTCTTTTTTATTATAACAATAAGTATTTGACCTTATTGCTTATAATTACAAATATAATGATCGATATCATGTACAAGAAAATTTAATCACGTTATTTGGTATTTCTTCAATCACATCCGCTATCTCCTTTCGCGGTGTTTTCATCGCTGGTCTTGAAATTGAACCCGTTTGTCGTCATTTTTTTAACTCTCATTTTTCTTCGTTTTATAATTATTTAATATCGTTTATTAATGTTTAATATTATTTACTTTTCTAAACCATCCCGTGTGTTACACGGGCATTTAACTAGTATTATTATATTCAAAAGAATATTTAAAGAATATATATAATATTCAAAAAGAATCTTCTTTAATTTAAAATATATATTTAATATTCGAAAGAATATTTAAATTATTTATTAAGTACACGTGGCATGATCCCATTGGTTACCTTGGAGACTAAGCAAAGAATTGGATAAGAACAATTCGCGCGCCGCGCCAGAATAAAGTCGCGCGCCGCGCGAGATTTTTTTATATATAGAAAATTCGTTCTGTCTCCAACTTTTCGAGATTCCCCGACAAGAATTTTAGCGCGCCGCGCCAATACAAACTCGCGCGCCGCGCGAGCACTATTACAGCTCTATAAATAAGCAGCTCATTCTCTCATTCTGGACACACCTTCAACAATCAAAAACAGAGAGAGAGCAGGAAAGTCAGGCACGGAGAGAGTTTAGTTAGTTTTGGTGATAGCCAAAACTCCGCGGCGCGTTCTCTGGAGGCTCGGGAATCGACGAATCAACATGCAGCAATACGATAATTGTCTGGGTTTGAAATCTATCATATTTTTCTTACCTTCATTATTATCTTATGTTTGCAATATGTTAATTATGGGCTAAATACCCTTTGTTTATGCTTAGGTAATAATGAAACTTTGCTTGTAATATATTCTAATAAACGATTGTTTTAAGTAATTACGTATTTTATCACGTTTGTTTAATTAACGAACCACATGTATTTATATTTGGTTCCAAATGTTTTATTACTAAGTATGCATGACTTGGATGACCAATCATGTCGTGTATACTTGAATCGCAATACTTGATTTTTATCTAATCCCTTATTAAAAATTAAACTATTGAGACTAGTTACTTACCATGTACTAGGTTAAAATATTTGGATTCTAAAATATAAACGTATGTATTATTTATGTCCGTTTAACCATAAGTTCATAAATATTTTGGTTTGTTTTACAAACCAATACAAGATTAAATCTCTCGTGGTACGACTTAAAAGCATAATTATAAATGAATTAATTGCGTAATCACCAGGTTAACACATTTATATATTATAAAATTATGTTGTCTAACCATGAAACATAACCTATATTCGAAATCGGTACGTTTTTATTTAAACAACCATTGCACTTATTAGTTACATATTTATAAACAAAGATAATTTTAATCTAAGCATAAACACGTTGAATTTATGACGCCTCCAACTCCTAATATATTTATTGTTTACTTAGTTGCAGTTTAATATTAGTACGTTAATATTCTTAGATTTGATATTAAAAACCGGTTTATTCATTTAAACCAAAAATTCCCCAAATCTATATTTATATATTTATAATTAACGTTTATTTTAGTTAAGTCAATTGAAATTACGAGTTTTTCCCGAGAGAACGATATCCGGATTTACCGATAAAACGTACTATTAATACGATTAGGTACACTTGCCTATATTTGTGTTGATTTATACTAAAATTGGTAATCCATGTTTATAAATTTAAAACTTGGAGAATAAAGAAATATATATATATATATATTAAATGCGTCAATTCTTTGGCAAAATAAAAAGAGTATATAATGTAACGCAACAAGATTTTGTTGCTACTGCCGAGGACATGTATGCTTTAAAAAAATATGTATACAATCGACGCAATCACTTATACATGATATTAGTGAGTATATGTTGTATATATGTGTAAATGTGATGTGTGTGCTTGATGTGATGTGAAGGGTTACGTTGTGTGAGTGAAAACGTAACTCGGGCACAGTCAGACATAGTGGTAAAACCCTTTGTACGGATTGGGTAGTCGGCTGTGAGCCAAAGGTGAAATCGTCCAGTGCACTGAGTCGGTATTATGTGAAATGAGATGTGAAATGAGATGTGAAATGAATATGTGAGATAAATATGTGAACATGGATTGATCTGTGAAGTATGATGTATGCATACCTAGTGTGGTGTGTAAGTTAGTGTGTTCGCTAAACTTTGTGCTTACTGTTGTGGATTTACTATTTTCAGGAAGTGATGGTGGAGAAGCTCCGGCATTGTGAAGACGGCTCATCACTTTTAAATGTTTCCGCTATTTTATCATTTAAATATTTTAATTAAGCAATATCTGTATTTTAATTGAAACTACTTTCCAACGTGTAGTTCCGGGTGCGGGACCTCGTTGTGCTTTTGTGAAACGCGTTTTGTCTCCTTTTTACTTATTTATTACTTATTTAAAAAAAATTTGGACGTTACATTCACCAACACTGTGATCTGGAGCTTCAAAAATGACTGAGAAAAAGATAACCAATAATCCAAAGAAACAAGGATTGGATGGCCAAAATCTGGTTTTAAGACCTAAAATTGGTGACACTAAGAAAGAAGAACCAAAAATCAGTTAGGAAAGCACCGGATGACTAGACATAAGAGTACTAGACAATAAAACACATGGTTCACGGAAAAACAAAATATGACCCAAATCTAGAAACATCAGAATGATAACTGAAACTTTGAGAGCTTCTGACTCAGCCAAAAAATCCAAACACTTGACTTAGGAATCAAGGTGACAAGATAATTCAGTCACAACAACGACTACGGGGGTTCGGGGGCAGCGCCCCTATGGCGGAGTCCAAGGGGTGGCAACCCCTGGCAGGGTCCAAGGTGCAGAGCCCTGGCGGGGTCCCAAGGGATGGCAAAAATGATCAGAAATTTCAAAAATCTTGAAAATAGAGAAATTCCGAATGATCAAAATAAGAGAAATTCTGGATGATCTTGAATTCCGATCAAATTGAGAATTCCGAGCAATGAAAAATTCCGATCAATGAATTCCGATCAATGAATTCCGAGCTAAGTGAGAATTCCGATCAAATTAATGATCCCGATCGAATGAATTCCCGTTAAAAATCAATTCCGAAGAAAAATTCCGAGTGAATTGTTAATTCCAAGCAAAGTCACAAATTCCAGTCAAAAACCAATTCCGGTCAAAGTTGTACTTTGATAAATCCAATCAAATTTCAGTCGGAACAAGAGTATTCCGATCAAATTAACTCGGAATTACGTAATTCCTATCAAACTCTACTCAGAATGAGTGAATTCCTATCAAATTTCACTCGGAATGTATGAATTCCGGTTGATTCACGCTAATTCCGATCGATTCAAGTCTGAAATTCTGATCCACTCATTTTCATCCCGCTCAGATTCAAATTTTTCGAAATTTTGCCCAAATCTGATAATTTCTTGCCCAGATCACCTCGTATACCCCTGATTTACACTTCTATATCATCAATTATCAATAATATCAATCAAATAAGTCAAATCGATCAAATTTCTTCAAGAACTTCGAAAACTCATACACACAAAAAATCTTCAAAGTTATCACTGATTTGTGAATGCAATGGCTTCTTTTTTATCAACGAGTGTTTCTATGATCATTGCAACCATAATCCAACCAATTCACACTCAGTAACACCATTTAATCTTGACTTTGATCTCAAACCTGAGAATACCCCTTTTTCTTAAAAAATCTTCAAAAATTCAACTTTTGTTGTTGAATTCAGATCTAATCTTCACTCCCTTGGCTCTGATACCACTTAAAAGGTATTATATGAGTACAATCATGAATCTAGTAGAGAGAGTTTGCACAAAACACCTTAAAGTGTGTGTTGGTATATTCCAAAGTTTGCAAAGTTTCTATAAACGAAAGCTTACAAGGTATTTATGCTAGTAAGCTAAAACATAGATTTTATACAAAATATTGTCTTGATCTAAATCATAATTACATATCTAACAAAATTTTAATATCTTAAATACACTTTCGGAATACTCGTGTGTACACGGGTCAATAAACTAGTTTACTTTTAGATTAATACAAAATTTAGCAACCCGTCAATCTAAAATCGAATAATAATTTGAAAATAATTAAATCGAAGTTTGTGATCATTATTTATGTATCTTCATTAAACCCGTGTAGCATCTTAATATCGTTTTATTTATCATTTTATTCACGATTTTCTAATATATATAAAAGACTTATTTGATAAAATTTATTAAACGCTCTGAACTAGTTATTTAATAGTGTTAAATCTTGACCATTAATTTATCTAAAATAAAAAAATCAATTTTGATTATTTAGAGTCAAGTATTAGATATTATTTCATACATGCCCTTATTAAATCATAAATTTCTTTTCTTTGTACACCTTTTTTTTTTTTTGAAAGTCACTTAATGTCCATTTTAATTTACAAATATCATATTTACCCTTTACAATATTTTAAAATATCATACTTAAACAAATTCTTAGTTTTATCATTTAAAATATTTTATAATCATTTTAATTCTTTTTAATATAACAAATAACGTTTAACTTTATTATTATTGTAATAATAATGATTGGTGATTTATATAGAAAAATACAATCACATCTTTTCATGTTTCTGTCGTCAAGTCTGCCCTCCTACTCGGGTCAATGTTTTAACCACTGGTTAGAATGTTGATATCGTATGTCATAACTTTTTAAAATTATCTTTTAATTCGCATTTTATTATTATTATTTAATATTTTTTTATTAATTTTTAATATTTATTATTATTTAAACCAACACGTATATTACACAGACATTTAGTGTAAGACATTTAGTGTAGTTAATACTAATACTAACGATTAATAATTATCAATCAATATCAATAATCAATAATCAATTAATATCAATAATACATAATAAATTATTACTTAAACCACGACAGTATGTCACTATCGTGCGTGTGTGTGGGGGTGTGTGTGTGTGTTATTCTTTTTGTTTTAAAGTTAGACCATCAGCATCCGTCACACACCCTCACACAGTTTCACATGATTTTTGCCTGCCACATCAGCGCCACATCATTCTTCCACCATTTCACACAAACCTCTCACACAATCCTGCATCCATCACATGCTTTCACACAGTTTGAAAAAAAAAAAAAAATTGGGCTCACACTCCGCGACCACACTCACGCAACCGCTCACGAGCCTCACCCTCACACGCATAGGCGATGGTGTTCGCGCGCGTGAGGGCCGCTCACACCCTCTCACAGGGTACCGATGCGCATGGCCTTAGGAGGTTGGCAACCTGGCATGCACGGCAAACTAGCAAGCGTATGTATAATGTAATCGTTGACAATTATTTTCTCCAAATCTATACTATGACTATGGCTATGGCGGCTTCATCTTCATCTTCATCTTCATCTTCATCTTCATTGCCACAGATTACCAAACAGTACGATGTTTTCTTGAGCTTCAGTGGCGAAGACACTCGAAAGACCTTCATCGATCATCTCTACGCTGCTCTACACCAAAAAGGGATTGTTACATTTAAGGATGACCAGAATATCGTCAGAGGGAAATCAATCCGTCCAGAACTCTTGAAATCCATAGGGGAATCATCAATAGCAGTAATTATTTTCTCCAAAAACTACGGTTCTTCATCCTGGTGCTTGGATGAGCTTTTGGAGATTATGAAACACCAAAAGGAAATGAAGCAGATTGTTTATCCGGTGTTCTATGGCGTTGATCCGTCGGATGTTCGTAAACAGATAGGGTTTTTTGGGGAAGGATTCGCGACACACCAAGGGGAAAAGGTGGAATTGTGGAGAGAGGCTCTAATGGAAGCAACTAATTTGTCTGGATGGGACACCAAGGAGATAGCCAATGGGTAATTTTTCAGAATTCTCAAAAAACTATGATAATTACTGCTTATTTTGCCCTAATTTTGTAAGAATTGGGATGATAGTAGCATAAATATAGTTAAAATTTTGACTAACTGGTTTAGTATCATCAGCTGGAATCACAAATGCATCTATCCAAGTTTGAGGAAATCTCCAATTGACATATGTTGCATTGCCTAATAAGCATTCTCATAGCTTGTAGCATTGTTAGAATACTCAAAATTATTGTTGATGCATTGTGGTAGTTAGAATCTTTACACAAAAGGTTTAAAAATTAGCACTATAGATAGAACATTACTCAGAGATGCACTCCCATTGGTAGAGAGGTTCTTTTATGGAATGATATGCTGTAAAGGCACCATTAGATGTATTATTTCATTCTCAATTGTTGTATTATGGTTTCATATTGGGGGTTATTGTCTTTCTCCATTGGTACCCCTCTGTTAACTCATGATAAATAGCATTTAACATTTGCAGCCATGAAGCTGAATGTGTAAAAGCAATCGTGAAGGATATCCAAAGCACTTTGTATCACAAATATTCTATTCTTGAAGATAAACTAATAGGAATAATTCCTCGTGTGGAGAAGGTGAAGTCATTACTAAGAATGGGATCTGATGATGTACGCATGATAGGGATCTGGGGAATGGGTGGTGCAGGTAAGACTACGATTGCCAGATCTGTATTTAGAGAACTCCGGAATCATTTTGATTGTGCAAGTTTTGTACGAAATGTTAAAGAAATTACAAAGAAGTCCGGTCTGCATTCTGTACAAAAAGAGTTGCTCCTGTCAGTGGATAAAAACATAGAAATAGAGGATGTGCCTCAAGGGACTCAAATGATTAGGAAAATGTTTTGCCGCCAAAAGGTTCTTATTGTTCTTGATGACGTTGATCAAATAAGCGAACTGGATGCATTAGCAGGGGACCATAACTGGTTTGGTGAAGGGAGCCGGATTATTATAACAACGAGAAATGAGCGTTTGTTGGTGGCACTTGGAATCAATAAGGATATATATAATGTGGAATTGATGAATAATGATGAAGGTCTTCAGCTATTTAGTTTGTATGCATTCAGGATGAACACTCCCATAAAAGAATACAAACTAAATTCATGTTTAATTGTACACTATGCTGGTGGCCATCCATTGACTCTCAAAGTTTTGGGAAATGCTTTACGTGGTAGGGACATGAAGAAGTGGGTAACTACACTCGATAGACTAAAAGAAATTCCCAAACCAGAAACTTTGGAAACACTAAGAGTAAGCTTTGATGCACTTGAAGAAACCGCGAAGGAAATATTTTTAGATATTGCATGTTTCTTTAAGGGCTATCATAAAGTGAAAGTATATAAAATACTTGACTCTTGTGGCTTTGACACGGAAAAGTGAGTAAGTGATCTCATACAGAAATCTCTTATATACATTTCAAATGAAAGGTTGGACATGCATGACATGATACAAGAAATGGGACATGAAATAGTTCGTGGAAAGAAACCTAAAGAGCCCCATAAGCATAGCCGGGTGTGGATTCCTAGAGAAGTCTTGGATATACTTGCAGAAAATAAGGTATGTTTAAACTCCGTCTTCTTAATAGCATATCTGACTTCTAAACTCTACTTTTTTCTTTTTCTTTTCTTTTCTTTGGGTGCTGCTAACAGGGAACCGAAACAATTCAAGCCATAGTAGTGGAAGGTACCTTGTATTGTACAGAATTTTTAAACTTTAGTCATGCATTTAAGAATATGAAGAACCTTAGATTACTTCATGTGGATACCATGGGAATGCATTTCACAACACCTAAATATCTTCCAAGTTCACTGAAATATCTACACTGGAAAAATTACTCAAAAAATTCACTGCCAGCCAGTTTTGGGTCAGGGAATCTTGTAGGACTTCGCTTGCAATGTAGCAGTATTGTGAAACTGTGGAAAGGAGAGAAGGTATAGTAATTTTTAAAATTACCCTGTACCTCTGGTTATGCTAGTAAATCACAACACTTGTGATTATTTTTTATTTCTATTTTTGTTCATAGCAGCATCTATGCAACCTCAAGCTTATCAGCTGCAGTGAGTCAAAGAAGCTTAGGAGAACTCCAGACTTCACAGGGGTTCCGAATCTTGAGAAATTGTTCCTTTCAGGTTGTAGCAGTTTGGTAAAGGTTCATGTGTCCATTGGATCCCTAGAAAGGCTTGTCACTCTAGATCTTAGTTATTGCTATCGACTTAGATCTTTCCCATCATATATCATGATGAAGTCCCTCAAAACTCTTAGTTTATGTCATTGTCAAAATTTAAAAAAATTCCCAGAGATCCAAGGGAAGATGGATAGATTATCAAAACTCTATTTGAACCATACGGCAATAAGAGAACTTCCATCATCTGTTGTTAATCTACCCAATCTCTCTATCCTTAATCTTTTTGGATGTGTCAACCTTGTGAGTCTTCCACAAAGTATTGGCTTGTTGCAAAACCTGACATATCTTGATGTCAGATATTGTATAAAACTAGCAACATTACCCCAAGGCCTTCGAAACATAAGGAGTTTGAGGCATCTCTTTCTTTCCACTGTTACCCAATTACCATTCTCCATCTTCTATCTTAGAAACCTCAAAACATTCTCTGCCGAAGGGTTGCCATTCTCTGTTCCTCTGAAAAGAGGAGTTCTTGGTTGGTTTTCAGCTCGTGCATCTTTATTTTCTAGAAACAAAAATTCAGAAAATAATAACAATATTCTGCGTGGACACTTATATGAGGCACTGCTTTCCTTACCAAGTTTAACTGCATTGAAAGAACTAGAGCTCAGCAATATACATGAAGATTTGATCCTGCTTGTGGACATTGGCACTCTCTACTCATTGAAAAATCTAGTTCTATGTTACAACCAGTTTAGTAGCTTTCCTTTTTGCATCTCCCAAAACTCCGCTCTTAGAAGACTCAACTTGTCCAATTGCCCAAGGCTTGAAGCGTTGCCTCAACTTCCACCTAGTGTAGCTGTACTATTTGCCAACAATTGCAAATCATTAAAGACCATCACTGGGTTCTCTTCAGCACAGGGACTATTGCGACAGGCCTCATTTCTTGGTTGCGAGAGATTGGAAGATCAGGTGTTAGACACTCTTCCGGCTATGGTGCTACGAACCGCACTTGAGGTTGGTCTTTATTTCTACCTTGCAATCTTAACTTCGCGTATAATGGTTTTAAGCTTTTTCAATAAGAAATTCGCAAATGGATTATTTTGCATAAAAATGTAACTAAATTTGATCCAAATTCTATTAAAGGTAAGCATTTTCTTTACCCACAAAAGACCGCTAACCTTTCAAAATTTTCAACAGACTTTTGGTTTTTGTTTACAACAACATAGCATAGTATTTATAGATGCTGGCTAAGGCAAAACCTACTTGTTTCCAAGGCAGGCAAAACTGGTTACCTTTGTAAATGTTAAAGGTGACACTTATATACAAAGCTGATTACCTAAAATAGAAATTTGATCGATGTTGGTTATTTGAATAAATCGAAGTTGGTTACCTATTTATGCAATTTTCCCTGTGCAAAACTATTGTTGCAGTTGCATTTTTTTATAAATACTAATATATGTCTACTTGTTATTTTCTGATGGTCTCAACAGGGACATAATGTTATGAAGCACCAAACTAGTATCCTCCTTCCTGGATCGGAAATCCCAAACTGGTTTGAGCCAGAAGCCACAGGAGCTGGGCAGACCTTCATTGAGTTACCTTCATTGGCCAGAAGCCAAACTGGTTGTTGCTGACTCCATGGGGCTAACTAGGCCTGTTAGCTTAACTTTGTCAACAGAGCACTTTGCATCCAAGAACCGAAGTGGATTTTATAGTGCTGATAGATTGCACACGTGGATGGAATATGCATCATTTGCTCTTCTTCAACACTCGTGTCAGGGCGTTGTCCAGCCTGATTGGATAACTACTCCAGGTCTTATCTTGACTATTTCAACAAAAAGTACTGGTGTAAAGATATGTGGGCTTCGTTTAATATACAAAAATTTTTATATGGAAGAAATAAACACCATGGATAGATCACTAAATAACACTGGGCGTATGCTGATGAGACAAACAGATCTTCTAAAATATTATAGGCATACAGAATATGATACTATAACTTACACTCTACAGCCTGGCTTAAAATATGTCCCTGCAGGAGGCGATGCAACATTTGAAAGTTTGTCATGGGATGAGAAGCATGCACAGTTCAGGTTAGGTAAATCAGTTAAGAACATAGCAATGGCAACTCTTATTTAATGTGCTTTAATGATAGAATAGCAACAGGATGTTGTAATGAGAATTACTATGTTCGTAGCGAAATCGTGAATGCTAGTTTTTGCTAACATTGCTTAATATAACAGTAATCCCTCTTGGTGTACCGTTTATCACAGATTACTACCTGTCTACCTCAATTACTACTTAGGTGCATTTAACAGCAGACTCAAATTCCTATTACAGAAAACTAAATGAGAATAGGGTACTGATACAGATTGTGACCCATTGGTGACTAACATTAAGGAGCCAAATATGTTACATGATTATACTAGAAGGGCGTAAAAAGGGAATGTGCAAAGTGGCTAAGTTTGTTAGAGGAGAGAAGGGAATAAAAGGGGGAAGGGTCCTGGTGTCATGCATGTTATCTATTTTCTCTTTCTTGTTTGTTTTAGGATCCAACGTTAGTGTTGAGAGAGAGGGCTAGTCCCTGGAAAATCTTTCCTTTTGATGGTAATCTGTTCTTCAATTAGGCTATTACATCATACCTTCTTCCTTATATTTTGTATTGTCATCTTCAGTTGACAATTCTATCTGTTATCCATCAGGTACACTGTTTTTCTCATGATGATTACAGAAAAAATTGAACAACCATAGTTGTCATAGATGGAGCTTTTTGAGTTCAATAATAACCTTTTCCTTTTTTCAATGATTAGAGTTGAACTTGTTGGCAGAGAAGATTCATTAGCAGCTTTTGTGTTTGTTTTTTCTTTTTAAATGGTTTCATAATGATCACCATCAACATTGATCTTCTAATACCTGTCCATCTCCAGTCTCTTGCTTGTGCCCATGATCTATGTCACAGAATAAATGTCCTTATCATCACCAATTTTCTTGCTCTTTAATGCAACAACCCAAGATTCACATGGATAAGTCTTTTATACTTTGTGCCTTTCAATAGGTGTTTTTCCCTTAGTAGATGCACTTTATTTAGCTATGGGTGTTGTGTCTGAAACCTTAGATTGAAGAAATTCAAGTTTGTCCTTTAAAATAATGCTGGAGTTTTTCATCTGTCATGTAAGTCATGGAGATTTGCATCCAGCTTAGTTAAATTGAGAGAAACAGGGGAGAGTGTGGTGTTGCTGTCAAAGATCCTGGTGAGCTATTCGAAGGTCTTGACGAGCTTCTCCGAAGATCTGTAGACAACAGTAAACGTTAGTCTCGTCACGAGTGTTGTACTCGTGACCAAGCTCGGGTGTGTGAGTAAGTATTTATTTCAGGTGATAAGAGCAAAGCTCGAGAGAATGTTTTGTAAGTAAGTAAATGCAGAGGAGTTAATGAATCAACCTGAATCTTGATGCAGTGCTTATATAGAAATGAAACTTGGTTAATGGACAGACCAGTTCCTGCCATGTCTGCGCATTAAATGTTTTTGTCTGGAGGTGGTCGCCTAAGCATTAATTTGTGTATTAAATGTAGGGCTGTCAATGGATCGGATCATGATCTAGATCCGATCCGATCTGCTCCATTTAAATGATCCAACAGGTCAAAAAATCCGATCCATTGATCCAATAAGAGATCCAATGGGCCGATCCATTTAAATAGATCACTACATGGATCGATCCAAGATCTGTCTGGGTCGATCCATTTAATATCAAAAAATCCGCCACCACCGTCACCACCAACGCCGACCACCACCGCCGCCGACCACAGCCACCACCGCCGCCGACCACCACCGCCGCGGACCGCCGCCCACCGGCGCCGCCGCCGCCGCCGACCACCGCCGCCACCACCGCCGCCACCACCGCCGCCACCACCGCCGCCACCTCCACCGCCGCCGACCACTGCCGCCGCCGCCGCCACCGACCGCCGCCGCCGCCACCGACCACCGCCGCCGCCGACCACCGCCACCACCGCCGCCGCCGCCGACCACCGCCACCACCGCCGCCGCCGCCGACCACCGCCACCACCGCCGCCGCCGCCACCGCCGCCACCGCCGCCGCCGCCGCCGCCGACCACCGCCCACCGCCACCGCCGACCACCGCCGCCCACCGCCGCCGCCGCCGCCGCCACTGTCGCCACCACCGCCGCTCCGCCGCCCGACCACCGCCGCGCCGCCGCCGCCACTACCGCAGCCGACCGCCGCCGCCCCGACCAACATCGCCGACCACCGCCGCCGACCACCAACGCCGCCGACCGCCGCCGCCACCACAGCCGCCGACCGCCGCCAACGCCGCCGACCGCCACCAACGCCGCCGACCACCGCCGCCCCGACCACCGCCGCCGACTACCGCCGCCGACCACCGCCACCACCGCCGCCGACCACCACCGCCACCGACGGATAGGGTGGGGTAGGGTGGGGAGGGGTGGGGTGGGGTAAGGTAGGGGTAGGGTGGGGTGGGGTAGGGTAGGGGTAGGGTGGGGGTATGGTGGGGTAGGGTAATGGTGGGTAGGGGTGGGGTGGGGTGGGGTGGGGTGGGGTGGGGTAGGGTAGGGTGGGGTAGGGTAATAGTGGGTGGGGTGGGGTGGGTGGGTGGGGTAGGTTAGGGTGGGGTAGGGTGGGTGTGGTAGGGGGTGGGGTGGGGTGGGGTGGGGTAGGGTAGGGTAGGTGGGTAAGGTGTGGTGGAGGTAGGGTAGGGTGGGGTGGGGTGGGGTGGGGGTGGGGTGGGTATGGGTAGGATGTAGGGTGGGGTGGGGGTGGGGTGGGTAGGGTGGTGTAGGGTAGGGTGGGGGTAGGGTGGAGTAGGGTGGGTAGGGTAGGGTGGGGTAGGGGTAGGGTGAGTGGGGTAGGGTGGAGTGGGGTGGGGGTGGGGGTGAGGTGGGGTGGGGTGGGGTGGGGGTAGGTGGTGTGGGGTGGGGGTGGAAGAGTTATTTGATATATTTATTATATAAATAAAATTAAATTAATAATATTAAATGGGTCGCTCCGGGTCATGATCTATTAATTATTGATCCGATCCAAATCCAACTAAATGGATCTCATTCTTATTGGATCAGATCCAAATCCAATTAAATGGATCAGCGGGTCAGATCAGATCTTTAACCGATCCGATCCGATCCAACCCATTGACAGCCCTAATTAAATGCGTATCCTTTCAAGCATGGTCTAGAGATATCCGTGGAAAGGGCCGACTTAGTATTTTATTCTTTATGCACATTGGTCCGTTATTAATCAGAACCTTCAAGTTTGAGGTCCGGACCATACGTCATCATGTGGCATGAACACTATGAAGGTCAAGAATGGTTGTCAAAATGGAAGATTGAGCTCATGATGGATTGGTAAAGTCAACCATAAGCAAGGAGAAGAATGATTTACACACATTAAAGCATCAAATGTATTAGAGATGATGGAAAGTTTGGATATGATCTCATTAATTGTTGAGAAATAATCTTGTGTTGAAGATGACTTTGATTGAGTTGGAGGAGTGATGTGGGACGCCATGGGACTATTTGTTCTTTCGACTGTCGCATAAGTGTCTTAGTGTGTTTGATGTTACTAGTTTATAGTGATGTTAGTGTGTTACCTTTGTGTCAATTACCTTCGTTAGGCATGGGTCAGGTTTGGTTGGTTGGTATAAGGGTGGGCTGGTTGACACTTAGATTATACCAACTAGCATTGCACCCGCGCAATGCGATGACGATGACAATAGTTTGTGCTTGAGAACATGTTTGATTTAAAAAGTAGGGTTTGATATGTGTGAAATGTGGTGTTAGTCAACATATCCCTGTTTTTTATTCTTATTATGATTTCTTTACTTTTTTCACAACCAACCATTTTATTAGTTGCTAAAGTAGTTTTTGAAAAACATTTTAAAAAATATTATTATTAAATAATTAGATAAAGAAAATACTAAAACCTTAAAATTGTATTGATGTAAGTAATTTAGCGAAAATTAGATAAATTAAATAACTGTTGTGATGTTTAATGGTTTAAATAGTTGCATTAAATTAGTTGAGATAATCAAGGGAATGATTGGTTAGGCTATTGCTTTAAGTGTTTGTATTTTAAGTATAAAAATTTGTACTACTTAAAATTAAGTAGTCTTAAAAATTTTAAGAGAGGGGAAGTTAAATGATTTATAATGTAGTATAGATTAACAATAAATAATACTATTAAATAACCGTCAAATTTAAAATAATACATTATTAAATAGAGTTACAAAGGTTATGTGAAATATTAAAGTAATTAATTTATATCAAGTAAACAAATGTTAAAGTATTAAAACCTTGTAGTTAAAATAACTAGTTTAATACCCGTACGGTGTCCGGGTATATTTCTTTCAAATTTATATTTATATATCTTTACCTACTACATAAATTAAAATGAAATATATGCTCGACGCTTATTTACTTACACATTATATATTATGGACGTTTGCTAACTCTTTTAATTAAAGGGAACTTAAAAGAATATTAGATACTTAATAATACATAATATCAACTAAATATAAAAAAAAGTAAAAACAAAATAACGTGAGTAATTTGTATATTTATTAGATACTTAAAAGAATATTAGAATTTGGTTAACTTGAGTAATTTGTATATTTATTCTTTATAGGCACAATCATAGATTTGTAAGTTGATTTCACATATGAGTCGATTCGCATCGAGTGTTGCATAATTTACATCTTGTCGTATTTTTATCGCTTCCTCGCTTGAGTCATTTACATAAGATTTTAGAAGAAAAACCGAATAGATGAAAGTCACCGCTAGAATCCACTTAGAAGCTAAAACCCAGGACTTGAGTTTAGAAATAATTGTTAAATCTAACCTAAATGTTCTTTTTTTCTTGGTTGAAATTATAGGCCTAAATAAAAAAGGGAGTTAAGATTTCATTAGATTCAAGGACTAGATTTGTGTGTGAAAAAAACATATTGAACTTGAAATATATGCAACCAATTATATTGGTGTTAAAATGCTTAAATATGTCTACCACATGCAGGAAAAAATTAAATTAATTTTAGTTAAGCATTCAAGAATCAAATCCTATAGGTTTTCTTCATCATTGAAATATTGTTATTTCTCATATGTGATTCATTGAAAATTAGGTGGTAACCCATTTTGTTATAACTGATCCGAAAACCAAACCGGAAACCGACATCAAAATAAAAAACCGAACCATTACAAAACCTAATGGTTACAACATTTATCTAATGTGCCTAATTATATGGAGATGTCAATCTGACTAAATCAAATTGTATTTTATATCGACTGAAATTTGATAAGAAGCACTACAAATTAACGTCTTTTAAACTTGGTCATATTAAGTTACTTTAAGGATATCCGTAGAACATATTATAAAATATATAATATGTATACAAATAGTTACACTGTAAGGATATCCATAAAACATATTATAGTAAAGGATTTTTTTACTATTAAATTTCCTAAAAATGAAGAAAGTAAAGGACAACTAAATTTATGCATACAAGCCTTATTTAGAGTTAACATCGTAACTATAAAAGAATTGTATTGATATATTGTATTTATTATTCTTTATTAAAAAAAACACATCAAATATTTTAATACGATAACTTCAAAAACTTGTATGTAAAAATGTAGTCTATTGTACTACCATTTTAGACCATCTAATAATTTATTAGCATTCATATTAATATAACAAAAAACGATAGAACATAAATATGATAAAAAAAATCACAAATATTTGATGAATATATTAAACATTATATAAAGGTTTTGAAAGTAAATCATCTGAAAAGATAGCTGAAAATTATTAAAACGTATACCAACGTTTAATTTATAATTTTACTTTACTACATGCCTTATAATTAGTAATAAGTATAAAAAAATGTTGTTAAGTGCATCTCTCGTATATATTAGATACATTTTAGGATGACAAATGATATATGCTTTAACTATTTTTTTTACTTTATCCTACAACTATCCATAAGAGCATGTTGAAATAAATTTATTTTTTCATATCCTCTATTAATTTTAATATTTATGTTGATCTTATAAAGTTATAAGCAACAGAAAATAATAAAAAAAAATATTAACTCTTTTATAAAATATTATAAAATTAGGATTAAGAGAATAACACCCTAAATAAAAAGTTTAAAATTAAAAAATATAAGAATTAAAATATAATAGAAGATAAATTACATTACTTCATTGGAACTCCAAACTATCCCTACCTGCAAAGTAAAAAGTGTAGTCTAACATTAATTGCTATATCTGTCTTTACAATTTCCCCTCCATCTTCTTCTTCAACCTACTGAACTACACCACCATTCTACCATTTCTGATGCTTACGACCTCATCACCTTTCTCTATTATTTTCTTAGCAAACAATGTTCACTTGTACAACTTATTTGTGTTGGCCGTTCTTCCCTTCCACCACCAACGACTCCCAACAAAAAGGTAAAAACTAAAATAGAAATCCAAAATTACCTTGGCAGCATACACCGCCATAGCCAAAGCAGCTGCTATTAATAGGCGTCGAAGATTACAATTACTACCATAGAATCCTAGACCGGCAACCACCAAAAGGAAGATGTGGACGAACCGACGAACTCGTAAATGCCAATAAAATAAGATAGGTAAGTGTTGAAGTGGAGTAGATTCCACGATCATAATTGGATCTAAATGCCAATAAAATAAGATAGGTAAGTGTTGGAGTGTGGGATGCGTGAATTTAGCAACAACAAAAAAATTTCAAAAAATTCGATCCTTAAGGCGATGGAGTTTGTTGTGACAAATAAAAGTGTTCTACATTAAAAAAACGTGTTTCAAACTTCCAATTTTTCAGCATGTAAGCTTGACTAAGTAAGATGAATTAACACGGCTCTGATTTATTGTAGTTTTGATCTAACGGTGAGACTAAGTTAGGGATTTATAGTGTGTGGTTGAGTTCATAGGAATGAGATGGATATTCCCTATTTAACACGGTCAGGATTTGTTTAGTTTACATCTAAGGGTTAAAAATCATTTTAAGTTTCACTCACCGTCGGTAATATATATATATAATTAATACAAAAATGATGTAATATTGTTTTAACTTTAGTTTTTTTATTGTTTATTTAAGTTTTTATTTTTAAAGTTTTTGTACTTTTGTTTGTCAGGTTTTATCACTTAAGATGTTACTTTATAATTTGAATTCACAATATTCTTTTTGAAATTTAAGTTTAAGTATTAACGAATAATTTTATAATTTTATAGTTTTACCTTATGTGGATCACTTTGGGGTTGTCGGGTTGATATTAACCAAACTCATTTATTTTCGTGTCAACCTGCTTTTAATCCAATTCAAGTTCGAGTATCTTTTTTTGTACCGGGTTCGGATCGTGTTTCATCTCGGATCAAAAATTACCATCCTTACCCTCATGCAATTTAGATCACAGATTGTTATTTATCTATTACCCCTCTCTCAAAACCATGGTTCTAAATAACATAAGACGTGATGTGCCACCGAGGTCAAGCCCTTACGAGTCATGGCGAAACCATGACGTTTTTAAGACGTCACTTAAGGCAGCAATTTTATATATATTTTATAATAATATATGTCCAATCAATCATTATTAATACACAATTTATACATATTTGCACAAATGAGAAGCAAAGTAACATATACAAATTATAAACTACAAATTATTAATACACAATTTATACAAAAAAGACCATTTAAAAAAAATTATTTTCTGCACGTCACGCTTTAAAAAACTCGCCATTTGGCGCGATAAGCCGCCTTGTCTTACGCCGCGGCTAACCTCACCGCCAAGGGCTATTTCTTAACGTCAGAGTTGCACCATGTCGCATTTTTTAGAACCCTGCTCAAAACACAGGCCATCTGCCAGTCACACATATTCTCAACCTGGCTCTCTTTCCTCTAGCGACGACCCATCTTCTTTCTGTGAGCTCACAAATATTCTCAATCAAGTACACCCCTTCTTTTTGTGAACTTTGATGAGATCGTAACATTTTGTCACGACAACACCTCCGCCGAAGGCCCCTTCGTTGCCACCTCTCGTCTCTACCGAGTATTAGAATTATCGCCACACTATACCATCGGTCCATTGCAGCCGCCGCTGTACCGTCACAACCACCGTCAAATGATAAAGTCGTCACCACTGATTAGGGTTTTCATTTTGTTTGAATATGGGGTTTGCTTGTAATTTCTTTAATATAGGGTTTTAATCGGTCGTTTTTATGAATATTGAAAATGATTGTGCGTTGTATTTGAAATGTTGAATCTAGGGTTTCTATAATCTATTGTGTTATGAACGTTGAAATAAATTGTTTGAATATGGGTAAAATAGGCATTTTAACATGAATATCATTTTCTTTTTACTTTTTTATATTTTTTACCTAACATAGTCTCACGTACATTACTATTACTATATACATCAATTTACAAACAAAACAATCAATTTATCATGAGATTTTTTGGATCAACATAGTAATTTATCATATAAATTTGAGAAGTTGAGTTCTCGTAATATCTTGATTGTTAAAATTGTCTTTTTGCCTATCTCACAATCAAATCAAAAGATATACGTTTATTTATTTATTTTTCTTCCACTATAAATCAAATAATGATATATCTATCAATACATTAATTCATCTACTTTTTCTAATTATATGAATAAAATCAAACGATATCCATTTATTTAGTTTTTTGTTTTGCTTTTTGAATTATAATGAATTTTCTTATGTCTTTCTATTTAGAACTATTTTACATTTTTTCTTTTTTTTTTGAATTATATATAATAACAATTTGCAAGAAGATATTATTATAGTGTAGTGGTAAACAACGTAAGCATGTAATAATCACGTCACACGTTTGAATCTCTCTAAAAGCGTTTTGTTTTTATTTTTTAGTTTACAGTAAAACACTACTCAGCCTCTATTCCTTATTTCTCTATTTCGTTTTTTATTGATATTATATTTAACTAAAATTACTTTGATTTTTCACGAAACAAAATTCCACATTTTATTTTTATTATATATTTTTTTATACGCCCGAGATTGTTTACTTTTTCCTTTCCTCCTAAGTGTGGGATTTTATTTTAATTTTCCATTTTCCTTATATTACTATTTTTTTAGATTACTATTTTAGTAAAATCATTAATTTTATAGCATTTATAAAATTTTATATGTTATTTGTTTTCAACAAGTAAATATTTTCACGCTTCGCAGCGGAATTAATACAATTACTATTCCATCTGCTTTGAATTGATATATATTTCTTTAATTATTATACTAAATATGTTTAAACGACTAATCTAAAAGACTGAATTATTTTTCATATAACAAACAAAATAAATGAAATAATATTGTTTTATAGAAAATGACAAAATGTTGTTATTCAGTTAACTTTTTAAACAGTCGTGTAACAGATTTTTCTTTGCATATAATCTTATAGGTCATATGTTTGAAAGTAATATTAATAGTAAATAAATAAATAAAGACAAAAAAAGATTTGGCAGCTATTAACATTATATTCTTGATCATTAAAATAAAATATATAATTTTTTCATAAATCCTATGAAATCACATATATGTTTATATAAAATCTGCTTTTAGTAATAATAATGACATCTTACCTGTTTATATAATAAAACAGGTAAATAACCTTTTCTGAAAGTTTAGCATATAATGTTATAATAAATCTAAATGCATTGTTATAAGAAAGAAAACAAATTAAAATAAAATATTTTATTTCAACAAATGTTATTAGGGAAAAAATAGAGAATAGAGAAAAAAGAGGGTTGAAAAAAAAATTGAAAAAAAGAGAGTGGAATAGGATTCGATCTCTCGCCTGTTATGTAAAAAATCAAAGCATTAACCACTTGATCCAAGTAAGCATTTTATTAATAATTCCAATAAACATTTAAAGGCGCAGGTTAGCATGCTAAGCTTTTGAGAATTATATATATTAAGAATTATAGTGTAAATATAAATATATACGCATAGCTGTCCTTTTTTTATTTATATTCTATATACATTTTGTCGTAATACAATATTTACCAAAAAATATTTTTTTCGAAATCATTGTTTTATATATATATATATATATTCTAAATAAAAAATACCAACGTACTATAATCCTAAATATTAAAAAAGAATCCCGCTTTATTTGGAATAGTTATGTGAATTTTATCATTTGTGTTTATACGTTAGTTTTATATATTAGCAGTATTTTTTCAAGTCATAACACGTGGGGCCGTTATAACCTCATTATATATGATTTGACTCACTAACATAACCCACAAGATACTCGATCAGCACTACAAGATTTCCTTTTCAATCACATTTGCTTATTTGGAAGCTTGTCTCACTACTAGTAACGTTTCTAATTAATGTCACATTTTTCCCTAGTAAAAACAACTACTTTCTAAAGTTCCTTTAAGAAAATCTATAAAAAAAATTATAAAATATGAAGGTTGTTATATAGAGATATAAAATTACTATAAAGAATGAAAGGATGATATAAATTTTGTATAAAAATGAAGGACGATATTCACACACACACACAAAAACAAAAACTATACTACTAAATATCTAGATGTAATTAATTAACTTTGTTATTTCTTACTTTAATTTCTGATTTATAAGATTATTACAATTTAAAGTAAGAAAATAAAAAGATATTAAAAATTACTCAATTTCTAAGAAATTAATCATATTTGTCAAACACTTAATATTGATTTTTTTAAAATAATCTATCAAAAATTTGTCCGTCGGAAATTCCTCATAAATGTATTCCATTTGACTTAATAATCATGAGAAATGATGTCCATCTCGATTCATCATAAAAACATTAAGTAACACCTATTTATTCAGTTCTGGCCAACATATTCCATCGAAAATCTTTTAAAAAACAAAAAAAAGCCATGTCTCCATAACTTTCCAATGAATTATACTATTGAAAAATACCCATGTATTGTAGTGAACTAAAGCTAATATGTTCTCGTATATATGTAATGCAATTGCTTCAGTTACAGGAACATATGAACTTATTTTCAATAACACCATCATCTCGTTCTTAAGTGCATATCTAAAAGGACTACACATTTTCAAATTAACTTATAATTGCTAACCTTTTCAACCACTTCATAGTTGACCAACACATTTTCTACTTCAAACCCTAAAAATCAAATGTTTCTACACACATTCAACTTACAATCTATAAAATTACATCTATAACGTATTGTAGATGTTACTCTTACATTTCACTTAAATTATTATCCATTTAAATAACCTGAACATCTTTCATTTAAGTGATATATGAGATCAACATTGTCTAAATGTTATCTACATGTATCTTTTATTACTAAAAAATATGCATGAAAATTAAGCTTGAGAAATAGTCTTATAAACATAAGACGGGTTTAGACCATCCGTATGGGTAAGTCATCAGGTAGGCCATCGAGTTAGTTTCAACACCCATACGCCCCCCTCCCCCCCCCCCCCCCCCCCCCCCCAACCCCCAACCCCCAACCCCCAACCCCACACTTATTTACCCGACGGGTGAGCAATCAGCTCTCCACACCCGATGCATTTCTCTTTCCTCTTCTCTCTTTCTCTCTCTTACATATATATTATAATAATAAAAAAAAGATTAGGTTAGCTTAGGTTATAATATATATGGTATTTGGGTAAAAGAGATAATGATAAAGAAAAATAATATGATGCTGATATGATATCGAGGTGAGAGAGAGAGAGAGAGAGAAGGCTATAGGAATAACCTTACAAGCTTTTAATAAGTTAAAACAAAATATCTGATTAAAATAAAGTAAAACCGTGTTGGAAACTAACTATATTAAAAACAAGAAAATACAAAAAAAAAAAAAACCAACATAATTTCACATAACAAAACAATGAGGAAATTTCAATGTTGGATGTGATACAAAACATATCTAGAAAACATTTTACAAACTCATAAATTAATAATCTTTAACCAATTTTAACTCAATAACTTATAACTATTTTACAAATTAACCTTCACAATTATCACTAGAAAAAAGCTCTACTTCCATAGAAAACCCTTCCACCATCTTTCTTCTTGTTCTCCATCTCCACATTGTTATTGTTCTTGGGTTGTTGAATAACATCTTCACTTTCAACCTTCTCAAGATTCATTGGTAGCTTCATTTTAGCCAAAGATTCTGTAAATTGTTGCATACTTCTCATATACATATCAACAATCTGTTGTTGCATTTCTGTTTCCTCTTTCACTTCTTTCTTTTCCCTCGGGTTTTCGTTTGAACCCGAGCATTCTACGTTCGCGGAAACCGACGATTCGCCCGCGAGATTGTTCTTTTTCTCGGACGAATCGGCCGAGTTTCTGTCGTCACTCAAACTCGTCATTGTCGAGCTAAAAAAGCCCGAATTCTCATTGGGCGAAATCGAGCCCGAATTCGCGGCCATTTCGTAGTCGTGGTCGGACCCGGATGCGCCCAGACAAAGAAACGATCCGGGTCCGATTGGGCCGGGCTTGGTTATGGGCACATGGCCCGATAACCCGAAATACTCGGAAACCATCTGTTGATTCTCTTTAACTACATTCATATCAGGGAATTCAATCCTGGCATACTCAATTGGATCCAACAACACAACTTCTGATGAAATCGACGAATTCGTGATCGAATGATTCGAACTGGGATTATGATTGAATGGTGAATTTGTAACTAAAGAAAGGCTCAATTTCACAATTCCAGCAGGGGAATGAAATAAATCAGTTGAAGAAAGACTGAATTCTTGAGTCAATTCCCCTTTTCCAAGAATCAAAGAAACTGGAACTAAAGAGAACCCCAAGAGTTGATCTTCCATAAAGTTTTTAGCTTTACTAAGCATCCACATTTCACACTTAAGAACAGCATCAAATTGGTTGATTTTGATCACCAATTTCTCATTAAAATCAGGGTTTTTTCCTCCGCCATTAACGATCCTTGTTGAGAAGGTTTCATCAGGGTTATACGTAAGTGAGAATTTAGCATAAACATCTTGATTTTCATAAATACAGATATTATGAATGTTTCGAGCATGATGAACATAGATTTCAAGAATCCCAGAAAACTCAGCACTACCTTCAGTTGGATTGTAACGAAATCGTCTGGTTTGATCATATGATGAATCCATGCCCAAATTGGCAAGTTCTTGTAACTGAAAACGAAAAGGGGAAAAGGGTTTTCAAGAAACAAGATGATCAAAGGGGGGATTTCAAGAAATACCCATCAAATCTAACACCCATATGAATTCAAGGGAAAGCATAGTAACTGTTTCTTGAAGAAATTGAGGGTGAATTGAAGCAACAGCATATGAAAGTGGAGAGAGAAAGAGGGGGAAACTGGTTGATTTTTTGGTGTGAGTGGGGGGTAGTAGGTGGGGTAAAGAAGGGAAGAAAAATGATCATATGGTATGATGATGTGAGAGTGGTTGAAATTGCTGTCCAAAATGTTGATGGTTGTTTCTTTCTCCACTAACCCTACTCTCTTCTACTCTTTCTCTCTCTATATATGCACATGTATAATATATGTATGTACTCTTTCTCTCTCTATGTATGTACTCGTTATAATATATGTATGTATAGAGAGAAAGAAATAGAGAGACTTTAGTGGTTAAAGGTGATTGCTTGGTATTCCATCCTCCACTCAAAGTGTGTTATATATGTGTCACTATAAACGACTGATATGGAATCTACAGTAGAGGTTTAGAATTTATACGTTGATATGCGTTTTTAAGTCATGATTATGTGATGTGTCATGTTTATATCGGCTGTTAAACCAATCGACATAAGTAACGTACTCATGACATTTTTTGTAATCTTGTATTAAAAGCATTAGAACAGAATTACGTGTCTCCACCTAAACACATATTGAAATCAACCAACAAAACAACCTTGAAAGCAATTACATGTCTAGTCGTCACACAAATTGTAAACCTAAAGTCATACCACTCTTTTGGCACGGCAAAAACATATTTTTTTAAGGTAGTTCGTGCTAAAAAGTTCGACGATAATGGGTCTCATAGTCAACATTGTGATAATAAATCGCGTAACTCACTGATAAATAATATACTTCATGGTTTCATCCATGAACCTTCTTTATAGATTTTATATCTCTAAACCCTAAACCAAAAAAAAAGTAGTTTTGATTGATGTTCTTTTTTTCTTACATTTTTGTTAAAAGTGAAAACTAACCAAATCCAATAAATGTGACAACTATTGGAGAGTCGCCATTTGATGTCAAATAGCACAATGATAAGCGTATGTATTGTTTATATTATTACCGAAAAATGTAATTATAGTTAACAATATTTAAGTTAGTTGTTGTAATTGTTATAACTTTCATGGTATACAACAGTTTGTATATAATGTGAATATTATAAAAACTGATTGTACTGTTTTTTTAAGAATATAAAGTTGGTTATATACAATAGTAATTAAGACAAACTTATTTTTATATAATTTATCCTTAAAAAACTCAAGAACATACTATTTTCAAAGAATTAAACGGTGTTTTAATATGTTTGAAATACATAAAATTTAAAAATAACCTATTTATTCTGTTTCTTCTGGATCTTCTAATTATTAAATTTAATCCACCATGACATGGCACCGTGTGCAATTTTGACCAACCTCTTTTTCAAACCTGAAATTCGTTATAAATTCCAAGCCTAAATGAGTGTGGAATTCAAAGCTGAAAACGAGTAAAAACAAAGAACAAATATGAAAGGTAAAGATTCTAAGCATCTAGAGGCGTATACAATAAAAAAATCTGTTTTTAGAATAAAATGTTTTTCTTAATAGCAAAGTTATACTAGTGGGTTGGGTCTGACATCCATATAGAGCAGTATGAGAGTCCCAAACCACGCGTCATGGAGTAAAACACTCCTCCATTGTTTCCTAAAAACCCCACAATAAGGTCGAACTCGAGACCTCACACTGGGGTAAAACCCTTCATACCACTTGAATTAACTGTTAAAACTAAAGACTCTACATTTTACGTTTGTTCACAAACAATACTCAATTTTGTAAGAACGAGATATAAAAATACTCACGTTTGTTAATATCATATATTTTTCAAGACCTTATATATAGAATCTATAGAAGTGCTTTTGATTCTTATGTGAATGAAATTAGAAGTTTGATGTGACTTAAGTGACGAGTACCTAGTTCTTACTATTTCTCGTCATAACATCACATTAGCTTTTCATTTCGTCATTCAATTTTGGTATGACCAAGATTTACCGGACCAAATTCAGGATCTTACCAAATTTAATAACTTCATGTTTAAAAATATAAGATATATAAATAAAATATAAAAACTAAAATCGAATGAAGATGAATACGATAAAGATTGAATCAGAATCGATACGATAAAAAACCCAAATCGAATGAGATATGTACAATTATGTGCGATTCTCGTTTATCAAACATGGGAGCATATAAATCAGAGAACCTATGTAACAGAATAATCGATTATGAACAGGTAAGCATAGATCTCCATCTTTGCGATGATAAAGAGGTCAGCATACATATCGAAGGAACCCTAAATTGAATAACATACCTTCATATTAAACATCATCTTCATATTAAACCTAAGTTGAATCACACACATGAAGTCGTAACTGAAATTGAGACCGAAACCAAATCACATGCAAATCTGATTAGCTGATGAAGATCATCGAGAAGAAGGGTTCAAAACCGATTAGGGGTTTTCATCGAGAAGAAGCAGCCGAAGGTATCGAGAAGAAGGGTTAAAAACTTTGTGACCTGCTATTAAAGATTTGCTTTGTGTTTCCTAGATTTTGCAGTAGAAGGCATCGAGAGGAAACAAATTTTGCTTTGTGTTTCCTAGATCTCCTCATCTTCATGATTAATCCTTTTACTTTTTATTTTTTTGGCATTGAAAATAAAGTGACTTGTTAATTTTGTGACTTGTTATTATAGGTTACCATACATCAAATGGTAGTTTTAGAAAGTTGAGTTAATTAAATGTGTTTTTAAAAGATGGATATACACAATAACAAAAAAGTGACAACTTCGATACATTTTCAAAAACCAAAACCTATAAACAAAGATTACATAAAATAGAAACTATTTTATTAGTAGATATACATTGAAATATACATATCTAACCGGAGATGATCCGTACACAACAAATTTTTGTCATGCACAATAATTATATATTGTTTAGACCAATACCATCATACCTACCCTTGAATATCTGGATAACATGTCAAAACAAGTAATCATGTTAAACTGTGTTTCGCTTTGTCATTTGTCAAAAACTATATATTATCTTTCCTGTTTCCCTTTTGTTGATGTTTTGAACAACATTCATGACTATATATGTTTGAGGAGAGCGTTTGCCTACTTTTAAGAGCTTCATGGTTTCATCCACTGCAAATGGAGAAAAGTCAGGAAGTGTTAGATGATAACGTGATGGAAGAATTTTACCCTTACGAGTATGAAGAAGAAGAAGATATGAAGATCTTGATGAACTCTATCTGGTCCGTTGGTCAAACATCAACATCCGTATTGGCAACCGTAGATGGGGTAATAACAGGTTTTTAAGAGCCGGAAAACAAGAGGCAAGACCCGTTCATCATCAACCCCACTTCCATGAAGTGAGGGTGCGGGTCCATCTTCTCGTGCACCCAAAAAGAAAGAGACTCGAGACACAACAGCAGTCAGACGGAGCGCCAAGAGGACCCTTAAACGTGAAGCGGCTGACAAGGCTGCCGCTGCAAAACACGAGCAACATTTGGTTAGGCTGGGGCGCAACTGATTCGGCATCCCTGAAACCATGTGGGTGAAGGTTTGTGGGAGCCTGGTTCATCATCCACTATGTACAGTGTTTCTTTAAGATTTGTGAAATAATGGTTGTAGTTTAGATGTTCAGTGATAACAAGGGGGCTTAGTTCATGTGCAGGACCCCATTCATTAAGTTGTTCTAGTTATATTTTACTTGAAAATTTTACTTGATGTTGTTGATACTGGTTATTGAAAGATGAGCAACATGGTAAATTACTAATTTCAAAGGCTTAAAACTAGTAAGATGCAACTTGTGTAGGATTCTTGTAATGTTAAATTAAAAAGGTTTTTCCCTTCCTCTTAACATATGCAAAGTGTTTTTATTTTCCCTTCCTCCTAATTAGTTATTAGTAATTTTAGGTCCCGTTAGTTTCACAAGAATCTCATGAAATTTGAAGGAATGGAATGACATTCCATTATTATATCTCGTTTGTTTGATTATTAGACATAACTTAATTTCAATCTTCTGACAAATTTACAAACCAAACAAAATATAGGATTAAAATAGAATTGAATTCAATAGCCTTTTTTAACAAACATCCTTAGAAATTCAATTCAATTCTTATGAATTCTATAAAACAAATGGGAACTTAGTTTCAAACTTAATTCAACCAAAATAACTCATCTTATTTGCCATGTATCAGCTTCGCCTTATATTTTTCTTTCAACCCAGAAGCCTTTAGATTATTCCACACTAATTCTTCTATCTTTATCTATTAATATTTTTATTTTTCATTACAACTATTATCAATTTCAATAACTTAATTTTTATAAATAATTTAAAATATAGTACAAGATAAAATAGTAAATGTTATATTATTATAAATTAAAACTAAAATTTTGACCTTGTAGTATAGAATTAAAAGGATAAAAATAATACATAATTTTAAATAAAAAAGGTCCTAATCTTAATTTTATAGATGTCGAATCGAATCTTTATGGAAGAGAACCACTTCTAACGCGTCACCGTGAGATGCTCGTGTGGATGTAGGTAGAAGCCGATATCTTTTCTAACTACTTCGCCCTTTTCAGTTCCTCTTTACTATTCATCGCTTCCAACTTTTTTATTCATAGTTTTCAACTTTTTCGGAGTCAAACGCAAACACGACGTCTTCCAGTGCATGTTGTCGGTTCAGCCTCAATAAAGAGGAGGATGAGGTTGAGGTACAAGAACCTCTACCACCAGTGGGGTGGGGCAAAGGTAAACATGCCGTGTCAACCTTCACGACAGTTCAATATTGAACATGGAAGAGTGTTAAGCTTGGGGAGAAAAAGTTGAAAGCTATGAATACTAAAGACTAACTGAAAGAGAGTAGTTAGAAAAAAATATCGACTTTCTCACGAGTGACGCGTTAGAAGTGGTTCTCTTCCGGTCAATTTGACATTAATACAATTGAGATTAGAACCTTAATCTATACTACATTATAAAACATTTAACATTCTCTCTCTTAAAAATTTTAAGACTACTTAATTTTAAGTAGTGCAAATTTTGTTGCTTAAGATACAAACACTTAAAGCAATAGCCTAACCAATCATTTCATTTATTATCTCAACTAATTTAAGACAATTATTACTTAAATACATCATTAAACATCACAAAAGTTATTTAATTTTTCTTATTATGTCTAAATTACTTACATCAATACAATTTTAAGGCTATAATAATTTTTTCTCTAATTATTCAATAATAATATTTTTTTAGTTTTTTTTCAAAAACTATTTTAACAACTAATAAAATGGTTGATTGTAAAAAAAAGTAAAGAAATCTGAAAAGGTATAAAGTACATGGATAGGTTGACTAATATCGCATTTCACATATCATACCATACTTTTTAAATCAAACATGCTATTGAGCACAAACTATCGTTATCCCGCCGCATTGCATGGGTGCAATGCTAGTTTATATAAAATTATGTATTTTTTATCTTTTAATTTCTTTATGCAAGGTTAAACTTTTAGTTTTAATTTATGGATATATATTATATAACATCTCTATTTTATCTTGTACTATATCTTAAATTATTTATAAATATTTAATAATAGTTGTAATTAAAAATAAGAGTAAATTACTCGGATCGACCATATAGTTTGTCGTTTATTACACCATTCGTCCCTGGACTTCATTTAATACACTAGACGTCCTCAACATGTACAATTTGTCACGTTTGTCGTCCCTGTCCCAATTGAAATAACTCATATACCCTTTTCTTTTAATTTAGGCTTTTCTTTTACGTTTTTATGTCTTTTCTTAATTAATAAACCATTATTATTATTATTTTTTTATTATTATTATTATTATTATTATTATTATTATTATTATTATTATATGATGATCTACTAATTAAAAAAGAAATAAATATATAAAAGAAAAGTCTAAATTAAAAGAAAAGGGTATATGAGTTATTTCAGTTGGGATAGGGACGACAAATGTGACAAATTGTAAATGCTGAGGACATCTAGTATAATAAATGAAGTCCAGAGACGAACGGTGTAATATGTGACAAAACACAAGGACGATCCGTATAATTTACTCTAAAAGTAAAAATAAAAAAAGCTTCTGGGATGAAAAAAAATATAAGTAAAACTAATATGATGTTGATGCGACATATAAGAGAGTAATTTCCGTAGAATTAATTTTGAAACTAAAGTTACTATAAATTAATTAAAATAAGGGAAAAAAGAGAGAAAAACTTTGCATATGTTAAAAAGGAAGGGAAAAAATGCTTAATCTACCATTGCAAGAATCCTACACAAGTTGCATCTTACTAGTTTTAAGCCCTTGAAATAAGTAATTTACCATGTTGCTCAGCTTTCAATAAACCAGTATCAACAACATGAAGATAGATTTTCAAGTAAAATATAACTTAAACAGCTTAATGAATGGGGTCCTGCACATGAACTAAGCCCCCTTGTTATCACTGAACAACTAAACTACAACCATTATTTCACAAATCTTAAAGAAACACTGTACAGAGTGGATGATGAACCAGGCTCCCACAAACCTTCACCCACATGGTTTCAGGGAAGCCGAATCAGTTGCGCCCCAGCCTAACCAAATGCTGCTCGTGTTTTGCAGCCGCAGCCTTGTCAGCCGCTTCACGTTTAAGGGTCCTCTTGGCGCGCCGTCCGACTGCTGCTGTGTCTCGAGCCTCTTTCTTTTTGGGTGCACGAGAAGATGAACCAGCACCCTCACCAGGTTCATGGAAGTTAGGTTGATGGTGAACGGGTCTTGCCTCTTGTTTCCCGGCTCTTACAAACCCGTTATTACCCCATCTACGGTTGCCAATACGGATGTTGATGTTTGACGAACGGCCCAGATAGACTTCATCAAGATCTTCATCGTCTTCTTCTTCTGCATAGTCATAAGGGTAAAACTCTTCCATCACATTATCATCCAACACTTCCTGGCTTTTCTCCACGTGCAATGGATGAAACCATGAAGCTCTTAAAAGTAGGCAAACGCTCTCCTCAAACATATAGTCATGAATGCTGTTAATAGCAGAGCAACAAAAGGGAAAAAGAAAAATTTGTGATCAGTAATCAGTATGCATAAAACTTCCTAAATCTCTCTATTAAAGAAAGGTAAAGTTAATATATAGTCTTTGACAAATGACAAAGCGAAACACACTTTAAGATGATTACTTGTTTTGACCCGTTACCCGGTCCACCCAGAAACTCACTTTTTTAAAATACAAGACTGGATACCAAATGAAGCAACTGTGAAGACAATTTAATAGAACAATGGAAAAATCCAAGGAAATCCTAAATTATAAAATAGATGATAATGTTTCCCATTGCTCATGAGCTTCACAAGCCAACTTCTCTTTGAATTAAAAGCCTGTGATAGTTATAATTTAATCAAAATATATACTACATTTCAGAGTAAATATCAGCCTTTGTACCTGCCATCAAGAGAACGGTGGATGTTGAGGAACTCGAATGGATTCTTGCACTGCGGGCAGGTTGGCTCCTTCTTATATGTAGCCCATCGGAGGATGCAAATCACACTATAACATAAACGATCACAGGTTAATTTACAATGAAGGAGTTGATAATTTTAGGATAGATAATATTGAATTGAATGCAAATGTAATGCTCTGAAATACATCCATCTAACGCATAAATGGATAGAAATAAGAATATGACTACAAACACATTTCACTAACAGCAGCAGTTGCAATGAATTTATAATCTTTGGATGTTCTGCTTTGATTGAAGATCTCAGAGTTTCATGGTCTTTCAGCAAGTAAAACTCAGATATGAAGCATTGATGTATCGTCAAATGATGTAAAGAAGATACACCATTTTTAAAATATTGTGAATCTCCCTAATAATGGTACACAATGACAACCATAGAGAGACAAGAACATAATAAAACACAAATAAACGGTGCTCAGCAGATCAGACTATATTATAGACATGATAAGTTTGAATCTAAATAATACGGCATAGATCAGTAACTGCGACGTTCATCTATGAAATGACACAAAAGAGTTGTGTCGTTTCTCGTTTTAATACCAATATCGTTAGCCCAACTCAATGTAAACCCGTTCAATAGAAATGATCTTTCTACCATCCATTACCTCAACAATGGTCACCATCCATCACCTCAAAAATGGTCAACATACAAGGATCATAGTATCCAAACATGCCCAAGAATATGCAAATGCCAAAATAACATAAACTCTAGGTAGATCCAATTTACATTAGGCAATTAGCTAACTACTAGCAGTAAACAGCACACATATCAATTATTCTAAAACACATTCTAAAGCCTGAAACATCTTCTAAAGCATACAGATGGTGCAGATGTGAATGAAGATCCAGCTTCTTTAAAGATTCAATCAAGAGGTAGTACAAGAAACAGGGGAATTGATACATACAAGATATAATTAAGTGATTTACCATCTGTTCTTGATCTATTAAAACAAAGGTTTCAAGAACAGCAAACCCTAAACGAAATCAGATCATATGAATGACATAGAAAATCACGATTGTGGAGAGACAAACCAGTAGGCATGCTCGCAACCTTTTACAAGCGCAGTTTCCTCTAACACGATCTTATTCAAACAAATCGCACAAATCCCGTGATGATTTTCATCGCTTAAAATCGCTTTGGGATTCTGATTCTCTCCGCCAACAGAAACCGCTTCCTTCTCCTCCTGATCATAACCCTAAACTTCATTATAATCATCGATTCAAACCCTAGAAACCTAATTTCAGAACCCAAAACACGGAACATAGAACTTCGGAAACAATTGACGGAAACTGAAATACCTGAACATGGATTGACAGATCTGGGAAGACGGCGATGAGCTGTTGTTGACCGTCGGCTGCATCCATGGCGAAATCTTGGATTTAGAGGGCAAATTGAAGAAAAAGAATTAGTGTTTGATATGATTTTGTAAAGAAAAAATAAAGAAAAAAATTAAAAAAAAAAAGGAAAAAGATGATGAGATTCGAAAAGAATATGTTGGATTCCAAAGGAGGTGGAGAGAGGGCGGTTGCCCTGAGACAAGGGAGGAGGATTAGGATGTGGATATCATAACAAGACTCATTTCCAAACCCTCTCTTTATATACATACAACTTCCTTATATTTCACCGCCTCAAGTTTATGACTAACCCTTCTTTCAAGTTCTAGAGATGAACATCATAAACAATCCGGACCAGTCTCGAAGCGGTTCAAGATTGTCGTGTCAGTTCGGTTTGCATCCAAAGATTGTCACGAACCGGTTCGAACGGTGCCGATCCAAACCAGTCCAAAAAACCAATTTGGTCAGGACCGGTTTGGCTGGTCCCAACGGCTAGCTTTTGAGTCCAATGGCTAGTTTTCCGTTCTAAATTGGTTCAGACTAGTCCAGACGATTTTTTTGTAAATCCTCTATAAATACCTCACCATTTTTTTCCATTTTCTTTACATCGCACTTCTTGCTATATACACTCTCTATTATTCTCTCTACTTTTCAGATTTCGATTATACGTTTGATAAATTACGAACGATTTCGGTTATACATTTCTAGTATTTTTCATTATCAATTTGAAAAATTATGACCGGATAAGGTAGTAGCACTAATAACCCAGGTCGAACTTGTTTTGATCCGAATCTCACATTTGAAGAAGTTCCAAAAACAAATCAAGTTGCATATGGATATGTCGACGATACCTATAACTATTGGAATTTAAATTCCGACTATTACATTTTAGTAGTTTTATCGATATTTTTTTTTTAAAATAACATTATATCATATCACTTCAAGTAAATAAAACTCAATTAGATACAAAGGACTTTCTAGACTGACATTAGAAGATTACAAGGCTCAAAACGTTGGTCCATAAGCTATAGCTCCAACATTACTACATACAAAAATTTGCCAACAATAGGATGTCGTTTTGACGCAAAAGGTGTCGTTTAATACTATTCACATCTAGTAACTTTGACTTTTGTAAAAACTTTTGACTTTATTTCATGTTAGAAAGGAGATCAACAAACAAAAAAATATGTATATTCTCTTCAAATCAGTTTGTAATCGCCCTTCTATTTCTCCCAATCAACCAAGGTTCTACCCTTGCAAAATACTTTTTTTTACTTAAAAGAGAGGGGTTGGTACATTTTTTTTCTTCTTTAGCAGTAGCATATTTACTTTTAATATTGTTATATATATTTTCTAAAAGCTTTTTATTTTTATATTAACATAATTAATTTGATTGCTATTGTATTTTCTAACTTTAAAAAATATTGTGATTGATGTATATATAAACATATCCTTGTAAATGTCTTTATTCTAGCTATAAATTTTATTTTAATACAATATTTGTCTACAATATATATTTATAATTAGAGTTTTTATGTTTTAGATGGAAACCTTGAGCAAAAACATTAATAATATTAAATGCTTATAAAACTTGAATCAACTTAAATCTAAAGCAACTGACATATTACAACTCTTATTGTCTAAAGTTTTTTCACGCTTTATTTGAATATATATGTTTGAATGTTTGTTTATATATATATATATATATATATATATATATATATGGGATGGTTCATGCGAGAACGGTTGTTAGTGCGAGAACCGCGAGAACCAATCTCAGCCGTTCCAAAGATATGGGAAGTTAAACGGATGGAGAGCGTGGAAGGATAGAGTGTGGCATGGTGTATGTGAGGAATTCATGAGTGGGCAATGACATTAAAAGGAGGGGAATTTGACGGCTCAGATTGGTTCTCGCGGTTCTCGCGCTAACAACGGTTCTCACATGAACTTTTGTCTATATATATATATATATAGACAAAAGTTCATGCGAGAACCGCGCGAACCAATCTAAGCCATCCAATTTCCCCTCCTTCAATGTCATTGCCCACCCATGAATCCTCACATGCACCCTGCCACACCCTATCCCTCCACGCTCTCCATCCGTGATACTTCCCATATCTAAGGAACGGCCGAGATTTGTTCTCGCGGTTCTCGCACTAACAACGGTGATCTGATGATGGTAATTATTGACCATTAGATCAAAAACCCACTGCAACACGTGTGTACAAACTAAGTCGTTAAATTAAAAAAGACATGAGAGATAGCTGCCCGTCCAAGCTCTAGGAGTCATCAAGCTTTTGGCTTAGATTTAGGCACTTTTAAAACCACCACTAACCAACCCAAGGACTCCTCACTCCCCTAGTGAGGTATAAACTCGTTAACCTCTTGTGAGAATTAATGACGCCAACCACTAGGTTACCTTGGAGAGAAGATAAACAGTTTATTTAGCACATAAAGATGAGACAAGTTGAAGAGGATACATATATATTGAACAGGAACAAATTACTGTATGCTTAAGAAAAATATCAACAAATATGCTGAAACAGAATTCTATAAACTTCCTCTAAGGGGGCGTTTGGTTCGCGGAATGGAATTGACCGGAATTGGAATTCGTTAATGAATTGGAATTGGAATTGGAAGGAATTGGAATTGGAAGGATTCCAACGGAATTCGTCCCTTCGTGTGTTTAGTTCGCAGAATTGAATAAAATTTCAAATTTCAAGTTTTGTTTTGTTTGGCGGCAGCGAAGACGGTGGTGATGGTGTTGGTGGAGGCGGTTGGTGATGGTGACGGTGTCGTCGGCGGCGGTTGGTGGTGACAGAGGCGCGGTTGCGCGACAGCGGTGGTTGGTGATGGTCGGCGGCGGGGCGACTGTGGTGGCAGCAGCGGTTGGTGATCAGTGGCGTTGGTGGTTGCGTTTGGAAGTGTCGGCAGTCGTGAAGCATAAGAGCGTATAGTAAGCGTATAATTCGAATTCCCGAGGATTGTCTTAAATTCCTTAAACATGAGAATTGAGAGGAATTCAAATTCCAATTCCAATAATTCCTTGAACCAAACACGAGTTAGAATTTGGAATCTCCAATTCTAGTTCTAGGCAATTCCGAACAATTCCGGCAAACCAAACGGCCCTTAAGACTTCTATGCAAGTATTTTCTTGGTGCTTATAAAATTTTATTCATGTACTTTGTTTAGAAGAGAAATAGAAAAACTACAAGAGATTTCAAAATCTTTTACAATGTAAATTCATTTCATGATCCCAAGTATAATGTTAGATAGTTATTTTGTGATCATCAAAGACAATAATAGATTACTACCTTGAATTAAGCTACTACATAATGAGTGATTAACTAATGACTTGACACACATGCTAGTTTTGGAGAATCAATAACATTAAACCGAAATAAAAAAACTGTTACTGTAGCTACCTCCTGCTGCCGCGACAAAGCTTTGGGTCACCTAGGAGATGATATGTACACAATTTTTTGTCATACACAACAAAAGGTTTCATTTGGACATTTATGCCCGTATATTCATGGATGAGACCAAAAAACATAAATATGTGAGCCATACATGTCGAATTCATTGTGTATGAGTAAAAGAAATTGTGCACAAATCACTTCCTTTTATATATGGCTTCACATAGTGACTTTGATCACGAGTTCAGGACCCAGATGCCACATCTTAAGCCAATTCACCAAAACTCAAGTGCATCACCAATGAGCCAAATCTTTGGTTAACATGTCCAGTCCGGCAGCCCCTGAAGAATACTTGTCCTGAAAACAAAAGGATCGAAGAAATAGTCAATTCGATTCTCTAGGTCAATACTAGATAGAGGAGGGAGAATTGGCGGGTCAAAATTTGTACCTATTAGTACGCGTAAAGTTCATTTGTCCCGTAACACTTTTTCTCCAAATTTATATACTACCTATAACGATGCTTGTGTCAAATATGATTACAAAAACTATATTATGACAATAAGTCAATAACAAGATAATAGCAAGTTCTTTATTACATTTTGGGTTGATTTAACACGTTTGACTTATTTTCTTTTTAGCTACTGTTTATGATTTTACGCATTTGACCCGTTACTCATGAAAACATAAAACGTAGACCAACTTATAAGTAAATGGGTTAAAATTACCACCACTAAAACTCATGCTTCCACAATGCATATAGAACATTTTGTTGTGATTCTTGATGATCAAAAAATAAATAAATAAATATAACTGGTCATAAATTAAATTATACCTTGGTTTTCAAAGAACTGAAGGAGTCATGTATCTTGAAACCACTTCTTTTAATTGAATTCTTCCTCCTTGCTAGATGAATAATCATCAATTAAGTCTTCAGGTGGGTCATAAATAATCATATTCGGGAAAAGATCCAAGAAATCGTTCTTCACTTTTTCCCTCAGCTCCGGATATGGTAAAAGCCCTTTCATGATGACTCGATAAGGCAACGACAATGGAGGGTCAGGAGCCCGTCTCATTTCGTCATATATAGCCATTGCCTCTGATAATAATCCGTTATCCAAAAAAGCCCTAATAATATCCCCAAATGTATGTTGATCAAAGTGTACCTCTTCTTTCTTTAAATCTTTCCATACCCGTTTCACCTCTTCAATTTTTTTAGTTCTTGCTAGCATCATTAGCATGTCTCTGTAAAAGAACATATCTGGTCGGTACCATATCTCTTTCCGCACCACATCATATAACTACAGAATCAAACATCAAAATCAAATCTATAAGTGAATTAAAAAAGTATAATTTATTTACGATAAGCATATTCATGCGTAAAATAATTATAAATGCAGCCTTAGGATCCAGTGATTGGTATTTCACATAAAAAAGTGTTGTCACCAGAAATGCTTCTCACTGAAAAAACACTTCTTATTTTATCATAACTCACAAGTCATAACTCTATAAATGTACCATGCATTGGAAACACACTTTGGACAATTTTCTACCTGTTAACCCCATTTGACCAGTTTCTTTTTTATTTGGGCAAACTAAACAAAAATGTACAGTGTTACTTTTCTATGTATTGGACTCCAAAACTTACTTTTTGATGTAATTAACTACATTTAAAGAAAAAAACAAACTACTTCGTTTTATCATTTGATGTATCCAAATAAAGTGTAAACTTTGAGGTTTAAACCATTATTAACCCTTAAAATTAAATACACACACAGAGTCATGATTGAATAAGAAGCTAGATGCACGGCAATAAGTGTAAGTACTAAGTAGTAAAAAAAATCTTGAACTAAAGTGTATAAGACAACATAATTCACAAATTTATATCTATATTGCAATAGTTTGATAAATGCTCTACTGAAAAATGTTGAAAATCGCAAATTTGTTTTGGTGCATTCAGGTGCATCTACAGTGCATCTAAATGAAAATAAGCTTACGAAAATGCTTGGAAACAGTTGATATAAAATAATAAATTTGTGAATTACTCGACTTGTATGATTCTAACTTTTTTTTTTCTTCTAAAAAACAAATAGCACTGTCGTTCTACACGTGGACAATGACATGAAAAAAAACCAACCACTGCCAATGGCCACATCATATCATTTTACGAGTCTCAAATCCCATATTGCAAATATTGTTCAAGTATGTTACTACGATTGGTGGTCAAAACGCTAAAGGAAGTTTTATTTAACCTCAGAAGTAAAGGAGCACACCTTCATGGAAAGAAATACAAGATCTTGCCTCTGGAATTCAAAGAGTACCGAAACGAGGTCGGACTTTAGAAGGCGAGACACATGGGATTTCATAAATCGATCAAGTCTAACAGGACTTGATTGAAGTCTCTTGAGCTCTTTGGCTATAATCAAGCCTTCTTTCCCAATTTCTTTCTTTCGTCTCCATATTGATAAACTAGGACTTGACGAGGAGGACGATATAGTTTTCTGATTTGACCAAGATGTTGACCATGAAATTCTTCGGAGAATGGTTCGACTGTAATTAAGCATTTCTTAGAGGGATCTCCAATTATATTTGGATCTGGATGAATGAGAAAGAATATGTTTTAAGCAAAATGAAGTAAATGAGATGATTGAGAAAAATATCTTAAATATACTCAACTAATAAAATAGATATAACGTTGTTCAAATTGAACTAGGTCTACAAACATAAATCTATGCTTTTGTAAAGTCCAATAACATGGTTTTATTTAAGTCAAAAGATACTCACATATAACATGTTTCAGACTTCAAAATCTAGCAAAAAAGTTACAAAGTTTATATCCAAGGGTTAAGAGAAGCCAAACAAGTAAGCTACCAAAATTTGAGGTTCATATGTACTTCATTTTGGTTTTTGTTTACATTCTTCCTTCTGTTTCTCTAAAAAGATTTAAAAGTTCACACACGTTGCATGGTTATGTGAAGATTTAGTGATTTATTAATCACCTGTCAGAAATGTCCTTGAACATAAAAAAGGAACCAAAACTGAAGTAACAATTTCAAGTAATTTATAATATGAAAAAGAATGCAAGAGAATAAGAAAACTTGCCCAAAAAAGGTTCCATTTTTTACAGCCTAAAGTGGAAACTTAGCTAGAGAAAAGAGGCATAATTGTGGCCTTTTGGGAAGCAGAAAGAGTATGAACAATTTCAAGTAATTTATAATATGAGAAAGGTTCCATTTTTTATGCCTCTTTTCTCTAGCTAACTTTCCACTTTAGGCTGTAAAAAATGGAACCTTTTTTGGGCAAGTTTTCTTATTCTCTTGCATTCTTTTTCATATTATAAATTACTTGAAATTGTTACTTCAATTTTGGTTCCTTTTTATGTTCAAGGACATTTCTAACAGGTGATTAATAAATCACTAAATCTTCACATAACCATGCAACGTGTGTGAACTTTTAAATCTTCACATAACCATGCAACGTGTGTTAACACGTATATAAATTGCATATCTTGGGAATAAACTCCTAGGACGTTTGTTGCAATGTCATTCTTTCTTGTTCTATATCTAGGCTTTTCTTCGGCTGATACTAGACACTTTATATACGTTCCATCTAAAGCTCCTAAAAAATTCTTAAACCACTTCCATCTTTGATCGATAGAGTTATCAGGCACGGGTTCAGGTTTCTTAAGCAAACGAGTATGCAATCGTATGACTGCATTACAAACTCGAGAAAAATATCTACTAATTGTTTCTCCCGAACGGCGAAATCGACATATAATGACACGATTCTTAACATTGTGAGCAAGAATATGGAGAAAAATAGCAACTTGCTCATCAATATTCATATTCCTACTTGGTTTCAAGCCTCCGAATACTTCAAGCATATGACACAACTTTGTAAAACACCTACGAGGCATCCTAATTTGTGATATTGACATGGTGTCACTCTCATAAACAAATCTATGTAGAATCAGGTATCGATCTACATTTGAAGAAAAATGTTTAAGACGTGGTCTATCTCTATGTTTTTTAAACATCATTAACAAGAGAAGTACAACAATGTGCAAAACCACATTCCACCATGTCAACATCAATGACGTTTGTCGTTGTCTACGGTTATGTGATGTTAAATTAAGTCGGGACATTGTTCCTGCGCATGTACACATTCATATGATTTAATAATATTTCTAATGTATAATACATGTATAAACCATGTGTAATACAAATCAAGAACACACAATCAAAAATCATGAATCAAACTACACAATCAAGAATCAAGAAATTTAACACTACTCATTATCTTGTAACACAATTAAGATTGTTTTCAGCACCAACAAGTTAGTAAAAACAGTAGCTAGAAACAGTAGCAAATATTTGTAACCATAAGCAAAAACAGTAGCATTCAAGCATTCAGAATTTGTAAAAACAGTAGCTAGAAACAATATTTGTAATAGGGCAGTAGCATGGATTTGGGGGAACAGAGAAAGAGTAATAGGGCAGCAGGAAGCAAAATCAGTAGCATGGATTTGTATGTACTGAGAGGAAGGGATAACTTACCGAGGGCAGCAAAGAAGGATGGCGGCGATGGAGGAGACGACGGCAGCGATGAGGACGAGGCCTACGGCGGTGGAGACGATGGAGGAGACGACGCTCGTTGGAGACGACGCTCGACGGCAGCGATGAGGACGAGGCCTACGGCGGTGGAGACGATGGAGGAGACGACGCTGACGGCGGTGAAGACGAGGCCTACGGCGGTGAAGACGACGGCTGGAGGAGGCGAGGTCGGCGACGCAACGGCTGGAGGAGACGAGGTCGGCGACGCAAATGGTTGGAGGCTGGAGGCGTCGAATGGATTTGGGGGAACGAAAGCCTAATAGGGTTTTGATTTGAACGAGGGTAATAGGGTAATTAGTCACTTTCCTTTGTTCCTTGGATTTTAAAATCTCTACATATATATATGAAAGGATTTTAGAATCCCTTATGTAAGAGATTTAAATTTCAACAAAATCCAATTCCATAGCTAATCAAACAGGAAGTACTAAGGAATTCAAATCCAATTCCTACAGAATCCGTTGGATTCCTGCCAACCAAACAGGACCTATAATTAATTTATCTTTTTGAATTTTTAAAATAGTAAAAAATATTCAATATATTTTATACTTAATTCATAGTTTAGTCTTTGATCAACCGTATTAACGATTTAGATTGAATTTAAAAATTAAAACGAAATGACATTTTCATAATTAGCATTTGATGATTTACAATTACATTAAAAATATAATTTAGATAATTGTTCAATAAATTCCATATAAAAAACATAGTACTGATATTTTAATATTCAATCATATGTGATTTAGATTATCCACCTCTAATTACCGACTACTTTGCTCTAGACATATACAAATAAAATATACAGCTTCCAGCTCCGACTATTAACTATCAACTTTTAACTACAACTATCGGATACTTCCACCAAACATACCTATCATGTGAAATTTTTAGGTCTTGTCCAAAACGTAAAAAGTGGGCCCTTTTTACATTGTAAATATATAAGCAAATTTTACCGATATTAAGATGTTGTATCAATAACTAAAACATAAGAACATAGTAAAATAGTGTTTTTTACATAGTTACGTGAATCGAGAAGTTCTCCTATTGTTATTTATGAATCAACTATTCTTAAACAACACTCTCCAATACATTGTTCTCAATAGCTATCATGTTAATATTAAGGGGGTGTTTGGTTCAATCTTTTGGGAGGAATTAGGGGGAATGGGATTTCAAATCCCTCTCATTATGGTGTTTGGTTTGGAAAATGAGGGGTGGATTTTAATTCCCAAGAATCAAAAAAATCCACAAGTGAGGCATTTCCAAATCCTCCCACCCCCCCTAGTATTTTGAAATCCACAAGTGAGTCATTTGCTCCGGCGACGCTCCGGCGAATATTCCGGCGAAGCCTTCGACAGAAACCGCCACCGTTCTTCGTCACCGCCGTTCTTCGTCACCGCCGTCATCACGTCCGTCGAACATAGCTGTCGCCGGCGAAGCCTTCGATAGAAACCACCGTTCGAAACCTTCGACAGAAATCGTCGAACATAGCCGTCATCACTTCCGCTGCAACCTTCGACAGAAACCACCGTTCGAAACCGATGCCGTTCTTCGACAGAAGCCTTCTTCGTCACCGAGAAACCCTAACCGTCGCCGCTGCAACCTTCGAGAAACCCTAGCCGCTGCAACCCTCGAGAAACCCTAGCCGCTGCAACCCTCGAGTAACCCTCGCCGCTGCAACCCTCGAGAAACCCTCGCCGCTGCAACCGTTCGAGAAACCCTAGCCGTCGTTCGAAACCCTAGGGCGGCGGTGTTCGCAGAGCAGCGAGGTGGTGGCCCCGTCGTTCGTAGAGAAGGGAGCAGTGAGCTGGGGCGGCGTTCGCAATGGTGGCTAGCGTTCGCAGTGGTGGCCGGCGTTCGCAGTGGTGGGCGGCGGTGAGATGGTGGCCGGCTGTTATATGTTTAGTGGTGTCTTGGATGAGGTGAACCAAACATAGGTGTGGGATTTTAAATCCCACTAAATGAATTCCTACCAATTCCCAATCCCGTCTATAAATCCCAATCCCCCCAAAATCAAAGAATGAACCAAACACCTCCTAAGTCTTTCTTGTGACATTCTGGATCGGAAGTAAAACTTTAACAACTTAGGTTATGAGAAACTTGTTTATACTATACATATGTAACTGTTAATGGAATAGTCAACAAGACTATATGTAATAATTACAGTAGCAAACAATCGACTTGTGATCAGGGCGGACTTGCCCTTTGTGGGGAGGGGTCAAGCGCCACCGGTCCTTTGACGGTTCACAGTGTTAATTTTCGACTTTTTGAGACGATGCTACCGGTAAATTTTCGGGGTGCACCGGTGATGCCACCAAAATCAAAAGAAAAATGAAAGTTTTCTAAAAAATTATAAAAAATAACTTAATTTTTCAATTTATACCTTTAAAATCAAGTCTTAGTTAACATTACTTCGTATAAATTGTGTTTTGTTTTAAATTTTGGCCCTAAAATACCAGAATAACAGTCAAAATCTCGTTAATCCAACCCGATTAACCGGAAACCCGAGAAAAAACCCGAACCACACCCTCACTTTTATTTAATTTTATTTTCGCATTATATGTTGCTACCGGTCAAAAAAAATTCTGGGTCCGCCCCTTGCTTGTGATAGGTATTTTACATATCGTTATGTTTGATAGTTTCAACGTATAATGCTCATTTGCATCAAACTCTGTTACATTATACTTAAATGAGGTTTTAACACAATTACACTATGACGATTGACATATGATCTTTGTCATCAAATTCAAGTCCCTGATATGTATTTTTTGAGCTTATAGAATAATCTTTTTAAATATGACATGTTTTTATAATGAGTGATCTTTGAAAAAATTATAACACTATATCTATATGTACATAATATATGTTATATATAATTTTTAGCTTCTTTAAAAACTCTGTACAGTTACACCTTGTACACTTTATTAAAAAAAAACCATAGAGTCATCGATGTACGAGTTGGATCAAATACTCGTATGTAATTTTCTTACAGGTACACATTTAAGTGAAGAAAAAATAAGTCGTCCCCCGTCTTCTACTACACCTTTCGTTTTAATATTAAAAATATATTTTATAATAAAATATAATTATTTTTCATCATAAGAAGTAGTAAAAATATAAACTCTAAATACAATAAACAAATTAGTGAAGAAATTAAAATATCAATAATTTGAAAATTTTATCAGAAAACATACTATTCTCTGAGATGTCAACATTTAACAATTTCATCAAACTTTTATATGTACAACTTAGCTCAAGAGCAAGTTTAACATTGTAAAGATATGAAACTACTTGTCAATTATTATACAAAAATTAAGATCAAAGACATGATTAGTGGCTTGTTTATACAAAAATCTAGAGATGTGTTTAGTGACATCTTCGAGCTCGTCACGATTAGAGACATAGTTACCAACTTGCTCGAACTAGACATAACAAATTGTTTGAGTAAGTCACAACATTAACGACACATTTAGCAGCATCATTTGCAATTTTGTTATCTAAAAATATATTTTATGACAAATATATGATGTGGAAGACTTGATCGTCGCAATCGCTATATCTGTCACAAATTTGTGGCATTGAATTTTAAGTCACTCAAAATGTCGCTAAATGACTTCACCGTCGCAAGCTCTACATGTTCGATACATAAACTACTTTTCCAAACACTCTATTATACAAAAACTCAAGTTCTAACCTCAACTTCAACCAATTTTACCAAACATACACTAAGTTAGAAGCCAATCTTATGAACCGCTAAAATGTCAAAACTAAGCTTTCGAATTGCATAACTTACAAAGATCTATCAGTCAGCTTTAAATTTGATATTCTTGAGAAGGACCAGAAATAAAACAATTCATCCCTCAAGGCAAGGCATGCATAAGATGAAAGGGAAAGAAAGACAGCAGCCAAATTTTCAAGGCTATAAAACCTCCCAACCTTAAAAGATCCTTAATTTCTCAAAATACAAAGTTATTTTTGTAAACAAAACAAAAAAAAAAGACTGATTCAAGGTATGGTCAACATAGGAAAAGTCAATCCACCATCTCCATTCCTACAATCCCTCTCCAATATTCATCCATGGTTTCCTCTCTCTTTCTCTCTCTTTCTCTCTCTCTACAATCCTTTTGTAACTCCCTTTGGTGGTCAATCTCCCAAAGACCCATTCAATTCCTGTTTTTGTTGTTCTCTGATCTGGTCCTCCCCTCCCTCCAGCCATCCCAATGGGGAACTGTTGTTCCCAAGCTCAACCTCAAGATGCAGAACCTGAAGCTCAAAAATCCTTAAAAGGTGATCAAAAACCACAAGATGATCAAAACTCGACCACAACCCCTCCGAAAAAGGTTCCCACGGCTCAACCCGCGAAAAATGGCAAGCAGTCGCCCATTGGAACCGTCTTGGGACGGCCAATGGAAGATGTTAGAACCCTTTACACCATTGGCAAAGAGCTTGGTAGGGGTCAGTTTGGTGTAACACATTTGTGCACATGCAAGAAAACTGGGAAACAATTTGCATGCAAAACTATAGCCAAAAGGAAACTTTCTAATAAGGAAGATATTGAGGATGTGAGGAGGGAAGTACAAATCATGCATCATTTGGCTGGCCAGCCGAATATAGTTGAGCTTAAAGGCGCGTTTGAGGATAAACATTCGGTACATTTGGTGATGGAGTTGTGTGCTGGGGGAGAATTGTTTGATAGAATCATTGCCAAGGGACATTATACAGAAAGGGCTGCAGCATCTTTGCTTAGAACCATTGTTCAAATTGTTCATACTTGCCATTCCATGGGTGTTATTCATAGAGATCTTAAACCTGAAAACTTCCTTCTTTTGAATAAAGATGAGAATGCTCCTCTTAAAGCTACAGATTTTGGCCTTTCTGTGTTCTATAAACAAGGTTAATTATATTTCTAATAAGGTTCTTTCTTTTTTTCGAATGAATCGATCTTGAAGATTTCATGAGCACTTTGTCTCTTGTTGCAGGCGAAGTATTCAAAGATATAGTGGGAAGTGCATATTATATTGCGCCCGAAGTCTTGAAGAGAAAATACGGACCCGAAGTTGATATTTGGAGTATAGGGGTGATGTTGTATATTCTTTTAAGTGGAGTTCCTCCATTTTGGGCAGGTGATTATATACTATTGAGGTTTCCTTAATTCGTTAAGCCGATAAAGATTAACTATTTGATGAATTATCAAGAAAATTTTGTGATACAGAATCGGAGCATGGGATATTCAATGCAATCTTGCGCGGGCACATAGATTTCACAAGTGATCCTTGGCCTTCGATATCTCCTCAGGCCAAGGACCTTGTAAAGAAGATGTTAACCTCAGATCCGAAGCAAAGGCTTACAGCACATCAAGTGCTTTGTAAGTACTCATCAGAAACACAAATTTTAAACGTATTTCGACATATACTATGAGATTAATCGATGATAAAAGCGAATTGATTACAACACGAAAAGTGCCAGATTTATTGTTTTTTATCTGTAAATCTTTGCAGCTCATCCATGGATTATAGAAGATGGAGAAGCACCTGATAAACCACTTGATAATGCTGTTCTTGGCAGGCTAAAACAATTTAGAGCCATGAATAATTTCAAGAAAGTCGCACTTCGGGTACATACTAGATCTTTATGAGTTTATGATCATACATCTTAGGTTATTCATTGCGAAATTTGGTTCTTATATAAACTTTCGAAATCAGATTTCTGACTCGTATAATTTTTTTCTTGAATGAGTAGGTCATTGCAGGATGCCTTTCAGAGGAAGAAATCATGGGATTAAAACAAATGTTCAGAGGAATGGATTCAGATAACAGTGGAACTATAACACTTGAGGAATTGAAACAAGGGCTATCTAAGCAGGGAACCAGATTAACTGAATCTGAAGTCAAACAGTTGATGGATGCAGTAAGATAATTAACCAAATTAGATCAAAATATATACTTGAATTTCTAAAAAGTTTTGGAAATATGATCACAAGAATTTATACACTTCTTTGAAAAAACTTAACAGGCTGATGCAGATGGAAATGGAACCATAGATTATGAGGAGTTTATAACAGCAACAATGCATATGAATAGAATGGATAAAGAAGACCATTTGTACACTGCATTCCAATACTTTGATAAAGATAACAGCGGGTATATATACATATTTATAGAAAGTTAACATAAATTTTTCGAGAATGAAAATAGCGAATTGAGAGGTTTATAATCTTTACACACGCTTCTTTATTTTCAGGTACATTACTTTGGAAGAACTAGAGCATGCTCTCCGCGAATATGGAATGAATGATGATAGGGATATAAAGGAGGTTATATCTGAAGTTGACTCTGATCATGTAAGTAGCAAATTTATAGTTCATCTTATGCTGCAAGCATGTATACATATACCAGTATGCATATATAGCATGAATAATAGCAAAAGGTCGCAAAATGAAAAAACTGGTATATGAATTCGTTAAAGATACATGAGAGAGTTTCACTCTATTTGATTCATTAAACCTCTTTCCTTTCAATCAAGATTTTGACCACTTGACATGTTATGTTGAAAACATAATCAAAATTGACCCGTTTATAAGTAAATAGTTCGATTTTCCACGTGTACATAAATTTAATGACTATAAACTTTGCAGGATGGCCGGATCAACTATGATGAATTCGTGGCAATGATGAGATCAAAAACCCAGGCAGACACAATGAATCCTAAGAAACGAAGACAATCATTCGTCGCCAAATGATAGGTGTGAGCGAGTTGTGCCTAAGCATGTTCGAAAAGGAAAAAGCTGCATGAAATACTTATATTTCACAAGTCCAAGTAAGGAAGATTGAGGCAACAAGAGTTCAATTTGGTCTGGAGGGAACTAACATGGGTGGGGATTCATGGGTTCTAGCAAGAAACTTTATATTTGTTGCTTTTGAAGAAGATTATGGAACAAGAATTGTAATGGGTATTTGGGTTGGTTTAGAATATACTTTCCAATTTGCATGCACAAGATATATAATCAACTGTATGGCTTGCTGAAATATATATTATTGAAATCATTTGGAATCTTTTTTTTAACCTAAACATTATGATCTTTTTATTGATTTCATCTTTGGCACATATCAAGATATACAAATAATTTACAAATAGTAACATCTTGATTCATGGCTTTGCTTTCGTATTTACCCGTTTAATTAGGTGTTTCATATGTTTACGAGTCTAGTAATCTACTAATAATATATTTTGGATCCGGCGTACAACTTTAGACGGTACAAGCTAATCAGCGGCGTATCATGAATTTAAGTTATCTTGTGTAATACAAATAAAAGATGCCCCTTAAACATTAAAAGTTTAGACATATGTACTAGATTTCATTAATATAATGAAATTTGTTTTTAGTAGAAAATGTTATAGTCTTGGTTTATGGAAATGGAGTTCTAATAATAGAAATGATCTCTCAAAATTTGAGGCCCTAAAAAGTGGAGACCTTGTGCTGTCATACACTTTGCACTTGCTTAGATTCTGATGTCAAGCTTAAGAATATGATACTAAAGATCAACAACTATAGGAGACAAAGAATTTGTAACACATATTAGCCTAACCAAACAATGGCATCATCTTTTAAATGTTTTAGCACATCAAATCTCTTAATGATTGTGCATGTGATAGTGTTTGTTTTATAATATTGATTTGTTTTGTTTCACATTTTGATTGAAGTATTTTTTATACATTGATGTTTGATCATGTTGTATGTTATAGCATTACTAAACCCAAAAGATGCTAAATCAGACATTATTTATAGATTTGACATTTAAACCTATGCATAAAGCTAAGAACTATTTTCGGTTAATCATATACTAGATGATGCAGAAAATCACCCACAAATTTTGGTATTTTACTCAACACAAAAACCGGTGTTTTACATATACATATTAGCGTGTACTCCAAATTATTGATTTTTATAACACGAAAAGCAGGCACACACGTTTTAAAAAGTGTTTTACTTTGAACTTAAACTACACACGAACTAGGCAAGTATACATGTTTGTATGTAGTATACTTTTTTGGTAAGACTGGATATCGAATACTGGAACCGATAGCTACCAATACACAGTCATTACCAATGTCTAGTCAAACAATTCACAAGCCGATCAATTACATCTAGAATTCACTAAAACTACAATAACCTCCACACAATCAATCCAAAGAGCGGATGAAATCCAGTACAAGAAGGGATTTACTTAGATCTTGAACCTCCTTATTAATTATGGCAATAGTATACATGCTACTAAAACCAGATCATGATGATTACAAATTAATGATGGAAAATTAAGCTCACATCAAAGACGCTCAATCAACCCATCATGCATACAAATATAAACTATGCTCCTCTTAAGGTTACCTAATTATAAATACCTTTACTTCACTTTCTTGAAATTTCAACTTTTGCTTCCATATAATTTGTCAAAACGCACCAAACACACAAGCTTTCGAAGTTAGTGTGTAAGGACATTCAGTTGATCAATAATTCAAAATATCCTATCATCATTTATCATCCGTCTTAAGTGTACATAAGTATAATCAAATAAATAACCACCATGTGTACTACTAGCATGATCATACATGTTTCTAGTATACATACATATGAAGATAAATAGTTTACACATATGGTTTTCTAACATGATATGCATAAAACACCCACATGAAACATCAAGGTAATGATGAAACATACTTGTTCATTGAACCAAACATACCAGCTGATCTCCATAAATTTGTCATAAGTTACTTAAGCATATTCCATGAAAGTTTTATGTCCAATATGTGAAATGATGAAACTTTAGTGGCTGTAGATGACACGTTTGATACTTCAAGGGCTGGAATTGTAACCGTGGGTTTTATAAACCCCAAGGCTGAGAATTGACTCATTGTGAGTCTCATTTCAATAAACACAATTTAGTTTACTTTCTAACATTCCCATGTAAGCTAAATTTCACACACTTAATTATATACTCTATCAATTGGAGAAGTTTTGATGTAATGTGTCGCGAGAATTTAAGGGGTAACTATGTAATTTTAGTTAGAAACGTGAGAAAGTAATTAAGCCATTATATCTTAAATATCATAAGATATTGAGTGGACACCCTAGAGCATTAATTCCCCCTCTTCCAACTTCCTTTTTTGATCTTTTTCTATAAGTGCAGATGTCTATTTCTTTGATATTTAAATTAACGACTTCATTTTACCAATTTTTGTATCTATATAAAAGAGGGAGAAGGAGAGTAAGACAAATTTATAACTCACAAGCAAATTATAAATTAGAGTATATCCTTATAGTTAATTTTAAATAAGTATTAAGTTGTTGAAAATTTACGGTTCGATTTTTACCCCATTTTGACTTATTAATAATGAACCTGTTTATTTTGTTCTTTAACGATGTATTCCTCTATATTAGCAACTAATTATTAATCATAGCTACTAAAAAAGTTAAAACATATAATGTAGTTTTTACAATAAAAAAATTAGTTACCTGTTTTGATATAAAAAATATAAAATTTCATATATTTGATCTAATTAACTTTTAATTACGGAAATTGTGACTTATTAATAATTAACCTGATTATTTTGTTATCTCTAACGGTGTATTCCTCTATATTAACAACTACTTATTAATTATAGCTAGTAAAAAAGTTAAAACATATAATGTAGTTTTAATAATAAAAAAATTAGTTACCTGTTTTGATATAAAAAAAATTTCATATATTTGATCTAATTAATTTTTAATTACGGAAAATGTTAATCAATTAAGTTTTTAATAATTTATGAAAATTGGCCCAATGAAAAAGTATTAATATATAAATTAATTTGTTTAGTTTAAAAACGTTAATAATTTTTGTGTAAAAACAAACTAAAAATTTGTTATTATTATGTGAATCATATATTTTCTAATAAATGTATTAAACAAACCAATAAAACTATATAAGTTTGTTTTCATACCCGCGTAAATATGCGGGCAAAAAAAAAACTCGTTCTTCATCAATCTATGTTGTGGAGAGTATTGTCCACATTTTGCGGTTCATCGCCCAAAACATCACCGGACTAATTCAAATGGTGTTGTCAATAGATAACCAATAACTCAAAATCGTGATTTTAACATCTTTTTGGAATCCATCTTCTCCCAAACATCATCCTTAACACTTCTAATTAATATATACAACAATTGTCAGGAAATTACTGTTTAATTATATATTTAAAGCTTTAAACAAGTAACACTAATATAATTTAGCTTGAGTGGTTAGCTCACAACATGGTAAACCAGTTGGTCTCATGTTCGAATCTTGGCACGTCCCTTTTCTTTTATTTTTTATATAAAGCACACTTTCATACCATTTAGCTTTTAGATTTATTATTATTAAATTTACGTGATTAATTCTTTTGCCTTTTTTAACTTTCTTTTTATAACTTTTAGAATATAAGATATAAATACAAACATATATATGCGACCGTTTTATTTTTCATCTACATTATAATGTAATTGTACTGTATATCTATCTTAAAAATATATTTTTCGAGATCTAATGCTAAAAAATGAATTTCGTTCGGTACTTATCATATTATGTTACTATTTATATCGAAATATAGATAAAAATAAGTGGATGACAAATATATACGTAGACTTATAAAAGAGAAACATATTATATGTTATATAATAAAACATGTCTTTTGTATATAAACATCTTAAAGTTTACACTCTTTTATCAATTAATTGTATTTCTATTAGATATTAATTTAATATTTAGTATATGCAAAGCTCCGCTACAACGCGCCATAATAACAGTCTCGTTACTAATAAATCTTTGGCACATCTAAGCCATTAAAACATATTTTTAACATTAAAAACCAATTACACCAAGTTATGATTTACCCAAATCAACCCTTCTAGGTTTTAACTCTATAACCTAGCACTTGTAATACTTACCAATTTACCATGCGGTTTCTACTCTCTTCTTTATTTTCTGTTGCATTTATTGTTTCTGTTAATAACATCATATTTATCTTCATAACTTTTTTTAGTTTCAAGACAAAAACATTATTTAATAAAAAATATATATTCTCTTACTTTTTCTTGCCACTTCATCTTCATATATACCACAAGATGATATGTGGAGTTCATTAATTCTCTTTTCTTATTGTCTCTATTAATTTTGACACTTGTATTGATTTTATAAATTGAAGAAATATGAGAAAAAAAAGTAGAAGTATATATATTCTTTCTATTTTAACTCTAGGGACAACTCGTTCTATATTTGACTCCCAAATTCAATTTATCAATCTGGGCAGGTTAACACAACTCAAAAATATTTACTTTCATCTCTCACACAATTAATATTTAGGTTAACTCTAGAACGTTACTTCTGCTCTTTTATTTTAATTTTTAAATATTTTAACTGTAAACAAAATCCATGTCTGCATAAAATAAAATTATATAGTTTTATGAAAAAAAAAATCAGGATCTTACATTCCCTAAGGTAATAATAGAATGGTCTTTGGATTCCTTATTGCTACAATGATGTATTCAAACTTCTCATATTAAACTTATATCTTCTCAACCACTCTCTTATCTTCAATAATTTAAACAATGTACCTCACTTGATTCATTAGCACAATCACCCGATTATAAAATTCTTCAATCGATTCTGGTTCTTCATTTTTAAATTATCAAATTCATAACTTGCAATCTTATGTTTTTACTGTCTTCTCCATGATATTTTTTTTATATAACATATCCCAAGCATCATTTGATGAGACACTTCGAGGGTATTTGTGGCTTGGGCCCTGCCGGTATTTGAGGGTCAAATTGTTGCGACACTTCGAGGGCTTAGGTCTAGGCCAAACCTTGTTCTTCAAGCTTAGGCGTGTTAGATTGTGGGTCTCTAAATGATGTATGATGGACTGCTTTACGCTCACCCATATTGTTGGTTGATGTGGAGGTTCCCCCCTTGTAGACTTGCGAGCATGACTAAGGTGCACATAACTGAAATCGTCCAAACCGAGGCTAAGTGTCCGGTTGGTTTGTTCCAAAAGTGTTAAATATGTAAAACCGATTTTAATTAATTGTTCGGTTCACGGTTTGCACTTGAAAATAGTCCGTGCAAACCAGACCAAACCGAGTTTATATATAAGTATGTATGTGTATATGTATAATATATATATATATAGAGAGAGAAAAGTTCATTCGAGAACTGTTGTTAGCGCGAGAACTGCGAGAACCAATCTCAGCTGTTCAATTCCCCCTACTTCAATGTCATTCCCACCCATGAATTCCTCACATGCACCCTGCCACACTCTATCTCTCCACGCTCTCCATCCATGATCTTCCCATTTCCAAGGAACGACTGAGATTGGTCCCGCGATTCTCGCGCTAACAACGGTTCTCGAATGCACTCTCCCATATATATATATATATATATATATATATATATATATATATATATATATATATATATATATATATATATATATATATTTATACTACTATATAAATCATTTAACACTCTCTCTCCTCTTTAATTTTAAGACTTCCTAAATTTCAATCAATACAAAATTTCAACCTTTCATTCTATCTAAATTAATCTCATCCACTCAATCTTTAATCATGTCACTTTCTCTCCTAATTTACTTTAATTTTTTATTTACTTACAATTTAACACTAAAACACTCTCTCCCACAAATAGAATTATTCGCCTACATCAACATAATTTCAAAATCTTATTAACTTCTCTCCTTTTATTTCATAAATATAATTTTTTTTATTATTTTAATGTCTTTTAGAATTTATATTTAGAATAAATTAAATAGTTGATGCAAATAAAAAAAATAATTGAAAAAACGGTATGTTGTTCCGTTTGCTGTAGATTTTTTTTGTTCGTAATATTGAATCGCGTGAATAACTTATTATTACATTCTTTAAGTGACATGTTATAAAACAGAAACTATTTGTCGCTGCAGCATTGCGCGGGTACGCTGCTAGTATATATATATATATAGGGGAATGTTCAAATGAGAATGAGAAATTAATTGAGAATTGGAGACTAAATCTCAGCCGTTCATTTTGTAAGTGGAATTCATGGATGGAAAGCGTGGGGGAATCAAGTGTGGCAGGGTGTATGTGAGGAATTCATGGGTGCGCAATGACATTGAAGGAGGGGGAATTGGACGGTTGGGATTTAGTCTCCCATTCTCAAAAATATTTAAGTTCTCATTTGAACCTCCCAATATATATATATATATGTATATATATATATATATATATATGTATATATATATATATATATATGTATATATATATATATATATATGTATATATATATGTATATATATGTATATATGTATATATATGTATGTATGTATAGGTATGGGTTCAAATAAGATGTGATAAAAGGTAAGATGTGTAAGATGCATTTGTAGCTTGACACGTGGACTTCATTAACGTGGGGCAATTAGGTAAATTTTACATTTGAATTAATCAACATTTTGACTATTCACGTGGAGTGCAATTGACTTTCAACGTTTGTGCCGTGATTTTTGGCAACCGTATTGTTACCATGATTCTCCACATTTTTTAGTTATTTTAATTTTTTAATTGATTCTCTCTTATTTTTTCATTCATTTTCTCTTTGTTAGTGTACCGTGATAAAAGGATCATGTCACCCGGCCATTAGGTCACCCGGTCACTAGTTCATCCGGCTACGGGATCACTCGGCCCCAAAACTCACCCGGTCACAAGTTCATCCGGTCATGGGGTCACCCGGCCCTAGGGTCACTAGGACCAAAGCTCACTCGAACTAAGGCTCATCCGGTCGGGTCGTCCGGTTGTAAACATTACCTACTTGGTTATAAACACTTCAACTCGAACCTGAGCCATAGGGGGTCATAACGGTCGTAGGGTTTATGCTACTATAACTTAGGTGCTATTGTCATACTAGACTCGAGAGGAAAAAGATATATCAATATATTACAAAGAGGGACCACTACACTTTTGGGTACGTGTTATCACATGATTGGGTCATGCTGTAACAGAATGAAAAGGGACTAACTAATTGGGGGACCACTATTTCCCCTTTATGTATACTTACTCATCGTCTCTGTGAGGGAAGCACAAAAATACCCTGTTCTCACCTATACTTTTCTCTGAAACCTTACATTCTTTCTCAATCTATGGCGATATCCACTGACTTGATCGTCGGAGGGGTTTCCCTCAGGGACTCCCCCTGAGGCCCCGTTTTCTTGTTTTGCAGTGTTCAACTCCTCCAGAAGTTGTTAAAGATCACCTTAAAGAATTGAAGAAGAAGATACAGAGTGTTTGTGGTGAAAACGAAGACATTTCACGTACAAACAAAGGGCAAGCCCAGTGGGACCCTGTTTGTCTTCAATCATTATCGTGTGATTTAAATCATCTCTTGATTTTGATCACCTTTTTAATTCCAATATCTTCTATTCAATCTTCTGTTTAAAAATTCTTCCTTAGTTTGTAAACAATGGCTTCTGAAAACATAATTCCAGGAGGATCTACTGAAAATACGCCTTAAGGTCCCTTAGAAACTATACCATTACAAACAAACCACTCTATCTCTGATAATCTAGAGACACCTCCATATCCTCAAATGCTGATTACCCCCGAATTTGTTAATCAACATTATCACCTTCTTGAACCTTTAATCAGAAACAGAATGAGACAACTCCAATTAGAACCAGTAAGGACACAGTTGGATTTGGGTTACCTTAACCCCACTCCACCACCTCAGAGACCTTCCTTAAGCACCTTCCAAGTTCCTCAATGTAACACCCTCTTTACCGGCCTAGATTAATTAAGGTAATTAATTAATTAATCTTGGGATTTAATTTGTTTATGTGAATTATTTATATGTTTTAATTGATAATTTTTTGGGATATTATTTTGGGTAAATAATTTAATTGTATTAATATTTGAGTTGATTGGGGGGGGGGGGGGGGGGTTTGAGCCGGTTGGTGAGTATATTCACCAACTCACCACCATACCTCATTGCTTGTAAAAATAGACAAGTGAGTGTGTATTCTTGTAAACCTTCGGCCGAGAAGAAGAAGAAAAGAAAAGAAAGAAATCAAGTTTTTAACTTGCTTGCCTTTTTGTGAGTATTTGATATCATCTTAAGGTTAGATTACTGATTTATAGTTGGTTGTTTGTTAATATATTCGGTTTTAATATATATAAATGAATTGTAACACCGGTTTTCACGCGCTTAAAATTAGGGAAAATTTAAGCTTTTTAAACTTATATAATAATAGCCAGCAGCAGAAGTAACCACGTTTTACAAAAGATAATATTGTTTATCTGACTTGGTAATGTAAAAAGTACAACACCATAAACCAAGTACCAAAAATTACTACCGCGTGTTACCCAACTAACCGACACGTACCGACCATCGGATCACATATAAATACAACGAGCAGTGTTCCGCAAAAGGTATGTACAACAACTACCAACAGTCCCGCCTCACCAGGCCTACTACTTCGCATCTGCAAAAAGGGAAATTTAGGCACCGTTAGCTACAACTAGCTAGTGAGTACAGATTAACACATAAGCATCAACAAGCAGGTTATCCCAACTACGGGACAGCACATAAGGCTATCCTTACACATAGTGTCGCGCCAACGAGTCAGTAGGAATCATATCTTGCAGGGGGAAAAGCCCCGCTCAACGATTCAAACTGGGGACCATCAGCTACAACTATCCGCAATGGTGGGGGAGCGAAGAGCAGTCCACCAAACGCGTTACGAAGCTCGAAGCTCAACATCTCGGATCTCAACGGAAGTTAAGATCCCAACTCACGTTAAGGAGCGGCGGTTTGCAAGACCACCCCGGCGTGCTGCACACCGGGTACCGTTGATCCCCGTTATTCCATCAAAGGGATCCAGCCTTCGGGAAGAAAGCTGACCTTAACCATGCCAACATCAGTCCGGACTAGTACCACATATACAACTACTACCCGTAATGGGTTCAACTATAAGCATGCGATTTATAACCAACATGTAAGCAACTTAGCACGGCAACAATGTATATAGCAACATGTATAACATACCTCATACGCACGTTTGCGACATCGACAACATATTTCAACAAACAATAGACAACGCTACTTACCGAGACTCATGGGAAAACCGGTACTCACCTCGAGATTACAGGAGGCAGATATGAAAACTGGAATCCCAAGAGCACACAGAGTCGTCCGAATCACCTAACACATTAGGGTCAGGCTTAGACACCAAACAACAACAACCAACGAGACTTAAACCACAATACAACAAAGCTGCCAACAAAACAGTAACACTTGCGGCCGCAAGACATATCCATGCGGCCGCAAGGGTCCTATTAAACACCACACTTGCGACTGCAAGGGTTTACCTTGCGACCGCAAGGGTCCTACCCAAACCACACCAGCTTGCGACCGCAAGGACATAGCCATACGACCGCAAGGGTGGTATCTTGGGGGCTTACGATCGCAATTTATGTACTTACGACCGCAAGTATGTTTCCTTCGTCCTTGGATGGTAAACCACGACAACGACACCCTTACGATCGCAAGACCCATGCATGCGACCGCAAGAGACACCAGACAACCTATGCGATCGCAAAGGGAACACATGCGATCGCAAGCACCTATGCGACCGCATGCCTCACCCATGCGACCGCAAGCAACCCTGTTACAGAAGGGTTCTTGCTCTGTTCGACACGGCGACTGTTCTTCGGGTTTTTACCCATTTAATCGACTGAAATCATGCTTCCAACTGTTCCAACATGTTATCTATTACTTATACAACCTTCCTACATATTTAATACCATTCCTACAACCTTAAAACTCAAATCAAACCCTTGAAATGAGTTATCCTCTTTCAAAACTCTAAAACCATGTTTGAATAAGAAGAAGGCTTACCAACACTGCAAACAACCTCAATAAGAACAGATTGGAGCAGTTGAAATCGAAAGCATCAACTAGAATTGATTTCCTCTTCAAGATCTTCAAGTATGTATGTGTAGAGATGTTCCCGTACGTACGTATGTAATTGTGTGTGTTTTTGTGTGTGTTTTAGGGTGTAACCAGGGGATAGGTTTATCCGTTTTAACTAACGGAGATATTTTCGGAATCATTATCCGAAACCGTCCAACTATTTACCAACATTTTCTATTAACAACATATTTCCATCTTTAGCTACATAACCACGTGTACCAACAAATAACAACAATTAAGCAACAAAACAACTTAAACAACTTGGTTAAAATCAAAGTACAACTAGACCAACACAATGTACAACATATTACTACTAGGCCCTAAATTAGGGTGTTACATGAATACCGATTAATTCTTGATGATTTGATGAATTAGGATGTATGCATGTTAGAAATTATGATCTATACATGTTGTTTTTATGAGTTGGATGATTTCTGGAAATCTATATATAACTTGTATGCATGAAATCAGTAAGATTTAAGTTAGAAATAGATTTTATGTATGAAGTTATGAATTTGTCGGATTTGAAGTATGAATGAGTCGGAATCCGATAGAATTTTACTCGGATTTGGATTGTGTCGGAATTCGACAAAATCATCAGTGAGATGCCTTAACTATTTACTCGGAATTGTACTTTTACTCGGAATCCGACTAAAATCTATGGAATGCCTTAATACTTTACTCGGAATCCTATTTACTCGGAATTGTACCTTTACACGGAATCCTATTCTCTCGGAATTGGACCTTTTATTGGATTGTGCATATTCTCGGATTGTGTATTTTATCGGATTGTGCCTTTTCTCGGATTTGGTGTTAATCGGAATTCCCCATTCTCGGAATTGGATATTATCGGGATTTGTCAATCACTCGGAATCCGACTTTGATCAGAACTGGATTTTATCGGAATTTGGGGTTTAGGAGTTATTCCTAAAGATCAAACTATGATTTGGTATATGTTGGTGCATATTTGTAAATCCCTAGTTCATATCAATAAAATATATTCATAGTTTATTAATTCAAATGTGTTTTGATTAATGGTTTGCATGTTTATACATTCTTAGTGATTTTATGTGATTATCTTAAGCTTACAAGTACTTAATCATGTGTTGATGTGAGTTTGTAAGTTTAAGTCTGTGTGAAAGTTCATCACGTGCGTGATGTGTTCACTGCGTGCGTGGTGAGTCCACTACGTGCGTAGTGAAGCTCAACTCGCACGTGGTGATTAAGTCGGTTAATAGGTAATTAATTAACATTAAAATATTTAAGGTCGTGCGTATTGAACTGACTACGTACGCAGTGCTCTGCACCACGTGCGTAGTGAAGATTTTACTCTATAAATAGAGCTTAACCCCGCATTAGCGTCGGTAATCGTTCGTAACTACGCATAATCACTTTCTATCGTACGACATTGACCTTATCCGACCTTAAGCCTTAGTAATCGCAACTTTGACCTCGTAATTCGTAATCTTAGTGATCAATACGAAAACCAAGGGCAGCCTTAAGCATCTCTGTGTGAGTTCTTAGAGTTGTTCTTAGTTCTTTCTGTGTGTTACTGTGTGCCGGACACCTAAGCAGATCATAGTATCCTTAAGAGGTTTGGGAAATAGATATTCCGCGCTATTTCTCATCCTAGATCAGTCCTAGCGTAAGGGTGTTTTAGTTTAGTTTAGAACCCCGTCCCCCCAACGGTCCTACAAAGTGGTATCAATACAAAAAAAAAATACAAAAAAAAAGAGGGAGAAGTTGATCCAACCTAGATGGAGAGTGATGGCACACTGGTTCTCAATACAAAGTCGTCTAGTAAAATTAGAACTGAAGGCACATACATACTTTTGAGAAAACTGTCTGAAAATCTAGTTGAATCAGATAAGAAACAGATAGTGTGTAAGACATATAAGGAAAGTCTAGACTGATAAATGGTTATGCATGTGAAAATCAATCATAGATTTAAGCTATCGAGACATTCCAAGTCTATAAGTCAATAACAGTTGAGAATGACTTAGTTTGATGCACACACCTGTTACCATGCCTAATGTGTTAAATGACATTGAGCTATATGTAAAAGAGGGTGAAAAATTGACCCCGATTTTGAGAATGTCAAAAGATATAGATACATTGATCTATCATGATAAACTGTCAAAGAGCATAAAATGCATTGACAAAAGCTCAGCAAGAAAAATGTCTAGAGAGGTGAAAAATCGACCTCCATGTCAAATAGCATAAAATGCGTTGACAAATTAACATATCACATAAGCATGGTGGTTTTGGTAATTAAGTTGTGCAACCTACTAAGTGAATCAAAATACTGTGAGACTTTGAAAGAGATAGTCTTAATCATGTATCCAGTCTAGACAATCTGAAAATGTTGAAACAAAATCTGTTATTATCTGAAGAAAGATAGGTTGACAGACAGAGTTTAAGAGAATATGTTTATGCCCAAGGTTCTGAAATGAATGATTACTGAGTATAGACGAGCTAGTACTGACTTCATACTGGAACCTTCTCACAAAAAGATTTAATTTTCAGGAATTTACTTCTTTTGCAAATTTATTCTGAGTTAATTTCATTTCAGTTATTTTCATTTCTGTCTTTTATTTTTAAGTCTTTAAATAGTTGAATTTAGATTCCTAAAAATAAGTTGTTAATAGTTTGCATTTTTATCTCGTTTCTGTTTAGAAATATACAAAAAGAGATCTAGTATGTTCTATTTTCTCTTAGTGTGATTTGTTCTGTTTACATTTCCTTCATCTCACTTTGATGTGTTTTGCTTAATTGTTTATAAGTGATCTTGAAGTTACTGACAGTTTATTGCTGAGTGCAGTACTAACAGTAATTAAGGGTCACAGATGAGAAACTCATTACATGCGAAATGGAACCCCACTAAGCACGAGTTACAGCTCACATCGTGCGTAGTGCAGGTAAGGGCATGACGAAAGGTATTCGTTTAGCATTTTGCTGTATGAATTTTTTTTTGTGCAAATTTTTGCTTAGTGCATTCTGCTGTGTGCATTTTGCTTTGTGCATTTTGCTTTGTGCATTTTGCTTTGTGCAAATTTTTGCTTAGTGCATTCTGCTGTGTGCATTTTGCTTTGTGCATTTTACTTTGTGGAATTTTTGCTTAGTGCAATGGTTATTGATAGAACTAGGTCTTAGGGGGAGTTTGTTGGTGCATATTTGTAAATCCCTAGTTCATATCAATAAAATATATTCATAGTTTATTAATTCAAATGTGTTTTGATTAATGGATTGCATGTTTATACATTCTTAGTGATTCTATGTGATTATCTTAAGCTTACAAGTACTTAATCATGTGTTGATGTGAGTTTGGAAGTTTAAGTCTGTGTGAAAGTTCATCACGTGCGTGATGTGTTCACTACGTGCGTGGTGAGTCCACTACGTGCGTAGTGAAGCTCAACTCGCACGTGGTGATTAAGTCGGTTAATAGGTAATTAATTAACATTAAAATATTTAAGGTCGTGCGTATTGAACTGACTACGTACGCAGTGCTCTGCACCACGTGCGTAGTGAAGATTTTACTCTATAAATAGAGCTTAACCCCGCATTAGCGTCGGTAATCGTTCGTAACTACGCATAATCACTTTCTAGCGTACGAAATTGACCTTATCCTACCTTAAGCCTTAGTAATCGCGACTTTGACCTCGTAATTTGTAATCTTAGTGATCAATACGAAAACCTAGGGCAGCCTTAAGCATCTCTGTGTGAGTTCTTAGAGTTGTTCTTAGTTCTTTCTGTGTGTTACTGTGTGCCGGACACCTAAGCAGATCATAGTATCCTTAGGAGGTTTGGGAAATAGATATTCCGCGCTATTTCTCATCCTAGATCAGTCCTAGCGTAAGAGTGTTTTAGTTTAGTTTAGAACCCCGTCCCCCCAACGGTCCTACAAAGTGGTATCAGAGCCTTGTGCTTTGATTGATCACTTTTCCTTTAGGATTTCGTGATCTAGGTGTCGATTAGGCCTGTGTGTTTGTCCTTTTCGTCGTTTTTAACCGGTTAGTAGGTCAAAAATAGGTCGTTTTGCGTTAAAAAGGTCGTGTTTTTACGTTAACTGTTTGAGTTTTACCCGTGCGAAGTGAGTCTTTAACCCGTGCGTAGTGCCCGTAGTACGTGCGTAGTGTGTCGTAGATCATCTAGAATCTTCGTCAAGCTGTGTGTTCATTCCGTGCGTAGTAGGTCCTCAACGCGTGCGTGGTGTGTCCAGTTCGTGCGAGTTGAGTCTGTGTGGTTTACTTTGTCTTTAAAAAAATTATTTTATTGCTTCGTGCGTACCATCTGCACTCCGTGCGTCCTAGGTTCTCAATCCGTGCGTGGTAGAGTTCCAGTTCGTACGTAGGAGCATCTGTGTGTCCTCGTGTTAGTCCGTACGTAGTGATTCGTGTTCGTGCGTAGTAGCTCCCACTCCGTGCGTATTGAATCTGTGTGGTCTATCAAATCCTAATTTCAGTCTGTGTGTTCTTAGCTCTTGATTACTGAAATGGCATCAAAACAGACAACAGTTTTAAACAACTTATTATTAGACAGTGAAATGGGGAGTGCCAATAAAGTACCTAAACTGTTAACCATGGAAGATTATCCTATGTGGAAGCCCAGGTTCGAAATATTCCTCGATGGCCTTGACTGTAGACTTCGGTGAGCAATAAGCACCGATTATATGGTTCCCAAGGGGGAGGGAAATATTGAAACCCCCTATGATGGAATGACTGTTGAACAGAAGAGCAGTCATGATGCAGAGAAGAAGGCCTATGCTCAACTAATCCAGGCCATTCCAAATGAGATCTTCCATCAATTCAGAAGATATAAAACTTCCCACAGCTTGTGGAGAGCACTAGAGAAGAGAAATGAGGGAAATGCCGCCCTCAAGGAATTGAAAGTAAGTCAATTGAGAAAGGAAGTAGATCATTTCATGGCTACTAGAGATGAAAAACTTCCTTCTCTCATTACAAGATATAATCATCTTCTTAGTGAACTGGACAGTCTGGGTGTTACTGTTCCAGAGAAGCAGCAGGTGGAAATTTTGGCAAAAGCCTTGCCCAAGAGCTGGCGGCCATATATTATGATACTGAAGAACAGTGGTGGTTTTGACGGGATGGATCTAAATGATTTCATCACAAAGTTGAAAGAGCAAGAGCAGGAGGAACAAAATTTGGATTCCATGTCCGGTTATCAACAAAATCCTTCTCTCTACTACTCTGGAACACCTGTATCGTCATCCACTTTTTCAAATGCCCCCTTACAATCTGCCTATGTGAGAAATGTAAATGAATCTGACAGATCTACATCTGAAGCTTCATCTTCTGGGCCATCCTATACTGTGTCTACTTCTGGATTCAATGCCGAGCATTTCAAGTATGGGAGTGCGGATGAAGTAACAGCACATATGAGCATGCTAAGTGCGCTAGTCTCCTCTTATGATGATCTACTGAAGGGGAAGATTGGTAATGCTCATCTGACACAAGAGGACTATGACCAGATCGATGATGATGAGATGGAAAGACAAGATATCCTCTGGTCATATGCTAACTTAGTCAGGAGGGTGAGAGCATATGAGAAAAGAACAGGAAAGCAAATATCAGCTACAAAGGATACCAAACTTGGTTTTGATAAGTCTGCGGTAACATGCTATAATTGCGGTGAAAAAGGTCATTTCGCGAGAGAATGTGATAAGTTGAAGAGTGTGGGACCGAAGTATCCTTTCAAAACCAGTCCTGGCAGTAGATCATTTTCCTCTTCAACCATAAAGTCTGAATCAACTCCAAAACCGGCTAAGGCAATGGCAGTTGTTCAAAAGGACGAGGGAATTGACTGGTCAGTACAATTTGGGAATGATGGTGCTGATATTAATGTGGCAAATGTTCATGTGTTGAACGAAGATTCTCAATCCGAGACAGAAAGTTACTCAAGTGAGGAAGAATCAATTGCCAGCATTGATGATGAACCAGCCTCGGTTCCAGCTGCAGAAAAGACACCAGTGAAAGTTCGTGCCAATGAGTCAAACCAAAAGGTGTGCAGTTGTGGTCAATCATCCGAGGAAAAGGTATGTACTTTTGGCTTACCTTGTGGTTCTTGTAATGATTATGTAAAACAGATAGTGTTCCTAAAGTCTACAATTTCAGAGCTCACATCTAAGTTAGATAAAAACCTGTTGATAAAAGAAAGAGAAAAACAGTTGAAAGAAAAGAATGAAAGTTTAGGCAAACAGGTGCATGAACTAAGTGTGGCTCTGTTAAATAAACAGGATGCTATAGTGTTTTACATAAATGAGATTGATAAGTTGAAACGAGACCTTGCTACTTCAAAGGTCGATTATGAGACTCTGAGTTAAAAACTCAAAAGTTATTCCACGTCTTCTTACTTATTTGAGTACATAATCGATCAGAGAGGTCAAGGTACTGATTCAGAAAAGAATAAGAAGTTATACTCTAAATGTCCACCACCAGTGTTAAATCAACTGGTGAATGATGATGTTCACTCTGAATCTGACCCACTACTCACAAAGGTTGATGAATCTTCTGCATCAACCCCAAAAGAGGATTTAAAGTTACACGAGAATGTGGGTGGGCCTCAGAAGAATGAGGTTCAGCAAGAAGAAATTAAAAAGGCTGAACCAGGAATGAGAGAACTGTTGGCAAGTTCTAATGTCAAAGATCCGTTGATGCATCGTATCCACGATGCCCTTCGGAAATTTGAAAAGGAAGGTGTAAAGTCTCCTGATACCCATCCATACCAAGAGGTCAAAATCTTACCCAAACATCAAGGGTTAGGGTATCGATCTCAAAGGATGTCGAAAGGTTCTGTAAAGCAATATCCAGACAGGATTTGCTATGTGTGCAGGAGACCTGGTCACCTCAGTTACGAGTGTGATCAGCAGCCACATCAGCGCTGTAACAGGAAAGTTGAGACTTATCAAAAGAATAAAACGTTTACTAAAAACAATCAAAACTCAACTCTTCCAGTTCAGCATCAAAGGACAAACGGGGATACCATAAGAAAATCTAAAAATCCCGAAGTTGTTAGCAAAAGAAAATCTTCGCTCAATCAGACTTCTAAGTGGACTAACAAACTGTGTGTTCAAATGCCTAAGGATTCGAGTGACAGGTTCAGCAATGCTGCTAAGAAGACTGGAACTTGGATGAAACTTCCAGTGATTGGAGAAGACGGGAAACCCATGACTATTCGGGCTTGGGTTCCTAATGCTTTCTAATTCTTTCTTCTATGTGAAGGGTGTCATCCGCTATAATCAAGTGTGAGGTATTTGTGACTGTGTGTCTATTTTCTGTGTGACTAAATTATTCTTTTGTCTTTGTGTTTATTTCCTGTGTGCTTCTGCGTTTCTATTTTCTTAGTTTTTAGATTGTTTAGTATTTTAGGGGGAGATAGTTCAGAAAACATAGAAAATACAAAAAAAAAATCAGAAAACTTAGAAAATACAAAAAAATCAGAAAACTTAAAAAAAAAAAAGATGGAGAAGTTGATCCAACCTAGATGGAGAGTGATGGCACACTGGTTCTCAATACAAAGTCGTCTAGTAAAATTAGAACTGAAGGCACATACATACTTTTGAGAAAACTGTCTGAAAATCTAGTTGAATCAGATAAGAAACAGATAGTGTGTAAGACATATAAGGAAAGTCTAGACTGATAAATGGTTATGCATGTGAAAATCAATCATAGATTTAAGCTATCGAGACATTCCAAGTCTATAAGTCAATAACAGTTGAGAATGACTTAGTTTGATGCACACACCTGTTACCATGCCTAATGTGTTAAATGACATTGAGCTATATGTAAAAGAGGGTGAAAAATTGACCCCGATTTTGAGAATGTCAAAAGATATAGATACATTGATCTATCATGATAAACTGTCAAAGAGCATAAAATGCATTGACAAAAGCTCAGCAAGAAAAATGTCTAGAGAGGTGAAAAATCGACCTCCATGTCAAATAGCATAAAATGCGTTGACAAATTAACATATCACATAAGCATGGTGGTTTTGGTAATTAAGTTGTGCAACCTACTGAGTGAATCAAAATACTGTGAGACTTTGAAAGAGATAGTCTTAATCATGTATCCAGTCTAGACAATCTGAAAATGTTGAAACAAAATCTGTTATTATCTGAAGAAAGATAGGTTGACAGACAGAGTTTAAGAGAATATGTTTATGCCCAAGGTTCTGAAATGAATGATTACTGAGTATAGACGAGCTAGTACTGACTTCATACTGGAACCTTCTCACAAAAAGATTTAATTTTCAGGAATTTACTTCTTTTGCAAATTTATTCTGAGTTAATTTCATTTCAGTTATTTTCATTTCTGTCTTTTATTTTTAAGTCTTTAAATAGTTGAATTTAGATTCCCAAAAATAAGTTGTTAATAGTTTGCATTTTTATCTCGTTTCTGTTTAGAAAAATACAAAAAGAGTTCTAGTATGTTCTATTTTCTCTATGTGTGATTTGTTCTGTTTACATTTCCTTCATCTCACTTTGATGTGTTTTGCTTAAATGTTTATAAGTGATCTTGAAGTTACTGACAGTTTATTGCTGAGTGCAGTACTAACAGTATTAAGGGTCACAGATGAGAAACTCATTACATGCGAAATGGAACCCCACTAAGCACGAGTTACAGTTCACGTCGTGCGTAGTGCAGGTAAGGGCATGACGAAATGTATTCGTTTAGCATTTTGCTGTATGAATTTTGCTTTGTGCAAATTTTTGCTTAGTGCATTTTGCTTTGTGCATTTTACTTTGTGGAATTTTTGCTTAGTGCAATGGTTATTGATAGAACTAGGTCTTAGGGGGAGTTTGTTGGTGCATATTTGTAAATCCCTAGTTCATATCAATAAAATATATTCATAGTTTATTAATTCAAATGTGTTTTGATTAATGGTTTGCATGTTTATACATTCTTAGTGATTTTATGTGATTATCTTAAGCTTACAAGTACTTAATCATGTGTTGATGTGAGTTTGGAAGTTTAAGTCTGTGTGAAAGTTCATCACGTGCGTGATGTGTTCACTGCGTGCGTGGTGAGTCCACTACGTGCGTAGTGAAGCTCAACTCGCACGTGGTGATTAAGTCGGTTAATAGGTAATTAATTAAAATTAAAATATTTAAGGTCGTGCGTATTGAACTGACTACGTACGCAGTGCTCTGCACCACGTGCGTAGTGAATATTTTACTCTATAAATAGAGCTTAACCCCGCATTAGCGTCGGTAATCGTTCGTAACTACGCATAATCACTTTCTATCGTACGACATTGACCTTATCCGACCTTAAGCCTTAGTAATCGCGACTTTGACCTCGTAATTCGTAATCTTAGTGATCAATACGAAAACCAAGGGCAGCCTTAAGCATCTCTGTGTGAGTTCTTAGAGTTGTTCTTAGTTCTTTCTGTGTGTTACTGTGTGCCGGACACCTAAGCAGATCATAGTATCCTTAGGAGGTTTGGGAAATAGATATTCCGCGCTATTTCTCATCCTAGATCAGTCCTAGCGTAAGGGTGTTTTAGTTTAGTTTAGAACCCCGTCCCCCCAACGGTCCTACAAAGTGGTATCAATACAAAAAAAAATACAAAAAAAAAAAAAGAGGGAGAAGTTGATCCAACCTAGATGGAGAGTGATGGCACACTGGTTCTCAATACAAAGTCGTCTAGTAAAATTAGAACTGAAGGCACATACATACTTTTGAGAAAACTGTCTGAAAATCTAGTTGAATCAGATAAGAAACAGATAGTGTGTAAGACATATAAGGAAAGTCTAGACTGATAAATGGTTATGCATGTGAAATCGGGAAAGCTGGCCCACTTGGTGAAAGGGATGAAATCACAAAAAGCAAAGGGAAACGATAAACAATATGCTTGGCAGAAGAACAAGGAAAAGAGGGAGAATCAAGCAGATATACCCATGCATAGGACTTCATTCATAGGGGAAAAAAGGAGAGCAGAGATTATGGAAAATTGGATGAAGGACCCTTACAGTTTCCCACCCATCCAAGCCATCCTTCCCACTGAGGCACCAATGATAGTAAGTGCTCACATCGCTGGAAGGAAGGTAGGACGATGTTTTGTAGATGGAGGAAGCGGATCGGACATCATGTACAAACATTGTTTCAAGCAACTCCCATTATCCCTACAAGGCCAGTTGACGGAAGCAAAGTATCCTACTTATGGCTTCTCAGGTGAAGTATCATGGCCACTGGGATAAATCACCCTCAGAGTAACTCTCGGGGAGTATCCTATGATAAGGATTGAATTATTAAATTTTTTGGTAATAAGAAGAGATTCACCGCACAATGTGCTTTTAGGAAGGCCATCCTTGAAATTATTCGGAGCCGTAGCTTCAACTCTGCATGGGATGATGAAATTCCCAACTCCAAATGGCATGGAAACCTTAAGGTCTGAAAGGAAGATCATCAATAGGTGTGATCAAGCATGCGAGCCTATTCCTCAAGAAGAAGAAAGAGAAATTATTAAAGGTCCTGGAGACAAAATAATAATCAACAGACGTTTTGAGGATCAACCTATTACCATAGGGAGTGATTGGAGCGGAGAGCCGAGAAGAAAGTTGATCCTATTGTTAGTAAGAAACTCTGATATTTTTGCATGGACTCCTGATGACATGATAAGGGTCCCCAGAACCATACAAGTAAAGGATGAAAAGGGTAAGACCATAAGTTATGATACTCAACATCGGTTGAATATTCATCCGAGCAAGAACCCTGTTCAACAGAAAAAGAGACACATGGCTCCAGAAAGAAGCAAGGCTGCAAGAGAAGAAGTAAGACAACTGGTTCAAGCCAAAATTTTAAGGGAAGTGAAGTATCCTACTTGGGTGGCCAACCCAGTGATGGTTAAGAAGGCTGGAGGGGGATGGAGGATGTGCGTTGATTACACTAGCCTCATCAAAGTATGCCCCAAAGTTACCCTTTGCCAGCCATCGACTTGAAAGTAGAATCTCTAACTAACCATCGCTACAAATGCTTCTTGGACACTTACAAAGGGTATCACCAGATACAGATGGCTAAAGAAGACGAAGAGAAAACGGCCTTTTACACTGACCGGGAGACGTATTGTTACCAGAAAATGCCATTTGGACTTAAGCACGCGGGAGCAACTTATCAAAGGCTTGTTGACATAGCTTTCAAATAACAGATTGGAAGGAATTTGGAGGTATATGTTGACGATATGGTAATAAAAAGCCATACTCAGGAAGATGTTCTGAAAGACATGGAAGAAACCTTCTCCAAATTGAGAAGAATAAACATAAAATTGAATCCAAAGAAATGCTCATTTGGTCTTACTGAAGGTAATTTCTTGGGGCACTTGATAGTACCTGAAGGAATCAAGGACAACCCCTCAAAGATACAAGCTATAATCGACATGAAATCCCCCTCTACACTCCAATAAGTCCAAAGTCTTAATGGGCGTCTCGCTGCTCTAGGGAGGTTCTTATCTAAAGCAGCCGAAAGATCCTTACCGTTCTTTAAAACCCTTAAAAACTGTATCAATCACAAAAATTTCAAGTGAAGTGAAGAAGCAGAACAGGCATTCCAGGAAATCAAGAAGGTACTATTGGAGTTGCCTACTCTTACTGCACCCAGCCCCGGAGAAACCTTAACTATGTGTCTCTCCGCCTCCCAAGAAGCGGTAGTGTCGTGCTCTTAGCGGAAAGGAAAAAAGGTCCGTTTCCCATATACTTTGCAAGCAAAGTACTTCAAGGAGCTGAAGTGAATTACCCAGTGATCGAGAAGATGGTCTTAGCTTTGATAAAAGCTGTGAGACAATTGAAGAGATTCTTCCAAGCTCATCAGGTTGAAGAGACGGTTGAAGAGATACTTCCAAGCTCAAAACCGGAGAATTCGGGAAGGTTAGCCAAATGGGCCATAGACCTGGGTGAGCACGACATAGACTTCAAACCTAGGCAATCTGTAAAAGGGCAAGTACTAGTGGATTTCCTAGCAGAATGTACGGCGACTCAGTGAAAAACTCCTATTTTAACGATACCGGTAAAAAATGACAGTCGGTGTTAGAAGTTATAAATGGATGGAGCAAGTAGTGCAGAAGGATCGGGTGCGGGGCTAATTCTCATTGACACAGAAGGGCATGAATATACTTATGCCCTAAGATTTAACTTTCAAAATTCAAACAATGAAGCAGAATACGAAGCACTCATAGCCGGATTAAAGTTGGCTGCGAGCATGAAAGTAGAGAGAATAGAAGTCTTTATGGATTTCCAGTTGGTGGTCAATCAAGTGATGGGAACCTTTGAGGCAAAAGAAAGGAACATGCAAAAGTATCTAGACTATGTAAAGAAACTCAAGATGAATTTCAAGGAATTCACAATGGAGTATATAAAGAGAAATCAAAACAAGAAAGCATATGTTTTGAGTAAGTTGGCTTCTCTACAATTTCCTCACCTCACCAAGGAAGTTTTGGTAGAGATACTGCATGACAGGTCAATCCATCAGGATGATAAGGAAGTAAACTCAGTGGTAGAAGAAGAAGAAGAAAGCTGGATGACTCCCATCATGTTGTACTTACAGACAGGAGTACTACCAGAAGACCCGGTCGAAGCCAGGAAAGTCAGGGTGCGAGCTCCAAATTTTATGATCCAAGATGATGTCCTGTATAAAAGATTATACTTGCAACCATGGTTAAGGTGTGTGGGACCTGCCCAAGCCAAAAATGTCATCCAAGAGGTGCATATGGGGTCTTGTGGAATCCATTCTGCTGCAAGGACGATAGTAGCGAAGGTAATGAATCTGGGATACTACTGGCCTACTATGTACATGGATGCCGAGAATGGGATTAGAAAATGCGAAGAATGCCAGATACATTCCCCCATCTCCCGTCTTCCCCAACAGGATATGATCTCAGTGACTTCTGCTTGGCCATTTTCCAAATGGGGAATTGATATTGTTGGACCATTTCTGAAATCACCAGGCAAAGTAAAGTTCTTGGTGGTGGCAATAGATTACTTCACTAAATGGGTAGAGGCGAAAACCCTAGCAACCATCTCAGGGAAACACATTATAAACTTCATGTGGGATTTCATCGTGTGTAGATTCGGGGTTCCTCAAACCATAGTAAGTGACAACGAATTTAATTTGAAGATAATCCTTTCAAAGAATGGTGTGAAGGATTGAACATTAAGCAAAATTTCACTTCTGTTGCTCATCCTCAAGCGAATGGACAAGTGGAGATCACGAATAAAGAAATTATGATGGGGATCAAGAAACGATTGGGGGTGAGCAGAACCAGTTGGGTAGAGGAAATACCTATTGTCTTTTAGGCACACAGAACCACACCAAAAAGAGGTACCGGAGAAACTCCTTTCAGTCTTACCTACGGGACCGAAGCATTACTACCGGCTGAAATCAGTGTGTCCACTTACCGGGTAAATAACTTTGAAGAAGATTCTAATGAAAAGGAGCTGAGAATGAATTTAGACTTATTAGAGGAAAGGAGGGAAGTGTCTTCCATCAGGCAGGCTCACTACAAGCAAAGAGTTGAGCAATATTACAACAAAAGAGTAAAAATATCCTCATTCAGACCAGGAGAGTATGTCTTCAGAAAGAATGAAGCAAGCAAGATGGAAGATCAAGGAAAGTTGGGACCAACCTGGGAAGGACCATATGAAGTGGTGGAGGCAAATGAAAAAGGGTCGTATAAGCTAAGGACCATGGGTGGAAAAAACCTCGAGAGAACTTGGCACGTATCGAATTTAAAAAAATGTTATATGTAAGCTCACTTAGGTTTACATACTATGCAATCCCACTATTGTAAGGCCATTACAGTGTTGTAAGGCTTGTAAAGCCATGTTGTAACACCGTACTTTTAAACATAATATTAACACGCGAGCGGAAGATAATTACATATAATTACATTTAAAACCAAAAGTCAAATACAACTTTGACCGGTTATTATTTTCAAAATAACCAAAACGGTGTTAAAACAAAACAGGCTCTTTATAAAAACTATTGACATCAGAGTTGTGGTCTGTCCATATCCCCAGTCTTTAATGTCCACAAACTCACAAAAGAGTATCTGCAAAACAAACTGGAGGGGAATTAGCACAATACTAAATGAGGGAATCACATCTAAGCACATACAAGACAATCATTCCAAATACATATAGCTCAACCAATCAAGGAGAACCGGCGGTGTTGCAACCACACACAACCAAGGTTGGCTACCAAAACCAAGGTGCACTGTCACAACCACCTACAACCCAGGTCGGCTACCAAAACCAAGGTCTACCGATAGCTATGCCACTTGGACAACAGTATAGGCTCCCTTGAGTACAACGAATGTCACTCAAGATCAAATACTGTAAATCCCTAAGCATAAGCCCAGCCGCCCAGCTAAAGCTGATCTCCCACCCAAACATGTATACAGTTTATCAAGAGCGCAACAATTATCAGGATGTCATATCCTGCATATCCGAATATATAGATCCACTCACCAAAGTCTTCACAACTCGGCTATCTCAATAATCTAATCTACTGAGTCTTGTCACCTCCTGAGAATACAACCATCAGTCAGTATTTGCTTAATCAATCCACAATAAGCAAAATACATAACATGTACATAAACTCAACAAGTACATAAATCAATATCTCACATGTATCAATAATCTACAAGTACATAATTATCAAGTATAAGTATACTCGAATTCACAATTACTCTTACCAACCTGTAAACCTGTGAATTCATTCAACTCCTTAGCTTAGGCATAAGTATAAATCCAAACAAGTCCAAATCCGATAATATCCAATCCCAATAAGGGCATAATCCAAGCAAAGGCAGATATCAAATCTAAGTATAAGTCCAATTCCGAAAAATCATGAATCCCGATAAAATCATAATTCCGAGAAATCATGAATCCCGATAAAATCATAAGATTCCAAGCTAAGGCACAATCCGAGAAAAGACATATATATCAAATCCGAGTGAACTGTATTCCGAGTATCTTAAATACGATAAAACAGTTAGGGCATTGTTCAAATCCGATAGAATGTCTAATTCCGAGAAAAGATCACAATCCGAGAAAAGGCAAGTAATATTGTATAGTCGGATTCCGATTAAACTCAATTCCGAGAAAAGTGAATTCCGAGTAAGGGCAAAATCCGATAAAAAGTGTTAAAGCATATATAGTTGGATTCCGAAAACATCCAAATCCGAGTAAATGAGTTAGGGAAAATCTGTGTTTAGTCGGATTTCATCCAATTCCGACTGTTTCTGTCGGTTTTCACCAATTCCGACTAAATCCCTCAGATTCCTACCAATTCAGTCGGAATTCACCAATTCCGACTAATTCAATTCCCGATTCCGACCGATTCATTACCCAGAATCCGATAAATTCAAACTTTCAATTTCCACTTCAATTCAACTGATATCAAACATGCATATACTCTTACTTTCCAGAAATGTTTATAAGCATAATATGAGCATATCTAAACATCAAACTCTAGCATGCAACAACCTAAGATTATCAAATCATCATGTAGGACTTTCAATCGGAACTCACTCATATTTATATAAATTAAAATTAAATAACAATTAATCATTCTAGGAATCAGTTAGTCTAACCTCTTGATGCAAATTTACTTTAATTTAGTAGGTTTCACAATCAAGATCAACGATCCACGATTTATTCTTCTTCTTCTCCCTTTGCTCTCGGCCGAAGTCACAAACACACACAAACACCAAATTTGACTCTCTCACACTAATTGCATGTAATGTGAGCTAAGTGTGTGTGTTGGTGGCTTATGGTTTTGTGTGTATAATTAGCCAACTCAAAATTCCACTATCTCAATTTGTTTTAATTCTAAATAACACATATAATTAAAACAATTAAATCACCTAATAATAACATATAATTAATAATTAATAATAACAATTAATCACTCAAATTATAATAAGATAAACCAATTAATTATCTTAATTAATCTAAGCCACTTTAAGGGGTGTTACACATGTTCACTGAAATTGATGACACCATGGGGTTTCTTTATTGTCATCATGCCTACATCAATTTATACTACATCTCTTTGTTTTAAACGTATGATTCATTCATCGACATAAAATCCTACTCATTTTAAAGAGTTAAACTTACTAACTCTAGTCACACTTCTCAACTCATAATAAGAGCTACGAGTAACACTTATTAACTCATAAGGAAAGAGTTACACTTATTAACTCATGAGGAGGAGAGTCGCGATCCCTCCACAAAAATTGCCACACTAAGGCAATATAAAAATAAATACTATGAGTAAGGAACCATATATTAAAAACACGACAAACAAGTTATAAACTTCATTGTTAATAAACCTCACCAACATATGAGTAATTTTTCATCCGGATGAACAATTGAATTACAAAATATTATGTATCAAGGCTCCATGGCCAAGATTTCGTCTATGTCCATATCAAAGGAAGAAGCTACTTCATCAACATATGGAAGACTCAGTTCATCCAAGTTAGCCAAGGCTTGTTCATATTTCAAGGAAGAAGAATCGTCATAGTAGCAAACAGATTCCAAAGGAATATCTCCAAACAGACCATCCTCATGAAGTTTCCTGAGGGCACTTTGAAAACCTTTTCCCATACCAGCACTAATTACTTTCTTAAAAGGCTCGATAAAATCAGAACAACCTTTTACCTTGGATACTACGCATGGAATAAACTCCTTAAACACTCTCTTCCTCACCCCCTCAGCTTCAACCTTTGCAGCTTCTAATTGTCCCTTTAGAATCAAAAATTTCCTTCTCTCTTCATTCAACTCTTCTTTAAGCACGGCCTGAGAGTTGATGCTTTCAGATTCTAATCTCTTGTACCTTTCCTTCTCAATCTTCAAGAAATCACTCATATACTTCACATCACCGATAGCTTTCTTGCAAGTACCCAATTCCGTTTCAAGAGATTTAATCTTGACGAGCTTAGTTCTGTTCGCTACTTGTAGCCCGCGAACCTACACATTTAACTTTGATACTTCTTCCTTCCTCCTAAGGTATTCGTCATGCCCTAACGCCGAAATGCCACCCAAACAGGATCTCACATGTCTCATATTTGGTAACACGGTTAACCAATTCCTGTCCAGCAGCTAAGGAATAGATCATCGAGTGGGCATAGGTATCAATCAATTTAGAATTAAGACCCTGGGCAAAAACATCCTGAATCCCGGGAGGAAGTGAGGGCAACATGAACCCGCAACATGAACCCCATTCTGTCACTCAGAGTATTCAGAACACTACCCCTAGTGACAGACCAGTCAGGAGTATAAACAGCTGAATAATCACCAATTGCTTTGGAAGGCCGGGTCTTCTCATAAAGCCCCAATCCCTGAAGTTTCTCAGTTACCATGGAAAGAGAGCTCTCGAGCATGTGAATACGTGGAACGCGTTGACATTCTGTAGCCTTACCCTTATCATTGGAGACAAGGGGAGAATCTTGGGAATGAATATCTTTCTCATTATCCAAGTTGGATTTCTCTGGAGGATGGTTATGAGACGAGGGAGATAGGTCCTAAAAAATCTACAAAAAATTTTCATGATAATTACTCCCATATTCATTAAAGGGACTTTCAAATAATAAGAATTCTTGGGAAGAATGCTGAATGGGTATAGTCACCTTCTCTATCGAGTCAAAAGGATCAGGTGACCTTAGACGAAGAGGAGAATCATTATCATTGGGACTCTTATTCTTGGAAGCAGTCGTCTTCTTTGCAGCAAGTTCTGGATCAGCCGGTAGGGAACCTCTTTTCCTAGTTACAAAATTCCCCGAAGCTGATGAACGCTCGGAAGCACTGAGTCTACAGGAATGATAGGGTCTTTAGGAATAGGACCATCCGCAGCATTAACATTCTCGGCAATCTCTGAGTCGGAAGGTAATATCCTGGGAACCACGAATTTCTTTGAGCTGGAAGAGTCAGACGGTAAGAATTTGAACTTAAGAGCCGGGTCGAGAGGACCCGAACAAAGTTTGCTCACTCATCTCTGCAAAAAAGAAGTACATTAGTGATACACTAAGAAAATTATAAAAGGACTTATATCAAAGCATTACTCGCTTTTATTATGAAGAAACGGAACTGGGGTCTTTTCGGGTCTAGCTCTGATCCTACTCATCCCACAGTATACAAGCCTGGGTTCCGGAATACATTTCCTAAAATCCACCCTAACATTTGCACACATATATCTGAACAAATCTATGTGATATTCTTCCCTTTCGGGGATGCTATTATTCTTAAGTATTTTACTCTTTTCCCTATGACAGGAAAGGGATAAAGCACCACTATACACCTTATTACTATTAAGGAAAAGAAACTGTGTGTGCCACTTTTTTAAAGAGTCTCGTGTGGAGACTATTTCAGGTACTTTGGGTCTTCGTTCTATGGTGTACCACCCTCCCTTCACAGTGCCAACCCGAAAAAAAACGCCTAAATAGACTCAAAGATGGAATTTGATCAAGGCATTTGCCGATCACCTCAAAGGCTATGATCTTGCACATACCTTGAGGAGACATAAGTGATATGCATATGCCGTAATAACATAATACTTCCTTCACAAAATCTGAAAGTGGAAGCCTAATGCCGGCAATCTCAAAAAACTTAGTATAGAAAGCGATAACTTTTCCATTGGGGAAAATGCTGATAGTGTCATGTTTACAGGGCATGGTAGGAAATAATCTTTCTAAATGGTAATCTGTGACGCATTTCTCAAACTAACCAACAGACAACCCACTAGTGACGGTACCCACGTTATTATCATCAGCCACTTTACACACAGGAAAATACACTAAATTCTCTTTATTATACTTCTAATCCTTTTTCTTCACCAAACAATCACAGGTATCGAGTTACCTACAGGTAAAAAATAATCCTTTATGAGTATAAATACCTAGGGATACCTATTTACTAAAGGGGTTTTCAGGTTCACGTATGTTACATTAAGGCTTTACACTAATCTAGAAACACCAACCGGAGACTAAATATTTAAATTTCTACTATTTTGAAAGGTATTAAAATCAATTCCATTAGAAAAAGTTAAAAGAATACCTGTGAGGAATGTTGATAAATTTAGCAATCCAGTAAACAGGTTACGGGAGACTATCGTGATACTGGCTGAGCGGTAAGCTACGGTGGTAGCAGTTCGGCAGCAAACAGCGGCGGTGGCAGTATGACGGTGGGAGAAACTTAGTGGAGACCGACGGCGACTCGATGGCGAACAGGTAACGCCGCAGACGGCAACGCTGGTTCAATCGGTGACTCAATGGCAAACAGGTAACACCGCAGATGGAGACGGCGGCTCAATTGGCGGCGAGGGGCGACGGATAGAGGACGATGAAACAGCAGTAGTCGTTAAAAACCTAAAGAATGATTCTTAGTGATGGTGAATCGACGATAAGACAGTAGCAAGGGAGTCGATGGAGACTTGCGAAGAAGGAAGAAAGACTAGATAATGGCTTTGGGAGAGCTAAGCAGGAACTCGTTGGGCAACGGCTTCAAAGGGAGTGATAGTTTGATTTTATGAAAACCTAAGGACAACATGGGCCTTGAGGCCCTAAGTCCATCCTACTGTTACCTATAACTTTATTAGTGAGAGTCCAATAACCTTTTTTTTTATTTTTAAGTAAATGTCATCGTACTCTCGGAGACTTGTTGGTGTACCATGATAAAAGATTCATGTCACCCGGCCATTAGGTCACCCGATCACTAGTTCATCCGGCTACGGGATCACTCGGCCCCAAAACTCACCCGTCACAAGTTCATCCGGTCATGGGGTCACCCGGCCCTAGGTTCACTCGGCCCAAAGCTCACTCGGACTAAGGCTCATCTGGTCGTAGGGTCGTCCGGTTGTAAACATTACCTACTTGGTTATAAACACTTCAACTCGAACCTGAGCCATAGGGGGGTCATAACGGTCGTAGGGTTTATGCTACTATAACTTAGGTGCTATTGTCATTCTAGACTCCAGAGAAAAAAGATATATAAATATATTACAAAGAGGGACCACTACACTTTTAGGTACGTATTATCACGTGATTGGGTCATGCTGTGTAACACCCTCTTTCCCGGCCTAGATTAATTAAGGTAATTAATCAAGTTTAAGTTGGTATTTGAATTAATTATGTGATTTAATTCTATTATTTGTGAATTAATTGATTAATGTGGTAATTAATTAATTATTTTATATTTTAATTGTGAGTGGGGCGGTGGCTGTTTAGGTGGCCGTAGTGGGGGTGATTAGTCATCACCCTACCCCCTAGACCTTCCACTAACCTCATGTTTATGTGTATGTTGTCCGATGATAGTCATCACCCTTTCTCTTCATTTTCATTTTACATGCAAAACTTGAGTGTGTTTGTGTGTGTTTTGCTCTCGGCTGAAAGAAGAACAAGAAAATCCGATTTTTAATCTTCAAAATATTGTTTGATATTATAGCTCAAGTATTCAAGCTTCATAAGGTTAGATTATATGATTCTTGCTTGTTAATTGCTATTTGAATTCGGTTTTGAGTTGCATGCTATTCTTGATCGAACATGATAAACATATTATACATGTAGGTGAATCCATGTTAGAATGACTATGTTTATATGCCATTTCTATGTTTTAAAAGATTTTAGAACATGCATGCTAAGAATGGTATTAATCTGGATCGAAATGGATTTTTGGATGAAAGTATGAATGAATCGGAATTAAGGATTGAAGCCATCGGAATTTGATGAAATCCAATTTAAAGATTTTGTGGCGTGTGGAGCACCTGAGTATTCGGGAAGCTCAGATCCGATTGTTACTTTGAATTGGTTGAAAGGGACTGTGAAGGCTTTGGAAGCCTGCAACTGTGAGAAAGCTAAATGGGTCAAGTTTGCAGCAAGACGGTTGAAAGATCAAGCTCTGACGTGGTGGGATTCTCTGACTACACATCTGCCGTGAGATGTTGTAAATGCTATTACCTGGGAGCAATTCCAGGATAAGTTCTATGAGCAATATTGTAATGCATTTAACATGGCAAAGATTCAGCGTGAGTTCCTGGATTTGGCACAGACAAGTAATATGTCTGTGGACGAGCTGATCAACAAATTTCAAGTAACTCTCAGATTTGCAAAACAGTGGGTGCCTGATTAACATTCTCAGGTTCAACATTTTGTGAAAGCTTTGTTACCAGAATATCGAGGTAACACTCGTCTGGCGACATCACTTGTCCATGCATTCACATTAGCAAGATCTGCAGAGTCTGATGCTAAGGATTGGGAGAAGATGAACAGAGGGTCTTTTGGCAAGTTTGGTGGCGGTTCCAGTGGGAATCAAAGTAAAGGTAAGGGACAGAGTCATCAGAGTAAATCAGATCAGAGACCCAAGGGATCAGGGTTTCCTCAGAATAAGCCGTGGTGCCATAGCTGTAAATCTCGTCACACTGGGCAGTGTACACCGCAAACACGGAGATGTTTGAGGTGTGGTGAGACAGGTCATGATGTTGGTGCATGTAAGTTCAACACTTTTGTTTGCTGGAACTGCAAAGAAGAGGGGCACAGGGCTGGTGCGTGTCCTAAGCTGAAGACTGCGAGGACTGGGGCAGGGGTAATTATCACCGGGGGATCGTCTTCTGCAGGTCAGAAGAGAAAGACTGTTACCTTCTACCGAAGGTAGGGCTTTTAAGATGACTGCCAAGGAAGCTACTGGCAGTGATGATGTGATAACCGGTATGTTCATAGTTAACTCTATGCCTGCACGTGTTTTGTTTGATTCTGGTGCAAATAGGTCATTTATATCTGTGACTCTATGTGATAAGTTGAAATTATCTGTTTCTGTGAATGATACTCCTTTAGAAGTAGAAGTAGCAGATGATAGTGTAGTACATGTGACCACTTCTGTGACTGGAGTTCAGGTTAGTATTGATGGTGCTAGTTTCCCTGTAGACTGTTTGGTGATGCCTATACCTAGTTTTGATTTAGTATTAGGCATGGATTGGTTGAGTCACCATAAGGCTAGTATTCAATGTCGTAAGAAATTGATAACTATTCCTCTGGTTGACGGGTCGCATGGTGTGGCTCGTGGGATAGATCTTCGTCTTCTCTTCCGATAATCTCGTATATGAAGGCTAGAAAATCTTTAGCCAAAGGGTGTGCGTCGTATCTGGCTTATGCTATTAATGGGAAGAAAGAGAAGCGTCCAGTTACCGATGTTCGTGTTGTTTCGGAGTACCCGGAAGTATTTCCAGATGATTTGCCAGGGCTGCCACCTGTTCGAGATGTAGAATATAAGATTGATCTGATACCTGGTAGTACACCGATTGCGAAAGCTCCGTATCGATTAGCTCCTTCAAAAATCAGAGAGATGATGACTCAGATACAGGAACTGTTAAACAAGGGGTTTATTCGTCCGAGCTCTTCGCCTTGGGGTGCACCGGTATTGTTTGTCAAAAAGAAAGATGGGACTTTGCGTATGTGTATTGATTACAGAGATTTGAATAAAAGAACTGTCAAGAATAAGTATCCGTTGCCGAGGATAGACGGTTTGTTTGATCAGCTTCAGGGAGCTTCGTACTTCTCGAAAATTGATTTGAGATCGGGATACCATCAGGTAAGAGTAGCCGAGGAAGATATTCCGAAGACAGCTTTCCGTACGCGATATGGACACTATGAGTTTCTTGTGATGCCGTTCGGTTTGACTAACGCTCCTGCAGTGTTTATGGATCTGATGAATCGGGTGTGTCGACCATTCTTGGATAAGTTTGTTATTGTATTTATAGATGATATCTTGGTGTATTCTAAATCGGAGGATGAGCATGATCAACATCTACGACAAGTTTTGGAGATTCTCGAACAACACAAACTGTATGCCAAGTTGTCTAAGTGCGAATTTTGGTTGCGTGAAGTCAAGTTTTTGGGTCACGTAATTTGTGAAGACGGTATGAAAGTGGATCCGTCAAAGATAGAGGCTGTGATGAATTGGGATGCTCCAAAGACACCGACAGAGATCAAGAGTTTTCTTGGATTGGCAGGTTATTACAGAAGGTTCATTAAAGATTTTTCGAAGCTTGTGGGTCCATTAACCAAGTTAACCAGAAAGGATGTTTATTTTCAGTGGAGTGAGGCTCAGGAGAATGCTTTTCAAACTTTGAAGCAACTTTTGTGTCAAGCTCCTGTTCTTGCGTTGCCTGAAGGATCTGAAGATTTCGTGGTTTATTGTGATGCTTCACATGCTGGGTTAGGGTGTGTACTGATGCAGAGAGGTAAGGTGATAGCTTATGCTTCCAGACAGTTGAAACCCAATGAGAAGAACTATCTGACTCATGATCTGGAGTTAGCAGCAGTAGTGTTTGCTTTGAAGCTGTGGAGACATTATTTATATGGTACAAAGTGCACGATTTGCACTGATCACAAGCGTCTACAGTATGTATTCACTCAGAAGGAGCTAAATATGAGACAGCGTCGATGGTTAGAGTTGATTAAGGATTATGATTGTGACATCCAGTATCACCCCGGGAAAGCTAATGTAGTTGCTGATGCACTTAGTCGGAAAGGTTCAGCAGAAACTGTTAAGTTCATGCGGTTAGAAATTAAGTCAGATTTGATTGATCAGTTAATGGCTGCACAGTTGGAAGCACTGAATACTGAAAATTTGAAAGATGAACTGATGGTTAAGAGACAGCATGAGTTGACTACTGATTCTCGTGGATTAAAGATGTACCAGAATCATGTTTGGGTGCCGAAGTTTGGTAATTTGCGGGAATTGATTTGGCTAAAGCACACAAGTCTAAAATGTCTGTTCACCCGGGTAGCACCAAAATGTATCTCAGTATGAAAGCCTTCTACTGGTGGCCTACTATGAAGGTTGATGTTGCACGTTTTGTGGAATCATGTCATATATGTTCACAAGTGAAAGCCGAACATCAGAAGCCGTATGGAACTTTGACTCAGTTGAAAATACCTGAATGGAAGTGGGATCATATCACAATGGATTTTGTAACAAAATTTCCAAACACTCAGAAGGGAAACGATATGATATGGGTTATTGTTGACAGATTAACCAAGAGTGCACACTTTCTTGCTACTGCTGAGACTGCAAACTTGAGTAAGTTAGCTAAGCTGTATATTGATGAAATTGTTTCTAGACATGGAGTGCCTTTGTCGATTGTGTCGGATCGGGATTCAAGGTTTGTGTCGAATTTCTGGAATAGATTACAGCAAGAGTTGGGATCAAGAGTTTATTTGAGTACAGCTTACCATCCCCAGACAGATGGCCAATCAGAAAGAACGATTCAAACTTTAGAAGATATGTTACGGGCATGTGTGTTAGAGTTTGGAGGTTCTTGGGATTCACATCTACCAGTGGTTGAGTTTGCTTACAACAATTCTTATCACTCCAGCATCGAGATGCCGCCGTATGAGATGTTGTATGGACGACCGTGCAGAACTCCTACTTGTTGGTTAGAGGCAGGAGAGAAGCAGTTTGCCGGATCAGATATTGTTCAAATTACAGCGGATAAAGTTGCAGTGGCTCGAGAAAAGTTAAAAGCTGCAAGGGATCGACAGAAAATGTATGCTGATCCGCGTCGTCGACCAATGACATTTGTTGAGGGTGAGCGAGTTTACTTAAAGGTTTCTCCGTGGAAGGGCGTGATACGCTTTGGGAAACGTGGAAAGTTAGCTCCTAGATATATTGGTCCGTTCAGAATCAGAAAAGTAGTAAATGATCAGACAGTGGCTTTGGATCTTCCTGATGAATTAGCTAGGATACATGATACGTTTAATATCTGCTATTTGAGAAAGTGTAATGTAGAGGATCAGACTCAAGTGTTACCAATACAGGATCTACGAGTAGATTTGAACTAGAGATTGATTGAGGAACCTGTTGAGTTACTGGATCGTAAAGTGACTAAGTTGAGAAACAAGCAGATACCTATGGTTTTGGTTAAGTGGAAACACAGTTTGGGCTCTAATTTGACTTGGGAAACTGAAGATGACATGAGGAGCCGTTACCCATCCTTGTTTGAGAGCGATAAGATTCCGAGGACGGAATCTTCTTAAGGGGGAAAGATTTGTAACACCCTCTTTCCCGGCCTAGATTAATTAAGGTAATTAATCAAGTTTAAGTTGGTATTTGAATTAATTATGTGATTTAATTCTATTATTTGTGAATTAATTGATTAATGTGGTAATTAATTAATTATTTTATATTTTAATTGTGAGTGGGGCGGTGGGTGTTTAGGTGGCCGTAGTGGGGGCAGGGGCGAATCTATGTTGAGTCCAAGTGGGTCCTGAGACCTACCTAATTTTTAAATCTTTTAAGTTAAACAGGAAAAAAATTATGACCTACCTTTATAATATTAGAGGACCTACCTTTTAGAATCAGATAAAATAAAATACATATATAATGCATTAAGCCCAGTTTTTATCTCAAAATAATACAAACTTAAAAAACCCAATAAGGTAATAACCCAATCCAATTAAAACATAAACTAATAGTTTAAAAAATAGGGCAAAAAAACCTCCTTTCCGTCAACTAAATCCTTCCACGCCCCTTTTTCGGTTGGCTATCGAAATCATCATCCCTCCTTTCCGTCCTGTCTCCGGCGGCGGACGTCCGGCTCTTCCGTCATCTCGCGTCTTCAGTCTCTCCATCTACGTTTGTCGTTTTAACGCTGACCTCGCATCTAACAGGCAGTGTCAGTCTTCACTCTTCAGGTTTATACAAATCTTCCTCTTTAAGTTTTTATACGGTTGTAAACTGTAGTGCTGTATATTTTTGATTTTTGAAGTTTGAAAGGAGAAGAATAAGAACTCAGAAATTGTATATGAGAAATAGGAATGATTGATAGGTAAACAAATATGCTTTTTAAAGAAAATTGAAAAGTTATTCGGCAGTAGACTGTATACTGTATACTGTGTTTTATACTTTTGTGAATTGTCTTTCACTCTTTGCCAGGCATAGGCTGCAGTGACTAGTCCTCTACATGACTGCCTTTAAAAAAAAAGTCCTCTACATGACTACATTTGAGATAATCTGTCCATTAATAAATTTATAGATATATTATAATATTACAACTAGATTGCAATGTGTTGTTAGTGTAACTATAAAACTGTTATTGGGTATTAGTAAACATGAAACAATTATGCAAATATATTATAAGACTTCGTCGTAAGAACTTTAATATAATTATCGACTATATGTTTAAAAATTGTTTTAACGACCCGACCCGACACATATATAGTTAACTTTTTTTTTTATCTTTAACGGCTTAACTTAATTAGGGAACCACATTGTTTTCTATCCTAGATTCGCCACTGAGTGGGGGTGATTAGTCATCACCCTACCCCCCTAGACCTTCCACTAACCTCATGTTTGTGTGTATGTTGGCCGATGATAGTCATCACCCTTTCTCTTCATTTTCATTTTACATGCAAAACTTGAGTGTGTTTGTGTGTGTTTTGCTCTCGGCTGAAAGAAGAACAAGAAGATCCGATTTTTAATCTTCAAAATATTGTTTGATATTATAGCTCAAGTATTCAAGCTTCATAAGGTTAGATTATATGATTCTTGCTTGTTAATTGCTATTTGAATTCGGTTTTGAGTTGCATGCTATTCTTGATCGAACATGATAAACATATTATACATGTAGGTGAATCCATGTTAGAATGACTATGTTTATATGCCATGCTAAGAATGGTATTAATCTGGATCGAAATGGATTTTTGGATGAAAGTATGAATGAATCGGAATTAAGGATTGAAGCCATCGGAATTTGATGAAATCCGAGTTCTATGGGTTCGAATTGCATGGACTGTTTTGAAATTGAATTGCGTAGAATATGTATACTTAGAAATGCCTTTGCTGGATTTGAATCGCATTTGAATTGGATTTAATCTAGAAATTCCCTAACTCTTTGGATCGCATATGGTCAATCGCATTGGATCATAATTGACGAATCGCATGGAGATTGCATTGAATGCATGGGAGTTGAATCGCATTGGATTTGACTTAGAAAGTTATTCGTGTTTCATGTTTGAATCGCATGGAAATACATAGTATCAATCGCATGCGAATGGTATGGATCTATCGCATGCGATTCGCAAGTGGACTCGATTCGCTTTGGCTCTATCGCATGCGATTCGCATGGAATCAATCGCATGCGATTCGCAGTGAAGGAAATTGTATTCAATTCGAATGAGATGAATTGCATTGAAGATTAATCATATTGAATGTCAACATTATGTTATGAAAGATCAACTTATTGATGAAATGAAAATAAAGATGACTTGTACATCAAGTGAGACCTTTGCTTATGAAAGGATGTATGAATTGCCTGAGCTAAGGAGTTGAATGAATTCACTGAATTACAAGAAGTAAAGAGTAATTGTGAATGGTAGTGTATTGATAGTATATACATAAGATGCTATATGTACTTGTGATTTTATATGTACATGTATGTTTGATTTCAGTATTATGCTTATTGTTTGTTAATTAAGCAAATACTGATTGTTGAATATTTGTTCAGGTGGTAGCAAGACTCAGTAGTTAGAAAGAACTGAGTTCCCTGAGCATTTGAAGATATCGGTGAGTGGATATATATCTTGGATGTATAAGATATATCACCTGATTGTTTGCTCTTATTCTGTATATACATGACGTGCTGCGAGATCAGCTTGGCGGTAGTTATTCAGCTGGGCCAATGTTTAGAGATACACGGTATTAGTAGTTGTCTTGATTTGCATTTGTTGTAATCAAGAAGTGCTATTATTGTTGTCTGTTGTAACTTGGCTATCGGTAAACCTTTGCTTTGGCCAGCATTGGTTGAAGGTCCCGCAAGACTGCCGGTTCTCTTGTTTGTTTGAGCATTATTTGTTTGGGCTTTATGCCTTGTATGTTTGTGATATCTATTCTCTCACTTAGCTTTGTGCTAATCCTCCACTGTTGTACTCTTTTACAGGATACACCTGGTATGAGGATGATAGGAGTTGAACTGGAATTTTGGGACTGATCTAACTCTGATATCTGATGTTTTTATAAAGAGCCCGTTTTGTAGTAACACTGTAAATGATTTGTAAAGCAAACCTGTTAAGTTGTGTTTGATCAAAATATATATTATATTATATTTTGTTAATTAAGCTTCCGCGCGTGTTTAAAATAGTGTTAGTGAGAACAGTGTTACATGATGTAACAGAATGAAAAGGGACTAACTAATTGGGGGACCACTATTTCCCCTTTATATATACTTACTCATCGTCACTGTGAGGGAAGCACAAAAATACCCTGTTCTCACCTGTACTTTTCTCTGAAACCTTACATTCTTTCTAAATCTATGGCGATATCCACTGACTTGATCGTCGGAGGGGTTTCCCTCAGGGACTCCCCTTGAGGCCCTGTTTTCTTGTTTTGCAGTGTTCAACTCCTCCGGAAGCTGTTAAAGATCACCTTAAAGAATTGAAGAAGAAAATACAGAGTGTTTGTGGTGAAAAAGAAGACATTTCACGTACAAACATTCTTCGTTGATCATCCTCTGCAAATTTTTATTATCACGTTCGTTGTCTGCTACAAATGGATTTGGATAATTCAAATCTTAACGATGAAGGTACATCACTCGTTCTTTTTTTGTTCACGTAACACGTAACGCATGAATCTTTCATCATTATTCATATTACATGCAATATAAGTTTTAATGTATTTCTAGTTTTTATTTCATGTATGCTATATTTCATCAAATGTTTGTATCATTTTTGGTTTCATTTTAATTGTTTGTGTTCATCAATTTGATATACACCTTTTCAGATCTGCATATATATGTTTCATCAGAAGATTCATGTGTGTTAAAAGTTCTGATTTTTTGTTTTGATTTTACGTTATAATCTTTTTCATCAAAAAAGTGTTAATTCAGTTTTCATGGATAATTTTCATTGTTTCATCAATTATAAATCTTGTATCATGTTTTGGGTTATAATTCCTTCTCCGTAAAAGATGACTCTGATTTTGGAATTTCTTTTTCTTGTTTCATCAAATTAATTCAGAGACGGAGAGAGATCGGCGAGTGGTGGCGGTAGATGAATCAATTGATGAGATGGATTTAGAGGAGTTGGAATAGTATATTTAAAAAAAAGGAAATTAAATGTATTTTGTATAATACGTTTATGCCCTTTTCGGCATATTTAATAATTTAAAGAGAGAGAAAAAATCCCATAATTTTAGGATCAAGCTTGGATGAATCTACGCTTACTCTCTCTCTCTCTCTCTCTCTATATATATATATATATATATATATATATATATATATATATATATATTATAAGTTTAGGATGGTTTCTATTTTCACTCTTCAACAAAATTCATTTTCTAATTTTTTTAGTATTTACCTTTTTTAGTTTGAAATTTATACTTAAATACCATATAGCTTGCGGCTTGTCTTGATCTTTTGGATGTAAAATTATGAATAATTGTTAAGTTTTTATGAATTTGTTTTTGTAATCATAATATCTGTTTCTAGGATAATATTGGTTTTTGCTAGTTTATATATGTTAATAATGACATCTTACCAATTTGTATTTATAAAACAAGTACAAGATAAAAACCGTGAAACCAACCCAAATCAAACCGGGTTTTAATGGTATGGTCGGTTTGGTTTGGCTAGTTTAGTGGTCGGTTTGGTTTGGCTAGTTTAGTGGTCGGTTTGGTTTGGCTAGTTTAGTGGTCGGGTCTGGTTTACTATTTTTTGAAACTGAGGTTGTTGGTTTGGTTGTAAATCATTGAAATCAACTGACCAATCCGAACTGTGAACAACCCTAAACATGACTAGCTACACTGCAACAAACAGTCGCATTTGACCTTGCCTTACGTTTCAATGTGATATGATAGTATTGTTTGCGTTGATTTATTTGGTGCTTTAAAACCCGTATTAACTAGCCGGTTGAACCATGAACTAGTGGAGAGAGCGTTTTAACAATGGCTGGGTTTACGCTCTCTTTTTTATTCGTATTGAACCTGTCAGGTTTCTAGTCTAACCGGCTTGCCCGGTCCTTTTAACCCGTTATTGACCCCTTTTGAGTATTTCTTTTGTTTTTCTGTATTCATTAAGTGAATAAGGTAATAAGACGGATACAAGATACCAACATCATATCGACAAAACTCACATAAAAAATCTAAGTTAAAATCACATGTGTGTGTATCCTAAAACCTGGTTAACTGGATGGTTTAACGGATTAACCCGTGACCCAATCGTTACACCAAGACAACAAAAAAACTTAGGTTTTAAAATATTGGATTTTGTTATTATTTATTTGTCAAACTAGTTAATGTATGTTTATCATTTTATCCTATGTATTTGATGCCTATAATATGTTTGTACTTGGTAGACAGGACTATCTAGTATTATGTGCACTTTTAAAAAGTAATAAAACTTGAACAAATTTATATAATAAATAAATTCTTACAATTAATAAGATGATTAATATCTACATTAAATATTACATAGAATAAAACATAAACAATGTAAAAATAAATATATTTAAAATGATATTTTATAAAATTAGCTAATTTTTATTTTAATAAAAGTGTCAATTAACACAAAATAAAACAAATTATACTATATATCAAGTAAAACTGCATTTTATCATGTAATTTAGAAGGACTTTATAGTAAATCTATTAAAAAAACGTGAGAACCTGAGAAATTGAATACTTACGACCGGCAAGCACCGCTGCTTTTCATTTACCCCATATCCTACAACCCTTTTCTGCTTCATTTATTTCACAATCCCTCTTACTCATTCTTGCCTTCTTAATTGTATTTGTTGAACACGTGCACACAAAAACACATTCACACATTTAGGGTGTCGATTTGCGATTGGTAATTCCTGTAATATATAGCTAAGATTTATCTCACACACCCTTACATCTAATCTCTCTCACTTTATGAACGGAGCTCTATAGTTATGCTAACCGAGTATCGCTATCTGGCTTTTGTTCTGGGGCATGACCCCCACCCGAACAGGACCCTTATGATGGCTTTGCTTCAACCGGTCTTTAATTCTCTACCTCTTCAACTTCCCCTACAAGAGCAAGTTTTGTCTTTCCGTTAGGGAGGCTCAATACGAAATCAGTTTGATGTATGCTTCAGTATTCTTTAGCTGCTTCAACGGCTCATTGTAAATTGTATCGTTATATAATGAGAGGTTATAAGGACTCATCGATTTACTTACTATATGTTGATTATTTCCCATTCGAATTGGCTTCGGTAGATACACCATCTTGGTGGTTTTATAATGGCTTAATGTGGAATGGAGGTTTGGTTCCGTATGGTGATAATAAGATATTAGGATTCCGACTTAACCCAATGAGTCATGATTTCTTTAGGCAACATAGGTTTGGGAAGTTAAAGTTAAAGCCATCGGAAATTTATACTCTCTTCTTCCAACGCTAGGTTGGTGATCTGGTAGAACTTGATGGGAGCTATAAAATTCAAGTTGTAATCGCAATTTTGGAATGAGTTTGGACTTAGAAGTTGTTTTTTGAAACGTGAGATTTATAGTTAATTTGTTATATGTTTCAACTTGAAGTATATATTATGAAATTTATTGAAGACGTTTTAAGGGTCCAATCTTTGATAAATGTTTTCTCACGTCTTTATATTAAAGAACGTGTAGTTTGAAAATATTGAGTGAGCATAGACACATCTATTAGAGCATCAAAGCTACTAGCATTAGTATTAAGTAAGAGATCCTACATTTTAAAAACCAATTGTGTAGCTTCGTCTAGCTTGTGCTATATATAATTTTTAGAAGCTTGATTGAGAACAATTACTTCATGCAATACCAAATCTTCACCTCAATGAACTTGATACTCATACCAAAATATTGATTCGGTTATGTCCAATTCTCATCATTTATTACATCCGATAAGCAACCTTAAGCTGACTCAGACATATCATCCAACTTAATTACCGGCGCGCACGGATTTATTTACTTGATAAATGTATGTTTGGAACCCGACGCAATGCACGGGCATAGAAAAACCTTGTTTCATTCATTTAGTCGTCCAATGCATCGAGCACAGATATACATGTGGTTCACTTATCATCAACACGCTGAAAACAAAACTAATGAACATTGGCTCAAGGTAGATGTAACCTTTCCACATAGCCTACACGTAGTACATTACAAGCTCAATGATTTCACCATTGTCATTAGTTGTGTAGTAGGTCTTTACATCACGATATATATCAAACCATTAGCCGGTCCAAATATGACAATTCAAGTCCAGACAATCAGTGGCGAATCTAGGATCTAAATGTAATTGGGTCTCATATAATTTACGTTCCAAGATTAGTAGGTCGGGAGGATTAGATTACAGGTTAAAAATATTACGTGTAGAAGCGGTGAAATTATGGTATGAGTTAAAAGCATTATGAATAACTATAAAAAACTAAACATATATTCAAAGCAAACAACATAAAGTTCTTACACTTGTAGGAGTTTTAAGTCACTGTCTTTAATAGAAAAATAAATAAGAGAGTTGATTAAACATAATCTAATAGAATAATAAAAAATATAACATAACCAAAATTTAAGAAAAAAAAACTTAACTAGTAGTCTAGCAAACTTTATTATATAAAAGAAATGATATAACCTTCTACTTTTTATTTATATTTATCCTCTTACTAACTTAATAAAGACAAGTGTCAAACTCAAGGGATGATATAAGAAAAGATAATTAGTGCATTATACATAGGGATGGCAAAAAACCCCGCACCTGTTGGGGAACCCGTTCTCCAACCCCGATTTGACCGGGGAATCCTCGAGTTGACCGGGGATGGGGATGGGGACGGGGATTCCCCGAACTTAGAAACGGGGATGGGGGCGGGGATGGGGATACCCTTCGGTTCCCCGACTCCGTACCCGACCCCGAACCCGCAAATTATATATATATATATGTATGTATGTATGTATATAATTTTTAAGTCAAATTTCTCATATACATATGCATTTGAATTTAAGTTTCTTACATAATATACATATCATAAAGATTGTTTTTTCTTCGAATATACATGATCGTTTTATACGATTTATTAAATACATAGAATGAAAACAAACTATTACGATGAATTACTAACATAGTTTTTGTAGAATTATCTTGAATGGATTATAAGTGTCTTTCATCGACATATGTTAGATAAACCATTTATTTTATTGATAATGTTATGCGTATTATAGAATGACATAGTAAATATATTGTCTTTTTATCATAAACATTATATATTTTACGAAACTATTAATATGTTTAATTGATTACATTTTGATGTGTACATATTGGAAAGTTAAGTAAAATTCGTAATTCTAGTTTTGTATAAAAATTCTCATGTATATCTATTTAGAAAAACCGATTTTGTAGAGAAAGAAAATCCCCGATTACCCGTGGGGATCCCCAAAACCCGACGGGGACGGGGATAGGGATGCAAATCGATTCCCTGGCGGGGATGGGGACAGGGATATAGGCTGGGGGTGGGGAACGGGGATGGGGATAGGAAAAGTGATCCCCGATACCCCCCCCCCCGGTTGCCATCCCTAATTATACATTTGGAACAATGAGTAGGTAGAAATTTAAAGTACGTACAAAAAGTAGTAGGATATGTCATACCTCATAATATAATTGTCCTTTGTACTTTGATTCACCTTCATCTGCAATTTAGGTTTTTGATTTATGTTATAAAACATGAGTTGATTGATTATGATTTGTACTGGGTTTCATCCTATTTTTTATTTGTTTTAAGGATCTACGACTCCAAATTTGCTTCATCTTCAAGGTACACAATTTCTTGCTTTGAGTTTAGAGTTCTTGTTCTTATCCATGGTTCGGATACGTTCGTATTTCAGTAATTTAGGGTTTCTTTATGATCTTGTTCAACTTGTAGGGTTCTTATTCTTCTTGTTTGACTTTAGGGTTCTTTTTCGATTTATCGAACCAGGTCGGGTTTTTCATTGTTCTTGTCTGTACTTGTTAATCAGATGAAGTTGTAACATTTCTTCATTTGTATATTTGGTTTGTTACTTAGCTCGTTGTAAACTTCCTATTTATGGTTTGAATATGTGTTTGTGTTGTTAGATTTTCTTCATCTGTATGTTTATGTGTATGATCTTCAACAGGTTCATTTTTTCCAAGTAATAAAGAATTACCGATGTGGCTATGAATTAGTGACATGACACTAAAAATAAACAGAGAAATTAGAGAATCATAGGTAACCGGATACACAAAATGGTAAGTGTTGGGAGTCTTGTATATTAAATGATAACTTCGAAAGTTCGATAGGCACAATAGCTAAAGATGACAACTTGGATAAATTTGCAGAACTAAACCCTTTCTTTTATTATATTGTATTTAGTTTTTCACATTGTATATCTTTAAAGTTACATTAAGCATTCCTTGTTTATACATGCAACCTTTCAACCAAGACAATTATCTCACCTAGTTTGTTTTTCAATGAAGATAAACAAAAGACAAGGTTAATCATGATCTAATGTTGGATTGCTTTTTCTCATGACTAGTTATATATTGCGGTTTATTGAGTAAAAAGTAAGAATGATTTAAAATATCTTATTTGCGATGAAAAATGTAAGCTTATAAATAAAACGAGGAATATTGCTGTAATACATGCTTTTCAATTGTATTTATTGTAAATAATTAGTGAATTATATTAATATAAGAGGATTCTTTTAATTTGAAATTAGAGTATGTTTGGCGTAACTAGCTGAAAGTTGGAACTGGAGCTTAAGTTGGGGCTGGAGTTTTTAGATGCGGGAGCTGTAGCTTTTAGGGTTAAGCCCAAAGACTGAAGTTGTTAACTCACCAGATAGCATGTAATAAATACACACCATGAGATTCCTCAATCGGAAACCCCCAAAGACTAAAGTTGTAGTCATAAATCAGCATCAATGTTGGAATTGAAAACATTGGGTTAAGCCCAACCATAAACTAGAATAAAAAATAGGACTCTAATTGAATCACAAATCGGTTAAAGAACCCCACTCGAAAACTGAATGAAAAACCATAAAATTGGTATTGTTAATTGGAAGTTGAAAACTGTAATATGAATGAGTGAATCACAAATCAGGTTGTGACCGAATCATATTGGGATGTGTAAGAGGAGCATAAATCATGGCTGTAGTAGATGAATCGAAAATCGGGTTCCTAGCTTAATCGAAATGCACAAGTGTGTGGGTGTGCAATCGTAAATCTTATAATTAATATCAACATAATCACAAATGAGGGATGGGAACCACTTAATTGTAAGTTGTGTAGGGTAACAAGTTGAATCGAAAACTTAGATTAGATTAACTATAGGAGTGATGAATTTGTTATATAGTAATTGGTTTAATGGAACTGTGTTTGTTAGTTCTTGTTGATAGATGTGTTTAACTTTTGAAGTTACTTTTGTCTGTTGTACGTATTTTTAGTGCTAATCAAGTGAGTTCCCACTAACCTTCCCTTTATACCGTGATGACGATTCTTTGTGATAATGTAATGTGATGTGTTGATGTGACATTTTCGCGCAACTGTGCACTTATTATTGCAACTTTGGCAAACTATGTGCTGTTGGGCACTTACCCGCCTGTGTGGTGTTAACTGATGATTTGATGTGTACTTGTTACTTAAATACATGCTATCTGGAACAACATGCAAGTAGTGTGTTAACTCACTAAGCTTTGTGCTTACCGATGTTTGCTGAATGTTTTCACGACCGTCTGTCCGTCTTACGTGGACAAGGGCAAAACACTAGCGTGACAAATATATTCTGCAAATATTCATACTCTACAACAACAGCAACAATAATACTCAACCCCGTTACAATGGGGTATGAGGGTGGTAAAATGTAGACAATCATATCTCTACATGAAAGTAGAGAGATTGCTTCCCAAGATAGACCTCCGGCAGTGAAAGCGAGAAAAAAGTAATAAATAAATAATAAATAAATAAATAAAAATAATGATAAAATATTCATACTCCGATTTCACTAAATATCATTTATAACCTTTATGCATGTCGTAAGCCCCATGTGCTCGGCAATTGATTGTTAATGGAAAAATGTTGTTGAAAGTTCCACACACACACACACACATATATATATATATATATACATACTATTTAACTATAACAATTATGGTTATAAAAAAATTTGGGACGTTATAGTTGTTTATCAAGGGGTTTTACAAAAAAATATAATGATAATCTTATGTATGAGTTTCTGATTTCTAATCAATATATATTGTTTACAATTATTTTACTATATCTGTTAGTAGTATTTGACACTATAAATATTTAAAATTTATATTAATATCCTCATATTTATAGGATATTAAGCTAGTTACTTAATATTGGAATCTAGATAAACCGATGTGAAAAGAAAAAAAAATAATTTAGATAAACCATATAGCGTATAATATTCGACCAATGACCATAATAAATTAATACAAAATTTTATTTTATGATATTATGGTAATAATTTGTAATAGAAAGAAATATTACTGTCATAAATTTTATTTTATAATATTTGTTTTTCAAAAATAACAATTTTTTTACTTCCTTTCAAATCTTTTATTGTTCCTTCAAAATAAAACTTCAAAACACAACTAAGACTCGTGTGTGTGCAGTAAAAAAAAGTCATGCATAAAAACAGTATACTTTAGTCTTAGTGGGTTTAGTTTCGGGCAGTCTCTCTCTCCTCTCTCTCTCTTACAGATCAAAAAGTCAAAATACCCTCTTCATCAGTAGCTCCTGCTTCCACCAAATCACACTCCTTTCTTCCCGATTTCGTCTTCTTTCTCTCTCTCTCCCCCCCTCTCTCTCTCTCTCTGCTGCAACTCTGAGAATTCCAACGGCTTTGATGGTACCAATTCTACGACCAATTTAGCTACCAAAACAACCACCGCCATAACCCAATCTTCTGTTTCTCCCGATTCCTTCTAATCAATTGGCGACAGCTGCACTTGTAATTTGTGGGTAAGTCATTTAAACCCTTGTTTACAATCGCATATACCCTCTATGAAGCTTTTGATGTAGAATTTGCTATCTTTCCTTCCGAAAATCTGTACACACTTCGGCAAATCAAATGGGGTTTTCGACTTTCGTCTTCTTTTGACCTTTCAAATTTATTTTGCAGCTGATTGTTTGCTTATTGAGTTATTGTGTTTTCTGGGGTTGAAATAAAATTTGTGCTTGTGAGCTAAAAGTTAAGTATTGCCTATGAACATGTTGTTCTTCTTTGGTTGATTATTACTTCCTTACAGAAATGAACTATAAAGCATCAAACTTTCTTTAGTTTCTGTGAAGATACCCTTTGCTTTGCAAGCTTGGAGCACCCTTTTAGGGGTTTCATTATATACTTGGTGATATGAGATGAAACATACCTCTTTTATTGTCATTCCCTTTTGAGGAAACTGCAAAATGCTTTGTACTTCATAAGAGTACCATAAATGAAGGAAAACTTGTGTCAAATCTGCAAAGAAATGCAGCCCACTCTCCCACTCTTGTATTTGTTAAGTACTAGGTTGACATTAAATGTCCAACTGCAGGAGGAAGTATGTTGGAAGGTGTTCCCCTTGGCCTCTGGTCATGGGTTCTAGTCCTGCTGTGGACAAAAGGTGTAGATTAGTGTGTGCGTGTGTTCTGCTGTTCATAAGAAAAAGGAGGGAGTCTGTTTGCAGATGGATATCTTTTTTTTACCTAAGTTGAATTGGGTATGGATGTGGTTTCCATTAGGAACATGTTTTAATTATGTCTTGTAGTACTTCAATCATGCTTCTTTTGTGTAACAATTGTTACGGTGCAACTTTTGAGCAAAAATAGGTGGCGTTTTTGACATTCTTTTTGTGGCGTGTAACTGTATCTGACTATCTATTATAGATTACATCAGATTTTGACGTTTTTCGGAGTTTTTATTTTGCTGTCATTCTATTCTTGATATTCAGATTATTCACCAAGATCAAGTGCATGGCCGTATCTCTGATGTGTGCCATTGCAAGGTTTTAATGAGGTGATGAGTTCAATACGATGTTCTTTTTTTCTATTATTTGTACATGAAGACTTTGTCTGATTCATTGTTGAAGCTCGTAGTGTGAGATTTTAATTTGGTGTATGTATATTTTTGCAGGGTCAGTGAGATATTACCAAAGAAGATTCGATACAGTTTTAATTGTTCTTTTTTAACTGATAGTCGATGATGGCAGAGCTCAGTCCAAGGACTGATACTTCAACAGATGGTGACACTGAAGACAAGGCTCTGGGGGTATGTTTTTTAAATTTTATATTTTAAGAAGTTTCCATAAGCATTTATTTGTACTTAATACAATAATCACAAATCAAGTAACAAAAGATCTAGATATCTATTGGGAATCAAATTTTAGTGTTTGAAGAAACGACTCATCTAGTTACGCACTTAGGCATGTTGATATATTACAAAAATAATATGAATCTTTGAAGAAACAAGTCAGAAGGTTAATGTTGATTGTGTTAAAAAGATGGGGGGACTTTCGACCCGTTTGACCCATTTCCCTTTTAGCTAAATACTATTTATTTGCATCCTTTAAGATAAAATACTGAAGAATAATGAAAGCCCTTGTATATTGTTTATAACTTTGATTACTATCTATAGAGTAAAAGATAAACTCTAATGGATCCTAACCCATCTATACAATCGGGTCGGGTGATTCTGTATTAAACCCTAATATCATAATATCTTAGGCTCTTTTGCAAAGAGAGTGGTAGAAGGTCAGACGCCGACACTGGAGCGAAAATTACAATGAGAGAAAAGTTTAATACATAAGAAAAAAAAAGAATATATTTAAAAGAAAACTCCCTGGCGGCAAGGTGGCGAAGGATTAGCGGCCAAAGCGGTGGCAACGGTAATGGCTATGATTGCAGTGGCAGGAGCTACAACTACAATGGCTGGTGTGGCAAGAGGTGAAACCGTGACAAGGGAAAGAAACTAATGTATTTTATTTACAACTCATTCTCGGGGCAGGATGAGAGGGTATAGAAAAGAAAGAAAGTCGTCACTAAGGGGGATGACAAACATAAAGGATGTGGCGGAGGCAAAGAGGCAGTGGAAGGTAGAGGAATAGAAGATATGGGCAGAATATTACGGTTGTGAACACCATTTATAATAATGAAAATCCTCGTAGGTATCGTGTATTATATTGATCGCTATTTATAGAGTAAAAATGATGAAAGAGAAACTTTGTTATTAAAGCATGGCCCATCTATACAAATGTGCGGTCCATCCTATACTAAACTCTAATATCATTAGATCTAATAGTACATTATCTCTAATTAAAATACAACTCAAGGTGACCCATTTATACGTAAATTGGTCAAAGTTTTTAAATTCAACAGAAATTTATGAGTTGAAATTTCTTAAGATATGTTTGTGATTTTGTTACAGTTCCATAACAATCAATCACATGGACTTGTGGTTTCTGATGCAAGCGATAAATCAAGGGATCAAAAGGTATTAGAGTTTTTTTACACTTTCGCTTTTTTCTCTTTAATTTTTTTGACCGGCAAATGGGGACACTTCCCCGCTTCTCCAATGTGGGTTCGAATTGCTTGGTGGTGGGTTTTCAATCGCCCATCGTTATTTGGCTTTAACCAAGGTTCGAGCACCACACCTTCACTCGATGGAGAAAACCCCTAAGGGAAAACCCCCAACCCACTGCATGCAGCAGGATATGATCCCCCAACCTCTTGCGAGGAAGGGGGCACATTTTTCTCTTTCAATCGCTACACATTTTGTTCTAAAACGCCCTAAAATTATAATAAAGGAAGCAATCATATTACTATGAGGGATTTTGGGACACAATATGTAAGTTTGTAGTTACATTGTTATTTTGCTGATTATTTCTTTAAATAATATTTTTCCAGACACTTCGTAGACTTGCTCAGAATCGTGAAGCTGCAAGAAAGAGCCGTCTGCGGAAGAAAGTGAGTTTTCTTTAATTTAATTGTTAAATATATTTGGTTATCTCTTGGTAAAGATTAATAAAGAAAACATCTTTTGATTATATCTTGCTCATCTCCTGAGAATAATATTACAAACGCTTCATAATTTTGTACAAGTACTACACTTTAGTAGGTCATTTAAAAAGAATTTTTTTTAATAACCATCACTTATTTTAAAACAATAAATTTGTGAGCATGCAAGATCGATAAAACTTACTACTACATTAAAAAAAAGTTATTTGCATGAGCAGTTTCGTTATCAAATTGCGTCACTTTCGTCATATTTCAATAATTATTTAAGTATATATATATTTTTTAACTTTTTGGTTTTTAGGCTTATGTTCAACAACTTGAAAGTAGCAGAATGAAGCTGACACAACTTGAACAGGAGCTTCAGCGAGCTCGGCAGCAAGTACTGTTTGACTACTCATTATTGTCTGCACATTTCTTTACAATTTTTTATTAATACTATCCATAAATTTATCTTACTTGTTATAATGATCTTCTTTCTTTTCGGAAGGGCATCTTCATCTCAAGTTCAGGAGAGCAGTCTCAATCAATGAGTGGGAATGGTAAGACCATCTATTGATTCTCAATATATATAGGCAAAAGTTCAAACTAGAACTGTTTTTCGTATGAGAACTGTTTTTAACGCCATTAATGACTCATCAATAGGGGTATTTTGGTAATTTATATATTTACCCAACCGTGAATTGCGTCCGGGTGAGCCGTCATTAATTTGCGAGGCTTGATTTTCCCGAAATAACCCTCATTAATGCGTCATTAATTAGCCATTAATGAGTCATAAATGAAGCATTAATGAGCCGCCAAAAAATCTTAGCCATTGATAAATATTAATCAAGGGCTAAGAGTTCTCGTACGAAAAACAGTTCTCGTACGAAAAACAGTTCTCGTTTGAACCGTCCCCTATATATATAGGAAAAAGTTCATGCGAGAACCATTCTTAGTGCGAGAACCGCGAGAACCAATCTGAGCCGTCCAATTCCCCCTCCTTCAATGTCATTGCTCACCCATGAATTCCTCACATGCACTCTGCCACACTCTATCCCTCCACGCTCTCCATCCATGAACTTCCCATATCTAAGGAACGGCTGAGATTGGTTCTCACGGTTCTCGTACTAACAAAGGTTCTTGAATGAAACCTCCCCTATATATATATATATATATATATATATATATATATATATATATATATATATATATTATTTTTTTTTTAGTATTTTCTAACTAAAGTAGTTGTTTTAGACATCAATACAATGTAGCAATCTTTCATGATTACGGGTATAGATTTATTAATAATTTATGCATAGGCTTAAACAATTCAATTTTCCCGAAGGTTAAATAGTAATAGGGTGTTTAGACAACATGAACAGTAATACTGACTAACTCGTTCATTTTGATGGCCATTTTGTTTTTGCGGTTGCTTGGTAGCTTTAGACAGCCATGTTATAAACATTTAGAATATCTTTTTGTCAGTAGGAGTAATATCAGTATTTGGATTAAATTCATGGATTAGGGCTGGCCATGGGAAGTAACATTTCTGTAAAAGCACAAGAGTTTGAAGGAATCTTCTAATATAAATAAAAGACTAATTGAGATAAAATTCTTGTATGATCCTAGCCTTTAATATAACAATTTAGTTGTAATTATACAATCTTCACCATCCATTTAAATAAAATTGAATAATCAATTTTGACTTTTAAAGGCCAAATTATTGTAAATTTATATTGAGTTAAAATATAATAATTTATTATTTTAATATTTTGACTTATTATATTTAAATGTTGTGTGATATATTTAATAAGTTACAAAACATTAAACACACTTTTTTATATACCGTTTCTTACATTTTTTTTTGAGATTTGCTAATATTTAAATTATTTTATATATACTTTTAGTATTAAATCCATAATTCATATTTCTATAAATTATGTATTATAGATTGTATTATAAAATTAATATTAAAATTTCAAAACTCTATTATATGAGTAAACTAATTTCCAAATATATTTCATTATATGTAAACTATTATATTTTAATGATTATATGTAATCTTTGGTGTAATTATCTTCTTAAACCTTAAAATATCGTTTTTGCTCACCCTAATTTACAAAGAATTGTTTTATTAAGAATAAATGTGTATTAAGTAGTACATAATTATTTTCATTTTTAACATTAATTGTGGATCGGTTAGCATGTTGGTTAATATGTACCTTTTTCTTTGTGTTTGGTTTGGCCCATAACCACTTTTCTGTCCATATTTTTTATTTTTTTTATAAATAATGTGTTAACTGTGTTTATATAAACTATTTTACTACTACAAAAATTTATTGCATAAGGCAATTTAGGAGTGTGTGCATTACAATTTACAAATACACTTTCAGTGACTTGAACCTGTTTAAACAGTTCCTTCATTTTTGTTTTGTTTTTTTTTTAATTTAGGAGCCTTGGCTTTCGATGTTGAATATGGTCGGTGGTTGGATGAACATAACCGCCGAATCAATGAGCTGAAAGGAGCGGTGAGCAATCATGCTGGTGATGGTGAATTGAGAATTATTGTTGACGGTGTTGTGGCACATTATGAAGATATATTCAGAATAAAAGGCGATGCTGCTAAAGCCGATGTTTTTCATGTTCTATCGGGAATGTGGAAAACACCTGCAGAAAGGTGTTTCTTGTGGTTAGGTGGATTCCGTTCATCAGAACTCCTAAAGGTTAGCATAAAACCATGCATCTTTCTATCAATCTTTAGTATGAATTATGTTAAAATATCTTGATATCGCCCGTTATTATGAATTTGATTGGTGTTTGTATAGTTTGATCTCCAAAGTTTTTGCTTTGGAGGCGGTTTTGCTTTTAGTTGTATATATGTTTTGAACTTGTATCCGAGTTTTTTATAATTTTTATAAAATTCCCGTTCCGTTCTTCATTTTTTTTCAAGAACATGATAAAAATGAAGTATTGAAGAAGGATGTAAAAAGACGAAAATGCCCTTCATATCAAGGCTGAATGTAACACGAAATTGTTACACTTGCAGTTGCTTATAACTCAACTGGAACCATTAACGGAGCAACAGTTACTGGCAATCGGCAACTTACAACAGTCATCACAGCAAGCCGAGGACGCGTTATCTCAAGGGATGGAGGCTTTGCAGCAATCATTAGCCGAAACAATAGCGGGATCTCTCGGGCCTTCAAATTCATCGGGTAATGTAGCCAATTACATGGGTCAAATGGCAATGGCTATGGGTAAACTCGGAACTCTAGAAGGCTTCATTCGACAGGTTCGGTTCTTTTTCCCGATACTATCGTTTTCTTGTCATACAATAGCATTTTTCTTCATAATGTGTTGGTAACTGCCACCAAGGTGGCCCAGTGGTAAGGTGTCCTGTCCTCAAAGAGGTCACGGGTTCAAACCTCACTAGGTAAACATCTTGAGGGTGGCCCGGGAAGGGTAAGGAAACGGTCACGGGGATACCCTGGTTAGGCCGCGTATATCTGAGTCAAAGACTCGCCCTTCCCAGGTAACCTGAACAGGGAAACTTTCCGTTTACCTGTTTATACACTGTCTCACAACATGTATCCCCTTTTTGGGTCATATTATATAATAATTTCTCAAATAACCGAAATTATTGATTATAAGGTTCTAACCACCACCAAGGTGGTCTAGTAGTAAGGCATCCCATCCTCAAAGAGGTCACTGGTTCAAACCACACTAGGTAAACATCTTGAGGGTTGTTAGGGAAGGGTAAGGAAACGATCATGGGGATTACCTTGGTTAGGCTGCGTACATCTGAGTCAAAGACTCGTCCTCCCTGGGTAACCTGAACACTTCTCTGTTTACCAGTTTATACTTCATAATGTGTTGGTCTTTTTTGATACCAGGCTGACAATTTGAGACAACAAACCTTGCAACAAATGCATCGGATATTAACAACACGCCAATCGGCTCGAGCACTCATAGCCATCAACGATTACTCATCTCGACTTCGAGCTTTGAGCTCATTATGGCTCGCACGCCCTCGTGAGTGACCAAATGGTTCTCGTATGTTCAAGAAATTCGTCTACCTGGATGTTGTTGTACCAATTATACAAAAGCCGAAAATACTCATCTGCAAGAAAGTAAGGTATGTAAGAAGCAGAAACCGCAGCAAATGTGTAAGAAGCAGATCTCAAGGCTTCTTCAGTCTGCTGTCATGGTGCTGAGTTCTAGTTTTTTTTATAAAATTAGTTTTGTATGAATGATATCTCAACAATTAACTTACAAATTACAATAATTTGGTGTAATCTTTGTTTTAATTTAAACCGATAAGATAGGTACGATCGCGAATTTGTAGTTTTTTTTCGTGGTTTTGAAATGCTAATGTTTGAATTTGGTTTGTAATTTGTTGCTAGTATGCAATGGGAGGAAGAGTTAGCAAGTAACTAAGGTCTCTGGTTGTAACATCTCTCTTCATGGTTTGTTATCATTTTATTTAGAAATTTGAATGTTTGATTTATTATAGTTTGGATGGATTGGTTGACTTTAGAATGCTTTTTTGTTTAAGTATGTTTTTTTTCCTTTCCGAAGTATGAAAAGAGCTTGCTTGTAAATTTCTCGTAAAAATGATTTTGAAAAAGATTGTCTGTGGTAAAAATTATTGATTTAATCCGATTAACCTATTAAAAAATTAAATATTAGTTATTTATATAATTTTAAATGGATTAATCATATCTACAAGAAGTGTTTGGATACATATATTTAAAGTTTAAAACTTTTAGAAAATATAATATGATTTTAAGTTTTATAAGAATATATACGTGATTAATAAAGTTATTATAATACAAAAATTAATCTTTTTCTTTTAAAATTGAAAAGAAGCAAAAGAAAAAAAAAAAAAAATATATATATATATATATATATATATATAGGGGAGGGTTCATGCGAGAATCGTTGTTAGTGCGAGAACCGCGAGAACCAATCTCAGCCGTTCCTTGGATATGGGAAGTATCATGGATGGAGAGCGTGGAGGGATAGGGTGTGGCAGGGTGCATGTGAGGAATTCATGGGTGGACAATGACATTGAAGGAGGGAAAATTGGACGGCTTAGATTGGTTATCGTGGTTCTCGCGCTAACAACGGTTCTCGCATTAACTTTTGTCTATATATATATAGGCAAAAGTTCAAACGAGAACTGTTTTTCGTACGAGAACTGCGAGAACCAATCTGAGCCGTCCAATTCCCCCTCCTTTAATGTTATTGCCCACCCATGAAGTCCTCACATGCACCCTGCCACACCTGATCCCCTCCACGCTCTTCATCCATGAACTTCCCATATCCAAGGAACGGCTGAGATTGGTTCTCGCAGTTCTCGTACGAAAAACAGTTCTCGTTTGAACCCTCCTCTCTCTCTCTCTCTCTCTCTCTCTCTCTCTCTCTATATATATATCCTCTTAAACAAAAACCCCAAAATCACAATCTCAGCCACTCATCTAAAAGGGCAAGATGGAAAATTAAAAATATGATCAAAAAAGCCACGAATGCTCCAGCCTTCATAAAAAACCCATTTTTTTTATTTTTTTATTTTTTTTACCCCCCAAATCTTTAAATGACCATAACTATTTCAATTTTTTGAATTTGAGCAAAAAAAATTATATCAATATACTCGTTTTTTAATCCTCTTTCAAACGAGACCACTCTTCCTATATTTCTGAATTTTTTTTACGAAAATGATGAAAATGATAAATTTGTCATTTTCATCATTTTCGTGTCCTCTTATATATCACTTAAACAGCAGGTCCCGAAAATGATGAAAATGACGAAATTTATCATTTTCGTCACCTGCTGTGATGTTACGTGATATGCAAGGGCACGAAAATGATTAAAAATGACGAAATTTATCATTTTCGGCTGCCCCTTATATATCACGTAACAGCAGGTGACAAAAATGAAAAATTTTCGTCATTTTCATCAATTTTCGTGTCCCCTTATATATCACTTAAACAGCAGGTCCCGAAAATGATAAAAAATGACGAAATTTATCATTTTCGTGCCCCTTATATATCATGTAACAGCAGGTGACGAAAAATGATAAATTTCGTAATTTTAATCATTTTCGTGTCTCCTCTTATATATCACTTAAACAGCAGGTCCCGAAAATGATGAAAATGATGAAATTTATCATTTTCGTGCCCCTTGTATATCATCTATGTAACATCCTAAAAATGGGCCTAGTAGTACTTAGTTATACCCCGTGCTCAAGTGGTTGTACCCTGGCTTTGTATATATATTTTAGTGGTTGTTTGTGTTTTAGTTAGTTAAAGTGGATATATGAGGTGTTATATGAAAGTTAGAGTTAGTAAGTAAAAGTGATAAAATATTAAACGGTTTCGTGTAATGATTCCGTAGATATCCCCGTTAGTTGAAATATGAGGTGTTATATGAAAGTTAGAGTTAGTAATAGTTGTTGGTTATGTTATTGGAGTTATTATTGATATTGACGAGTTTAGATGTACATCCACCTAAATTTGTGAAGACGATAAGAGAATGGTATTCGTATTACCTTGTTGTTTAAATATGAAAGATAAATTAAGAAGGAATACGTAATACTACGAATAATTGAAGTTGTTTATTGTGTCGAGATTAAATCGGTAAAAGCATAAGATGTAAGTAACGTTGTATTGTTTATGGACTCGTGTAAAGTGAAAATAGTTAATACTGAAGTTACTCTAGTGGTTAGTTGCGTTCTCTTAAGCTATTGTTGTTGCCGTAGATGTGATTAGTTTCCTTATCCTCGTAAGTTAGTATGTATTGTGGAAGTTAAAAGGAGTAAGTGTAAACAAGACAGATTAAAGTAAACGACTATGACGAACGTGTTTTAATTAATGTAAAAGTTGAGGTAATTAAGAAGAGAAATGTGAAAAATATGTATAGTGTTGTTGTTTTTATACTGATTAAGAGTTCTTTTGTTGCAGAGATATGGATAAAAGCTTGAACCAACAAGCTAGAAACGAAGAAACACGTGAGGAGACTTTGGATTTAACTACTATCGGAGAACTACAGGATCATATTTCTGTATACGGGAATAAACGCGGAGCGGTACCTACCCGACACCTCCGAGAGGTGATGTCTGATCAGTTTGATAAATGCTTTCGCAGAAACATGCCGTCAGTTATGGAAAATAAGAAGAGAGGTAAAAAGCGCGGTTCGAGAAGAATTTCATAAGTTAAAGGAAAATGACGAGGAAACTGAGAAAGCGAGAGCTCAGACTGAAACTAGAGGATCTAGAAGTAGAGTTGCATGCGAAATTTGTGGCAAGAATCATACTGGAGAATGCAGGTACAGAGAGAAAGTTTGTTACAGGTGTGGACTTCCGGGACACTTTGCTAAAGAGTGTTTAGGCAAGTTTTGTTACGAATGTAGTCAGTACGGGCACGACTCTTCTGAATGTCCTAACTAGTTGAAGTGTTGTGTAAGTTTAGAAACGATCGTAGAAGTTTTGGTTGAGTAAGTAAAGTTGAAATGTCATGTAACCTTGAAACAGTCGCAGGTAGTTTTCCTTTAGTCAAGTAAAATATGTAGGTTTTGTGTACTGCAACCTTACAGTTAGTGGAATAACAAGAGTTTTGTGTTTATAGTTTTCGTATCAATTGTGGTTGTTGCTTAATGCAACGTCGTGAAAAATAGTTTGTGACTATGTATGTGATCGAGGTTGGATTCCGAGGACGGAATCCTCTTTAAGGAGGGTAGATTTGTAACATCCTAAAAATAGGCCTAGTAGTACTTAGTTATACCCCGTGCTCAAGTGGTTGTACCCTGGCTTTGTATATATATTTTAGTGGTTGTTTGTGTTTTAGTTAGTTAAAGTGGATATATGAGTTGTTATATGGAAGTTAGAGTTAGTAAGTAAAAGTGATAAAATATTAAACGGTTTCGTGTAATGATTCCGTAGATATCCCCTTTAGTTGAAACGGGTTAACATGTGACAAGTTGTAAGTTGAATAGGGGAACAAAATACCTTCATGGAGTATTAAACTCAACTAAGTCAGTTATGTTGTTTCCCTTATCCCCTGTTGAGACAGAAACACACACACAAACACACATATACGCATACAAACACACACACACACAAGTTAATAACAAGTTTGGAGGGTAGAAATCAAAGGAAGTTTTTAGGTTTGCTGATTCAGAGCCGAAATCAAGTGTAAATCTGCTGTGTTTCTCATTCTTTGTAAGTGTTTTCTAACTAGAACCCTAGTTTTTGTATTTGAAGGTGGTGAAGAGGTTTAAGAGTGTAAGGTGTGTGTTTGTTGTTTGTTTTTGTGTCAAGAAGTGTTCTTAAGTTTCAACTGGTGTTAAGTAGCAAGTATAAACAGTTGGTATTAAGTTTTGGTCGATTAAGATGGTTAAAAAGTGAGTTACAGCAGCTGTGCAGAAACAGAGTCGAAGAATACTGCGTCGAGGGTCCTTGCGGCCGCAAGGGGTAGTACTTGCGACCGTAAGGGGTGTCGGTATTCCTTGCGACCGCATGGCGGGGTCCTTGCAACCGCAAGCAATGTTTTGGTTCATGCGGCCGCAAGTGATGGTACTTGCGACCGTAAGGCTATGTCTTGTGGTGTTTACCGCCTAAGGGCGACGGAAATAAGGTTTGCAACCGTAGGTATGTAACTTGCGATCGTAACCAACCCTAGAACCGTGCTTGAGATCAAAAGGGACTTCCCTTGCGATCAGAAGCATTGGAATGGGGGAAAAGACCTCTTGCGACCGCAAGGTATACTCTTGCGACCGTAAGGTCTATTCTGGATGGTTCCTTGCGACCGCAAGTATAGTGCTTGCGGCCGCAAGCTGGGTCCCGAGGTTGATATCTTGTTTAACTTGTGTTTTAACCTAAGGGTGTTGTGTATAAGTGATGATCAGGCATGTATGTATTGTGTTAGGTGTTCGAGAGACAACAGAAAGCTGTTGACTGTTGTGTGAGCCTTCTACGAGCTTAAGGTGAGTACCGGTTTCCTATGAGGCTCAGTAAGTAGTGCTAACCATTGTGTGTTTTAAACGTGTATTGGTGATTCTATGTACGTATGATGAAGTATGCTATGGTGTGATGTACCTTGCTTATGATGATTAGAATTGCTGTAAATGTAAGTGAATACTTATGATAGAAATCATGTGGTAATTGTGTGTTATATGATAGAGTTGTACTCGCATGTTTGTTTATCAGTATGAAAGATATTAATTGGTGTGATTATATGCGCGCATGAACTGGATCCTAACTGGATCAGCTATTTGTATATGTTATTATGTCCGGACACTCGGGGGGCTGTACAAACAGTTCCTAACACGATTAAGGTCAGTCAGGTAGACGGGTGATAATATCTGGCTGGGTTCCCAGGGTCCTTAGGGGCTACGAATTGGGGAACTAACGGTACTCATGAGTATACGCTTATGTATGGTTCTGCAGGCCGTCGTTCCTTAAATTAGAACTTGGTTCTTTGCTTAGGCTGGAACCAGCATGATAGACAGAGTGCACCATGTGGACTGCTCTTCGCTCCCCCACTGGTGCAATTGGTTGCGGCTGATTCCCCAGCTAGGGTTGTTGAGCGGGGCTCGCTACCTTGCAAGACACGACTCCTGCTGACATAATTGGCGCGCTGCAATATGATAGGATAGCCCTGTGTGCTTTCCTGAGTTTTGACTACATGCTTATTGATACTTATGTGCAACCTGTACTCACTAGATAGTGTAGCTAACCGGTTTATGATTTACTCTTTTCACAGGTAAAGTTTAGGCAGCCTGGTGAGGCGGGTGCTTATAGGTAATTGTATTTAACTTTATTTGAACACTTTGCTGTTTTAAATTGTTTGTGACCCGATGGTCGGTTTTTAGTATGGTAACACCGGTTCGTTTTGAGACTTAGCTTTTGATGTTTATATTCGCTAAGTCGGATAATAACACCTTATATTTTATAACAAGTGCTTACTTTCCGCCGCGTACCATTGATAATTAAACTTAAAAAGTTTAAGTTATTCCTGATTTTAAGCTCGTGAAACCCGGTGTTACAATCTAACAGTAGGTGACGAAAATGATAAAATTTCGTCATTTTCATCATTTTCGTGTCCCCCCTTATATATTACTTAAACAACAGATCCCGAAAATGATGAAAATAACGAAATTTATCATTTTCGGCTGCCCCTTCTATATAACTTAACATTAGGTGACGAAAATGATAAAATTCGTCATTTTCATCATTTTCGTGTCCCCTTATATATGACTTAAATATCAGGTCCCGAAAATGATAAAAATTTCGTCATTTTAATCATTTTCGTGTCCCCTTATATATCATGTAACAACATGTGACGAAAATGATGAAAATGACAAAATTTATCATTTTCGGGACCTGCTATTATGTGATATAACAGCAGGTGACGAAAATGATGAATTTCGTCATTTTCATCATTTTCGTCATTTTTCGTCGAATTTTTTTTCCCAGAAATATAGGAATAGTGGTCTCGTTTGAAAGAGAATTAAAAAATGAGAAGATTGGTATAAATTTTTTTGCTCAAATTCAAAAAATTGAAATAGTTATGGTCATTTAAAGATCTAAGGGGTAAAAAAAATGGGGGGGGGGGGGGGGGGCTTTGACCATAATACCCTTCCTTTTAAAATTAAATCTTATAATTGTTTACTTATTTACAATAATACCATTATAGATCTGAACCATTGATTTGATCGATCTAACGGTCAGGAATAGGACTTTGGGGACTTTGTTTAAGGGGGGTCTTTGTTGATCCATTTTATATATATATATATATATATATAATCAAGTTCAAGTAAAAAAAGTTTTATGGTACAAAGAGTAAGGAGAAAGGAGGGATTGACACGTGGCATTAAAGAAAAATACTAACAAAAGGGTATATTAGTAAAGCCAATAAAATTTATCTCTCATCTTATACCCACACAACCCCACGTTCCCGTTTTTTAGCGTGAAACCCAGACGTCACTCTCTCTCACGTTTCTCTCATCTCCCCACCGGCGCTTCCATCTGCCCACAGCCGCTCTCGCATCTGCCCACCGCCGATCTCCCATCTGCGCACCCCGCCGCTTCGTCGGAAACTAACGCCGATCTTCCATCTGCCCACCGTCTCTACAACCGCCGCCAACTGTCGCCTGTGCACTTTGCTTGTTGTTGCTCGCCGTTCCTCTGCCACCACCGTCGCTGCACCATCAACTAGTTCATGTGCGACACAGATCCCATTGTTCCCGCCGACTGTGCTTCCTCCACCTCGAAAGCCCTAATTTTCTAGGGTTTGCTGTGATGAATCCCGCCGCCACCTCGAAATCCCTAATTTTTTAGCGTTGCTGTGACGAATCCCGCCGCCGTCGTCTCACACCAGTCGGAGACCTAACAGCCGCTCATGGTCAAGGTGCACATCGCCGCCGCCGCCGCTGTTCTCGATGTTCTCTTTCTTGTTGTTGTGTGCATCTGTCACCGGTGCACCTCTCTTCTTTGTATGTGGTCAAGGTGCATCGCCGACCACCACCGCCGGTGCACCACCACCGCTGCCCTTTTCATGTCTTGTGCATCAGGTTGGTAAAGTATGTATGTTTTTATTTCGTGCATCAAATGGTTGTACCTTGTGTATTAAATGTATAATGTGAATCAATAGTTTATGTTGTGCATCAAATGGTTGCACTTTGTGCAGTAAATGGTTGTATTTTTGCATCTGAGAGTTGGTAGACGGGAATAGGATTTGAAGTTGACGTGGCCACGTTTTTCTCTAGGCTTTCTTGTGTTTTTTGAAATTACCATATTAACCTTTTTAATTTTTTTTAATTCCGAAAATGTGGGTAGAAAAATGACTTTTTTATTTGACTTTTTGAATAAATCTGTGGTCCAGATTTCACCTTATCTTTAGTACCTTAATTTTATTTGTAGCAGATCCTAACCCTATATATATATATATATATAATTTTTATTTATAGCTAAATTAACCATAAAAAAATCGTATGGTTGACCTCTTATCTTTCAACAATTAAAAAAGAATACAGAGTCGCAGAGAATTGTAAGAGGTCGTTTGTTTTTCAAAAGCTCTCTATAGTATTGTTTGTTTTTATTTTTAAATCAAATCTTTAAAACCCTAAATACCCTTTAATATCAAAGTGTCTTTGGTATGGTATTAAGATTTGTTAGGTGTTGTTTGTTTCGTAGAATTTGGAGGAATATAATTGATTTAAATTCTTTTCAACCCACTTATAAAATAGAATTTCCATTACTTAAGAGAATATAAACATTTCAACAAATGAGTTTTCATTTAAAAACAAGTTTACCAAATGTAATACAACACGGAATTTAATTTCAATTCCATTACATTTATTCGAATTCCGCGAAATAAACTGAACCTTAGAGTGTTTATATCTATAACGTTGAGAGTTAAGTTCCATTATGTACATAAACATAAACTAGAAATATGTATTTATGGCTTAAAAACGGTGAAATGATGTATGTAGTGATAAGTGAACATCACCTATTTTAAATGTTGTTGTATACACATAAACGAGAACTACGAAAACCAATCTGAGCCATCTAGTTCCCCTATCTTTAATGTCATTGCCCACCCGTGAATTTTTCACATGCACCCTGCCACACTTGATCCACTCCACGCTCTCCATCCATGAACTTCCCATATCCAAGGAAAGGCCGAGATTGGTTCTTGCAGTTATTGTACGAAAAACAGTTTTTGTTTGAACCCTCCCACACACACACACACACACACACATTATATATATATATATATATATATATATATATATATATATATATATATATATATATATATATATATATTGTAAAAGGCATGCAAATTTTCTAAAAATAAATATAAATTGAGTCTTAATTAACCAATCATAACCTTCAATTTCAAAATTATTTCATTCTCAAAACAATTTTGGAAAGATTAAAAACGTCGATACGAAATTTTAATTTCAAATTATTCAATTTCAATTTCAAAATATTAATTTTAAATCTATTGGGGGTTAGATGAATATTTTGAGGGGGTTTATAAAACATATAAGGAGGTTTTAAGCAAATGTGAGAGAATTTTATAAAAATTGTATACTAATGTAATTAATTATAAGTTGTTTATAAATTATTTTTAGTAACTTGTGATATATTTTGTTTAGAGAAAAAATAATTATATATTTACGACCGTCTCATTTTTATCTACGTTTTGGTATAAATTTTATTGTAATATGACACTTTTTTGAAATAAGTATATTCTCATCACAAAGGTGATATTTTATTTACTGCATTATTTTTATTTAAAAATTTTAATATCTCAAATACACTCCCGAAATAACCGTACGTGCACGGGTCAATAAACAAGTAAGTATACTTATACAACAACACCTAAAATAATTATTTTATACTGTTAACTGCACATATCATAAAAAAAAATCCCTAACGCTGTGTTCCCGAGTTGAAACTAGGAGAGAAAAGAAATGATTTAGGAAAAAAAATAAACTTTAGTTGTGTTCCCAAGTTTTTTAGAAGAGAAAAGAAAAGATTTTAGAAGGAAAATTATCTTGTATTTTCTTTCTTCATTTTCCTCTCAAAATAGGAAAGATTTTGAAAGGAAACCAAAAAATTTCACTTCTTCTCTCATTTTCTTTCGAACTCGGAAACACCCAATAATAAAAACATTTTCCTTTCTTTCTTTTTCTTTTCTTTTTCTTCCATTTTCTTTACACAGTGTAAATTTATCAGATTAAGAAAGCATTTAACAACCTCTTAATCAAATGAAACACTCGCCTCCTAAAACCCTTCGTGAAATCAGAAACCTTCGCCGGCCACTACTCAAAGTTCTTCATCTCCAGGCGTTTTCCTTTGTTCTTCTTCCTAAATTGCCTCTTAAAGTTTACATAATTAATAAATGTTAACTGTTTTTGCTATCTTGTGGTCGATATAGTTCACAGTATTGCATAAACCGCCAATACAATGGAGTCACAGATATTTCTAGGGTTTAAGGAAGCAACAAGCAGTGAAGTTTTTTGGGAAGGAAACTATAAATTAGTGCCATGGATAAATTGGGATGATTGGAATTTCGTGAGAGAATCTCTGTTTTCTTCTTCCCCTTATTCCATAAACTTGGGTCTTCAAAGAGTAAGAATCCATCCATGTATACAATTAACTAAAGTTTCATGTTTTGGTCGTATGTATAGATCAAAGAATTCGATTGTGTTTTTCGTTTCACGAACTCAGTTTTGTGCCAGATATCTGCTTGGAAAAGCAGAGGATGTCTTCCTGTAATTGTTGAGGTTACTGCTTCCATTGTTGAAATCCAACAACAAGATTCTTACTTTAGGTGAAAGTTCATTTTATTCATTAGATGATGAAATTGGATCAGGTATATGAGTGATGTATGTGCAAATATTCGTGAATCTGTTTTACTCACTGCAGGGAGGGTCTATCTGAGAGTGATTTACTAGCAGAGGATATGTTGACAATGTTATATTGTATGACTATTATGAGGTAAAAACTTTTATTTTTATTTTTGTTGTTTGTTTTGAACTAATAAGCTGTCATTCCAACATTTTTAAGGTATATGTTTGGTTCTCAAGGGTCCTCTGAATGCACTATAAGAACATGTTTGTTTTCTGGTTTGGTTCAAAATTATAGATGTGTATATTAGACTTGTATACTTGACCTTGTCTTCTTTATTTTTTGAAAGTTATGTGTTCTTGAATCCTATTTGTGAGTGTGTGACATGCAATTCTCCTCTACCTTTGATTATCTAGTTTGTATTGTTGTTGTCGGCCATCATGAGGTTTATATGCACTTACAGAATTTTTTCTAAAATATTGAAGGCTTGTGAATGGGATCGTGGAGAAAACACGTAAGAAGAACGAGGTTTCAATTGGAGAGGCAGCTGAAGTAATTGGTATTCCTCGTATGTTGATTGATATTCGTCATGGTAAGGAATTCAGTTATTCATAATCACACATCATCTGTATATAACAATAAAAAATTGATAAAAAATCATCATCATCTTGCTTCCTAGTAATATTCGTCATTCTTTTTGAAATTAATACAAGTTCTACACTAATTTTTCCACATGATACGGATACTACTAAATAAACATTTCATTACCACTTGTTGGTTTTTTCTGGAAAATACTTGTTTTGCTTGTTTACCGTCATTAAAGGTTAACTTTTCAATAAATTTTTTATTTTCCTTCCATATTTGTTTTCTTGTAGAGTGTTCACATCGTGACCTTCCTTCACTGAGGCTGGTTCGGCTTGCATCTACAAAGGTATGCTACTTATCTTATTTTTCATGCTCCCCCCCCCCCCCCCCCCCCCACCCAACATATTGCTACTAGTTTTATTACATAAGGTCAAAAGTTTAGGTCACTACAATCTATTACAATATAGTTTAGAAATCATTTTGCTATTTTACCACACTTGAATTATAGTTAAGATATGTAAATCACTATTTTAATATGCAAGTTACTTTAAAGCTCAAACAGCTCATTCAATGTTATGTTATGCATAGTGATATTCAGGTCGCTGTAGTGAAAAAGTTTTTGCTGAAAGGCAGCTTCTTAGCAACCTAAATGAAGTTCTAGAATATTATTCAAAAGGTCTGGCAATGTTTATATATTTAGAGTATTAGACTTTTGACACAATTAATCATGCGAGGCACTGAGGCAATTCTGAGTGGTCAATAAAAGTCAATGTCAACACCATTTTTAAATGGGCAAAGTGACAAGGTAACAAAATTCATAAAAATTTTCATACGAGGCAATAAACTTTTTTCTTCATTCTTATTATCGTTTATGCTCAGTTCAAGGTAACCTGCTTTTCAAAAACTATCAAAAAAGTAAATGACTTTGAATTTCTGATATTTTTGGTAACTATATTTTAGTGCTTTCAAAATTTTCAATCTGGGTTGATAGGTGCTGCTGTCTGTTTGCATCTATGCTAAATTTACTAGCCATTTGCATCAAGTTTAAAAGTTGCACAAAGTAGAAATAGTTGAAAGGTTATTACCTTAAGTCGAGCAAAAAAAAAAAAGAAATTTTTTTTGATCACCTTAAATGGAAAATTATGTAAAGTTTGTTACATTTTGTGTATCTTGCTCTTTTTATATTATTTTTTTGTTAAACAGACGCAAGGTGACTAGTAAAACACTTTACGGATCTATTAGATTAGTTTCCTATGAGTTATAACCCTAAACTGGATTATTTGCCAGTAGAGTTTAGCAAAACAGTTTGAAACTGAAACCAAAAATGCTTCTGGACTGGCCTGAAAATGGTCCTAAAAAAACATACTGTAATAAAATCATTCTACTGCCTTTTGTCACCTAAAAATTTCTTACCTCGCATATATTAGTGATTATTACCTTATCAGTTACTAGCTGTAACTCAGATGTACCAAATCTTAGGCACTTGATTGGTTGAAAGCTTATTATTGGGATCCCCAAAAGGTGGCAATTCCATGCCCAAGTGACAGAACTGCTGCTAAAGAAATCAAGTCTAAAATACGTGAATTGGCCTTCAGTTTGGATGTGAAGTGTACTACAAAATCAAGTTCTTCAGTAGTTAAGGGAAAACGTAAGTATGCATGCTAACATTTATGCTCTTGCTCACATAATAGCTGCTATGTATGGAATGATACCATGTGATATGTAATTATGTTAAAAGGTAAATTTTTTTACTTATGTTGGTATATTTGTGTATAGTTGATTAGTTTCTTTGATCTCAGTTTTATGTCTAGGTATCAAAAGGACCCTCTACATCTATTCTTAAGGAAATTTGCATTTATAATCACTTAATGACTTAATGTTCTTAAGAAATCATTTCTTTTCTTAGCGAATGATGGTCTATCTTGAGATCTTCAGTCAAGAAGATTTTCTTCTTGACCTCATTTGATGATTGACCGACACAAATTCAGAATATATACAACCTTTTGCTCGTTGAACTCTTCTATTTTGGTTTTTTATTTACCTTCTCAGTTTCTCTACATGCACATTTGTTTTTTGCTCAAAGCATGGTTAGTTCCTTACTTAAGATTCACTTTGAGGCTTTTAATTAAACAATAGATTGATCAAAACCCTTGCTATTTGCATATTTAGATTAACAATCTTCATTCCCAGATGTGCTTTATGAGGGCCGTAGATAAAACTAAGATAATTCACTAAATTGGATTTTCAACTTTTACTTAATTTTCAAGTTTTCCTGCAATCAAGTAACATTGTTGGTCTAGGTAAATAGCAAATCAATGAACAAATCATATCAGATATTGAAAAAGAAAAACAATATAATGATTTTTTGAACATATATTCTGTGACAATATAATAACTTTTACATTGCACATCCATTTTCAGTATCTGGTTTTGTTTTTTCATCTGTGATGGAATTTTGTCCACCATTTTTATGCAATAGACTAGAAGTTGATGGAATTTTGTCTTTTTTCTTTTAGTTTTATGTGGTTATGAACTTAGAGAAAACAATAAAAAATTTACTTCATTTATTTGCGCGTAGGCATCAAACATTATGAGCACCTATGCCGAAGTGGTAAATTTCTGTCACTTATGGCTGTCAAGATTCAGTCTATTAAATCTTCAGGCAAGACCACTGTGTAATTGTTGCTGCTTATATTTCCATTTCGGCATTTCCTGCCAAGAGTGATATAATTCTATGCATTATACTATATATCAATTGGTAACTAAGATGGCAAATTATCATGATAATTTGAAGGGCATTTTGGTAATTTGATGTAATATCATGAGAATTTCATTATCTCATGATATTTTGCTAAAGGTGGGATGCATGTGGCATGAGGTGTCATATATAATGCAAATACTCAATTTTGTGTATAAATACTAAAAAATGTATGGCTAATGATTTTTTAACAATATTTTGTTTATGATAATAAATTTCTTGGTTTTTATCTCTTTCCCTCACAAATGTGAGGGCTATCAAATGCTTGTTGTTTAAATTTTCAAGAATTCATAAGTTTAGAGTACTTAATACCGGTTGTTTATATTTTGAAGGTACGAAGAAACATATAAACAAGGCATTGAAGAATGTTCTCAAGTTATATTCTTCCTTCCCCTTGGAATTTGTATCTATCTTGATCAAGTTTTTACTTAAGGCACGAGAATCCACTGATGTGGCACAGCCTATGAATATCTCTCAAGATGTGAGTTCTGAAGAATATAATACTCAACTTGATGATTGGAAACCTCTAATTGTGAAGTTGTCTAATAAAGAGCCGGAAATGCTTCTAAGCCTTCTCAATGCGGTTCTTCAAATGATGGAGGCATGCGAAGCTCATAAACATAAATCAGGTTTGTAGTTTTAGTTTCCTAGTATGATTATTTTTTCACTCTATTTAAAATCCAAATTTCATTGATTTGATCTTGGATAAGCTACCAGTAGTTGATTATTAATAACAAACATAATCATAATATAAAGAAAATCAAAACATAAACTCATTCAAACTGTGTTCAGATGCTTAAAAACCTCTCGAATCGCTTTACTAGAAGAAGATAAAAGAATTCCCATTATTAGTTTTCTATATTTTGCTGTCTATGAGTTGTGTTAAAAAAAGTCTATATAAAAAACATAGTCCTGAAATTTTAATATTCAATCACAGGTTATTCAGTATACAATCACATGTGATTGTAAAAACATCACATGTAAATTACGAAAATGCCACTCTGTCCAAATACTAAAATGCAATCTGGACCATTGATGCCCATTGATCCAAAGACTAAAATTAGTCCTTCAGGACAATGAATTAAGCATGAACTATATTGAACATTCTTTCTGCTGCCTATAATAATAATTTCTTGCATATTTCTCAGGAGGAGAACATCTCAAACCCGAGCACATTCCTGGATTTCACCAAACCGAGCATCTTTCATGTCTATTTGAGTGGCTCGTGGAAAACCTCAGAAATTTAAAGCCTTCTCACCGCAAAAAAACGCCTACAGAAACCACATATACACGAAAGGAAAAAACTCTCCCGAAGTCAACTCTTGTAAATCTCCTACACAAATGTCTAACAGTTTCTTCACTCAGTAATAACCATCTAGCAGCTTCAGCCTCGGTTCTTGCACAAATAGCTGGTAATCACACTTTGGTTCAGAAACTTAACAAGCTTGCATCCCTACATACATTAAACACAAATTCTGATAACGAAATCAATCATCTTGATCCCGAAAGCTTCTTCAACCAGCAAGAAAACTCCATAAATCAAGCATCTAAGAATCTTGAGTTCTTGAAACAAAAACTATCTCAAAGAGCTGATTTGAAGAGTGTTGGGGATACTAAAAGCAAGATTAACAAGAGATGGAGTGTTGCAAAATCATGGAAACCGTGCCCGATTGGTATGTTACCTTCAGATATTGGTTCTTCAGGTCTTGTTCCTGTTCTTGATTATCAAGAACTCAAGAATTTGCAAGAAACTAATGAGAAGTTAGAAGTTAACAAGTCTTGTGGTAAAAGAGAATCCGATTTGCCTGTAGGAGTTTTGGATGATTCGGATGTTAAGAAACATAAAAAGAACGAATATATTGATGAGAAAGAGAGTTTTGTAGAAGGCGTAAACAATCGGTTGATGATAGGCGGAGTGTGGAAGAGGGTTACGCATGACGAACTGATTAGCATTGCATCAAGTGTTAGAATTTTGGTTTAGTGTTTCCTCTTTTTTTTTTTTTTTTTTTTTTTTTTTTAAACAATTTTGGGATGTTTTTCATGTATTTTGAATGTTTTAAGGTTTTGGTTTTCCCATCTTTTCATTTACACATGAACAAAAGGAATTTGTACTTTCATAACCATTTGATTAGGTTTTTTAACATTCTTAAATCATGTTTCCCCTTGTCATCTTGTTGTAAATTGATGGTTGATTTAAATATGATGATGGGCATATAATTAATGTGATTAGGAAAAAGTTCATGCGAGAACCATTCTTAGTGCGAGAACCGCGAGAACCAATCCGAGCCGTCAAATTCCCCCTCCTTCAATGTCATTGCCCACCCATGAATTCCTCACATGCACTCTGCCACACTCTATCCCTCCATGCTCACCATCCATGAAACTTCCCATATCCAAGGAACGGCTGAGATTGGTTCTCGCGGTTCTCGTACTAACAACGGTTCTCGCATGAACCTTCCCCAATGTGATTATATATCATGATTTAGGCCAAAGTAAAAGGGCACAAGGTACGATATATTTTGACAAAGAAAAGGTACCCATTTTTCGCTAACCGGTTTTACGGTTGACATAAATGAGGTAAAAGGTATGTGTCAGGCTTTGATCTTCAGTTATAGATTTACCGTCTTCAACTACTATGCTTCCATCACGAGAACAACAATTCAACAAAGGGCTTAGTTGGGTGTGTGTGTTTGCTGTTAAAAAAACAAAAACAAAAAAAAACAAAAAAAGAAAAACAAAAAAAACAAAAAAAGAAAAACAAAAAATCAAAGAGTTATATAGTGACTATCTTCGATGGTCTTGTTGCTCCCTTCCATGTTTGTCAAGATTTTGTTATTGGCGAACAAGATCACTCTTAGCTTCCTATAGAAGAGTTGTAGATAGCAAATAGTGTTTTTGGGGTTTGTTAAATCTTGTATATAATAAGCTGGTAAGACTAATTTCTATGACGATAAATAGCACTCCCATCGTCCTAAAAATATTATCCATTTTTGACTTTTTAAAGTCTTGTATCAATAAAAGTATATTTAAAACACAATCCATCCGTAAAAGTTTTAAAAAGTAAAAAGTGATAATATTTTAGAACAACTAAGATTTCAAGTTGAAGTTTAGATAGGGTGTGCCATTAACATATTCTGAAGTGATTAAGATAGACCGTATACTGCAAACATGAAGGAAACCCGTTAGAAGGGGACCCGAGGCCTAAGCCTTGGGATCCACTCTCCAACGTTCAAGTAAGAACTCGTATATCACTACTAAAATGTATATCAAAATATCTGTAAGAATATATATATAAAAGTATATATAGAATTTGATATAGAGAGGGTAAGTTAAGATAGAGAGAGAAGAAAGGAGATCACATATTTATAAGGGGAAAATCAGGGCAAGACCCAATACTTCGGGCCTGATCAGGCCTTATACATTATGTAATCTATACAATACTTCGGGCCGGGCCTTATACAATTATGTACACAGCCCAAAGTTAAAGGGATGATACATCATCAAATGTTAGTTGTTTTTGTTGCTCAATTTCTTTATTAAAAATTAGACTTTAAATTCAAGTAAATACATAATAACATTTAAATAAAAAAAATGAAATGATATAATATCATGTTAACATCACCTATCATATATTACACTCACAATTTTATTAAACGAAGAATAGAATGTGAACATCGAAATGTCTGAGATACCATTTTTTTAAAGAGTTTGTGAGTATAACATAGGTAACCTCAACATTTTCATGTATCATTTCCATAAAGAATGATAAGTAAAGTTCTATTTATTTCTACTATATCCTTCTATTATATCCTCTTATTCATAAGAAGATACTCTTTCCTCGGCTCCTCTATTGTTAGGACATTTGTCTAAGACCAACCGCATCCACCCAGCTGGTGAATGATGTTGGTTGGCCAGAACAACATTGCAGCCTCGCTCCTCTCATTTTGGTTAGGACCTAGCTGGGCTTCGGTCATGCTGCCTTAAGAAATAATAATGTCACACAATGCTTGTTAGGACCAGCTGGTCTCCGGTTATGCTGTCTTTAGAAATAATGATGTTACGCTAGCGTGATAATAAGTTGTGTTTAATAAAGTCTATGTAAAAAACATAGTTCTAAAATTTTAATATGCAATCACAAATAATTCAGTACTGTGATTCAGTATGCAATCACATGTGAATTATGAGAATACCCCTCCGTCCAAAATTTTAATATGCAATCTGGACCATTGATACCATAATCCGAAGGCTAAAATTAGTATTTTAAAACTATGAATTAAGTACGGATTATACCGATTCGTAATTAGAACTAGTTTATTGACCCGTACATGTACGGGTATTTTGAAAGTGTATTTGAGATATTAGAATTTTCATATGCAGTAAATGAAATATCACATTTGTGATGAGAATATACTAATTTAAAAAAAGTGTCATATTACAATAAAATTTATAACAAAACGTAGATAAAAATAAGACGGTCGTAAATATATAATTATTTTTTCTCTAAACAAAATATATCACTAGTTACTAAACATAATTTATAAACAACTTATAATTAATTACATTAGTATACAATTTTTATAAAACCCCCTCACATTTTCTAAAAACCCCCTCATATGACATATTTTATAAAACTCCCTAATAGTTTTCATCCAACCCTCTCTCAATAGATTTAAAGTTGAATTCAATTTTCTCCTATCCACGATTTTTAATCTTTCCAAAATTGTTTTGAGAATGAAATAATTTTGAAATTGAAAGTTGTGATTGGTTAATTAAGATTCAATTTATAGTTAATTTTGAAAATTTTGCATGCCTTTTATATATAGATAGATATAGATATAGATAGATAGATAAATATAGATTACATAGTAACAAAGACAATTATGCCCAGAGAATAAAATGACATAGCCGACGCTCCTCCGAGTTTGAATCATCATATTCCCAAGTGTACAGGCTTTAAACTTTTCAGATATTCAATGGCGATTTACTCAACTCCATTCGCTCTATATCATAATCATCTGTGCCATAAAAACCCTCCAATTGTTTGTTTAAATCTTCGATCTTCTTCCAACTATCACAATCAATTTTCAACCATAACCAAGTATGTAAATTCTTTAAAAGCCATCAATAACAATCAGACCATTTCCATTAGCGTTCCAGAAAGCGAGTTACTATTAAAGAATGTTGCCACTGTCCTCCATTCAATGGATTTAACCAACCCAGATCAGTGTGTTCAATCCTACGCTTTATTTCTTAAAACCTGTCGCAAACTCCATAATCTGCAACTTGGTTTACAGATTCATGGCCGTATGATTGTTTCTGGAGTGGAATTATGTGAGTTTCTTGGAAGTCAGTTACTTGAATTCTATTGCAAAGTTGGTTGCATTGATGACACACGTAAGTTGTTCGATGAAATGCCTGAGAGAAATGTGTATAGTTACACTTCAGTTATGGGTTTGTATTGTGAAGTTGGTGATTACAAAGAAACAATTAGTTTGTTCTATTCGATGATTGATGAAGGAGTTCGGCCTGATCATTTCGTGTTTCCAAAAGTGTTTAAAGCCTGTGCTCAACTCATGGATTACAAAACAGGGAAATATGTATACGATTACATGACAACAATCGGGTTTGAAGGGAATAATTCTGTTAAAAGATCATTTCTTGACATGTTTATTAAATGTGGAAGGATCGATATTGCAAGACGATTGTTTGAGCAGATGAATTCAGATGATATTATCATGTGGAACATGATGGTTTCTGGGTATGTCTCAAAAAGGGATTTCAAAAGAGCATTAAGGTATGTTGATCAAATGAGGATTAAAGGTGTGCAGCCTGATAGAGTTACATGGAATACAATCCTTAGTGGTTATGCTCAAATCGGACAATTTAAAGAAGCAGCAAAATACTTCACAGAGATTCGCGGGTTTGGAGAATTAGAACCAAATATCGTGTCTTGGACCGCGTTAATCACTGGGAATCTACAGAACGGGAATCCCTCTCAAGCATTGAATATATTCAGGAAAATGATAAAAAGAGGAGTAAAACCAAACTCAACCACCATTTCTAGTGTTATTTCAGCATGTACAAACATGTCTTTGGCAAAACATGGTAAGGAGATCCATGGTTATTGCATAAAAACCGAAGATTTGGATTCAAATCTTTTTGTAAATAATGCATTGATCGACTTCTATTCTAAATCCCAGAATGTAACCGATCGGGCAAGAAAACATTTCAATAGAATTCATCAAAAAGATTTGGTTTCTTGGAATTCCATTCTTGCAGCTTATGCTAATAAAGGTTATCGCGATGACGCAATTAAATTCCTTAAAGGAATGGAGTTACAAGGAGTTCTACCCGATATTATCACATGGAATGGATTAATAACAGGATTTACTCAACACGGTGATGGTAAAACCGCTCTAGAATTCTTTGCTAAAATGTGCAATCTTGGTATTCCTCCCAACACAACCTCTATATCAGGAGCCTTGACTGCTTGTGCACAAACAAAGAATCTGAAAATGGGTAAAGAGATTCATAATTACACAATTAGGAATGAATTAGAGATGGCAACGGGTATTGGGAGTGCTCTGATATCAATGTACTCGGTATGTGATGATCTAGAAGCTTCCTATGCTGCCTTCAACGGGCTTTCAAACAAAGACGTTGTAATCTGGAACTCGATTATCAGTGCAAGTGGAAAAAATGGGTTTGGAGTTGGTGCCTTAGATTTACTAAGAGAAATGAAATTAAACAACATTCAACCCGATTCAGTCACCATAATTTCGGTTCTCACAGTGTGTTCAAAGCTAGCAGCTTTACGCCAAGGAAGAGAGATTCATCAGTATATCATTAGAAATGGGCTTGACTCGAGTAACTTTGTATGCAATGCACTTATTGACATGTATGGAAAATGTGGCGCTATCAGAAAAAGTCAACAAGTGTTTGACTTTTCAGTTGGTCAAAGAAGAGACATTGTTTCATGGAATGTGATGATTGCAGCATATGGAATGCACGGGCTGGGTACGGATGCTATGAAACTATTTCAACGTATGACAGATCAAGAGGGAGTAAAACCGAACCATGTAACTTTCACGAATCTTTTGTCAGCTTGTAGTCACTCGGGATTGATAAACGAAGGAAAGAACTATTTCAAGATAATGAAACAAGAATATGAAATGGAACCAGATATCGAGCAATATGCTTGTATGGTAGATTTAATCGCACGCTCGGGTCAGTTATCAGAAACTCTTGAGTTCATTGAAAAGATGCCTTTTGAACCTACTGCAGCTATCTGGGGATCGTTGTTGGGCGCGAGTAGAATCCATATGAATCTTGAAATGGCAGAACATGCTGCAAGATTCCTGTTTGAACTTGAACCCGAGAGCTCGGGTAATTATATATTATTAGCAAATATATATTCAACTTTAGGAAGATGGGAAGATGCAGCAAGAATAAGGTGTTTGATGAAAGATAGAAATGTCAAAAAAGCCCCTGGATGCAGTTGGATTGAAGTTGGAAGGAAAGTTTACAGCTTTATTGTTGGAGATGATTCACATCCTTTTATGAACCAAGTCTCGGAAAAGATGGAGAGTTTGTATTCGAAGATAAAGGAAAAGGGGTACGTTCCCGACACTAAGTTTGTCTTGCAAAACACGGATGAATCAGAGAAGGAAATGATATTATGTGGGCATAGTGAAAAGCTTGCTTTAGCTTTTGGTTTGATTAGCACGAATTCGACCCCTTTGCGCATTATTAAGAACTTGAGAATATGTGGAGACTGTCATTCGGCGATTAAGTATATATCCGCGGTTGAAAACCGGGAGATCATAATGAGAGATAATTACAGGTTTCATCACTTTGTTAATGGTGTATGTTCATGTGGAGACTATTGGTGATCATAAAGCAAGTAGCATGTAATTATGTGATTCATTGGCTATTTTGGGTATGAATGTAACTAATTACACATTTAGGGGCTGTTTGTTAAAATTGAATGATTAAGCACTGGATAATTCTGTGGTCTCAATAATTTAAAGGTCTGAATGAATATGCCTCTAAATGTGACATGATGTTAGATAAAGATTCTGAATGAACAATCTGAATGATGTAAATTATCATTTTAACAAGGCAACATGTAAAAGGAGTATTAGGGTAAAATATTTTGTGCTTAATGATTCAGAATTTACTTTAAGGTAGAATGATTCAACAACATTATTCTGTTTCATTTAGCACAATCTTCATTCAGAGGTAGTAATCAAGCACGTTGAATGATGACGATTTAACATTTAGCACTAAATGGTTCTATTAAACGGTAAACAAACTGCTCCTTAGTCTGCGGAACAATAACTCGAAGTCTCGAGTGATCACTTTTCAAACTTGTGATAACTTGAATCAGGGACTAGTTTCACTACATAAAAACCAAATTTAATCAATGTTTCAAGTTGAGAACCAAACTTTTTTTTATATAACTGAAATGTTTGGGTATTAAAGATTGAGGAATCTACTGGTGTTGCTACTTGCTAGCAGCACACAAGCAAACTGCCTATCAAGAATAAAGGAGGGGAGTTAATGTATATCTACAAAAGTTTGAGGGTGAAAATTGTAATATTAAAAAAAAATTGGCAGCTGTGTTTCTAAGAGAGCAAATATGGTTTTTCCTACAATCTCTACTTCTTTCTCATAATATTGCCCTCATTGCTTCTAGCTATAACTATTAGGTATTGTGCAAGACCAGATGTAATAATAAACTAGCACCATATCTGCATAATACAATCATGATGACAATAGTTTGTGTTCGACAATATATCCAATTTCAAGAATGTAAATTATGATATATGTAGGATGTGGTGTCAGGAAATGAAATTTGTTCGACGATACATATGTTTTCTTTCTTCTTTTTCTATTTTCTTTATTTCTTGTTTTCACAATCAACCTTTTTATTAGTTGTTAAAATAGTTTTTGAAAAACAACAAAATAAAAAAATTGTAATTTTTAAATAACTAGAGAAAAGGATGATCTAGTTCTAAAATTATAGTGATGTAATTGATTTAACCAAAATTATATTAATTAAATAGTTATATGTTTAATAATTCATTAAAGCAAAAGTTACAATAAATTAGTTGAGTTAATTATAAAAACGGTGATATCGCTGTTTTTAGTTATATATTTTGCGCGATATCCGGGTAGTTTTAGCCGAATATTATTCTTTCTATGTCAAAAAGGTGCTTTTTACCTTTGTTTGTTGAATTCATGCTAAAATACACAAACGGATGCAAAAAGAAGGCCAAAAGTTGAAAGACCGAGAAAAGAATAAAAAATGTGAAGTTTGAAGGTTTCGCGGCGCTACAAAGAAGGGTTTAGCGGCGCTAACTCTTGGTTAGCGGCGCTATCGAGGAGGATAAGGTTCAAGGTTTTCAAATTTCAAAATTTCGAAGAAGTTGGAATAAGAAAGGGTTAGCGGCGCTAACTCATAGTTAGCGGCGCGATCCCTTAGTTAGTGGCGCTAACTACTAGGGTTTTTCAAATATAAATTCTTGCATTCCTCTCCAGATCAGGGACCTTTTGCACCATATTTGGCCGTCATACAACCCTAAGAACATCCCAGAGGCACTCAAGGGCAGCTTGGAGCAAGGAATTGAAGATTTGAAGCTTAATTCAAAGATCAAGGCTAGCATCATTGCTTATTTCGGGTTCTATTGTTCTATTCTCTTAACGGCTTTCATTTTAACATGTTTCCAGAGCTTTGTAATGAACATGCTAGGTTAGATCTGAGTTTCCCTCCCTAGAGGAGATGAACCTAATGACAAGTTGATGTGTTTATTGAGCTTTGTGTGCTTTTTAATCAAGTTTGTGTTATGAATGTCTTAATCACTTCATAATCCATGTTTTAGAATCTGATTTTGATTGTTTACAATCTGAGTTTTTGTTAAATTACATGATCATTCTATTTAAGTTAAACTTGGATCTTTATTATCTATGATCATTAGATAATCTAGACTAGTGGTTGATTAATCCTAGGTTAGACAACTAAAAATCGGTTCATTCACATGTGGTTCAACATATAATGACCTTTGTATGTTGGTTTCATGTTTTGTTTATTAAAAAATCATTTGGATTAAAGATTTTCATGAATCGAATTTAATTGGCTAATTGTACGAGTTAATTAATCCTTTGACCATAAGGATTGTTAATGAGTACAATTATAGGGTTAGATTTTCGGAACAAGAGTCTAATCAATTTAGGAATCGATATTTGGTCTTTATTGTCAAATAACACACATTCTCTTGAATATTATCAATTTAGTTAAGGGTGAACTCGAATCTAGGGAGGAAAGTTTTTATTCATATAAGTAAATCCGACAATTTCCTTGCCACTTGCTAACTTTGCATACTTTAGATTGATTTAGGTTATTTTGGTTATATTTGGTTCATTAGTGCTCTAAAACTCTCTTTAAAATCACCCCTTTTTATTGCTTTCTTTGTTTATTTGTTTTAGTAGTTTAATTTAGTTTATTCTATAAAGTTTTATAATTATTTTCAAATCATTCACGTTCCCCGGGAGTTCAACACCCGTGCTTGCCAATTTTACTAAGAAAACCGACTAGGTACACTTGCCTAATCGTGTCGTTTTTGGTACAAATTAACACGGATTTATAAATAAAAAAACTAGTACGTAAAACGCACATCAACGGTTGGTTAGGCTATTGCTCTAAACGTTTGAACCTTATGCATAAAAACATGTACTACTTACATTTTTATGAAATAGAAAGCTAAATGCTTTATAATTTAGAATAAATAAAGAACTTCCAGCTTCTGTCTACCGACTTTCAGTTTCAACATTTTGGGAAGCAGAATTTATAAGAACAACATAACTGTTGGGTTTCCATGAACATAGCAGCGGAAGCATAGCCCAAGAATATGAAGCATAAAAGGCTTGAAACCCAAAATGGACCAAGAACTTTATAACTACAAAACGCAACATGTAAAAGGAAGAGATGGAAAAAGAAATTATACCATGCTCCAGCTTCTGAGATCTTCAAGTTGGGATGAACTCTAAGTCACAAGAGAGCAACTCTCTATTGATAGTCCACACCAAGTTTGTTTGATCCCCAAATACTAGTATGCCAAGTTGTGATCTTCAAGACTTGAAATCACTCTTTGGAACAACCCACAATCTCCAATACGTCACTAAGAACACTTATAATTTCTGGAGATACACAAGAACACTCAAGAACACTTAGAAAAGTGTATGCAAGTGTTCTTGAATGAGAGAGAGAATTTCCTTTTGATCCTTTATCAAAATAATTGAACTTATGACATATAAAAGACCCCATAGACTTTTATTACCCATTTCAGCAGATAAGCAAGCCAACAAAGTCGTGCACAATCATTCCATGACGTCCCTTAAGTCAATTACTTGAACCAAGCAATAACCAAAAGTCAAGTTTCTGTCAGACGGTTTACGCGTCGCGGAAACCAATAGTTTACGCGGCGCGTAAACTCCGTCTACAGAATATTTCTTTCTCTCTTCTAGTTGCGTGTTGTCGGGATCAATTCTTGGCGTGTGACCCAATAGGCTCGTGTATCATCAGTAGCGTTACTTATATACGTGTGTCAGTGGGCATTCTCCAACAAACTCCCACTTGCACATGACACAGCATCTCGATAAGTAACACAGACAAAGTGTAACACCGCTATTTTTATTTTAATTTATTATAACCATGCGGAAGCGAAAACCAACAACTACAAACCTATTCACATAGGTAGTATAAATATTAAGTAATTAATCTGATACCAAAATATTTGTATCCCAGACTCGGCGTTACATAGTTTACAACAGGCTCGACCGACACAAAATATCAGAGTGCAGTTCAAACATTCCCAAAAGCAAACACAACAACCGGCCAACAGCCAAACTTAACGCAACCTGCAAAGGGAGAGTTTATGTGGGGGATTAGCATAAAGCTAAGTGATGGAGATTTAACAAACGAACAGCAGCAGTTACAACAAGTAACGACATACAATCAGATCACATAATTGTCATCAAACAATTATCACCCAGGTCATGCAATCAGGGATATCCAGAGGACCGGCGGTGTTGCAACACCTTCAACCAAATGCCGGCCTAGCATAGGTTTACCGATAGCGTAAGGCTACTCAGATCAGTTAATCATTTCTAAACATATTAGAAACCTTTAACTGAATCTGATAGCAAACAAGCGCCCAGCCTACAAAACTGTCGCGGCTGACCTCCTTCAAACAACTCAAAGTGTCCAACATCACAGTTGTCCCCGATTACAAAGCACGTATACAGATCACTTCATTTTCTCAAAACATAATTCAGCGATTACTATCATATATCAAGAATCATCACATTATCGTGCTGAACATTCTGCTCATAGAATCTAGCATAAAACATTGCAACCGTAACCGTTACAACTAGCACAATTCGTGAGTTAAAAGTCCACTCACCTGCGTCCTTGTCAATCCAAGATCCACACTCAGTTGTCTTATATCACTGAGTCTTTGAGTTCCCTGAGAACACAATATAAACAAGTCAATAACTCAAATCATAGTTAGCTCCAAAAGTCAAACCAATTCACCACCAAGTCAAAGCTTATTCATTTAGAATATCCATGTAAGTCACAAGCAGTATGTAGCAGTCAACGAAATATTCATAAGTGTCAACTATTTCCAATTATTCCGCAAATGGGTCAAAACCCAACCCGTTAGACTTCATAATACCAAATCAGCTTGAAACATATCAAATACCATTTAGGAATGCTTCATAAATCATATGAGATATATAGAAATCAACGGATCATAAACTCAGGCTATCTAACATCATTTCACGAATTAAGCATGCGATTAGCATACAGAATCCAATCTTGAAGCATCATTAGTAAATCCTCTCATATATACCATATAATCAGAACTTAACTCATTTAAGTTAATCACACAGATCATAAGCAACATACAATTCTTAACAGAACATGTTTCATCATCTAAATCATTCATATATATACCCTAAATCATGCATGAACATCTCAACATCATACAACAACAAACCGAATTAACATACGAGTCACTACGCACGAGGTGGGTTCACTGCGCACGAGGTGGATTCACTGCGCACGAGGTGGATTCACTGCGCACGTACTGAACGCACTACGCACGGGCTGGTCAAACTACGCACGTAGAGAACACAAATACACTTAACATGTTTCACACACTACGCACGCAAAGGACACTGGTACGCACGGAGTGGACCACACCACGTGCGACCAAAACTCATCGACTTCATCTTCTTCATCAAGCACTTCGTACGAAGTGGAGCCACTACGCACGAAATGGACTTCACTTCGCACGGCTAAAACTCAACTTTTCAAGAACTTCTTAATCAAAACTCGACATACACAACACAGCCTCACCTCTTACTACAGAATCTATATCTTGCTCGAAATCCAGACGTTAACTCTCGTTTAAAGCTCAAAAACAGAATCAAGTTGTGAGTGTGTGCGTGAAAGGTTCGTTTCTCCTCTCCACTTCGGCCAGAATCCAAAAAAAGAACAAGTCACATGAACAAGGAGTATATAAAGGGTTAAAACATATAAGGTTTACACTACATAGTGCAAATACTGACATCTGAAATACAGGAACCTAATTAAAGTGGTCCTTTTCAAGTCAATAGCATGCAACGATGTATTATTTAGAACCCTCGTGTAAAACCAAATCATATAACATCAGTATTACATAAAAACATTAAAATTAATGTTTCACCTTTTTATCTCGCGTTTCAATTAAAATTATCCTATCATATCGAATAAATAACAATTAATAAAAACAATTAAATATAAATTATACACAAATAGTTTACCATATACGCGTAAACTACCAGGCCCATTGAGAGGATGTTACAATTCTCCCCCTCTTAAAAGGATTCCGTCCCCGGAATCTCACCGTGTTTACTAACCCAACAGTTCTTTTACTGATCACTTTTTCAAGTCATTTTTCCGTTCAAATATCCAAGGAATCCGACTTTCATCTTCTACTGAATCCTTACTCAAATTATCAAACAGTGAATGTGTATCATAAACACCTGTCCTCTCAGCATAAAGGTTAGAAGTAATCATCTAATCATTTACCACTTATCATTGTCAAACTGATCAAATATATATAATGAAGTGATAGCATTCAGTGTTTCCCGGTGCAAATTATTCCCTTTTTGAGTAGTGGATCTGCGTACAGTTTCTGTGTCTGACACAAAAGAAATCTTCTTAGATGCAACTTAAACAATATCAGAACCCGCAAACTATCTCTCATCTGCCACTAATCAACACATAGGGATTTTGCAGTGATGATCATATAACATTTCGAAAGGTATCACATCGACCTTCAAGGATAAGAATTTTCATACCCAATCAATCAATGAAAGGTACAAATCCCAAAATCTAACACACCCCACCCACACGCATGTAACCAATCTTCAAGTTTATGAATGGTTCATTCAATCTAACAGTCTGTCCGAGGCTAGAATGTTGGACTCAATCAACTCACATTCACAATTCTCACTGTAGGCTCTTCTAGAAGTTCAGAACAATCAAAGTCTCTGTTGAAAACAATTAATACCAGAATACTGTGCCAAGAAGTAATCACATCAATATTCAGTTGAATAACTCTGATGCGAGGAGTTGTCTCACTGGTAGCAAGAAAATAATGTTACTCATCCGATAGTCAACAATTTACCCAAATCCTATCATGACTTTGCTGAGTTCGTGGGAGTTTAGTTACAAAAATCCATCATAAACAGCTCCCAATTTCCATTCTGGTATCTTTAGCAATTCCAAAATTCGTAAAATCCTTGACGTTCTTCTACAATATGAGCATAAATATATCAAATTTCACGAATTAAGCAACATCTGTCTTCATCTAAGACCTCCCAATTCAACAATTTTAAGGTCATTATTCATTTTCATGCTACATGATGGAGCAGACAATTTGGACTTCTAAGTCTCTGTCAACCTCAGATCATAAAATTCTCCAAGCAAAGGCATACAAACACTGGATCATAAGTCTTTAATCCTCGAAGTTTGTCAATCAAATCCATCTTTGTTTCTCAAAATTTCTGACTGCACTTTTCATCGGTCAAAACTTTCGTTTGAACAATATCAGTCTATCCACTAATTCAGAATAATCCCCATTTGCACAAAACAATATTATTATTGACTCCATCGCATTTCCAAGCATAGGCTATTACATTAGCTTTCCAAAGTTGATAATGAAATTTCGCAATCAATGCATCAAATCAATTCTAAATATTGTCTTTGTCACATATTTAATTCTTCTATGGAAAGCACATATCACAAACCCAACTGATCAATACAGTTACACATTTCATATCATATCAATAATATCTCCATAGTGTTTAAGGCAATCAATCGTTATAAACTCCAAGTCATGTAAAGGACACAATACAATGCACTACGAAATCATCAAATCCATCTGTAGTGCAAAAATAAGGGTCTGATAAACAATCATTTCAAAATCTGAAATACTACTATTCACTGCTTTTTCAAATCAATCTCTTTGCAGGTTAACCAGGTCAACAGGGTTACAATTTTAAATACCGCTTCATCAAATCATTTCTGGTAATTCAAAATCCCTCAAATATCAAACATTGTCATCTGCTATTTTCACTTCAGGCCTAACCCAAATACACTCATACGCAAATTAAGAAGATAAATCTTCCTAGCCAGGTCAGTATGATATCCGTTGTGTTTTAACAATTGTCTAAACATAATATATCATAATATAGCATGCAATTCGACTAGTCAGAAAACAACTTTTATGGCAATTACTAATTGCTCTATACTGGCCCAAACAATACACGTATAACAATATATCAAACTCAATTATAGGTATTTACAAAATGAACTATGATTCATTTATCATCAGTTACCTCTACTTTTAATAGTACTGTAGCATCAGAAGCAGACCTATTCAATTATCACATAAGACCACATAGATAACTGAGCATTCAACTTCTGAAATCAAATATCATACATACAGATATAGAGTTCATCAAAACATACCTGAAATATCATCTTCAGCAATGGTAGCATCATCTACCAAACTCTGAATTGCTCTACCCTTTGGCGAAGAAGGGTTCTTTCTCTTTTGTCTCACCACTGACGAAGATTCCCCGACTGTTCCCTCTACCCCTGACCCTGACCTTGATTTCTTGGCAGAAGTACATTCACCAGATTTATGACCCTCTTTCTGACAATTCCAACACACTTCACTAGGAAACAAACAGCAATCTACCATGTGCCCAAGTAATCCACATCGGATACAACGTAAAGTCTGAAGCGAGCAAGGCCCAAAATGAGAAGATCTGCAATCTCTACACCACTGGAACCTTTTATTAGACCAACTCGTCATAGGTTTAATAGGCTGGCTCCCTTGTTCCTGACTAACATGTCTTTTCCGCTTTTGTGAAATATTACTTTGTTCAAATCTAGATTTCTGTTGCGGAATCATTTCCTGATTCATCATGTCTCTAGCTAATGTATCTCTTCCTAGCATAATAGGATTCATACTGCCACTGTATACAGGCGGTGGATAATCCAAAAATGGCTTATGGTCGAAAGGTGAGATACATCTCATATACGGATAAGGATATACTCCCGGAGGTACTGCTGGATAATCAAACTGTGGTTGTGTCCATTGTGATGCAGAAGCAAACGGAAAAGTAACCGTAGGAATAACTGTCGAAGAAGTCTTAACTTGTTCATTTAGTATAAGAATCCGTTGTTCTAATCCTCTAACAGTATCTTTTAATCTCTGTGTCTCACTTTCCAATTTAGAAATATACTCAAGCAGATCAAGTTCAGATTTAGTACCGGAAATCACAATATAAGTAGATGTTTCCACATTAGGAGTTGATGATAATTCTGCTGGTGCCAGGGTTACAGGAACCTCTGTCGGGACTTCTTTGTCAGTCATCTGTGATAATCACAACATCTCGCCACTTATTAGGTAAACCGTTAGTACATACATACTAATCACAACACGAAACAAACTCCAATCACTCTAATCCCCACACAAACAAGGAATGTTTGACCAGACTCGAGCCAAGATTTGGGAATTGGACACTCTAACTGTGCACGCATCCCAAACCAGGGCTCTGATACCAAATTGTAACACCGCTATTTTTATTTTAATTTATTATAACCATGCAGAAGCGAAAACCAACAACTACAAACCTATTCACATAGGTAGTATAAATATTAAGTAATTAATCTGATACCAAAATATTTGTATCCCAGACTCGGCGTTACATAGTTTACAACAGGCTCGACCGACACAAAATATCAGAGTGCAGTTCAAACATTCCCAAAAGCAAACACAACAACCGGCCAACAGCCAAACTTACCGCAACCTGCAAAGGGAGAGTTTATGTGGGGGATTAGCATAAAGCTAAGTGATGGAGATTTAACAAACGAACAGCAGCAGTTACAACAAGTAACGACATACAATCAGATCACATAATTGTCATCAAAAAATTATCACCCAGGTCATGCAATCAGGGATATCCAGAGGACCGGCGGTGTTGCAACACCTTCAACCAAATGCCGGCCTAGCATAGGTTTACCGATAGCGTAATGCTACTCAGATCAGTTAATCATTTCTAAACATATTAGAAACCTTTAACTGAATCTGATAGCAAACAAGCGCCCAGCCTACAAAACTGTCGCGGCTGACCTCCTTCAAACAACTCAAAGTGTCCAACATCACAGTTGTCCCCGATTACAAAGCACGTATACAGATCACTTCATTTTCTCAAAAAATAATTCAGCGATAACTATCATATATCAAGAATCATCAAATTATCGTGCTGAACATCCTGCTCATAGAATCTAGCATAAAACATTGCAACCGTAACCGTTACAACTAGCACAATTCGTGAGTTAAAAGTCCACTCACCTGCGTCCTTGTCAATCCAAGATCCACACTCAGTTGTCTTATATCACTGAGTCTTTGAGTTCCCTGAGAACACAATATAAACAAGTCAATAACTCAAATCATAGTTAGCTCCAAAAGTCAAACCAATTCGCCACCAAGTCAAAGCTTATTCATTTAGAATATCCATGTAAGTCACAAGCAGTATGTAGCAGTCAACGAAATATTCATAAGTGTCAACTATTTCCAATTATTCCGCAAATGGGTCAAAACCCAACCCGTTAGACTTCATAATACCAAATCAGCTTGAAACATATCAAATACCATTTAGGAATGCTTCATAAATCATATGAGATATATAGAAATCAACGGATCATAAACTCAGGCTATCTAACATCATTTCACGAATTAAGCATGCGATTAGCATACAGAATCCAATCTTGAAGCATCATTAGTAAATCCTCTCATATATACCATATAATCAGAACTTAACTCATTTAAGTTAATCACACAGATCATAAGCAACATACAATTCTTAACAGAACATGTTTCATCATCTAAATCATTCATATATATACCCTAAATCATGCATGAACATCTCAACATCATACAACAACAAACCGAATTAACATACGAGTCACTACGCACGAGGTGGGTTCACTGCGCACGAGGTGGATTCACTGCGCACGAGGTGGATTCACTGCGCACGTACTGAACGCACTACGCACGGGCTGGTCAAACTACGCACGTAGAGAACACAAATACACTTAACATGTTTCACACACTACGCACGCAAAGGACACTGGTACGCACGGAGTGGACCACACCACGTGCGACCAAAACTCATCGACTTCATCTTCTTCATCAAGCACTTCGTACGAAGTGGAGCCACTACGCACGAAATGGACTTCACTTCGCACGGCTAAAACTCAACTTTTCAAGAACTTCTTAATCAAAACTCGACATACACAACACAGCCTCACCTCTTACTACAGAATCTATATCTTGCTCGAAATCCAGACGTTAACTCTCGTTTAAAGCTCAAAAACAGAATCAAGTTGTGAGTGTGTGCGTGAAAGGTTCGTTTCTCCTCTCCACTTCGGCCAGAATCCAAAAAAAGAACAAGTCACATGAACAAGGAGTATATAAAGGGTTAAAACATATAAGGTTTACACTACATAGTGCAAATACTGACATCTGAAATACAGGAACCTAATTAAAGTGGTCCTTTTCAAGTCAATAGCATGCAACGAGGTATTATTTAGAACCCTCGTGTAAAACCAAATCATATAACATCAGTATTACATAAAAACATTAAAATTAATGTTTCACCTTTTTATCTCGCGTTTCAATTAAAATTATCCTATCATATCGAATAAATAACAATTAATAATCAATTAATAAAAACAATTAAATATAAATTATACACAAATAGTTTACCATATACGCGTAAACTACCAGGCCCATTGAGAGGATGTTACACAAAGAGCGGCCTCTAGCAAAGCATCTCTGCCACCCAAGTCAACGCGAGTTATGTCATCCCAAGACAAGTACCAAATCACAATCCTATAGGTTTGATATGGCCCTATTGATAAGTGATCAATCATCCTTTCTTTCGCGATATCCGAGTGAACACGAGACATGGTTAGATGTCAATCTCCAGATCGTTCACGATTATGTTTCTCGATCTTGATTGATGGTGACCCAAAATCTAGTTGCAATCGATCAAATATCATTGCAGCTTGAGCATGGCCATGCATTTTACGTTAGCTCTCAATCATCGAGGGCCCCATGGATATCTCTCTAAAACTAGAGGAACGAATCCCTTTGACTACATTGCTCCGCCACATACCCCATACTTTACCCAAAAGCTCCCCTTATAACAGCCAGTTACGAACTACGTTAGAAAGCAATCAAAGCAAAGCCGGACCATGCTTTGGAACACATGTATCTCCGGTCTAAGGACGAAATGATATTATCATCCTGAGTTACTCGTGACAGAAACCATGAAGTAATCTCAGGTGCGGGTCGTCCAGTCACTTGACCATTGCAAGCACAGGCGAAGTGTTGCGTCTCTTTTATCTAATCCATTATTAGATAGCGACTAACCACTTCCCTCAGCCTTATCTCAAACTTCCTCCCCATGAAGAATGACCGACTGTGGACATTTAGAATGAAAAAACATTATGGGAAGTATTAAACATGCTAAGATGGAATACAGTAAGGATTCATGAAAATATCCGCCCTAAGCGCATTATTAAATCCCCATTTAATAATCGATATAGTATGAAGTACAATACTGCTTTACGTTCCCCAAATAAAAATATGTATCAAACTTATAACTAAAACTAACTCAAGCCTTGTTCACTTAGGCCTAGTATGACAATCATCACTAGCCTGTAACAACAACTTAGTTAACGGATCCGCTATAAAGCTATCCGTGTGTTCTCAGCCAGTGACCATATCTCTTCCTCAACCGATCACTTATAAAGTACGCATTGGAGAGATTATGGTCCTTCGTTCAAGCCATTTTACCTTCATTGTTTCAGAAGATCCCAATAAGGTAAATGAAGCTCGAACTCCAAGCCATCATACCTTCATTGTCTCAAAAGCCCAATAAGGTTAATGATGCTTGGGATTTTAGTTCTTATATGAAAGCCATCATACCCTCATTGTCTCAAAAGATCCCAATAGGGTTAGCGATGTTTTTAAGAACAATTTTTGATCAACAACACCAAATTTTGTAGGATCGTTGTAACACCCTAATTTAGAGCCTAGTTGTAAATAGTTGTACCTTATGTTTGTTCAGTTGTACATTGACGTTAACCAAGTTGTTTAAGTTGTTTTGTTGCTTAATTGTTGTTATTTGTTGGTACACGTGGTTATGTGGCTAAAGTTAGAAATGTTTCATAAATAGAAAATGTTGGTAAATAGTTGAACGGTTTCGGATAATGATTCCGAAAATATCTCCGTTAGTTGAAACGGGTAAACCTAAGTAGTGTTTTAAGTTGAATAGGAGGACAAAATACCCTCGTGGGGTATTAGTGTTACTTGGGTCGGTTTATGGGGGATTCTTATCCCCTGCCTTCACAAACCACACACAAACTCATACAAACATACATACATACATACGTACCAAGCTACACACACACACACTTTGTGATTTGAGATAGAAATCAAGAAGTGAGTTGTTGATTGAAGTTCCCTCAGCTGATTTCCAGAGGCAAACCATCTTTAGTCATCATCTTTGCAAGTGTTTTGAGCTTTGATGCTTAGTTGTGGGTTTTGTTTGAAAGAGACCTAATTGATTGGTCTAAGTGTATTTTTGTGATGATTTCTTGTCCAAATCATGTTAGAAGGTTAATATGTATGTTAGAAATGAAGTATAAACGCTTGAATACGGATTCAAGTTGATTTTGTGTCAAAAACGGATAAAAACAGCGGATGTGCTCGAACAGAGCAAGACCTTACTGTAATAGTGGTCCATGCGGTCGCATGGGAAAAGCCATGCGGTCGCAAGGAGGTTTGGAAGTCCCTGCGGTCGTAGGCAATGGGTCTTACGGCCGTATGGAGTTGGTGTGATGGTTTACCACCTACGGGTGACGAAATGAAGCCTACGGGCGTAGGTACATGACCTACGGCCGCAGGAACCCTTACGGTCGTAGGGATAATCCCTTGCGGCCGTAGGAGTGAGTTTTGGGGCAGGGCCCTTGCGGTCGCATGGGTTATGCCTTGCGGTCGCATGGGGTATGCCTTGCGGTCGCATGAGGGTGCCTTGCGATCGCATACTGTGTTGTTTTGTTGACAGCTTTGTAGTCTTGTGTTTAAGCCTTGTTTGTTGTCATTGATTGGTGTCTAAGCCTAAACCTGATGTGTAGGTGATTCGGACGACTCCGTGTGCTCCTGGGATTCCCGAATTCATATCTGCCTCTTATAATCTCAAGGTGAGTACCGGTTTTCCCATGAGTCTCGGTAAGTAGCGTTGTCTGTTGTTTATTGAGATATGTGGTCGATGTCGCACACGTGCGTATATGAGGTATGTTATGCCATGTTGTTATATACTGTTGCCATGCTAAGTTGCTTTACACGTTGGTTATGAATCGCATGTGTATAGTTGGACCCGCTACGGGTTGTAGTTGTATGTTGTACTGGTCCGGACTATTGATGGCATGGTTAAGGTCAGCTTTCTTCTAGAAGGCCGGATCCCTTTGATGGAATAACGGGGATCAACGGTACTCAGTGTGCAGCACACCGGGGTGGTCTTGCAAACCGCCGCTCCTTAACGTGAGTTAGGATCTTAGCTTTCGTTGAGATCCGAGATGTTGAGCTTCGAGCTTCGTAACGCGTTTGGTGGACTGCTCTTCGCTCCCCCGCCATTGCGGATAGTTGTTGCTGATGGTCCCCAGTTTGAATCGTTGAGCGGGTTTCCCTCCCTGCGAGATATGATTCCTACTGACTCGTTGGCGCGGCGCTATATGTTAGGATAGCCTTATGTGCTGTCCCGTAGTTGGGATAACCTGCTTATTGATGCTTATGTGTTAATCTGTACTCACTAGCTAGTTGTAGCTAACGGTGCCTGAATTTCCCTTTTTGCAGATGCGAAGTAGTTGGCCTGCGTGAGGCGGGACTGGATGGTAGTTTTTTGTAAATATCTTTTGCGGAACACTGCTCGTTGTATATTTGTGATCCGATGGTTGGTGGTGGTCAGTTAGTTGGTAACACCAAACTGTTGAACTTGGCGTATTTTGTTGTATTTAACTGCCGAGTCAGTTAACACTAATCATGTTTTGTTAATAACGTTTATTTCCGCTGCTGGTTTTATTATATAAGTTGAAAAGCTTAAATTTTCCGTAATTTTAAGCGCGTGAAAACCGGTGTTACAATCGTTATCTCCGATTAAAATCGGCAGTTATCCCTCTCTATTCAGAAGACAACACTTGAGTAATAATTTACTCCTAGCTTCTTCTTGTATAGAGCACCAAGAACATATCTCAATATTTCTTGATCCCCTAATATGGTTTTGTATATTCTATAGTTGTTATGGATGCATAATTCCTTAACTTATCTTTTAAAGTAAGGTCAGGACATTATCTCCATTACGTTGTATGTGAGTACAAATATAGAATTTCAACAATGCTCCCACTAGCCCTGACATTTATTCATGTTTCATTCTTGTTTATTGAAAACTCAAACTATTGATTTTCATATTTAAGAAAGTATTGAACTTTGAGATGCATATTTATATAAGTCCATCAGTGGACTCTTTTTCGTTTGTAGACTCTAGAAGGATACGCTTGATGTAACAGACCCTCCGAAAGTGTTGTCAACACTTCCTCAGAGAATTCCTATTAAGGAATGTGGTTTTTACATCAAATTGTCACAGCCATAAAAAGGCACAATTAGTATCCGAGTAAACTTTAACATAACCACCACTAGAGAGTTTTAGATAATACCTTCCTTATGGTCAATTATCATAAAACCATCTCCTACTAGTCGGTATTTGAAGTTGTCTACAATCTTATTATTCAACATAACCACTGAGATAAAGTTTCTAGATGATACCTTCCAAATGGTCAATCATCACTAAAACTTTTCTTATCAGTCAGTATTCGAACTTGCAAATTTATCCATGTTGGTCTCTTTCTACAAAGAACCAATTTCACCCTTTGGGTTGCCACCTTGGTGTAGGATTAACCAAGTCTAATACTTGGGTATCCACATGGATTGCATCTCACTATCACTACCTTTTTCTCCTAGTGGACTTTGGGCCCACTCTGGTTTATCAGTAGTTGATGTATCCATCATTAAGTTGTCTCCCTCAGATATAAAACTATATCTTTCTGGACTTATGACAACTTCTACTAATTATTTAGAGATGTAATGAATTTAATGTCAGGTACTCCAGCATTGCCATGCTGAGTTACAATCATATTTGATTGTGTGTTAGTGCCAACATCAGGTTCTTCTGTTTAAGGTATATTTACTCTCATTTGCCTTAGTAAAATACCTAACACAACAGCACCTCTAGATTCCGGGTTCCTCCACCTCACGTCTAAACGCAGGCTGGATAATCTAGACTTCGTGATGAAATAGCAAAGACATTCTTTCTAGTCTCATCATCTAAGGTGTGTACTGAACCATCTTTGTTGGTATTCGATTAGGAAAAATGCCCACCACTTTCAAAATATACTCCATCAAAGACGGACCATATAAAAAATGTCCGATTCCTCCACTTGGTGACTCATTTCACAATGTGTCCTAGGAGGAATGAATTATGAGATTACATCATAACTCTTATGATGGTCATTTAAAATCCAGAACTAGAGAACTCAACATCTCTATTAGATTTGAGTATTGTAGTCCTTTTGCCCTGTTATTCATATACTTTGTCATAGGTGTGTCTTGAACACCTTTCAAGGTTTCAGACGCGTGTCTAACAAGTTAGACATTCTCATCCCTTCTACCTTCATTGGTAAAGGTAACAAAGTATCCATAGTTACCCCTCACGATTTGCTTGAATGATCTTCACATAAATGTGAACGAAACTCAACAAGCCTTCATTCCTCTCACATACACAAGTGAAGGATATGTAAGTTATTTTAGCCTAATAAACAAAATTTGCACTCAACAATTGATACAAGATCAAAAGATCCCAAGTTCCTAACCACATGGAGCTTGGTGATGCAAGCCTTGTTTATATGGTTAAATTGACTATTGTCATAAGAGTAACTTATATAAACCATTCATGATCATTCTATTACTTGTTAAGCAAATGCCACAACATGGATGGACTTTGAAATAAACCACGAAAAATACATAATTCAAAGCAATATCCATCGTTTTCAACGACATAATAGATTTATAGTTTTCTTGCCTCGCAGGGCATAAAACATAGATCTTGTAAAGTAATAGTCTAGCTGGAAGGAGTGGCAAGATCCTGTCTTCCAATCCTTTTCAATAGTGGACAACCATCTTCTTTCCCGTTATGAAGTCCAGCTCTCCATATCTTATATTTCTACTTCTTACCTGCACTTTGCAACAATCAAGATTGTAACAAACGTGAGTATTATGGCCAGTATCCAAAACTTGCCTATAGAAGTATAAGATCAGTAGAGTTTGGTCATGAATGTACCTGAAGCCGAGGAACCACCATTTCTCATTTTGTGTGTCCTTAGCTCTTCCAGGCACTTAGGGCAGGCGTGGTGGCGCCAATTTCCAATCTTCCCACAAAAGTAGCAAACTTCCCTATTAGGAGTCTCATCAAGAGGCGCAATCTCATTACCCTCAGACTCCTTGGTCATATTGAGCTTAGTTAAACCAAGCTTACCATTTGAGGTAGTTTGCTTGTTAGTAGCCTTAGTGAGAGTGGACAAGGTGAGCTTTCCTTTGGTCATGTTAGACTCAAAAGTCTTCAACATGCCGTGAAGCTCCATTAAGGATTTGACCATACAATGCATGTGATAATTCACAATGAATTGTTCATATGATGGTGGAAGGGATCGTAGGATAATATCTACCGTCATCTCCCTTTCAATGGTAAATCCTAACATTTCCAAGCGCTCCATAAGTGCTTTCATCTCAAGCACATAAATGCTTATGTTCTCACCATCCTGCAACCGACAACCAAGTAGGTCGTTCAAACACCCAAACCGTTCTTGCCTCGCTTGTTGTTGGAACTTGTCCTTCAACACAAGCATTATCTCGTAAGCACTCAGATGCTCCAATTGCATTTGCAATTTGGGGCTCATCATGCTTAACATGAGGCAAGAGACCTCGTTGGTGTCCTTGACGCGTTTATTATAGGCATCATGAACGGTCTTACTTGTGTTGGTAGCAGGGGCTTCCGGAAGGGGATTCTCAATGGTGTGTAACTTGTATTCGCGTCGTAGGACAATATTCAATTGCCTAGACCAATCCATAAAGTTACTTCCATCGAGTTTCTCCTTCTCAAGAAACATACGTAGAGTAAAGTCGGTGTTGTTGATGTTTGTCGATATCATCTAAAAACGCAGAGAAGTTTTAGTTAGTTTGATAAATCTTGTTAGAATAATTACCCCATGTGTTTAAAAACAACTATTTTTGACAAGGGTTAAGAACCCTATTTAACCTTGCACCGTGACGGGTTTTCCGCGGATCACGTGGCAAAGCTATTTAGGCCGGCAACCATTGACCGATTGCAATCCATTATTGCAACTCCTAGTTCCTTGCGGGATCCTACTAGACAACTATTGTTTCTAGTTTGGCATGTTTGATCCCTCCACACCAACTTCAAACTAAGATTTTGAATAACTCGGCTAAAGCTCGACAATTATCCAAAATGTTATTTTGAAATCGTAAATAAACCATCAAGATACACGGTGGTACTCTTGCCCAATAATCGACCCGGCTAAAGCTCAACAATCGACCTTGCGAGTTTCCACACGCGCCTTCCACACAGCACATACAAGGGTCAACTCGGCTAGAGCTCGACAATCAACCTTTGCACGGCTAGATTCGGACGGTGTCATCTTATGGGTGGTGTGCAATTTACATTTAGAAAACGGGATTTAGTTTTCCGGTTATAAAACCATTTTGAGTTTGATTAACAAAAGTGACAACAACCAAAAGTTTTCACTAATCGGATACTAAACCAATTTTATATCCGTCTTGTTAATCATGTATACGCGCGAGAGTTTGTTAAACCATTGTTAAAAATTCTTGAGTTTTATTATTGTAAAAATTGTCTACCATGCAATCAATCCTATAATCCATGCATAAACAATAAATAATAAAACAACCACACGCATACATTAAGATTAGTAACCATGCCCCTAAAACCTATGCGTTTTCCCGTGAGCCACTACGGAAAAACGAAGTCATCTAAGGACATTTCCTTGACTTGGATATGCTCCCACTAAACCCGCTACCTCCCATAAACAATAAATAATAAAACAACCACACGCATACATTAAGATTGGTAACCATGCCCCTAAAACCTATGCGTTTTCCCGTGAGCAACTACGGAAAAACGAAGTCATCTAAGGACATTTCCTTGACTTGGATATGCTCCCACTAAACCCGCTACCTCCATTGGGCCTCTCGGTTTCGTGTTTGCCAAGACGTCAATCCTTGACTCCCGATGGTTGCCTCCATATTAATTTTACATAGAAAATGAAATAAATGGCATACAAGCCACAAATCCTATTTTCTAGTACAAAATACATAACATGGATTTTAAATGGCATACATGCCAGAAAATAATTTACATACCAAATAAATTAAATAAATTAATTATTACATACCATGTGATATATAGTCACCAAATGAATGAATAACTAATTTAACACAACCAAACACCCACAAGGTCTAGGGCATCTATCGGTTACCAACATCACATGAACAACATGAACAACATGGTGTGCCACACAAAACCATGTAAACTTATATATCTTGATTAAGATTATTTCTCAAAACTCAAGGCACTAAATAATCCCATGTATATATGCATTAGTAACAATAAACCAATTTTGATGAAACATATTCATATATACATAATGTAAGTATATGCAATTATTATTTTTATGCCAAAAATAATAATATACATATAAATACACCAACCAAGATACAAGGCATCTTAATATACGAAAAAATAATTTCTGGAACAAAAATTCCATAAACCATTTTTGGATGCCAAAAACCCGACTGCAAAACTGTTTTTAATAATTTTAAAACAATCTGTCACACAAATTTATGCGCCGCGTAACCCAAGTGGTTCCGCGCCGCGTAATCTTCCTGACAGCAAAACCAGTTTTTTGATTTCGGGTTTTTCAGGCCACCATGTGCATTTTTAGTATAGAGGTGGCTCTGATACCACTGTTGGGTTTCCATGAACATAGCAGCGGAAGCATAGCCCAAGAATATGAAGCATAAAAGGCTTGAAACCCAAAATGGACCAAGAACTCTATAACTACAAAACGCAACATGTAAAAGGAAGAGATGGAAAAAGAAATTATACCATGCTCCAGCTTCTGAGATCTTCAAGTTGGGATGAACTCTAAGTCACAAGAGAGCAACTCTCTATTGATAGTCCACACCAAGTTTGTTTGATCCCCTAATACTAGTATGCCAAGTTATGATCTTCAAGACTTGAAATCACTCTTTGGAACAACCCACAATCTCCAATACGTCACTAAGAACACTTATAATTTCTGGAGATACACAAGAACACTCAAGAACACTTAGAAAAGTGTATACAAGTGTTCTTGAATGAGAGAGAGAATTTCCTTTTGATCCTTTATCAAAATAATTGAACTTATGACGTATAAAAGACCCCATAGACTTTTATTATCCATTTCAGCAGATAAGCAAGCCAACAAAGTCGTGCACAATCATTCCATGATGTCCCTTAAGTCAATTACTTGAACCAAGAAATAACCAAAAGTCAAGTTTCTGTCAGACGGTTTACGCGTCGCCGAAACCAATAGTTTACGCGGCGCGTAAACTCCGTCTACAGAATATTTCTTTCTCTCTTCTAGTTGCGTGTTGTCGGGATCAATCCTTGGCGTATGACCCAATAGGTTCGTGTATCATCAGTAGCATTACTAATATACGTGTGTCAGTGGGCATTCTCCAACAATAACAACAGATATTTAACTAAAAAACATTAAAATATTCATTTAACTTCAAGTAAAATATTTTTTAAATATAAAATCATGATAAATATAATAGGAGGCAATTTTATATGTCTATCTTAAATTGCAAATATCGTATATGTCCAAATTAATACTATTGTACTTTATACTTTAAAAATTAGGGCTGTAAACGAGTAGAATGTTCATGAGCCGTTCGTGAAATTGTTCGGTGGGAAGTTCGTTTATGTTCGTTTGTTTAATAAATGAACGAACATGAACAAGATTTTCCGTTCGTTTAATTAAACGAACGAACACAAACACAGCTCTCGTTCGTTCGTTCATTTATGTTCATGAACATTCGTTTATCCGTTCGTTTATCCATTCGTTTATATTATATATATATATATATATATATATATATATAGGGGAGGGTTATTGTAAGATGTAAAAAATAATAAGATGTGTAAGATGTAATATCAACCGTCAGATTCATCCAATCTTGATCCTAAAATTATGGGATTTTTTCTCTCTCTTTAAATTATTAAATATGCTGGAAAGGGCAAAACCGTAATATAAAAAATACAATTGATTTCCTTTTTTTAATATACTATTCCAAATCCTCTAAATCCATCCGTCAATTAATTCATCCACCGCCACCACTCGCCGGAATCATCTCTCTCCGCCTCTGAATTAATTTGATGAAACAAGAAAAAGAAATTCCAAAAATAGATTCATCTTTTACGCAGAAGGAATCATAACCCAAAACATGATACAAGATTTACTTTTTTGATGAAAAAGAATCATAACGTAAAATCAAAACAAAAAAACAGAACTTTTAACAAACATGAATATGAATTTCTGATGAAACATATACATGCAGATCTGAAAAGATGTATACAAAATGATGAACACAAACAATTAAAATGAAAATCAAAAGTGATACAAAGAGATTTGATGAATATATCATACAAATAAATTGATGAATTAACATAAAACAAGAAGTTTTTTCATAAGTCCAACCACCGCCGCCGCTTCATCAAACCCACTGCCGCTTCTGAAGGGGGTTAACGTCCGACCACCACCACCAACACCGCAGCTTCATCAAAACACACCGCCGCTTCTGAGGGCGGACAACGTCCAACAACCACCGCCGCTTCATCAAGACCCACCACCACCGCTTCATAAAAAAAACATCAACAGTCGTTTCTGTAGGGATTATCGGCTTCAGGCGACGGGACAAAACTAGGTTTACATAAGAGGAGCGGCGGCATTGGTTATATTTTAGGGTCAACAGTGTAGGAGGCGGCGGTGGAAGAAGCGGCTGGCTATTTAGGGTTACAGAGCGGCGGCGGCGGGTTAGGGTTACAGAGCGGCGGTGGTTTACGATGGCCATGGTCGACGAAACATAACCCGATGGCTCCTAAACCCACATCCATGGTGGATGGTTGTACAGGAGAACAGTAACAGTGTCGTCGGAGAAGGAGGAGGCAGCAGCTGCGGAGGTGGTGGTAGATACCATCGACGACGGCTCTCACATTCCGGCGGCATGTGACTCTCCCTATTCCGGCATCTCTCATCTGCGACTCTCACTACCCATTTTCAGATCTCGATGGTGATTATAAAAGTTTGGAAAGAGAGAGAAAGAAGGAGAGAGATATAGAGAGAGAAATATGATTCAAATATTAATGGGTGAGTGTGATTTAAGGAATACATAATTAAAAATAAATAAAATACCTAAAACACCCTTATTCAGAAATGGACACGTGTCGATCTGTAGTTACATCTTACACATCTTACCCAAAATCACATATTATTTTATCCTAACCCTAATATATACAAAAGTTCATGCGAGAACCGTTGTTAGCGCGAGAACCGCGAGAACCAAAATTAAGCCGTCCAATTCCCCCTTCTTCAATGTCATTGCCCACCCATGAATTCCTCACATGCACCCTGCCATACCCTATCCCTCCAAGCTCTCCATCCATGATACTTCTCATATCCAAGGAACGGTTGAGATTGGTTCTCGAGGTTCTCGCACTAACAACGGTTCTCGCATGAACCCTCCCTTATATATATATATATATATATATATATATATATATATATATATATATATATATATATATTATGTGTATGTGTTTAGATATAGTGTTTATTTGTGTTATAGCACGTGTTCCTTCGTTTACGTTTATTTATCATTTACATAAACGAACAAAAATATACATGAACAAACCAATCTTTTAAGCAATCGAACACACATGCTCGTTCGTTTATCATTCGTGTTCGTTTATTTGTTCGGCTAAAGTTAAACAAACGAACACGAATACAGAAATTCGTTCCTTTATCCGTTCGTGTTCGTTTAATTGTTCGGCTAAAGTTAAACGAACGAACACGAACAAGCCTCGTTCGTGTTCGTTCGGTTCGTTTACAGTCCTATTAATAAAAACATATGTTTTAGATATATAAAATATTGTAAGTTAAAAGGAGTATATATGATATTTTGCAAATTAAAAGTATATATTAGTACACAAAATTTGAAAAACAAGTGGGGCAATAATTATTTTGGTGTAAGAATGATGTTTACTACTCAATATTATAAAAGAGAATTATAGAACATCTCTCTTTTTTTTTTTTAATTGTTAACATCGAATTTTGTAGCGTGCTTGTTCTTGAGAAACCAAACACACATGGTTCATACTTCCTAATCCCTCGTTTGGAACAAAGAATGGTGCCCTTTTCACGCCATTATTCATCTTGTGTTCGTATATAAAACCAACTGGTTAAATGTCAGTGTGAAACATAAATAACAAAGTATTTAATAATTATAAAACAAAGAAAAAATAAGAATTTTGGGAAAAAATAACAGATAGTGTTGATGCCCAGACTAGCGTTGGAAGCGTCAACGAGAGGAAAAGGACATACGTAACGGTGGAAACGTAGTATTATGATACGCGTGATTTTATTTTTGTACAAATCGTTTATCATTTTTTGTTATAATTAAAAGCAATACGATTAAATATATTAGTTATAGTTAAAAAAAATTAAACTAATTATAAAATATTTTAAAATGATAAAACTACCAAAAATGTAAATCTATAAACACACCATCACTAATTTCCAAGAACGCACGCTAATTTCACCAAAAACACACAAACAACACCTTAATTTTACAAAGAACGTTTTGTCATTCACTAATACATATTCATGTTCAAACTCACATACTCAACCCTCCTATCTAGGGGTGTGCATTAGTTTTTTTTTAACGGCGAGTTAGTAGCTAGTTGATCGAGCTCTGTAGTGACATCTAATTGGACAGTATGCAAGACTCGACTCCCTATGAGAGGATAAACCCCACTCCTCTACCACAGAATAAAAACCCTCATAAGGAGACTCAAACCCGAGACCTCCCCATGTGGTAACAACCTTTTGAACACCAGGGCAGAATCCCAATAACGGGTGTGCATTAGTTGAACTAAATAGTTCGAACCAATAATCTAAACTAGGACTAGACATACATATAAACTGGTTTAATTTTTGGTTTTCAAAATTGGGTTATCAGTCTAGTACAAAACTGAAAAACAAACCGAAGTAGAATTTTAATACCCTAAGTTAAAAAATCAGTGATCAGTCAATGCTTATTGGACACAATATGTGTTGGCTCAGTATCAGCAATCACCTAGTTCCTATATTTTGTAAAATAGGGCTAGAATACAGATGTATAATTTTACTTTTAATTTTCCTCGATGATTCACTAGAACAATTCTATTTTCTTTTATGTTGGTATGGGAGAACATCTCCGAAATAATCCGACTGATGGGTGAGTTAAACTACTCAATATATAAGAAAAAGGTAGCGCCTTGACCACCAAAAATTCCTTTTGGCCTAGTGGTAAACGCATTGATCCTAACACTTCATACTCTCTACCAACTCAATAACTCGCATGTGTTATGCACGAATCTCTTTTCTAATCTCATTAATTGAATTTAATACGTATCTTGATTAAATGAGTAGAATGATAAGTATGATAAAAATTACAAAAATACTAAACCTCTCGATTAACTATACTTGATCAAGTGTCTTCTTGAATCAAGTTTACTTTTTTTTTTAAATTATGAATCGTCACTTAGACTCGTAAACACCAAGTTCAATTAGTCTGATTAAGCTTACTAGCGTCAACATACACACCGATTTTCACTAGGCAAAACTAAACAAATTGGCCCCTTATATATATAATTGAGTTCAAGTAAAAAAAATTTAAGTACTAAATGTAAGAAGTAATATGGAATCGACAAGTGGCATAAAAGGTAGAGGGGTGAAATAGGAAGTTTAAAAAAAAGTTTCTCTTTCCTCTAACCCCATACCCACGTTTGTTTTCCGTCCCCACCCCTCACACAAACCCTAAAATCGCATTCTCGACAGATGAAGGTGCCCTGGAGCCCGCTTCCCATGGTCATCGCCTCATAAAAATCTCAAATCCACACCGCCGCCGCTCTTGGCCGGCAAACCCTAAGTTTTTCGCCTCAAACTCCTGCCTAAACCTCGTGGTTCTTCCCTGTAACAGCTGCCTCCGTCGCGTCCGTAACCTACAACTGCTGCCTCCCTCACGTCGCCGACCACCACCGCAACAGGAAACCTACATCTAATATGTGATTTCTCTCCTATGCATCGGCGACAATTATTAAATGATTGTGCAACGCCGCTGCACCACCACCGCCGCTGCCACATTCGGCTTTGTTGTGCATCAACGCAGGTACTGAATTTAGTTTAGGGTTGTGACCATCGGTGCACCATTTTGATTTTAGGTTGTGCATCTTATGTATCAGATATTTGTATTCATCATTTTTGAATGTATCACTCTTAAATTTGTTCATCAGTTGTTGATTTTTGTTGGATTTGTGCATCAATCTTCTATGGCTGAGTTGTGCATCAATTGCTACTGAGATCTGGTCGACGGGAAAGAACAAAGCAACGGTGGGTTGATGGCGATGCTACTGAGATCCGGCCGAAGGGAAAAAAAAAGCTACGGTGATAGTTGATTTGGCCTACCGTGTTTTTCTCTGCCTCTTTCTTTTTGTTTTTTGAATTTACCATATTAACCTTTTCTAATTTTTTTAATTACGAAAATCAGTTAGATTAGTGACTTTTTTTTGTTGACTTTTGGAGAGATTCTATGGTTGAGATCTCTCCTCACATTTAGTACTATAATATTTCTTTTACTAGATTCCTATATATATACATATATATATATATATATATATATATATATATATATATATATATATATAAACGTTAATTAAGAAACTTACAATTGTTTTAAGTTTTCAATTCTTTACAAATCTATTCATTCACTCTCTTTGAGATTGTTTTAGGTTTTCAAATTCTTTTCTTTTATTTCTTTTTTGACTATAGGTATTTCTTTTTTGACTATAGGATAAATGCATTTTGAGAACTTGATTTATTAATTAACTATAACGTGATTCAGGTATTTAAGTAAACAAACCAGTTAACTTGATATCAAGTGATTCAAGGAATATGTTTATCTTATAAAGTAAATAAAGTAAATAATTAATTAAGTGTTTTAATTAACTAATAATCAATAATGAATAAAAGAAATCGAAGAAAAAAAGAATCTTTATAGCTATTCTATTAGAGTTTGAACAATTGAACTTTGAAGTCTTGATTTTGGAATGAGTGACGGACTCTCACTATTTGTTTCCTATTTTGTAACTCTACAAGAAATCAACTATTTAAATACGAATTGATTACCAAAACAAGCAACAATAAACTAAATTTAAGAAATAATATCAAATACAAATGAATTACTAAAACTCTTAAGTCTCGCTCTAATGTCAAAATATGAGCTCATATGTGGTACACTGGTTTTAAGAAACTTATTACTATATACCAAAACTCTGTTTTTTTACTCTATTTAAAGGGTTAAAAAAACCATCTAACTAAAAAATGAAAAGAACATATAATTGCAAGTCGCCGAATAATCTGAAAATGTCTACATCCTACTAAAATCACCAACTCTGAAATTATAGGATGTGAATTGCCGATGATCGGATCATTTTATAGAAATAGCCTATTGTGTTTAGGAAAGACCAAATAATTTTGGATTAGATCATTTACAATTGTGGTTTGTTTTGTGTTTCATCATTTGCAAAAAAAACGCAAGCGTTAAAGACTTAAAGGAGAACCAATCAGCAACAACTTCACATCCATAGCCAAATAGTTTGACGCAACATGATTTCGCATTGTTCCTCTACGAGGTTGCTATGTGTCCATAATTTTCAACCGATTGCTATTTCAATTTCTAATTCTGCGTTTCAGATATTTCAACCGATTGGTATTTTTTTCTATTTATCTAGACATTTGGGCTCAATATAGAAAAACTGCAATTTCCGACGAAAATTTGCGACGGACGAAATCCGTCGCTAATTAGCGACGGATCTGCGACTGAATCAAGTTATCAGATATCAAGGGAAAACCGTCGCTGTTCCCTCGCTAATTTGCGATGGATTTGCGACAGATCTGGATTCGGTCTCAAATCTGTCGCAAATTAGCAAGGAAAAGAACCATCTCTAATTCGTTGCTAATTAGCGACCGATTTCAAACAGATTTGCGACGGATTCCGAATTGAGGTATATCATCGCTATTCCGTCGCTAATTAGCGAGAGATAGCGACGGAACCGAGATGTCATGTTCAATGTTATTCCCTCGCTAATTAGCGACGGATTTGCGGCGGAACCATGATTTTCCGTCGCTATTCCCTCGCTAATTAGCGACGGATTTGCGACGGAACCATGATATTCCGTCGCTATTCCCTCGCTAATTAGTGTCGCTTATATTCCGTCGTAAACCGGTGGAAACCGTCGCAAAAAATCGACTCTAATCGTTAGCGAGGAAGATGTTAGCGACCGTTACTTTCGGTCGCAAATCCGTCGCAAAACGATATTAGCGACGGTTTTGGCCGTCGCAAATCCAGATTTTTCTAGTAGTGATAAACTTCGTGACATATATACATATACATATATATATATATGTGTGTGTGTGTGTGTATATACATATATGTATGTATCTATGTATGTATAGACTATACTAATTGTGGGACCCCTTTAGCCATGGGTCCTTGGCGGTTACCCGGGTAACATGCCTCTTAAGACGGCCCTGTGTATCTTTCGCAACTTCTAGCACACATTTATGTAGATTAGAACACATTATAAAGACTATTCAAAGCATCTAACAAAGGATGGGATAATGCGACAAACTGAAGCTAACACTCTACTTTTTTTAGAAGTTCTAAGGTAAATTAGCTTGTAAAGATGAATGTGGATCAATATATGAATGATTCTAAATATGATATTTCGATCCATGTGTGCATGTGTGATCATAAAATTCAAATTACATGAAACAACTTTGAATTAAGGCACTGAAGCAAGTCATGTATGCTTGATGATTCGAGAATTCAAATTTCTCTTATTACTAACATTTTGTGCATCAGAGAGAGAGAGAGAGATGGTCGTTCTGGAGGTTATATAGGAAATTCGGAACTGATTTCGGGGTAGCGGCGTTGCCCTACCTAGGATCCCGCAAGAAGCTACAATCTCCTTGACCCCTCCTAAACTATATATACAAAATCGTTTATACAAGTGTGCACTCTGCACCTTCTAACTGTTGAGTAATGTCTCACATCAGACAAAGAGTGACTTTGTAATGAACTTTATAAGGGTCGTGGGCTACTCCTCTTATAACCAATTGGTTTTGAGTTGGAATCCCACAAACTTACATGGTATTAGAGCAAGGTTTACCCGTGGTTGGTCAAATGCCACACAAACTCCACGTAACCCATAAGTATCCATGTGTTAGGCGCGAGAAAGAAAAAGAACATCATACGTGAGGGGACGTGTTGAGTAATATCCCATATCGGACAATGAGTGACTTTGTAATGAACTTTATAAAGATCATGTGCTACTCGTTGGTTTTAAGTTGGAACCTCACAAACTTACACTAACATATACAAAATTGAAGTTTGAGATTCATTAAGAATTTATAAATGCCAATATAATAAAGTAACTTAATGATACTAAAATCACTATTCGTACTCGCAAAGATGAGGGTGAATCAATACCATACATCCCCAAGAAACAAAACATAAGAAAGGAAGCTCACATATAAGGATTTGGAAGTGTTACGAAATAAATAAAAGTATTATTATGTGTTTTACTTTTTATTATTTGAAAATATTATTTGTTAAGAAGTTGACTTGTAAAGTCAATTGAGTGGTAAAGATGATAACAATTGGCTTTATAAGTCAATTGAAATAGATTATGAGCAAAATCTAACATAAGAAGTCAAATATGATTTCTTAGTTCAAAGTTCACTTAATTAAGTAAAGATATGTTAAATGGGTGTATTATTTAATGTGTATTTAAATACATAGATGTGATTATGTGTTATGAAATTCATACTTAAATAGATAAAATGATTGGTTACATGTATATATGAAATGACTTAACCGGATAGAATGATTGTTTATATGTTTATATAAAAATTTGTGAGTGTAAATGTATGGGCTCTATATATGTACCGATATGTAAATATTGAGACAGATTAGTAAGACATTGGCTGTTAGTACCAACACATATTGAAATGATACCATTATGTTAATTGGTTGGGCTAAAAGAGCTAAAAAATCTTTAATCTTCTTGAAGATTGATATTGAAAAAGCTTTTGATTCGTTGAGTTGGTCTTTTATGGATAAGATGAATTTTGGCTCTAAATGGCGTCTTTGGGTTGAAGGTTGTCTTAAATCTTCCATGATCTCGGTTCTTATCAATGGTTCTCCAACTAAGGAGTTTCCAATGTCTCGTGGAGTTAGATAAGGTGATCCTTTAGCACCATTTCTTTTTATTTTAACCATGGAAGGTTTGAATATTGCTATGCTAGAAGCCAAACAGGCTGGTCTTATTCATGGCGTTCAATTGCCAAATAATCGTCCTATGGTCTCCCATTTTTTGTATGTTGATGATGCTCTCTTTGTTGGTTCTTTCTCATTACCCAATCTCCTTAATCTTATGAGAATCCTGCATTGTTTTCACCTTGCATCTGGGCTTAAGGTGAATTTATCTAAAACTAAATTGTTCGCTATTGGTGTTAAAGAAGATGTGCTTACCAGATTTGCATCTAGACTTCATTGCAATGTTGGCAAGTTTTCTTTTCTTATTTAGGTGTTCACGTTGGGTCATCTATGTCAAGATGTGCATCTTGGCAGCCTATAATTGATAAATTTCATGCTAACTTATCATCTTGGAAAACTTCGGCATTATCGGTGGCTAGAAGAGCGGTATTATGTAAATCAGTCTTGGGGTCTCTCGGCACATATTTCTTCTCTCTTTTTAAAGTTCCTGAAAATGTTCTTCATAGACTTGAAAGTCTTCGTTGTAAGTTCTTTTGGGGTGGCTCTAACTCGTCTAGAAAGATAGCATGGATTGCATGGAAGGATGTATTGGCTAAAAAGGAATTTGGAGGCTTGGAAATTGGTAGCTTAAAAGCTTTGAATCTAGCTCTTCTTTCCAAATGGTGGTGGAGATTTAAAGTAGAAAAACATTCTTTATGGGGAAGAGTTATCAAATCGTTGCATGGTTTTTGTCGATCTCGTGAAGTGGATCCACTATCCACTAGACGTAGAGGAGTATGGAGCACTATTGCTAAGATTGGTGTTGATCTTCAATCTGTCAATATCAACCTTGATTCCTTATCTGAGAGCAGGTTGAATAATGAGTCGAATGATTTGATATGGTCTTGGAAGCTTAATTCATCTGAAGTTTTTTCTGTTAGTTCTCTAAGAAAGATGATTGAAGATTATTCCCTAACAAATCCTTGTGGAGTTCAAACTATATGGCTTAAGTCCGTTCCCCCAAAAGTAAACATTATAATCTGGTGTTTGTTGCATGAAAAGCTTCCAACAAAGGCTAATTTGGAAAAAAGAAATATTTCCTTACCCGACTCCTTTTGTGTTTTCTGTAGATTTTCAAAAGAGTCAGAAAAACACCTTTTTGTGGAATGTCCCATAGCTTCTTTTTTTTAAAGGAGATTGCAATATGGTGGGGAATTAATTCCGTTTTCCCGAACTCGATAAATAATCTGATCAATTGGGGTTCGCATCTTGGCTTTAGGGGAAAGAAGTTGGCTGCTTCTAACACAATGATATTCTCGTTTTGCTGGATTCTTTGGTCCTATTATAATGATAGGTTGTTCAATTCAAAGTCGGCATCGTTTGTTTCTCTGTTTTGCCAACTTCAAAGTTTATCTTTATTTTGGTTAAATGTTAGAGGTAATCTAGGTAGGAAGGTGCCTTGGCAAAATTGAAGATGTCTTTCATGGGTTGACTTATCTTTATAACCTTGTATTTCTCTTGTTCTCCAACATCTTGCTAGTTGTTTTGTTTTTCTAATAAAAAAAGTTACCTTCTGCTGTTAAAAAAATGTTAATATCAAGGGAAATTAGAGTGTTAGCGAAATGTTATTTCTCAGATAGAATGGTACTATTACTAGATACCGAGTAAATTAACCTAATAAAGATGATTTATATTTTTATGTGTTACAGTTATACATTAAGTGTGTCAAGCTGCATACTTAAACTTTATGTTATGTTTCTCTTAGGTGATCAAAAGGGTATATTAAAGACGAATACAGACTCAAATGTGATGAGATCAACCGTAAAAGCTTATGAATATGTTTAACGGGTCATAGTTAAAGTGTAATCAAGTATGACCCCTTTTTTGTGAAACATTTGGAATGCAAAATTTCAAATATTATATTTTAGAAAACTAAGTAGTATGAATTATCATGAAAACCAATGTGATGAGAAATGGTTTCCGTACGTTAACCGTTTATAACATTGATAATGAGTTAATAATATAGGTATTTTAGCCATATAAATGGGTAATCATTAATAAAGCCTCCCTCTTAAACAAAACTCTCAAAAGCCTACTCTCAATCACTTATTTAAAAGGACAAAATAGGAATTGTAAAGTTTTAGATGAACTCACACGCATCCCTTCCAGCCATTCTCAAATTCATTTTTTTATTTTTTTTATCCCTTAAATCTTTAAATGGCCATAACTATTTCATTTTTAAGAATTTGAGCAAAAAAATTATACTAATCTACTCATTTTTTAATCCTCTTTCAAACGACACCACTCTTTCTATATTTCTGAGAGAGAGAGAAATTGACGAAAATGACGAAAATTATCATTTTCGGCTGTTGGAAGAGAGTAACATCTATCAGTTTCATCATTCCGTCCATCACCTTCATATCCATAACAGCTACCAGTTTTCATCATTTTCGTCATCACTTTCATATCTATAACACCTACCAGTTTTCATCATTTTCAGACCCTGTTCATCATTTTTTTTGACGAAAATTATAATTTTCGACTGTTGGAAGAGAGTAACATCTATCAGTTTTATCATTTTTGTCTATCACTTTCATATCTATAACATCTACCAGTTTTCATCATTTTCGTCATCACTTTCATATCTATAACACCTACCAGTTTTCATCATTTTCGGACCCTGTTCATCATTTTTTTTTGACGAAAATGTCGAAAATTATCATTTTCGGCTATTAGAAGAAAGTAACATCTATCAGTTTCATCATTTTCGTCAATCACCTTTATATCCATACCAGCTGCCAGTTTTCATCATTTTCGTCATCAATTTCATATCAATAACACCTACCAGTTTTCATCATTTTCGGACTCTGTTCATCATTGTTTTTACGAAAATAACGAAAATGATGAAAATGATGAAAATTATCATATTCGGCTGCCCCTTATATATCACGTAACAGCAGGTCTCGAAAATTATAATTTTCATCATTTTAGTCAATTTTTTTTAGAAATATAGGAAGAGTGATCTCGTTTGAAAGAAGATTAAAAAATGAGTAGCTTAGTATTATTTTTTTTGCTCAAATTCAAAAAAATTGAAATAGTTATGGTCATTTAAAGATCTAAAGGGTAAAAAAAATTAAAAAAAGGGACTTTGACCATAATACTTTTCCTTCTAGAATTAAATCTTATAATTGTTTACTTAATTACAATAATGTCATTATAGATCTTGACCATTGATTTGATGAATCTAATAGCTGAGATTAGGACTTTAGGGACATTGTTTAAAGAGGGCTTTGTTGATCCAATTTCATATATATATATATATATATATATATATATATATATATATATATATATATATATATATATATATATATATATATATATATATATATATATATAAACAAGGTATGACATTTACCTACTTGCTTTAGAAAATGTAACTCAACTTTCGGTTAGCCAAGAGTAACCCACAATCGACTCCTAATTAAGTCCTAATTCACTTTTTGATGCCCAACCGTGTACACTACAAAAACCACCTTTGTGGAGATTATTGATGAATTATTTTAAGAGAGAAAGTTGTTTAATACAAGAAAATATATTTTTTTAAATATTCTTTTATGATATATAAAGTTTTTTGTTTATATATATATATATATATATATATATATATATATATATATATATTAATGTTTTTAATATGGTTTTGTATTTGTAAGAATTTGGTATTTAAATTGGATATAATGAATGTTTTTATAAACATTAATTGGTATAATGATACATTTTGTAATATAATGGGTATAATAAAACTTTTGTAAACTTAATGTGTATATTTGACAAACGAAAATTGCATGCATCGGAACATTTAAGAACCATTCTTTCTATTCAACAACTTTTACCTTTCATAACAATAAACCTTTATATCAATTTAACTTTTATAATTAAAAAGATGTCATTACAAAATTAAACTTTATGAGTTTATGTAAATATTTAAATGACTAAAATACCCTTCATTAAAAAGGTATGTAAGAACAACATCGAAGTAACGTGCTACTAGCAAAACATCTTATGCCCACTTATGTTAATACATTTATTTAATAAAAGAAGTTATGTTACTATTTTAACTTTCAGGTTTATTTAATTGAATAGTAATAAGTTTAAAAAGTATTCCATCAAGTTCACTCATAGATTATTTTATAATATGAAATAAAGGGTTAAGTGATCTTGATAAAACATTTTTTAAACTTTGTTATTTTTACGTATTATATTAATATTTTATCCTAATTCAACTAGTTGTTTACTTGTTGTGGCAACATGTCCTTGATTTGCTATGTGAGAACCGACCATTGTACATACTCTAATCATCAAGTAACGTAACCCAAGCCACTCCTTCGCGTGATGGAAAAACTCATCACGTGCATATGCCTCTTCATTCTCGTGATTTACCATGTGTTTTTCATCACCCTTTATGCTTCTTTTTCTTGAAGTATTAAGACGAGTTAATAGGGTGGGTTATAATTCAAATTTAGTTAGGACTTGTTTTATTTATTTCGTCTAATAGATCAAAAAATTAGATTCACTGATCAAATAAACAATCTAATAGGTTGATTTTCATTTAGTTGGATCATTGCATGTATAGACCTAAAATTTGTTCGTATCAACCTATTTAAATACAACTAAATTTCTGGTTCAACAACAATTACTATCCATGTCACCGGTCATCATAACTAAGGCTGATAATTTAAGTCGGGTTTGCACAGTTCATGTTTCTTTCAATTCATTGTCAACTATTTTGACCCGGCCATTTAATTTTGTGTAGGATTTGGGTCGTGTTTTGCGTCGTCCATTTTGGTTGAATGTGTCCGACGTGTATTTTTTGTTTTCTTGTATAGTTTTCGTTCGAGTTCCTGGTTTGTTTCAATACAAATTATGATTATGATTTTTCGTTTTGATCCACATTTTAAACTTCAATAATCGTTTTGATTTAACTCAAACTTCGAATTTAGCCTTCTTTTCAGATCGAGTCAAATTTCGGTTTTATTTATCTTTACTTCAACTTATATTAGCGAAAATAATAAAAAGTGTGATTTACCAATAAATAATGACATTAAATAATCAAAAATTAAAATTAAAACAATGCACTGATAAATTACAATTATAAAGTCAGTCCAAATTAATAAAATACCAACAATACATCAGTCAAATGCCAAAGTACCAAAATGATATAGTTGGAACATAAAATACTAAAAGCCAAAACGATGTAATATTGTTTCATTTTAAAATTCCAACTTATTCAAACTAGTTCTTTTTTAATTATAAGGTAAACATTATCTTATTATAATTCAATAAATTCTTATTTATATTTCAAATTTAGTATTTACAATCAAACTATACATAAAAAATTATATGAATTATATTTTAACTTTGCAGCTTTGAGCATCTCTCTTACATAGTTTTAAAGTGAAATTAATATTAACTCTTTACATTATTAATAGTAACTTTGCATTATCACAATTGATGACATGGTAGATAAACAAGTCTTCGAAAAACATGGACATGATAGGTCAAAAGAAGTGGTTTTCAACTTTTGAAAGAAACTAAAGAGGGTAATAATTCAGTGTTAAAAAAATTGATAAATGATATCAGATATTTAATCTAAAAAATACACACTTTCTTATGTATATTTATTATAAGTTTGGTTTTTTTAGGAAATAGTTGCACTTCTAACAAATTACAACAACTAATTTAATTTAGTTAACTACTTGATAAACTATATTTTGCTAAAAAACAACTCTATTTTTTACATTCTTAGAGGACGCTATCAAACAAAATACTATGTAGAAATACTTCATTTGACCATCTATAATACTATATGTAAATTTATTAGTATGAATATTATATAAAATCAACCCGGCACAGTAATATACCTTGGTATCTTCAAACAATGAGAAATATTATTATGGAGTTAATAGTTCTACAGATTTAATTGCCCTAACTTTTGTACAACAACATAACTCTATGAATATGCATGAAGAAAACTTGAAACAACTTCTATACCTTTCTATTACCAAACCTCGCATAGCATACCCAACCCACTTACCAATCAATTTCATAAGCTACAAACAGCAATAAAGTTTAAAGCCATGATGAGGGCCTTATGATACTTTGATGGAAATTAAGTATAAAAAAGCTTTCTTTCAAGAAATACTCGTTCCCTATCCTCCTGTTTTGTTCTTTACTTGATCCTCATACTTATCACAAGATAACATATAGAGTTTACTAGTTATCCTTTCTTACTTCCTTCATTAATTTTGATAATTATATTAATCTTGTAGGTATGAAAATAAATAAAAGAGAAAATTTCACTCATGGTCCCTGTGGTTTGTCACTTATTACATGCACGGTCCTTTAAGTTCGTTTATTACCCTGGTAGGAGACAGTGAGTACTTTCCGGTGGTACGGGGCCTGCACCAGGGGTCAGCTCTTAGCCCTTTCCTTTTTGCAATCATTCTAGACGAGCTCACGACTGGTATCCAAAGAGGAATACCATGGTGTATGATTTTCGCAGATGACGTCGTTTTGGTCTTTGAGTCGAAGGAGGACTTGAACAGACGTTTAGAACATTGGAGGACAGCGCTAGAGGATTCAGGACTTAGGATTAGCAGGGGTAAGACCGAATATCTCTATTGCCACTTCAGCAGGACAACCAATGAGGGGAGCCTAGACATCCGCCTTGGGGACCAAGTGTTGAGACCCCGGGATTCCTTTAGGTACCTAGGCTCCATTTTGCATAAATCAAGGAGGGTAGACGAGGACGTCACTAACCGTATCCAAGCGGCGTGGAACAAGTGGAGAGCGGCTACAGGTGTGTTATGCGACAAGAAAGTCCCCCTTAAACTTAAGGAAATTTTTTACAGATTAGCTGTTAGACCGGCCATGTTATATGGATCTGAGTGTTGGCCCTTGAAAAAGGCGCAAGCAGAGAAGATGGAAGTAGCCGAGATGAGGATGCTTAGATGGATCTGTGGGAAGAATTTGATGGATAAAATCCCGGTGGGTGTATTTAGAAACGAATTAGGAGTTACATCTATCATCAAAAAGCTGAGGGAATGTAGACTACGGTGGTTTGGCCACGTTAAAAGGAGATAACCAACTTCACCAGTTAGGAGAACGGAAACGATTGTAGTTGAAGGCACGAGGAGGCGTGGTCGTCCTTTTCTGAGGTGGGAAGATAGAGTGAGCCGATTTGCAGGAGCTTTCTCTTTCTGAAGACATGATCTCAGATAGGGTGTCTTGAAAAAGGAGGATTAGGATTCAGGGTTAGGAAGAATAGAGACTTCAACTAGCTACATAGGGTCCTCTGGACTAGGCTCACCCTCTTTGTTTTATTTTCTTTTATTTTTTTTATTTCTTTTTTGTTTTCTACTTTCTAATTTTTTATACTTTTAGCCTTAGTGTTTTTTTTATCCTTTTTCTATCTACTTAGTTGTTTTTTTTATTTATTTAGTATTCTTTTCTAATTATTTATTTTTTATTTGCTTCCTTTTTTTATGTAATTATTTTTATTTTTTAAACAACTTTTATTATTTATTATGTATTATCTATTATTATCTAGTTTTCTCTTGCGTGGCCGGAGGTCCTCTACAGGAAACAATCTCCCTACATTTTTGTGGGGGTATGATTGTCTATATTTATACCTCCCCCATACCCCGCTTATACGGGATTGGGTATCGTTGTTGTTGTTATTGTTGTATTACACTGGAGGTCCCTATGGTACGTAATTTGTTACACCGGTAGTCCCTCTCCACCATTTGTGAACTTGAAAAGACCAAAATACCCTTTTCTCCTTAATTTATTTAATTTTTATTATTAATTCCTAATTAATATTAATAAATCTATATAATTTCACCACTTTAGCTTGAACCACCGCCGTCTACAACCCCGACCACCGCCCACACCCTTGACCACCGTCTACAACCCCTGACCACCACCCACACCCTTGACCACCGTCTACAACCCTGACCACCGCCAGAACCATCACCACCGTCTGAAAAATCCCCCACCACCGTGAAACAAACAACCCCCACGGCCCCACCACCTCCAGCAAGAACAAGGTCTGAACCACCTAAAAAACCACCGCCACTGTCTGCCACCACCCACACCGCCATCGACAACCGCCAAAACCACCTACTCTGTCTGAAAAAAACCCACCACGTCCGAACCCCCACCACCGTCTGAAACAAACAACCCACACCACCTCCATCAAGAACAGGATCTGGAAATCAAACCACCTCCATCATCGAGAATAAGATTCGAAAATCACAAACCTCCATAAACCATTAAGAACAAGATCTGGAATGCTGCCCAAATCAAGAACAAGATCTGAAAAATAACATGAAAAACGATTGACGAACTGAAATCGCCACCATAAACCATTCGAAAATCGCCACCCGTTTGTTACTAGAAACAAAAGAACAAGATTTGAAACATCGAAGACATAGAAAAATAACAAGATTTCGAATGATACCCGTTTAATCGAAGACCCAGATCTGAAATGCAATAGAGGCGGTGGAAGATTTCCGGCGAGGGGAGTGAGGGGGCGAAGGGAGATGGTGCGTCGTGGTGGTGGTGTTCCGGCGAGAGGGAGGAGACTGGTGGTGGTGGTGTTATTCCGCCGGCGGTGGGGATGTGAACGGAGGCGATGGGGCCGAGAAAGAGAAGAGCCGGCGACGGGAGTGAGAAAGACGAGATGGTGAGGTGGGGATATTATCAAGTGTGTAAATTATTATTATTATTTTATTAATTTATTAATTTTTAATAATGTTTTTGAATATTTAAAACTAAGAAAAAGAATAAAAAGGGAAAAAAAGGGTACAAAGGTAATTTTCAATGATAAAGTAAGAGTATTTTGGTCTTTTTAGTTGGAGCAGGGACTACCAGTGTAACAAAGTACGTACCATAGGGACCTTCAGTGTAATAAACGAACTTAAAGAACCGTGCATGTAATAAGTGACAAACCACAGGGACAATGAGTGCAATTTTCTCAAAATAAAAAGATAAAGTATTATAATATATATTACTTCTTTTATTTAGTAGAAGTTTAGGTAGCTTTTGTCTCCCTGATATTTCATAATCTTGGGACAGTAGTAGGTCCCATGAAAGCCAAATAAACAAGAAACATGACACATTGACAGAATGATTTGTGATTAAAAAAGGAAATGAATACCTATAATTTAATGATTTATTAATGATGCTAAATCATAAATTTGCAAAGATAAAATCAATATAAATATAATATGTTTTATATTCTTTTATTAAATCTTTCAACTTATTAAATCAAAACAAATATTAAAATTAAAAAAAAAAGAATTTGGAAATATCACATGTATAATATATGACCCATCATGTTACAGTTGTGAACTTACATAACATTTGATGACTCACTCTACAAATCCATAAGAGTGAAATGCGATTATCCTTTCTCTAAAGGAATATATTTTATTTTGCATAATATATAAGGTTTTATTATAATGTAGAAGCGAAAACTCAACATAAACTTAATATGGACGCGTTTGATCTCCTTCAAAAACTTAAACATATACACGTTATGTTACTTTCAAACATGTACTCATTTCGAGTTCATTCAAATCAAACCTCGACTTAATCCTTCAGATTTACACATTCTAACCCGGTCTTTGTGCATATTCAAGATTGTTAAAATGTAACTAATTTATGTTTAAATAACAAAATCTTCAAACTCTAAAAATTACAATTTTCAACAACCAATAATAACTTTTATGTCCATTTTTCAAACTCCCTTCCACTTGCTATATAAAATAGTAGAGAGAAATAAATTGTCCCCATAATCATATCCACACAAACCCAAACCGGGTTTAAATTATCTTATATATCAATTGACAAACCTTTTTGGCAAATTATCATGATAATTTAAAGGGTATTTTAGTAATTTACCAAAATATCATGATAATTTGACATTATCATGATATTTTCTTTCTAATCAAATTGATTATTCATGTCATTGTAAGGAGTGATATGCATGTGATTCATTCCAAATTATCTATTTAATTATATATATTTATTATATTTTTTTATGTTATATAACAAATAATAAATATGTGATTGTACATAAGTTTTAAAATATAAGGAAAATTATATTAAAACACAATGAACTTTGTCTTAATTACTATTATATATAATCAACTTTATTTTTTTTAAATTAATACATCCAACTTTCATAATCCTCACATTGTATGTAAATTGTTGTATACTATGAAAGTTATAATAAAGTTCATTGTATACAATGGTAACTAAAAAACAGACACATAAAAAGGTTGTTTACATACAACGAAAGGATTATGAAAGTTAATTGTATTATATTTAAAATTTTAGAGTTGGTTGTATACAATGGTAACTAAGATAAAGTTCATTGTATTTTAATGCAATTCGTCCTAAAATATATAGATAATATTTATTTCTGATTATTAACTATAATTATTTATGAAAAAATGTTATGATGAAAAAAATATATATAACTAGAGTTAGCTTAATAATTTGAAAAAAGAATTCAATGATTTTTGTGCTAACAAGAAATAAAATTTCGTCACTATTATATTATTTTAATTATTTAAAAAACACATCAGATACATATATAAAGCTAACGTATTATTTTGTTTTCTTTCCAACGCAACTCGTGGGTAGAAGAAAACTCGTTCTCTAATCATCTATGTTTTCTTATAAACATAAAGATGAGACCTATAAAAAGACCAATTCTTAAATTAAAATAGTGGATCCACTCTACCTTCTTATTAATGAAAAAAAATATGATAGGTCAATTTTGATCCCAACTTAAGTAAGGTTGTCAAATCGGGTCGGGTTCGGTTCAGTTTTGTGTCGACCCGATTTTGACCCATTTATTTTTGTGTCAGATTCGGGTCGTGTCAGTTTTTCCCGTGTCAGGTTGATGTCGACCCATTTAGGCAAAATGTGATCAGCAAGTTTTTAAAAAATTTCGAGCTCGGTTTTTCGAATACGGTTTTCCGTTTCGACTAAGATTTTCTTTATCAATTTTTCAAATCCCATGTTTGTTTTCCAACTTTCGAAAATAATTTTTGTTTATATTCTAGCTTTAATATTCAGTGTTTATTTTGATTGTATTCGAACTTTAAAATTTGGTATTTGTTTCTGTTTGATTCAAATTTTAATTTTACCTTTTATTCAACATATATAAATGAATATAATAAAAAATACGATATACTACTACTGTACCAAATATAAATAAATAATGTTTTGAACAACGAATCATTGAAAAGATCCATCATTGAATAAAATTATGAATCAAATTGATAATACTAATGTACCATTTTTCAAGTAATAAAATGTTATAGTACCAAAATCATATAGTCAAAATTACAAATACAACAATGATATACCGTTGTTTTAACTTTAAATCTTTTATTGTTTATTGCAAGTTTTTAACATTTAAGGGATTTGAACTTTTGTTTGACGGTTTTTATTACCCTAAAATATCACTTTCTTATTGAATTCACAATCTTCTTTTCAAAATTTAAAATTTAAACATTAAAGAAAATTTTATAATGTTAAAATTTTACCCATAAACATATTATATGGGCCACTTTCGGGTTGTCGGGTTGACCCTAACCCGACTCATTTATTTTCGTGTCGATTTCGTTTCAACTCACTTTTGACCCGTTTCGAGTACATGTCACTTTTTTCGTGTCGGGTTGCCAGCCTTAAAGGGTCCGACCCAAACCTATACATATTAAAGAAAAAAAGAAACAAAAAGAAAAAAGAAAAAAAGTAAGAAAGGTGTAAACAGCCTCACACACGTCAATGAGTTAGACAACAATAATCCTCTCTTCTCATTTTTCTTGGTTTACATCAATAATCAATTATAGTCCACAAGTCACAACCCCTTTTGTCAATATTCCCCAAAGAAATCCAATAGAAATGGAAAGGACAAGAGGTAAGAAATCACTATAAACTTGAGCTAGCAATCAAACAAACTCCATTGTTACACTTACACACCTCCTACCTTATCTTCAAGATTACCATATAATAATTCTTTATATATTTTGTATGTATTTACATATAAAGCCAGTGTTTGTCAGGGCATAATTTTTTACATTTATCCTTTCATTTTAGTTGTTGGGCTGCACCTAATTCTTGGTATCTCAACTACCCTCTTCTTTTTCCCTCATTATTTACAAGTTTGCAAATTGATTTGATGATTTTATCCAAATTTAGTGTTTGTTTCTTTCGATGATTTCTTGGATGTGTTCATCTTCTTTGATAATCTAATCTGATCCACACGCGCACTGATTCCGGTGTCAGAACACCCATTTTAGATCTTGATTCTCTCTCTCCCACTTGATTGGTAATAACCCTTTATCTTTCTTGCTGTAAATCTTCAATCTTGAGCTTTCTGAAGCTGAAAATACCTCCATTGAAGCTTTGAACAAGAAAACCCTAGAATATCTCTTCTGGTTTTCGAGTTTTTATCCAGTAAGACGAGGCCCACGCTGGTTTAGATGGGCTTCGTCTGAACAACACAGGAAGGAAGAAAATGGAGGTGGAGGCTTTTCAATTTTTTTTAAAATTTTGATTTTTTTTTTCTTTTCAAGAATTGAAGTTTGTGGGTAATCTAATCTCCATATTTCTTGCCTTTTATAAAAATGCTTTTTATCTTTGTTACTTGCTTCTCCTTCATTCTCTTTTTTAGATACTCACTTCCCATTAAACCACTTCCACCATGGGCTTGTGAGATGAGATTACTCTCTTTCTATTTTTGGAAAGATTTATCTATCTTATTCCCATTTGCTAAACTTTTCAAGAACACCCTCTTGGTTATCTTTTCATCAAATCCTATCAAGAAACACAATTATCCTCTTTCAACCATCAATACCACAAAGAACAGTGAAAGCATGATGATTGAAGGGATGTCTGTGTTGGATTTGCCTAACTTGGCATTGGAATGCATTCTTGAGAAGCTTGAACCAGACGGGCTTTGTAAAATGGCCTGTGTTTGCACTGATCTAAGAGACATGTGTTTAAGTGATCATCTTTGGGAAGGCCATATGAAGAAAAGATGGGGTAGGATTATTGGTTCTGCAGCTTATAAAGAATGGGAATTGCATATTTCATCTAAAAAGGAGTCAAACTGCAAGAATTACTTTCTTGCTGGTGATAAAGGAGGAGGCTTTTTAATGGGTTGTTTGTCTAAAATCTTGCCAATGATGTTAATTAGATCTAATTCCACTACATATGATGATCTTGATGAGATCAAGAATACCAAGATTTCATCTCAGCCGTCCATTGATTCAGTCGTGTCTTGTTATCGAGCCCTTGAGACTGGGAAGTTTTGGTTTCCTGCTCAGGTCTTCAACCGTGAGGTATTATTATTTTTATTATTACAAGTACCACTTCAAGTATTAACTTTTATTTACTATTAGTAACTTTGAGTGTTTTGATCATTTCCCTGTTATTATTATTGAATTGTTCACAGTTAATGAAGTGAATTTATAACATTCAATTGTTTGATTGTTCATTGGTTTTCTGTTTGATTTTTTTGTTTTACAGAATGGGCATGTTGGGTTTATGTTATCTTGCTATGATGCTGATCTTAGCTATGATTCACGAACCGATTCGTTTCAGGCTAGGTATAATTCTGTGACAAGATTAAAAGATTGAAAAAAATTAAGAAATCTTGCTTAAATCCTGATCTTGGATGCACAAGTTTTACAGATATCCACCTCATGGGAGGAGGGCAGCAGCAATAGAAACTGGGGTGAGTTGGGATAGACTAAGGGTCCCGCCCGTCGATACATCGCCTCATGTTCTTCATATTTCAGATTGTTTGAATGATTTACGCCCACGAGATCACATTGAGATTCAATGGAGAAGGAACAAACAATTCCCATATGGTTAGTTTTTTTTGTCATGAATATGCTTCTTAAACTGCTTTAATCTTTGTATTTATTAAGAACCAACGATTATTGGATTTGGTGTAATTTGATCATTCATTCGAGATCAAAGGGTAGCTAGTGGAGGTGACAAGATGAGCAGGTTGTGCGGTTTGGGTAACGGGTCAAAATGGGTGGGTTTGAAACGGGTTTCACGCCAGGTCTAAAACTTTTACTTGACCCGTTTGCTAGTAAATGGGTTGAAATCGCCACTTTTTGTTGATTTTTTAACCGGAATTGACCCTTTATAATTAAAAATGTTGATTAAAATAAACAAGTAGATGGAGAGGTTTTCCCTGTTCAGGTTATCCAGGGAGGGCGAGTCTTTGACTCAAATATACGCAGCCTAACTGGGATATCCCCGTGACCGTTTCCTTATCCTTCACTGGCCACCCGTGACCTTTTTGAGGACTACCACACGTCTTGCCACTAGACCAACTTGGTGGTGGTTAAAAATGTTCAGTAAAGTCGACACCTTTAATCGATTGCGTGTCAAGAAGGATGACATCCTCTAATATGGAATGAAATATGAATCGGTTTTTATTATAAAAAAATCGAAAGCCAGACACCCTTTACAGCATGACGCATTCATGTGTTTAGTTGGGTACAATTAAACTTAATTTAGGGGGCACATGGAATCCATTTCTTCTTGTCTTGTTGTAAAGTTTTCTAAATGGAAAATAACCAATAATTCTCTACCACTTTACTTTTAAAAAGTTTTCCCTTATCCTAGGATGGCCAATGATTCAAAGCTTAGTAGAAACTTGTGTCAAAGTTAATGATTTATTTGTTCTTTCACATATGAAGCTTCCTTCAACTTTGCTTTGAAAGTTAAAATCTTTAAAAGAATCTTTAAAATATCTTTAAAATTGTGTTATTGCAGGTTGGTGGTATGGTGTCGTAGGCCACTTAGAATCATGTGATGGTAATGATAACTACTGCCATTGCCATGAAAGCGGTGAGTTTATATTAACTTTCTGTTAAGATGTAGACAGTTGTACCTCTATCTGTGTTCCCTAAAGCACACAACTTTATGTGGGACCCAAGTGTTGGAACTAAGAATCTTGATTAAATACTTATGTTGCTTCATTTGGGTTCAACAAGGCCCATATCCTTTATTAACATCTATGGTCATTAAGCCGATGTCGTCTTTCTATACCGTCCCTCCCTATATTAAAATGGTCCCGTATGATTATCAATCTGTCTTAATCTTTTTGAAACATTGTGTCAATTGAATGATGGCCCATGGTGTATGACAACTTTTTTCCATAAATATTAGTGTTTGTTCCTTTTAAAATTCTGATGTGAAGCTATCACAATGATTCAACTTGTAGCTGCATTTATATTGTCGGTTTTATATTCATTCGTTCATTTATTTTTGTGGGGTCGAGTGTTGTAGCATTTACACCTCGACCCCACAAAAATAATAACTACTTTTTTTTAACAGCAGAACACACGCACACACACACTAATCTAGTTCTATATCTACACCTTTTGTTCACAGCGGAACTTGAACCCATGACCATAAGCCAAGGGGAACACTTTCCAACACCTTATACTGATAGGCTACAATTACCGAATTTATTATTATCTTTTGCAGACATTGTGGTGTTGGAGTTCAACCAGTATACTCCGGGTTCAAGATGGAGACATACAATGATCAACAGGAAAGATCATCGCGAAGAAGGAAACGAAGCCGATGGATTTTATGGGGGAATAAGAAAACTAAACCGAAAAGACGAAATCTCTATTTGGCAACAATTTTGGCCTGCTGAGATCTTGGAATAATAGAGGTCAATTATATGTATTAATAATAGCTTAATACAAGTATGATATCAAGTAGAATCTTAGGTTATCTTCTATAGAATTATATATTTTTTTCATGGCTTGTTGATGATTTAAAACAGCCATATTATTATGATGGTTCAGCCATTCACATGTGAAAATATCTATCTTATAGATTCTCTTGTGTACTAATCTTGCCTCTCAACTTTGAATAAATGAGATTCTTTTCTTGAGCATTTATTGACAAAAAGAAATGAGGAAAATGATGTGTACAGCTAACGGCCGTCATGCTTACACAAACTTAATGACTACGTGTTAAAATGAATAACATATCTATCAATTAAATTGTTGGAGTGCAGCACTGCTAGCAGTATATATCATCCTCAAGAAATAATTTATTGCACGACAACCATTTTTTTTGTAAAACCGAGTAATTGCATAAAAAGATGACCCGTCTTTGTAAACCCTATAAAAACATTCTCAATTTTTTTATATGTATGTCCTACTAATCAGTAATTCTGGATCTGTCACTGTTTAGATTTATCTGTTATATTAATGTATTATGTTGATGTGGCGGTTGACGCATTAGTATGTGTAAGGAGTCATTCAGACCGCTATTGGCTATATTAATCGGTTTTTTATAATTGTAAGTTCGAGTTTTTTCGTAGATGAAAACGAACACGGTTACATAAACAATAAATTGAACCAAAAATTGTATCTATAGCGCTTTAACAACATACCCAAAAGAATTTTTTGCTTAAAAAGCTAGTAAGCTATAGCCAATTTGGGTTCTATGGGTTCTTTTTTCCTCCTGTTCATCTTCAATGAGAGGCTCAATCTTTTAAAGTAATTTTCTCTTGTTTGCTTGCTTTCACTGGCTTCCTTCTTTAAAGATGCATACCTAAGTAAGACTGACTTAACTTTCTGCATTCTTGATTCCCTACAGGAGACCGGTTCGGGTTCACTTCCTTTAACGGGTTTATCGGGTTCACTGTGACGCAGCCATAGCCTCTTGATCACGGTTCGGGCTGTTGGGCGTTGCTTGACCATTGTTTGACTTCGGGTCCATCTTGAATACATTGAGCCTTTGCGCTCTACAATCTCAATTACGGTTGGTTCCTTTCGTCGATCATGGTCCCAGCCAACGGTGCAGTTTACCCTAATCGGTGAATATGAACGAGACCGTCTATGGACACTCATTCTTCCTTCCGGTTCTTCACTCACCTTCTCTAAAGCAATCATGAACGGATCAAACCCGTCATTCCATGTGGACCGGTGCCCAAATGGGTTCCTAACCCGTGAGCTAAATGACCTTGGTGAGGTTGGGACAGAGGTTTGGAGCCGTGGAGGGGGTTTCAAAGGCAGAACCCGACCATTACAAAAGAGTTCATCCGCAAACGCTACGGTTGAAAACGAATTTGCTCGAGCCGGTAACCGGTAGTCGAACTCAAACTCATCACTGGTCTTCGACCACTGGGGCACCGGGCTGAGCCCGGTAGACACAAGCTGTTGAGCCGGGCTTGACCTGGTGCTGTAGAATTGAATGGTTTCTGGGGTTTGACCACTTGGGCTTGTGGGTGCACTAAGGTAAAAAGAAGGAAGAGAAGCAATGTCCATTTTTGAGTGATGGTGAAGTGATATGAGGCTATAAAAACATGAAATAAGGGTGGCCTGAAAAGGGGGATTTGAGGATTTAGTGGTCAATTAGCATCCTGAATTTAAGGTTGAACATATTCACATGTGTTGACCACTTTGATTTTAAAATAATATTCAAAGAGTGGAATGCTTGTACTTGTCTTTTATCACTAACTTGTGGGCATTTAAAACAAAACTGGTATATTTTATTTTGAATACATAGGTGTTTGATATGATTAATATTATATAGATGTTAGTTTCTCTAATATATCTTGCTACTTACCAAAATAATGACATTTGTACTTTATTTATTGTTTCTGTACTTAATTTTAATATTTACGAGTAGAAAGATAAATCGAAAGCAGAAGATTAATATACAGCTACATTTTTAGTGTGTACTTATTATGATTTAAGTTATTAATTGTTATAATAGATACTATACTCTTTATTTAAGATTGTTTTATTATAATTAAATTATTACTCTTCTATTATCCTACCATATTGTTAGTCAGAGAACAATATTTTATCGGATTTTCTATGAAGCTTTTATCGGGGAAATCCTAAAGAAATAATTTTTCCATGAATCTTTTATCCATGGCCATCTCAAAATAATATTATTTTCTCATGTATATATCCGACATAAAAAGATTGTTATGTTGTAGTGGTTTAAAAAGTTACAATACGAATATATGAGGGTTGATAAAAGAATATAACATTAATTATTCATTTACTCGTACTTGACTACTTGTAAGTTGTAACATGCAACAATATTTATAAGAATGAAAAAGGTTTATAAATAAAAAATTATAAATGAAAAAGGTTTATAGATAAAAAATTATAAATGAAAAAGGTTTATAAATAAAAAATTAATATGTATCAAATTTATTGAATGATTTTATTTTTACCCCTTTATTTAATAAGATATGTTTAATTGTTCAATCTTGACCAGCGATTTAATTAAGATTGGAAATCTAATTTTGAATTTTCTTAGTTAAAATCGAATAAAAATTATTATAGGAAATTAGTATATACCCCCTTTAAACCTTAAAAATATAAATTTTACCCGGCCTAATTTATAAATATCATATTTTATCATCTATAACATTTCAAACTATCATATCAAACCAACTTTTAATTTTATTATATATATATATATATATATATATATATATATATATATATATATATATATATATATATATATATATATATATATATAATGCATACAAATTTTTCAAAAATAACCATAAATTGAGTCTTAATTAACCAATCACAACCTTTAATTTTAAAATTATTCTATTCTTAAAACAATTTTGGAAAGATTAAAAATAGTAGGTTTTATAAAAATTGTATACTAATGTAATTAATTATAAGTTATTTATAAATGAAGTTTAGTAACTTGTGATATATTTTGTTCAGAGAAAAAATAATTATATATTTATGACCGTCTCATTTTTATCTATGTTTTAGTATAAATTTTATAGTAATATGACACTTTTTTTAAATTATTATATTCTCATCACAAATGTGATATTTCATTTACTGCATTATTTTTATTTGAAAATTTTAATATCTCAAATACACTTCCGAAATACCCGTGCGTGCACGGGTCAATAAACTAGTTGTAACAATAATAAACAATTGGTTGTACAAGAAATACATGTATGTATTTTCGTATCATGATACCATATTTCTGACATCACATCTACTCTCAACCACGCGTCGATGTTTCCACCAGTCATTTCTTTCGTGTTTTATAACTATTTAATAACTTTTTTTATTAATGATTAATTTTTTTAAACCAACTCGTGTATCACACGAACATCTAATCAGATAAAAAAGAACATGCTAGTACTTATAGTTTTGGATTAATTCTACCGATAAATATCCTACTTTGCATCCTTTTGTATTATATAAAAAAAAAGTTGCCGAAGCAGTATCATTTAAGCTAAACTGCAGGTAACCAATTTTTACTTTAAAATAGTTTGCATTATTTTTTTATTTTCTATTTTTGCTTAATTGAAAACATAAATGGATGTCAAAAATAAAGGCACCGCCGCCATCCTCCTCGAGAAGGCTACCCTTAGACCATGCATACCGCCTTCGGGATGCCTTCGGGCCCTTCGGCTTCACATGGGAACACCTCTACGGGGTTTCAGGTTTCACCCCAAATCCTCCATTTCGGGTTGATGGAACCGACTGCACCCAAAGCTTTTTCATTTTTTTGGTTTTATAGAGAGAGTAAGGAGAGAAAAATATTTGGGTTGTTTGTGTTGATTTGGGTTGGATGTTACTTGGGTTTTGAGTTGATTTCGGTTATGAAGAAAAAAGTAAGTACATCTGATGTGATATTTGGGTTGAGGGAGGTGATACTCATGGCTATGCTAGTATCTGAATCCTTGTATCTCTTACAATAGTTAAAGGTTTCTAATACATGTTACATACTCATATACGTTATATTATACAAAGTTAATTTAGATTTATAAAGGGTTCAAATAGAATCACATTTCATCGAATCTACTTGTGTAAGTTTTTGTATGTGTGGGTGGGTGTGATTCTGAATTTGTTTTAAACATGTTTTTCTCATGGATTGTTGTTCCATTTTTTTGAGAGTTTGTTTGTGTGGTTATGGAATTTCATTGTGTGTTTGGAATTAGCTAGTGAATGAAGTTGTTTGATTTTCTTGTTTGATTTGAGTTTTTGTCGCTATATTCTTATTCTCATGATTGAGTGTGTTTGGTTTTGTTTCATCTAATGATTTCCTTTAAGATTTAAGATTTAGTGATGAACTTATATGTTAGCTTATAAAGATTCAATCGTTTAAATAGTCTATTATAAGTAGTAGTAATAGTAACTAGTGTTATTACACGTGCTTCGTCGCGTATTTAATCTGCTTAAATTACTTTCAAAAATAGCTTTATCAGTATTTTTCGATATAGAAAATTATGTGCTTTTCTAACATATATACTCTAAAAAAATTCCATTTCTAGTCATAAACATTTAACCATCATCTTTCAAAATTACCTATAAAACTGAAAAACATTAAGTATTTAGTTAGTTATTCGTAAACTACCATTTAGTGCTTAACTAATAGGCCATTTTTTTCACTGTGTTTCTTTTCTCCATTTTCATCTTACTCTTTGGTTTTCAAATGTGACTTGTTTCTTTATTTGGGTTTCATCATCGTTTTGGTTTGATTTAACTTGCTTTTGGTACACTCTATAAAGTAAAAAACAAAAATAAGAGGATGCAAAACTTGAAATAAAAATACATGGATAAATGAAACATGGGAAGCGAGAAAAGTCCAACCGTGTTTAAGACAGGAAAAGTAAAAAAACAAACACTTTCATGAATAACTAATATCAATTAGCAAAAGCTATTTTCGCTATTATTGGAGGTAAATATTTGTTCTTGCACTTAGGGGTGAGCATGGGGCCCGGTAGACCGGAAAAAACCGAAAAACCGGACCGTACCGGACCGAGACCGGTCATGACCGGGCCTGGTCGGTCCGGTCTTCGATCCTTGTTTTTTATAAATTTCGGGTTTCGGTCCGGTCCAGTCCGGGCCGGTTTTGTTTGATACAATGTAAAACAACTAAAAGACCGAAAAAACCGACGAACCAAACCGGACCGGACCAAGACCGGTCCGGACCGGGGCTTGTCGGTCCGGTCTTCGGTCCTAGTTTTCTCTACATTTCGGGTTTCGGTCCGGTCCGGTCTTTTCCGGTCCGGTCCGGTTTTTGAACCGTTCTCACCCCTACTTGCACTACCTTTGCTTGTGACTCAGAGTTACTTCTCTTCATACTCATTTTCTAATCGTTTCATGTTAAATTTGTCAACCGTTGTTGGTTTCTTGCAAATAGAAATCCCAAAACCTATATTGCAAATAGAGAAAGCAATCAGCATAAATAGACTATATTGAACTCTATAATATCAAAAAGTCGATACATCCTATAGCCTACTTTATAATATCAAACAGACTAAATTATTATCAAATTCATGATTAAAGAAGTAAATTCATGCATAAATTTTCAACTTTCCACTTAACAGAACATAATGCAAAGATTAGTATATTACTTTTGATACAAAGCAAATGTGCTCTAACTCTAGAATATGATCCTTGTTGGATTTCACTATAAAAAGTTACACTTAAATTTCCAACAGTAACATACCTGCAAGGGTACACAAATGTGAGAAATGATAAAAAAAAAAGATTTAATAAGGTGGAACCAAGTACTCAACTGTTCATTACATTAGTGCATTTGTTGATTACATTATGTGCATGAGGCACCGTAACCTAAACTAATATTAGTTGTTGGCGCTTGTAGGAGGCACAATTGCATCCTTATCAAAAGTCCGACTTTTCATCTTACATATGTGACTTCATCTGCCATATCAACATGTCGATGTTCTATCAGGGCTTGCTTTCGTTCTCGTCTTATCAACTGTCATAATATGAAGTCATTATTGTTAGTATTTGCAATAGCTAACATTCAATTCATTTCAAAAGTATGCAAAGCCTCTTTTGAAGCCAAATCTTTGCAAACATAATTTAAAGCATAAATCTGATAAATAATTCACGCAATTATTTATGTATAGTTTGATTGTAAAACATTCTTTTTGAAATATATATAACAAAGAACTTTATAGAACTAAAACTGATAGTGTTTACCCTGTTTTTTAAAGAGCCCTCTTTTGACATGTTTTGCAGAAGTCAAAAATGGTCCTTTGTAAACGGAAGCAAACTTTCTCTTATTAAGCATAGAGGTTGGAGTTCACTAGCTTCCACGCATTGCATTTTTTCTTGCACTGTAGATGAAATGGGTCAACAAAACGCTTGTTTTTGGCTGACCATGTTTGACCCGTCTAACATGCATGACAGAAGCCAGTTGCATCCAAGTACCTGAGAAATTGTAACATATATTGTATAACCATGATTTCAATTTTTACTTCAGGTTTGTTTTTTTCTTCTCATACTTGGTTGGCTTTGTGCAGTCCCAGAGTATGGTGTGGCAAGTGGAAACTTATATATCTACAAAAACAGTACCCAATCCCGCTATAGCGAGGTATGGGGAGAGGTAGAAATGTAGACAATCATACCTCTACCGTAGGTAGAGAGATCGCTTCCTGAAAAGGACCTCTGGCAACGTATGGTGTGGGCAACTTTTATATATCTGTATTGTTGGTGTAAATATTTCTTGGTATATTTATCTTGGGTTTATATTCTATAGGGCTTAGTGAGATATGGGCCTTTATGGGCTTTAGGTGACTTGTATATATATTTCCTTTTGTTCTATGTAAAGTAATTGATCAGAAATAGAAACTCTCTTTTCCAGCTCTCTGATAACATGGTATCAGAGCTGGCTCAGTACACTCTTCACGTTCAAGCCTAAATCGGATTTGATGAAGTGTTAGTTAAGTCTCCCCTCCAGTATTGGGATGACCTGAACCCTCCGGCGACCTCTGCCATCTTTTCCGACCTCCGTAACAGTACCCACGCGCCGTTCACGCGCCGACACACCGCCACTGCCCTAGTTCACGCGCCGGCGCGTGAGACATTCTCCTGCACCGTCGACCTCGTTTTCTTCTGCTGGTGTGTCGGTTTTGTCTGCTGGTTCCATTTCTGGTGACATTTCGGTACTTTTCTCCTGTTCAGTCGGATTCCTTTGGTTGAGCTTTATCTAATCTGCGGCAATCTGAGCTCATTGTTCTTGCTACATCTGGTTATCTGGTGTTCTTCTGATTTATTGATCTTGTTGTTTGAGTTATTGTTGGAAAGATTGGTTTTGGATTATATGATTCTGATATCATTAAGGGCTGCTGGATTCCTCTGGTTTTGATAATTGATTGGCATCTGTTCATATTCTGATTTCGGGAATATCTAGACGGGTTTCAGTTTGTAAGCTTGTTATTGCAAATCTTGAGTTTGATGTTAACATTAGTTGAATTCTAAATTCACATTGGTCTGGTAATTCCTTATCTTTTATATTATCAAAGTTTGCTCGGGTATTCTTATTTGGTTAATTCTTCTCACTTCAGCGTTGGAGACTTAACTATAGTGTTTGAACATTAGTTATGGCTAATCTGAAACCATCTGTATCAATCTCTACATTGGCCGAGAGATGTAATCCAACTTGTTTATTATCATCTGCTTCTGAATGGGTTATTGATTCCGGTGCTTCGGATCACATGACGGGTAATCGTAATCTGCTCTCTGACTTTAGTAAACGCCGATCTTCCGATCAGGTCATAGTTGCTGATGGATCTATCTCTCGAGTAATTGGATCTGAAACAGTTAAACTTTTTCAGTCTATGTCATTATCCTCTGCACTATGCCTACCTAAGTTTTCATTTAATCTGATGTCAGTCAGTAGAATAACTCGCGGATTGAATTGTAGTGTATCCTTCTATCCTGATTACTGTGTCTTTCAGGATCTTTTAACAAAGCAAATCATTGGTAGAGGACGAGAATCTGGTCGACTTTATGTATTTGAACCCGAAGAGCTGAAATTTCAAGCAGGGTTAGCATCATTATCCCCAATCGAGTTGCATTGTCGTTTAGGGCATCCATCCCTTCAAAGTTTAAAGAAATTGTATCCTCAGCTTTCACATCTGTCTTCTCTCAATTGTGACTCATGCCAATTTGCCAAACATCACCGTGTTCATCTAAGTCCTAGAGTTAATAAACGAACTGTATCTCCGTTCGAATTGGTTCACTCGGATGTATAGGGTCCTTGTCCCGTTACTTCTAAAACCATATTCAAGTACTTTGTTACTTTTGTAGATGATTATTCTCGTGTTACTTGTTTATACTTGATGAAGAACCGCTCCGAAGTATTCACTCGTTTTCGGTCCTTTGTCGCGGAGATTAAGACGCAATTTAACATCTCTGTGAAAACTTTGCGTAGCGATAATGCAAAAGAATACACTTCTGAAACTTTTCATACTTATATGCTTCAACAAGGTATACTTCATGAATCTTCTTGCGTTGATACTCCCGCTCAAAATGGAGTTGCTGAACGCAAAAATCGTCACCACCTTGAAGTAGCTCGTGCACTACTATTTCAGATGACTGTTCCAAAACCATTCTGGGCTGACGCAATATCTACTGCTTGTTTTCTAATCAACCGTATGCCATCAGCTGTTCTTCGTGGTGAAATTCCAATGTCTGTTCTCTTTCCTAATCAACGTTTGTTCCCGATTGAACCTAAGATATTTGGGTGCAGTTGTTTTGTTCGAGATACTCGGCCCAACGTTAGTAAATTAGATCCAAAGTCTCTCAAGTGTGTTTTTCTTGGATATTCTCGTCTTCAGAAAGGTTATAGGTGCTTTTCTCCTACCCTCAATCGCTACATTGTTTCACGCGATGTCACATTTGTGGAGGAAGCGTCTTTCTTCCCGGTACCCACTTCTCCTAATCGTGAAGATCATGATGATTTGCTGATTTATTCTATACCGATTCCGAATTTAACTCCTGAATCCTGAATTCCATCTACCTCTGGACAGTCCTCTACAGTCCTCAGAGCCGCCACGACCGCCAGTGATCCACGTATATAGTAGGCAACGCCGACATACTTCTGAACCTCCTGTGGCTCCTAGTTCTAGCCATGTCCCCGTAGACTTTGAAGGTCCAGCATGTGATCCATCATCAAGCAATGATTCAGATACCACAGAGGATCCTCAATCTGATTCATCATCTCAAGAATCCGATCATGATGTTCCTATTGCCCTTCGGAAGGGTAAGCGTTCATGTACTTATCCGATTGGTTCTTATGTGTCATATGCGAAGTTGTCTACAGCTTCTCGGTCATTGGTTGCTTCGTTAGACTCCATATCTGTTCCTAAAACTGTTGGAGAGGCTTTAGCTCATCCTGGGTGGCGAAATGCTATGATCGAAGAAATGAATGCTCTTGAGCACAATGACACGTGGACTTTAGTAGCGTTACCTACAAGCAAGAAGGCAATTGGTTATAAGTGGGTGTTCACGGTAAAAGTTAATCCAGATGGATCGGTAGCTAGATTAAAAGCGCGGTTAGTTGCAAAAGAATACGCTCAAACCTATGGGATAGATTATTCAGAGACATTCTCTACTGTTGCTAAGTTATCATCGGTTCGCTTGTTCATATCTCTTGCTGCTACCTACAATTGGCCTCTTCATCAATTAGATGTAAAAAATGTCTTCTTGCACGGTGATTTACTTAAGGAGGTCTATATGGAGCAACCACCCGGTTTTGTTGCTCGGGGGAGTGTGGTAAAGTCTGCAAATTGCGAAAGTCATTTATGGTTTAAAACAATCTCCTCGTGCTTGGTTTGGTCGGTTCAGTTCTATAGTTACCAAATTCGGGCTAGAAAGGAGCTCATATGATCATTCAGTGTTTTTTGTCTCGTCTAACTCTGGATTTATTCTGTTAGTGGTATATGTTGATGATATCATTGTTACTGGCAGTGATGGAGATGGAATTAAAAAGTTAAAAGGATTTTCTTGCATCTCAATTCCAGACCAAGGATCTTGGTCCACTGAAATATTTCTTGGGAATTGAGGTGTCTCGTACACACAAAGGAATTTGTTTGTCTCAACGCAAATATTGCCTAGACATCTTGAGTGATTCGGGTATGATTGAGGCGAAACCCTGTGAGGCTCCTATGATTCCAAATGTGAAGTTGAAAGCTGATGATGGCGATCCTCTTGAAAATCCGGAGAAGTATAGAAGAGTTGTGGGAAAGCTCAACTATCTGACAATCACTCGCCATGACATTGCTTTTCCGGTAAGTGTAGTGAGTCAATTCATGTCGTCTCCAAGAACCTCGCATTGGGATGTTGTTTGTCATATATTGAAGTATTTGAAAGGAGCTCCTGGTTATGGCATCAAGTATCAAAACCATGGTCATCATGTCATAGAAGGTTTTTCCGATGCCGACTATGGTGGAGATCCTACAAGTAGACGGTATACAACCGGCTATTGTGTCTTTGTAGGAGGCAATCTTGTTTCTTGGAAGAGTAAGAAACAGAACGTTGTTTCTCGCTCAAGTGCTGAATCCGAGCATAGAGCTATGGCGCAGACGACTTGCGAACTTGTATGGTTACGTAATCTACTTGATGAGATCGGGTTCCCTCAATCAAAACCAATGAATCTATGGTGTGATAATGAGGCTGCTATTCATATTGCCAACAATCCAGTATTTCACGAGAGAACCAAGCACATTGAAGTGGATTCCTCTCATGTGAGGACGGGAGGTCAACTTGCAGATGGATTCACCAAGGCCTTACCAGGGAATAGAGTCGGTTACATTTGTAACAAGTTGGGCATGATCAATATCTATGCTCCACCTTGAGGGGGAGTGTTAGTGTAAATATTTCTTGGTATTTATCTTGGGTTTATATTCTATAGGGCTTAGTGAGATATGGGCCTTTATAGGCTTTAGGTGACTTGTATATATATTTCCTTTTGTTCTATGTAAAGTAATTGATCAGAAATAGAAACTCTCTTTTCCAGCTCTCTGATAACATGTATAAAAGTCAAGTGGAAAGTGAATTCTTCAATTGGAAACTAATTGTCAATGAAACCTAGATATGTATGAAATTGGTTGGTCAGGAAACCTTGCACTTGGAACCAATAAGATAAGAGAGACCATGTTTTGATAGGTTACTTAGGGTCAAATCGGATGAACTACTAAAAAGAAAAAGGTAAAACAGGTTGAAAGTTTATTCAAAGTCTATTGTTGATTTTGATGCATAATACATGCTAAATCATTTTATTTTCATAAATAAAGGTTATAATTGAAATAATATAACTTTGGTAACCATATTTAACGCGTTAATTATTTATAAAGAAAACTAGATTAAATGCCCGTGTGATACACGGGTTACTTTTAAAAAACAAGAAATTAAACATTTATAGAAGAATATTAAATAATTATAAAACACGATAGAAATGAGAATTTTAAAAAAATGACCACAGATGGTATCAACACCAGACCAACGATGGAAGCGTCGATGAGAGGGGGAGGGCATATGTGGCGGTAGAAACGTGGTATCATCATACAAGAGACGTGATTATATTTCTTGTAGAAGCCATCTATCATTATTGTTACAATTAGGGGCAATAAAGTTCATGATTTATCAGTTAAAACTAACAAGAATTCAAAATGATCATTAAAATATTTTAAATGATAAAACTAAGAAATTGGTTAAATATGATATTTTGAAATGTTATAAAGGGTAAATATGATATTTGTAAATCAGGGTGGGCAAAAACGATATGTTGCAAGGTTTAAGGTCATATATGAAATACTCTCTAATAATTTTGATTCAAATTAATGTCATAATTGGTTTTGACCGACAAAAGTCAAAATTAGATTTCAATTTTTTTCAAAATGGATGCTGAGATTCTAAATCAATTGCTACAATTGTCTAAAAAAATTTATTTAAGTTAGTTTTTTTTATTTATATTAGAAGATATATGGGACGGAAATATTTCAGGTCAACTAAGACCAACCCGTATGATAAACTATATGTGTTAACCGGTTAACCAACCCACACGACCTGCCCATTTTTCAACCAGTAAGGGAAACATATAAAACATTGTAGTATTGAGAATCTTACAATTAAGAACTGATTTTTTAATTGTAAAATGCGTGATATCAGGACGGTGACTAATTCACACATTATCTCAGCTGTTTAATTTCAATTTAGTCTGACAATGTCAACTTTAATGGTTTGGTTGATACATAATCAGCTATTCTGTAAGTTGGAAGACATCGAATGAAATATTACTTTATCTAATAGCGAGTTGTAAAAATATAAAAAAAGAATAAATAACATTAGAAAGCTTACCTAGAAATTGTGGAGTAATTCTTTCCACATTGGATTCAGTAGGCCTGAAACAATCAAGATTTATACACAAAGTCATTAGCTTTATAAAGCATCATCAAGAAGACAATGTAAGGATAAACCTTAGTTTGCATACCCTGCACACGTTTTCAAACTTGAGATTATTCTTTCCTTGGCTTCGGTGGCATGTATTCTAGAAGCTTCTCCCCCTTCTGTCTCCAAAGATACTCTCGGGGTACATGAGATTCCTTAACATGTGTTCTTTAGCAACCACAAATGAACAATCTTTCAAGAAGGGGTATGGTATCTATCAGCAGCTATGAGAGATGGACTCTGAAACACTTGTCATTTGCATCATTATCTTATAAGTAATGTCATCTGGAGGACAACCATTTGCTTTCATTTCTAGAAACAACATATTTGCTTTATTAAGTTTACCCGTTTTACATAACCCATCGATCATGATGTTGTATGTACGAACATTAGGATTCAATCCTCTAGCAGAAAGACTTGAAAAGATTCCATATGCAGCATCAGTTTCTCCAGATTTACACATACCGTCAATGATGCAATTGCATGTAACAATATCAGGGACAATACCATCATCATCATCATCATCAAGCATATTGAACAATTTTAGGGCCTCATTAAGTTTCCCATTCTTACAAAGGGCATCTAATATAGTATTATAAGTGAAAATATCTGGATTCAGACCATGAGATTTCATTTCAAAAGAAAGCATACGCGCCTCCTCAAGTCTGCCCACATGACACAAACCTCTAATTAGAGTGTTGTAAGTAATGAGGTTAGGATCAATGCCTTTCTTATACATATAACCAAAAACACTCAATGCTTCATCAATTTTTTCGTTTTCACAGTATCCATTGACTAGAACGTTGAAAGTGATCACTGAAGGCATAAAACCTTGGTCAATCATAGAATCAAAAAACTTTACAGCCTTATCTAGTTGCTTATTCTTGTAGAGGGCATCTAAAATAGTATTGTAAGTGAAAATATCTGAATTTAGACCACGGGATATCATTTCAAAAGGAAGCAAAAGTGCCTCCTCAAGTCGGACTGCATGACACAAAGCACTAATAAGAGTGTTATATGTCACGAGATTAGGATCAATACCTTTCTCACACATTTCATGAAAAACACTTAACGCTTCGTCTATTCTTTTGTTTTCAGAGTACCCGTTGATTAAGATGTTGTAGCTAATAACCGAAGGACTGCAATGTTGGTCAATCATAGAATCAAACAGCTTTCTAGCAACCTTCACTTTTCCAAGTAACATGTAGCCAACCATCAGTGCGTTGTATGTTACAGTGTTGGGTGTCACACCTCTTTGTATCATTAATGATAGCAAACATTCTGCCTCAATAATCCTCCCTTGTTTACATAATGCATCCAACAAAACTGTGTATGTGTGTACATTTGGTGTGATGTTTTGAGCAAGCATTTCACTCAACAACCTTGTTGCTTCTTCCCACGAGCATATACTACACAAACCATGAATTATACAAGTGTATGTCACAACATTTGGCAAAATCCCTTTCCTGTTCATTTCTGAGAAAAGTTTCAAAGCATCTGCAAGTCGTTTATCCTTGCAGAGGCTGTCTATGATGGTGCTGTACTGGATAATCCCAGGAGGACAACAAGAATTTTCCATCTTCTGAAGCCATATGATAGCAGCATGAGTGTCTCCAGATTTACAAAGACCGTTTATTAATGTTCCATAAGTTACTACACTGGGTTCAAATTCATTTTCCAGAACTTGATTGAATAATTTGACTGCTTGATGAAGCTTACCATTAGCACAGAGCCCCCTAATGAGAGTATTAAAAGTAGCACAATCAGGTTCATAGCCAAGTTTCATGGCTTTCCCTAGCACAGAGAATCCAAAGTCCACTTTTTTCAAGTGACAATAGCAATTGGTTGCAATATTGAAGACATAAATGGTGGGTTTCAGAAAAGGGTTAGCTCCTAACAAATCAAACTGCTTAATCAAAGAAATTGCATCAGCAAAATGCTTCATATTGACAATTAAAGCTAAGACCTTAGTGAATTCTTGAATGGGGGGAATAGGATTCCTATAAACCATATGATTAAAAGTATGAACAGCGTCTTCTAGGGTTTTGATATCAGTCACTTGTTTACAATTACTGGAATGAAATGATTCAGCACAAGTATTATAAGAACTATTGAAGAAAAGTGAAGTAAAAAACTTACGGGCAGAAAGACGAGCAAAGAAAGAGGGATGAACTGTAACACCATAAAACGAATGACGATTCATCCACAACATCGTCTCTAACATCGATCTTAAAACCCAAAAATGGAGGACTTGTACGAACAAAACCAGACCCAGTCTGCGATTGGGGATTCAACATCGAAATCAATTGCCAACATTATCTTTTGAACTTCAAATTGAAAACAAAATTCATAAGAAGCTAAAAGACAGGGGTTAGGATCTTTTGAACAAACACCCTTTTCTTGGGCTCAAAATTTTGAACAAACACCATTATCTTTTGACTTTGAAGTCGTTTACTGGTCAAATCAGAAACCCAAATCGCAAGTGCAACTACAAGATTCAAATCAGATACCTGTAGAGACAGAGATGGTGTCTGATTAGCCGCCTCAATCGACTGAGATGGTGTCTGATTTCAGGTTCGACGTGAAATGGTCGACTATGGAAGGGTAGACCGACGACTGGCTATGAGGTGGAAGGCCCGACGATGTGGAAGGGTAGACCGACGACTGACGTTTAGGGTATCGTGGTGACGATGTGGTGGAAGCGACGAGGTGGAACTGTGGAAGGACCGACGATGTGGAACGATGAAGACGGCTGCGTGGGTGGTCAGCAATGGAGAGATCTTTGATGTGGAACGATGGAGACGGCTGCGTGGGTGGTTTACAAGCGAAAAGCTCTTTTTTTTTATCGCTAAGCTCTATCTTTTTAATTTTCAAGTCTGTTTGACGGAAATAGTTCTTAGCTTTAGCTGGAATTTGAAAGTTAGTAGCTGGAGCTGGTTTATTTTATTTATATATATGTTTGATAAACTAGTTGCTAGCTAAGGCTTAATAATGTAAAATGATAAAAAAAGACAAATTATAAAATATGAGGAATTATAAACAAATTAAATAGGGTATTTAGATAATTTGGTATATAAAAAGATTCAAGCTAGTTCTAAAAGCTATTTCAACAAGCTTTTTGTTTTATAGTTTTTTTGTTTAGAAAAAACTTCCAATTTTTTTATCCGAATATGACTACAAACTTTTTTTTTCAAAACAAAAAACTACCAGCTCCAATAAGCTTCAAAAAACTCCATACCGAACATACATTTTATCGCTTTAATAGTTTAATAAGACCTAATTAGATATAAGAGTAAATTACTCCAATCGTCCATGTGGTTTGTCACTTATTTCAACAATCATCCATAGGGTTTGTTAATTACACCAGATGTCCCTAAGGTTCTTACTTTGTCACGCCTGTAGTCCCTGTCTCAACTAAAATGACTAAAATACCCCTAACCCCTTTTTTTAATTCTTTTTCTTGATTTTAAATCAATTTTAAATACTTTTCTAATTTAAAAACAATATATTAATAATGAATTAAAAAAAGCAAACACCCCCATGGCATCCCCCCTCCCCTGTCGATTCCTTTTCCCCTCCCCACCTCCCGCGATCTCTACCCTCTGCCCACCTCCAACGCCGCCACCGTCAACCTCCTTTAGTTCACCACCACCGCCACCATGGCACCACTAGCGTAGCCTTTCAGTGTAACATACATACCATCTGAACACACACACAGATCTAAACACACAGTCACACACAAATCTAAACACACACACACACATTTGAACACACACACACACACATCTGAACAAACACACACACACACACACACACATCTGAAGACACACACACACACCCAGATCTGTTGATCGAGAAACACACACACACAGATCTGTAACACACACAGATCTGTTGATCGAGAAACACACACACACCCATATCTTTTAATTTAGGGTTTAAGGGTGAGGGGATCTGTATATGTGCTTTAAGAATCAAGTTAAAACAACTTATGAATTAGTAAGCTATCTTATTTTTACTGTGATTAAGTTTTTCCTGCAATTTATAGTTATGTTGCCATTAGATATTTTTGTTTGCTTATTATTTTCGTATGTAAATTTTTGTTAACACAACAGAGTTGGATGTCATATGCTGTTTGGTGCCAAAAGTGAATTTGCCATGCACACGAAGCACATGAATTTTCCCATGTGTATTTAAAGCTTGCTTTGTTCAATTTTTTTTTTCCGTGTTCTTGCTTCCAAGAGTTGGCAAACCTTTGTAGGGTAACGAATTGAGCAAAGTGGGAGATGAGCAATCATTTCTTAATATTAATTTTCTTCTCTTTGTGTAAGTTAGATTACATTATTAGTTTTCTAACTCCGTGAAGAAGATATTTACAAACCTTATGTTGCACTGATAGTCCTAGAAGTTCATTTATAAATACAACATACTTGCATACTTGTTCATCTAAATGCAAAAGACTTAAAAACAACATAAAAAAGCATAAATATACAGTAAAATACAAAATACCTAAACAAACTAAAAAAAAAACAGTATATATACATAAACTTTTTACACAGCTTTCTACCTATTTGACCATTCAAATTGAAATGTGTAGCTGCCCTTATTCATTCTATCCTTGAAACATGTTTTCCTTTTAAATAACTCTAAATTTAAATGTCCGAATGACATGTATTCTTTTTTATTGATATAAGTTATATACTATTACCTTTGCTCCAATTTGAAGATTTTTATTAGTGTTGTCGGATATAGAAGTATAGAGTGGACTGTACAAATGTTATTTCTATGTCAGCTGATTCTTTAACTAGACAAGCGGTTTTTAATCTTTTCTGTTACGCATCTCAATTTAAAATTTTAGACTTTTTATTAGTTCCATTTTCTTAATATTTAACTAATCTCCTTAACAGCCGACTCAATATATTACAGGGCATCTCCAACACCTCCAAGAGTTCATAAGGCAAAAACCACAATAGTTGAAAGCCGCAAAATAACCCTGGAGCCAAATTAACTAATGCTACCATTAGTACACTACATTCTTCTCCTTATATTTTCTTTAAATTAGTCTACTTTGCCATTTTGTAAGGTTTGTTACGTTGTTATTTGTTGTTGGTAATTTTGTATTTGAATTCGGAGATTTTCATGTAAGCATGTGCCACTCTGCACAAACCTTTTACACCGAAGAAACAATACTACTCCCACTACCTAGCGCAACGTGCGGGCCACCACACCCTAGTTATTATCATTTAACAAAAAAACTTCATCATGTTAGAAACTTCTTCATTAATATATATATATATATATATATATATATATATACAGGGTAATGTTTCATATAGAAACTCCTTTAAACATATAACCTAAATAACCACCCCTTATATGACACATAACATATTGTGTAGGGGTAAAAATAAAAAAATAAAAAAGAAAAAAAACTTACGCCCCCTCCAGCCACCAACCCTTAAAAAAAACATCATTTAACTTTAAATGATCATAAGTCGTTTGTTTTTAAGAATTTTAGCAAAAGAAGTATATCATTAGATTTAGTTTTTTGTCCTCTTGTTGTTCTGATTTTTTTTTTTTTGAAAATGCAAAGCTTGCATTTTAAGCTGAGTTTCATTCTAAAATGCAAAAAATTGAAAAATGCAAAATACGAACATGGAGGTCACGGTGATGCTATGCAAAATATGAAAATCCATAATGCAAACCTAAAACTATTCAATAAAAATTCAGCTCAAACTGCAAACGAAATTTGTATTTTCAAAAAAAATTTAGAAAAATACAGGAATAGTGGTCTTGATTAAAAGAGGATTAGAGAACTAACAGACTGGTATAATTTTTTTGTTTAAATTTACAAAACTTAAAAAGTTTTGGGGGTATTTATTTTAAAAAACATGGGTTTGTTAGGAAAATTTTCCATTTTGTCATTTTACATGTTAACTGTGCAGTTAATACATGATAATTACAGTTATACTATCTTTAAATCTCATTTATTAATTTTGATTATCCAATATTCTAAATTGGTTCTAGGTCATGTTTTATTACTAGTTTTCATTTTAGTATATTCCCTTAAAAAAAAACTTGAGAACAATGCGGCGTCGGGTCGCGGTCATCCTTCATAGAATTATAGCTGATCGCATTGAACATGCAATTCGTCATCAAAAACTGCTTCACGATCCATCAATTTTTAGGGAATTTATCTGAAGCCGAACTAAAATTCACCCCCAAAACCAGAAGGGTTTTTGTCGTTCATTTGTGACAATCGAATTGAAAACGATGGAGAGAGAGAGAAATTGCATCAGAATTTAAGCTTTGAATTCACACAACCATTCATTAGGTAAGCTGGAAACAACTTCAACTACTTCTCTGTAATTTATTTTATTATAGAAATCGCATATCCACATGTATGGAGGAGTCGGTAGCTCTGTTCCTTACGTCTTCTCTTTTTCACACCTTCCATTAATTAATATATATACAGCTTATGGTATTCATATCCCTCTGTTGTCATTCTTTACATCAATTTTCGATTAGGGTTTGCTGTATTCTGCATCTATCAAGGAGCTTTTATCGATTTCAGGTGTGTTTTTGTTTTCTGATTCACTTTTGTTTGAATTGTTTGTCTGTAAATTGTTAATGAAATTGCTATTTAGAATTTGGGAAATTTGGGAATTGCTGTTTGTTAGTTTAGTAACCCTAAGCTTTAAGTATGTGTTATGGAATGGAACACTTGTTCATTTGTAAAATCAATCTTCTGTTGTAAAGGCAATGTTGAATGTTTCTTCCTCAACTATGAAATAAGTTCTGAGCTATGCGATCAAGTGCTATATGTTCAGTTAGCGAAATCAATGGAAAACTTTCAACATTTATGAATTTAAACTTGAAATTGCTCGGGTTCTACATCAATTTAGGTGCCTAAATTTGGTTTCCTTTTTTTCATAGAATCTGCAATGTCAAGTTTGGAGGAACCTCTTGGGATGGACAAGTTGCCAAGCCTAAGCACCGTTGGTCTTTTCCAAAGATTCTCATCCAACGGCTGCAGCACCAGTGGAACAGGAAGTTGCTGGATCGAAGGGGATACTGCTACCTCATCGGATAGTGATGAGTATGTGTCTTTGCCTAAGTTTTTCGGTTTCTTATGAAATCTTAAAGCTAGTGCCTAGTGGTGAAATGGACTCTGTAGAAACTAGAGGGGGTTGAATAGTTTCTATGTTTACTTTTTAAATCTATTAAATAATTTTACCTTTTTCTAAAGATTATATTTTCCTTTTTATAAAATAAATCTTTTAAATTATTTACTTGAAATTTTGGAACCTATCAGGGAAGATTTTGAGTATGAGCAAGGAACGTTCACTTGGAGACATCGTGCACGAGACATGCATCAGAACATAACAAATAAGGTAAAAAAGAAACATCCAACGATGAACCACAAGTTGTCAAATTATAATAGTTATTTGCCTTACAAATTCATATGTGAATTTGCAAGAAGTTTTGATAACTATATCATTCTTTACACATTTGGTATGAACAAAAAGCATTTAGTCAAATTAATATTATAGATTTTCAAGGGCATACCAAAGTATGTGAAGATAGTGGAAGTTGGTGCAAGAGATGGTTTACAGAATGAAAAGAATATGGTACCGACATCTGTAAAAATTGAACTAATTCAGAGGCTTGTTTCTACCGGATTGTCTGTTGTAGAAGCAACGAGTTTTGTTTCACCCAAGTGGGTCCCTCAGGTATCTTTTGTGTCACTCTATAGTTTGCATTTTTTAATCTAAATGTTTATTTGCTGGAGTCTTTTTGTCTCTCACAGTTTGAATGATTGCCTGAGTTTTACTTATATAATCAATACGGGTTCTTTCTAGAATGGGTTGGGTCAACCCATAAACATTTTTATGAATAGTTAATGTGATTAATATGATCACAAAACTACGTTATTACATTAATTGTCAAAATATTTCAGATACAACCATTTGGGAAGCTGTAAGCATTAAGAATACTCATTGGGTAGCTTTTAAACGTATTTACCTTTTTAATCCGTTTCCCTTTATTGCTAAAATTTATAATATAATCATTCAACTCATTAGGTAAAAACGATATTCCAAACTGACCTATTCAATCCACTAGGGACAAATATCCTTATGAATATATATATATATAGGGGAGGGTTCCATTGAAAATCGTTAATAGTGAGAGAACCGCGAGAACCAATCTTTGGCGTTGGTTTGATAAGTGGCATTCATGGATGGAGAGCGTGGGGGGATCAAGTATGGTAGGGTGTATGTGAGGAATTCATGGGTGGGCAATGACATTGAAAGAGGAGGAATTGGACGGCTCAGATTGGTTCTCACACTAAAAATGGTTCTCAATGGAACTTCTTCCTCTCTCTCTCTCTCTCTCTATATATATATATATATATATATATATAGGGGAGGGTTCATTCGAGAACCGTTGTTAGTGCAAGAACCGCGAGAACCAATCTCAGCAGTTCCTTGGATATGGGAAGTTTTATGGATGGAGAGCGTGGAGGGATAGAGTGTGACAGGGTGCATGTAAGGAATTCATGGGTGGGCAATGACATTGAAGGAAGGGGAATTAGGCGGCTCAGATTGGCTGTCGCGCTAAGAATGGTTCTCGCATGAACTGTTTTTCGTATGAGAAAAAGTTCAAACAAGAACTGTTTTTCGTAGGAGAACCGCGAGAACCAATTTGAGCAGTCCAATTCCCCCTCCTTCAATGTCATTGCCCACCCATGAATTCATCGCATGCACCCTGCCACACTTGATCCCCCCACGCTCCACATCCATGAGTTCCACTTTATCAAATCAACGGCTAAGATTAGTTCTCGCAGTTTTCGTACGAAAAACAGTTCTCGTTTGAACCGTCCCCTATATATATATATATATATTTTATATATATAGGGAAAAGTTCAATCGAGAACTGTTTTTCATACGAGAACTATTTGTAACATCATTAATGGCTTATTAATAGGGGTAATCTGGTTATATATATTTACCCAGTCGTGAATTGCGTCCGGGTGGGCCGTCATAAATTTGCGAGTCCTATTTTCCCAAAATACCTCTCATTAATGAATCATTAATAAGCTGCCAAAAATTCATAGCCATTAATGAAATCATTAACAACCAATCTTAGCCCTTGATTAAAATTAATCAATCTAAGAATTTTTTGTGGCTCATTAATGATTCATTAATGGCTCATTAATAACTCATTATGCTCATTAATGAGGGGTATTTTGGGAAAATCAAATCTCGCTCCATCCAGACCCAATGCAAGTTTGGGTAAATATACAAATGACCAAAATGCCCTTATTAATGAGTCATTAATGATGTTAAAAACAATTCTCGCAATTCTCGTACGAAAAACAGTGCTCGTTTGAACTTTTTCCCTATATATATTTGTGGTGTATAATATTTGTATATTTCTGTTTCATGTGTTTCATCTAGTATTGTTATATTTCTTTTTCATGTTGATGACTCTATATCTGATTATTATTTTCGGTAAAGCTGGCTGATGCAAGGGTGGTTATTCAAGCATTTAGAAACTTTGATACTGCAAGATTGCCTGTATTGGTACCTAATCTGAAGGTGCGTGACAGTTTTTGTAAACCGTAAGATAATTAATTACGAGTTTAATACATTATTTTTATTTCAACCAGGGTTTCAAAGATGCCATTGCAGCCGGAGCAAATGAAATAGCTGTTTTTGCATCAGCTTCCGATTCCTTTTCAAAGTCAAACATTAATTGTAGTATTGAAGAAAGTCTTGCTCGTTATCGGGCCGTAGTTCATGCTGCTACAGAGCTCGATATACCTGTTCGTGGGTATACTTTTAACTCTTAAAGTTCAATATTATTACCCGCCAACTGTAAACGCACGGGTGATTATTGTAATTTTCGATCTTAAAGGACTAAATGTGAAATTCCGAAAACCACAGGGATGATTTATGTAATTAACTCTTTTTTATAAAACAGGTATGTGTCATGTGTGATTGGATGCCCGGTTGAAGGAATGATTTCTCCATCAAAAGTTGCATATGTTGCAAAAGAACTTAATGACATGGGTTGTTGTGAAATATCACTTGCTGATACTATAGGAATCGGCACACCAGGTGATTATCCTATACAGATAATTAAAGGACTAAAAGTGAAAATCAGTGACAACCAGAGGGACCATTTTTGTAATTAACTCTTATTTATATTATTTATAAGTTCACGTAGGAGTTTGTTTTTGCAGGTACGGTTATTCCTATGCTTTTAGCGGTTATGGCGGTTGTTCCTGTCGAAAAGCTTGCTGTTCACTTTCACGACACTTATGGCCAGTCTCTCTCGAACATTTTAGTATCACTCCAAGTAAGCATTTTTTTTCTCTCTGTGAAACTTGCACACTAAAGGGTCTGATTGGTTCACGGAATTGGAATTCAACATTCCATTCCCGATGCTCTTTGGTTGAATTCCATAGGAATTGGAATTCTCTCAAAACTACATAAATCGTCCGTGTGATTTGTCCAAAATTACAGATTTCGTTCTTTGTTCAAGTAAAATGACTAATATAATGTTAACCCTCTATTTCTTATTGTTTTATAATCCAGTAAAAGGTAGAGAGTTGTGTTCAATAAAGTCCGTATAAAAACATAGTACTGAAAATTTAATATTCAATCACATGTGATTCAGATACAATCACATGTGATTGTAAAAACATCATATGAAAATTACGAAAATGCCACTCCGCCCAAAATTTTAAAATTCAATCCGGACCATTGATGAGGCTGATCCAAAGGTTAAAATTAGTCCCTCAGGACTATACATTAAGTATGGACTATATTGAACATTTCTCAAAAGGTAGAATGCAATTTTATATTAATATTTGGCATAAACTTTGTTGACAGATGGGAGTAAGCATAGTGGATTCATCTATAGCGGGTCTAGGTGGGTGCCCATACGCCAAGGGAGCTTCAGGAAACGTTGCTACTGAGGATGTGGTTTACATGCTCAATGGGCTCGGTATAAAAACAAATGTAGATTTAGGAAAGCTTTTGCAAACGGGTCGGTTTATTAGCAAGCATTTAGGCCGCTCATCTGGGTCAAAGGCTGCTGTTGCATTTAGCCAAGTTACACCCGACACATCTAACATATAAGAACCACATATATTGACTCATTTGGTTAACCAAATGAGTCTTTCTTGCTTCTTCTGAAATACGAGATTGATATTTACCGGTGACAAGACACTTGCCTTACTGGCCCTGTACTATTATGAATCTTACATATATCAATATAAAGATACATGTTTCATATTGGCATATATGTTCATGTTATTATCTTAAAATTTAATTACATAAAATTTAAATGCCCTCGACAATTACATAAAATTTAATTTTGATGGTTAATTCGTTAGATGCAACACTACGGTTTTGTGACCGAATATCGCTTTAAATGCAATATTTTGTGACTTTCTGTGATGGTGGTGTTCAGATTCAACTAAGTAACAATGGTTTGGAGTCAAATATTTCATTTGTTCATGTTATCTATCTCAATTAGGTGATTAACAATTTTAATGTTCATGTGTCATTGGTGATGAATGATCAATGGTATTCTAGTACTATCAAAAACTTCTTTATATCATCCATTTCCATTCGACTCATTTTTTGTTCATTGTTTTGACATGTCAGTTTTGAAAATTGGTTTTAAGCTACAGTTGTGTTCTGGAATGGGTTTTAATGATGCAAATTGGTCTCTCATGAAAAAGTTGTTGGAAAAATGTCTCTATCGACCAGATATGGTTAAGATTACCGGTTACTTATTTTAACAGTTTTAGATACATTAAATGGTCAATATTCGGAAGTCTGGGTACATTAAATGGTAGGCTTTAAAGTTTGTTGGATATTATAGGAAAATATGACAATTTAAATACATTTGAAGACCCAATAACGTTTATTCTGAGTTTCCTGTATGAAACTATGCATCAAATACAATTAACTTTGGTTACGCTATCATTGTACGTAAGTAACCTATTTTTTTAAAAGAAATTTAATAGACGAAACTTTCAAAATTGTTACAATGAATGACTTGTTATAAGGCTTGGCAAATCAAACCAGCGGGTGGGAGCTGGTTGGAGCTGATACCCATGGGAACACTATAGCCCCACCTCTTAAAAGGAGAGTGATAGGTCCTGGCTGGTTCTGCCTCACGCTCTCATTTTTCCTTTTTTTTCAACCACTCCCAAGGTGACACACACACACACACACACACACACACACACATATATATATATATATATATATATATATAGGCACAAGTTCAAACGAGAATTGTTTTTCGTACGAGAACTGCGAGAACCAATCTGAGCCGTCCAATTCCCCCTCCTTTAATGTCATTGCCCACCTATGAATTCCTCACATGTACCCTCCCACACTTGATCCCCTCCACGCTCTCCGTTCATGAACTTCCTATATCCAAGGAACGGCCGAGATTGGTTCTCGCAGTTCTCGTACGAAAAACATTTCTCGTTTGAACCCTCCCCTATATATATATATATATATATATATATATATATATATATATATATATATATATATATATATATATATATATATATATATATATATATATATATATATATATATATATATATATATATAATTTTTTTCTTTTGATCGTTAATCCAACGACTAGTGTGTCTGTGTGTGTATATATATATAGGAAGAAGTTTATTTGAGAAACATTCTTAAGGCGAGAACTGTTTTTCGTACGAGAACTGCGAGAACCAATCCGAGCCGTCCAAATCCCACTCTTTTAATGTCATCACCCACTCATGAATTCACCACATACACCCTGCTACACTTGATCCCCCATGCTCTACATCTATGAATTCTACTTATCAAATCAACGGCTAAGATTGACTCTCGCAGTTCTCCTACGAAAACAGTTCTCGTTTAAACCCACATATATATATTACTAATTAACAACTATAAATACTTCTCACACCCTTCTCATTTTTTCACACAATCATCTCATTCTCACTCATTCTCTCTTCAAAAAAAATAATATTTTTAAAAGATTTTGTTTCTTCTATATACAAAAAATAATGTCGTCTTCATCGTCGGATGAGTTGTCTTCATGGTTGGAGTCGTCATCAAGGATAATAAATCTCGTCGTGCATGGGCAAACGAGGACTGAATTATTTCATGCCATGCTAAACGTAACTATAGCGAGATACCTCGATGATGGCGAAGTAGAAAGTTCGGGTACAAGAGGGGGAGGACCTGATCAAGTTAGAGACCATGAAAATGCACACTACCGACTTTTTGAAGAATATTTTGCAGAAAACTGTAACTACAATGACAAGATGTTTAGGAGACGGTTCCGCATGATCTGACTCCTACGAATATTGGAGGATTTGAAGCGGGAGTGATGCTAGAGCAGAAAAGGGTTATCTCCTTTGCAAAAGTGTACCTCGACAATTCAACAAATGACATATGAGGTATCCGCTGACCTTTTTGATGAGTACTTGAAGATGGTGGCATTAACTGCATGAGGATGCATACAAAACTTTGGCAAAGGACAAAGGTATCATCAAACTTTACGGTAAGCGATACTTACATAAACCTTCATACAATGATATTCAGCAATTATACGCTGTACATGAATCTAAACACGGGTTTCCAGGCATGTTAGGTAGCCTAGATTGTATGCATTGGGATCGGCCGACTATTATGCTAGAGGCGGTGGTGTCACAGGATCTTTTGATTAGGCATGCATACTTCGGGTTGCCAGGTCCAACAACAACCTTAATGTGCTGAACCAATCCCCGTTAATTTGACGACGTATACAACGGGAAAGCACCCGAGTGTCTAGTAAACACAGTAGTCTACAAATATGGCTACTATCTTACAGATAGAATATACCCGGAATGGGTGTATTTGTTAAATTATTTACATGCAAAGACGTCTAAAGTTTAAAGCCACACAAGAAGCACTCAAGCAGTAAGGAATACGTTGTTTTGGTGTGCTAAAACAACGTTGTCATGCAATACAAAACCCGGCAAGACCATGGCACCGAGATAAAATATGAAGAGTAATGTATGCTTGTATCATATTACACAATATGATATGGAAGACGAAGGTCACACGATTTGTCGTTTCGATGAAACTATAATCAAGTTGATGAGGATAATGTTGATATTAGCGAGGAAAAATACAACTCTAACCTTCCAAAAATACGAAACCGAGAAACGCATCATAACCTTTGGACAGATTTAATCGAACACATTTCAAGGCTTTCAGGTAATAACGACAACAACTAGTAGATCTTTTTTTATTTGATGAAATGTATTTTTTCATTCAGATTATGTATTTTTTGTTAAAATTTAATTTTAAAATATTAGTTTACTTTTATGAATAATAATATTGTATATAATTTCTAGTAAATTATTTATTAAAATTAATTTTTTTTAAATTAAATAATTAATTCTAATAGAAAAATAAAAAATAAAATATGAAAGATAAGGTGGTTGAAGGGGAATAGATATGGGGTTAGAGTGATAGGAGTGGAAATTTGTACGTTGGAAAAGGAAAATGATATAACCTTGATGTGGCAATAGGAAGATGCAGGTGTTTATGGGTTGGATGCACTTGATCTAACTATATACTTCCTTTCTATTAACCACTCAGCCCTTTTTTTTAATTATTTTTCATTTTTTAATGAATTTGAGTTTTTACCTTTAAGTTGTTATCTTTCTTGTTTCTTCTGAAATACGAGATTAAAATTTACGAGTGACAAGACAGTTGCCCTATTGGCCGTGTACTATTCTGAATCTTAAATATATCAATATAAAGATACTTGGTTCATATGGCATATATGTTCATGTTATTATCTTTTTTTATTTTTTTCCATGGCCACGTTCCCCTTTTCGTAATTCCCGTCATCACATATTCAACGAACCATACCCGCCATAGATTAGGGAACACATATCAGCCATCAAAAGATCCGTTGCAACTAATACTACCTATCTCCGACCTAGGGGTTCTTGTTCGTGTGTGAGACACAATATAGGTGATTCTTTGAACAAGTTACTGTTGGCGATGGGTTCACATATAGGGGTTAAGGATCTGACCTCGACGATTACATAAGATTTAATTTTGGTGGTTAACTCGTTAGATGCAACGTGAAGGTTTTGTGACCGAAAATCGCTTTAAATGCGATATTTTGGTTTAGTGACTTTCTGTGATGGGTAATTACATTATGGTGTTTAGATATAACTAAGTAACAATGGTTTGGAGTCAAATATTTCATTTGTTCATGTTTTGTATCTCAATTTGGCGATTTACAATTTTGATGTTCATGTGTCATTGGTGATGAATGATCAATGGTATTCTAGTACTATCAAAAGCTTCTTTAAATCATCTATTTCCATTCGACTTGTTCATTGTTTTGACATGTTAGAGTTTTGAAAATGGTTTTAGGTTACAGTTCTGTTCTGGAATGGGTTTCAATGATGCAAATTGTTGTCTTTGATGAAAAAGTTGTTGAAAAGGTGTCTCTAGCAGCTGGATATGTTGAAGATTACCGTTACTTATTCAAACAGTTTTGGATACACTAAATGGTCAACTTTCGAAAGTCAAGTACATTAAATTGTAGGATTTATAGTTTGTTGGATATAATAGCAAAATATGACAGGTTAGATACATTTGAAGACCCAATAACATTTGTTCTGAGTTTCCTATATGGACTATGCAGCAAATACAATAAACTTTTATTAAGCTATCACTGTACAACGTACCTTTTTAAAAAAAAAGTTAATAGATGAAACTTTCAAAATTGGTACAATGAATGACTTGTTATAAGGTTGGGCGCATTAAACCAGCGGATGGGAGCAGGTTAACACCATCGCCCCCACCTCTAGAGGGAAAGTTATAAGTCCCTGGTTCCGCCTCACGCTATCATTTTTCCTTTTTTTTCAACCACTCCGAGGATGACACACACACACACACCCCCCCCCCCCCCCACACACACACATATATATATATATAAATAAATATATATATAGTGGCGAATCTAGGATTTAAACATAGTGAGGTCTAGTATTATTTGACAAGATAAGCTGGTCGAAAGATGGTAGTTCAAAAATAGTTTTTTGTTTACGGTCGGGTAGTATAATACATGGCAAAGACATTATTATTAGCAACAAAAATTTCAGTATATATATCTTCAAAACAAATATCATAAAGTTCTTACAATTGATCCTGGCGATACTGCATGCCAAGAAAATTCTCTAAAATTAAATCATTACTAATACTATCGAATACCTCTTTCTCAATATATGATACCAAACAGTTGTTTATAAAATCATCACCCATTTTGTTGCATAAATCACTCTTTATCAACTTCGTAGCAGAAAATGTCCATTTTCCAGTTGATGTCGCTACAGACAAAGTTAAAGCTAGTTTCAAGAGGACATATACCTTCGGATAGATTTCATGTTTGTTTGTTTCAACCATCCTTTTAGCAAGATCTCCAAGTCCTTGAATTCACTAAACCTTATATCTCCACGTACATCCTTAATATAATTCAGAAGTTGTCCTCTTAGTGCTTCAAGTTCGGAACTTGGGAACTCAACAGGATAAAATTCAGCCATCTTCATTAGTTCATCCACTTGAAATGATTTAAAAGATTGTCTTGGGCACAAAGAAGCAATAAAAAGGAGCAATGTCATATTTGCTTCATTAAAATGATTATTTAGCTCTTGAAGTTGCATGTCTATCACCGAGTAAAATATATCAACTTGATAGTGGTGCAAGTTGTTAACCTATAAATAAGAAAATATATATTAAGAGTTAACACTATTGGTGCAAGTTCCAATCTATGAAATAATGAAATGCAAAGAGTTTTAGTGGCGCACGTTGCTAACCTTTGAACCTCTTCGAAGACTTATTCCACTATAATATGGGTGTTCCATATTCGGAATTTCAACATCATACTTGTTGCAAAACAAAGTAATACTGCCTAGAAGTGGTTTCCATCCTTCATTTCTCGTTTCTTGTAGTCTTTCTCTTTCGAGGCCCTTACTTGATGCATTGAATTTACGATATCTGGGTCTTTTCTTTGCAATATCGTGTTCAACTCGTTAGTGATCCCTAATGTTGGATTATGTGCACAGATAATTAATGGGTACATTGTGTCCAATGTTATGAGAGACTAAAGGGTCACACGGCTACACACCCAATTAGAACAGTTTGAAATTTACCAGTATTTGTATGGAAATAATTAATCTGTTGAATTAATTATTTGAGAGGAATAAATAATAAATAGTTATTTATTATTTAAAGGAATTTAAATATTAAGCTTTAATATTTAACGGATCAGTTAATTAATAGTTAATTAATTAACTAGTAAGATTCAGGGGGTCAAAGTGCAAAGAATGAAAGTTCAATTAAAGACATGAGCTTTAATTGAACGAGCTTGGGCTTAGATAAGGTTTAAAGTATTTAAACCTAGAAAAAGCTCATTATCCATAAGAGATAACATTTTGCAAAGAAGAAAAACCCTAGCCTCCTCCCTTCTCTCCCTCTGCGTCGACAGCAATAAGAGGCAAAGAGCCTCTCGGCTTTTTGCGTTTTACGCACACACACAGCTTTCGTGTGTTATCCGGGTTATTCCTTTCGTGGTCTAGCAGTAGTTCGTTGGTGGTGTAGTAGCTGTGGACTAACTTTAGCAATCCCAAGATCAAAGAGGTAACCCTTAAACTTTTGTTCTTGATTGTTCTTAAGAAACTGATTAGATCATTAGTAAGATCCTAACCCTCTCAGGGTTTAAGGGGGTTGTGTTCTATCCTGTTCCGCTTTAGGATTGAACCAGTAGAATCAAACACTGGGTTAGACCATTTTGTGTCTTAGGGTGGTTTGGTCAAATAAAAAAAACCCTTCAGTGGTATCAGAGCCTCGGCTCTATGATCTGTAGTTTCTTATTTATCTGTCTTTAGTTTTAAGGTTTGTTCTTGATTTCCTACTTGTTTCTTGTTAAAATTGAAAATAAAGAGAGGGATGATAAAATAGTTTGTTTTGGCTATCCAGTTATTAAAAGCTTTAATCCTATTGATCAGAAAGTTTAAACAGTAACGGTTAAAGGATTACAACTTTTAGTGAAACAAATTTTAATCAAGAAAATTAAACAGTTTGTTTAGTTGATAAAAACCTTGTTAAAAGAAGTTAGTTGATTCGTTTCATTTGTTTTTGTTCTTGTTACCTCCATCAAAAATTTCAACATAACGATTGACAAGTTTGTTAATTAAATTAAGGTTGGAAACTTTAATCAGGATATTCAAACAGTTTTGCTTTTTGAATGGTTAAAGGATAAAACTTTAAACTTTAAAATTTTGTTGATTAATCAGAAAGATCGAACAACTGTTTTCGATTGGTTGATCATCAATGTTTCAAAGTTTTTTCTTTGAAATTTTCGATTGTATATGTATGTATATGTTAATCGAATTTTTTTATTTTAAGATAGAATTAACAAGTTTGTTAATATTATCTAGTTTTTAAAGTTATAATCAAAACAGTTTGTTTTTGGTTAGTTTTTAAAAACTGTAAAGGATATAAAATCAAGATTAATCCATGTTTTCTAGATAGTTAATAGGATTAATTTTTAATTTTAGGATTAAACTAAAATTTTCGATTATACATATTAATCCTGAAGGTCGGCCACGGCGGTTTGCCGGTGACGGCGTTGGCGGTGGTCGCCGGATGGCGACAGTGGCGGTAGTCGGTAGCGATGCCGGCTACGGCCTAGGCGGCCCGATCTAACGCAGCCCACGGTCCAAGTGGAATTCGGCCCAGGACACGTTTTCGGCCCAATGGCAAAAATCGCTGACCAAGAGGTCTTGGCCCAATGGGGTTCACGGCCCAAAAGCTCACGGGCCAAAGGGGTCCTCGGCCCTATAGGGTTTCGGCCCAAGAAGTTTTTCGTTCCTTGTTTTAGTTCTATACTTGTGTTAAACGAATAAACTAGTTTTTCGGGATTGGATGATAATAATACACAGATTAATTTTTAGTTTTAAAATTGATATAAGTTGTGGTTAAAAGTTATTTATTTTAGCTAGCTAAGTTAAAAAGGTTTATTATGGCTAGTTAAGTCATGATAATGAATTTAATCACATAGGATGTATTATTGGTTAACAAATGAGAACCAGAAAGTTTTAATCAATTTAGTGTTTTAGGATTAAAACACAGATGTAATGTAACAAGAAAAAGATATTGATTTTATTATCTTTGTTACGCTAACAACTTTAATTGATTAAAAATGGTTTATGTCCTCGGCTTGATTGATAGTTATTAATTGAGAGGTGACATGATTAATAACGGATCTAGATGGTTTTAATCGCTTTTATTATCGTTTATATATAATTGCGTGGTTGTTGATATATTATATATATATATATATTGCATTGTTAACTTGGACATTCTAGTTTGGAATATTGGTCGAGTTAACCGGTTGTGCTAGATAGTTTTGGTTATAGTCTTTTGCCAACTAGACCCGTGGTTGTGTTTTTATTTCTTTATATCATTTTTGGTTTTAGGGAGGCCTGCGTGTCACTTACAACCCCTTTTCTGTTATGTAATTGTAATAAGAATAGGTTTTTTATTTATTGCTTTTGAGAAGACCAAAAAGACAAGAAGACCAAGAACACGGAGTTGAAAGTTTTCTACAAAATCGAAGACGTAAAATCCAGTCCGAGATTTGAAGATGGTCATCAAGACGAGATATGATAGTTTTGTCCTTAGATTGACCATTAGGTTTCCGTTGGCAAAGACTATACCTCTTTTATTATCTGCGTGGTTGTGTTCATTTATTTATTGCTTACTCTTATATGTGTGATGCTAAATAAATAGGTTTAATAATAGGAAATTATTAAACAGAGAAAAACCACGATTTATGACAAACTAGGGTACGACTTCAGTTTGTTAGTCGTATTAGTTAAATTTTTATAAATTTAAAGTTTTGTCAAGATTATAAGTTTTAAACTTATAAAGCCGTTTTGTGCACCTAGTATAGGTATACATATAAATCGTATTTTCAAAACAGACGTTTTAAAATGGTTTTTCAAAAACTGGACAATTAAGTTTTTCTTTTAAACTTAATTATAAAACCCAAGAAAAATCTTAGATTAGCGTGCTACCCATCTAATGGTACACATTTGCTGTTAAACGGTACTCGGGTGTCGAAAGTGCCCAAACCTTGGGCATCCGGGTTCAAACCATTGCGGCAAAGGGTATGAAAGGTTCTACGATAATCGGGAGTCCCGGACAGAATTCATACTGTCTTAGGTGGTGCGATCTATTTTGGTGATAATCGGGAGTCACGGCCTAAAAAGCACTAGAGTAGAGTTAAACATACTAGATTTTATCTAAGTACTCTACGAGGTTCTAGGAGTCGTATCAGTTAAATACGATTGGTAAAGGATGTTACCTACCAGAAATAGCATGACTTGGCGGGAAGTGCCCAAACCTTGCGTCAAGTATGTGAAATATGGGTTCTAGGTCTGATATATATTATTTAAGGGTTTATTAATATATGTTAGAAAAGTTTATTTGTAATTACTAATTAAACCGAGTTGTAATTTGTAGATGGCAACCAACGTTACCAACACTAACAACCTCTCACTTCGCTCTATCCTAGAGAAGGATAAGCTCACCGGACCAAAATTTCTCACATGGGAGCGAAATCTCCGGATCGTGCTAAGGCACGAGAGAAAGTGGTACATCCTAGAACAACCTCTAGGAAATCCCCCTGCTAACAACGCTAGGGCAGATGTCTGGGAGGCTTATCAGAAGCGCTCCAATGACGCCCTTGATGTTAGTTGCCTCATGCTTGCAATAATGAGTTCAGAGTTGCAAACAAGCATGATGGAGACTCCTGCTTATGACATGATCCGCCAATTAAGGGATATGTTCCAGGAGCAAGCCCGCACAGAGCGTTATGATGCCACTAGGGCGTTTAATTCGTGCAAGATGGCAAAGGGGACGTAGGTCAGTACCCATGTCATGAAAATGAAAGGGTACATGAACCACCTAGAGAGACTTGGGTACCCAGTACCGCTGCAGCTAGCAACGGATACGATACTCAACTCGTTGTCAGATGACTATAAGCCTTTTATAGTCAACTACAACATGAACAACATGGAGAAATCCGTGGCAGAGCTGCATTCTATGCTTAAGATTGCGGAGCAGAGTATTGGGACCAAGTCTAACGACGTTCTCCTAGTGGGCAATGGTGGAGGTTAGAGAAGGGGCGCAACGGAAAGGAAAGGGTAAAACCGAGCCCAGCCAGAATGCACTTAAGGCTAGTGACAACAACAAGGGCAAGAAGTCAAAGCCAAACAAAGCAAGGACCGAGAATCGGTGCTTCAAGTGTGGCGAGATTGGACACTGGAAGAAAGATTGTCCGAAGGTTCACGAAGCAGGAGGCAAGACTGGCTCCTCAGGTATCATGTGATTAACTTCTTTGTCACTTTCCACTTGTAATTTTTTTACGAATATTCTAATATCTTGCAATCGTTTATTGTAGGAGGTAATGGAAAGTGAAGCGGCCTGGCATTAGAGATCCTACGTGTTTTTCGGATATTTAATAATTCATGTTTTTAGCTATTAAACTTTTTTATTTAAAGTTTTGGATATTGTTGGCATGTTTTTCAACTTTTGGTTGACTTTATGGTTTAAATTTTAAATTTTGAATTATTTTAGCTTATATCCATGCACGTATGTTTGTTGGTGAATCAAGTTAGTCTAGATGTGACTAAAGGTTACTAATAAGTCAAGTTTTGACTTAATAGGTGTTGGTCCCGAATGGATACTACAACAACAAATGTTTGTAGAAGGGGGGGGGGGGGGGGGTTGAATACAAACTTTAGCAAATAAAAATTTAAGAGACACACGGTTTACTTTTATATAATTCTTATTGATGTTAATCAAGAATTACATGAACTAGATACGGAAAATCTAAGTTCAATAAAAGGTGGCAACTAGATTTGTCTAACACATAGACAATGCTAATCTTAAACAACTAATGTCTAAGATGTTCAACATATGAACAAGTTTGTTACACTGAAAGTAAAATGCTAATTCTTCTAATTCTCAACTTATGAGATTTCAGTGCTTTTCAACGCATACTTAGCATGTTTCCATGCATGAGTATATATATAAGCAAAGTGTGTCCGGGTTGATGAAGAGAGAAGGAGACAAAGGTACTTGGTTTAATAATATTATAATAGATAAATTTAGTGGGTGAAAAGTAAGTTAACTTTATACATAAAGTGTGTAAAATGAACATACTTTTCAGTAATGAGTGTACCCACTATCTATTATTATATTATTAAAGTACTACCTTTATATCTTGGAAAAGTAAACTTCTCCTTTCATGCTTGTGCTTTAATCAACACCATGCTTTCTGAAGATTTGACTTTACCAAGTATGGAGTTGCCAGCCATACTTAACATCATATCTTCGAGATCTTCTCTTCAAGAGTATCTTTCTTCTTTTTCAGGGGATAAAGATCTATCATTTTTGTTTCTTTGCAGATACAAAAAGTGCTAAGTACTTTTACAAAGAAAGATCTAAGGCATAATAAGAACAACACATGTTCTGCCTTTGACTAAAGAAAATATTACATAGAAAAGCTATTAACTGAGATGTAGAATAAAGACTCAGCTAACAGACACTGAACTGCAAATGTAAATTTGCTCAGCTAAGGATAAATGTGAAAGACTCAGCTGACTAGATTTGCTCAGCTGATCGAAATGCTCAGCTAATAATACAAATCAGGGTATAGCTAACCAACTGATCAAACTAAACTGTCAGCTGATCCCAAGGGCTCAGCTAATCGTTTAAGTATGATCAGCTTAAGAAAGAAAGATTGGATAAGTAGTGAATACCTTATCTGACAGATGGGAGGCATCAGCTGATCAATGTGATTGTGTCAGCTGATCCTTGATAGCTCAGCTGATCTTGAAATTTTCCTCAGCTGATGATTTTGGACCATCAGCTGATCCATTGTAGATCGTCAGCTGATGCTTTTTGACTTGTCTTTTCTTCTCAGCTGATCTTCCTAAAGCTGGTCCTTTGGCTGATACTCAGTGTTCAGCTGACACTATGATTCGTCAGCTGACATTTCTTACTTAGAAATTCTTTAAGTCTAAGATGAAAAAACAACACATGTTTTTCATCAATCTAAGTCCAAAACTGAATATATGGTTTTGTTAACATCAAATCCTATTTTACTTAATAGATAGGTTTGATGTAGGTTTGATATTGCTATCTCTCCAACAATCTCCCCCTCTTTGATGATGACAAAACCTTATCTGTTTAAGAAGAATCAGTTTGACTCGGATTTGTAAAGATAAAACTTTTAAGTGCATTTTGGTTACCTAGCTATCTGTTTTTGGTAACTCTTTAAAGTATGTTCCCTGATATTCTGTTTTTGGGAATCTTTTCATTTATGAAGTACCATTTTTGTGTTTTTGTGGTATCTTTTATATCCTTTTTCTGTTTTTAGGATTTTTGATATTTTCTATATTTACACTATGTGAGCTATCTACTAAGAGTCATCTATACTAGCATTTTAGCTAAGTAGTCCATGATCAAAGTTTCAAGCTTGATTACAAAACAAATATTTATAGAGAGTTTTTACAGAGCAATCTAACTATGAGTTAAACTAAGTACAGAAGTTGAACTATTCTAGGAATTATAAGAAAAAGCAACTAGTCTAGTTATGAAGTTTCAGTTTTCTTCCCACCAAGGTTCTTCTTTCACATTCAGAAGTCTGTCTAGTGGATTTGCAGCCAACAACTCTTCAGCTCTTGCTTGAATCAGACTTTCAAAATGTTCACTTCTTGTCTGTCCCCTTGTTGAAGTTGCAGCTTGAAAGATTAACTCTCCAGGGGCTCTTCCTAAGTCAGTTTCTCTTAGGAATCTTCAAACACCAGCTCTGTTCTTGAAGAACATCACTCTTTCAGGTTTAGTTATGTACTTAAACATTTCTGGTTCAATGTTGGAGGGCAGAGCAGTGTTGAGATTTTCATATGCATACAAGTAAGGATGATCAGGATTAAGTATAATCTGTTCAACAGGTACAAAAGCTTTGGAGGATTTCTTGAAGGCATCCTCAATCACATCAATGTGTTCCACAAATTGATCATGAGTGCATATCCTGTGGTAGACAGCCATTCTGATCCAGTATTCGAATTTGTTTATGAACCTTGTGGCAATTTCACTTTTGGATTTAAGGAGGTGGTACAGAGTCTTAATCATCTCAGTGAAGGAAAACAGTTTGCAGTGATGAATATAGGCATTCTCATGTGTTTGTCTTTCATCTCTTCTTACTAATCTGAGATATGTCCCTTCATCTGTTCCCTTATATGGAGTGACTCTGGAAATGAGATTTGGATCCTTTCTTTCTATCAAGTTCTTCTTCTTTTCCAAGACCTCTTTGATCTCCCTTTCAGATTGCCGAGTTGTAACTCCAAAGTTGAACTCATGCAATGCTTGAATGGCTTCTCTGTGAGTTCTTCCTCTTTTAGGAACTTTCTTGACAGTAGGATCATCTTGCTATGGTGCAACTTGTGTTGGATATGATTGAGAAGATAGCATGATGATTTCTTATTCTTGTAATTCTCTCAATTCATCATCAGTGACACCAATGATTGCAGCAAGATCTTCAAGAGTAGTGAAATCCTGGTGTCTCTCCTTGGTTTTCAGAACATCTTCAATGGTTGTACAAAGAGCAGCAACCAGTTCACTTAGCTCTCTGAGATTCTCATCCTCTTGATTTAACTCTTCCTCTCTTCTTTCTTCTTCTTCAATCTCATCAGCAGACATTATTTTCTTTCCTTTTCTCCTTGACGTGCTGCTGGGAGTTGGTTGACTTGATTGTACTGGAGAGGAAGCTTGGACTGATGGAGCTTGAGTTGAGAGGCTCTGCTTTTTCAAGTTGAGCAGAGAGGACAGAGGTATCCTATCTTCATCATCATCATTATCAGAATCTTCTGATGGCACATTGATTGGTGCATAGGATTCATCTTGTCTTGGCTTTTTAGCACTCTTCCTTCTAGCCATTTGTTTGAATCTTATTTTTGGCCTCTGCTCATCTTGAATAGGTTGCTCCCCCTCAGATTGATTTTCCCCCTCAACATCTGATTTTCTTTGAGTTTCTGTTTCATTGGGGGTAGATGCATCCTCTGCTTGCATAGCCTGAACCTCAGCTGTATATGCATCAACAGCTGCTCTGATTGTATCTGGTGAAGGTTCTCTTCTAACTGACTTCTCCCCCTTTTTGTCATCAGCAAATGAAAAAGGAAAGTTGTCAGATGGCTTGGCAACAGAAGGAGGGATAAAAGAATAAGTAGATGGAGAAGGAGTAGAGGTAGAGGGAGGGATAGGTGGAGTTGAAAAATAGGTAGTGGGGATAGGAGGTTGGGTGAAGAATGGAGGTCTCCTCAGGCTTAGGATAGCATCAGTGATATTGGTGAATTCCTTGAGGGTTTCACTGTGCTTTTGGATGGAGTAGTTGTTTAGGTGTTTGAGGTCAGTAGTTATGGTTTGGAGAAGAGAAGGGACTCTGAGAAGAGAGTCAGGTATGGTGACATAAATGTTTGGAGGGGAAGGTCTTAAGGTGTGGAGTTGGGTTAAAAGGTTAGAAATGGTTTGGTTGAGGTTGGTAATGGTTTGGTTTGAGATGGTAGGTGAAGGAATAGGAGTAGGATTAGAAGTTTGGGAAAGAAGTTGATCTAATTTGGTGAGAATTGGTGAAAGATCAATAGGGGCAGGGGTGGGTTGGGGTTGGGATTGTGTAGCCTTTAGTGACTCAACCTCTTGGGTTAAATGAGAGAGTTGAGTGTCTGTTTTAGTTTGGAAGGAGGTGAAGGAGGCTTGTAGACTATCCATCTTTTGAGAGATGGACAGTAGGCTTTGAAGTATTTGGGGTGAGGGTTCAGAGAAGGTAGAGGGAAGGGGTTTTGTAGGAATTGATTGAGTTGAGGTGCCAAGAGCAGGAATAAATTGAGGTCCCTCACTTAGACCTTGGTTTATAGGCCTAAGATCACTGGGAACAGAGAGTGTGCCCTGTACCAATGGCTGGTTTATGCCACTAGTATTGACAGGCAGTGCACTAGTATGTGTAAGTATTGAATCAAAAGTAGGTGCAAGTATGTGAGTGTGAGTGAGGGTTGCACTCAATGGGGTATCCCTTATTTCTGTAGCAAGTTGTTGTGAACTTACTAAGGGAAAGGCTTGACTCACAGGGGCTATAGACACAGTATGACCTTGGGAGGAGGTCTGTCTTTCAATGGTATCACCCTGTTGGGAGGGTGACCCAGATTGCGGCAATCCCATATTTACGAATGTGAACTTTTGTGAGGGCACATCCACTGGCAGTTGGGTTAAAACAACATCCATAAGCTCCCCCTCAACATAAGAGGTAGCTATAGGAGTTGAGGTCAGAGGTGTGGATAACACTACCTCAGAGACTTGTGGAAAGTGCACAAGCTCTTGTGACCTTAATTCAGTATGGGTGTAAGAGGGAGTAGAACTAGCAACTGTTGGGAGTTGACTAGAGCTTGGCATCTTGGCAGTTGTGGGGGTGTTACAACTGGAGGAGAGGACGGGTTCTCATTTGTGGGGTCAACCAAATGAGTGTCCTCAGGGAGTGATACATGTATACTTGAGATTCGTTTTGCTTTGCTGATCTCTATGAGCTCCACCAGGATACTTCCAGATACTTCCACGGGTGTCCTAGCACGGACAACTTGTACTGACCATGGGCAACAGGAGCATTGTAGCCAATGAGGGGTAGTACCTCCAAAACTTGATCCATTTGAGCAAATGGTTGATAAGGAGCCAAGTTTGGCAGAGAGATGGCCTGTCGCAGAGTGTCAACAGTGAAATTTATGTTGATGTGGCCATTTAGACAGGTGCAGGTGATGAGGTTTTGATTGGGTTGGTACCTAGCAGTGTACCACATCTCACCAACAATGTGAGGGAAAATGAAGTAAGGATGAGCAGAGAGACAAGGGAACAGGGGATGGGCAGTAATAAACGCAACCATGGGTTCGTATCCCTGGTTTGCCTTGTTTGAGGGAATTTTAGTGGTTATCCGAAAGTTATTGGGACGAATGATGAGTTCAGAGTTGGGTGTAACATTCTCACCAACAATGGCAAGAGGAGTGGAAGCAGAGTTGAAAGTCACCATGATTACAGATTGAAACAGTTTGAGCAATGAAGGTTTAGGGTTTGAAAATTTGAGAGAGAAAGAGTGTTTGGGAATTTTGAAAGCTTAAGAAATGAAGAACCGCCCGAAAACACCTTTATATCTTCCTTGGAAACCTAAACTGTCACACAAATATTTTCCATAAAGTAACTGTCACGTCTTCAAAAAGGTAGATAAACGAATAAGATAATAAATACACGGACAACTAACGGACAAGTTAAAAGAAATTAAATACTACGTAGCAACATAATAAATACAAATGAGAAATTAATAACATAAGTGTGGGGACACAGAATTTTTGACTTTTGAAAATCATTAGCTGACAAGAGAGAGTGTCAGCTGATCCATGTTGAGATAAAATAAGTGTCAGCTAATGAGTGCACTTAGCTGAGCTTCTAAGCCTTAGCTGATGGTTTATCAGCTAAGGTATAGTGTCAGCTGATGATCGTCAGCTGACATAATTCCATTAGCTGATCTACCATAAGTAAAATATGTTGAAGATTAGATAAGTACATCATTTCACACATAAGTAAAATTATTTTCTCACACTAAATTAATTACCTAAAAACAGAATATATTACAAGTTTAACATGTCAAGTTTGGATATTAGGAAGTTGAACCGAGACTCATCCAAAGGTTTTGTAAAAATGTCAGCTAATTGAACATCAGTGTTTATATAGTGCATTGAAACTTTCTTTTTCTGCACATTATCTCTAAGAAAATGATGTCTGATTTCAATATGCTTAGTTTTTTAATGCAAAACAGGATTGTTAGAGATAGATATGGCACTAGTGTTGTCACACAGAATTGGTGAGTTTTCAAACTGTATGTCATAATCAAGTAGTTGATTTTGCAGCCATAGTAGTTGAGCACAGCAGCTTCCAGCAGCAATGTATTCTGCCTCAGCTGTTGAAGTTGAAACAGAGTTCTGTTTCTTGCTTGACCAGCTGACTAATCTTCCACCTAATAGTTGACAACCACCAGATGTACTCTTTCTGTTTAGTGTGCAACCTGCAAAATCAGAATCATTGTATCCAACTAACTCAAAATCAGAGTCTTTGGGGTACCAAAGACCTAGATTAGGAGTTCCTTTGAGATACCTGAAAATCCTTTTAACTGCAGCTAAGTGAGATTCTTTGGGATCTGCTTGATATCTAGCACAAAGACATGTTGAAAACATAATATCTGGTCTACTTGCAGTGAGGTATAAAAGAGATCCAATCATACCTCTCTAAGCTGTAATGTTCACTGATTTACCATCAGTGTCCTTTCCAATCTTTAAGGCACTGGACATGGGTGTTTTCATTGAAGAACAATTTTCAAACTCAAATATCTTAAGTAAGTCATTTACATACTTTGTTTGATGAATGAAAATTCCATCAACCTCTTATTTGATTTGAAGACCTAGAAAATAGTTTAATTCACCCATCATGCTCATCTGATAATTATCAGACATGAGTTTTGAAAACTTTTTACAAAGATCAACATTTGTAGACCCAAATATTATATCATCTACATAAATCTGTACAAGAATCACATCACCCTTGAATTTTCTTATGAATAAAGTGCTATCTATGCTTCCTCTAGTAAATCCTTTAGTGGTCAGAAAAGAAGAGAGGGTATCATACCAGGCTCTTGGAGCTTGCTTTAGACCATACAAAGCTTTGTTCAAGAAATATACATGGTCTGGCTTGCTAGTATCCTCAAAACCCGGAGGTTGTTTAACATACACCTCTTCCTTCAGTTCACCATTGAGGAAGGCACTGTTGACATCCATTTGGAATACTTTGAAGTCTTTGAAGGCAGCATAAGCAAGAAACAATCTTATGGCTTCACGTCTAGCAACAGGAGCAAAGGTTTCATCAAAATCGATTTCTTCTTCTTGACAATACCCCTGAGCAACTAGTCTTGCTTTGTTTCTGATGATTAGCCCTTGTTCATCCATCTTGTTTCTTAACACCCACTTAGTACCAATGATGGATTTGTCCTTTGGTCTTGGCACCAAAGTCCATACATTGTTCCTAGTAAATTCTGCCAATTCCTCTTGCATGGCATTTATTCAGTGGGGATCATTTAGAGCTTCATCCACCTTCTTTGGTTCAATCATAGAAACAAAACCTGTATATAAACAGAAATTACAAGCTTTTGATCTTGTTAGTACAGGTGCTTCTATATTACCTATGACCTGATCTATTGGATGATTTCTGAGGTCCTTGTAGGCATTTTGGATTCTGGGAGAGTTTGAAACAGTTTGGATTAAAGGAGTTGAAATTCTTTGGTTTGGGTCAGCTGATGAGACTTCTGGTTGGTCAACTGAAAGAATTTCAGGAATGTTAGGTGATGAAACTTCTACTGATGAAGGAATGTTTGATATGGAATTAGAGTCCATTGATGTTGAAACATGATTCCCATCATTCAGTATAAGTGTGGGTTGATTTAGGATAGGTTGTGCAGAGATGTTTTGTAAGTTTGGAACAGGTTTATCTAAGTCATCTATGTCAGCTGACGGGAGTGAATCAGCTGATGGGAGTGGATCAGCTGATACTAGAATGTTATCTTCAGTATGCAGCAAATCATTAAATTCCTCACCTGTAGATGGATTAGTAGAATAGGAAGCAACAAAGTCATTTTCATTAAAACTTACATTGATTGATTCTTCTATGACCTTTGTTCTAAGGTTGTAGATTCTGTAAGCCTTGGAAATTACAGAATATCCAACAAACACACCTTCATCAGCCTTTGGAGCAAATTTCTGCAATTGATCTCTCTGGTTCAGGATGAAACACTGACACCCAAAGATGTGAAAGAAACTGATGTTTGGCTTCCTTCCCTTAAGCACTTCATAGGGAGTTTTGTTGTGCCTCTTGATCACAAGAGATCTGTTCTGTGTAAAACATGCACAGCTGACAGCTTCAGCCCACAGATTAAATCCTAATCCACTCTCACACAACATGGTTCTTGCAGCTTCCATTAATGTTCTGTTCCTTCTTTCAGCTACACCATTTTGTTGTGGAGTTCTTGGAGCAGAGAAGTTTTGAGATATACCTTTCTCATCACAGAAACCGTCTAGAGTTTGATTTCTAAACTCAGTTCCATGATCACTTCTAAGCATCCTTACCAGATTTCCATTTAGCACTTCCATCTTTCTAATAAAGCTCATTATCTCTTCAGCAGCCTCACTCTTAGCTTTGAGGAAGATGACACAAGTATATCTTGAGAATTCATCAACCATGACTAATGCATACTTACTTCCACCAATACTTGCAGTAGCAACAGGACCAAATAAGTCCATGTGCAACATGTAGAATGGTTCAGTAATGGAGAAGGCTTGCTTAGATGGAAAAGATGTCTTGTGCTGCTTTCCCTTCTCACAGGTAGAAAAAGGTTTAGGCTTAACATACGTCAGTGAAGGTAGTCCTGACACTAGTTCACCCTTGCTCATAACCAGTTTGTGCCATAACCAGTTTGTGTCAGTTACAGATTTTGTATACAAACAAGTTAACTTGGATGGATCACTAGAGGACATATCTAGAGTATATACATCCTTAGTTCTCTTAGCACAAATTATAGTTTTACCTTCTTGATCTAAAATGGAACCACCTGTCTTTGTAAAGAGGACTTTATGATCACCATCACATAACTGACTTATGCTGATGAGATTGTACTTAAGTCCTTTAACATATGAAAATTTTGACAAGGTTAAGTTCCCATTATGAACTTCTCCGTAGCCTTTTGTTTGCCCACAATTGTTATCACCAAAGGTCACTCTTGGACCTTTTTCCTTCTTGTAGTTACTAGGCAAAGCTTTACAACCTGTCATGGTCCTTGAGCATCCACTGTCAAGATACCATGTGTTCAGCCCCTGCATAGTTGTGATTGAAAGAAGGTTAGTGACACTTGGGCATCCACATTTAAGTGGACCCCTGTGGATTGCACCTAGACATCCACTTTATATTAGGTTGTTTATGAATGAGAGAAACAACTGTGTTATCATTATCAGTCCGCTGTCTTGAGTTACCTTCAAGAGAACAATTATTTTCCTGATGTTCTTTGCTCCCACATTTATAACATTTTTTATTTTTGGAGCCTTTAACATATTTTGGTAATTATCTAAGAGATGTCTTAACTGTTTTCTGATGACTATGGGTCATCAGCTGACAGATTTCACCATTCAGTTGTTGCAACTGATTCTGTAAACTGATAAGGTCTTTGTTTACAGTTACCTTAGGATGACCCTTAGTTAAAATGAGTTTATGATCAACTTTAGGTATGGAAGACTGAGACTTTTTGTAAACAGAAGGTCTTTAACCCTTAGTTTATCCTATTAAAAGAGTTTGAAGTGATGTTTGATCAGCTAAACAAACAGAAGAGGATCCATGATCAGCTGACAGGATATCAGCTGAGCAGTTATTATCTACTTTTTGATCAACTGATGTAATATCATCAGCTAAAGAATTTTCTGTCAGCTGAGTTCCTAAATTTAATGTATCAGCTTTCAAGGTTTGACAACAGAATGTCTCTTTGGTCTCAATAAATGATTCCATTCCTTTACTTACTTCTTTTACAATTAAATTTTCAGTACTTTTGCTATCTGTCAAAATAATAGAACTTGAATCAACTTTTGAAGTGGTTGAGTCTTTCAGCTGAGTACTTGTACTTTTAACAAATCTGTTAGTGATAATACTTTTTCCTTTTACAATCTTTTGAAAAGTAAGAGGTAAAATATCAGCTTTTTCTAAGATATTTATGTTTTTGCTAAAATCAACACAGTTAGCAGCTTGGGAATAATTTCCACCAATAATAGCTTGAACTTGTTTTGGAATCTGCTCATTGACACACTGAGTGGTCTTCTCAGCAGATACACACCAAGATCTAACTACTTTTTGAAGGTCATTAAACTTTATTGTTGCTTCATTGGTTTCTTTTACCAAGATCTGATTAAGTATCTTTTGATTAGCTAAATCATCTTCCATTTTTGTCATTTGTTTCAGTTTCTCATCTTTAAGACTTAATCTCTCTTTTAGTGATTCTATTTCTAATTTTAGCTTCTTTTCTCTTTGAATATTTGACTGAAACTCAACACACAGATAATCAAACATAGTGTTCTTTTCATTATCTTCATTGTTAATAAATTTTCCAACCTGATACATAGAAGAGGGATCCTAGTCAGGAGAAGTACAAGCTTTAGCAACTTTCTTTATGTCCTCATCAAAGGAACTTGTACTTGCTGTGTTAGCCATCAAACTGAACTGAGCTGTGAGGACCTCATCTTCATCACTTGAGAGATCTTCCTCAGCCCAATCTTCTTCTTCAGCTACCAGCACCCTGTTCTGAGCTTTCTTCTTCTTCTTGTCAAGGACAGCAGCAAGAAGCTTCTTATATTTAGCTTCATAATCAATCTTGTTGTCAGAGCTTGAGGAACCCTTGAAGCCTGTGTTTCCTCTGGACTTACATTCACTGGCATAGTGACCAGTCTTGCCACAAGAGAAACAACCTTCAGAAGCCTTTGGTTTTGACATGACTCTTTCTCCTTTGAAGGGTTTCTTCTCTAACCTCTTGACACCCTTTCTTTTCAAGAAAGGTTTGAACCTTTTAACCAACATGGCAGACTGCTCAACAGCAGCTTCAATGTTGTCTATGTTCTCCAGATCTTCATCCCCATCAGCCACTTGCTCTTCATAAGAAGTTTCCTCTTCTTCTTCCTCATCACTTGATTCATCCACCACTGCTGCAAAACTCCTAGATCTTGTATCCTTAGATACGATGGCAGTAGTTGGAGCTTTTGCAGCCTCCTTCATATCCTTGGTAGAGAATTTCCTTTGTTTCACTGATTGTTCATGATTCATAAGGTTTCCATATAAACCAACCAGTGTAAGACCCTTGATTTTCTAACCATATTTAAGCACAGTGATAAAATGATCCCAAGATTCTGGAAGAGAGTCTAGAAACTTGTTTACAAGTTCCTTATTGCTCTTGGGAACATCTGTCCTTCTTAAGTCATTAATAAGGCAGTTGAACCTGGTGTAGGTCTGAGTTAGACTTTCACCTTTATGAGCAAATAAGAACTCATATTCTCTAACCAGATGGAGTTTCTTGTTTTCCTGAACTTCTTTAGTGCCTTCATATGCAACGGTCAATGTGTCTAGCATCTCTTTTGCAGATCTGCAGTTAAGAACGTGATGATAGACATCATTTGGTAGTGCAGAGACTAAGGCTGTTCTTGCTTTAACATCATGATTAACAAGCCTTTTGTCTTCATCAGACCATTGATTTATAGGCTTTAAAATTAGTCTTTCAACAACAGGAACTTCATCAGTGGCTTCAGTTACTTGAATAGTTGAGGAAGGAACATAAGGACCTTCAGTTATAGTTTTGAGCATCACATCATCTAGGCTTGACATATAGAGAAGAACTCTACTCTTCCAGAGAGAAAAGTTTTCTCCATCAAAAGTTGGACACCTAGTGAGTGAGCCATTATTTGAAGAACCATTTGAAGCAGCAACCGGAGTGGCCATTAAGTAGTGTGGGGTAGAAGCAGTTGAAGAGTAAGCAAAACAGATCTTAGATATGAGTTATCTAGCCTGCTCTGATACCAGTTGTTGGTCCCGAATGAATACTACAACAACAAATGTTTGTAGAAGGGGGGTTGAATACAAACTTTAGCAAATAAAAATTTAAGAGACACACGGTTTACTTTTATATAATTCTTATTGATGTTAATCAAGAATTACATGAACTAGATGCGGAAAATCTAAGTTCAATAAAAGGTGACAACTAGATTTGTCTAACACATAGACAATGCTAATCTTAAACAACTAATGTCTAAGATGTTCAACACATGAACAAGTTTGTTACACTGAAAGTAAAATGCTAATTCTTCTAATTCTCAACTTATGAGATTTCAGTGCTTTTCAACGCATACTTAGCATGTTTTCATGCATGAGTATATATATAAGCAAAGTGTGTCCGGGTTGATGAAGAGAGAAGGAGACAAAGGTACTTGGTTTAATAATATTATAATAGATAAAGTTAGTGGGTGAAAAGTAAGTTAACTTTATACATAAAGTGTGTAAAGTGAACATACTTTTCAGTAATAAGTGTACCCACTATCTATTATTATATTATTAAAGTACTACCTTTATATCTTGGAAAAGTAAACTTCTCCTTTCATGCTTGTGCTTTAATCAACACCATGCTTTCTGAAGATTTGACTTTACCAAGTATGGAGTTGCCAGCCATACTTAACATCATATCTTTGAGATCTTCTCTTCAAGAGTATCTTTCTCCTTTTCCAGGGGATAAAGATCTATCATTTTTGTTTCTTTGCAGATACAAAAAGTGCTAAGTACTTTTACAAAGAAAGATCTAAGGCATAATAAGAACAATACATGTTCTGCCTTTGACTAAAGAAAATATTACATAAAAAAGCTATTAACTGAGATGTAGAATAATGACTCAGCTAATAGACACTGAACTGCAAATGTAAATTTGCTCAGCTAAGGATAAATGTGAAAGACTCAGCTGACTAGATTTTCTCAGCTGATCGAAATGCTCAGCTAATAATACAAATCAGGGTATAGCTAACCAACTGATCAAACTAAACTGTCAGCTGATCCCAAGGGCTCAGCTAATCGTTTAAGTATAATCAACTTAAGAAAGAAAGATTGGATAAGTAGTGAATACCTTATCTGACAGATGGGAGGCATCAACTGATCAATGTGATTGTGTCAGCTGATCCTTGATAGCTCAGCTGATCTTGAAATTTTCCTCAGCTGATGATTTTGGACCATCAGCTGATCCATTGTAGATCGTCAGCTGATGCTTTTTGACTTGTCTTTTCTTCTCAGCTGATCTTCCTGAAGCTGGTCCTTTGGCTGATACTCAGTGTTCAGCTGACACTATGATTCGTCAGCTGACATTTCTTACTTAGAAATTCTTTAAGTCTAAGATGAAAAAAAACACATGTTTTTCATAAATCTAAGTCCAAAACTGAATATATGGTTTTGTTAACATCAAATCCTATTTTACTTAATAGATAGGTTTGATTTAGGTTTGATATTGCTATCTCCCCAACAATAGGTGATTCATGGTGATCTTATGCAATAATTGTTGTAGTTACATAAATCTCACTAAATATAAATACTTAGACAAGCAAGTCGTGAAATTAGAAAGTTTTTCTAATTCATAAGTATTTTATAATAAATTATGTTCAAAGTTTTGAACATATCAAAATAAGAAATAATAGTTATTATTTGTAGGTAAAAGTTTTTGGATAAAACATTTAAAAAAAGTATAAAATGATTATAATAGTTATTATGATCGATGCCCTTTTATACTAAATGTTTTAGGTAAATAATTTAAAATACCTTTACAAATGTGTTATACTTGTAATCGTGTTAGGTTTAGTGAAACCACATTCCGTAATTGGAAAGATGGATATATGAGAAATCCAAGTTTTGGTTTCATAAAACAATTAAATTTCTTACAAAAACTAAGTTTAAGAGCAAATATTTAAAACACAAGTTTTAGGCATATTAGTCAAGGATTGACTAAGTCAAAAGTGTGTTTTAAAGTGATGCGCATTTTTCATAAAAGATAGTGGGAGCGTCTGAATAGTATATTTATCAAGTAAGTTCTTGAAAAAGGACGAATCTGTGGAACGCATGACATATTGAGAGGTACTCACTAAAGATGTCATTGCAAGATTTTAAGTCAAGTTATGACTTAAATAAAATTATTTATGTGTGAAAGGGTTCAAAAGTCAGAATAATTAATATTGATAGTTGATTAACGTTAGAAATGATAAAAATAGGATATTTGATATCCTTAGTAATGAAATTGGATTAGTGTTAGTATACACTAGGAATCTAATCTCAAGTTTACAAGTGTGTGTAAATAGTTTTATCATTTCAAAGTGTGAATCAAGTAAGATTTAATACATCTACAAGTGTAATTAAAGTTTTAGTTACAAAGAGATTATTTTATAAACTCAGAAACTAAGGAGTTATTTCCAGTTCTCAAAGTTTAGGGAATTTATAAAATAAGAAAGTCTAGAATTGTTTTTTAGGTTGCAAAACAATTTCTAGCAAAACCAAGAAAGAGTGCTTCATGGTACTAGTCTTGAGTTTTTAGGTTTATGATCATATTATTTTTCTTGTAATCCGTGATAAGTTACAATATAAAATAATAAGTAACTCAGATAAACACTGTGAATCGAGTCAATGAAATGGTAGAAATTATGTATCTTTATTCCAGGGTGGAATATGGAGGATGCAGAAATTCGTTTCATTGTTATTCACCATTTTGTATGTTTTGGTTCATCCAGAAATAAACTTGGTTTATTCAAAACATTATCCGTGACTACTTATCTTGGTGATAATCTTGATAGGGTTGTAAAGTCATCGTAATTTTGGGGTAGATTAGAAGGTATATCGAATATAGCTGCAAAAGTATTTTGTGGACCAAAATTGACGGATATTCGTTAGAGTTACGAATATTGGATTGACCCACCGTGTAAAATACTTCGTGGGCTCGTGTCAAAAGTATCTATCAGATAGGTTATCCTCAAACCTGAGGTATTTGGTTTGGGATGAGGTAACCATTGTCTTCTTAGTGCGTTATAACGCCACACCATAACAGGGTGGTCATAAGGGGCGTGTCTAGGTTCAGTGGGAGCCGTATTGCCAAATGCAAATATGCAAGAAGGTATTTGCACCTCCTTTTTAGGAGATATATTTCTAGGCCCCTTGACTGATTAAAAACTGGTAAGTGCACGGCCGTGCCCAAACGAACTGATCTGTTCTTTGTCGTTTATCACGCAGTTTGAAATCAAGGATGTCATGAAATAATTCTTGAGATTTTGAGTTGACACTCTCCATGCTCATGCTCAAAATTCAAATATCGTGTTGCAAAGGGAAAAGCCTAAAAAAATCATACCCATTCATAAACAGGTAGTTTATGATAGCTAATTCATGAACAGTTAGTTCATGATAGATTACTCGTTCATAAATAGTTGATTTATGAGAGTTTATTTTATCACTCGTCATTTTGGGGTATAATAGTTCTTATAACTTGATTATCCTAAGTGTCTGGCTAGGGACCTTCTTAGGCTAGCAATGTACAGTAACTATTACTTATCTTGCACAAGTGAGAGTCTGTTGGATTATGTGCACAGATAATTAATTGGTACATTGTGTCCAATGTTATGAAAGACTAAAAGGTCACACGGCTACACACCCAATTAGAACAGTTGGGAATTTATCAGTATTTGTGTGGAAATAATTAATCAGTTGAATTAATTATTTGAGAGAAATAAATAATAAATAGTTATCTATTAATTAAAGGAAATTAAATATTAAGCTTTAATATTTAATGGATCAGTTTATTAATAGTTAATTAATTAACTAGTAAGGTTCAGGGGGTCAAAGTGCAAAGAATGAAAGTTCAATTAAAGACATGGGCTTTAATTAAACGGGCTTGGGCTTAGATAAGGTTTAAAGTATTTAAACATAGAGAAAGCTCATTATCCATAAGAGATAACATTTTGCAAAGAAGAAAAACCCTAGCCTCCTCCCTTCTCTCCCTCTGTGTCGACGGCAACAAGAGGCAAAGAGCCTCTCGGCTTTTTGCATTTTACGCATACACACAGTTTTCGTGTGTTATCCGGGTTATTCCTATCGCGGTCTAGTAGAAGTTCGTTGGTGATGCAGTAGCTGTGGACTAACTTTAGCAATCCCAAGATCAAAGAGGTAATCCCTTAAAATTCTGTTCTTGATTGTTCTTAAGAAACTGATTAGATCATTAGTGAGATCCTAACCCTCTCAGGGTTTAAGGGGGTTGTGTTCTATCCAGTTCCGCTTTAGGATTGAACCAGTAGAATCAAACCCAGGGTTAGACCAGTTTGTGTCTTAGGGTGGTTTGGTCAGATAAAAAAACCCTTCACCTAAGATATCAACCTTTAAATGTTGGCAAAATACAAAATCAAATGTCAATATTGACTTTAACATGCGACGGGCTTCTCATATATGATCTTGACAATTAGCATCTTCTATAACATCTTCTAGTACTTCACAAATTGAAGGATATAGGAATTGGATATTCAAAAGTGAACCATAATGAGAACCCCAATGAGTGTCACTAGGTCGCTTGATACCAATTTTTTTATTTAAACCGGGACCGCTTTCAAGGTCACCTAAACTTAGATAAAACAAAGTCAGTTAGGTTATGGCAAAACAAATTACCATAAAATTAAATTTAGATAAAACTAAATTCTTATAAAACAAACCATTAGTCAATGTTGCCACAACTCTTGTTGCTTGTTTGTCTCTTAATTTGTCATGACGTTTATAAGAAGATCCAATCATGTTTAACCATCGTGAAGTCAGCTCAAAGAAGTCATTTCATGGTGATTCTTTGCAACAAAAACTAATGCCAATTGTAGTTGATGAGCGAAACAGTGGATGTAGTATGCAGATGATACATCATTCATAATCAAGGTTTTCAAGCCATTAAATGTACCTCTCATATTACTAGCCCCGTCATAACCTTGACCGCAGATTTTAGAAAAGCTCAATTCATGTTCTGAAAGCATAATAGTAGTTTTAAGTGACAAAGATGAAGTGTCATCGACATGTTTGACACCAATGAATCTCTCCACAACAAGCCCTTCATCATTTATAAACCTTAAAACCAAATCCATTTGCTCTTTACAAGATACATCACGAGACTCATCAACTAAAATAGCCAAAAAATTATCTCCAATATCTTTCCTAATAACCTTAACAGTTTCTATTACAGTGGTACACACAATATCCTTTTGGATAGAACTACACTTCATTTGTGAATTTCTTGGATCATTTTTAACACTGCATTACCTACTTTCTCATTTCGTTCAACATAGAAATGTAGAAGTTCAAGAAAGTTACCTTTGTTTCTTGAGTCACCACCTTCATTATGACCCCGGAAAGGTAACCCTTGACGTAGTAGGAATCTAACACAGTCAATAGAAGCATATATTTTAGTCTGATTCTTATGTTTTGTCAAATCGGTTTGCTCATTGTAAATAGTGGCAATTGATTGTGCCTGATTCATTAGATTTTGACACTTTTGGATTGCCAGGTTATGTGAACCTCCACTATGGTGAAGATCCAATCGTTCTCTCTTATTCCAAGCCTTAAATCCACTTTTTACAAAGTTATCTGCTCCTCCATGGTTTTTTATCTCTGATTTGAAAAGATAACAACACAAACAAAATGCAGCTTCTAGTTCAATGCTATACTCTAGCCAATATTTATGATCATCAAACCAAGAAGGATTGAATTTACGAACTTACCTCCAATCTCTCTTCGTTCAAATGAATGGTTTCTAGGTTGGCATGGTCCTTTTTGTAAGTAATATCTTCTAATTTCATCACTTTGATTTACATGACAAAGTTCCATACTTGGTCATTGTCCTGGATCGGCAGGAAGTGAACTTAGATCAACTCTCATATATTTTGAAGGAATTTGTTGCTCATTGTTTTTAAGATTTGTTTTATCAGCATCCCTTGTCTTGGGGATACCGGTTGAATTAGATTCACCACTCTTTTTAAAGAATCTAAATATTTTAACCTATTAAGGAATCATAAACAACTAAAATATTAAAAAACAAGATATGATTAAGTATAATCAATACAAATTATAAACTAACCTAATTCAAATACAGTTAAAATAATCAAATAAATGAATTAACAATATGTATATATCCAGTGGACCACACTATGGCTCAATCTATACACATAACACATTATACAAGAATTAAAATAAGACAATGCAGTGCCACATTTGTACTTTCCTTCACCCTATAGTCCCTTACTTGTCAAGTCTAAAAAGTAAAAAGTTAAACAAATAATACTATCACAAAAGATTTTGTTTCTTTTATATACAAAAAACAATGTCTTCTTCATCGTCTTCGTCATCTTCATTGTCTTCATCGTCGGATGAGTTGTCTTTGTTGGTCAAATGATCTCATCAGTTGAAATTTGATGAGACATAGTTAATTTTGTAAGATGTGTTCTGAATATAACTTAAACAGAATTATAAAGCTTGATCAGACTAAGAACTTATAGTGTTTCAGACTGAGCATAAGCTGAATATAAGCTGAGCTTTGTGTTTGATCAGCTTAGACTATATCTTAGTAAGATTATCAATGTGTTTGATAAGCTATGTATGTCACCTAAGATATAGGTTGAGTATTCAGCTTGATACGTTTCGAGCTGAGTGACTCAGCGTATAGACTGAGTCAGCTCAACAGAGTTGCTAAATAAGTACTAGCTAACTCTTATGACTTCTAAGGATGAGTTAATCATTATACGTGTTAGTACATGTTTGATTTTGGGTTTGTTCTCGAAGAACTCAGCTTGATGAGTTTCAAGCTGAGTAACTCAGTTCGACTAAAGAAGTCAGTTTAAGAGAATTTAAATATTTTTTAAATTTCTTTTATCTCTCTATATCTACGGCGTGAATAAGAAGATTCCAGAATCAAGATTGAAGATTGAAGACTCAAGATAGAAGATTCAAGATTCAAGATTTCGGGTTATCTGTTAGTTTGTTAGCAGATTAGGATAAATTCTAGTTTGTTAGGATCCGTAGGAACAGGATTATAAATACTTATCATCTGATAATTTTTGAGGTACGACTACAACAACGAGTTACAGAGCCAAACTCAATTCACCTCAACCTATTGATCGTATGTATTACGAATCTTGATGCACAGTTTTTAAGTTCAACGTGATCAAGAAAATTCACAGATTGCCAAATTGTTCGTGTGTTCGAATCTTCACGTTTGTTGTGAAGTTAGTAAGTATTCAATCTTTGAATAAATCCTGTTTAGAGAGTCATCCTGTATCTATAATCATAAGTTGATTATAGATAGCAAAGTTTGAGAGATTGAGAAAATTGATTTACATTAGGTGTTTACATATCAAATGTTGCTTAATTGATTGTTCCTGTAATCATCTTCTAATTAATGAAAGCAAAGCATTCGATTGTTTGGGGTTTGATGTGTGTTAACACTTTTTATTGATTTGTTCAATTTTCCACAGAAAGTGTATTCAACCCCCCTTCTACACATTACTTGATTGTTGATCTTCTCACCAAGAGATCAAGTGTCTAGAATTTGAGATTCAGTTCGACAAAGACTAAGTGTCTTAAGCTGAGTGTACAGTTTATAAATAAGTTTTCATAAACTGAATATCTTGTCAAGCTGACTGATGAGTTCACAAGTTTGGTGTGTCCCAAACATGTTTTATTAGCTAAGTGTGGTTAAAATATAAATTTGAGTAAGTCTCAAATAAAAATGACTAAGTGTCATTGAGCCTGAGCTGTGTGCTCTACTCAAGCTGAGTATCAATCTCAAGCTGAGTGCTCAATATCAAGCTGAGTGCTTGACCTACGCTGAGTGATAAGTTTACTCAGCTTGGTGTGTCCAAACCATGTTTTAATTACTATGTATTATTAATTCATGAGTCATTGTGTATTTGAGTCGGTCTCAAATCACGTTTTATACCGATTACGTATTGGTGTAATACAACAGTGTAAATAATGTCTTTGTAAGTCAAGGATATTATTTTACATACTTATCCGTTGTGAGTTGAAGTGTTTCTACTCTATTACTGTTACATCAAGCCGAAATTTCGTTAGAGTAACGGATAAATATGGATTTACAACGGTAACTTTTCTCTCTCCTAAAAAAGGTTTATATATCGATTGTAACCGAATTTCAGACGTTTACGCTTACTAAACTTCTAAAATTCTCTCTATACCTTCTACAACCACTAGTTGCTAAGTGCAATTCCTCATCTCATCGATCACGAAACCCTAAATCGCTCAGTGCGAATTCAAAATGTACTCAGTGTGAATTAACGAAATCAATGATGGACGGAACCATTCTCAATCTAAGTGATAGAATGGCAAGAGGTGCTGCTTTCAAACAAAATGGATTGTCGTTGATCAAAACCAATAATCAACGAGCGTGCCTTGCAATCCATGAACGCAAGAGAAACAAGGGATACGAACCTTGGGTGGATTACATTCGTAAATGCCCACTGGCATTCGTTTTCACTGGAACACCATTACATGTGGTTCCTCAGCATCTACTGGAGTTTTGGTATACGTGTGTCTATGACCAAAACAACGGCGAAATCCGGGCCACGGTGTTGAATGGAGAGAGGACCATTGCTCTCACAACGCAAAGGCTAAGGGAGGTTCTTCAACTTCCTCAATCTGATGAGTTCGAGCCTGCTGTGACGAGGCTGGTGGCTAGGTCAGTCCTACCCAGAATGGGTGACCTATAAACAGAGGGTGTTATTAAAAAGGCCACCTTTCCAACCGGATGGGGTTTCATGGTGTCCATGGTGATTCGTTCACTGGGTACCAAGGTTGGAGGACTGGACCAAGTCAATGAGTTCGAGATGCAGCTGCTCTACAACATGTACTACGCACGAAAATTGGATTACGCACAGCTCATCTTCAATGAACTCAAGGTCCAAGTGATGAAGACCACAAGAGATCTTCATGTACCATTCATAAGGTACCTGCCCTTGGAATTTGAAGCCGAGCTGGGGACAGCACTGTACGAAGCTGATCAGTATGTGTTCCTGTCACCAACACTCAGCTCAAAGATGTTCAATAATGACATCTTTACAGAGCAGGAGGGTTTCAGTGATCCCATGTGCTTGATAGCTGAGGAAGCTTCATCAGAAAGTGAAGCAGAGGGATCGAATTAAGGGGGAGCTACTCAAGCTGATCCAGAGGTTCAAGCTGAGCACCCTGCTTAGGCTGAGCCAGCCATTATTGAAGCTGCTTCAGGTAAGATCTCTCCATCCATCCAAATTTGGAGACAAGACTGCAATAAACCCAACTCAGTCTAACCCATTTCCTCCACCTTTTATCCATCATAAATCCCACTCTAAATCCAACCTTGGTGTGCCCACTGCCGCCAGGGTAAATCTCCAAACCTATAATTGCAAAACTGCCAAAAGTGGTATCACACCTAAATGTATCACTAGAGCTGAAGTCACACTAACTCCTCCACCGGCGAGTTGAGGGGGAGACGCCTACTCTTCAGGTGTCAACCTCGAGGCTCATTCAAACCCAAAAGCCTAAACCGGGTGTGCTGTCTACTCAGTCCACACTCTCCAGAGCCATGAGAGAGCCCACTGTTGTGCCTGAGCAGACACACTCAGGTTACATTGAATTAATGACCAACACATCATGTATTGAGTCTACCACCAACCCATACACCTCACGTGTTGAGCCCAATTACTTCTCTTCACTTCTCACACCCACTAGCATGATCTGTCAATGATTCATCTAGATACCAAGGTGAATCACAGGGTCCAACCTCTAGTGCACATGATTTTGAGGGTATACACCAACCCTTGAATGATGTACCCAAGTCCCAACCTTCTCAAGCTGACTTGGATGACCTACTACAATTCATTAAAGGTCAGTTTTGTTGGGGTTCTATGAACACAGCGGAAGCAAGGAAACAACATCCAAAGCAAGAGTACAAGCAAACAAAGCATAAAACCCCAAAATGAACCAAACTCTATAACTTGATATTTGCAACATGGAAAAAGAAGAGAAAGAAAATATACCTTTCTCCTTAGCTCCAGCAACCTGTAGAAGATGTGGATGACTAGAAAACAAAGAAGTTTCCCTCTATTGCAAGTCCACACCGGGTTTGGACAATCCTCAAGTACTAGCTAGCTTGTGTGGACTTCAAAGCCTTGAATCCACACAAGAACAGCAATCTCCCTCTAATTTCCTGGACAAAACTCTCAAATACACTCTAATATGAAACCCCCATGGAGCTCTAAGTGTATATTTTGAAGAACTCTTCAAGAGAGAAAATTGATGTAGAGAGAGAGAGAGGAGTGAAAGAGTTCTACTGGAAAATGAGGCCAAATCCGACCTAAATATACCCCCAAGACCAGCCACAGGCTTTTAGAAAAAGCTTGGCCATGCATTGGTCAATTGGGGAGGTGGAGCCAAAAGTTGCATGCTGTCAGATGCATTTACGCGCCGCGTACCCGTAGGTTTCCGCGCCGCGGAACATCCGCGTCGCGTACCCTAACAAGTACCGCGTCGCGTAATATTCCTGCAAACCAACTTCTCCACTTTGCCACTTTCAGTTCCTCATCCTTTATTGCTGTCAGGATTGATCCCCGGCGTGTGACCCAATAGGCCCACACTATATTGGCAGTAATCCTAATGGCGTACGTGCGTGAGTGGGCATACTCCAACAAAATCCCACTTGCACATGACACACCGTACCCATAAACCACAGACAAAGAGCGGCCTCTAGTAAGGCATCTTTGCCCCCAACAAGCATGGGTTTTGTCATCAAGAACAAAAACCAAATCCAGAATCAGATACGGAATGGTCCTATAGATAAGTGATCATTCATCCCTTCGTTCGCAATATCCGTGTGAACACGATACATGGTTAAATGTCAATCTCCAGATTGTTCACGATCATGTTTCTCGATCTCGATTGATGGTGACCCAAAATCTAGTTGCAATCGATCAAATATCATCGCAACTTGAGCATGGCCATGCATTTTACGCCAGTGCTTAATCATCGAGGGGCCCATGAATATCTCTCTAAAACTAGAGGAACGAATCCCTTTGACTACATTGCTCTGCCACATACACCATACTTTACCTAAAAGCTCCCTTTATAACAGCCAGTTACGAACTGTGTTTGAAAGCAATCAAAGCAAAGCATATCCATGCTTTGGAACACATGTATCTCCAGTCTAAGGACAAAATGATATTATCATCCTGACTTACTCGTGACAGAAACCATGAAGTAAGTTCAGGTGCGGGTCGTCCAGTCACTTGACCATTGCAAGCACAGGCGAAGTGTTGCGTCTCTTTTATCTAATTCATTATTAGATAGCGACCAACCACTTCCCTCAGCCTTATCTCAAACTTCCTCCCCGTGAAGAATGACCGACTGTGGACATTTAGAATGAAAAGAGCATTCTGGGAAGTGTTAAACATCCTAAGATGGAACACAGTAAGGATTCATAAAATATCCGCCCTCGGCGTATTATTAAATCACATTTAATAATCATTATAGTATGAAGTACAATACTGCTTAATGTTCCCCAAGATAATATAAACCAAACATATAACTAAAACAAACTCAAGCTTTGTTCACCCAGGCCTAGTATGGTAAACATCACTAACCCGTGACAACAGCTTAGTTAACGGATCTGCCATAAAGCCATCCGTGTAAACTCTGCTAGCGATCATGTCTCTACCTCAACCAATCACTCATAAAGTATGCGTTGGTGAGATCATGACGCTTCTTTCAATTCATCGTACCTTCATTGTTCCGGAAGAACCCAATAAGGTAAATGATTACTCAGACTTTGGTTCTTATAGTAAAGCCATCATACCCTCATTGTCTCAAAAGAATCCAATAGAGTCAGTGATGCTTCAAGAACCATTTTGATCAACAACACCATATTTTGTAGGATCATGAACTCCGATTGGGATCGGCAGTTATCCCATTCTATTCAGAAGCTAACACTAGAGTAACAACTTACTCTTGCTTCCCTTTTAATAGAGTACCAAGAACATATCTAAATATTTCTTGATCCCCTAAACCGGTTTTGCATATTCTATAGTCGTCATGGATGCATAATTCCTTACTTTATCTTTTGAACAATATAAGGTAAGGACATTATCTCCATTACGTTACAAATATAGAATTACAACAATGCTCCCACTAGCCCTGACATTCATCCATGTTTCTTCCTTTCTTATCGAAAACTCAAACAATCGATTTTCATATCAAAGCAAATATTGTAACCTTGAGATGCTCATTTAAGTCCACCATGTGACTCCTTTTGTTTGTAGACTTCACAAGGATACACATAATGTAACAGAACATCGAATAGTGTTATGAGCACTTCCTCAGAGAATTCCTATTAAGGAATGTGGTCTTTGCATTAAGTTGTCGCAGCCATGAAAGGCACTAAAATCACAAGTATCCGAGTTTACTTTAACATAACCACCGGTAGAGAATTTTTAGATGATACCCTCCTCATGGTCAATCATCGTAAAACTATCTCCTACTGGTCGGTATTTGAAGTTGTCTACAAACTCAATATTCGACATAACCACTGAGAGAAAGTCATCATATGATACCTTCCACATGGTCAATCATAGATCTTTCTTATCAGTCGGTATTCGAAGTCGTAAACATATCCATGTTGGTCCCTTTCTACAAAGAACCATTTTTACCTTTTGAGTTTCCACTCAAGGGTTGGGTCTACCAAGTCCAATACTTGGATATCCCTCATGGATCGCATGTCATTTTCATCGCCCCTTTCCTTCTAGCGGACTCTAGGCCCACTCTTGTTTTGGTAGTTTGATGTAAACATCATTAAGTCGTCTCCCTCAGATATAAAACTATATCTTTCCGGCCTTATGACAACTATTACAAAGTTTAAAGAGGTAATGATTTAATGTCAGGTGCTCCAGCATAGCCATGCTGAGCTTCAATCACAATTGATTGCTAGTGACAACATCAGGTTTTTCCATTCAAGGTAAACTTTACTCCCACTGGCACCCACAGATATTTGAAACCCTTTCCTTTTGAACAACAATACTTCATGTTCAAATATCCTATGGCCACAGCAGAATACCTAATGGAGAAGCACCTCTAGATTCCGGGTTCCTCCAACTCACCCTAAACACAGGTTGAGGAATTCGGACTTTGTGATGGACTAGCAAAGACATACTTTCTAGTATCATCATCTAAGGTGTATACTTAACCATCTTTGTTTATTTGACTTTTGGAACATTTCCCGCCACTCTCAAAGTACTCCCCAAACAATAGGGTACTTTGGTTAAACCCATCATAATCGGACCATAACTAGAATGTCCGGATCCTCCACTTGGCGACCATATATAACAATATGTCCTAAGAGGTTTGAATTATGAAACAAAACCATAATTCTTATGATGGTCACAAAACTCAGAACTATATCCTCAACATCTCTATTAGATTTGAGTATTATAGCCTTATGCCCTCTTAGTCATGTACTTTGTCGCGGATGTGTCTTGAACACCTCTCAAGGCTTCATACAAGTGTCTAACAAATTAAACATATTCATCCTTTTACCTTCACTAGTAAGGTTACAAAGTATCCAATGTTACTCCTTAGGTTTTGCTTGAATGGTCTACATACAAAAGTGTGAACGAAATCTAACAAGCCTTCATTCATCTCACATACATAAGTGAAGGATGTTTGAGTCATTCTACCCTAATAAATAAGATTTACAATCATCAATTGATCCTAGATCAAAAGATCCAAGTTCCTAACCACATGGAGCTTGGTGATGCAAGTCTTATATATATGGTTAAATTGACTTTAGTAATAAGAGTAACATGTACAAATCATTCACGATCAATCTATTACTTCATAAGAAAACGCTTATAATAAATGCCACAACATGGATAAACTTTCATATAAGCCACCAAAAACATAATCCAAAAGAAGTTGATCCATCGTTATCAAAAGGCATAGAAGATACATTGTTTCTAGCCACGCAGGGCGTAAAACATAGATCTAACAAAGTAATAGATTAGCTGGAAGGAGTGGCAAGATCCCGACTTCCAATCCTTTTCAAATAGGGAAAACCATCTTGTTTCCCGTTATGAAGTCCAGCTCTCTACATCTTCTACTTCTCTCTAACACCTGCACTTTGCAACAAAACGAAATTGTGACAAACGTGAGTGTTGTGGCTAGTATCCAAAACTTGCCCACAGAAGTAGATTAATAGTAGAGTTTGATCATGAATGTACCTTAAGCTTTGGAGCCAATATTTCCCATCTTGTGCATCCTTAGCTCATCAAGGCACTTAGGGCAGGCGTGGCGGTGCCAATTTCCATTCTTTCCACAAAAGTAGCAAACTTCCCCATTAGGAATCTCATCTTGAGGCGCAATCTCATTGCCCTTTGACTCCATGAACATGGTGAGCTTAGTAGAACCAAGTTTCCCATTTGAGGTAGCTCGCTTTTTGGTAGCCTTAGCAAGAGTGGACGAGGTGAGCTTACTTTTGGCCATGTTAGACTCAAGAGTCTTCAGCATGCCATGAAGCTCCATTAAGGATTTATCCATACCATGCATATGATAATTCATAATGAATTGCTCATATGATGGTGGGAGTGATCGGAGAACAATATCCACCACCATTTCCCTTTCAATGGTAAATCCTAGCCTCTCCAAGCGTTCCACAAGTGCTTTCATCTTAAGCACGTGAATGCTTACGCTCTCACCATCCTGCAGCCGGCAACCAAGTAGTTCATTTAAACACCCATTCCGTTCTTGCCTCGCTTGTTGTTGGGACATGTCCTTCAACTCAAGCATCATCTCGTATGCACTCAGATCCTCTAATTGCCTTTGCAAGTTGGGGAGCATCATGCTTAACATGAGGCAAGAGACCTCGTTGGTGTCCTTGACGCGTTTATTATACGCATCAAGAATGGTTCTACTTGTGTTGGTAGCAGGGGCTTCCGGAAGGGGTTCCTCAATGGTTTGTAACTTGTCTTCGTGTTGTAGGACAATGCGCAATTGCCTAGACCAATCCATAAAGTTACTCCCATTGAGTTTCTCCTTCTCAAGAAACGTACATAACGTGAAGTTGGTGTTGTTGATACTAGTCGACGTCATCTATAAAAGCAGAGTCGTTTTAGTTAGTTTGATTGAAATCCTCGTTAAAATAATTACCCCATATGTTTAAGAAAAACAACTATTTTAACAAGGGCTAAGAACCCTATTTCACCATGCACCGTGACGGGTTTTCCGCGGATCACGTGGCAAAACTATTTAGGCCGGCAACCATTGACCGATTGCAATCCATTATTGCAACTCTTAGTTCCTTGCGGGATCCTACTTGACAACCATTGTGCCAAGTTTGGCATGTTTGATCCCTCCACACTGATTCTCAATTAATATTTTGCATAACTCGGCTATAGCACGACAATCATACATTGAAACCATAAATCAACCATCAAGATACACGGTGGTACTCTCGCCCAAAATCGACTCGGCTAGAGCTCGACAATCGACCTTGCGAGTTGCCACACGCACCTTCCACACAGCTCATGCAAAGGGTAACTCGGCTAGAGATCGACAATCAACCCTTACACGGCTAGATTCGGGCGGTGTCATCTTATGGTTGGTGTGTGATGTACATTTTAGAAAACGGGATTTTGTTTTCCGGTTAAAAAACCATTTTGAGTATGATTAACAAAAAGTGACAATAACCAAACGTTCTCACTAATCGGATACTAAACCATCGTTAAATCTGTATGTTAATCAAGTGTGCGCGCGAGAGTTGTTAAACCATTTTTAAAACTCTTGGGTTTTATTATTTAATAAAAATTGTCTAGCATGCAATAGTCCTATAACTCATGCAAAACAATATAATAAAACCATTACACGCATACAACAAATTGGTAACCATGCCCCTAAAACCTATGCGTTTTCCCGTGAGCCACTACGGGAAAACTAAGTCATCTAAGGGCCAAAAGCCTTGACTTCGGATGTGCTCCCACTAAACCCACTACCTCCATTGGGCCTCTCGGATTTGTGTTTGCCAAGACGTCACTCCATTGACTCCCGATGGTTGCTCCATATTACAATTTCATAGAAAAAGAAATAAATGGCATGCAAGCCACAATTCCTAACTTCTAGTACAATTACAAAATATGGAATATTTAAATGGCATGCAAGCCACATATACAAAATTACATACCAAATAAATAAATTTAATTATTACAAACCATGTGACATAAAGTCACCAAATGAATGAATAATTAAAGTACAACCAAACATCCACAAGGTCTAGGGCATATCTATGGTTACCAACATCACAAGAACAACAAACAAGTTCACTAATGAACAACAACATGGTGTGCCACACAAAACCATGCAAACTTATGTATAATGGTTAAGATTTTTACAAAACACTCAAGACACTAAAAATCCCATGTACTTATGCATTAGTAACACCAAACCATTTTTGATGAAACATATTCATAAATACATAATGTAAGTATATGCAATTACCATTTTCATGCCAAAATAATAATCCACATATAAATACACCAACCATTATACAAGGCAACTTACAAAAAACCAAATTTTAATTTCTGGACAAAAAATTCCAGAAACCAAAATTTAGTGCCAAAAACCCAAAAATAATTTTCTTTTAACAAAAAAAAGCAAAACAGATTCTGCCCAAGCAAATTCCGCGCCGCGGACCCAACAACTGGACCGCGCCGCGTAACCACTTTGGCATAAATCCAAATTTCGTCCCGTCACTTTCCACGTCGCGTACGAAGCCTGGGTCCGCGCCGCGGAAACTCACTGGACAGAAAACAAAAATTTATTCTCGGGTTTTTCAGGCCACCATGTGCAAATACAGTATAGAGGTGGCTCTGATACCACTGTTGAGGTTCTATGAACACAGCGGAAGCAAGAAAACAACATCCAAAGCAAGAGTACAAGCTAACAAAGCATAAAACTCCAAAATGGACCAAACTCTATAACTTGATATTTGCAACATGGAAAAAGAAGAGAAAGAAAATATACCTTTCTCCTTAGCTCCAGCAACCTGTAGAAGATGTGGATGACTAGAAAACAAAGAAGTTTCCCTCTATTGCAAGTCCACACCGGGTTTGGACAATCCTCAAGTACTAGCTAGCTTGTGTGGACTTCAAAGCCTTGAATCCACACAAGAACAACAATCTCCCTCTGATTTCCTGGACAAAAAACTCTCACATACACTCTAATATGAAACCCTCATGGAGCTCTAAGTGTATATTTTGAAGAAATCTTCAAGAGAGAAAATTGATGTAGAGAGAGAGGAGTGAAAGAGTTCTACTGGAAAATGAGGCCAAATCCGACCTAAATCTACCCCCAAGACCGGACACAGTCTTTTAGAAAAAGCTTGGCCATGCATTGGTCAATTAGGGAGGTGGAGCCAAAAGTTACATGCTGTCAGATGCATTTACGCGCCGCGTAACAGTAGGTTCCTGCGCCACGGAACATCCGCGTCGCGTACCCTAACAAGTACCGTGTCGTGTAATATTCCTGCACACCAACTTCTCCACTTTGCCACTTTCAGTCCCTCATCCTTTATTGCTGTCATGATTGATCCCCGGCGTGTGACCCAATAGGCCCACACTATATTGGCAGTGATCCTAATGGCGTACGTGTGTGAGTGGGCATACTCCAACAAGTTTGACACGCTGCATCTCAAGAAAAGACAAACAAATAAGCATATGTTGCTGATTTTAGACTCTCTGGATGAAGAGGTGCTGAAATTAAAATCTGTAGTGGCTGCTCTATCACAAAAACAGACTTCGAACCCTATTGATGATGACAAAAAGGGGGAGAAGGTTCAAGACGCTGAAGATGAGTCCGCTGAAGCTGAAGCTTTATTATTACTAGTTAAGGGAGCAGAAAATCCAGGTCAGATTGAGGGGGAGAAAGAAAAGGAGACAGAAACTGAAACTGGGCTGGCTGAAAAGGCTAAAGGAAAGAGACCTATAGTAGTCAGTTCAGGTGACTCAGAACCCCCCAAGTAGAAAAGAAGGAAAATGATTCTTAGTGAATCAGCCTCAGATGAAGAATCTGCAGACAATATGACATTACAAGAAAGAGCTTCTCTGTTGGCAGTGAGAAGGATGGAACAAAAAGATGCTCACCAGCTTGGGATGTCAATCAACGAATTAAGAAGAAGGAAAATGAACGCACAAGCTGAGTTAGCACATGAGAAAGAAGCAAGGGAACATGTGTAGGCTGAACAGATCAGAAAGTAGAATGAGGAACTAGCAAAACTCAGACTGCCTATTGTGCCTAAGGAGGAAGAAGTAGAAGAACTTCCTGTTGAAAACCAACAAGAGGAAGAAGATATAACTCAATGTTATACAAGGACCTACTTCTCTTCTCAAATCAATTCACTCAAGTTAAACTCAGTCTAAGGGATCGTCATTATAGAGTTTGTCTTAAGAATGGTGAAACACCTTCCCTGGAGCTGAATCAACTTCACAGACTAGGGTATGTGGAATGGAAGCAAGTATATTTATTAAGCAAATGGAGAAATCCTCTGCTAGAAATCAAGTGAAGGATGAAATTTTAAGGCTGCTAGCAAGAGCTGGTGCGATGGAAATCATACCTAGATCTGAGTTGGTAACCCTACTAACTTCCTTTCACACAATCGGGAAGAAAAGGTCTTCAAAGTCAGCTGGATTAGCAAAAGCAGACAAGTACAGTCTTGATCTTCCTGAAGGCATGGAGTTTAAAGAAAATACTTATGTTGAAATGCCTCAGAAAGGATTCATGTACTTGGACAGAAACGGTGAACAATGCTTCCAGTCTGATACTGGTATATATACATGTAGGGTATCTCAAGTGTTTGCTCTGAGATTACTGGTGGCAAAGACTGAACAGAATGCCAGGTTTAGATACAGGCTAAATAGAGCAATAAGATCACAAAAGGATCAGCTTCAACACTTACCAAATTTTCAAGAACTTCTTGAAGAAATCAACAAGGAGATTAAAGAGTTTGAAGAGCTGCATCCTGAATAGATTAGTTCTATTTGTAATTATTAGATTAGTACTAATAATTTGTAAGCACTAAGTGTGTACGATCTTAGTGATCCAAATTTTGTACTCTGATATGTTCAATGAATACAAATATTTGTTTGATATGTTCAACTGTTTATGATATGTTCATAATTCTTAGTCTGATTAGTTCAGCTTGAATGAATAATTGATTAGTTCTTGTTCATTAACATGATTGATTGGTGTGTTCAACTTATAATTGATGTGTTCAACTTATAATTGATAAGTTCAATTAATATTTGATAAGTTCAAAAATAAAATCTTGATAAGTTTAAGATTTAAAACATAATTCTGTTAAACAAACTTAAGAACTGTTTGATGGTTTTGTCATCATCAAATAGGGGGAGTTTGTTGGTCAAATGATCTCATCAGTTGAAATTTGATGAGACAAAGTTAAGTTTGTAAGATGTGTTCTGAATATAACTTAAACAGAATTATGAAGCTTGATCAGACTGGGCACTTATAGTGTTTCAGACTGAGCATAAGCTGAATATAAGCTGAACGTGTGTTTGATTAGCTTAGACTATATCTTAGTAAGATTATCAATATGTTTGATAAGTTGTGTATGTCACCTAAGATATAGGTTGAGTATTCAGCTTGATGCGTTTCGAGCTGAGTGACTCAGCGTATAGACTGAGTCAGCTCAACAAAGTTGCTAAGTAAATTCTAGCTAACTCTTATGAATTCTAAGGATGAGTTAATCATTATACGTGTTAGTACATGTTTGATTTCGGGTTTGTTCTCGAAGAACTCAGCTTGATGAGTTTCAAGCTGAGTAACTCAGTTCGACTAAAGAAGTCAGTTTAAGAGAATTTAAATATTTTTTTAAATTCCTTTTATCTCTCTATATCTACGGCGTAGATAAGAAGATTCCAGAATCAAGATTGAAGATTGAAGACTCAAGATAGAAGATTCAAGATTCAAGATTCCGGGTTATCCGTTAGTTTGTTAGCAGATTATGATAAGTTCTAGTTTGTTAGGATCCGTAGGAACAGGATTATAAATACTTATCATCTGATAAGTTTTGAGGTACGACTACAACAACGAGTTACAGAGCCAAACTCAATTCACCTTAACCTATTGATCGTATGTGTTACCAATCTTGATGCACAGTTTGTAAGTTCAACGTGATCAAGAAAATTCACAGATTGCCAAATTGTTCGTGTGTTCGAATCTTCACGTTTGTTGTGAAGTTGGTAAGTATTCAATCTGTGAATAAATCCTGTTTAGAGAGTCGTCTTGTATCTATAATCATAAGTTGATTATAGATAGTAAAGTTTGAGAGATTGAGAGATTTGATTTACATTAGGTGTTTACATATCAAGTGTTTCTTACTTGATTGTTCCTGTAATCATCTTCTTATTAATGAAAGCAAAGCATTTGATTGTTTGTGGTTTGATGTGTGTTAACACTTTTTATTGATTAATTCAATTTTCCGCATAAAGTGTATTCAACCCCCCTTCTACACATTATTTGCTTGTTGATCTTCTCACCAAGGGACCAACAGTCTTCATGGTTGGAGTCGTCATCAAGGGGAATAAATCTCGCCACATATCAGCAAACGAGGACTGAATTACTTCGTGGCATACTAAACGCAACTATAGAGAGATACCTCGATGATGGCGAAGTAGAAAGTAGCAACCAAGACGGAAATGACCTGAGCAACTTAGAGACCGTGAAAGTACACACGACCGACTTTTTGAAGATTAGTTTGTAGAAAACTGTAACTACAATGACGAGATGTTTAGGAGATTGTTCTGCATGAGCCAACGACTATTCCTACAAATATTAATTGGAGGATTTAGAGCAGGAGTATACATTTTTTTCAACAGGGATGGGATGCTAGAGGCAGAAAAGGATTATCTTCTTTGCAAAAGTGTACCTCGGCAGTTCGGCAAATGGCATATAGGGTATCCGCTAATCTTTTCGATGAGTACTTGAAGATGACGGCATCAAGTGCTCGAGGATGCTTAAAGAACTTCGCCAAAGGTATCATCAAACTTTACGGTAAACGATACTTACGTAAACCTTCATGCAATGATATTCAACAGCTATACGCTGCACATGAATCTGGAAACGGTTTCCACGCCTGTTAGGTAGCCTATATTGTATGTAGAGGGATTGGGCAAACTGCCCAACTGCATGACGCGGGCAGGATATGAGAGGTGACCATGATCGGCCGACTATATATCATCCTAGAGGCGGTGGCGTCATAGGATATTTGGATTTGGCATGCATACTTCCAAGTTTCCGGGTCGAACAACGACCTTAATGTGCTGAACCAAATCCCGTTAATTTGACGACGTGTACAACGGGAAAGAGATACATTTTTCAAATCATATATATGCCCTATTGATCAAAGACGTCTAAAGTTTAAAGACACGCAAGAAGCGGCAAGGAAAGACGTAGAACGTTGTTTTGGTGTGATAAAACAACGTTGGCACGTAATACAAAACCCGACAAAATAAACACATCTTGCAATATTCAAATCAGATTCGGGTTAGATGAACAACTTGAATTAGATGCGGGTTTAAAGCCGCACAATAAACACATCTTGATCATAATTGATTGAATATGGGTTATTGTCTTTTTTACTTTAAGTTTTTCTCATCAAATCAGATTCGGGTTAGATGAACAACTAATTGAATTAGAACAAGTTGAATATTCAAGAATACATGAAGAACTAGTCGATATTCAAGAACACATAATGTTTCTTTGTTAGATTTGGGTTAGATGAACAACAGGTTGATTTTGTTTCTTATGAGATGTGTTCATCTTCGTTTCCAAGGCTTTTGACAATTCTTGAAGATGAACATGATGTTTCAAGGTTTGTTCAACATGATGGAAGAATATAATAATCTAAAATAAAAATTAGAAAATATATTATAAAAGTGTAATCAAGTTTCAAGTTCATTGTATACAGTGGGAGTATTTAGTAAGTTGTTCGTATTTAATTTACAGAAAATAAGTTAGTTATATACAATGGTAATTTAGTTAAAGTTTAATTCGTTACATTTTCGTGCAGTTTTCCTTTTTAGCAATAAAAAGTCACCGCTATAAGTTGTTTCTAAAATAGGAAAAATGTCATTCCTATAAAAACTTTTAGCGTAAAGACTCTAGCACGAATATTTAGAGACAACATTTGTCGTTTCTAAAGATGATTATTCTTGTAATGTTACACGAAGGGATCTTGCACTACAACAAACAGCACCTTTTGCGACGGCAAAATCATTCGCAAATCCGTCGCAAAACCTTGTTTGCGACGGATAACGACGGACCCAAAAAGCCTCGTCGGAATACCAAGTTGCGACGGCCTTGCGATGGCTAAATTTGCAACGGATTTGCGTCGGTCATTTTGCGTCGGACTTGCGTCGGATTTGCGTCGATCTAAATTTCAGTGGCATTTTTGCGACGGATACGAGTTTGTGACGGAATTGAGACGGGTCATTTAATTATATACTTTTTTAATTTCTTTTTTGCATTTTTGCGTCCGATTTGCATCCTATTATTCCGTCGCAAATATCGCTGTCGCGAGTCTGTCGCTATTCCGACGCAAATACTGATGACACGGTTGTGTTGGTTTTTGGGCTTAATTTTATCGCAAATCCGTCGCAAGTATGTAGTTTTTTGCGACGGATGCCTGTCATCGCAAATTTCCGTCGCAAATTTCCGTCTTTCATTCCGTCGCAAATATCTCCGTCGCAAGTCTGTCGCTATTCCGTCGCAAATACTGATGACATGGTTGTGTTGGTTTTGGACCTAATTTCATCGTAAATCCGTCGCAAATTTGTCGCAAGAATGCAGTTTTTTGTGACGGATGCCTGCGGTCGCAAATTTCCGTCGCAATAGCATGTTTGTGTTGTAGTGTTGAGAGTAAGTATTTCAATTGTAATCTTAGACCTTGAGCATGTTTTAGAGAAGGTATCATGGAAAATTAAGTCTAGCTAGCTAGGCCGTTATCTTTTCTATATATTAATGTAGTAGTACGTACGTTCTTTAATAGATTGTAAAACTAGCAAGCTAGCTAGAATGCTAGATAGATATATTCGAGTGTAACCGCACTAATTATAATTAATTAAGTGTGTTCATAGCATGCCCAACTTTGTTAATTAACAATCTCTAGTGTAACATGTGTTGGTTCTTATCTTGTCATAGAAAGTTGCTGAAATTAAGTTAAAGAAAGAAAATTGTGTTAACAAGTGTTACAGACTTACAGTTAAAGTTCACCAAAATACTGAATTGCGTTTTCACAATTCCAGATAATTAACAGGCCAGCATATTGCAATGTCTAATTAAAGTTTAATTTCTGATCATCATATATCTATCTGAGAGTAGAAAAACTGCTTCTTTTTAAAATATTTAATATATATCTACTATTTAATTAATTTATAAGAATGTATACATAAATCTTTCTTATATATATTTTTTTTTGAAATGTGAGATATATATTAATAGAACTAAACAAACAAGACCAAATACAAAATTAGCATCCTGGAACTCCTAATCTACAATCTACAAGAAGTAAATTAAACAAAATCCCAGGACCTCAAAACAAAGTAAACAAAACATACATCCAGAAGAAATTAACCTCAACCAAGATTCATCAGGGACCCAACAGAAATTAATTAACCCACACCACTACATGACATATATCCTCCAGTCCTAAACAACACTACTGCCTTGTTCCATATAAATCTTAATTTCTCATATTGAACTTAACACACCAAAGCAATAGCTTACATAATTTTATAATGATATATCATGAGTATTACATATATAGTTGATCTGTAATCTTGCATAAAATGAAATAAAGAATCGAAGGTTTGATATTCTGATTATTGCAAAGTGGTCACCTTTGAAGAGTTCCCATTATGGGTAAAGGATAGAAAAAGAATGTACTGTATGCTGCTAGCACCACCTAAACACAAGTTATCATATCACTTTAAAAGACCGGTAAGCATTAAAATGACTAAAATGCCCTAGGAGTACATATCGTATCCTTTCGTATCATAGGACATAACATAAAAACAGTAATTCATCTTGTCAGGATCAAAGATATCTAAATCTTGTTTATATTGAACATATATGGTCATGGAAGAATTTAAGTAATCCGCATCTTTAGTATATTCATTCATACCCTTTACAATAAAAAAATTTCTACTACTGCTACTATTATATCTCAACCATTTTTTCAAAGCAAAACCTACTTATATATAACCATATTCTTTAATAACAAAACTTTCAAATAAAATAACAAAAAATATACTCATCATATAGCTTGAATCATGAGAAGAAGAAAAATAATAATATACAGTAATTGCATATTAATTACCATGATTTATAATCATGCAAAGTTTATTCCTTTGCTGTTCACCAAAATCACCTCTTTAATATCATTATATCCTCCATGGGATGTATATATTTAATAATAATAAGAATAATTTTCATCTGTTGTGCAAGGGGTTTGGACCTGTATGGATCTTCCTCTTGTTATCACCAAAACCTTCTTGTTCATCTGTTTGGCACTTATCAACACCATTTCTTATACAGTCAACATTATGATGATCATGATGGCGATGATGCCCATGATGATGATGATGGTGATATGAAAGATTGAATGTAGTGGAAGAAGAAGATGAAGATTCTTGAACAGATGTTACAGAATATAGAGATACTAAGATGATCAGGAAATAAAAGCAGATATATGGTTTACTTTGACTTTTCATATTTCTGTGGTTTGGAGCCAAAGAAAACAGTAGTGGTGTTGTGAAAGTAGTTTCTAAAAGAATGAAAGCTTTACTGGGTTGTCTTCAGTTCTGTAAATTGATCCAGCTTTACAACCTTCAGCCTGATACTTTGTGTGTGTGTGAGAGAGAGAGATAGAGAGATGGAAGTTGATCTAATTAAATATAAAAGGTTGAGCTCTGAAACCTTCAAATGTGATCCAACTTTAATGGTTTGGCTTCTAAGAAGGTGTTGAACAGTCGTTTTGAGTGTATGCGTCCATGGATATATAAATGGGGTTTGTATAATTTAGTACACACAGCCAAATATTAATTATACACAAAATTGAAAATTAAAACCCCAAGAAAAAGTGTTCAAAAAAGGACATGGTGACTTGACATGCATTAGTGCATTACCATTATTTCTGTGATTTTTGTGTTTTTTTTAATTTATATTAGGAAAAAAAGATTTCACTATTTTGGAACACTTTTAAAATTAAAAAATATTGAAAAAATAATATCAACAACACTTGAAACAAAAATTTGGAAACATGAAATCATATATGAAAGCATGAATTAATATATGAAACCCTGAACATGGATGTGTGACATCTTTGTAAGTTAATGACAATATCGAACTCTAGAACGACCAATACCGGCCAAATCAGATAAGTCGTTGCTAGAGAAAGTCGAAGTCGTCATCGCACAGATGAAGTCACCACTGTTATTAACCAAAATAGACGAGGGACTATTTTATTTTTATTATTTTTATTATTATTATTATTATTATTATTATTATTATTATTATTATTATTATTATTATTATTATTATTATTATTATTATTTAGTATTAACATCATCATCATCATCCTCATGTAACCAAAAATAATCTTCGTTTAACTTTAAAAACAAGAAAATTACACAAACCTACTATGACAAGATGAATAAATAGATTAGAAAACATTTATAAGTTATATATATATATATATATATATATATGAAGAAGTTCATTTGAGAATCATTCTTAGGCGAGAACCGCGAGAACCAAGCTGAGCCGTTTAATCCCCCCTACTTTAATGTCATTAACCACCCATGAATTCCTCACATACACCCTGTCACACTCTATCCCTCCACGCTCTCCATCTATGAACTTCTCATCTAAGTTGCACGGAAACGGATACGGCACCGGGAAACGGATACGGGAAACGGCAAAACTCAAAAATTCAAGATACGGATATGGCAGAGATACGACAAATATAAAATATAAATAAATAAATAAATAAATATATATATATATATATATATATATATATATATATATATATATATATATATATATATATATATATATATATATTAAATAAATTCCAAAATAGATATATAATGATGTAAAGTATAAACTCCAAAAATACTAAATCATTAAAAGGTAATTAACTATCAATAATCAAATATTTTTTAATGGTAGCAAATAACAATACTTTATGCAAATGCAATCAATTATTTATACAGAAACATCACACCGGGTACAACATGTAAAAGGCGGTGTACAAGCCATAATGCGAGAAAAAAATTAGATACTTGGTTACATGAGTAGACACCATCCCGACTCTTCTTTTCCACCTTTCTCCTCCACAGGCGCCGCCGTCTCAGCCTCAGCCGATCGTTTAGCAGTAGCACCAGACTTCTCATACTGGTGAAGGTAGTCGATGCTTGCTAATGTCAAGCGCTAAGTTGGTGGCGGAGGCGGCTAAGCCCATTAAACCCTAAAAGAATACGAAACTTGGCCTGAAACATGTAGGAAGCTTTTTGGAAACTTAAATGAAACGTCGATAGAAACGTTTCTAAGGTTGTGGAAACGTTACCTGCCATATCCTTGAAGTATCCGTATCCTTGAAGTATCGGAAACGGGAACGGCATGCCATATGGCGTTTCGGTGCATCATAGCTTCTCATATCCAAGGAACGGCTGAGATTAGTTCTCGCGCTAACAACGGTTCTCGAATGAACATTCCCTTATATATATATATATATATATATATATATATATACATATAGTGGGAGGTTCAAATGAGAACCTTAAATAAATTGAGAATGGGAGACTCAATCCTAACCGTCCGATTCCCTCTCCTTCGATGTCATTGCCCACACATGAATTCCTCACATATACCCTGCCACGCTCTATCCCCTCACGCTCTCCATCCATATATTCCACTTACAAAATGAACGGCCGAGATTGAGTCTCTCATTCTCATTTAATTTCTCATTATATATATATATATATATATATATATATATAGGGGAGGGTTCATGCGAGAACCATTGTTAGTGCGAGAACCGCGAGAACCAATCTCGGCCGTTCCTTGGATATGGGAAGTTTCATGGATGGTGAGCGTGGAGGGATAGAGAGTGGCACGGTGCATGTGAGGAATTCATGGGTGGACAATGACATTAAAAGAGGGGAAATTGGACGGCTTAGATTGGTTCTCGCGATTCTCGCACTAAAAATGGTTCTCGCATGAACTTTTTCATATATATATATATATGCAAGTTTATTATTTTGAATACATATAATAGCAAAAAAATGTTTAATTATATACATTATGAAGTAGGTCCTTTTAGAGAAATAAACATCTCGTGGCTTACTCGTTTTAGCTTTATTTAGTGCTATATAGATGTAACTGCATTTACAATACTATACACACATAGTAACACGATAGCAGAAATTAACCCTAGCAAAAGAACAATTAATAACTTAGGAGTATGAGTTCCCAATTGCTTCTTGTTGGTTCTGTTGATGCTAGCTAGTTAATATTTGTTCCTATTTTTGTTGGTTGTGTTCTTATTGGTTGAAGTTGTCTAGGAAGTTGTTAGATTTAAATAATTTTAAAGCAAACTGATGTCATGCATATCAAAGTTGATAAACTTAAATCATCATGTTATTTAATGTTTTAAGTTGACTTACAAGTTCAATAAACCATTTGTTATATGTCCATATGATTTAAAAATATACGCTTATGCATTAGAAGTTGATCGTTTGAGTCTTTGAGAATATGAATATCTTTAAGCAAACTAATACACGTGTGCATTTTTTGCATCAGAGTTGAAAAAGATGCACATCACATTTGCATTTTCTTTTGCATCTAAGTTGTAATAAATGCACATAAGCATATTCACATAAGCATATTCACATGTGCATTTTTCGCTACAATGCTGAAAAGGTAAAAAAATAATGTAATCTTTTGTACAAACAAATTATAACAATATCGATGTTAAGTTTAAAAAGTATAAATTATTCTTGTTTTGCTCGCATAACTTTTTATATTAAAAAACTTGTGCATTTTGAAAGTGGAGGTAAATATAAAAGAACCAACTTATACACTTTTTCTATTTTCAAATAGCCCTATTAGTTAATGTCTGTATAAAAATCTCTAATTATTTTAACTATTGATCTTCAAAATCAATATATATATATATATATATATATATATATATATATATATATATATATATATATATATATATATATATGAGAGGATTCATGCGAGAACCGTTATTAGCGTGAGAACCGCAAGAACCAATCTTAACCATTCCTTGGATATGAGAAGTTCATGGATGGAGAGCGCGGCGGGATATAGTGTGGCACGGTGCATGTGATGAATTCACGGGTGGGCAATGACATTGAAGTAGGGGGAATTGAACGGCTCAGATTGGTTCTCGCACTAAGAATAGTTCACAAATGAACTTATATATATATATATATATATATATATATATGGGACGGTTCAAACAAGAACCGTTTTTCATACGAGAACTGCGAGAACCAATTACAACCATTGATCAAAGAGATAGAGGGTTGAGATCAAAGAGTTGTTAATGGTAACCTTAAGAGTTAATTATCAAATTGGTCCTTAAACATAGGTATTTCTTCCATTTTGGTCCTTTAACTTTGGGAGTAACCAAAATGGTAGTTTAACTACCACTTTGTCACCATATTGGTCCAAGTTAACGTTGGCCGTCCAAAGGCTCCGTTAAGGGTGCCCACGTGAGTGGCACACGAGGGCTTTTTAGTCCTTTTCCTCCTTCCCTCTCAATTAATCTCTCAAATAAACTACCCCCTTCTTCTGTCTTCTTCCCCAAACACGGTTACGAAGTAAACCACACTCAAACACGAGGTTAATCTCTTCCGTACTCGACGAATTTGTACAAGGATCATGACTCGCATTCGCAAACATTATGATTGCTCCAAGTCCACATCGTATTCATAATGTTTGCGAATGCGAGTCATGATCCTTGTATAAATTCGTCGAGTACGGAAGAGATTAACCTCGTGTTTGAGTGTGGTTTACTTCGTAACTGTGTTTGGGGAAGAAGACAGAAGAAGGGGGTAGTTTATTTGAGAGATTAATTGAGAGGGAAGGAGGAAAAAGACTAAAAATCCCTCGTGTGCCACTCACGTGGGCACCCTTAACGGAGCCTTTGGACGGCCAACGTTAACTTGGACCAATATGGTGACAAAGTGGTAGTTAAAGTACCATTTTGGTTACTCCCAAAGTTAAAGGACCAAAATGGAAGAAATACCTATGTTTAAGGACCAATTTGATAATTAACTCTAACCTTAAACTAATCAAACTTAACCTAAATTAACTAAGGGTAATTTGTACATTTTTACATTACCCCCATATTTTTTAAACTACTATATACATCAAACGGAAATGTGTTAAATTACGAAAATTATACCAAATTAACGAGAAAATTATGCTCTTTAATCCGAGACCGGTGTTGATATATTTTTTCAAATTTTTTTTTGTGTTTTCTGGGTTTTTTCAGTACAGCGACATGTGCACTAGTGCAAAATTTGCACTAGTGCAAAATTTTGCACATGTGCATATGCACAGGTTCCCCTAGTTTTTTCAGGACAAATGTAAATATGCACATGTGCAAAATTTTGCACATGTCGCTGTACTGAAAAAAACCCCAGCAAAACATGATTTTTTTTTCTTCCAAAAAAATATATCAAGATCGGTCTTAAATTAAAGAGCATAATTTTTTCGTTAATTTAATATATTTTTCATAATTTAATACCTTATTGTTTGATAGATATATTAGTTTAAAAGAATGGGGTAATGTCATAATGTCTATACTACCCTTTCCTATTTAAATTAAATATAAAATACAGGAAATTAAATGATTGACCAGAAATGGTTCTCGCAGTTCTCGTACGAAAAACAGTTCTCGTTTGAACCGCACCCTATATATATATATATATATATATATATATATATATAGGGGAGGGTTCATATATAGGTGCGAGAACCGTTGTTAGTGCGGTTCATATATATATATATATATATATATTTTATATATTGATATTTCATTCGTGTGGTTCTCATACTAAATTAGTTTTCGAATGAATCACTTTCTATATGTGTGTGCAGGATCATGGAAGAATATATATATATATATATATATATATATATATATATATATATATATATATATATATATATATATATATATATATATAAAGAATCTCTGAACTCTTCAAAATCTAATTTAAGAGTATATAAATTGGTTACATCTACTAGATACTTACAAAAATTTGATGCATCTATAAAAGTTAGATGTATATATATAATATATTTATCATTTTTGCATTTGCTTTGTAATATAATTTAAAAGCATATTGTTTCTATGTTATTTTGAATTAAAAAACGTGAAGATAATTTCATCAATTTTTTATTTTTGCAAGTGTCCTTCATGCACTTCGCGAGAAGGGTGTTCTCCCTGTATTAGAGAGAGAGAGAGAGAGAGAGAGAGAGAGAGAGAGAGAGAGAGAGAGAGAGTGTGTGTGTGTGTGTGTGTGTTGAGTTCTTTAAGCACACTCTCTTTAACCTACTTCTAATTTCTAAATATACACATATGTTCACAATTGAACTAGAGCCTATAACCATAGATAATGTAAAATAATTTATAAACACATTGATACTACTAAACTACAAGTTTTTTGTTATGAGAATTATGTTCATTAGATATATAAAATTACCAAAATTCATAATTGTTCACCTTTTACGCTCTAACGTGTGGGGTTAGGGAAAGTATTAATGATGACCCTTTAACCAAAATATCACATTTCTTAATAAACTAATTTCCTATTACTCATGATTAAAATGAGAATTTCCACATGTATGATTAATGTTAGTATGTTAATTAAGATATCTTTTTCTTTATTTTTTTTCCCCATGAACACTATTTAGAGATCAAAACATGTATGCTTTTGTTTCTTATCATTCCATTTGTATGTTTGATATTTAAACTATGTTCTGAATTTAAGATTTGGAAGTTCTTGTTACTTTCAATTAATTAGGATACACTGATGAAAATATTTTGTTGTGAAAGTTTATAAAATTTTCACAGGTATTGGTGCTTCTTAATTTTCTTAGCAAAAAGTTGTTAAGGTTTTGTAAAACAAATTTGCAATCAAGCTTTTGAAAGATGATAGTTATGATGTCAAACTTACATGTTGCACAAATATTCATCTCTCCCCTTCCATCTCTATCTCTCTCTCTCTCACACACACACACACTATACACACGCATCGGTGGTGTGGGCGGCTGGTGGTGGCATGGTGTCAATGGAGGCTGGAGGCGGAGGGTATATGGCTTCTATGGTGGCGGCAGTGGCAAGTGGTGTATGTGGTGGATAGTTATAGCGGTGTTGGTGAGTGTTGTTGGCAACGTCCACCAATGGTGTTCATGACGATGGTGGCGGCAACGATTGATTATGGCATGTAACATTCCGAATATTTATTAATAATTTTATACGTAGTATTATTTAAAACTTGGTGGTTGCATATCTCTTATTAGGAGATTAAATATTTGATTATTATAGTAAAACCAAGATATAAAGACCATCGTTGTCTCTACCACCAATGATCACAACATTGCTACCACCATTGTCATAGAACTACTACTCAGTGTCGCGTGAGCAATTTTTTAATAAAGAACTTGGAAAATCAACCACTATTGTATATAAATTTGTGGTCATGATGTTGGGTTATACATGTGTAATTATGTTAGTATTGTTACATACTTATTTGCAAATATATAGTAATTAGTGATTGCATTATGTTAGGTTGCACAACGCCATCTTTTAGTTAAAAGAACAATCTTTTTAAGAAAAATATAAGAATGAGTATCAACTTAAGAAAATAAAATATTTAATTGTTAATATGACACATCTTTTATAATTTGAACACTTATAAATATTAGAGATTTTTTAGTTTTAAAAACATAGAGGATTGGAGTTGATTGAATAGTTATGTTTATGTCATGTTATTATTCCTCATCATCATATTTTTACCATATCATCATTTTTTTCTCTATGTTTTGTTTGACAAAGTATATATAATACGTTACATGAAAAATCAGACATGTGTTTTGCGAGTACCATCAAATACGAATTCAAATGTACATTAGTATAGAAGATGTATACGAACAGATCGAGTAAATGGAGCGATATCACATCCTGCTACGTTGTAAAAGCAACATCACATTGCCACCACAAAACAAATGGTGTGCTCGTTACATATTACATCAAATTCTAAGATACACATATCACACAACCTCCAATTAATATGGAAAAAGACAAAAAAACATAGGGTGATCTAAATCACCGCACAACTTTCTTTCCGGTGATCACCATATTGCTTGACCATCACTGTGTGATGGTGTAGGGACTATGGCTTGGAGATACCACCACACCTTCTCTATCACGTAAACTTGGTATCCTTATAAACTTGAAGCCAATATACATGCAAAAGCTAGCTAGCCACACGATAGAAACACGTACTAAAGCAAACTTGGAATTATGAAATAATATTCTTCATGTTTTTTATTTATTTTGATTGGGAAAATATCATTTATAGTAATTTTGAAATATTATGATGGATTTCAACAAATCCTAAAGTGCTTTTAGGGAATAATATGATGATCTCATATGAAAGAAAGCAAAAAGGCCAAAAAGGGAAGCAGTCTTGGAGATGAAGATTTTCAAAGGCATATAATTCTACCAAAGCGTTTGCATATCAAATGTGGGGCCATTTTGGGTACAAAAATAATAAATTTGGTCAGACTTTCATCAATCTGTTTTCATATGAAATGTAATGTAATAGTATGTTGAGACAACATCATTTTTGCTAAGAAAATGACCACTATATTCTTGTTTCATATGCCCCACTACTCAATGCTTTCTTTTATATTAAACTGGTGTCATAAGATTAATATAATTAAGCTACCAAAAACCATATGTCTATCAACTTAAATGATAGTTTATATAAAGCTTGATGACTTACAAATTAATTATATGCAAGTCTTTTAATACGATAAATACATACCACTTAAACCTACTTGTAAATTTATACTTTGTTCACTATAAGATTTAATTAAACACTAGATATACTGCTGAACCAAATATCCTTTAGTTATTTAGTTATTAAATGTTAGTTGAAATTACTAATAAGAAGATGTTCAAGAATTAATCAGACTATTTTGATTGTAAGTTGGCACACTTGTTATGGGTGTGTGTTTGTGTGTGATATATATAGGTTATTGTTTTTATAAAAGGTTAAAAAATTATTTTAACTTGTACACCTTTTTGACAAAAATAAGTGATGGGTGCCATGTGTGTTTTTTTCTTACAAGTAATCATATGATTTGTTTAATATTATTGTTAGTGAGATAATTTGTTCGTATTCTGTGAGAAATTTATAACATAAATATTTCTATTGGAATAGATCGATCAAATATTTGTTTGTTATGATTGGGTCTTCTCGTCCATAATATTTTAACCAAAGTTTTTATTTAAGGAATTTATTTATACTTAATTAGAAAAGCATTTAAAAATTGAGGGTAATGTTCTTTAAAATGTATTTATAACTTTACACATTTTGTTATTATGGTATTGAAATTTAATAGTTTATTGAGTGTATCAAACTTTTAATTTGTTATTGTATATATTTTGGTTACATAAAAAATGATAAAATTAAAGTTTTGTTTTGTTACATACAATAAAAAGTTTAATACACACAATAGTGCTACGTTAAAAGTTTAATACACAATAGAAAATTATAATATTCGATAGACATAATTGTAAAAAATGTAAACTTGAATACATTTCGAAAAACTTTACATAAAATATAATATCAGTTGTGTATGTTATTTGATCGGTATTATTGTTGTTGTTTATCACGATTAAAAATAAAAGCAAACTAATAATAATATGTACACAATATATAGTATAGAAGAGGTTAAAGAAAAGCAAAGTTTTATATAAATTAAACTTTATTACAGAGAATATGACATAAAAACATTTTTATCTTAATAAATATTATTACCGAAACCGAAAATGTGTTATTTTTCAAATAGAAAACCAAACCAATTGTATGAATACGGTTCCCGTTTGGTCTTGGTTTCGGTTCGAGATTTCGGTCCTAGAACCGAATTAGGACCAATAAGGATCAAAATTCAAGTTTCAATGAATACTGAATTGAAGTAAAGGTTGTGTGCATTTCTATATCAGCTTTGGCTTCTCCATCACCGAAACATTTCACATTAAATGCATACCGTAAAGTTGTAACTTGTAAACGTCAAATAAGCATAGAGAATTTCTCTCTCTCTTTCGTCATAACATAGTAAAATTCATGGGCGTCACTCCTCGGGGTGTTTTTTTTTATAAAAAGAAGAAGCAAAACATAGAAGAAACTTGATGGTAAAGAAATCTAGTTGTGAGAATTCATAGTAATACTTACTCCTAGTCGAATCCCATCCTCTTCAACCCAATCGGAGCCATTAAAGAAACTTGAACATGAGATTTTTTGAATTAGGTTTAAAGTTTGAGTGTTTGACGTGCCCTTGGTCGTACAACAAGAATACGTAGAGGAGAAAAAATGTCGATTGTTTAGAAGTGAAAATAGAGAAGAAAAGAAACTTATTGGGCTGCGTTTTTGGAATTTGGGTTGTGCCTTTTGAGTTACCCGGTTCAGTCTGGGAAAAATCTGAAACCGATATGACCGAAACCGAAAATCATAAAATTATAGAACCGAAAACTGAATCAAATATTGTTCTAGTTCGGTTCGGTTCGGTTTCGGTAGGTTTTTGGTTCACTAGTTAAAAGAGTGGAACTGACAATGAGAGGATACTGACACAGGGAGCAAGCAAGAGTATTTTCTTGTGTTTTTGTGATTTTGTTTAAGAGGATTTTTATTTCTTTCTACCAAATCATCCTATTTTATCCTTTTACTTTCTAAAAGAAAACATATTGACTCTATCAATTCTTTTTCCTCATCCATTACTTTAATTTTTTGTAACACCGTAAAATGCAAGCCATTTTTTTAAATCACAGCGGAAGTATTACGTCATTAATCCAAAAAAGAAATAACATCATAAGTTAAAACCAACATTGTACAAATATACAGTACCTCGTTTAGTGTTACAAAACATTTAAACAAAATGGCTCATCGTTTGCTTAAAACTTAGAATAACAGAGCGACGGTCAAACCTTTCCTGTACACAAAAACTGCAACCTACGTGCTCTCAAAAACCTGCAACAGAGAGTTAGGGTGGAGAATTAACACAAAGCTAAGTGAATGGAAATCAAGCCACAAGCAACAATTAGCAGAACCACAACGATCACAAGAACAGTTAATCTCAAATATCAAAGGACCGGCGGCTCTGCCGAGCCTACGACCAATGTTGGCCATAACAATGATCTACAAATAGACATCTGCTAACTGGCACAGTTAAACCCCCTCTGCTACAACAAATGCAACAGAGGATCTAAAACTGCCTAACCAGAAGCAACTGGCTCAGCCCAAAACCACGCTTAGCTGACCTCTGGCACAAACATCATGAGCACAATTTCATGCCTTGATACTCATATCTTGAATTTGATCGCAATAATCATCAAATAACCAGTCAAACAATCATATCAGACTAAACAGTCTATCACATGATTAATCGTATAAAATTCAGGTAACCATAACAGTTACAACTAAAATCACTAGTGAATTAAAGTCCACTCACCTGTGTCCTCGACACACCCAACTCAGTTATCAAGTTTCACTGAGGCTTCGGATTTCCTGAGAACACAACACAACTAGATTAGTAAATCAAATCCCAATTAATTTAATAATTCAAGTAACAACACAAATAAGTCATAACTTAACCGTTACGCAAAACGCATATAATCAATATGAAAAACATTCAATACCATTTAGAATCTCCATATATGTTACCAACAAGGTGTAGCAATCAACAATACACATTTAAAGTCCATATATCATAACTTAGCTTACTAACGGGTCAAACCCAACCCATTTGGTTTAAAATACCAAACTAACTTGTCATACATCTTCAACACCTCAAGATCACCATAAATAATATATAAAACATGTATGAACTAATGGAACATAAATACAAGTCATCTACGTCCATTTCTTGCAATTAAAGTAGCCATTTATCGTTAATAACATCATATAAAACTCAAGACTTTCTAAGCATATTTCATCAACAAAAGACCTTCAGCAAAAGACTTTCTAAGATCAACAAAACGCGAAGTACTGGGCTGGAACAGGGGGTTCGCGACGCGAAACCACCCCCTGTTCGCGCCGCGAACTCAGCAGGTCAGCAGACTGTTGTTCTTGGTTCTGTTTCGTTCCAGCAGCCATGTTCCATAAACAACATCGATTTCCAGCAATAAAACACAACTAAAAACAATACTAAATAACCTACAACTTCGGGAAACATGCTAGAAACATTTATCAAACTTCAAAACACATTAGCTAGGATCAATTCAAGAATTTAAATCTTCAAATAAACCCAAAACCACCATTAATGGGTTCTAAGCTTTAATCAAACAAATCACAGAAATCATCATGTATTCATCTCGAAATCAGTACATAACTTCCATAGAACATGAAATAATAAGAACACAATTCGGATTGAACCTAAACCTACATGATCTTGAACCCTAGAATTGTCAAACAATAAATTTTATGCAAGAACTTTCCTTTTATCCAGCAAGAATCACTCAAAATCAAGGATAAAATGGTTGGAGCAAGTTCTTGGGTTTTATTCAAGGCAAAGAAACAACATACAGGCACATTATACACATAATTTGACTTCATAAAGTCAATAAACTCATATAGGTCGGCTGGAGTAATAAAATAAACCCACACAGTATAAAATACCATTATTTGATATAGGAACCTAATTAAAGATGTCCTAAACAATTAATAAACACGCAACGAGGTATTATTCGGGACCTTCGTCTAAAAACGAATCATATGGTACCAACTAACATATAAAATATTAAAACTAATATTTTTTATCATTTATCTCGCGGTCCAATTAAATACCAAGTAATCATCAAACAAATATATAAATAAATAACAAATAATTATTAACAAGTAATTATATAAATATAAACAATTAAATAAACACTTACCACAGCCACGAACGACCTGGCCCTAAACACGGGTGTTACATTTTTACAGTTGCCTTGATCTAGCGACTAGGAGAATGAGTAGAAATCTTCTAATATATATAAAACACTAATTAGAATCAAATTTATTATACGATTCCAACCATTCATTTGACAAATCAATTTTAATTGTACAATCTTGACAATTTATTTTTACAGAAATTGAAATCCAATTTTGACTTTGTTGTCAAAAATTTGATTCAATCGACTTGAATTTAAATAAAAAATTATAGAAAACCTCATATATACATTTATTAAATCTTAAAATAGCGTATTTGCTCACCCTAAATATTAAATATCATATTTACCCTTTACAACATTTCAAAATATCATAATTAATCAACATCTTAGTTTATCATTTTATAATATTGAGTTTAGTTTCTAAAAGTGTATCGAAGTTGTGACTTTTTGCTATTGTGTATACCCATCTTTCAGAACTATCGTTTAATGTATTCAAGTTTCTAAAACTACCAAATAATGCATCTAACCTGGTACAGCAGGTTAACTGCTGACGTGGCATTGGTTATGATGATGTGGCCTCTTACTTGGATGCTGACATGTAATATTCTTGTTCAAAAATAATTGAAAATGTAATAATAATAATAATAATAATAATAATAATAATAATAGTAATAATAATAATAGTAATAATACTTATAATAGTAATAAGGATGAGAGAGCGTGAATGCGATTGTGTTCCTATCTTCATCCCTTAAATCTGTTCAAACGATGGTTTGATTTTGGGGTTTTGTTGTTTCATCTTCATTTCCTAAATCTGCTCAAACGATGGTGAGATTGTGTTCCTATCTGTCGATTGTTCATCTTTTACCCACCGATTGTTCATTTCCGGCGGAGGTTAGAAGCTGATTTGGGGTCAACGATTTCGACTGTTGCTCCACCATCGAATTTTGCTTCAACATATTGAAGATGAAGGTTGAAGATTGAAGACGAAGGTTGAAGATTGAAGATGAAGGTTGAGGATTGAAGACCAAGGTTGAAGATTGAGATGAAGGTTGAAAACGAAGATTGAAGACAATGGTTGATTCAATAGATTGACAACTGTTACCCCACCATCGATTGAAATCAATCACCACCATCGGAGGTCATCATTGATTTCCATCACCACCATTGGAGGTCAACATCTGCACATGGGTTTCTGGAATCTGTTGGATTTTAGACAGGGCAATTCAAAACATCTTGAGTATCCTGATTCATAACCTATCTAGTTTGAACAAACTCAGAATTGTAATAAACTAGTTATTATTTAAAGAAGCACAATAAAACAATAACTTTAATCCTTAAAACCCTAAAAGGATTAAGATCATTAGTTATATCACAAGTGTGTATGACATATATATATATATATATATATATATATATATATATATCTTACTCCTATATAATGCATTTAAGTTTCTCTCTCCTCAAATTATTCAGCGTGCTTAATTTTAAGTAGTACTAACATTTATGCACAATGTACTATCTTATAATTCATTTAATTCTCTCTCCTACTTTACATACTCACTAATAAATATTATTTTATAACTACACAATTTCCCAACCACACCTATCTTATCTTATCTTAATTCTATATAATACATTTAATACTCTCTCTCCTCCTTAAAATTAAGTAAAAGAAAATTACTAATATACCCCTCAAATAACCTCCATCTCTCTCTTCTACTTTACCCACTCACCAATAAACATTATTAAATAAATATGTTTAAAGAAAAGAAAATAGTTTATGAAAAAAAGAAAAAAATGAAATGAAAAAAAATAGTTTATGAAAAAAAAGAAAAAAACAATGAAAAAATGGTATGTTATCGGATACAAACTATTCGACTTCGCAGCATTGCGCGGGTACGGTGCTAGTATATATATATATATATATAATCGATACATGTGTTGATATGTGTATATATATAATCGAAAATAATAACATGATATTCTAGATTAGCCATATTCATATATTAACATACTAGTCAAGATCATTATTCAACCAAACATGAAATCATACATACATGTATACAATCGATATATATATATATATATATATATATATATATATATATATATATATATATATATATATATCTTATCGATTATTTATACCACAAGAACAAGAATGGGATCTAGATTATACCTTAACTTGGATTGCTCAAGATTGTCCACCCGTAATGAGGTACCACAAGAATCAGCTAGAAGGATTAATCACACAATCTTGGTCTTAGCTCCTTCGATGATTAGAACATCAAAATCGAAAACCCCTTTGCTTGGGGTATATTCGGCCGAACAAGAGAGGGAGGGAGAGAGAGTTGATTTTCCTTTTTTGTTAATTGTTAACCCTAATCAAGTCTCTTTTAACCTCTATTTATAGATGAAATCTATTTAGAGTTAAATAGAAAACCTTGATTAATTACCTTATTACTAATTATCATCAAAATACAAAATATATATTATCTATATAATATATATTTTTGGCCGAATATATATATATATATATATATATATATATATATATATATATATATATATATATTTATTTATTTATATTTTATTTCTTCCTTTTAATAATTAATCAGTAATAACCTTTATTTAAGATAATATCCAAAGTATTAATCTTAAATATTGTTAACTAACAATATATATTTATTAAATAATAAATATATATTTTGTTGTTAATTAATCAATTTGGCAATTATAACTCTCTGTTCTAGTTTATGACTGACTGTCATAAAACCTTTCTCCCAAATTGTGATTATATAACTTCTTGAATTACGTGCTCTCACAGGTGTGACCCTTGAGTGTCTTATGGCATTGGACGTGTCATTAGGGTCTGACGGTTATGCACACAAATCCTATCAGAATCAATTACCCCCGATTCTAGGGTTACTTCGAAAGGGGAAGTCTAGATTGATCGAAGCTATTCGAAAGGTGAAGTCCAGATCTGATCGAAGCAGTTAGTGAGTTCTTGTTAGAATCCATATTCATCTTTGTAAAATCTAGATTTGATTGATTTGTTCTCGTTTTTAGGTTTTCGTTTTCGTTTTTAGGTTTCGATTTTGTGAGTTCTTGTTAGAATCCAGATCTATGTTAGAATCCAGATCTATGTTAGAATCTGAGCTTCATCTTTGTGTTGCTTTATCTCAATCTTAGTTTGTGTTTATGTTTCGATTGTTTCGATTGTTTCGATTGTTCCGAATTGTGTTTGTGTTCTTCATGGTTTCAGATTATGTATGAGTAGATTATGTTTATGTGTTCAACTTTGTATGGTTTCAACGATTTCCAATTGAGTTTTGGTTATGTAAAATTAATATGAGTGTTAGAATCATATGAAGATGTTCTTGAAGGAGGGAAGAACACATCTTCATGTTCATCTTGTTGAAGGTGAAGATTGTATTGAATATTATGAGGTGATAATAACTAATGATATGACAGATTAGGTGTCAATTATTGTAATAATAAAAATTAAAAAATTAAATAAATTACCGGTTACATGTTTAGTAGGTAGCCGGGTATAGCAAATGGTAGTTCTTAGAAAGTTGGATACACTAAATGGTAGTTTTAAAGGTTAAATATACACAATAGCAAAAAGTGACAAGTTTTGTACATTTTCGGAAACTAAACCCTATAATATTTTCTAAACATTATAAATTCTTTTTTATCATAACCAAAAAAGAATTGAACTTATATATCACCTCTAATTGTTACAATAACGATTATAAATTTGTACAACAAATATTATCACGTTTCTTCATATCATGTTACTACGTATTTGCCGTCACGTTTGTCCTCCCATTATATCGACGCTTCAACATAAGTATTTAAACTAGTATTTTAAAAGAGGATATAAAACTACTCAATCGCATAGTGTACTTGTAAATATAAGTACAGAACAAATATGTATTTGTTTTTTATCGACTGCACAAAACATAAACAACAAAAGTATTAATAATTAACACATTCTTATAATTAAGCTTTCAACCATTAGCTTCTATTATAATCATGACGGACATCTCACCTTTCGTTAGATAAACCTCACAATATTTTAATTATCTTGAACAATTAAAAAAATCGATCTACCAAACAAAACAATACTTTAAAAGGATAAGTGCATATGTAACACAACCAATTAACATAAATACAACCAATGTAAACAATGATACATTTAGGAAGTGTTAGTAAGACGAAATGATCAGTATTTTCATGTCTTAATTGGTACAATTATTTTTCAGAGACAAAAATTAAACGTGTTAAATGTCGGAAGATTCGGTATTTAATGTTGAATAATACATGCGAATAGACAGAAAAGAGATAATGTTTTGCAGAAAAATTATAAAATCTATAAAGTAAGACACAAAATCTTAAGTTTTATTAGCATAATTAATTAATTAGACCCACTATACCTACCCCTAAATATACTTCATTATTCACAATTAGACTTAAATTATAAATCCACAACATTTTAAAAGGAGACATCTCTTCACAACACTAGACTAAAAGTCATTTGATAAACATCGATCCATCTATTAAGATTGTATTTAGAATGGATTTTTAAAGGTAAATAGGTTGGCAAGAGATCGATGGATGGAGTGATTGATGAGTGGTATTGACATCCCACCATTTGATCGACACGACTACCAAAAGACGCAAAAGATGAGAAAAGGTTATGAGTATATTTCAGTAATCATATTTGGTAAGAATAAGTTATTATAAGTGGTGGGCATGCATGGTTGTCTTGTGTTTCCTTTTTTTCTTTCTTTCAATTCTTTCTGGCTGGTCAAATCTATAGTTTTCTACCATCATTGTATATACCTGCCTTTCAACTACACTCATTCTATATATGCAACTATTTCACCAAAGACTTCATTTACTTTGTTTATTCCTTTCTTTTCACTCTTTATCCTTCACTTATTAGATATATAAATAGACTCAAATATATGAATGACTAATAAGTCGACTACAAAAGTCAGTTTGAGAGCGACTTTTATGACCAAGGATGTAAACTTTGGTGGATATAGTCATAAAAGTAGTTTGAATAACTCATAGATAGGGCGTTAGGAATTGGAATGATTCATTGCACAATGCCACAATATACTATAAGGTCATATTTTGTTTTGCAGAATTCGAAGGAACGGAATTGATTTAACAACCAGATACATCATATTTTACACCTGAGGAAGGTACAACCCGACTATGAAGTACATCAGCTGAAATTACAATAATACGTAGATGACTTTTGGCTTTCACAACCACTCGATTGTCCTTCTAATAAACGTAATTGACCCAATTCTAGATCATCTTTTCGAATCGTGTAACTATCAAAAGTGAGTGACTGCTCATCGAAATTCAGTATAGCCCACTTATGGAATGAACTTACCATTACTTAAGGGAATGTAAACATTCCAACAAATGAGATTCCATTGAAAAACAAGCTTACCAAACGCAATATAATACAGAATTTGATTACAATTCCATTCAATTTCTTTAAAGTTTACGAAACAAACGGTACCTAAGTGTATAAGACTGATGGTATGTCTCAAGAATTATACATAACCCGATGGACGTACATCGGGTCCAACATTACCCCTACCGGACCTCTTTCCCTTGGCTTATGGAACCTAGCACCAACCCAAAAATTCTAATTTTCTACTGTTTTCAAGTGGTAATCTTTCTTACTATAAATATCACCATTTCTTTTTTTTTACTGATATATATACTCTCTCGCTTTTATCTAATATATTATCAAAAGTGTAAAGAAAATAAATTAATTGTCATACTTAAAAGTGTGTAGAATAGTTTAAACACAATTTTAGGTAAAGACAAAAAAAAAACTCACATTTTAAATATGCAAAGTTAATTTTAAAATTTTCACAATTAAGTGTAAAGATAATAATGAATAGAGATGAAGAAAAGTCCATGCTTAAAAACGAACTTTCATTACATAGAAATGCTTTCAGAATTTTCACATTTAGAAATGTAAAAAATATAAATTTGTTCACACAAATAAATACGATACTTTAACTGTATATTTCATATTTTTATATGTAGTCTCTACAAACTATTTATCACACAATATTTTCACACCCTTTAATAATTCTTTAATTTAAAAGTGTACAAATATCACTAGAAGTGTAATGCCCAAATTCCCAACATTTTAAAATAAATAAATAAATATATATATATATATATATATATATATATATAGGGGAGGGTTCCATTGAGAACCAAAAAAAATGCGAGAACTGCGAGAACCAATCTAGATCGTTCATTTTTTTGATCAATGGCTTAAAAGGGTAATGGCAAAGTTGTAATTACTGATTCTGTAAAAAAAACTAATTAAAAAACACGGAGGGGCAATGTTGTAAAATTGCTATTAACATTTAATGTGATAGGCGATATGCAAAAAGGAAAGAAAACAAATCGGAGGGGATTTGAGTATATTTCCCAAAAACCAACTCACGGATTCCAACGAATGTAATTCAAAAATAGACAGAATATATTGTTTTGATTCAACGATTCTCGCCGGATTCATTTTCTGATTCAACGATTGTGGTTAAAAAACCCTAGAAAAAGAGGGTTTTTGGCGAAGCAGTTCCGGCGATTTACGGTTATGTTTTCGTGATTTGTATACCAGAATTATGGTGTTTGTGATAGATGTTTTAAGCACTTTCCTCGTATCGTTTCTATTGCACAATGATTTACGAACAAAAAATTTTGAATGCAGGTTACCTGATTTGGGGTTTACGGGGTTTTCTTTCTTTGATTTTTCTGAAGTTTGATGTTCAGAAAGATGTCAAACGGTACGATTCTTTTTATACTGTTGCATATAAATAAACAGTTAGAGTGTTGTTCTCATGCTGAAAACCTTTTGCAGTTACGGAAAATATCTAAGTTTCGAGATTGTGTATAACTTCGTATCATATTAATGTACATGTTTATGCTACTAGACAAAAAGTTATTGTAAGGTGTTACATGTGTTCAACATATAAGATTTTTGCTACTTATACAAAAACTATATTGTATTTATGCAAATATTTTCTGAAAAAAGATGACAACGGGTGTGATTTTGTTTTGATAGTTGCATATAACAGAGTTGTTTTTACATGTCAAATCTTATATGTAGTGTTATTAAAAATGTAAAATATTATATCTTTTTCTTTCTTGAAACTATGGTGTATTTATGCAATTAGTATGTTTGTTACATTTGTGCACCATAAAAAAAACACACATTTTATGATAATAAAAATCATACCTGAAACTGAGATCATAAAAAATGATGCATGTATGTAATTATTTTGATGTTGCGTAAGTAATCATTTCGAATAAACTGTTTATGGATAAGTTACACAAATATGTTTACATGTGTGAAAAATAATACAAAATATGTAATTGTTTGACGTTGCATATGTAATCGTCTGAAAAAACAAAAACAGTTTGGAATAAGCAAGTTTACTGTTACGTAGATCAACTTAATTTTGGGAAACCAAAAGCTTGTATATATTGAAGTTATTAGTGTAATCACAAAAAAAAATGAAAAATACAAAAATCATTGTGATATTTGATTTAAAAAATACTGATTATGTTTTAAAATGATCATTGTTGCATTTTTTTTTCCTTATCACATCTTGTGCATGTATGCAGTTGTCCGCAAGAGTGGTAGAATCGCTAAACAATATACTTTTAAGAAATACAAAAATACAAAAGACGATCCAGTCGAGTTGGATTGTGATGAAGAATTGAGTAAAGGGACCGAGGGTAGTTCAGAGGATGGTTCAGCTAGCGAAAGTAGCGATAATGTAAATGGTTAGTGTTTCGAACAAATATTTAGTTAAAATGTATCTAATTTATATAAAATCATCCATATGTATGCCATTTTCATCGACATTATGAAAACAATAAAAAAATTTATATAACGAATAAAGAATTAAATAACATTCTACAGTGGTGATATTAATGAGTATAGAATAATGACATATATATTTGATTCATGAACAAAAAAAGAGTATATTTAGCTATGATTAAATGAATGTGTAAGTAATATTTGCATATGTGCACTGTGTGAAACAAAAAACACTAAATAGACACAGATTTAGTAAATGATGCATATATGTAAATATCTTAGAAAACAAACAGTTAACGAAGAAACAATAAAGTAGAAACATTTTATAGTAGTATTTATATGTAATATTTTTTAAGGCTATAAGAAACAAACCAGTAATGACAAGATTCTAGAATATGATCATATATAGTAGTGTCATTAATGACATGAATGTGAAACAAAAAGAAGCAGAAAACACTAATGTTAGTGTATAACACTAATATTTGCATATGTGCACTATGTGAAAACACTAATGTCACTTTTATCAAAATATGAGTACGTGCAGGAAACGAGATTGCATATGAAGATGATGGTGAAAGCGACGAACAAGAGGAACAAGAGGGTGAAGACGAAAAATTCTCCCTAGTTGGTTTGTACTTAAAACACGTATTAAAAATATATATGAAGGTTGAAAAATGCATTACGTTCTGACACGTAAATTTTTTTGTGTGTTTTTGAAGATTCAGATGAAGCGACTGATAGTGTTGCATATTTACAAAGAGCGGAAAGTGAATCCCCACAAGGTATTCGATATTAAAAATATCATTTAATTTAATGTTGTGAGTATAAACATGACTGTTTAAACCTATTTTTTTTGCAGTGCGTAAAGTAGGGATGACAAAAGACGCTATAAGAAATCAGCCATGTACGATTATGTTAAAAAACAAATCAAAATAATTATATTGTATGTACAGTTTAACTTCTAGTACATTTGTTTGACATTTTTTTGCAAAAACAGATAAAAGTGGTGTACCTGTGAAGGCAAGACCCAAAAGAAAAGCAAGAGATGTTACACCACCATTAAATACACCGATAAAAAAACTTATCAAGCAGTACATAAAGAAGGTGTCTAAAGAAGGTATTAAAACATCTTTGATATACATAGGGTGCATATGTGCAATTTGATATTAAAACATGCTTTAATCGTATAGGGGCTGCTTCGCATAATGTTGGGTCTTCAAAGAAGAGAAAATCCGTAGGTAGTAGACCTAAACTGTGTGTGCATGGAGTTAAAGGAAAACAAAGGAAAGCTTTGTTAGATGAAGAAAGTGATGAAGATGAAACATCCGCAAAAACGAAAAAAAGAAAGCTGAAGGATAAAATGAAAGTTGAGCATAAGGATGTAAAAAAGATCAGAAAAGAACAACCAGCTCAAAAAGTGAATGGTTCTTTACGTACAAGAAGCTCGCCGAAAGCATTGTTCACCGCCATACAAGGTCTTACGAAAGAACAAAAGAAGGTTGTAACGGAGATTGGTTTCGGACGACTGCTAGGAATGCAACTTGATGGTGTTACAGCAAAGATTGGGTATTATGTGGTGGATAATTTTGATCAGGAAAGTTTAATAATCAAGCTGGATAAAGGCAAGATCCAAGTAAGTATTGCATTGATACACGAGATGCTGGGTGTTCCGACAGGGGGTGATAACCTACATGATTTGAAAAGTGAAAGTGGTGAGGATAAAGATACAACAGAATGGAGGAAAAGATATGGGGTTTTTGTAACACCCAGTGAGATAGTCAACAACATATTCACTGGTGAAGTCGGATGGAACTTTGTACTTGATTTCTTAATGCTATTCGCATACACAATGGGAGAATGCAACAAGACTGGTAGGTGCAAAACAAATCTGATACGTAAGTTGCGACCCGACATTAAAATTGAAAACATAGACTGGTGCAAGTTTGTGGCCTCATGCATGCTCACGTGCAAGAACAACTGGAATAGAGAAGACCGAAAAAGCTTTTTCATTGGTCCCATTGCAGTGTTGGCGGTATGGTTTAATTTTTACAAATATCCTCATATACAATATTTTAGTTAAAAAACACATTACAACACTTACAATAAAATAATCCTTTTAATGTCAGCTTGTGTACTTGGATTCTACATATTGTGAAAAGTACGACGTGGAACGAAGAAGACCAGCAGTGTTGGGGTGGACGCTTGATAAGATGCGTAGAAGAGAGGATGTTGAGTTGAAGATGGGTGGTTTTGGATTGTGTAAAAAACAACGGAAGTTGTTGTGGGTAAGCAATAGGACGTCTAGTGGTGAGCAAGGCAACACTAATACTCATGATGTGAAGGATGATGATGACCCAACAAGAACCTCAAAGAAGCTTGAAACAGTGGAGGTAAAAAGAAAAAAGTCATGCTTTTATGTTTTTTACATCTTCATAGCCCCCCTGAACAGATTAAAACATACATTATGTTTCGTAAGTTATATATTTTTTTGTGATACATTTGTATGTTTCATAAGTGCCTATGCATCTTACAAACATTAAAACATATATGCAACTGGTGTTTCATATATGAAACTGGTGTTTGTTTATAATTACATATGATATGTTGAAAAAAGTATGATATAGTGCATGAGTGAAGCATACATTACCAGATAATATATTTTGATATATTTTCAATAAGTTCATTGTTGTGTATTTTGTTTTTGGTTATAATATAATCTTTTGATTCAGGACTATGAGAATGTGATGGGCAATATACTGCAGAAAATAAATGAGAATGTGAATGAGTTTGAAAGCACATACGAGGAAGGTATCTCAAAGTTTCAGAATAATGACAAATTAAAAAAGCTTAACGAGGAGTTTGATAAAGTTATCAATCAAGAAAAGAAAACGATGGAGTTTCAAAGTCCCCGAGAAAAGCTTGATGTTGAACCAATAATAAACAGCGGGGCGGCTGATGTTATCGGGTTAGGTGAACCGGAAAGCCAGTTTTGGACAGATCCGGCAGTGGAAAGGGCTTACGAGGAAGCGATGAAAAAAGCTCAAGGTTTAGCCGTGAAAAACACGAACAACAATGACGGATGTGCGCCGAGCTTCAGCTTGGGATTAACGCAAGAATTTACATGCCCGGAACCATCGCAAATTATCCCAGTAGTACCTCCAGTTGATGCACAACCTCTCAAATCATTACCCCCAAGGCGTGGTCCAAAAAGATGTGTGTCCATTTCAAACGCGATGAAATCCCCTTATGTGTGTAGACTTGTGGATGAGAAAAAAGGCATAAGTGCTGAAGAGCGGAGGATATGCAACTACGTCTTCGCTTCAAATGAAATCGATACGTAAGTTTTACATATTAAATATACATATGATATATAACAAAAAAATATATACATATGTGCAAGTTATATGTGTGACATATTTCCAACGTTTTATGTGTGCAAGTTATATGATAAAAAATCGGTAACTTGTTACATGCTTACATATGAAAAAAAATACACATAGGCAATAATAAAAAATAGAAGTTATGTACATGTGTGCAAGCTATATGTGTTACATATGTGAAAGTTACATGCGTGTATTTTATATAAATATGTGTTACAATCATAGGAGGATGCAAAAAAAAAGTTATACCATGCACAAAAAACCTGTTTACATGTATGTATGCAACTCATAACAACCTCATAAACAAATATGAGTAGAGTATTGAATTAAAAAATATTGGTGTTTACACGTATATATGCAACCAATCAAAACTGTGTGTTACATACATGTGTGCAAAAGTAAAAACCATGCCCATAAAAATATGTGTTAAAGTAATGGGAGATTGCCAAGTTATGTCATGTATATGAATTATATACACATATATTGAATTTATGCATTATACAAGAAGACATATGTCACATGCATATATGCAAGTCGTATAAAACGTGTATCCGTATATGAAATAATGCAAGTCATATGCAAGTCCTATGTAAATCTGTATCTACTCATTGAATATATGAATATTGATGTTATAACAAAAATCATAGCAGGGAATGGGTATTTGAGACTGGATACGAGTACAGGTTGATGAGGGACACGATATCCACCATAAAACCCGGATTATGGGTGATCAGTAATGTAATCGACTGTTGGACAATTATATTGAACAATCAAGAAAAGTATAGGAGTCCAGGATCACCTCGAAGACTTTTCTGTCACACTGCAATGATAGTAAGTATATTTCACAGTCGCTCCCCCCCCACATCCCTCCCCTCCCCCCCCCCCCCCCCCCTAGAAAAAAGAGAAAAAAATTATAATCATCATTGTTACACATGTGAAATTAAAAAGGGCAAATTTGTGTCTGTAGTCGGAGGGTATGTTTGAAGAGGTGAAGGTGACAAGTGAAGTGTTGGAGTTGTACAAGAGCAACCTGTTAGGAGTGGTGAATGGTTTTGAGGAAGAGCTCACATTGAGAAATTATGATATGGTGATAAATTGTTTTGAAAGAAAAATATGATTCATATTTGAACTTGCATAAAAATAACACAAACTTATATTTATTGTAATCTTATATTGCAGGTATTTTTCCCCATGATCGATGTTAACCACTATTACATAATATGTTTTGACATTAAAAACAGAAACATAGATCTGATTGATAACAGGGTGTATGATGAAGATGTGCTAGACAACTATGATCAGTTTCCTGATTTCGTGGTAAGATTGCATTTAACAAAAAAATATATTATTTATGCTTCGTCTTTTTGATAACCAAATCTGTTTTTTCAAGTGTATATGCGTATATGCAAGAAGTTTATATGCGTATATGAAGATGTGCAATGATAGTTAAGTAATATATGATTTTTATATGCAGAAATCATTATTCGTGGACTACCTGAAACTGGTTGAACATCCAGCAGCTGGTGAAATGGGTCAGCAAGAGATACAAATATTAAACATGTCATGGAGGTCTGTTAGAAACCAAACAGATTGTGGGGTGTTTACTATGCGCCATCTAGAGACGTATATGGGTGATGGAGGACGAGGATGGCAATGCGGGCTAGACGAAAGCGAAAAAATGCAAAAAGGAATATTAAACAAATTGAGGTACAAGTACACAGCCAAGATACTCACATCAGAAATAAATTTGCTACGCGATGAGGTTGTCAAGAAAGCGGAGGAGTTTGAGAGGATGACAAAAGAAGCACAAGATAAGAAGAAAAAGGAGAAATATGATAAGTTGAAGAAAGCAAAGAAAAAATAAATCGGTCTGGTTGCACACTATCTAGAAAAAGAAGTTTGTGATTAGAAAAAGTTTTTTGTTGCACAGGGATAGATTGAAAAACAGTTTGGTCTTTTTGGGTATTATGGACAAAATATTGATAAGTCAGTAGTTGGTTAGTTTTTTGGTTCATGATGTTTTATGAACATGTCTAGTTTTTGGTTAGTTTCAGGAGGGTTGTTTTTTGGAATCATGATGATTTTTGGTTCATGATGTTTATATGAACAGGTCTAGTTTTTTATTATGTTTTTAGAAAACCTTTATCTATTGGTGATTTAAAATTGTTAAGAACAGATTCGGTTTGAAATGCGTTTTTTTTGCAGTTGTATATAGTTATGCATTAGGCAAATAAGTATAATAAAAACATAATAAATTGATAAGGAGTAAACATGCTAATGTGACAAAGATGTTTCTTTATTTGCATATATGGAACATTGCACCAAAAAATAAACCTGTTACATAATAGTGTGCAATTAACTATATTAAAACATAGTCAAAATGATATACATTAAGTAAAAAGGTTTTTTGCGTGGATGAAACTTAGCAGAATACGTGTAACTAAGTTAAGGAGTAAACATGCTAATGTGACGAAGATGTTTCTTTATTAGCATATATGCAACATTACATGCAAAAAAAATAAACGTGTTGCAAAATAGTGCAAATGACTATAGTAAAACATAAATCAAATGAGATACATAAAGTAAAAAGGTTTTTTCATGGATGAAACTTATCAGAAAATGTGTAAGAGAGTTAATGAGTAAACATGCTAATGTGACGAAGATTTTTCTTTGTGTGCTGATGCATATATGAAACTGCTTTGATGATATGAAACTCACGCATGTATATAAACATACATAGTGCCTACTGTAATATGATATATTTGCATATATGTTATTAGAGGCTATTATATAAAAGTCACGCATTTGGAAAAAAAATGAAAAAAAAGATCACCTGCTTGAATAAAAAAACACTATATCATAAAAAAAATATCAAAACGTGACAGTAAATTGTTCCATGCTAGAAAAACATTGAATACCATAACAAACAATAAAAAAAATATGCTCAATCGACGTCCATGAAACCATCATCAGAACTCTCATTTTCCGTCCCCGACTCTGTCTCGGACTCTGGCTTGGACTCGGACTCGGGCTCTGACTCGGACTCCTCAAGATCCGTTGCACCCTTTTTTGTAGGACAATTCCTGGAATCATGTTTACGCACATATTTTCCACATGTATGACACTTTCGTTTCTTTTTTTTCTTACATGCTTCAATAGCTTTTTCTCCGGGGCCAACTAATCTCTTCCGTGTTCCACAACCTTTGTTCCTAATACCTTGAGGGACCTTAATCACAACGTTCTTTGGTGGTTTAACCCCAAGCAATGATTCCATCGCCTCCTCGCTCGTCTTTGGCGTCGGATCATTTGGGATGATATGAAACACTCCATTCTTCAACTCATTCAATTTTTGTATGAACGCTGAAAATTTATCGGTATCAGACCTCAAACGTGCGACACATGATTCCACAATATCAAACGCTTCATTCACTAAATTTTCGTTCTCATAGTTGCTTGGGCCCTCTTTGTTTCGTTTGATACGCAGCTCTGGAGGAATTACATCCCTTCTCCACCTTTTAAGCACATATAGATCTGGTATGTGTGAGAAATTATAATCCTTAAGCACAAAAAAGACATGGCGGCACAAATAACCATGCCTTGTGAAATGGTTGCAACTACAAACAACGGTACTATCTTCTTTGTTCAAAACCACCTTGCAAAAAAAAAGATATAAAAAGGAGGTGTAAAACGAAAAGTGCATAAAGTACAACAAAAGAAAAAACAATCCTAGTGAAAAAGACACTTGCGCAACACAATGAAAATAAATACCTTAAATTCAGCAACAAAAGCACCGTGTTTGTTTTTGTGTCTAATTGTGCACACTTCGGAATTACCATCGGTAACCACACATTTTTTGCTACACATGTATAACCCTTTAACAATCTCTTTCTGGACAAGATTAAACACCGACCTGGTGTACACATTTGCAGCAAATCTCTCAATGGGCAAGTGCGTCTTCCATAACGGAAGTGTATTCGTCGTTGTATTATCAAGCAGTTTCAGATCATACCTTTGTTTCTCCATTGCAGTTTCAAAACAGATCATAAACTGCACAAGACTGTTCCCGCAGCTAGAATAAATTCGAAAAAACGAGTTTTCAGATTCTGAACGAGATGTGGTCTTCATTAGACAACACATAGGTATCTCTCTAAAATACGCAGGTATCCATCTTTCCCTTAACTCAAACATATCTGACAGCCAACGGTTGTCATGCAAATTATAATGTGCAATCAAAGACGCCCATTCCTCTTCAAATCTAGAAGGTGTCATGAACACGTTCCATACCACCTTGTGCAAACATTTCTTAAGATCAGAATTTTGTAACAAATCGCCACTGATCTGAAATGGACAAAAAACATACTATATCTATAAATAATAATAAAAATATCAGAATGTACAATCGTTAGGGATGTAAAATGTATACAATCAAAACATATTGCCTATATGCAACTTACTTATAACATGCAAAAAAAACTATGAACACCAAACACTACCTTCGCTGGTAATTTGTTCATTATGTGCCACATGCATAACCTGTGAGTAGATTCAGGGAAGACAGAAGGGATAGCTTGTCTCATTGCAGGGTCTTGGTCTGTAAGCACAAGTGTAGGTTGTTTACCATGTGCTTTCAAAAAAGCTTCCAACAACCATTTGTAGGAATCTATAGACTCAGACCTCAACAAACCAGCTCCAAAAGTAACACACTTGTTATGATTGTCAACGCCCGTAAAAGGGACAAAAATCATGTTGTACCTTGGTAAAAAAACAAAAAAAAATCAGCAAAAATTAAAAAAACATAAGCACACCAGAAAACACATTCAAAACACTTACTTGTTAGTTTCATACGTCGCATCAAAAGCAAGAACATCGCCAAAAATGTCGTAGCTACATTTCGCAGTTTCATCAGCCCAAAATAAGGACGTCAACTCATTATTCACAACCTGATACTCAAATGAATAACCAGAGACGCATGTCTTGCGATTATTTAACTTGTCAACTAGCATTTGAGCATCCCTATCACCGATGAATCTGTTCATGTCACGCCTGAAGTTTTTGAAGTCCACAACTGTTCCACGGACATTAATATACCCACCTTGTAACAAAGATCTAAGTCTATGAGCCTTCGTAGGGCCAATATTCGAAGTAGACACCTTGTGTATAAACGTTTGATCAGCAAAAGTCAACTTTCTACGAGTATTTGACAAGTCAGCATTGCTATCATCGAACAAAGAATGATTGTGGTTCTCGACGAACTTTTTCACTATGTATGAATTCGAACCACTCACCTCACCAACCCCAATGCAAGCTTTGCAATCGGTAACTGAAAAACTGGTATTGCGGTGTTCTTTGGGTTTAGGATCTTGTTTAAGTGAATCTTCTACTTTGTTACGTGGTTTACCGGCTCTGTTACATACCACATACCGATTGGTAACTCTAACTCGGTTCTTTTTAATCGTTGAAATACGAGTATCAAAGCCAGCCTTCTTTGCATACTCATCATACATCTGTTTTACATCCTCAAAAGTATAAAAAACAGCCCCAACTTTTGGCTTTAAGTCATCAGAAACAATTGGGATCCAGTGTTTTGTTCCATTAGGTGTCTCAATTACATTGCTTAAGTATGTTTCGTGACCTATAAAAGAAAAATTAAACAGTTATAAAATTACACATTTGCAACACATATGAAAATGCGAATAAAAAACTTTAACAACACATATGCAAATGCACATAAAAACTTCTAGTGATTCTTGTGCTCTTATAACACATACATTACACAAAGAAAAAACACAAAACTTTCATCACCTACACGTGGACATCCCCTGATGCACAAAACTATTGCAATGCACTTATGTAACAAACATCTATATTACTGATGAAAAAAACCGACATAAACAATTCGCATGTGTTTCTTAATAAATGGTACTTCATGTATGCAATAGATGTAAAACGCGATTAAAAGAAAGATAAAAAAAACTTAAATGACATTACACATGTTGGTTATTGAATAAAAAATGTTACTGCACATGTTGGTTACTTAACAAATGGTACTGCAATCTTATCATACATTACAAAGACATTACACAGAAAACTTCCATGGCCTATACATGGCAATCCCTAATGCACAAACTACACATATGCAATTACTTAATAATTACACACGAAATTATTCAAAAACACAGCTACAAAAAATGACATAATGTAATACAAATATACCATTATTGTTATACAAAAATATACCATTATTTCCTGAAACAGATGAATAATCCATATTAAATTCAGATTCCATATCGACATTGCTGTTTGGAGTCGCATTACCGATACCTTCTTCATCGGTCTGTAACGAAGGACTTAAATCAAACTCAGTCAACACCTCCATCTTTGATGCTGAAAAGTCAAACAACAAAAAAAGCATGAAAAATACATAAATCGATAACCAAAGACATACACAGAAACCAGAAAAAATGCACATCGATGGAAACAGAAAAGCCCTAATCGATAAAAAAAAGGCAAACTAACAAATGTGAAAAAAATGCATCGATTAAAATGTGCTCTGTTTATACACCCATGAATCAGATATAAAAAAACATAAAAATGCGAAAATCGGAAGCAAAATAACAAAATCCAGATTAAAAACGAAAAAACTAACCTGAATATCAGTGTATTGGAAGACCAAAATGTGATGATCGCAACGAACGATAACTGGGCGAGCAGAATTAAACACACGAAACAAACAAATGTCGACTATGAGTAAAAACATCGATTGAGCCATAAAATACCTGCGAATTAGGGAAGAAAAGAATAAAATCTGGAAGAAATCTGTAAACATGGAATGATGAATCCCAAAAAAATCTGGAAGATTAAACTCACGATTGATACCAGCGAAAATGAAGGAGGAGCTTGTAACAGACACATGAATAAAAAGACATAAAAGCCCTTTTATAATTGAATAAATGTATAATTAATTAAAAATATGAAAACTGAGATGGACGGTCTAGATCGGTTCTCGCAGTTCTCGCAATTTTTTTGGTTCTCAATGGAACTTCCCTCTATATATATATATATATATATATATATATATATATATATATATATATATATATATATATATATACATATATATTCGAAATTGTTATTGTTACTATTTTGGTGCATTGTTTTGGAATATGAATTATACATTTGGAGTTGGGCTTAATTAATTTCTAAGAGAAGATGGGCCATAAGAATTAAACTTGAGCCTTGTGTTGTGTATTTGGGTTTAGGCCTTTTAAGTAGGGATGTCTATAAATATACTAATTAGGGTTCACGACTTCACCCCAAGAACAAACAAAACATACTGTTTCATTCATGTGGAGTAGAGGGAGTGTTCTTGAGCATTGACAGTAAACAAGTGGAACAGAGGAAGAAAGGAGCCTTATTCATTTGCATCAATATTCAAGGAAATTGTGAAAAGCAATCACGTAATGATTTCTAACACCTTATGATCAAGTAGGTATGATTTTATGTGATTTTGAGTTAAGCTTTTGAGGTTTTAGAGGTCCTAAAGTTGTGTCTTTTCGTAGGTTTAAACCGAGGGAAAAAGAGAGGGTGTGAGAGATTTAATTATGTTTATACTCAAAGAAAAATATTAAGAAATTGTTTTTACTATAGGAGAAGCATGTTATTACCACAATAAGATGAATTATTTGAGTTTAAAAGTAGGATGTTAGCAAATGGCGACTGGGTTTTGAACGAGGTCCAACAAAGACGAAGTGCAGTGAAAGTCGCACTAGGGTAGCATGGTCCGACTTGAGGGCATAGGTCAGATATGAAGGGATACGACTTAAGAGTTGTTTGCAGTAGAGTGGTGTCTGACTTACCCTCTTGTGTGACCCATCCGACTTACATTAAAACATGTGATTCGGTATATATTTTATAACTTATGTCTGTGACATAGTTATGTTGTTGTCCGACTTTAATTAATGGTGCGACTTATGAACCCATTCATTGGTCCGACTTCGGTGAAACTAATGGTCTGGCCTAGGTGACTTTGTGATCCGACCTAATTATAAATCCCACAAAACGGGCCCATCTGACTTGTAGCTTGTATGAACCATCTGACCTACATACTTAGTTGCATGGACTTGCGTCCGACTTGGTTCTGAATCAATGGTCCGACTTTTTATATATATATGTATATATATATATATGCAATTAAGCCCTTGTTCGACTTAGGATGCTTGGGCCTAGTGGGCTGACTTGTTAATCAGGTCCGACTTTGTAAGGGGTCCTATTTGGGAGGGAGTCCGACTCAAAGGGGAATCTGACGTGAATTGGAAAGTTTTAACCCGTGTTAATTTAGTCTAACACATTGTACGTTTGTGCGCCGGACTCGCGACGAAGTAATTCTGTGATTAGTCGATAACTGAATCTGAGCCCAAGATCAAGTGAGTATTCTTACTTACAATTTATGGAACATTGTACTTTTTAGATTAACTTTAAATCGCGTGCGAAAGCTTAATTAACTTAATTACATCATAAACATATAAATACATAATTTGTTCATTAGTCATTACAAAATCTCACTACAGTGTTAATTTCAAAACATGCTCTAAACAAAATATTAGTCATCAGAGTAGGTGGTCTGTCCATATTCTCAGCCAAACTTCACTAGAAACTTACCAAAAGGGATCTGCAAAATAAATAGTGGGGAATTAGCACAAAGCTAAGTGAAGGAATAAATATCTAAACATATACAAGGCATACAGCCTAAACACAAAGCTCAATCACAAGAGAACCGGCGGTGTTGCAAGCACCTACAACCATATGCCGGCCAAAACATAGGTTTACCGATAGCCCTGCTAACATGGACAACTATACCAGCACCCTTGAGTGCAACAAATGCCCATCAAGATCAGATACTGTTAAATCCCTAAGCAACAGGCCAGCCAAAATCACCAAGCTGATCTCCCAACAACATGTATACATGAAACTTGACATAAAGTCCAAAGAGCATAAGCAAATCAGGATATCATATCCAAATATATGAATCCATTCACCAAAGCTTGCACAGCTTAACACTCAGGAGTCTATTTCACTGAGTCTTCTCGGTTCCTGAGAATATGTAAATACAAGTCAGTATATGTTTCAGAATACTGATTCATAATAAGTAATACACTTATTAGTACATCACATGTACACATATATAATATGTATATCACTTATACATCATTTATAGTCATAAGTCCAAAACCAGTCAAAGTGTTAGGGAAAATGTCCAAGTCTCAAATCCCGTATAGGTTATGCAGTTTTATCATAAAACCGAATCTAATTCACAAATCCGTATGTCAAGGCAATCCATGCAGTTCTATACAAATTCTGTATAACATGAGGTTTCTTCTGAAAAACCGGTTAAGTTCATAATTCCGTATAAGTATAGGCAAGTCATCCGGTTTCCATGAAATCCGCATACATGCGGTTTTCGTCACAATCCGGTCAGCATGCGGTTTTCCAAAGTTTAAGGCAATAATCATTTCATGCGGTTTTAATCCAATTCCGTATACTTCATGCGGATTCTTCCTTTTATGTGGTTTTCAACTTAAACTCAATAGTTCATACGGTTTTATCATCTGTCATGCGGTTTCTTAACCAATCCAGTTATTCCCATGCGGTTTTATCAGAATCCGTATATATTTCATGCGGTATTCACCAAATCCGCATGATTCAAGTCTTAAATCCCGTATGCTTCATGTTTCTTGTCTATTTGATCAAATTCTTATTTCTGGACTAATTAATATTCATGCACAGGAATATATATATCCAAAAAGTATAATAAACACATAATAAACAATAATTCTTAACAATTACTAACATGCAATCATCCTAAATTCATAATCTTCAAGTAGCATGCGGTTTTCACACAATCTCTATAAATCCGAATATAAACAACAAATATCAATCAATTATGCTAACCTTATGAATCAGATACTTCAGAATTCCAAAACAAGAATCAAAAGATTGAAGATGAAGATGATGTTTCCTTGTTCTTCTTTCTTTCTCGGCCAAGAGCTCCACCAACACACACACTCACACTTTTTGATTTGCATGTAATGGTGATGTTGGTGGCATGTTTAGGTGATTAAACACATATAAATTGGACACCTCATGTTCCACTAACTCTATTTTATTTAATTGATAACAGTTTCTACTTTAAATAAAATATACATATAATAATAAACACATAACAAACAATGATAATTAAATACACATAATAAAAATTAAATCTTAAGATTATTAAACTAATTACCTTATTAATCTAGATGGGTAGGGAGGGTGTTACAATTTAAATGGACATCAGTTACGTTTTATGACATTCAAGAAAGTGTTTAATACTTATGAGTTACATGAAAATTATGTTAAGACCAACACTTCGGTGTTGGGTATATTTTAAATAGATTTCGATTGATGTTGTATAAGTAAGTGATAAGTTATGATACATGTGAATGGTGTGTTTATACCGTTTACTTCAGTAACGGGTATGTTTAGACCGCTTACTTCGGTAACGGGTATGATACCAACACTTTGGTGTCGGGAATGAGACCAACACTTCGGTGTCGGGTATGTTAGACCATTGTGACGGCAACAGGTTTGATGAGACCGTCTAGCAGGCGGATATGTTGATGCCACTTACTAAGGTAGTGGGTATGAGATATGTGTTATTGATGAAGTGTTTGATTTGTAAGTAGAGTACTCGTTAAGCTTTGTGCTTACAGTTGTTGTTTAACCTGTTTTACAAGAGTGACTATGACGGGGCTCTAGTGCATCAATGATAGCTCATTCTCAGCCACGTTTCTGCAACTCTTTTATTTATTATTTTATGCAGTCGTTTGAACAGTAGTTTACACTTTATAGTTTGTTACAAACATTTGATATGTAATCAATCTCCTTCAGTATTTATTTTAAAGTTTGGTTTCCCTGTTTAAATCTGTTGTGTTGTTATTTTAAAAAATAATAATTTTTGGGACGTTACATAAAGAGTGTAAAAATTTCAACATATTTGTTGTAGTGAGTTCTATATTTTTATATAATTTTCTCATAGATTCAAATGACACACAATACTAGAAAATCTCCGATTTCCGACAGAGTATAGACGACTTTGGGTCGGAACACCTTTCTGACGTATTAGTGACAGATTTCAGACGGAATATGCGACGGGATGTAAGTCATCGGAAATTCGTCGCAAGTGATTGAAGTTATCGACGGATTAGAGACAGATCTGTGAAGTAAGCAAGTCGTCGGGAATTTCCGATGGATTTCCGACGGTGGTTACTGTTTTTGCATATATTAGGTATTTCTCACAATGATTTTCTATACATGTGTACATAACCTCAAAGTAATAATTTTTATATGTATAATGACGTATAAATTTGCGCGTATGTGTATGAGTGTATGAATCGAAAGAATTTATTATATATTTTAAAGGTAATACACATACATGCGTATATGTATGTTAACGTGTGATTACTTCTTCCTTGATGTTAGCTATATATTAATGCAAGAAACTGAAACTCAGTATTTATGTAATACCATCTAAACAACCACGAGCCCTCGATTAGTGGTGGCAGTGACTAGTGGTGATAGTGTGTGATGGTGGCGATTATAGTGTGTTATGGTGGAAGCAGAGTTATTGATGGGCGAATAGTGATGATGATCACAACAATGGTAGGGGCGATAGAGATGTTAGTAGGGTGGTTGTAGGGTGTCGAATAGTGGTGGTGGCAGCGGCTGGTGATGATGGAGGCGGTGGATGATGTGAAGGTTAAGGTGGTAATGTTGCTAGCGACAAGAGTACCTGTAAGTTACGGTGTGTGGTGTAAGTAATAATGGTTGGTGGTGGTCGATGGTGGCGTAAGGGGCCACTGGGACTAAGAATGAAAAGGTGGTAAGGGGGACAATGATTGGTGGTGGTGGATGGTGCTCATGGTGTTAGTGGCTGAAGAGGTAGTCGAAGAGGAGCATGTGGCCAATTTTAGAAGATTCGTGTGTTTATGTTGACCCATGATTTTTATGATTCACGTATTTGGACCAATATTAATGATTCATCAATCGTTTTATGTAATCGAAATTTTCTCAAGACCAAAGTCGTTTCATGTCAAGTTGTATAACGTATTAGTTGGGGCGAAGTATCCATTCATATAAGAAGATATGGATCCAAATCTAACAAACAACAAGGATCATGGAGACTATCCCCTTGCGAGGTTATAGGGACAACAACTATAGTGGGGTCAAGGCGCAATGCATATCAAGGGTGTTCACATTTTTTTGAAACAAAACAACCTATCTGAAAATCCATATCAAAATATAGGTTAACCGAAGTGAATATTTTTTAATTTCACTTTGATTAACTGAATATAAATTAAATTCACATTTAGGTTTAGTTACGGTTCAATAATTTGTGACAGACGGTTAACCGAATAGAAAGCCAATTTCTTGTCAACTGATATTTTTCAATTGACACTTTAATTTTGTGACATTTTTCATGCATGTTTTTGTTTTCCGTTGAGTTTGATATCTCTTGCAATGTTTTATTTTCCTACAAGGTGGTTATCTCTGGCAAGATCGTTAACTTTCAGAGAGGAGTACTTTTTTACCAATAGTCAATATTGCTAAATTACAAACAGTTTATAGATAGATGGACTTACTCCCACATGTTTGTATACTCCACGAGATCTTGTTATGTTTTTTATAATAAGTTGGTAAATATTTGTGTGTTTGTATTACTATGATAGTGATATAAATCTATTATGTGTTATTTGTCACCGCCCTAATATAACCTAAGTATATGATATGATTTTTTTCCCTAGTTAAATTACTCGTGTACATATGGAGGGGCTTTAAGTAAATGACGTTTTAAATTATATATTCTAAAAAAAGTTAATATAATTTTTATGAGTTTTGTATATTCAATAAATCTTTATGACAACCAAATGGTATTTATCCAACGGTACCATGTGTTTAAAATGTGTTGAAAGTTAGCTCGGATTCAAATTCTACTACCAATAAGATATAGATTTAAAAGTATACATAAGAAAATATGTGCATTTTGCTATAAAAATAATTATTTATTAAAAAACATTATTGGTCTGTTGGAGCACTGCACTAGTGAACGCGGATAGCGCCCAAGTTTTAGGGGGTGTTTGGTTCAAGTATAGTTTTTGGTGGGATTTGCATTTAAGATGGGATTTGCATTTGGTGGGATTTAAAATCCAATGTTGTGTTTGTTTAAAATTATTTAGATGGGATTTCCACCACCACCTGCAACCTCCATTGCCACCACTAACCACCACATCTACGGCCACCAGGGCGAAGGCAAACGTCGACGGCTAGGCGAATGTCGACGACGAGACGAGCCATGAATTAGGGTTTGCGTACGAAGGCGAGAACGGCGAAGGCGACAGCGGCAAGCGGCGAAATAGGGTTTGCGAAGGCGACGGAGGAAGGGGTCGACAAAGAAAGGGGTTTGTGAAGGCGAACGACGACGGTGAACTAGGGTTTGCGAAGGCGAACGATGAAGGCGAAGGTCGACGGCAATGGAGGAAGGAACTAGGGTTTCTGGAACGGCGGCGGTTTGCGAAGGCGACGGCGAAGGAAGAGGTCGATGGCGACGGTTTGCGAAGGCGACGAAGGAAGAGGTCAACGGTGGTGATGGTCGACTGTTTGAGAACTAGGGTATCTCAAAGGCGATGGCGACAATGGAAGGACTAGGGTTTCTTCACAGGAGTATTCGCCGGAGGGTCGCCGGAGAGAATACCTCGTGTGAGGGTTTTCAAAATACCAGGGAGGGTGGGAGGATTCTTAATCCCTCATCTATGGGATTTCATAAAATGTTGGGAATTAAAATCTCATCCTCTTTTGCCAAACCAAACACCACATTTGGAGGGATTTGAAATCTCGTTACCATGAAATCCCCTCAAATGACACCAACAAAGCACCCTGTTAGATCTGTTAATTGGGCTTAAATACATATACTTTAGTGCACTTTCAAGGGTAGAAAAATGTTATTCACGCATCATACAAGAAATAAGATTATAAAAATAAAAAAATTGATTAAGTTATCTTTAATTATGAAAGTTATCTTCATTTCTATCATATTCATAACGAGTTATTCAAACACCGAGTGTTATGGCGGGGAATAAAAAGTAAGGATAAAAATATAATAACTAAATATTTAAATATATATATTTAACGCTTGGAAATCTTCTTAAAGAGTTGAGATTAAAAATAGAGTGAAATATAGAGAATTTTAGTGCATAAGTTAGACTCAAATCATCTTCACCATAACATCTAATCTAAAACTTAAGAAATTAAAGTTAAAATTGAAAATAATAAATGAAAGTGAATAAGCAAATTATAATATTTGAATAATAGGGTAAATGGAAAATGACGTACTTCATATAAGTACTTTATAGTTTTTATATAAAAGATTATTGAAGAAAGAACAATGCAGTACATCAAATTTAAATATGAATAAAAAAAGCAAATGTAAGAATAAATGAAAGTTACTTTAATCTAAAACCAAAAAATTAAAGTAATAATTTTAAAAAATATATGAAAAAGTAAATAAGCAAACTATATATATTTTTTAGAAATAAGGATAAAGAAGAAGTGTTTTAGAGCTTTCTGTAACAAAAATTATAGAAGAAAGAAGAATGCCACTATCGAATTTAATTATAATAAATGAAAACACAATTATGAATAAATGAAAATGAATAAAAAAATTATAATTCTTTTTAAAGTAAAGTGAAGTCTTAATTCTAAATTAAAAATGTTAAAATAAGTATTGTTTAAAAATGATAAGATATTAAATGATGGGGCCCGTCATCTCTTCAAACACATCTCTTGTTTTGAAGTTTGGACCTACACCTTCTCATTCAACAGAAAAAAGGCTATTTACCCAAGTCGAACACCGAACTTCCCCATTCCTTAGAAACATACTTACCATTGTGCCAACTAAAAATATGTTTATATTTTAGAAAACATTATATATATACTAACATTTATCAGGTTACTGTTCATTTCCTTATAAATGTTAGTATATATAATAATATGATATATGTGTCTAATATTTATAGATGTATCTAGCAGATGTATCATATTTTTGTAGCTCTTAGATTTAGATTTCAAAACCTAAATCTGTTCTCTTTGTTCTCTATGAAAATGTGTTCTCTCTTAATCCCGCTTCTACATACATATATATAGGACTTTTTGAAGGCCCTTAACCAACACATGCCGAAAACCTCCTATGGCACCACGTCATCCTCTGATCACATCCCTCTTCTAAGTTCTAACACTCCAATCTCACAAGCCACATCCATCCCTTCAAAGTCTAACCCTTCTTTATTTTCTTTTAAATATAAAACCTTTAAAGAATGTATAGAGATAGAGTGAAATACATAGATAAAGTACAAATAACCTAATTAGCAAAAGGCCCTCACCCGTATGTTGGAAGAGTGGGGGCGATGGTGTTCCATGTGTCCTGAGGAACGGGTGTGTCTAGTGTAAAAACCGAAACCTAACAATTTTGATTTGTCAAAAACCAAAAATTTTGATTTTAATTTTATTACTCGAGTCTTGTACAAAATCAAGCCGAACTGAACTATGGTTTGTCTTGACCGACTAAACATATACACATCCTAACTAATCCTAAATTTATACCATTTTTGTCCATAATAAAATAAAACATATAAAACTCAGATACCACTGATAAGTATTTTGATCGAACCGGAGCATCAATACCCGGCTTGAAATGTAAGCTAAAATGGCCGCTCTCCTGCAATATACAACTTAAAACGACGATACCACAATCCAGTTTACAAGAGCGAAGCGATTAACGATCTGGCAATGGCGACTGGTGCCGGCGGAAAGGTTTCTTTCAAGGTTACTCTCACCTCCGATCCCAAGCTGCCTTTCAAAGTGTTCGTAATCAATCCGCCTTCATCTTCTAGGGTTTTCTTTATGGAGTAATCTATTTCCCCCAATTGAGTTTATAATTGAAATTTCCTTTATCTCCTTGCAGGTTTAGCGTTCCCGAAGGAGCTCCTTTCACTGCTGTTCTTAAATTTGCTGCTGAAGAATTCAAAGTTCCTCCCCAAACTAGTGCCATCATCACAAACGGTGATCCATTTGTTATTATTATACTTGCTTGGCTTTCTTCTTCCGATTCGATGTTTTGATATTCTAGTTGAAGTTTTCGTCATGCACTTTTCTGTGGAAACAAATCTGTAAATTGTTAATTTGTAAGTTAAAAATGATTACTGATTGAATAGTACAACTTGTATGATCCTGTAACATGATTTAGGGTTAGAATTGTGTTTAGAACAACAACGATAACAAATGAAAATAGTGAAGAAGGATTAGCTATGCCAAATAAATTAGAGCTGATTAACACATGATCATAGGAATAGAGCTAAATGGAAAAGATTCTTATGAAAGTTGTGCTGGCAAATTGGGAATTCATGATCTGAAATGCTTCTAAGGTAGGAAGAATTTATGAAAAATAGCTTAGGTGATGAAACAAGGGATTTGAACCAGTAAACTTATACAAATGGGCCCTCTTATACAGTGCTAGGTAAAGCATCAATGACCTATTTTATTGCATACTTAAATGTTCATTATGTTTGTTAGAGTTTTGCCCAAATGGTTTGTACAAGGAATGTGACTGGTACACTGTTTTTGGTTATATTGGACAAATATTAACAAACTCGATACAATTCTACACCTTTTAAAGGTAATTTGTTTGTTACCAAATCTAACTTTGTACATTTTGTTCTTAAGTTTTGGCTCTCGTGGTGGGAGCTGTGTTCTTTCTCATCTTCATTTGTACCTTTCTTGTTTACCCTGTTCTTATCATGGTGGATTCAATGTCAAAGTGTATAATCTATCACTTGAAACAAAAGACGTTGCTTGAAACATAGAAGTTGAAATTATACAGTGAGAAATATGTTGATTAGTGTAATTAATGTTGAGGCGTTGAGTTGATATAAAATCAAACTTTTGAGGGAAGTAAAATGGACCTCTCATTATCTACTTGTGCTTCTTGTCTTTTAAAATGATCTTAGTTTGTTGCCATGTTGCCTTCTTATCAATTTTAAAATTGAAGTTATAAATGTCTTGGGCATTACATTGAGCACCTTTTTTAATCTTTTTTGCAGATGGTGTTGGAATCAACCCTCAGCAAAGTGCAGGTATTTTAGCTCTTTTTTAGTAGCAAGACACTAGTATATGTATTTTCATTGTTAGTTTATGGCCAAAAAAATATCTTTTTATGTTCAGCTACAGTAGAAGCTTATTGCGTTCAACATAATGTATTTTCTTCAAGTAAAATCAATCAGCAATGTTTATTTTTCCTTCTTTTCAAATTTAATCACCATGAGGAAAAATTTACCAGCTCAAGTAATAAATTCAAAAACATGATTCAAGATAAAGATAGTAACAGAAAAATTGCAGTGATATATTATCAGAAACACATACTTTGGAACAAAAATTAATTTAGTAACAACATATTTTTTAGATACTGTGTCAAACTGCTACTGAAAGTACAAACTGATTGCACTATCAAGTCATATTTAGTAGCCACTAGACAACACATTCTAAAATTTACTTGTTTTGAGATCAAAATCATAACTTCAAATTATTATTTTTTTCCAAAATAACGTTTCAAACTGCATAGTAAAAACGACGCACATCATTCTGACTTGGGCTACTTTTTTTATAGAAATAATACAAGATCAATGCAATTCTTCTGATTTCCTTGGTGTATATGAATTTCTAAATTTTGTTTGATAATTTGGTATTGGCAGGAAATGTATTCCTTAAGCATGGTTCAGAGCTACGCCTGATTCCTCGTGATAGGGTTGGTGCTTAAACATTTTGTGTTTCTTCTTGATAACTTTCAAATATCCGCTTGTTTCGTGTTTCTTCTTGATAAATTGGTGACAAATGGTTGTGTTTTAGCAGCAAAAGTTTAATATTAAATATTTCAATATATTGATTGTGGATCAACTCATGAGTAAATGGATATATATCTATCGGATCAATTTGTGTTTTGATCTGATTGGATCAAATCCGATAAGATAGTGATGATCTATCTTTCCCTAAACCCAATTGAAAGTAAAAACAGATTTAAATCGATAATTTTGTTAATCCCTGGAAGCCATTGGTGTCCACGCATGAATCTAACACAGCTTACTTTGTTTTTCCGTATTGGATTTTTTTATGAACAAAGGACTAGCAATCTTTTAACTTGTTGAAAAACAATCAAAGACATCAATATGAACATATAAAACTTAACATATGAGTAAACTATTACACAACACAACAAATCCTTAATGCGATATACAAACATATAATCTTCAACATCTAAAAGAAAGATTATTAAGTCATCGATAAGCTCATATGCCCGAGAAAATCGACTTATGGACTAATCAAAATACTAATAAGCTTATAAACCGAAATAATAAGAACATCAATAGACAACATAAGAATCAACATCCAAATCCTTCCTTGCTCTCCCAACATACAAGTCTTTGGGTTTCATTAATCCAGGGATTAATCCAATCATTGTAACAAGAGGCAATTGAGCCACTGCATCATGTCTTCCTAGTGAAACAAGGGCTTGTTTACCTGAACTTACCTTGTAAACCGACATCTTGCTCTCGTTTCCTCCACCGACCAACACTTTCAAGTTTTTGGCCGCGGCCGTTGCTTGCTTTTTAGCCAGATAACCTTGCTTCATTTCCTAAAATGTTACAAAACAATTCGTTGGAAACTGCTATACAGTTGATAACGTGAAGTTCATACGGACTACTAGAGATAAACTATTGTAATCTTGAAGGAGGATAAGTAATAAAATCCATGTCAAAGGTTACCGGGTCAAAGTGGTTAAAAGTTATCTGTTTTGACCCGTTACCCAACCCATATATTATATCACGTCTACCTATAAAGACGTATCTTTTCCATATATAGGTACTAAATGCACGCAAATACCGACTACTATAGATAAACTATTGTAATCTTGAAGGTAAATAAGTAATAAAATCCATGTCAAAGTTTAACGGGTCAAACTGGTTAAAAATTTCCTGTTTTGACCCGTTAGCCAACCCATATATTTTATCACGTCTACCCATAAAGATGTATCTTTTCCCATATATAGGTACTAAAGGCACGCAAATACTGACTACTATAGATAAACTATTGTAATCTTGAAGGTAAATAAGTAATAAAATCCATGTCAAAGTTTAACGGGTCAAACTGGTTAAAAGTTATCTGTTTTGACCCGTTACCCAACCCATATACTTATCACGTCTACTCATAAAGACGTATCTTTTCCCACATATAGGTACTAAATGCATGCAAATACCGACTACTATAGATAAACTTTAGTAATCTTGAAGGTAAATAAGTAATAAAATCCATATCAAAGTTTAACGGGTCAAATTGGTAAAAAGTTACTGTTTTGACCAGTTACCCAAGCCATATATTATACATCTACCCATAAAGACGTATCTTTTCCCATATATAGGTACTAAATGCACGTAAAAACTGTATTCAAATTTTAGTTTATAGCAATTTACCCTAATGTTGGTAATATCTCCGATCGCGAAGATATTCTTGTGGCCCTTGACTCTCAAATATTCATCCACAATCACACTCCCACTGTCATCTAAACTATCCCTTAAACTGGTGTTCTTGAGCCATGATGAGGTCAATGGCTTCCCTGTGCACAGAAAATGGCAATCTGCATGAACAGTTTCACCAGCTGAAGTTGTATAGAATCTGCTTCCTTCTGGAAAATCGTTTACATTTACAGTCTGGTTCAGTTTCACTTCAACACGCCTCGAAGTTAGCCAATCTAGCGTCTTCTTAGAAGCTTTTGGACCGATAAATTCAAGCAATCGGTAGCCTTTATGCACTAATGTTATATTCTTTTCTGGAAAATCAACTGCAATTTCTCCTGCAAGTTCTACTCCAGTTGGTCCACCTCCAACGATCAAAATCGATTGAGCAGCTTTTATTTTTTCATTTTCTGCCATTATAACAACACAAAATCAGTCTCGTTGTGAACAAATGTGTAGAATAGGTCGTGTATCTTTCATTGTCATTTAAAAAACGAATAAATAGAAAATTTGGGATTACGGGGCTGTATGTTTGTTGTTTAATGGAACCATTCAGCACTGAATGCTAAATGATTCAGCATTTAGCGTGTTTGATTACTGCCTCTGAATGAAAACCGTGCCGAATGATTCAGCATAATACTGTTGAATCATTCTACCTTCAAGTGCATTCAGAATCATTAAGCATCAAGTACTTTACCCTAATAATCCTTCTTTCACACGTTGTCTTATTAAATGATTATATCTTATAATATAATATATCACTATTAAATTTCACAACAACAACAATACTCAATCCCGTAACAACGGGGTATGGGGAGGTAAGATATAGACAATCATGCCTCTACACGTATGTAGAGAGATTGCTTCCCGAGATGGACCTCCGGCAGTGCAAGTGGTAGAAAAAAGTAAAGAGAAAAACAATACTAAAAACCATAAAAATAATAATAAAACAATAATTATGAGAAGTGATTAAAAACCTAAAAGAAAACAAGGATAAAAGATAAAGAAACAAAACAAAAAAAAAGGAAAAAAAAAACGAAAGAGTATAAAAGAAAGAGTAGGTAATACAGTTAAAAGTTAAGAGAGTACTAAGAATAACTAATGTGTGCTAAAAAGGAAAGTAAAAGAAGTTAAAAAGTTAGGCTATAGTACTATAAAAGTAGAAAAAAATATGATAATTTGCATAATTTAGATTGTTTATTCTGAACCTTTATCAAACAACATGTCACATTCAAAGGTAGATTCATTCAGAACTTTGAATTATTCAGACCACAAAATCATTCGGTGTTTAATCATTCTATTTTAACAAATGGCCCCTACCTGCATGGTATTGTGCAAGTCTTTCAGCTCGAGTTTGTGGCAGTGGATCCCGATGACCAGTAGCAATGACAAGATAATCATAGGGGACCAACCGACCCCCGGATGTGAGGATCTCGGAATCACGTATCTCGATCGCGTTTGACACAATGAGACGTGAGCTCGTTAGGTAATCTTTATGCTTTATTAAGCTTCTCTCAGCGAAAGTTGGTTCCACCATTCCTCTTAAGCTTGCCCATGGAATCTCTAAATATTCCTTCCTGTTTGTTGATACTATTAGTGTTAGATTCAAGCCAAGATCATGATCATAGTTTATATATCTATATGAACTTCTCATTCCTGCTTAGAAGAAGATTAAACTAAGTCGATCTACTTAACTCATATAAGAACATTAAGAGACTGTTTGTTAAAACAGAATGATTAATCACTGAATGATTCTGTGGTCTGAATAATTAGTCGTGAGACCTGTCGATTGAGACTAGGGGGGTCACCCAAATATACGAAGGTTGACAAAAAAAATGGGTTTTGTAGAACAAACTCATCATGAACTCAATCTCACATTACAAGAGAAACAAATGATTGATCAAGTATTCGAGACAACACATTCGCACGATGGGTTATGGAGCCTGAGAAGAGGAGGAAAGAGCAGATGATCTCGAGTTTTATTTAAAACTTGAGATTATCTGCTTCTTTAATTTCTATTCTTATCTTTTTCCTGCTTTCTTAGAAAAACTCGAGACCAAAATGTTGAAATCGGCTATGTAAAACATATAAGAGAACAGAAATAACAGGAAGGAAGCATACGGATCAATTAGGGTTAGATTGGAGTGAAACTGGAGCTGTTTAGCAACGAAGGAGCCAGCAATTCCGCCACCAATAACCACCACTCTCGGCCCACCTCCGGCCGCCATGATCAGAAGAATCTGTAGACTGCTTGGTTGTGATTGCTGATCATAAAGCTTTATTTATTAATATTCACAGGAGAACACAAGATCGTGCGAGAAAGAGGATGACATGGTAAACAATGCTGTCATGGTCTTCGTTTTGCTGAGAATGAATTAGTCAACGAGTTTACGAAGTCAAAATCTAGAAAAGGTCAACACAATACACGTAAGACTTTTACTAATAAGAAAATATCCTCATGAGTCATGACAAATATAGTCTAGTTTTCTACTCAGCCACAAATTAATGAAATATCTCGTTTCTCCATTTTCAAATAGAATAATATTCACGTTTTTAATTTATACGTGTGTTTATAACAAGACTTGAATATTTAATCTTTAATTTTAAAAAAGGAGAACTTTAATTACATTTTGATAGCGCTAGATTAGAAGAATGTGTGTGGTTCGTTAAGATTCTTTATAACGGAGTGAAATCTTTTAAAGAGATTGAATTCTCGAAGAATTAAATAAGGGTTTGTTTGGTTAGACACTTAGACGGAAAGGAATTACAAAAACAAATGGAGGAGGTAATGGAATGAATCGTTACCATTTAATCATTTATCGATATGTGTGATTGTTTTGTCGGAATGAAATGACTCATTACTATATGATGTTTGATAGATAGAAATAGACATAGTAACGGAATAAAATAAGTTTTAAGAAAAAATATTAAATTATAGCAATTCATCATTCAAGGAATGAAAATCCTTAAAACAAAGGGAATCGCATTATGTAAGTAGAAATATTTATTAAGTTATTGGTAAGAAAACGATAATGAATAGGACTATAGGAGGATAAAGTAGAAATATTTAATTGGATTCTACATGTCATAACTTGTGTACTAATGAAAGTTGTTTTATTAGTAGTAATATCGTGTTTTTACTTAACGATTTAAACGGCTACGACCGACACGGTGTTATTAATGTTGTTTTCCGCGGCAACCGTTTTTTTTAAAGTTAATCACGATTTAGTAGAATATATAGAACTATTCATTTGGATTTTACAAAAACATTCTTTTATATATATAGAAAATTGATCGATTTTTTTCGTTGAAAACAATTTTATAACAATCATTCAGTTACATACATATGAATTTTATCATACTTATTCTTCAACGTATGAACGTGTTGCTGGGTAACCTTTTGAGTATATTCATAAGGTTAAAATCTTTGTTACATCGTTCATCCATATATAGGGGAACACCCCATCAAGATAGATACAAGAAAATTAGCCTTTAATAATTATAAAAAGAAAAAAAAGAAGAAGAAAAAATACAACCTAATGATTCCTGATAGCGTAAGTACCGGATTAGGATCAACCGGACTATACAAGACCGACAGCTTCGACCAATTTTAGAAACAACCTTCCACAGTTGAACCTCATGAATCGTACCAACAACTCCTACCAACCCAGGTAACAACCTGATAAAGCTGATCCATAGCTGAACCTCATGACCCACAGAACATTTGAACCTTACAACCTACGGCTTGGACAACCATGACACAAGCATAATGGTGTAAGAGGAAAAGCTGATCTGCAGCTTACCAAATATGTCATCTAAGGATACATAGGACCACTGTTCTAAATAAGACAAATACAACCTCCCAAGACAAGTTATGGCTGAAGGTCAACTCCTACTAACCTTCGGGATAGTTCATATCGACAACACATGAATGCTGGTCATCTGTCTAGAAGGTTTGACTGAAAGGAGGAGCTACGTATCAACTGCTGGATAATAAGAGGTACCCTCAAACCTCCAACACTCTGTATAACAACTACCTCACCTTAGGTAAAAGTAGACCACATTCTCTATTTAGCCTTCGATATTAAACACTTCTTTTCTCCATATCTTCAATCCATGTACTTACGATCATTGGAGCTTGGTCACGAGGTTCCACTCTTGTGGCGAGGCTAACGATGGTATGTTTTGCAGATCGTTCAAGGCTTACGAGTTCCAGACAAGCTTCCACCTTCTTGCGTTGACCTCAAGAAGATCCTTATAACAATAATTCCATTTTCTATGAAGACTAGAAAGAAAGCTATGGAGGTATGATGTCAAGGATGTCTTATAGTCTCTCCACCAAAAGGACCAATTGCAGGCTGACTCAAGGAATGTGGGGCAATCTTCTATTGGTTTTGTATTGTTTTAGTTGATACTATAGGCTGCATTATCTACACCTTGCACAAAGAGCAAGTACTCAAATTGTACTACTATTTTGGTTCAATAAGAATGTAACATCCCAAAATATGGCCTAGTTGTACCATGTTTGTACTATATGCTTATATACTTGAAAATTGATTTAATCAATATATTTTGTTGTTAAATGTGTTATTTGTTAATTATACGTGATAAAAAGGTGTTAGGAGAAATAATTATAATAATAGATAGAATTGGTACGTTAGTAACTGGTTTTAGATAATGGTTCTAAAAATATCCTCGTTAGGTGAAACAGGTTGACGAGGGATTAGTTGTAAGTTGAAAAGGGGTATAAAATACCCGGGGTTTAATTAATTAAACCCCTATGTCGGCTTCTCCTTCTTATCCTCTGGAGAAACACACTGCACACACTAACACACACACTATCATACGGTTTTACACACACACTCAAACCATATCAAGAATTGAAAGAGAAATCAACATCCAAGGATTTGTAGACTGGTATAAGTTGCTAATCTGTATCATCTTCACTCTATTGGTAAGTCTTCATCATTCAAAAACCTAGCTTTTATGTTTTGAAAGATAATACACCATTTTAATGGTGTAAATGGTGTTGTAGTGGTAGATTGTTGTGTTAAACGACTGGGTAAGTTCAAAGGGATGTTAAATAACATGTATGAACTGTTGAATCTGAGTTTTGGACGAAATATGTGGCAAAAACGTGTATTTACAGTCGCTGTGCGAAACAGGGACGAAGACCTGCTGTGCGAAACCAAAAGATACCGAATACTAGATTTGCCTGCTGTAGCTGTTAAGGTGAGTACCGGTTAACCTTAGGTATCGTGATAAACATGTTATAACAAGCTTAAGATAAGTTATGGTTTATTTGTTGTTAATTTGCTATGGTATACGCTGCTATGCACTTATGTTAGGCTTGAGTAGGCCAATCATGTTATAAACTTGGTATATGCTGGTATTATGGCTTTTTGTAGGCCAATATGTTATGTTATGGCTTTTTGTAGGCCAATATGTTATGTTATGGCTTTTTGTAGGCCAATATGATATGTTATGGCTTGAGTAGGCCAATTATGTTATGATGCGGCCAGAGTCGGCCAATGCGTGTTCGTGCCGACACTTTGATGCTGTCTGGGGTACGGTGATTTGCGGCCGCAAATCTGGGTTCTGCATAACCTACGTGCCTCAGCTAGGGGCTCTCACAAATTTCCCCACTCGTTAAAGGGGCTCTCATCGGACTTCCCCGCTCGTTAATGCAATGGTGGGCTGCTACCCGCTCCCCCACCTGCGCGATATAACTGATGTATTCGGTTTCCCCCAGTTTGGATCATTGAGCTGAGCTTATAACCCTACAAAATGTAACTCCTCCTGGACACCGGAACATCGCTAGCTGTTTGGATAGACTTGTTTGTTATTCTGTGATATCTTCTGCATGTTATAACATCTTTGTTATGATGCTTATGTTTAATCGTTACTCACTAGCTATTTATAGCTAACCCCTCCATGTACTCATTTCTAATTGCAGGTAAATAGTTGTTGGTGAGAACGGGTTGCCATGCTATGGTTGTTTCATTGGTAATTTTGGGGAACACTTCTTGCTCTCGCTTTTGTTTACTCTGATGATTAATGGTCGGCCGATATTGGTAACACCGTTGGGTATTTTGTTAAAATTTATACTACAATTTGTATAATTAGTTAGTTAAATACTTCCGTTGTGTTTGTTAAACGATGTCTTTTGGTTAAACAATTTGTGTCTTAATTATATTTTATTATTTAAGCTTCTGAAAATCCGCGGCGTTACAAGTTGGTATCAGAGCCTTGGTTTGAGGGAATTGGGTACTTTGAGGAGTATTCAATCTCAAACCCAGGCCCGACCATTATTAAGTGTTCCCTGGGTGGTAATGGGGTGTGATGAGCGTTATATGTTAATTGTTATATGTTAAAGTAGTACTGGTATATGATAACTGTTAAATTACTTGAGTTATAGTTAATAGTTTTGTTTTGGTATAGAAGTTGAATCAGATGGCTAGTTCTTCCGGTAACGAAGACAGGGATGCCTACATACGTCAGTTGGAGTCCCAACTGAAACAAGCGAACGATCGGGAGTCGCTACGAATCGCTCACGAAGTTTCTAAGTCTGCTGGTTATAAGAATATCATGAGCTGTAAGCCTCCGGTTTTCATTGGTGTAAGTGATCCTTTTGTTGTGGAAACTTGGATTCGGAACATACGAAACGCTTTCGAGTCCAGTGAGTGTGAGGAAAAGAAGAAAGTTACTTTTGCTAGACAGATGTTACGCGATCGTGCACTTACCTGGTGGGATATGGTTGTGAGTGTTACACCGCCAGAGGTTCTGGATGCTTTAACTTGGGAGGATTTTTTGATAAAGCTACGGAAGAAATACTGCTCAGATTACGATATGCAGAAGATTGAGGACGAGTTTAGAGCTATTCAGAAAGGCGATAAACCCGTGGAGGATTTGATATCGAAGTTTTAGGATAAGATGAAGTTTGTTTCTCATCTGCTACCAGACAAGAGAACTAAGATCAGCAAGTTTTCCAATGCCTTGCCGGTTGAGTACCGCTCTGCTGTGAGGTCTGCAGCAACACTGGACGTGGCATTCGATATAGCTCGGCAGACCGAGGACGATTATAGACAAAAGCCGAAGGCAGAACCACAACAACAAGGAGAAGGGAACAAGAGAAAGTTTGAACAGTGGTATGGTAATAGGAGAGGTGATAGTGGATCTGGATATAGGCCAAGTGGTGATTCGTTCCAGAGGTCTGGAAACTGGGACGTGATTAAATGTGGCAGGTGTGGAACAAAGGGTCACCACACGCGTGACTGTAGATTCAAAGATAACGTCTGTTTTAAGTGTCATAAGTCTGGACACAGAATAGCTGATTGCCCTCAGTGGCAAGGTTCGGGTGCCCGTGGATCGTCTGCAGATGTTGCCCAGAAAAAGGGAGGTGCTTTTCGTGCACAAAGGAGAGCCTTTCAGATGACTGCAAACGAGGCAAGGAATGCAGGTGAACAGAGCGACTCTGACGAACGAGACGATCATGATATATGTTTACTGTAGTCTTTAGCCTCTCAGATGATGCTTAGGCGCGTGAGCTTGGGTGACAGCTGGTTTTAAGTAAGTTTTTGGGAGGAACACTTATCCTTGTATTTATGTCTGTATGTATTTGTTTATGTAGTCGGTGGACAATGTCAGTAACGTCAATAGTACTTTATGTATCGTGGCTAATTTTGCTTATAGTTAATAGCCACTTTTAGATATTCCGCTGTTTAAGTAAGTTTTGAAAAACATGTTCGGTTTAAGCTAAGTTTACAAGCGGATCCATGCAGTTTTGATTCTTGAATTACTATCTTAAAATGAAATAGTATCTTTTGAACTTTCACCTGAGTTGTCTAGTATTCATAACACATTCGATGTGTGTTATTTAAGAAACGGTAAGGACGATGATGAACAAATTAATCCTAGTTAAGTGGAAACACAATTTAGGTTCTAACTTGACTTGGGAGGCAGAGAGTGAGATGAAAGCTCGATACCCTCATTTGTTCACGGTAGAACAGATTCCAAGGACGGAATCTTTTTAAGAGGGGTAGATTTGTAACATCCCAAAATAGGGCCTAGTTGTACCATGTTTGTACTATATGCTTATATACTTGTAAATTGATTTAATCAATGTATTTTGTTGCAAAATGTGTTATTTGTTAATTATACGTGATAAAAAGGTGTTAGGAGAAATAATTATAATAATAGATAGAATTGGTAAGTTAGTAACTAGTTTTAGATAATGGTTCTAAAAATATCCTCGTTAGGTGAAACGGGTTGACGAGGGATTAGTTGTAAGTTGAAAAGGGGAATAAAATACCCAGGGTTTAATTAATTAAACCCCTATGTCGGCTTCTCCTTCTTATCCTCTGGAGAAACACACTGCACACACTAACACACACATTATCATACGGTTTTACACACACACTCAAACCATATCAAGAATTGAAAGAGAAATCAACATCCAAGGATTTGTAGACTGGTATAAGTTGCTAATCTGTATCATCTTCACTCTATTAGTAAGTCTTCATCATTCAAAAACCTAGTTTTTATGTTTTGAAAGATAATACACCATTTTAATGGTGTAAATGGTGTTGTAGTGGTAGATTGTTGTGTTAAACGATTGGGTAAGTTCAAAGGGATGTTAAATAACATGTATGAACTGTTGAATCTGAGTTTTGGACGAAATATGTGGCAAAAACGTGTATTTACAGTCGCTGTGCGAAACAGGGACGAAGACCTGCTGTGCAGGTACTTCCTACGGGCGTAGGACATTGTCCCTACGGCCGTATGAGGCCTATTATGTGTTCTGCGGCCGTAGGATGTGTTTTTGTGTGGTTTACCGTCTACGGACGAAGGAACAGGGTCTACGGGTGTAGGTACGTAACCTACGGTCTTAGATCACCATAGAACAGCTCATTTGGGCGTAGGGATAGGTTCCTACGGCCATAGGGCTTGTTTTTGTAAAAAGAAGCACTACGGGCGTAGAGGGTTGCCTCTACGGCCGTAGGAGGTGTTTGTTATGGCCTCTGCGGCCGTAGGACCTGCCCGCTGCGGCCGTAGGACCCCTGTCCAGTATAAATAGTTTGTGATTCGTGTTATGTGATAAGTGTTTAGGTGTTAACAAACTTGTATATGATGTGTTAGGCACTTCTGAGGAACCAAAAGATACCGAATACTAGATTTGCCTGCTGTAGCTGTTAAGGTGAGTACCGGTTAACCTTAGGTTTCGTGATAAACATGTTATAACAAGCTTAAGATAAGTTATGGTTTATTTGTTGTTAATTTGCTATGGTATACGCTGCTATGCACTTATGTTAGGCTTGAGTAGGCCAATCATGTTATAAACTTGGTATATGATGGTATTATGGCTTTTTGTAGGCCAATATGTTATGTTATGGCTTTTTGTAGGCCAATATGATATGTTATGGCTTGAGTAGGCCAATTATGTTATGATGCGGCCAGAGTCGGCCAATGCGTGTTCGTGCCGGCACTTTAATGCTGTCTGGGGTACGGTGATTTGCAGCCGCAAATCTGGGTTCTGCATAACCTACGTGCCTCAGCTAGGGGCTCTCACAGATTTCCCCACTCGTTAAAGGGGCTCTCATCGGACTTCCCCGCTCGTTAATGCAATGGTGGGCTGCTACCCGCTCCCCCACCTGCGCGATATAACTGATGTATTCGGTTTCCCCAAGTTTGGATCATTGAGCTGAGCTTATAACCCTACAAAATGTAACTCCTCCTAGACACCGAAACATCGCTAGCTGTTTGGATAGACTTGTTTGTTATTCTGTGATATCTTCTGCATGTTATAACATCTTTGTTATGATGCTTATGTTTAATCGTTACTCACTAGCTATTTATAGCTAACCCCTCCATGTACTCCTTTCTAATTGCAGGTAAATAGTTGTTGGTGAGAACGGGTTGCCATGCTATGGTTGTTTCATTGGTAATTGTAACGCCACCCCTAACGAGCTTAAAATTAGAGTTAATTTAAACTTTTTAAACATCGATTATCAAAAGTGTTGCAGCGGAATTAAACCCCATTTACAAAAACTACAAGATTGACTCGGCTAATTAATTATAACAAAAAGGTTAGCCAAGTTCAAAGCTACAAGCGTTACCAACTAGTTCCGACCACCGGATCCATACAAACTACAACGTGTTCCCCAAAAGGTATTTACAATACAAACTACCACTAGTCCCGCCTCACCAGACATATAGCATCAACCTGCGAAAAAAATAAATCTTGCACCGTTAGCTACAACTAGCTAGTGAGCACCAATTACACATAAGCAACAATAAGCAGGCTATCATGTATCAGAACAGCACACAGGGCTATCCTATCATATTGTGACGTGACAAACGTGTCAGCAGTAGTCGTATGTTGCAGGGGAGCTAACCCTGCTCAACAACCCAAAAGCAGTCCACATAGTACGCCAATTATCTATCATGTTGGTTCCCATCTATCAAGAAACCTTACTCCTTAGAGGAACGGCGGCCTGCAGGACCATCACCCAAGCGTATACTACTTGAGTACCGTTAGTGCCCGGGTACTAACACCCGTCTACCCGAGAACCCAGCCAAGTATTGACACCCGTCTACCTGACTGACCTCCGTGTTCTCCAATTCAGTGTCCGGACAAAACTTCATAAACAACTAGTTGATCCAATAAGGATCCAGTTCATGCGCGCATATAATCACAACAATATCTTTCATATCAACAATAATAATAATAATAAGCATGCTTGTACAACTTTATCATAACATACCTCCATTTCCACATATTAATACACCAATCATGTGTCAACATGTACTACAGATAACTTACCTACTGAGACTCATGGGAAACCGGTACTCACCTCGAAACTACAAGAGGCAGATATGTAATCGGGAGTCCCAAGAGCACACAGAATCGTCTGAGTCATCTAACACCAATAAACATAGATAAACACCCCTTAGTATACACTATATTAGTCTGCACTAACAACTGTCTCAACAAAAGGTCAACATGACTTCTGACAACCTCCTACGGCCGCAGGAACATGTTCCTACGCCCGCAGGACACCCATCCAACACGTACTACGGCCGTAGTATATATACACTACGCCCGTAGAAGCTCTTGCCAAAGAGCCATGACCTACGGCCGTAGTAACCATATCCTACGCTAGTAGTAGGTATCCTTTGGGCAACTACGGCCGTAGGTCATATACCCACGCCCGTAGTCTTGTTTCCATCACCCGTGGGTGGTAATCCTCTTAAACACGACACTACGGCCGTAGCAACCATTTCCTACGACCGCAGTAACTACAAACCACACCCTACGGCCGTAGTAACATTATACTACGCCCGTAGGAACAACAATTACAGCGTGTTCTTGCTCTGTTCGAGCACAGCCACGGTTTTATGGGTTTTTGACACAAAATCATACTTGAATCCATATCCAAGCGTTTACACAACATTTCTAACATATATACAAGTCTACTAACATGTTTTGGACATCAAAACTACAACAAATCACCATCTAATCCTCAATACAACATCACACCCACAAGAACATGAAGAGCTAGGTTTAGGCTTCAAGAACACTTACAAGGTTGAAGATGACCGATTTATCACTTGCGAAATCAGCTAAGACAACCTCAAACAACAGATTTGCTTCACGAATTAATCTCCAAAAGATCAAGGTTTGTGAGCTTGTGTTTGTACGTATGTATGAAAGTGTGTATGTGTGTGTTATTAGATTCAACAGGGGATAAGGAAGGTTGTTAAGCCGACCTTAAAACTAATACCCCCTCTCGGGTATTTCGTTCTCCTATTCCACTTAAAACACTACTTAGGGTTAGCCGTTTCAACTAGTGGAGATATTTTCGGAACCCTTATCCAAAACCGTTCAACTATTTGTCAACATGGTCAACTTATGACACTTTTCATAATACTACATTTTTATCCACAATTAACACCAATTAGCACCAATTCACGTTTAAAGCACCAATTAACATATAATACACCATTTAACAACATGTATACTACAGTTAACAACAAAATACCAATTAATGTCAACGTACTACAATAAAAGCTACATGTACTACAGTTTACAACTAGGCCCCATTTTGGGGTGTTACAGTAATTTTGGGGAACACTTCTTGCTCTCGCTTTTGTTTACTCTGATGTTGATTAATGGTCGGCCGATATTGGTAACACCGTTGGATATTTTGTTAAAATTTATACTACAATTTGTATAATTAGTTAGTTAAATACTTCCGCTGTGTTTGTTAAACGATATCTTTTGGTTAAACAATTGGTGCCTTAATTATATTTTATTATTTAAGCTTCTGAAAACTCGCGGCGTTACAAAGAACTTTATTGCCTTCCAAAAATAAAAATTGATATACAGTTTGAAACTATATAGTCCTATATGTCTTCAAAACCATTAAGATAGAGAGATAACACGTACCCGATGGATCTAGTAGTAAGCATCGAAGGCTATCGTTCTTGTAAATGAACGACATGAGAATCAGGATCCAATTCCTCTCTCATTTTCCCGGAAAATATGTCCTCGGATTTAATCAATCTAGGGATTTGTCCGATCATTGCATTAAGAGGTAATTGAGTCACTGAATCATGTCTTCCCAACGAAACAATGTCTTTATTAACTGAACTTACCTTGTAAGTTGATATCTCACTTTCATTTCCTCCCCCTAATAACCACTTCAAGCTTTATGTCACAAGTGATGCTTGCTTTTTAGCCAAATAACCTTGCTTCATTTCCTGTCATTATTTGCCATGTTACAAAACAATCCAAATTTCCTGTTTTTACTTAAATTATATGATATACTAACTAAATAAAATGCTCAGATCTGAGCCCAATTGAATATCATACCAAGCATACATAAATATATCTTGTAATCCTTATTTACAGAGATACATTAGTCTATTTTAGTTACAATAATATTATGGATTAATGCTTATTTTGATTAATAAACTACCATTATTGCCTGTTTTGTGAGAACAATGAACTGGATTCCTTCTACAATCGTGACAAACACTTTCCAAATTCGATATTTCGACCCTATGTGCCTTGGTATCACGAAATTCGAATTGGGATAATTGTAAAAAAAACAATCTTGATCTTAGGCAAAGATTAAGATCAAACCCAAAGAGAAATATGGGTATTTTGAATTCTGTTCTGTGTCTCAAACTGTTCATCCGAAATTGGATTTCAAACTCAAAACCGAAGTTCAAAGTTTTAGAGTTTATTATAATACCACATAAAAATTAAGAATTTTTCATTATAAACCCTATACTTAAATAATTTTGGGTCGGCGCTGCCCCCTAAGACCCCCGTTTTCCGTTCAAGGGGCGTTGCCCCCTAAATCATACCGGGACCAGCTTAGACTAATACAAGCGTGTACTCCACACTCTCCATATTTGTTTTAGAACAAAGTGCAATCCCATTGAAACACACGTATAATTTCAATTACACTAAATTAACCGGTGACACTAAAATCACCAACATGTTTCACTAATTAGCACCAAATAATATGACTCTTTAACACATTTATGTGCCATTTATTTTCTTATCCTACAGAGAAAACTGATGCATATTTGATAACATGAAAGTTCATATAGATTATGACAGAAAATTGTAACCTTGATGGTAAATTGGTATTAAAGAATTAATATCAAACATGAATTTATAAGTAGTGAAGACATTAAAAATCAATACTAACAATCACCCTCTGACATTATCTCATAGTAATGTACTTTGACATAGGGATTGAAGTTCACAATATAGACAGGTTAGGAAACAAGTCAAACTGATTACTTTATTGTTACGAGACAAAGAGGTTAGGGTTGTCCGGAAAAGATGCTAGTCCACAAAATTTGAACCTTGTATAAATAATCAGTGGGTTAATTACAATTGCAGAAATTATATCGTTTTAGTACTTATCTAACTAAAAAAACTGAGGCCTTGGCCGGGGCGGAGGACTTTGATAAGGATAGGTCTGGGGTTCGACCCTAGCTCCTCTCACAGGCAGCCAAGACAACTGAACATTGTCTGTGGGCCGGTCCTTGGGAAAGGGTCGGTTCGGATCCAAACCTTTTGATAAGTAATTATCTATCTAAATGGTTAAGGAGGATTTATGCATTAAAAATACAATGTGAACAACTTGTTTTGCTTTTAGCTCACTGTTTTGTATTTACTGTTTTGTAATTATATTGTTTTACAATAAAAAATAACGTATGTACAATTTATAGAAAGGGACAAAAAAGTGTTCTCAACCCCGTCCTTTAAAACCCATACTGATTGATACCCATCTCTTCTTTTGTCAAACTCATTTTCAAATTATATGCATAAAATGCAGCTAAAAAACTCGATATTTATTTAAAATTAAAGTATATATGCATCTTATTACCTTGATATTCGTTATATCCCCAATGGCAAAAATGTTCTTGCTGCCCTTAACTCTCAAATTTTTATCAACAATCAACCTCCCATTGTCATCCAAACGATCCCTTAAAAAAGTATTTTTGAGCCACAATGAGGCCGATGGCTTCCCTATGCATAAAAACCAGCAATCTGCTTCAATGGTTTCACCACTAGAAGTTTTATACAATTTGCTTCCGTCTGCAACATCCTCTAAATTTACAGTTTGGGCTAGTTTCACTTCCACGTGCTTTGATTTTAGCCAATCTAGTGTCTTCTTAGAAGCTTTCGGCCCAAGAAATTCAAGCAACCGGAAGCCTTTATGCACTAACCTTATATTTTTCTCTGGAAAATCAACTGCAATTTCTCCTGCAAGTTCTACTCCAGCAGGCCCACCTCCAACAATCAAAATTGATTCAGCAGATCTTAATTTTTCGCTTTCTGTATTGATAACAAGGCACACATGAGGCGGCAATTTCGAGTATTTGACCCATTTGATAATCATAGGCTGACTTGAGTTATGTTTTATATCTAACAGGTCAAACAGGTAATGAGGACCGTATTTAATAAGATTATATGGTAAGTGTAATTTTTATTGCATATAACCTTCTAGATCATTATAGGGGAAAAGTCACATAATAGTAATCAAAGTTTGAAAACTATTCCACCAAGGTCATCCTTTATTTCACATTGTGAAATTTCTTATGGATGACCTTGGTGGAACAGTTTTCAAACTTGGTTATTTTGTTAAATTTTCCCACCATTATATTCAAAGATTTGCATTAATGTTGATATATTGAACTGTAAACGGGTAAACGGAGAGGTTTTCCGTGTTCAAGTTATGTGGGAAGGGCGAGTCTTTGACTCAGATGTACGTGGCCTAACCAGGGTATCCCATGACTATTTCCTGACCCTTCCATTAATACTTGGTGATTTTAAATATTTTTTTAAGCACACAAAGTTTGATATTTGGGAGTAAAATTAGTTGTACCTGCATGGTATTGTTTAAGTCTCTTGGTTGTAGTTTTTGGTAGTGAATCCCCATGACTAGCAGCAATAACAAGATAATCATACGGGAGCAAATGACCATCAGATGTAAGGACTTCTGAATCAAATATGTTGATTACATTGGAGATGATATGACTACAAGTCCTTAGGTAGTGTTTATGTTGGATTAAAGATCTCTCTCCAAAAGTTGGTTCCACCATTCCTCTTAAGCAAGCCCATGGAATCTCTAAATATTCCTTCCTGTTTATACAATCATTGTTAAAAGGAAAGCCATAATAGTAATCTGTCTGTAGTTTCTTAAAACAAATTCCAATGCTTTTAGTGTAAATTGATGAATGATTATAAAATGTGTAATCACAAATCACAACCTTTAATTGCATTTTGATTTTGTTACAAATTTGATATGAGTGTTCCTCTAACTATACACGAAGCTTAAAGTTCACCTTTGGCTCGTCGGTGGCAGCTAATTTTTCTTTTTCCTAAAGTGAAAATACATACAGTTTTGAGGATTCGTAAAGTTATAAGAGATGAAATATTACAGGATCAAATCACTGCTGCCAAACTCCAAATTAGATGTTTGAATTCTAAATTTATGCAGCAGAAATGGTGGATTCATCACAAAATCATATCAATTTTACATTAGAAAAACTCTGGTTTAACACAGAATATTTAAACAAAGCAATTGCGAAAAAGAGTAGAGAGAAGCATACTGATCAATTAGGGTTAGAGTGCCGTGAAACTGGAGCGATTTAGCGATGTAAGAGGCAGCAATTCCGCCACCAATAACCACCACATTCCTCCCATCTCCGGTCGCCATTCAAAGTACGAGTCGATAGCGTGCCTGTTCTCACCACCGTAACGCAAAATTCACACATATTTATGACTATTATTCCCAGGAAAATACTGGGTGCTGCAATAAAGAGCATGGCTGAATCAGAAGGCTACTATGGTTTTGCAGAGATTTGTCAATGGTCACCCTCCCTCCCACAATGTCAGTCTTCAGTCTCACAGATTAAAAGTTAAAATCTTCTCGTGCTTGGTTATATTGATTGTGAGTTATGTTTTATTCAAATATAAAAAAAATCTTAACTCAACTGCTTTAATAGGAATAGTTTAGTTAATTTTATATTTATTTTTTTGACTAGTCTATTTATATTTATCTATATCTATATATAAAAGACATGCAAATTTTTTAAAAGTAATCATAAATTGAGTATTAATTAACTAATCACAACCTTAAATTTCAAAATTATTTCATTCTCAAAACAATTTTGGAAAGATTAAAATCGTGGATACAAGAATTTGAATTTAAATTTTAATGAGGGGGTTGGATGAAAACTGTAAGGGGGTTTATTAAACATATGAGGGGGTTTTAAGAAAATGTGAGAGGGTTTTATAAAAATTGTATATTAATGTAATTAATTATTAGTTATTTATAAATTATGTTTAGTAACCTGTGATATATTTTATTTAGAGAAAAATAATTATATATTTACGACCGTCTAAATTTTATCTACGTTTTGGTATAAATTTTATAGTAATATGACACTTTTTTGAAATTAGTACATTCTCATCACAAAGGTGATATTTCATTTACTACATTATTTTTATTTGAAAATTTTAATATCTCAAATATACTTCCGAAATACCCGTGCGTGCACGGGTCAATATACTAGTTTTTGAGTATAGCATTATCTAAGCTAATAATGTTAACATTACGGATCAATTTTTTTCATATTCTGTAACTAGAAGTGTGAAGAAATTTGGGAAGATAATACGTGTTGTCAGCACCACCTGCTCTAATCACAAGTTACTTAAATCATTATCATGTGAAATAACCCAAGTATCCTTCATTTAATACAGTTGTGAGTGCAACAACACCTAATAATAGCATATATCATTTTTCCAAAATATTTATTATGAAAAATTCTTTTTCTTATCCATTATCTTCTTACTCCATCATTCTATCCACTAAATGACGTGGAATCCACTTATTCTTTTTTCTAATATTCTTTTGCGGATTATAACATTTGTCTTGATCTAGTAAAAAAGTGGATGAGTATGAAAATTTAGTAGGTAGATATAGAACTTTCCATTTATCATTTTAAACTTATTAAAAGGCAAAGGGTATATCTAGTGAAATCGTGGTGTTGAAAAAGATTTTTTTTTCTGATTATGAATTTTAGTACTGCTATAAAAAAAAGGTGTACTTTTAGAAATAAAATAGGATGTGCGTGTGTTCTCTTCAAAAAGATCTCAAACTTGTCAAAAACACAAATTTCAAATGTAACTTTTTGAAATATTTTTATTTTATAATTTTTTAACAGCTCCTTAATCTATATTACTTTGTTCTTAACAAAACTTAAATTCATGGTTTTGCATAACTTAAAATCTTAAACATTATGACGGAACCCAAAGCCTTTAACCTTAATGTACCTAAAGATTCGAGTACAAAGTAATAGACTGAGTTAATAAGTTCTAACCTGTATGTACCCTTAATAGACTCCAAAACAAAACTCAGGTGATAGTTGAGAAAAATGTAATCTTAGATATCCCTTATAGCAAGGGCTTTATATGTAATGTGTAATACAATTATATGGAGTAAGTGTGCACCTTCAAAGAAAGTAACCATGGACACCTCATGATATTTTCCGATTTAACTATGTTTTGTCCGTAAATATTGTGAGTTTTACACTTCTTTTATGCACGAATGAGCAAAATATACACTAAATTATGCCTTGGGATGTTTTCAGGTTGAATATGTTGAAAGAGTGGAGAAACAGCGGAAAACGGTCGAGAAATTGAACAAAAATCAAAGAATCGGACAAAAACCAGGAGATCGCGCCACGACATCCATGGCGTCGTGCCGTGACGTGCCTCGTGTAGGAAGGATTGGAAGCTTTGCGCCGTAGAAAAATCCCTGGAATTTGTACTTGTGTGCCTCGCGCCGCGAGACATATAGCTCGCGCCGCGAGCTCATCGGATAAGGATGTCTGTAAATTTGAAGTTTTAAGTTTCAAAATCATATCTTTTTGAAGATTAATCATCAAGAATCATCAATTTCCATTCGGTTTGTCTAGATCTATGTTTTCTTCTAGATTTATCATGTTCTTCTTGAGATTTTTGGTTCTTCTAAGCCTTTTCATGGGCTAATTCTTCTGTGTATATATCTTATGATCGAACCCTAGTGATACATTGTTTGATTTCTTTGATTATATATGGATTGATTCTAGATTTCATGTTTATTAATCAAAGTTTGGATTTTTATAGTTTTAATCTTTGTTTTCCAAGATTCGTGGTTCATATTGAATATAAATCGGATGTTTGTATGATGTATGTACCTCTTTGAATGGTTTGTCTATGAATTATATAACGGTTTACTCGGAAAAGTAATCAGGATGTAGAATCCGTAACCTAAACTTAAATATTTAGGCTTTACCATCACGAATATGATTGGGTTTTGTTAAATTTGGTTTAACTTGGTTAATAGATTATGAACTAGGTTGGTTTTAGATTAGAAGATCAATTGGAAGTTGTTTGTCATGTATTTTACATATTAACGGCATGAAATCAAAAATTGAGTGTAGTAAAGTTAATCCATGTAACCAATTAATTGAGGTATCTTGAACTAGGGGGAGAGATTAAGGTGAAGAAGACGTGCTTGTAATTGGTTATTTGCAAAAGTATCAAGCAATAGTTTTGTTGGTCCCCTGGTGAGAATAACAACAAGCAACAGGTGTGTAGAAAGGGTTGAATACACTTTCTGCGGAAATTGAACAAATCAAATAAAAGTGTTACACAAAGTAAATTAAACCACAATCGAATGCTTTGCTTTTCATTAATAAGAAGATGATTACAGACTCTATCAAGTAAGCAAATCTTGATATGTAAACACCTAATATAAATCTTTCAATCTTTCAAACTTAGCTATCTATAATCAACTTATGATTATAGATACTGACGACTCTCTAAACAGGGTTTACACAGATTGATAACTTACCAATATCACAACTAATGTGAGTATTCGAACACACGAATAACTTGGCAATCTGTGAATATCTTGATCACGTTGAACTGACAAACAGTGATTCAAGAATCGTAACACATACGATTGAGGTGAGGTATTTGGCTCTGCAACACTTAGTTGTTTTCGTATCTGAGTCGTACCTCTAAACTTATCAGGAGATAAGTATTTATAATCCTGTTCCTACGGTTCCTAACAAATTGAACTTATCCTAATTTGCTAACTAACTACCGGATGACTTGGAATCTTGAATCTTGATTCTTCTTATCTTGAGTCTTCAATCTTCAATCTTGATTCTGAAGTCTTCTTATCCTTCCCGTAGATATAGAGAGTTAAAACAGAATTTAAAACATATTTAAAATCTTTTAAACTGACTTCTTTAGTCAGACTGAGTTACTCAGCTTGAAACTCATCAAGCTGAGTTCTTCGAGAACAAACCCGAATTCAAACATGGATTAACACGTATAATTATTAACTCATCCTTAGAAGTCTTAAGAGTTAGCTAGAACTTATTTAGCAACTTTATTGAGCTGACTCAGTATTTACGCTGAGTCACTCAGCTTGAAACTCATCAAGCTGAAACTCAATATATATATATATCTTAGGTGACACACAGTTTATCAAACATATTGATAATCTTACTAAGATATAGTCTAAGCTGATCAAATATATTTACAACTTACACTCAGCTTATACTCAGTCTGAATCACTATAAGTGTCCAGTCTGACTAAGCTTCATAATTCTGTTTAAGTTATATGTAGAACACATCTTACAAACTTAACTTTGTCTCATCAAATCTAAACTGATGAGATCATCTTCCCAACAAACTCCCCCTATTTGATGATGACAAAACCATCAAACAGTTACTAAGTTTGTTTAACAGAATTATGTTTTAAATCTTAAACTTATCAAGATTTTTTAAATTTGAACTAATCAAATATCAATTGAACTTATCAATTTTAATTGAACTTATCAATTTTAATTGAACTTATCAATTATACGTGGAACAAACCAACCTTTAGTTGAATACACCAACTAAACATATTAATGAATAAGAACTAATCTTTCATTCATTAAGCTGAACTTATCAGACTAATTAGGCATACAGTTGAACATATCAAACAAATATTTTGTATTAATTGAACATATCATAATACAAAAATATTAATCACATATATAATGCACACTAAGTGCTTACAAAAATATTAGAACTAATCTAATATTTACAATAGAAGTAATCTATTATACAGTTTATCTTATGAACTCAGGATGTAGAAGCTCCCAGATGCTGATCTCCTTGTTGATATCATCTAACAGTCTTTCAGCTTCTTCATTCCTACTGAGTTCCTTCTGTTGTACCCTGATGATCTTGTTCAGTCTATATTTCATTAGTTGATTCGAAGCATCATCACCACAACACTTTCTAATTCTCAAGGCATCCTCAACTTTCATATAACATACTTCATTCAGTTTGATAAAGCTAGGATTGTCTGCCTGATCTTTAAACATAAAGCCTTGAATAGGTGTGTTGACACTTTGATTTTCCTTGAATTCTACACCCCCAGGCATTCTGAACAGATTTTCCCACTGCAGACCGGAACTGGAACATACCTCAGTTCTTCAGCTCGAGCAATCAACTTGGAGATCTCAGATAGAATTTCTTGTTTAACTTGACTCCTTTTGAACTTCCTGAGCATCATCATTATTCTTTGCCATTCAATGTAGCCTATCCTGTGAACGTATCTCAGGTCCATTCCCACTGTTGATTTGTCACTAAGTTCAAAAGTGAGAATGATAGCTCCATTTACTCTGCTCAGAGTCATTCCTCTGATCTCTTCGTTGAAGCTTCTTCTGAAGTAACACTCCTGCAGTTCTACATCTGAGTATGGGATTAGATCAGGTCTTGTACCAGTGTATGTAGCTTCAGCTTGTGCCTAAGCTTTTCTTTCCTTTTCCTTTTCTTGGTCTTTTACTTCCTTCTCTTTTCTCTTTCTCAGCTCTTCAAGTGAAATACCTAACTCATTGGCTTCCTCTTGTTTGAGCATTTCAATCATAATCCTTGTGGCTTTATCCTCTTCTGTTTCTTCCTCAGTTTCAGAAACACTGTCAGCTTTAGGTTCATATTCTTCAACCTTTTGTCTTTTAGCTACAGGTTCCTCTTTGTTCATTTCCAACTCCCCCTCAGCTTGAGTCTTCCTCTCTACTCCTTTAGCTAGTACTAGTAGAACTTCAGCTTCAGCTCGAACTAGCTCAGCTTCAGTATCAGCTTGAACCTTTTCCCCCTTTTTGTCATCATCACCAGGGGTTGAAGTCTTTTGTTGTTGGAGTGCAGCAACTGCAGAGGCAATCTCCTTAACATCCATGGTCAGCTTCTTAAGCCTTTGATAGATTTTACGTTTGTGCTTCTTCTGCTTGAGATGGAACAAACCAAACTGAGTAGCAACATAATCCTTCAGCTGCCGGATGCCTGAGAAGGCAGTGTCAGTGTGAGGAGAGTCTTTGGGTGCATCATCCAAAGGTTGGTGTTTACCTTCAAATTCATTTGCACCAGAGTCTGGACCCTGTGAATCACCTTGGTTTGAAGATGAAACATTGACAGGTCGTGCGAGTGGGTGTGAGAAGTGAAGAGAAGTAAAGGGGCTCGACACATGAAGTGTATGGGTAGGTGGTTGGCTTAATGGTTTGGAGGGGGGTGATTAACCCTGGGGATTGGTCATATGTTCAATGTTACCTGAGTGTGTCTGCTTAGGCACAATAATGGGCTCTCCCACGGCACTGGAGAGTGTGGGCTGAGTAGAGACCACACCCGGATAAGGCTTTTGGGTTGAAATGAGCCTCGAGGTTGACACCTTAAGAGTAGGCGTCTCCCCCTCAACTCCTGCCTGTGGAGGGATCAAGGTGATCTCAGCTCCAGTGATGCCTGTAGGAGTGACACCACCTATGGCAGTTTTCCTTGTATAGGTTCGGATATTCTCCCTAGCAGCAGTGGGCAGACTAGGGGTGGCTTCAGATTGAATTTGAATGGAATGTGGAGGAGATGGGTTAGACTGGGTTGGGTTTACCACAACCTTATCTCCAAATGTAGATGGAGAATAATGAGAAGAAAGAGAAAGTGGAGAGGTTTTACCGGAAGTAGCTTCGGTATGTACTGGTTCAGCTTGAACAAAATGCTCAGCTTGAACCTCAGTGTCAGCGTGAGAAGCTCCCCCTTCAGTGGATCCCTCTGCTTCACTTTCTGATGAAGCTTGCTCAGCTATTCATTGCATTGGATCACTCAGACCTTCTTGCTCAGGAAAGATGTCATTGTTGAACATCTTGGAGCTGAGTGCTGGAGCAGGGAACAAATCTTGTCCAGCTTCATATAGTTAGTCTCCCAACTCAGCTTCAATCACCAAGGATAAGAACCTTATAAAAGGCACATGAAGATCCCTTGGTGTCTTTAACACTTGGACCTTGAGCTCATTGAAGAAGAGCAGTGCATAGTTGAGATTTCTGGCAAAGAACATGTTGTACAACAGCTGCATCTCGAACTCATTTACTTGGTCCAAGCCTTCCACCTTTGTTCCCAGTGAACGAATCACCGTAGAAACCATAAAACCCCAACTCGTTGGGAAGGTGGCCTTTTTTATCACACTCTCTGTTTGTGGGTGTCCCATACGGGGTACGACAGACCTTGCCACCTGTCTTGTCATAGCAGGCTCGAACACATCATTAGCAGGGAGTCGAAGAACATCCCTCAGCCTCTAGATAGTAATACCAACTGTTCTATTTCCATTTAGAACAGTGCCACTAATCTCTCCCATGTTCTGGTTGTATGTACAGGTGTACTAGAACTCCAGCAGATGTTGTGGAACTATATAGAGTGGTGCGCCAGTAAAAGCGAATGCCAATGGGCATTTCCTGATGTAGTTCACCCAGGCTTCATAGCCTCTGTTCCTTTTGCGTTCTGGGATTACCAAACAGGCACGTTGATTATTGATTTTGAGTACCGGCATCCCGTTGTTCTTGAGCGCAACACCTCTGGCCATCCTATCACTAAGAATGAGAATGGTTCCGTCCATTATCGTTTAATTCCACAGAGTAATTTTGTGAAGAAGCACGTAGCTAATGAAAATTCGCACTGAGCGAGTGGAAAATAGCACTTAGCAATTTAGGGTTTGAACGGACGTATACACTGAGCAATGTTCGCGAAAGGTATTTTAGAAGGTGAGAAGTCTGTTTTGTAAGCGTAAACTTCTCTAAACCGGTTTTGATTGATATATATACCTTTCTTATGAGAGAGAAAAGTTACCGTTGAAGTCCCTTTTTATCCGTTACACCGTAAAAATTACGGCTTGATGTAAAAGTGAGATGGTAGAAACACATCATCTTCCAACGGATACAAGTGTAACATAATATGATTAACTCATAATAATATTATACACACTGGTAAAGTATACCAATACACAATTGATATACGATGCGATTTGAAACGTACTCAAATACACATGTATAGATGAATAAATTACACTTAGTAATTAAATTATAGTTTGGACACACCAAGCTGAGTAAACTAATCACTCAGCCTAAATCAAGCACTCAGCTTGAATTGAGCACTCAGCTTGAGAGTGAAACTCGGCTTTAGTAGAGCACACAGCTCAGGCTCAATGACACTTAGTCATTATCGTTTGAGACTAACTCAAACTTACATTTTAACTACACTGAGTAGTTAAAGTATGTTTGGAACGCACCAAACGTGTGAACCAATCACACAGCTTGAGTTAAGCACATAGCTCAGACTCAATGACACTTAGTCATTTATGTTTGAGACTTACTCAAACTTATATTTTAACTACACCGAGTAGTCAAAGTATGTTTGGAACGCACCAAACATGTGAACTCATCATTCAGCTTGACAGGTTATTCAGTTTATGAAAACTTATTTATAAACTGTGCACTCAGCTTAAGACACTTAGTCTTTGTCAAACTGAAAACTCAGATTTTAGACACTAAGTTAGGGGTTGAGCATACCCAATTCACTTAGCAGATACATAAACCTCTTTTCATCAAGTGGTTTAGTATAGATATCTGCTAATTGGTCATTAGTGGAAATAAATTTAATGTCAACTTTACCTTTTTCCACAATGTCCCTGATGAAGTGATGTCTAATTTCAATGTGCTTGGTTCTTGAGTGGAAGACTGGATTGTAAGTGATAGCTATTGCACTTTGGTTATCACAGAAGATAGGAGTTTTCTTGAAACTCATGCCAAAGTCTTGAAGCTGATGCTGCATCCACTATCCAAGTACCATTTACTTGAACCCTGCACATGATATGAAAACTAAACACATTAGTTTTGTTTGGGAACCCAGGTTCAGATGAGGAGCACTTAGCATCTCCATCTTGTTGAACTGACTGTTCAGCTTGAGCAGGAGCTGAGTCCTGTGTAGACTTATCAGTCTGTTCTTGTTCAGGCCTTGAGATTTCAACATCACAATCCTTAGACTCATGACCTCTACTTCTGCACTTATAGCATCTCCTTCTTCCAATGATTACAGGAGGTAGAGTGTCTAATAATCCGTGTGAGAACTTGCTCTCAGTCTTGGGATTATATGTAGTGGATAACTTTTCAACTTTCTTTGCAAGTTGATTCACTTGGGGATCACTGACTTTGGACTTACCTTTGTCAGGTCTATGTTTGTTATCCCTTTGGTTAGAAGTTTAACTAACAGACTTCTTTTCCATGACCTTGGACTTACCTTTGTCATGACTACTGGACTCACCAGTTTCAACAGGTTTGGACTTACCACTGTTGATCTTCTTGGACTTACCAAGATCTACAACTTTGGACTTACCATTATTGTAATTTGACCTCTGACTTACAGTGGTCTTCCTATTCTCTCCGAGCCAGATAGAGAATTCTGTCTTTTAAAAGGATTTGTATTAAGCCTTTCTATGACTGAAGTTCTTTGAATAGGCTGAGTGCTTAGTCTTTCCAGCACAGACTTACCATGTTTATTCGATGTTGAGCACTCATTTCCATGATCTTTAGCTTTCAAAAACATATTGTATTTCAAGTTTGGATCATGTCTTTTCTCTGAGTTTGACTTCTGAGACTCAATCAGTTGTGTATCTTCCTCAGAATCTGTACTTGCTATCTCATCATCAGCTACATAAGCTGCTGTTTGATAGTCACCTCCAAGTACAGCCTTTACCTGTTTAGGAATTTGTTGGTTTATGCACTTTTCAGAAAGCTTTGATGACTTACACCAAGACTCAGTGGCCTTTTGAAGTTGGTCAGCTTTCTCTTTAGCTTCCTGAAGTTCTTCACTTAGAAGTTTGTTAATGTGTCTTTGGCATTCAAGATCACATTGTGCTTTCTTACCAACATCAATGAGAGATTGATTTTCCTTAATCTCATCTTTTAGTTTAGCTATCTCAGCTTTGAGGTCCTCTTGAGACTTAAGGATGGTCTTGAAATCATTTAGCAAATAGTCAAAGGCAAGACCCTTTTCTTCATCGGTGTAAGAGTGGAAATTACTAACCTTATACATGGAAGCAGGATCCCAATAGCTGAGCTTGCTGTTTTCCTCAGCTTCCTTCATGTCAGTTTCAAAGATTGATTCGGACAAACCATAATCAAACTCATCTATTTCCAACTCTTCATCTTCTTGAGCCATCAGACATATATCATCATCTGAGGTAGATGATTCTGTATCCCAGGTTTCAGCATATAGTCCTTTTGCACTGGGTTTGTCTTCAGGCTTTCCTTTCTTGAGCTGAATATATTTCTTCTTGTATTTGTCAGCTCTATAAGCATTCTTATCAACAACTGATGTTGATTCCACCTTCTTTGATCTGCACTCAGCAGCAATGTGTCCCTTCTTCTGACAGTTAAAGCACACAACATTCTTGGGATCAAAGGAACTTTTCCCTTTGCCCCTGTCAGATCTTCCTCTTCTCCTTTGAGCTATTCTCAAACGTCTGGCTAACATTGCCATTCGCTCAGTGATATTTTGAACATCATCAGTATCACCTGAGTCTGAGTCTGAGTGGTCAGCTTGAGATTCTGACTCAGTCTCAGATTCAACAACCAGTGCCTTGGAAATTTTATTCTTTTTCTGTGCAACCAATGCAACTTCAGTTTTATCCAGAGACTCCTTGAGTTGTTGTTGAGAAGTTCTTTTGTGTTTAGTGATCTGTTCATGATTTAGAAAGAACCCATAAATGGACTGTAGGTTGTACACATGCAGTGTTCCTCCTGCCCTCAGTGCCGTGGTTACTTCATTAAACTTTTCTTGTAACACATCCAGACATTTCAGCACGAGTTTAGCCTCATCTTTCTTTACACCCACACTTAGTAGGTCATTTATCAAGCAGTGAAACCTTGTGAATAAATCTGGCAAGGTTTCATTCTTCTTTGAAAAGAAGTTTTCATAAAATCTATTCAAGTGATTCTTCTTTTACTGCTTGGCCAGATTTGTGCCCTCATATGTAACACTCAGCGTATCCCAGATATCTTTTGCGGATTGACACCCAGTCACAGTTCGCAAGATTTCGTTGGTCAGGGCATTTGCCAGAACACTTTTTGCCTTGTCATCCAGATTGTAGAGTTTCTAATTTTCATCAGTCCAGGATGCAGCAGGCTTTCTTGTTTCCTTTTCAGTTTTGCCAGGAGACGTATCACTGACAGTAGCTGGAATCTTGGGGATGATAAGTCCTTTTGTAATGACATCGAACATACGATTATCAATGGACTTGAGGAATAGCATGACTCCGAACTTCCACATAGGATAGTCAGATCCATCAAATATAGGACAACCTTTGGTTCTATCTGTTGTTATCGGGGTAGCTGACGAGAGGTATGAGGTAGAGTTGTTAGTATAAGATGACTTACCATGTGCTTTTATTGGTAATAGTCTTCTGTTTATGTTTAACAAATTTGGTGTGAATAATTCGTCCTTTATTGTGATTGAAAATTATCGTGGGGGTTTGAATTCAAGATAAAAATATTTCATGTCAAGGGTTATAGCAATATATATGATAGTAAAGTACTCATTTCTCATTCAGACGTACTCTTCAACAAGGAGATTGGTAAGTATGATTATATATATTTAAGTTGAATGCATAGAAATATGACAAATATCATTTTTTGAATTGAATTTGCATAACGATTTATTTTATCTATATGTAGTTCCATGCCACCTTGGTCCGCTATCTCATCATGAGTTTTATCATTACGGTAACATTCTTTAACTTATATACTTATATTTAGTAAACAATATTTCAGTATTAATTAGGGGTGTAAACGAGCCGAGACAACTCGCGATCGACTCGAGATCGACTCGTAAAATATTCGAAATCGACTCGTTGTTACCGAGCCGAGCTCGAGCTCGAGATACTCGAGTAGTTAGCCAAGTCGAGTTCGAGCTTCATTCTACTCGGCTCGCTAGGCTCGCGAGCCTATTCGAGTATATAAAAAAAGACTTTTTTACCCTTAATAATTATAGGTATTACATATTTACCCATATTATATAAAACAAAAATAAGAAAACCCTAAGTCTCTACTCTCTACCCATATTATATAAAACAAACTATATAGAATATAATTTGAAAATGAGTTATATTAAGTGGTTGTATGTTACTTTAATTCTGGTATATATGAAATAATACATAGTTGAATCATCTTATTACTGCTGGATTTGGTATATAGAAATAATACATAGTTGAATCTTGAATGGCTACTTTTTAATAGTTAATTGGCTACTTGAATCTGTTTTTTAAGGCTAATTGAATATGTTTTTAATAGGTTGACTGATTGTTGTATTCAAAATTTGATTCTTATGAGTGGATTTGGTATATATGAAATAGATACATAGTTGAATCTTGAATGGCTACTTTTTAATAGTTTAATGGCTACTTGAATATGTTTTTAATGGCTACTTGAATCTGTTTTTTAAGGCTAATTGAATATGTTTTTAATAGTTTGACTAATTGTTGTATTTAAAATTTGATTCTTATTAGTGGATTTGGTATATATGAAATATATACATAGTTGAATCTTGAATGGCTACTTTTTAATAGTTTAATGGCTACTTGAATCTGTTTTTAATGGCTACTTGAATCTATTTTTTTAAGGCTAATTGAATATGTTTTTAATAGTTTGACTGATTGTTGTATTCAAAATTTGATTCTTATGAGTGGATTTTGTATATATGAAATAGATACATAGTTGAATCTTGAATGGCTACTTTTTAATAGTTTAATGGCTACCTTGAATATGTTTTTAATGGCTACTCGAATCTGTTCATAGGTATGGAGTCATCTCCAGATGATGTTGCATCTCCATGTTTGGGGCAGAATGTTTCTGCAACTCAAGACAAGTCAACAAACTCACCAAATGGAACAAAAAATACATCTACATCTAAGAGTACAGCAAATAATGTGGAGAGCCCCCGGGAGGAAACGTCTCATTTTGAAACTAAAAAAAGGCAAAAGACTTCTACAGTTTGGTTAGAATTTAAGGAAGTGAAGCTACCTGATGGGACTAAAAAAGCAGAGTGCATGCATTGTAAGCAAAAACTTGCGATACTTGCAAGTTCGAGTACTACTCACCTTGCAAGGCATTTGAAGACTTGTCTAAGGCGATCACTTTTTCAAAAACAACAACAAAGAATTACATTGCAAGTTGTTGACCCGGAGAGTAGTACACAATTTGCAACTCCAGCTCTTACGGACGGGAAATTTGATATGATGAAAATGCGAGAATCAATAGCACACTGGATTCTAATGCATGAACATCCTTTCACAATCGTCGAGGAGGAAGGATTCAATATGATGCAAAAACGCGGGATGCTTGAATGGGAGGGAGTTTCACGAACCACTATAAAAAAGGATTGCATTCAAGTGTATGAAAACGAAAGAAAGAAGCTAAAGGAGTTGTTGAAAACTATTAGTAAGATTAGTGTCACTACTGATATGTGGAAGTCTACTAATCAGAAGATTGAGTATATGGTTCTTACGGGGCACTTTGTTGATTCGCAATGGAGATTGCAAAAGCGTATTTTAAGCTTTGTTCATTTACCTCCGCCTCATCGTGGTGTTGAGATTGCTGATAACATTTACAAGTGTTTGAAGGATTGGTCTATTGAGAATAAGGTGTTTACGGTTTCAGGTTGATAATGCATCCAACAATGATTCAGCAATTAGGAATCTGAGAGATACATTCTCAAGATATAGAAATTTGCCTTGTAGAGGCAAGCTATTTCACGTGCGTTGTTGTGCACACATCCTAAATCTTATGGTTCAAGATGGTCTTTCGAGAATTGATTATATCATTCAAGATATACATGACAGTGTCACTTTTATAAATCAAAATGAATCAAGGCTTAGGTTGTTTTTAGAGATTGTGCAACAGTTGCAATTGCCGGAGAGAAGGCTTATACTTGAATGTAAGACGAGGTGGAATTCCACTTATCAAATGCTTTCGACTGCAATTAAGTTTAAAGAAGTGTTTCCAAGATTTCAAGAAAGAGAGCCCCGCTACATTTGCTGTCCAAGCAATGAGGATTGGATAAAGGTTGAGAAGGTATGTTCGATTCTAGAGGTTTTTAATTCTGCTACCAATATTATCTCTGGGAGCGAGTATCCAACTTCAAACCTTTTTCTTAATGAATTTTATCGAATTAAAGTGTTGTTAGATAAAAAGTTTAATGATATTACTGAAAATGATTTTGTTCATGATATGGTGGGGTGCATGAAGGAAAATTCGATAAATATTGGGGGGAATGTAATTTGTTGTTGTCTATTGCTGCCATTTTAGATCCTAGGTGCAAGAATAGGGTTATTCACTTTAGCTTTCCTAAAATGTACTCTGAGATGGAAGCTAAAGAGAATATTAAGATAGTGGACAATGCTTTAGAAGAGTTATATGATGAATATGTGGAAGAATATTATAACAATGTTGAACAAAGTGGTGATACACGTGGTAGTTCAAGTGGCAACAACGCGAGCATTCAAAAATCATCGACTGGTTGGTCAGAATTTGATCAATTTGTGAGGACGGTTGAAAATACTAAACCCCAACAATCAGAACTAAAGAACTATCTTGAAGAGGGTTGTGTCATTTATGATGGTCCTAAACCCTTCGATGCTTTAGAATGGTGGCGGGCAAATTCTTTAAAGTACCGGATTTTGTCGCAAATGGCTAGAGATATACTTGCAATCCCTATCACAACAGTTGCATCGGAAGCTAGTTTTAGCGCCGGGAGTAGAGTTATTGACACTTATAGATCATCATTGTCTCCCGAAACTGTTCAAGTCTTGCTTTGCGGAGGAGATTGGTGTCGAAGTCTTCACGGATTGAAAAGGAAGAATAAAGTACGATTTCTTTTTTATTTCACAAACTTTTATTATATTTTTTTAGTATTTAATTATGCTATTGCTAATGTCATGTCTCATTTTCATGTATTTCAGAATGAGAAAAAACTAACTGAGATCGTTCTTCCTATTCCATAAGGTAAGTGAGTATCTTTTGGTGGTGTTTTGGTAAGAAATGTCATACTTATTCTTGTGTTTGATCCAATAGGTTTGATCACATATGGATAAATGGATTCAATTGTGTTTTGAATTTCTGAATTTGCACCTCATATAAGAGTTTTTTTACTGTACGAATGTTTGTAATTAAATTGTCTTTAATTGGGTTGTTTGGACTACAAATCCACCCATATATGGGCTTTAGTTGGGCTGTTTGGCTGCATTTGTTAGTTGCTTTTTGCTGGATTTTGTTTTTAATTTGGCTGTTTTTAATTGATGCTTTACAGGTGATTGTTGGTTGTTCGGTGTTCGTGTTTCCTGTTCGACGTCTTTATGAAACAAGCCAAAATGTGAAGGACTGAAGATTAAAACAAATTAGATGTTTAATGGAAAACATATTTTAGATTATTGCTCATGACTTGATGTTTCTATTTTTTCCACTTACACTGTATTTTGGAGTTTTAGCATCTGTTCTGTTTCTGTATTTTGACCAGTATATATATGGAATTTTATATGCAAACTGAAACCTTAAAATGACTTTAAAAAAATTTAAAAAGGTTCGAGTCGAGTCGAGTCGAGCTCGAGTTTGTCGAGTATTGCTCGAGCTCGAGCCTAAAATTTAAAGCTCGGTCGAGTTCGAGTCGAGTTTCGAGCTCGAGTTTTATATCTCGAGTCGAGTTCGAGCCTGCCAATACTCGGCTCGGCTCGGCTCGATTACACCCCTAGTATTAATATTGTTAGAATTTTCTAATTTACTTATTATTCCTTTATTGTGATTGAAAAGTATCCTCGGAGGTTTGAATTCAAGATAAACATGTTTCATGTCAATTATTATAGCTATTTATATGATAGTGAAGTACTCCTTCCTCATAAAGACATACTCTTTAACAAGGAGATTGTTAAGTATGATTATATATATATTTAAGTTGAATGTATAGAAATATAACAAATATCATTTTCTGTATTGAATTTGTATAACGATTTATTTGATTAATATGTAGTTCCATGTCACCTTGGTCCGCTATCTCACCGGGAGTTTTATCATCACGGTAACAGTCTTTAACTTATATACTTATATTTAGTAAACAATATTTTCAGTAATAATATTGTTAGTATTTTCTAATTTACTTATTATTCCATATTTTGTAGCTTTTCACGCTGCTTTAAGCACTAACACAATACATCCAAATCATCTATACGTCCATTTTTTTTTAAGGAAACTCGACGATATCCTCGCCCACAATTGATCGGTAATATGTTAAATTTTCTGCATATTTTAGTTTTTAAAACTTTTTTTGTTTAAAAACTGAAACTTAATTATTATATCATTTTTTTCGAGCTCTGGTTACCGTCACATGTCAGAATTTTCAGACATATATGCGTTTGAAGGTTTACGAAGACTCGAGATTGGGTAAGGATTCCCCAACATACCATGTTGTGATGAAAGGAATTTGAAAGAGGTAAAACAACACACAAATCTTCGTGTCAACAAAAGCATGAAGATTGTTTACAATTCAGATGACATGGAAGAAAGTGGGTATGTGGCATTTATAATTTAATGATGTTTGGTAAGTTGTGTGTGTAACATTTTTGAAACTTAGGAATCAAAATGATTGGTCTCAAAGAATCCCTTTTCTGGAAAATAGTCATAAATCTATATATTTCCATAAAATGGTTTTATAATTATATATATTGTTGTATTAATTTAAAGATACAATTTATACTCTATATGTTTTAAATCTAATTTTCTTGAAATATTTTTTTCGTATCAGTTGATTCAGCCTTTTAGGTTCAATCAGTTCAACAATATGTTGAATAACAATGTTGTTATCTGCTGTTATCTGGGTGGCTGACGAGAGATATGAGGTAGAGTTGTTAGTACCGGATAACTTACCATGTGAATTTATTGGTAATAGTGTTATGTATTCGTTTAACAAATTTGGGGTGAAGAAGTCGACCTTTATTGTGATTAAAAAGTATTCTCGGGGGTTTGAATTCAAGATAAAAATGTTTCATGTCAAGTGTTATAGCTATTTATATGATATTGAAGTACTCCTTCCTCATGAAGACGTACTCTTCAGCAAGGAGATTGGTAACTATGATTATATATATTTAAGTTAAATGTATAGAAATATGACAAATATCATTTTCTGTACGGAATTTGTATAACGATTTATTTGATCAATATGTAGTTCCATGTCACCTTGGTCCGCTATCTCACCTGGAGTTTTATCATTACGGTAACAGTATTTAACTTATATAGTTATAGTAAACAATATTTTCAAAAATAATATTGTTAGTATTTTTTAATTCACTTATTATTCCATATTTTGTAGCTTTCCACGCTGGTTCAAGTACTAACACAATCCATCCAAATCATCAATACGTTTGTAAACAATATTTTCAATGATAATATTGTTAGTATTTTCTAATTTACTTATTATTCCATATTTTGTAGTTTTCCACGTTGTTTCAAGCACTAACACAATCCATCCAAATCATCAATATGTCCATTTTATTGGGAAGAAACTCGACGATATCTCGCCTACAATGGAGCGGTAATATGTTAAATTTTTTTCATATTTTCTTTTTTAAACTTTTTTTGTTAAAAACTAAAACCTAATTATTATATCATTTTTTTCAGCACATACCTGCTTGGTTTGTCACGAAGTTTAACCTGCATCAGCTTATTTCTCCGGTTACTCAGAGGTCAGAATTTTCAGATAGATATGCGTTTGAAGGTTTACGAAGATTTGAGATTTGGTGAGGATTCCCCAACATACCATGTTGTGATGAAAGAAGACTGGAAAGGGATAAAACAACATACAAATCTTCATGGAAACAAAAGCATGAAGATTGTTTACAATTCACATGGCATTGAAGAAAATGGGTATGTGGAATTTACAATGTATTGATGTTTGGTAAGTTGTGTGGGTAATATTTTAGAAACTTAAGAAACAAAATGCGTGGTCTGAAAGAATCATTTTTCTGGAAAATGGTCCTAAATCTATATATTTCAAGAAAATGGTTTAATAAATAAATAAATAAATAAATAAATAAATAAATAATATATATATATATATATATATATATATATATATATATATATATATATATATATATTGTTGTATTAATTAAAAGATACAATTTATACTCTTTACGTTTTAAATCTAATTTTCTTTAAATATTTTTTTATTCAGCCTTTTTGGTACACTCAGTTCAACAACATGTTGAATAACAATTTTGTTATCTGCTGTTATCTGGGTGGCTGATGAGAGGTATGAGGTAGAGTTGTTAGTACAGGATGACTTACCATGTGCTTTTATTGGTAATAGTCTTCTGTATTTGTTTTACAAATTTGGAGTGAATAACTCGTCCTTTATTGTGATTGAAAAGTGTCCTGGGGGGTTTGAATTCAAGATAAAAATATTTAATGTCAAGAGTTATAGCTATATATATGATAGTGAAGTACTCCTTTCTCATGCAAACATACTTTTCAACAAGGAGATTGTTAAGTATGATTATATATATTTAAGTTGAACGTATAGAAATATGACAAATATCATTTTCTGTATTGAATTTGTATAACGATTTATTTGATCAATATGTAGTTCCATGTTACCTTGGTCCGCTATCTCACCGGGAGTTTTATCATTAGGGTAACAGTCTTTAACTTATATACTTATATTTAGTAAACAATATTTTCAATAATAATATTGTTAGTATTTTTTAATTCACTTATTATTCCATATTTTGTAGCTTTCCACGCTGGTTCAAGCACTAACACAATCCATCCAAATCATCAATACGTCCATTTTATTGGGCTAAACAACACACATATATTCGTGGCAATAAAAGCATGAAGATTGTTTTCAATTAAGATGACATGGAAGAAAGTGGGTATGTGGCATTTACAATTTATTGATGTTTGGTAAGTTGTGTTGTTAAATTTTTTGAAACTTAGGTAACAAAATGTTTGGTCTGAAAGAATCCATTTTCTGGAAAAAGGTCCTAAATCTATATATTTTGAGCAAATGGTTATATATATATATAGGGTAAGGTTAAACAAAGAACATCCCTTAAACAAAGAACCTAAAGAACCTCTATGGTGTTGACATGTGGCACATAGTCTAGGGGCAAAAAAGGAAATTAAAAAAAAAGAAAAATCGGCGTCTTCAGCAAATCCCCCCTAACAAACTTAAAAAAAAACCTCCAATTTCTTTAAATGATCATAACTCGTTCGTTTTTAACAATTTTAACATAAAAATTATACCATTAGTTTCAGTTTTTCGTCCTCTTTCAAACAAGACCGGACTTGATATATTTCTGAAACTTTTTTTTTTTTGAAATGCAAAGTTTGCATTTTGAGCTGGGTTCATTCAAACTCAAAATGCAAAATCCGTAGTTTGCATTTTGAGTTGGGTTCATTCAAGCCCAAAATGCAAAATCCGTAGTTTGCATTTTGAGCTGGGTAATTCAAGCCTAAATGCAAAATCCGTAGTTTGCATTTTAAGCTTGGTAATTCAAGCCTAAATGCAAAATTCGTAGTTTGCATTTTGAGCTGGGTTCATTCAAGCCTAAATGCAAAATGCAAAATCCGTAATTTGCATTTTGAGCTGGGTAATTAGTGACATTCAGCTCATTAGCGACGACATTCAACTCATTAGCGACGACATTCAACTCATTAGCGACGAGCTGCCAAAATGCAAAAAAAAAAGTGTTTTTCCCGTACAGCGCCAAAATGCAAAAAAAAAATCATTTTCAAATTTTTTTAGAAAAGTATAGGAAGAGTGATCTTGTTTGAAAGAGGATTAAAAAACTAAAAGAATTGTATACTTTTTTTGATTAAATTCACAAAACTTAAAAAGTTATGGCAATTTAAAGTTTTTGGGGATTTTTTTTTAAATCGTGGGTGTTGGGAGGGGGGATAATTACATTTTTGCCCTATTCTTCCTAAATTAATACATAATAATTACTTTAAATTTAGGAAGAATAGGGCAAAAATGTATAAGGTAGAGTTGTTAGTACAGGATGACTTACCATGTGGTTTTATTAGTAATAGTCTTATGTATTTGTTTAACAAATTTGGTGTAAAGAAGTCGACTTTTATTGTGATTGAAAAGTATCATGGGGGTTTGAATTTAAGATAAAAATGTTTCATGTCAAGGGTTATATCTATTTATATGATAGTGAAGTACTCCTTCCTCATGCAGACGTATTCTTCAACAAGGAGATTGGTAAATATGATTATATATATTCAAGTTGAATGTATAGAAATATGACACACACACACACACACACACACACACACACACACATATATATATAAATTAAAAGATACAATTTATACTCTTTACGTTTTAAATCTAATTTTCTTTAAAAAAAATTCCTATAAGTTGATTCACCTTTTTTGGTTTAATCAGTTCAACAGCAGGTTGAATAACAATGTTGTTATTTGTTGTTATCTGGGTGGCTGACGAGAGGTATGAGGTAGAGTTGTTAGTACAAGATGACTTACCATGTGGTTTTATTGGTAATAGTTTTTGTATTTGTTTAACAAATTTGGTGTGAAGAAGTCGTCCTTTATTGTGATTGAAAAGTATCCAGGGGAGTTTGAATTCAAGATAAAAATATTTCATGTCAAGGGTTATAGCTATTTATATGATAGTGAGGTACTCCTTCCTCATGCAGACGTACTTTTCAACAATGAGAACGGTAAGTATGATTATATATATTTAAGTTGAATGTATAGAACTATGACAAATATCATTTTCTGTATTGAATTTGTATAACGATTTATTTGATCTATATGTAGTTCCATGTAACCTTCGTCCGCTATCTCACCGAGAGTTTTATCATTACGGTAATAGTTTTTAACTTATATACTTATATTTAGTAAACAATATTTTTAGTATTTTCTAATTTACTTATTATTCCATATTTTGTAGCTTTCCACGTTGCTTCAAGCACTAACACAATCCATCTAAATCATCAATACGTCCATTTTTTAGGAAGAAATTCGACGATATCCTCGCCCAAAATGGAGCGATGATATGTTAAATTTTTTTCATATTTTATTTTTTTAAAACTATTTTTGTTAAAAACTAAAATTTAATTATTATATAATTTTTTCCAGCACATATTAGCTTGGTTTGTCAGGAAGTTTAACCTGCATCAGCTTATTTCTCCGGTTACTCAGATGTCAAAATTTTGAGATAGATATGCGTTTGAAGGTTTAAGAAGATTTGAGATTGGGTAAGGATTCCCCAACATACCATGTTGTGATGAAAGGAGAATGGAAAAGGCTAAAACAACACACAAATCTTCGTGGCAACAAAAGCATGAAGATTGTTTACAATTCAGATGGCATGGAAGAGAGTGGGTATGTGGCATTTATGTAACACCCTCTTAACAAGCCTAGAATTATAAGATAATTAATTAAGTTAAGTATGAGATTTAATTTAATTACGTTAATTTCATTTTATGATAATTGTTGTGATATTAAATTCTATTATTATTATTATAAATTAATTTAATAAAGGGTAATTGAGGGTGAGGTGGCCGGTTTTGGGGTTTAGTCACCAACACACCAACTAACATTCTCATTTCATGCAATTATCTAAATGTGAGTGTGTGTTTGTGTCTCTCGGCCGTAGAAGAAGAACAAGAGGATCATCTTCTAAATTCAAATTGTTAATTACATTTGGAATTCTGTAGCATTTATATTCACAAGGTTAGATTTCTGAATTATAGTTGTTAATGTTGAATTATCTTCGGTTTTGATTATATATATAATTCCGATTATTGCATGATGAATAAACTTGATGATTTGATGAGTTAGGTTGAATGCATGTTAGATTTTATGACCTATATATGTTCTAGATATGTTTGGAATGATTTCTGGATATTCATAACAATTGCATGTTTGAAATCAGATGATAATTTAAGTTAAAAATCGAAATTGGGCAAAACATATGAATGTATCGGGATTAAGATTTGAATTGATCAGAATTGATGAATTCCGATAAAAGTATTCTCGGAATGGGTGATGAATCCGGGCAAAGTGATAGGAAGTGTATTAAATACCGATAAAAGATGAAATGTTGGCCTTAACACAATTCTCGGAATTGATTTTATCGGAATTGTACATTTTCTCGGAATTTGATAAATGCCCTAACACTTTTATCGGAATTCAATTTGATCGGGATGTGCCATATTCTCGGAATTATACCTTTACTCGGAATGAGATCTATCGGAATCCTATTTTCTCGGAATGTGCCTTTTCTCGGAATTGCCTATTTTCTCGGAATTGCATATTTTCTCGGAATTGCCTATTTTCTCGGAATTGGAAAATTCACTCGGAATCCTGATTCAACCAGAATTGATACAAACTAAATGGAATGCCTTTGCTTGATCGGAATTTCAAGATGGATTCGGAATTATGACAATTCTGTATAATATATTTGAGGTTTGGGATTCTTAAGTTTCCTTTGAGAGATTCAGATATTATGTACTGAATTTAAATGTATATCTGTGATATGAGTATATACATGTGATGTATGAATAAATGTGTTATTTATTATGAATCAGTATTATGAATTGAATACTGACTTGTGTTCATTTAATCTCAGGAACTGAGAAGACTCAGTGATATAGATTCTTGAGTGTGTCACAACAGTGCAGACTGTGGTGAGTGGACCTATATCTTCGGATATACAGGATATGATATCCTAATTGTTATGATGCTCTTGTTTGAACTGTATACATGTTGTGGTGGAGATCAGCGTGGGGGATTTTCGGCTGGGCCTGGTTTAGGGATATATAGTATTAGCACAATGCTTGAATTGCATTTGTTGTAGTTAAGAGTGCTAATATTGTTGTCCATGAAACTGGGCCATCGGTAAACCTTGGTTTTGGCCGACCTTGGTTGTAGGTGCTTGCAACACCGCCGGTTCTCCTTTTGATGAGCTTATGTTTTGGGCATGTTTGCCTTGTATATGTGTTTAGATATTTGTTCCCTCACTTAGCTTTGTGCTAATTCCCCACTAGATTGTTTTGCAGATACTCCGTGGTGAGTTTGTGGATAATGAAGACTGGGATTTTGGACAAACCAAGAACTCTGATTTGCAAATTTTTGTGTAGAGCCTCTTTTGGAAAATTAACAATGTAGATGTTTTGTATATAAAATATGATCAAATGTTTGTAGATATTATGTATTTCAAAAGTAATTATATGTAATTAGCTTCCGCATGCTTTATAATTTATGTTTAAAAAGTACAGTGTTACAATTTACAATTTATTGATGTTTGGTAAGTTGTCTGGGTAATATTTTTGAAACTCAGGAAGCAAAATGCTTGGTCTGAAAATATTTTGACAAAACTAACTATGTGGGTGATTTAGGATTCTTCGTTGGAAAACAAAACTGAGACATGGTCTGCTTTCGGGGGAAGTTGATAGAACTTATAATTTGGTTTGTGGTTTGACATGTTTGGTTGAATTACTAGGATGTTTTATGCTTCTTTATTTTTAAAACACTTTTTCGTTGAAACATTGATATTTTGTTTACATGTTTTATATCAAACATGCAAAGCAAATAATCTATGAATATATGATGTAATCATTTAACAATAACATAATATTTTAAGCAAAACATATATTTCATATTAAATTTATGTTACTTTATTTATAAAGATGAAAATGAGTAACAACTTACAAACAACTATTATTTTTATTCTTTTATTTTTTATGTTTGGTAATATTCTTTTTAAACTCTCTTTAAATTTTTCTATTTTCAACTTATTTTATGTATATTTAATTATTAATAATCGATTATGATTCAATTAATTGCATTAGGTTTATGTATTTCTTTTTGTTTAAAACTCTATCTCTTTTTATAAAAACAGTATTGTTTATTCTTGTGTTTCAATATTTATTAAATTTAACAAAATAAAAATGGTATATACTAATTTTAAACAATTTTTTACCAGTTTCAAAACAAGGTTAATGCATTGTGTTTATAAATTGTTTAACTTATTCATTTATTACATAATGCTATTTCTTTAAAACTATTTTAAATTACAAATAGTATTTATATTATAACTTTGATTGTTTTAAATTTTTATTTTTGTAATATTATTTTTAAACTCTACTAAATTTTTTGTATTTTACAATTTTTTTAAAATAAATATAATAACTAACATACTGGTCAATTTTAATACAAGGGATGTTGTTATTTATTTGTTTGTGTGTATAAGTACATATTCTTTTAAATTATAAATTATGTTGTTTATACTTGTGTTCATAATTTTATTTTATTTAACAAACTAAAAATTGTATATAATAATTTCAAAACATGTTTTACAAGAATGAAAACAAAGTGAATGCATTCTGCTTATAATTTTTTTAATTATTCAATTATTACACAATCTTATTTATTTATAATTTTTTAAATTAAACTTTGCATTAATATCAAATTATTTTTAGTAGTTTACATAATTACATTTAAACTATTTAAAGAATCTATGAATAATAAAGGCATGTTTGTATACTTATGGAAATATTCTACATATGTGTTTTTTCTAAAAATAAAAGAAATCTATCTCTTCAAAAAATATTACTTTTACATTTATTGAAATAACCTCAGTCATTACTTTTTTAAAATTTACTTTCTATATTTATAAAATTTATTATAGCAATAGTTTTTTTAAATATAGTAGTTATATATTTCCAAACAATTATGTATTGAATATGTGTATGTCTATACCTATATATAGATATATGGACATATAGAGATTTCTACTTATTACCTGAAAGTTTAGTACATTTTGGGAAAAGAAACATGTCAACTTCTTCATCAATTTTACCTTTTGAAGATGTCACTTTTCTCAAGTTCATTGATGGTAAATCTAATGTGTACATTATCAAAGTAAAAATTATTTTGATGTGGAAGGCATATTATGCAAATAAGAAACAAGCAAGTCTTGACATGATTTTGGAAGATGAAAAGATGTGTGGTAACAATTTCATTTATTTTGTGAAGATAATCATGAACTTTTAAATATTCTTTTTGTTTTAATATGTATATCCATTGCTAATGTTTTTTATATTAATTTATTTTAGGATGACAGGATTTTTGCAATAGTCAAAACGGGTTTCATTGCTCACTTTGAGAATCAATTAAAAGAGGGTCAAGCCTTTTTTATCTCTAATTTTGGAGTTGTAGAAAACAATCCCAAGTTTAAAGATGTTGATCATGATTAAAAGCAACTTCTACAAGGGCACTATTGTCACACCATCAGCTAATTTTAGTTCAGAATTAGCAAATGATTTTCGGTTTGTTGATTTTGGAGATGTTAACCAAGGGAGACTTAGTCAGAGTATTGCGTTTGGTAAGTTAATATTTATATAACACACGTTGCATCAAAGATTTATTATATGAAATGTGAAACATATATAATACTTTCAAAAAGATAAGAATTTAAAAAATATCATTTTCTTTTATTTTTAGATGTTATAGGCTGTGTGATATCTTCAAATGATTTGAAGGTTATGAAAGTTTCTGGACGTGATAAAAGTCTACTCAACTGTGGTTGAGTTAATTATAGTGACGTTCCTTACACTGAGATATTAGATTGAGATAGCTTAAATTTAAAAGAAGATTTTAATCAAACCTGAATTGCAAACTGCATTGAGCTGATATCTTGGAATTCAACACAGCCAAAACAGATCCCAGCTGCTGGCCAAATAACAAATAAACATTATTTTAATGAACATTGAAGCAATTGTCACAATAAAATGTTTGTCAGTTAGATGAGACTTTGTTATCTACATGGAGCAAGGATTTCGGATATAAATAGAATGCTCATCACCTACATAGAGCAAACCATTGCTAACAATTGAGATAAAATATAGAAATCCACATGATACAAGAACCGAAACCCCCCCCCCCCCCCCCCCCCCCCCCCCTTCTCTCTTTTTCTAGAGAAATCTAAACGTATGCACTAGCTTTCAAAAAAGGATAACTTTATGGCAGAATTATTATACCCTCATCACAAAAATTACTACTTTCAGGAGAACTAATCCTACTAGAGGCAACAGGTGCAGGCACCTCTAGTGGTGGACCTTGTGCAACTGATTTGTTTTCAGTGTTTGCTGGTGTTGCCCTTATAGTATTAAAATCATAACTGAGTGTTAGGGTTTCCACCGGACGGGAAAATCACGGGCGGGACGTTGAATTCCTAAGTCATTGAAACTGTTATACATGCAAAAATCAAAACTGTTAAGACTGTTAATGGATGTTGGGAAGACAGTTCGAAACTGTTAGAAGAATTGGTGAAGAAACAGTTTAGAACTGTTAGTGAAGATTGTGAAAACAGTTGTAACCAACAGTTGCTGTGAACTTCAAAGCTGTTATATAGAGTTCAGAACTGTTAGTACAAACTACTACAACTGTTTGAAGACCTTGAAGCCGAAGACTGTTAGAAGAACCAAAACTGTTGCATCCAATGAACAGTTTCGGTTGAGCTAAATATGGAAAACCCTATCTTTGTGGATATCTCGAAATATTTGGAAGATCATCAAGATTATCTCAGAAGATAGAAGATTACCTAACTGTCAGCAAATCAAGGAAGATCAAGGAGTATATAAATGCTAGATTAGAATTTATAATACATACGTACTCATTGTTTAAATTTTTGCATTCATTCTTCAAGTTGTAATTTGCTTTCAGAATAGTGCTAAGCCTCTAAGTTTCTCTTTGAAACCCAAGAACAATCTGTGTTCTTCGTCTAACATAATAAGTTAGATTGGGGGTGAAGTTTGCTATTGTAATCATTCTGATTAATCAATAAAACTACTGTTTGATTGAATTGCTTTGTGTTCAAAACCTTCTTTAATCAATTAAGTGTGATTCCGCAACTTCTTAGTTGATTGTGATCATAGTTAAAGATTAACTTTTATTCAACTCTGATTTGTTATTCAAAAGTTAGTTCTTGTTATTTGATATAATCTATATCCGATCCTGACAGAAATTGATAAGATTTAGTGATAAATCGATCAATTAGCGACTTGAATCACAGACTCCATCCGGCTATAAGAATCGAAGTGTGTGTTAGTGAGTTGAATTCGAATCTTTCTGTTGCTCTTGTGAGGATATTAGCAAAAAATATATGATGAAACTAACCTGTATCGGCGTTTATGTCTTCTCCTCGATGACCCATAGCAACTAGGTATGTATCTTGTGTGATTTTTTAAGAGAACAATAAGGATTTCGGCGATGAAGATTCGAGTTTATCTCCTGGTCGAGAGTTGGAGAGGGAGAGGGGAATGAGGATTTAGGAAGAAAGAGAGAGGGAAATATGGGAGGGGGGGAATGAAAAACAAATTTGGGCGTAGAGGGAACAATCAAATGTTTTAAATTGATTCAAAAAATTTAGAAGTGGGGAGTGAAAAATAATGGAGGGAACGGGAAAACAATGGACCTATATAAATTAAGTATAATAACTAAATACATATTCTAACTAATTAATTTAAAAATGACTAATCTAAAAATATAACTAATTATAACAATAACTTAGTCGTAATAGTTATGAACATTAAAAATATATGAAATTTCTTACGTATTCACAATTATAAACGATATGACTCATGTTTGTTTGTGCTTTTTTGCGACTTGTTATCTCAAAATGAAAAAATACGAATTCAAGGTCCGTCGCAAATCCGTCACAAAAGTTTGAAATTTGCGACGGTTTTGTGACAGACATTAACTTGTTTCTTTATTTTTTATATGTTTTTCCGTATAACAAACTTGTATATCTTTTATTACACTATTGTATGACTTTAAAAACATATAAAAAAATTTAAAAAATAATTTGCCCGAGTCGGACGTGTCGCTGTATGAAAAAAGATTTTTCAATAGTAGTAAATCTGTATATAAATATATGAAAATACACACGAGCGTGTCTATAAAAAACATATAAACCAGCGTGTCTATAAAAAACATATAAACCTCTTACTTAATCAAACCGTCAACAAGTATAATAAATGATATGACTCGTGTGTGTTGGTGTATTTTTTACGACTTTTTATCCAAAAATGCAAAAATACAAATTCAAAGTCTGTCGCAAATCCGTCACAAAAGCGTGAAATTTGCGACGGATTTGTAACCGACATTAACTTGTTCTTTTATTTTTTTAATTGTTTTTCTGTATAACAAACTTGTATATCATTTATTACACTATTATATGACTTTAAAAACATATAAAAACATTTTAAAAAATCATTTGCCCGAGTGGACGTGTCGTTGTATGAAAACGATTTTTCAACACTAGTAAATCTTATTTAAATATATGAAAATTCACACAAGCGTGTCTATTGAAATGTATATAAAACCTTTCACTTGACCAAACTGTCAACAAGTATAATAAACCATATGACTCGTGTTTGTTGGTGTTTTTTTACGACTTTTTATCTCAAAATGCAAAAATACGAATTCAAGGTCCATCGCAAATCCGTCACAAAGTGTGAAATTTGCAACGGATTTGTGACAGACCTAAACTTGTTTTTTCATTTTTAATAGTTTTTTTTCATATAGCAAACTCGTGTTTGTTGGTGCTTTTTTCAGTAAGTCATAACATGTGTAAGAAATTAGTTAATCCATGGTTGGTGGTGTTTTTTACGACTTTTTATTCAAAAAAAACAAAAAACAAATTCAAGTTCGGTTACAAATCCATCACAAATTATAAAAATTTGTGAGTGATTTGTGACAAACCTCAATAAGGAAACATTTTTTTATATAATTTTGCGTCGGATTTGCAATGGATCATTTATAAAAATATATTTTATCTTATATCAATATACATAGCTCGCAACGGACGCAGTTATTATATCATTTTGAAAAAAAAATAATTGTTTTTGCGTCGGAATTGAGACGGGTCATTTAATTATATACTTTTTTAATTTCTTTTTTACATTTTTGCTTCCGATTTGCGTCCTATTATTCCGTCGCAAATATCGCTGTCGCAAGTCTGTCGCTATTCCATCGCAAATACTGATGACACGGTTGTGTTGGTTTTTGGGCTTAATTTTATCGCAAATCCGTCGCAAGTATGTAGTTTTTTTGCGACGGATGCCTGCCATCACAAAATTCCGTCGCAGATTTCCGTATATCATTCCGTCGCAAATATCTCCGTCGCAAGTCTGTCGCTATTCCGTCGCAAATACTGTTGACATGGTTGTGTTGGTTTTGGACCTAATTTCATCGTAAATCTGTCGCAAATATGTTGCAAGAATGCAGTTTTTTGCGACGGATGCCTGCCGTCGCAAATTTCCGTCGCAATAGCCTGTTTGTGTTGTAGTGGTAAGTAACATATTATTATATTAAAATTTCATAAGATAAAATAATGTTTGTCCCTTGCACGCTATTTAATTTTAATTTTTGTATTAGTGGTGAAAATTTTGCTTGTGCTTTTGTGGGGTGAACACGCGTTGACGCTTCAAAAGTTCATTCAAGAAAACAACGATGTCAACAATCCGGTTGTAATCATTTTACAACTTGCCAAGTTCCAAAACTAGAGTGGTATGTTTTCCATTGAAATAGTGTATATTTTTTTACATTTACATATAAATATATAATTATGTTTATCGTGTTCAATTTATTCCGTTAGGCATTCGTCAAGTGTCCAATTCTCTCTATGGATCAAAGTTGTTTATTAATGAAGACAAACATCCGATTAATGAGTTTATGCAAAGGTTCAATTTTTCTCTTTTTCTAATAAATGTTAATTTTTGTGTTTACTAATTTTCCTTCATATTCATAGTCTTTCCGCAAATGAAACAGAATCATCTTCATTGGATATGGTTGTGCAATTGTCTAGCAACACCATTTTCAAAAGTCAAGAAGCTTATTTCAAAGGATTTGATGTTAAGCATGTAGATGAGATGTTTGATATAGATACGGTAGATACATATATTTTTTATCAATTCAGTATATTTATTTCAACAACTTATATAAAATCTAATTTATATTATATTTTCTTGCTTTTATATTTTAGACAATGTAGTGCAATTTGGTTGCAAACGTTATTAAGATCGAACATGAACAGGGGTGGTACTATTTGGCACGCCGAAAATGCAATAGTGGTGTGAAAAGTAACGATGGTAATATATATTTACTTATGATAGATAAATTTATAATATATTATATTCTACTTATCCTTTCCTTATTATTTTTTAATCAATTTAAATAGAAGGAGATCTTCATCCATATAGTTGCAACAGTGGTGGTGTTTCAAATGTTTATAACTGGTAAAATTATTACTTTATGAGTGTTTTTTCATTACTTTATATTGTTTACTCAATTTTCTATATATATTTCTTGATGTAGGATGAAGCTTTTAATTTATTCGTGTTCAAGATTGTACTGGAACCGTTTCTCTCACATTGTTTGAGACAATACTTTCTGGATTATTGAACAAAAACATATCTACTTTATTGAAAAACATGAAGAAGGTATGTCTTATATCAATCCAAAACGTCGCAATTTTGGAGTAATTTTATTTATAATTTATTCTTATTTAATATAATTTTTAAAATTATATACAGCAATCCAAATTTACTCCATATCCCGATGAGTTTAATGAGTTATTAAACAAGAAGTTTATGTTCAAGGTTAAAGTTTCTAATTATAACATCGAACGTAAGTACTACAGCTTCACTGTTAGCAAACTGACTGACGATCTCGATATTATAATAAATTTGTTACAAGAGAAACCACATTTGGAGGTAATAAATGTTTATTCATACATATATTTTATAAAACTATACGATTAAAATTATTTTAGTTATTGATTTTTCTTTAATTTTTTTATAGGATCTAATTGCTGAATTTGATTCTCCATCATCAATGATTGGATTATCACAAGGTTGTATTGATTCAAAGGTATGAAAATGTAGTATTTTCAAATTTATTTTATATTCTATACATTAAATTACCTTTGTTTATATTTAATTAATATAACAATTTTTCATGTGTATTTAGCAAGCAATATCAGGAACTGCAGAGAATAGCACTCCACTTCAAATTTTATCAAGTACTGCAACAAGTCCTATCCAAAACGTACCTTTGAAGAAATTGATCATGACATTCATATCCAATCGTCAATTTTAACTGCTTTAAATTTGAGTTTTTTAGAAGATTTCTCTTCCCTTATTATCCGTACAATTTTTTGGTTTCAATGTTTTGTTGTTAATTCCTAGAAGTTTGATTGTATTGGTGGTTTTGGTTTATTCAGACAACTTTATGATTTTGTATTTAATATTTTTATAACTGATAGTTTCAATTACTATGCATAAACTTAAATTTTTTTGTTATACATTATAATATATTGCTAGATCTTATGTGTTAATATGTAGACGTTTTTTTCATTTGCAAATTTAAAATTAAAATCTATAGATAAAATCATACTCGATATACCACTAAAACAATTTCATATATTTATTCACTTAAAATCTATTTAATATATAATTTCGCTAATACTTATAAATATGACAATATTTGAAATATATATAATATATATCATAAAGACAATCTATCACCTATCATAACAAATTTTGGTGGCCCAATCTATATATATATATATATATATATATATATATATATATATATATATATATATATATATATATATATATATATATATATATATATATATAATATGTCATTGTCGACCGGTTGACCAAGAGCGCTCATTTTCTAGCTATTAGCGAGTCTACTCCGCTGGAAAAGTTAGCAAAGTTGTATGTAAACGAAGTGGTGTCACGACATGGTTTGTCATGTTCGATTGTATCTGATCGTGATACACGTTTTGCTTCACATTTTTGGCAGAGTTTGCAGCATGAACTTGGTACTCGTGTTCATCTGAGCACGGCGTATCATCCGCAGACAGATGGCCAGTCAGAGAGAACGATTCAGACGCTTGAGGACATGCTTCGCGCATGTGTTCTCGAATTCGGTGGTGCGTGGGATTCTCACCTACCGTTGGTCGAGTTTGCTTATAATAACTCGTACCACTCCAGTATAGGGATGCCACCTTATGAGATGCTTTATGGGAGGCGTTGTCGCACTCCCACGTGTTGGTTAGAGCCCGGTGAAAAGCAGTTTGCCGGACCTGAAATTGTCCAGATTACGGCAGATAAAGTGAAGATTACGCGGGAAAAGCTCAAAGCGGCCCGTGACAGACAGAAAGTATATGCTGACCCTAAACGCAGGGCGATCGGGTGTTCCTGAAAGTTTCTCCTTGGAAAGGTGTGATTCGTTTTGGTAGAAAGGGTAAGTTGAGTCCGCGTTACATTGGTCCGTTTCGGATCATTCGCAAAGTTAATGATCAGACTGTTACCCTTGACTTGCCTCCAGAGCTATCTGGAATTCACAACATGTTTAACGTGTGTTATCTGCGTAAGTGCAAGGTGGAGGAGAACCAGATTCTGTCTCTGCAAGAATTGAGGGTTGACGCTTCAAAGCGCCTAGTTGAAGAACCTGTCGAGATACTTGGTTCTAAAACCAAGAAGTTGCGCAGAAAGTTGACCAAACTGGTGTTAGTCAAATGGAAGCATAACATGGGTTCGAGTATGACCTGGGAGTCGGAAGACGACATGAAAGCTCGATACCCTCACTTGTTTGTAGACGATCAGATTCCGAGGACGGAATCTTCTTAAGGGGGTAGATTTGTAACACCCCAAAATGGGGCCTAGTTGTAAATTGTTGTACATGTAGCTCTAATAGTTATACTTTGACTTTAATTGGTGTTTTGTTGTTAACTGTAGTATAATTGTCGTTAAAGGGTGCTTAATGTGTTAATTGGTGTTTTAAACGTGAATTGGTGTTAAGTGGCGTTAATTGCTGTTAAATGTGGATAAAAATGTGGTAATGTGAAAAGTGTCATAAGTTGACAAAGTAGATAAATAGTTGAACGGTTTTGGATAATGGTTCCAAAAATATCTCCGTTAGTTTAAACGGATAACCCTAAGTCATGTTTTAAGTTTAATAGGAGAACAAAATACCCGCGTGGGGTATTGGCCAACTAAGTCGGCCTATTGTTCTTATATGTGTCCTCTGTTGACACAAAATACACACATAAGCTCACGAACACACACACACACACCTAGCTCTCTTGCAATTGTTAGAGGAAAAATCAAGAGAAAAAACAGGTTGCTAGTGATTACAACCTTTGATTAAGCAATTACAGCCTCACTCCGTCTTTGTTCTTGTAAGATTTCCAAGCTTTAAACCTAGTTTTTGTATAGCATAGTGTGTGGTGTTAAATTGATGATTTAAAGGTGGATTGGTGTTGTTTTGAAGCAAGGATTCATGTAATAGTTGTTTGTGTATGTTAGGAATGTTGTATAAACGCTTGAATATGGATTCAAGTCTGATTTTTTGTGAAAAACCCGTAAAACAACTGATGTGTTCGCACAGAGCAAGAACATACTGTAAATGTGGTCCTTGCGGTCGCAAGGGAAAAGCCTTGCGGTCGCAAGGGGTGTCTTAGTTCTTACAGTCGTAGGCATTGGGTCTTGCGGTCGTAGGAGGTTGTTGTCATGGTTTACCACCTACGGGTGATGGAATGAAGCCTACGGGCGTAGGTACATAACCTATGGCCGCAGGAACCTAAGAAACAACCCTTACGGTCGTAGGGATAAACCCTTGAGGCCGTAGGAGTGGGTTTTTGGGTAGGACCCTTGCGGTCGCAAGGAAAACCCTTGCGGTCGCAAGGAGGGGGTTTAAGGTGACCCTTGCGACCGCATGGCTATGCCTTGCGATCGCATGCTGTACTGTTGTGTTGACAGCTTTGTAGTCTTGTGTTTTAAGCCTCGTTAAATGTCGTTGATTGGTGTCTAAGTCTGAACCTGATGTGTTAGGTGATTCGGACGACTCTGTGTGTTCTTGGGATTCCAGATTGCATATCTGCCTCCTGTAATCTCGAGCTGAGTACCGGTTTCCCATGAGTCTTAGTAGGTAAGTTATCTGTTGTACATGTTAACCCGTGACTAGTGTATTGATACATGAGACACGAGGTATGCTATGATAGAGTTATATAAGCATGCTTGTTTATCAGTATGAAAGATATTGCTGTGATTATATGTGCGCATGAACTAAATCCTAACTGGATCAGCTATTTGTTTATGAGGATATGTCCAGACACTGAACGGGTGAACAACTGAGGTCAGTCAGGTAGACGGGTGATAATATCTGGCTGGGTTCCCAGGGTCCTTAGGGGCTATGAATTGGGGAACTAACGATACTCAGAAGTATACGCTTGGGTATGGCTCTGCAGGCCACCGTTCCTCTATGGAATTGGGTTCCTTGCTTAGGATGGAACCAGCATGATAGACAGAGTGTACCACGTGGATTGTTTTTCGCTCCCCCACTGGTGCAATTGGTTGCGGCTGATTCCCCGGCTTGGGTTGTTGAGCGGGGCTAGCTACCCTGCGAGATACGACTCCTGTTGACATGATTGGCGCGCCGCAAGATGATAGGATAGCCCTGTGTGTTGTTCCTTTATGTGATAGCCTGCTTATTGATGCTTATGTGTAATTGGTGCTCACTAGCTAGTTGTAGCTAACGGCGCAAGATTTTCCTTTTTCGCAAGTTGATGCTAGAGGCCTGGTGAGGCGGGCACTGATGGTAGTCTTTAGTTGTAAATATCTTTTGGGGAACACGTTTGTTTTGTATATGGATCCGATGGTCGGAACTAGTAGGTAACGCTTGTAGATAACGAACTTGGCTCATTCTTTTGTTGTAATTAAAATAGCCAAGTCAATTAACGTTGCTTTTGTAAATAGCATTTAACTCCGATGCACACTTTTGATAATAGTAGTTAAAAAGTTTAAATTAACTCTAATTTTAAGCTCGTTAGAGGTGGCGTTACAAAAGTTTTGGTGTGATGCGGTCTCAACGGCCACATACATACTCAATAGAGTTTTGATTAGACCTATGCTAGGTAAAACACCCTATGAAATTATCAAAGGTAGGAAACCTTCCTTAGGTCACTTTAGAGTATTTGGATGTAAGTGTTTTATCCTTAACACCAAAGACTATTTGACCAAGTTTGACCCAAAAGCCTATGAGGGTATCTTCTTAGGATACTCTCTAAATAGCAAAGCCTATAGAGTACTAAACAAATTCACTATGGTTGTGGAGGAATCCCTTAATGTCACATTTGATGAATCTCCACCACCTAAGACTCAACCTCTAGTAGATGATGACAAACTAGAAGAAGAAGCCATTGAAACACAACTCTCTAGACTTGACTTAGATAAACCTAGTGACCAAAATCCTATAGTAAATGATAAGATCACTAGTGAAAAAAATGAGGTTAGGGAAAACAGGAACCATCCAATAACCCAAGTTATAGGAGACCTAAACCAAAGACTCACTAGATCCCAAGCACAAAACCTTAGTACATCCTTTGCCTTTGTGTCTCACATAGAACCCAAAAATATTAAAGAAGCACTTAAGGATGAAAGTTGGTTAATGTCAATGAAAGAAGAGTTAAACCAATTCACTAGAAGCCAAGTGGGGACTTAGTACCTTTGCCTAGTGGTCATACCATAATAGGAACCAAATGGGTGTTTAGAAACAAAGTGGATGAAAATGGAGTCATTACTAGGAATAAGGCTAGATTAGTTGCCCAAGGATACAATCAACAAGAAGGGATAAATTATGATGAAACATTTGCTCCGGTTGCTAGATTGAAATCCATTAGGATTTTACTTGCTTATGCATGTGCAGATGATTTTAAACTATATCAAATGGATGTCAAAAGTGCTTTTCTAAATGGTTTTATAAAAGAAGAAGTCTATGTATGTCAACCTTCCGGATTTGAAGATCCAATTAATCCATCTCATGTATACAAACTTAGAAAAGCATTGTATGGCCTTAAGTAAGCACCTAGAGCATGGTATGATAGATTAAGATCATTTTTGTTGAAAAATGATTATGTAATGGGAAAAGTTGACAACACTTTATTTACCAAGAAGAGAAAGCATGATATATTACTTGTGCAAATTTATGTGGATGATATTATCTTTGGATCAACATGTCAAGACTTATGTGATGAATTCTCAACTCTTATGCATAATGAATTTGAAATGAGCATGATGGGTGAATTGAATTACTTTCTTGGTCTTCAAATAAAGCAATATGAAAATGGTACATTCATTAGCCAATCTAAGTACATCAAGGATATGCTTAAGAATTTTGATTTTGAGAATGTAAAACCTATGAGTACACCTATGGCCACAAACACACACTTGACACTTGATGAAGAAGGTGAAGTATTTGATAGTACTAGATATCGTGGTTTAATCGGGAGCTTGCTTTATCTAACGGCAATTCACCCCGATATTATGTATAGTGTTTGTGTTTGTGCACGTTTTCAGGAAAATCCAAAGAAATCACACTATGAGGCCGTAAAACTAATATTCCGGTATATAAAGGGAACAATCAACTTAGGATTGTGGTATCCAAAGATGGGTGGACTTGATATCACGTGTTATGCGGATTCGGATCTTGGAGGATGTTACTTGGATAAAAAGAGTACAAGTGGAGTATGTGCATTCATTAGATATTGCCTTACTTCATGGTTTTCAAAGAAGCAAACATCCGTGGCACTATCAACAACCGAGACCGAATATGTAGCCGCAGGAAAAGCATGTGCACAAGCATTGCGGATGCAACAATCCTTATTGGACTATGAGGTACATTTAAGTGATATTCCTATTATGTGTGATAATAAAAGTGCTATTGATTTAAGTAAAAATCCTGTTTTGCACTCTAGAACTAAACATATTTATATTCGACATCATTTCTTACGTGACAATGTGCAAAAAGGTAACATTAGCTTAGAAAAGGTTGATTAATGTGAAAATATTACGGATATATTCACTAAACCACTTAAGAGAGAAACATTTGATCTATTGAGACTTGGTTTAGGATTGATGGAGCATGTACCCTAGAAAATTATGCATGATTATATGAAAAATGCCAAAAATTGATTTCCAGCGGGTTCACGGTCGAAGCCGTGTATCGACCATGGAGTCACTGTCCATAGAGGCCAAATTTAAAAAGACACGGGGTCGATGTCACGATCGACCGTGCCTCGACAGTCGAGCACTTGACGGACTTGACCCTATTTTAGCCTTTTTTTTCTCTTTCCTCTCTTCACTTTACCACTTCCACTTTCTCTCTCTCAAACCCTAGACGCCATAGCAGTTTTGAAGCTCAAAAATTTCGATTTTTTCTTCAAAAATCTCACAAGAAAATTAAGGATTACCTTACGGTTGTAGATCCGGTTGAACCCACGAAAAGCTATTCTCGGAAGATATACGGTAAAAGGGTGCGATTTCTTCATTCTTTTTCGATCTCTTCTCGGGTCCTTCTCCTCTTCACGAAATCTTCATCACTAAAGGTATATTTTTCACTATTCTTGCTTTCTTCCTCATTAGGATTCGGTTTTTGCACCAAGAATCATGTGATTTGAGATTGTATTTATTTCTTTTAGGGTTTTGGTGAAAACTTGAAGTATTTGGGTGTGGTTGTGGGTTTAGTTTAAAGTTGGGGATTATGAGAAAATTATGTTTAAAGTTAAGATTTGTGGTGTATTATATTAGATAAACGTTATGTCAAAAAGTAAACAAAAGGATACAATATTTCGCACAGGTCAAACCACGGTCGACGTACAATCGACCGTGTGAAAAACTGCAGCTGTACTGAATTTTTTAAAACTGAGCAGCAGGTTCACGGTCGAACCACGGCTGAAACCGTGGTAAAACCGTGAGCTTGCTGGAATTTTTTTTTAATTTTTCAAATTTTTTTATTTTTGACATTTAATTCTTAACTCAATCTTATTTAGGCCTATTATAGTATAACTAAGACTAGTATTCACATAATTCACTATTTTCTTAAAATCTTCTCACATTTAGGACATGCACACACAATGTATGAACATATTACCATAGAGTTTGTTTTATTACTTGACTATACTCTCTAAATATGTTTCATATATATTGAATTATCATCCTCTTGTCAGAATTTTGCAAAACAAAGTATCTTTTATAATTTTAGTGTCATGACAAGTTTGGATATTTGTTGCACCATAGACACACACAAGGCTTACTTTTATCCATTGCAATTATTTGTGAATAATATACGAATTATTTCTTTAATAGATAATCATGCCGCGCCAAAAGACATCCTCCTCTCGTTTCGCCGCTCCCTCTCAAAGGGATATAATGGCTAACCTCAACAAGCGCCCAATTAATGAAGGGCGCTTGGTCGTACCTGCTCACTTGCAACAATTTTACTTGCAAGCCACTTTTAACCGAATCAATTGGTCAACTTTTCTTCGTCTTCCGAGCAACATTTTCCCTAGACGTATTCGAGAGTTCTACACATCTTATGCGTATGACGAGGATAACGATTTAATCACCTTCAAAATCGCCACCCAATAATTCGCCTTCACTCTTGCTCAACTCGGTGATATGTTGCAAGTCCCGTTTTCCGGTTTGAAATTTTACCACAACTCACATAGCCTTAACAACCTCCCATCGGCCTTTACCATTGAAGAGATTATAGGGTCCATTTGCCATCCAAATGTCCCTCGTGATAATACAAATATCTTAGGAAAAGATCTCCTCAATGAGTGTATTGTTTGGAATAAAGTTGTTGATTCCAACATTTTTCCAAAATCCGGTCACCACTCCGAAATTAGTGTAACTCAAGTTGTCCTACTTCACGCCCTTAAATCCGGTTCGGAGATCAACATAATGTACATCCTTGCTAAAAGGATGGTTGGTCTTCCATCTAGTCATCGGGATCTTCCATATGGAAGACTTCTTACCCTTCTTTTTCAACAACTTCCAAACCTTCCTGCTCTCAACCCAACTCCGGGCACTTCCTTGCCAATCGATCTTGCTACCTTACGTAAGATGGATTCTCACTCCCGAAAAGGGAAGAAAAGGGCACATTCTTCATCTCATGATACGGAGGAGGAGATTGAAAGATTTTTTGAGGGTGACGATGAAGGGAATGAGGAGGTGGAGAGCTCGGTTGCACCTAACTATGGGATGGTCGAAGGGACAACGGATGAGAAGATTGCTGCTCTCAATCGAAATATTAATGAATTGCGCAATGAGCACCGGTCCTTACGCAAGGAAGTAAAGGGCATAAAGGGGATATTGAGGGCGATAATGAATGCTCTCAAATGCAATGGTGGCACGGACGCGGGTGAGCCATCTCACTGGATTTGATTTATTTGTGTTGATTATGGTATGCTTAAAAACAATTTCAATTTGGTTTATATGTTTAAGAACAATTTACATTTGGGTTGTTTGTCTTGAAAACAATTTCCTATGCTTTCTTAGGTTTGGTGATGATTGAACAATGTTAAATTTTGGTTATGTATGACTTATGCTTCTATACATCTTTGCTTGTGATCATGTATGGTTTGTTTTTGTGGTGATATGTATGATTATATTGTATGCTCATTGGCTTGACATGATTAAACAATTGCATTGGCTTGACATGATTAAATATATTATATGCCAATTGGATGGTTTATATATTATGCACTCACCCTCCTTGGCAAGTTATTGGTAGTATCTCCATATAATTTTATAGATTTCAAGAAGTGGAGTTCTACAATCAAGGGGGAGTTTCTCTTCAAGGGGGAACACAAGTCAAGGAGGATTCCTTTTTGTTAAAACAAAAAAGGGGGAGAATGTATATATATATATATATATATATATATATATATATATATATATATATAAATGCACATGTTAACATGTTTAAGTTATTTATACAATTTCTTCACAAATTGTAAATTTTTGTCTTTAACAAAAAAGGGGAGATTGTTAGGAAAATAGGAGTATAATTTATATCCTCTTTTGTTAATTCAAAAATATACAATTTGTTTATAAAATTGTATCAATTAACATTAACATATGTGCACATATACATCTATCTATATATATATATATATATATATATATATATATATATATATATATATATATAAAATCAAGCAAATAAATATTTATATTTATTTGTTACAAATTGTGTTTATACAAATCGTCAAAAATCCAATCGTCCAAGATCATCGTCATCAACGCTCAAGATCAAGTCTTCGCCGAAGATACCTACATGAATAAATTCGATTTATATGAGCTTACAAATAAAATAATTAAATAAGTTTAAGTTTTTATAAAATTATTTTTATAAAAACTTTTATAAAAATGGACAAATTTATATAAACTTATTTGTGTTGGTTGAATTAATCTAAGAGCTTCCCATTTTAGCAAATATCAAACACAATCGTACTTTGAAACAATACACAACCATATTTAGCAAAAGAATCTCCTAAAGGGGTAAAATTCCAACATGCTTTGTGTATTGGTTTCCAAACTTCCATTTTTGTGTTTGAATTCAAACATTAGAAGTATGGGATCAACCAACCTTTTAAAAATCCTCTTTTCAGTTGATTTTTATGGTAAAAATGAGTTGAGTGTGGTTTTGAATAAAGTCCAACGTCTATATTGCAAAAAACAAGAAACTCCAGCTGACCGACGGTCGAAGCCACGGTCGACCGTGGTTCGACCGTGAGAAGTCTGTACAACTTTTGAGACTTGCACATTTTTCTATTTAAACCAACTCAAACCTCATTCATTACTAACCTCTTGCAAATATAAAAATCCAGAATACTCTCTAATACTTGTGAGCTCATATTTCTTGATTATTCATTCAACTCTCAAGATCAAGATTTAAGCAAGAGTCAAAGCTTTTAAAACTTAAACACTACTTCTACATTTTATACATCTTGTAATAGTGTGAGGATCAACTCTAGTCTTTCAAATTAGAGTGAAGTGAGGATCAACTCTAGCCTATAGAATTAGAGTGAAGCAAGGTTATTTTTACCTTACATGCAACTTTGAAGTGTTAATTCTTGCAAGTGAAAAAGAGAAGTGTAAAAGGTTTATCTCTACCTTCAAAGAGAGAAGATAGTGGAGCAAACTCTTGGTGGGTGAGACCAAGCAGTGGATGTAATGCAAGTTTGTTAACACTTGCATGAACCACTATAAATCATTGTGTCCAACTTGTGATTGGTGATATCTTTCTAACTCTATCTCTTTTATATTATTGCAAGAACTTGTAAAAACTTCAAAAATTGGATATATAACCTATTCACCCCCCTAGGTTCTAACAAAATCAATTTAATCATTTGTGTTTTTTATGCTTGAAAAGGTTTATTATAAAAAGCTTAATTAATTATTATAAAAATATTTATTACATTTATGGAAAAAAGACTCTAATTATAGTAAACAAAATTTAGAAATATAGGTGTATTAATTATCATATCAAAAAACACTAGTTATAATTTGGAAAGAAAAATAAATCTAATTATGGAGGGTGTTTTTTAGCAAATTGAGCTTGTTTATTTAGTCAACCCCATGATATAAATGTATTACCATTTTGAGATATTTGGAAACTTTCTTATATAAAGATAGTTTTAAATAAAATTAAATATTTCAATTATTTCCTCTTTTACATAATTGCACCAAATTGGTTATGATTCAAGAATCCATGTCCTTTTCTCTATATAATTCATTTTTAGACAATGTATTCTCTATGTTATCACTCTATTAAGTTCAATTGAATTCATAAGCATTTGTGTACTCTGTGGATTCAACCAAGGATATAGGAACATCATAAAAAAAAAGAGAACACTGTCAGAGATTTCAAAAGGAATTCAGATATCTCATTCAATTCTTGAGCATGGAAGGAATAAAAGAATTGCTTACAAGATATCTTTAATGGTATGTATATTATATAATATCGAATTATAGTTTTTATGCATGTGTTTATGTAGGTATCATAACAAGACTTATTATTTAGAATTATATTTGTATTTCAATAACTCTTTATATGATTTAAAAAGCACACAATTAACAAAATTTATTTTATTTAGTACTGAAAAACTCATCAAATGTTCATCCTTCAAGAGATGATAAACATCCTGGTAATATTTCTCTAAGTCTCCATTCTGGAACAAATCAAATTGGTGATTTGCAGAGAAATAAGAATGATATGATTTTACAAAATATTCTTATTTTTAATATTTTTATTTGATTCATATCTAAGCCTTCTTAATTAATCTCATTTAATCTTAAGAAGTTAATATCATATTTACATATTAACAAAATATTTTTTGTCATAATCGATATAGTGTTATCCAATGATGAGAATAATCTTCATGGTGTGCCTCTATTTAATTGTGAGTCTTACGATGCATTGATGCGTAAAGACGCATTTGTCATACCGTAAGTTGTTAGTAGCAACACAATCGTTCCTGATATAATTTTAGCAAAACAAGACTTATTGTTTAGAATTATATTTGTATTTTAATAACTCCTTCTATGATTAAAAAAGCACACAATTAACAAAATTTATATTATTTAGTGCCGAAAAACTCATCAAATGTCCATCCTTCAAGAGATGATACACATCCTGGTAATGTTTCTCAAAGTCTCCATTCTGGAACAAATCAAATTGTTGATTTGCAGAGAAATACGAATGGTATGATTCTATACAATATTTTTATTTTTAAAGTTTTTATATTATTCATATTTAAGCCTTCTTCATTAATCTCATTTAATCTTAAGAAGTTAATTTTATTTTTATATATTAACAATATATTTTTTTGTCATAATCGATATAGTGTTATCCAATGATGAGAACAATATTCATGAAGTGCCTCTTTTTAATTGTGAGTCCTACGATGCATTGATGCGTAAAGACGTGTTTGTCATACCGCAAGTTGTTAGTAAAAACACAATCATTTTTGGTATAATTTTTTCAAAAAACTATTTCAATATTTATATCTATACAGAAAAAAGATTTTTAACAATATATATTTGTTCAACAGGAATTTCAAATTTTACTCAAAAATCAAGTGTTTTACAACATAAACCACCTTCTACAATTCAGAGCCGTCATTTGATAAGTACGAACAAGAAGAAAAGAACAAGTTTTTTATTTCATTTATTAACCATACATATATTTATGTTACAACTCTTTTTATTAATGTCTATGTATATTTAATAAATATACGTGTTATTAAAAAAATTATATGAAACAATGTTAATGTAATACAAATTCATTATCAAGAACTTCAAATGATCAAGATTGCACTCCTACATCACACAACCAAAAGTACCCTTTTCTTAAAACAAATGTTATTTATCCAGGTATGTTTCATATCATTATTCATATACAATCGTGCATAATTTATTAATAGATTATATATATATATATAGGGTAAGATTCAATAAAGTCCCCCTCTTAAACATAGATCTCAAAGTCTCAATCTCAGCCACTCATTTAAAAAGGCAAAATAGGAAGAACCAATTTGAATTTAACCTCACGCATGCAACAGCCCCATTTCCAAAATTCAGTTTTTTTTTACCCCTTAAATCTTTAAATGACCATAACTATTTCAATTTTTTGAGTTTGAGAAAAAAATTATACCAATCTTCTCATTTTTTAATCCTCTTTCAAACAAGACCACTCTTCCTATATTTCTGGAAAAAAATTTTTGACGAAAATGACGAAAATTATCATTTTCGGCTGTTGGAAGAGAGTAACACCTACCAATTTAATCATTTTCGTCCATCACCTTCATATCCATAACACCTAACAGTTTTCATCATTTTCGAACCCCTGTTCACCATTTTTTTTCACAAAAATTATCATTTTCGTCACCTGCTATTACGTGACATAAAATGGGGCACAAAAATGATGAATTTTAATCATTTTCGTCACCTGCTTTTACGTGACATACATGGGGGACACGAAAATGATGAAAATGACGAATTTTTATCATTTTCATCACCTGCTTTTACGTGACATACAGGGGGGCACGAAAATGATAAAAATGACGAAATTTATCATTTTCGTGCCCCTTGTATAACATCTAACAGCAGGTGACGAAAATGATAAAATTTCGTCATTTTCATCACTTCATGTCCCCACCTTATATATCACTTAAACAGCAGATCTCGAAAATAATGAAAATAACGAATATTATCATTTTCGGCTGCCCCTTCTATATAACTTAACATCAGGTGACGAAAATGATAAAATTCGTCATTTTTATCATTTTCGTGTCCCCTTATATATCACTTAAATAGCAGGTCCCGAAAATGATAAAAATTTTGTCATTTTAATCATTTTTGTGTCCCCTTATATATCATGTAACAACAGGTGACGAAAATGATGAAAATGACAAAATTTATCATTTTTGGGACCTGCTATTACGTGATATAACAGGGTGACGAAAATGATGGTATTTAAATAAAATAACAAAAAAATCGAGGAGGTCTTCGCGGAATGGCAGGTTAAAGCCTTCAAGTGAATATTTGGTAAAAAAATGTTTGGCTAGAGAGGATTGGTCTCACTGGATTGCAAACCCACAGCTGCTGTAATTTTGTAATCATGATTCAAGCTTTGGGTTCTGTTTTGTTTGTTGTGTCCTTTCTGTTTTATGCAGTAGCATAGTTTGTATGGTGTAGATTGTTACACCAAGTAGCTTTGTTTAGATTCCAGGTGGTAAATTGGGGTGTACTGTAACATGGCTTAGATGCCATGATGTTGGGCCTTGTATTTGGGTATTTGTTTTTGCTGGTAATATGGTAATAAAGGTTGCAGCTTTTCCAAAAAAAAAAAAAATAGTGGCGAAAATGATGAATTTCGTTATTTTTATCATTTTCGTCGAATTTTTAGAAATATAGGAAGAGTGGTCTCGTTTGAAAGAGGATTAAAAAAATAAGAAGATTGGTATAATTTTTTTGTTCAAATTCAAAAAATTGAAATAGTTATGGTAATTTAAAGATCTAAGGGGTAAAAAAAATTAAAAAATGGGGGGCTTTGACCATAATACCCTTCCTTCTAAAATTAAATCATATAATTGTTTACTTATTTACAGTAATGTCATTATAGATCTTAACCATTGATTTGATCGATCTAACGGCCTGGATTGGGACTTTCGGATCTATGTTTAAGAGGAGAGCTTTATTGATCCAATTTCTATATATATATATATATATATATATATATATATATATATATATATATATATATATATAAATTGGATCAATAAAGAACTATGTGTTAAACAAAGAACCTAAAGAACCAATCTGGACCTTTGGATCATCAATATCAATGGATGAGATTGATCGATGGCAAAACTGTAATTATTATGTATTAATTTAGGAAGAATAGGGCAAAAATGTAATTATCCCCCCCAACAACCATGATTTTTTTTTAAAAAACCCCTAAAAACTTTAAATTGCCATAACTTTTAAGTTTTGTGAATTTAATCAAAAACATTATACCATTCTTTTAGTTTTTTAATCCTCTTTCAAACAAGATAACTCTTCCTATACTTTTCTAAAAAAATTTTGAAAATGAATTTTTTTATTTTGCATTTTGGCAACTGTACAGGAAAAACACCATTTTTTTTGCATTTTGGCAGCTCGTCGCTAAGAGCTGAATGTCGTCGCTAATGAGCTGAATGTCGTCGCTAATGAGTTGAATGTCGTCGCAAAAGGTTCGTCTCAGATCAGAAATTAGCGACGATGAAGTTAAATCTGTCGTCGCAAATAAGCAAAGTCGTCGCTAATGACCTTGCAGTCGTCGCAAATGGTTCGTCTCAGATCATAAATTTTGCGTTTTTCGTTTTTTGCATTTTGCATGTTTATACAGATTTACATTCTGCATTCTGCATGTTTTTTGCATTCTGCATTCTGCATTTTTTTTGCATTCTGCATGTTTTTTGCTTTCTGTATTATTCATTCTTCATTCTGCATATTTTTTGCATTTTGCATTCTTTATGTTTTTTGCATTTCTGCATTCTGCATTTGTTTTGCATTTTGCATTCTTTCATTCTGCATGTTTTTTGCATTCTGTATTCTTCATTCTGCATGATTTGAATTACCCAGCTCAAAATGCAAATTACGGATTTTGCATTTTGCATTTAGGCTTAAATGAATCAAGCATCTAAGAATTTTGCATTTTGGGCTTGAATAAACCCAGCTCAAAATGCAAACTACGGATTTTGCATTTTGAGTTTGAATGAACCCAGCTCAAAATGCAAACTTTGCATTTCAAAAAAAAAAAAGTTTCACAAATATATCAAGTCCGGTCTTGTTTGAAAGAGGACGAAAAACTGAAACTGACGGTATAATTTTTTTGTTAAAATTTTAAAAACGAACAAATTATGATCATTTAATGTAAGTGGGTTTTTTTTTTTTAATTTTGGGAGAGGCTGGGAGGGTGTTGTGTGCAACGATGATTTTTTTTAATTTTCCTTTCTTGCCCATAAACTATGTGCCACGTGTCATCACCAGAGGAGGTTCTTTAGGTTCTATGTTTAAGGTAGGTTCTTTGTTTAACCATACCCTATAGATATATATATATATATATATATATATATATATATATATATATATATAGGCAAAAGTTCAAAAGAGAACTGTTTTTCGTACGAGAACTGCGAGAACCAATCTAAGCCGTCCAATTCCCCCTCCTTTAGTGTCATTACCCACCCATGAATTTCTCACATGCACCCTGCCACACTTGATCCCCTCCACGCTCTCCATCCATGAACTTCTCATATCCAAGGAACGGCTGAGATTGGTTCTCACAGTTCTCGTACAAAAAACAGTTCTCGTTTGAACTCTCCCTATATATATATATATATAGGAAAAAGTTCATGCTAAACCCATTCTTAGTGCGAGAACCGCGAGAACCAATCTGAGCCGTCCAATTCTCCCTCCTTCAATGTCATTGCCCAACCATGAATTCCTCACATGCACCCTGCCACACCCTATCCCTCCACGCTCTCCATCCATGAACCCTCCCATATCCAAGGAACGGCCGATATTGGTTCTCGCGGTTCTCGCACTAACAACGGTTCTCGCATGAACCCTTATATATATATATATATATATATATATATATATATATATATATATATATATATATAAAAGGGAGGGTTCATGCGAAAACCGTTGTTAGTGCGAGAACCAATCTCGGCCGTTCCTTGGATATGGGAAGTATCATGGATGGAGAGCGTGGAGGGATAGGGTGTGGCAGGGTGCATCTGAGGAATTCATGGGTGGGCAATGACATTGAAGGAGGGGAAATTGGACGGCTTAGATTGGTTCTCACAGTTCTCGATCTAACAACGGTTCTCGCATGAACTTTTGTCTATATATATAGGGAGGGTTCAAACGAGAACTGTTTTTTGTACGAGAACTGTGAGAACCAATCTCAGCCGTTCCTTGGATATGGGAAGTTCATGGATGGAGAGCGTGGAGGGGATCAAGTGTGGCAGGGTGCATGTGAGGAATTCATGGGTGGGCAATGATATTCAAGGAGGGGGAATTGGACGGTTTAGATTGGTTCTCGCAGTTCTCGTACAAAAAACAGTTCTCGTTTGAACTTTTGCCTATATATATATATTCCTCACATATACATGTATAATTATTTATTAATCAAAGTTTTATTTGTACTTTTATACTATTAGCGTGTATTACTGCATCACCATATATGCAACACCGTGTGGCTTTTACTCCAATCAGCACCCATTACACAGGTATGTTTGGCTCGAAGTATTAGTATCATTTATTGTGTTTAGTGTCTTTGTTTTTATCAATTTTTATAAGGTAATAATTATGAAAATATTCTTTATATCAAATAATGTTAGGTTATATAAATTCATTACCAAGCTTTACAAATTATAAAAATCTCACTTTATCGCCTAATTTTGTAGGTATTGTATATATTATTTTCAGGTCATTTAAATTAGCTTATTTCTCTACATTTATTTACTTATGGTTCAAACATATATGTGAATTACAAATAAATAAGGGTTAAAGTCACTAAAGACAAACATGTTTTCTCTTATGTTCCGATATGACACATTAACTCTTTTTTTTACATATCTGGCCATTTAACTTGTAAAAAATATGTTATTATACCCATTTTGTTGATTTAGACCTGCAATAGCATGTCACTTTTCCCCCAAATTTTTTCACTATCGAAACTTTAAACCCTAAATTCTCCATTATACTTAACAAGAACAATGATTCTTGACTCTATGGAAAGATAATCGAGTTTTCTATGAAGTTGTACCAAAAAAACGAATAAAAATGAGTTTAAAATGTGTCAATTCATCAAAATACCGTAAGGGTGTCGAATAGGGTCATTGTCGATTTTAATTAGCAATAACTTGGCCTACACTTGATGGTTTTTCATGAATTTGGTGTCCATTGAAAGGTAAAAAGATTATCTACGATAATCTATAAAAAGAAACATAAAATGATCAAGAATCGAGTAAAAAACGACTCTTTTTTCTGTCCTGTTTCGAACAAAAAGCCACAAAAAGTCGAGACTTTGAGTACGAATTCTCTGTCAATACTTGTCGAAAATTCATAATTTGGTGTCATATGAAAGTTATAATGATAATTTACAAGATTCTACTAAAAATATCACGCAAACAATCAAGAATCGACCAAAAAAATGCAAAAAACGGGCTGAAACCGGAAGACCAAGTTGCACGTCGCAAAATGGCATATCGACACGTTTTTTGTAAGTTAAATGGCAAGATGTGTAAAAAAAAGTTAATGTGTCATATCGGGGAAAAGCACATTTGTTTTTCGTGACTTTAACCCAATAAATAAATATGATTCCTTCTTTGTGTACATTTGTTCATTGTAACTTTCACTCCTACATGACTTAACCAAAAATTATGCTCTTATTACTCCAAAATTGTTTGTTTATCCATATAATATTCATTAATTTGTTTATATTTGCCTGTTCATATATTGTTTATTCATTATGTTTTTGTTTAAATACTTATTCATCAAACATACATGTAAATATAATCAATAATCAAATATTATATTTAATTCTTATACTGTTAATATCTGCAACTCCAACTCCATATATGCAACACCGTGTTGGATTGACTCCAATAAGCAACCATACATGTATTTATGAGAAACTTATTTTTTTTAATTTATTGTCTATAATTTATATATTTTATATCAACTTTTTATATCTTTTTTAACTTATGTTATACAATTTGTATATAATTGAAGAGCAAATTAAGTAATAACCTTTTTTACAGAATATGTGGGAAGGGCTTCAACAATAACAACACATGATGGATTAAAGAATTTCGAAATTTGTTCTTCATCTTCAATACAACAATGTAAAAAGAAAACATCACAAACGCAAGGGAAGCAAATTTCATCTAAGGATTTACCTTGTAACACCCGGTTTCCGGAGGCCACGCATACGATACAAAACAGAGCAAAATCTAAGAATTAATACCTTAAACAACTCGTGCTTTACTCTTGATCTCTTTACCCTTCAAAGTCCGTGTAAACCTGCAGCATTGAAAAAAAATGCTGCTGAGCCAAATGCCCAGTGCGCGGATATAAAACAAACAAAGATATACAATAATACAATACGAACAAGACATACAGAAACTAAGACCGACAATAATTAACGAACCAATACAATAAAACCAATATGAAAGCATAACAATAACTAACAAATCAATGGGGTACGAACAATCCGAGCTCAATAATACCGATACTTGTATAAAACAAGCATCAGCCAATAAACAATGGGTACAAGGACCTGCTGATCCAAAGTACCAAACAATGGTGTATAAGGTGTTGGGCACTACGCCTCTATCCACAAACAATAACAATACAATAACTATGGTTAACCAATACGTCTCCTAAAACCCTTATCACGCCACAATGAGGAGACGCTGTAACAAATCACACCGTTACGGAAGTGTCACGCCACCGGCGCCACAGTGACGCGCCTATGGTACCTCCATAGGTAGATAGTAGCTCGCATACCCAGAGTAAACAATAGGACAATAATAATACGATACTAACCATGACATATTCTCAATAAGGAACTCTACGAGGTATATCACAATAACAATAAGTCAACGAACGAACAAGTCTAACCAATCTAACTAATAATATAAGACGTGAAAAAAACTTAATTTGTATTTTTAATGGGAAAACACAAGGTTTTGAGACTAACCAAAATACGATTGTTTTGAAAACACAGATAGTTTGAGAAAAACTTGAATTTAAATAAAACGAGACTCCTTTTTAAAATGTAGATATACATACCAAAATCACCATAAAACACTTGTCAACAAGACCAAGTAAACGAAACGAAACCGAACAGGAACATTAAATGACGAAACAACTAATTATAAAAGGAGCAACGAATCCAACAAAGGAGCATGACTCGAGAACATCTAATACTTTTAGCCAAGTGATAGAAACCGTATAACAATAGCAAACGTATATATTGTAATAATAGCAAAAGTAGGAATCCATACAACAATAAAGAGATCTAGAATCCGTACCTTATTTTACAATCGAACTTATCTCAAAGCTAGTCTTGATCCAAACTTAGATTTGTTTCAGTTAATCTATAATACATAATTGAATATCAGTTCTAATTATGGGTGCTCAAGCTTCATAGTACTCCACATGAAGATCCTTATATACTTTTATTATTTTTCATGGTCTGACATATTTTTATGTAAGCCACCAAACTTCAAATAAGAATTATGGCATTGGCAAAATAAATCCAACCACCATCCATACGCATGCATGTTTCCATATCTTTCCCTAGTTTTATTAATATATACAAACTGCCAATTTGATTAATTATAACTTAAGGCTTCATCGTTAACAGTGATAACTTTAGGTAATCATTTTAGAACTCGATAGAGATTATTTAGAAATAAATCAAAGGCTTTACAAAATCAGACCCTTGATCATAGATAAATTTTCGTATTAAGAAGAACTCACTTGAATGAATCAAAGGACGTAAATTGAGAGGCAGTACGAACCGAATGAAGACTAACGTTAATCAGTTAATCGCTGTTGAAGTGATGAAGCAGGACTATTCTCGGCCTCTCCTTTGCTCGTACTTTGCTGCCGTAATTAGCCGATCTCTCTCAGCCCTAGACTTAAGTTTATCGTTTGCGTGCATCTTGTGGGGGGTGGGGAACGTGATGGCTAGAAGCTATTTATTGATGGAATTTGGGAGAGATCCTCGGTGAGATGATAACCGATAGAACTTGAATTTCGTTATTTTCTACACATTTAAGTTTTGAACGTATTTGTTTATCAAGAATTAGGTAAAATGGACTAGGTGATGGGCTTTAATTAAATGGTCTAATTTAGTCCACTTACATCCCGATTGGCCCACTTAAAATCTCAAATTACTATTATTTTTTTTTTAAATATCAATTGTATATAATTATTATTATAAAAAAATTTCAAATTTTGGGATATTACATACCTTCTTTTAGATTGAACTTTGATGAAGAAGTTAATGTACATCCTCAACGTTTGAAATTCACTAGGATATCGTTAGGTAAAGATTATAAACAAATCATTTATATGTGTTTAGAATTTTTATTTATCGATACAATACTTTCTACTCAAATTACATATCTAAATTAGAAAACTTCTTATTTTAGACTATGTTGATATGGGCGATCTTATTACACATGTGTGTCATGTAAAACTATGTTATGGCTTGCTGAAGCTGCTAGGGGAAACAGAGATATGAAGAATGATAAGTATTCACTTTGTTGTATGAGAGGAAAGGTTTTGCTTCCACAATTAAAAGAACCTCCTACTATGTTGAACAACCTTTTCAACGGTGAAGATGAAAGAAGCAAACATTTTGTTAAAAATATTCGAAAATATAACAGTATGTTTAGCTTCACATCTAGCGGTGGTAAGATTGATAACATGTACAATAGAGGTGGTGCGCCATATTGTTTTAGATTGCATGAAGAGAATTATCATTCAATTGGTAGTTTGCTTCAGGTCAAATTCCACGATTCTCATAACTATATATATATGATACGGATCATGAGACGTCAAACATATTCAATGCGTATAGGTATTATTAAACGATACTATTTTTAAAAATTATCTACTATAATCTTTACATTCACATAACCCTTTATATTCTCTTTGTAATTCAACTGTTATTGTAATACAAGAGATCCTAAATCAATGCAATCCATATGTAGAGCAGTTCAAAATGGTGAGAGATAGATTTGCTTCGCAGCCAAAAGAGCGGATACAACTAAAGCTTATTGGCAGAAGAGACAAAGATGGAAGAACGTACAATCTTCCAACAACAAACGAGGTTGCAGCTTTGATAATAGGAGATATTGATGGATCCAGTGATAATAGAGATATTGTTTTAGAGACATGTTCTCGTAATCTAAAGCGAATCAATGAATTACACCCTTCTTACCTTGCCCTTTAGTATCCTTTGGTTTTTGATTATGGAGAAGATGGGTACACAGTTGATATTTTTCTCAAAGATGTACACACTAAATATCAACGTGGCAGGACAAACTTATCAATGAGAGAGTTATTTGCATATATGATGCAACAAAGAGATGATGAGATGTCTCTTTTGCTAAAGAGTAGAAAGATTTATCAAGAGTTTTAGGTTGATGCATTTACAATGGTTGAAAATCACAGGCTTCATTACATTAAAAATCATCAAAAAAAACCTTAGGATATCTACAGTTACCAACTTGTCAAGGGCAATAGATAGTGGTCAAGCAAACTCATCATTAGTTGGTAACCGTGTCATCCTTCCATCGTCATTCACCGGTGGAGCAAGGTTTATGCGGCAAAATTTCTTAGATGTGATGGCTCTATGCAAGTGGTACGGTTACCCAGGTCTTTTTATTACTATCACATGAACCCAAAGTGGTCAGAGATATCTAGAATTTTTTATGAACTTCATCTTGATCCTTCCGATAGGCCAGATCTTTTAACAAGAAATTTTAAGTTGAAGTTGGATAATTTGATTCATGCAATAAAAGGCGAATACATCCTCGGTAGGGTGAATGGAGGTACGACATATAAGTTTTATTAATAATCTATTTATTAATATACATAATGTAAATATATATTAACAATCTTTAAATACATCATTCCATATTATATATTTCTTACAGTTGTTTATACAGTTGAATTTCAAAAAATAGGTCTTCCGCATGCCCACATGTGTGACTTCCTTCATAAGGAAGACAAATTACCAAATCTTGAAGATATTGATCGAATCATATCTGTTGAGTTGCCTTTTAAAGACGATGATCCTGAGTTATATAAACTTGTGTCAGAGTTCATGTTTCACGGTCCATGTGGTGAAGATAATCCAAAATGTGCACACAAAAAATAAGAAGTGTACAAATAAATTTCCTAAACCATTCAATAATCATACGTACATTGACAGCTATGGATATGTTGTATACCGACGCCATGATACAAGAGCTACAGTTGAAAAAAATGGTGTACCATTAAACAACATGTATGTTTTTTATCATTAAGATATCATTATAATTATCATTTTACACGGTACTACATAAATATTTGTAATTGATACTATCATTTTCTAATTACCTTAATACACACAACCGTATACACACATATTTATATCAATATATATAATTTTAAATATATATATATATATATACACTCTTTTACACATGTATTTATGTATATACGTATATGTATAAATATATATATCTATATATTTGAATTGATATTATTTATTTTATATATTGTGTTATTTTGTAACTACTAATAATTTGAATATTATTTCCATAGGTATGTCGTTGGATACAACTCTCATTTGCTTGGAAGATATAAGTCACATATCAACATTGAATGGTGTAACCAACTGGGATCTATCAAATACCTATTTAAGTATATAAATAAAGGTTCTAATAGAATTACACTTGGTTTTTCTCATATAAATAAACATTCTTCAACTTGAGAACATGATAACCAAACTGATCAAGATGAAGTTAAGAACTACTTTGACTGTAGATATGTCTCAGCATGCAACGCTTCATGGAGGCTTTTTGGTTACGAAATTCATTACCAAACACCTCATGTTGAGAGGCTTTCATTTCATCTTGAAGGTCAAGAACTTTTATCTTATGATCGTGCAAACAATGTTGATGATATATTGGCAAAAGCATTAGCTGGAACAACACAATTCACAGAGTAGGTGGAGTGTAATAAAGTTAATGAACGTGAAACAGAGTTAACCTCTGTTGAGTTTCCGGCATATTTTGTTTGGAATCAAAAATCAAAGAAGTGGACCGAGAGAACAAAGGGAAATGTTGTGGGCAGATTAAACTATGCGCCACCCAAATCTAGTGAGTCATTTTATCTAAGAATATTACTTAACAAAGTAAAAGGTCCTACATCATACGAAGATATCAAGACTGTTGACATAGTTGAATATGATACGTTTAGAGATGCTTGCTATGCTCTTGGTCTTGTTGATGATGACAATGAGTATATCAGTGTATTAAGGAGACATCAAGCTGGTCAACTGGTTCGTATTGTAGGTCTTTATTTGTATGTTAATTTCTTCGGATACTTTGTCAAGGCCTTAACATGTTTAGGAACACACATGGCAATATCTATCATATTCAATTTATGTTAATTTAATATCAAATTTTACATTTTAACAGATAACATTTACGTATCTTATTAATTATTTCTGTCAATTATTTATTTTATAGATCTAGATTTGGTAGGGGTGTCAAATCGTGTCATCGTGTCGTGTTTTTGTCTAACACGACACGACACGAATTGATTTTTCATGACACGAACACGACACGACACGATGTCGTGTTTTTTTTTCTTAACACGAACACGACCCAATTAAAAAAACGACAAACACGACTTACACGACAACACGACAAAAGTAACATTAAATTTTCACCCGTTTCAATAATTCATGTTGAAAAAACGACTAACACGACAACATAACAAAAACCAACATAAAATATCCATTTGCTTAATTAAATTGTTTAAGAAAAGAAGGATATCAAGAACCACAACAAAAATAACATAAACTGGTATCAAATGTTCTCAAACGATAAACATAAACTGAATATTCTCAAACTTCAAACATAAATTAAAGTGCATCCATCTATTAATTTATTATATGGACAATGAGATATTATATATAATTATATAATTATATTTGTACATATATCGTGTAGATATCGTTTTATTTGTCGTGTTATATTTTGTGTTATATTCGTGTCCATATCGGGTTATTGTCGTGTTAATTTCGTGGTAAAATTTTAACACGAACACGACACGACACGACGTCGTGTTTTTTTATAATCAACACGAACACGACACGAACACGAATTCGAATTTCGATTTCGTCCCAATTTCGTTTCGTGTCGTTTATTTTTGTCGTGCCGTGTCTGTTTTTGACAGCCCTAAGATTTGGATGAAGATGCAATAAAATATATTGTTTTGGCAAAGATTGAAGCTTTGTTGAAAGGTTTTTCCATGAGCCTTAGAAATATACCTAACATGCCTATCCTGATTACAATTACATTGAGGACTCTTGCAACATGTTGCTTCAAGAAGAGCTATCATATGACAGAGAAATGTTGAAAGATGAACATGCAGATCTCTACTCATTAAAGACAGATGAACAAAATAGTATATATGAAAAAATTAGTACTGCTGTTATAAATGGTGAAGGTGGTGTATTCTTTGTATATGGATATACGGTGGTACTGGTAAACTTTTCTATGGAAAACCTTATCTGCAAGACATCGTTCAGAAATTCGCATTGTATTGAATATTGCTTCAAGTGGTATTGCATCTTTATTGCTTACAAGAGGTAGAACAACACATTCAAGGTTTGCTATTCCCATAAATGTGAACGAATATTCTTTTTGCAATATCTCTTCGGATAGTGATTTGGCAGCTTTGTTGAGAAAAGCGGATCTAATCATATGGGACGAGGCTCTAATGATGCATAGACATTGTTTTGAGCTTTTAATAGGACTCTAAGAGACAAAGTTGACCATGAATTTAGTTCAACGCCATTTGGTGGAAAGGTTATATTGTTTGGCGGTGACTTTCGGCAAATCATGCCAGTTATTCAGAAAGGACGAAGAGAAGATATTGTTAACGTTTCATTGAACTCATGTGTTCTTATGGAAAGACTGTACAGTTCTTAGGTTGACTGTTAACATGCAACAGCAGACAAGTTCAAACCTACAAGACTTACAAAATACAAAAAAAAAATTGTTGATTGGATTTTGGATATTGGAGAAGGAAATGTCGGTGGCCCAAATGATGGAGAAGCTGAAATACAGATTCCTGAAGATCTCTTGATAACATCAAATTGTGATAGTGTCCATTCAATTACAGATTCGATTTACATCAATCAATGACAATATTTACAATGAAGACTATTTCCAAGATAGAGCAATTCTGACCCCAACAAATGATGAAGTTGATTAAATAAACGACTACATACTTTCAAAGATAATTGGTGATGAAACAACTTACTTCAGTTCTAATACTGTTTGTTCTGATGAGATGTCAAGTACTTATGAAGAATCATTATACTTTCCTAATATACTCAATTCTCTCAAAGTAACAGGTATTTCAAACCACAAATTATCTTTAAAGGTTGGTGTTCGTGTTATGTTACTTTGTAACCTTAACCAGTCAAGAGGGTTATGCAATGGTACGAGACTTCAAGTTATTCAACTTGGTGCATGTGTTATCGAAGTAAAGATAATTTATGGGAAGAATATTGGTGTCACCGAATATATTCTTAGAATGAAGATGATTCCATCGGATTCAATAATTCCACTAAAATTTCAAAGAAGACAATTTCCGATCGTGGTTTGTTTTGCAATGACTATTAACAAGAGTCGGGGCTTGTCTTTGTCTACTGTTGGCTTATTTATCAGACAACCTATTTTTACACATGAACAATTATATGTCGCACTTTCACGTGTTAAAAGTAGGAGTGGATTAAATTTTCTTATTTGTGATGACAATAACAATCCAACCAACAAAATTACCAATGTAGTATATAAAGAAGTTCTACAACGAATCCGATATCATTGTTTTTTATTGGTTTTTTAGACGATTTGTATATGCGTGTACTTTATTTATTCTATAAAAGTAATTACTTATTACTTTATGTATTTATTGTATTTAACGCATTAATTAAGTACTTTATTATTTTTTCGTTTACAAAGTTATTGCTTAAAATTTTATTTTAAACTACCCGTACATATACGGGTCCTCCATCTAGTAATTATATAAATCAATGTTTTAATTTTCGAAGTAGCTGCTGCTTCCAAAATACAATTGAGACAGCATAGCAACCAAAACCAACTTCTGGTTCATTTGTGAAAGTTAAACCTAAAGCTTCCTCTCTATTTTCTTTCACCCACCAATCACGATGGCAAGAGATAGCTGTCTAGCCAGAGTAACCGCCGGAGTCGCCGTCGGTGGTGCTGTCGGCGGAGCTGTCGGTAAATTCGCTTTTCATCCCCTATTCTTTTAAACCCTAATCATCCCATATCGCTTATTTCTGGACTAATTCTGTTTCATTGTTCTTGTATTATTCAATTACTTTGATTTGTTTTGCTGTTTAAAGGCCTGATGCATTCAAATTGGTTGAGCAATCTTCACTCTTTTTTCCTTTCAATTTGATGCTTAGTTTTTATCCTATCTTGCTACAAATTCTATATATGGTTGTTAATGAGGAATCTGCATAAAGCTCATTTGTTTGATTCCGTATGTAGGTGAGTGGAGTAAGAACCCTAATTATTTGGCATATAAACTGCAGTGATTTTTCTGTATTTTAGGGTGGAATCTATTGATAGGTTAGGGTGAAGTATCATTGGTTATAACTCCAGGAGTTTTGTAATAGCTTAATATATATCCTTGATAAGCAGAATGCAATGAGTAGTTCCAAACATATGAACTTCAGGAATAGGTGTTCAAGATTCGGTTATCGCGTAAAAAACACAATAAGCAGATTTGAAGGGTTGTCATATTCTGCTTATGTAATGATAGCATAAGTAAAATGATTAGCTCGCCTTTTTTTACAAATTATAGAGAGTATAAACGAGGGTAAACCGTAGACATGATCACAATTTTTTTTTAAATGAGGGTATATATATAATTTGATACCAATAATTTGTGAACCATTTGAAATAAGCTGATTCGAAAGTGATTGAATGAAAGCGGAGTAAGCTATAAGCACTTTTGCTTACTCAAAGGCATGAAAGTTCTTTAGCTTTTAGAAATATAATAAGCTATAAGCACTTCAAATAAGCAATCTCAAAAATGGTACTTTTTCGCTTACTAAACCTTTGACTAATTGTTTTGGTACTAGTGTACACATAAATGCCACCTATAACGATCTTATTAATTGAAAACTCATCTTTTTACACATGAATACCATCGATAATGATTTTATTACTAAAGAAAAGTTGGAGAAATTCTTGATTCTGGTGTATTAGTACTCAAAATTAGTATTTGAACTTAAGATATGAAGAAGGCCAGAAGATGGGCAGGTAGTTCTTTTTTTCCAAGGGACATGTTTATTTTACATATACAATGTATTTATTATGTTGTATATAATCTAGGATATATTGTTGTTTGTTATGTTACACATCTCAGTTTTCGTAAGATTAGAGTAGAATATTTCATTTTCTTTTATCACATTATGAGGCAAACTTGTGAAAGAATGTTCCTCATATAAGTTGGATTTTGCCTCAAATATATGAACACACATGGACTGTTGTGCAGAATTTCATACATGGTATCGACTCTCTCTAGCCTTATTCGATTCTGCCACTGATTTGATTTCACAGAGTATGAAATACAAGTGTGTGTGTGTGTGTGTGTGTGTGTCACTGTGTATGTGCAAGATACTATGGAATAACACACACACAAAATCTGAAAGATGATATATTAGAATTGCAAATGTCGAATACATATATATAGGTTATGAAGGGTCACGATTTAACCATCACACCTCTTCATGAGGTGGTTACATTCGGTTTTGGTCCCTCCAAAAACCGATTCCTATGTGTGTGTACACACACTATACTCACACTAATATGTCACATATAATTACATAATGTAGTTATCACAAGTCTAATAATAATAATACTACTAATGTCTTTCTTAAACAACTAACTACACTTTGATTATATCATTATGTAGAGGGTTCCAACATGGACAGGCTGCATCTTGGCTTCAACATTAATTATTCATTTTCTGTCTGCAAATGAAAGCAAAATCTAGTCTTTTTTTCTTTACTGTTTATAATTTTATTAAAAGAATATGGCTTTTGTATGTGTGAGAGGAAGCCTCATCGGAATTCACCTTCATTTACTCTTACGTGAAATATCCTAAAGAGGTGTTTGGTTTATCGAGTTCTCAAGGGTTTGAAATCTTTCAGATTTCATAACGTTAGCTACTTAGCTGGAAATGGAGGCGAATTCAACTCCAAATCCTTTGTGTATTCTGTTTTATTTATAAATCCGACAAATGATTTAGAATGTAATTAATGTCATGGGTTTTCCCGAAAATACATTTCTTGTTTAATAACACCCATATCTAATGCCCGTTAGAGATCGATTTTAAGATGTATGTAAATTGGCTACATGATTTATTCTTTTATATATCATCTCTTTAAAAAATTTCTGTTGCTTAATAATCTTGATGGCGGGTTGTCTCCTTAATTGAGTTGAGCAAATAACTAGGAGCTAATTTGTGTACTGGAATAATATGGTTATAATTATTAGGTAAGAAATTTTTTAAGTTTATCTGATTATTATTTATAATTAATTTACAGGTGCTGTATATGGAACTTATGAGGCTGTTAGGTACAAGGTACAATCTTGATCATTAAGTGTTAATATAAATGGGGTAGTGATTCGTACACCTCCCTAATATAAAGTCGAGCACCTCCTATGTCATTACTATCTCTAACAAAAACGTGAATTTATCTCTCGACGTGCATAAAAATTAATAACGGAAATGCAGGTCCCTGGACTTATGAAGATCCGTTATATTGGACAAACGACGCTTGGCAGTGCTGCAATTTTTGGTCTATTTCTTGGTGCTGGGAGCTTGATACATTGTGGAAAGTCTTATTAGAGAGATTTGTTTGATTTTACAAACAATAAAAACCTTAGTAGGCTTTGATAACTACCTTTGTGCTAATGTGCTCAATCTCTTGTTAACTTCAATCACAAATGGAGCACTTTTGTTGCTCCTGTTTTTCGTATTTTTGGGATCGAATTCCGTATTTCTGATTGGCATTGGTATATATCTTTCCACTTTAAATGCATTCCTTTACGCGGTGCTTATTTTGATTGAATTTTTTCGGAAATTTTATAAAAGGAAATAGGATAAAGTGGGCAGTTGGGCATTCCTTCGACTTGTTTGGTTGGATAATTGAAGGAATCGGAATTTGACTATTCCTGTTGAATAAGGATAATTCCTTGGCTAACAGGCCGGACATAACCGAAGCATTGCAATGGAGTGTCAAAACCGCCCTCCGGCAGTTGCTATGGTGGTGGCCCTCGGTGGTCATTAACTGCCGCCACATATGTCACACTTATTTTAAAGTTTACATTATACAAATAATAATAATACTAATTTTAAGTCTTTAATACTAACATAACACTAACATACTTTGATTTAAACATTATAAGTCCAACATTCACCCCCTAATGTTTTAATCCTTTCTTCTATCAAGTCTTTTAGCTATCTACGATGATGTAGTCATCATCATCTTTCTTGTTGAGTTGCTTCCCATATCCATCGCATCTTCCTTGTTCTTTTCTTTGCTTGGTTCTTCGTTTTCTTTAAAAGTTATAATCAACTTGTCGCATTTTCGAATTATGTTCTTCCAGCTAGTCTTCTTCATCGTCACAAACATGTCTTGCAATTGTCTCCACACAGCCCGGTAACTCTTCCTCTCTTGGCAAAACCGTTGCCTTCATTCCACTTGTACCCATGCTCTCCGTTGCCCTTGGTACATCACATCCCTGGAGTAGTTTCTTGCTTCTTCATAGTAGCATATAAGAGGCTTAAGTGCATTGCATAGTACTCCTTCAATCCGGCTGCATAATCACTTGAGAATCCCATTGCGTAGGCCACTTCCTTCCGTTTGTTTTTCATTGTGACATTGGCATGTCCTCCCTTGCCTTTCACCGTCAAATAAAGATCTAGTAGGCTTATCTCGATTCCTTTAATCTTCACAGGTATAAATCTCTTCTTTGTTTGCACAAAAACATCATAGAACTATTTCACCAACTTGTCAAAGTGTTCTTTTACCAAACCCTTGCATTCTTCCTTTATTTTATGCTAATTCATCATTTTAAGAAAACCTATAAAACTATCAAAGTTGTTCTTCAAAGGTACCTTTAAAGGATGTTTTGCATTTAACTTCTCCTCAGTTGTTGCATTTCTAATATGCAAAGAGTCATAGTATCGTATCAAAGCACGCATTGATATCCCTTTAATACTATCAAAATCTTCTTGATCCTCCTTGCTGTTTGAAACACTACTTTCTTTACTTTCTATTTCGTTTTCTTCGATGTCTTGGTCACTGCTCATTTTGATATCTTCAACACTGCTTTCCTCATCAAAAAAATCTTTTCACAATGCACTTCGTATCCTTAATAACAACTTCAAATCCTCGATTTAATAATTGACTAAGGCTTAGTATGTTCAAACCAATGTTAACATATTTTTTGGTTTCTGTTAACATTAAAACTTCATCAAAATCTTGAATATCTAAACCTTTGTAAATGATAACACTAGAACTCATTGAACCCTCCATAAAATGATCAAATAATTCCAAGTTAGGGGTCATATGCTTCGGGTATTCATCGGAAACGTACCAAATCTCGTTCCAACCTCTCTCATCAGAGTCAATTACTTGGCGTGTTAAAATTTGAAATGATCACCTCATCGTATGTCTTCTGTGGTGTTCTTTATTCGTTTTTCCTTCTTGAAAACTACCATTTTGTTCTTGTTTGGACAATTTTAGTATGCATGCCCTCGAATACAACAAATATAACATCGAGATTTCTTCATCTTCTTTGATTTTTTGCAGTCTAATCCGTAATCATGGTTGCCACTCTGATCATGTATCTTCATGCGATTCAATCTTCCAAGCACCTCCCTTTGTCGCTGTTTTCAGAGGTTCTCTTGTCCTCGGTGATCGTTGAAGTCCCTGTAATGATCAATCATATTCACAATTTCGAAGTCATTATCAAACCTCGAGTTTTCTGAAAACGTATGTATGTTGCCTATCATTGAAAACATATACGTGTCTCTTCCAGTCTTCATGTGCGAATTCTCTCCCATCGTTGATCGAGATAATCCTCCCAAAGATCTACCCAACCATGGGCTCTGATACCATGCTAGATTTCGGTCTAGTACAACCCTTCCTCTCCTTTGATCACGATTATAAGGCACCATGTTTGTACACAACAATCACCAAGTATGCGTATATATGTGCAGTGAAGTAAGAACACAAAAAAAACAAAATATAATGTAGGGAAACAAATCAAATAGACACTGAAAAGAATATGGGATTGCACTTGCTAATTATCTATACACAGATTACATATATATAGCCTACGGTGGTGGTTAATTGGCGCTAAAACTGCTCTCCGGCAGTTGCTATGGAGGGCCATGGTGGTGGCCCTCGGTGGTCATTAACTGCCACCACATGTGTGTTACACACTCTTATTGTAAAGTTTACATTATACAAATAATAATAATACTAATATTAAGTCTTTGATACTAACATAACACTAACATACTTTGATTAAAACATTAGAAGTCCAACATCTCGCAACAGTTCTCGGTGTTTTGCTCTAGTTTATACCTGGAAACTCGAGTTTAACTTTGACTTTCAATTATCCGTATGTTTGTCGCGTACCATCAAACATGTCGACAAATGTTGGCTTGAGAAACTACTTTCTGAAAGTGTTTAATCACGATTTGAAGTGTAACGAAAAGCACTGAAATGACTACCAGATGGATGTGTGAACAGGTCAGGTTGTATGTATTACCTTCACATACATTGAGAGAGAATACATATTCAAGGCAAACTATGTTGTATTTCGATTATGAAATATACATGGTATCGGCTTTCAAAGGAGCCAAACGACCTACTAACAACCTCCATTTTCTTCACCCCTCAACCCCATCGAAACCAGGTGTTGAAGGGGAAAAAGAATATAAGCGCAAATCGAGAGTTAAAGAAATATATCAGGAAAATATTAGGAAAATTCATTTACATAATTCCTACATGTCAGTTAATGTGGTATGTCTTGATTTGGGATCCCCACACTTGACTTATCAAGCATTCGGACATTGTACTGTTCATATACTCTTGTTCGGTTCTCTGCCCACCACTGTTCTGCTTGCTTCTCACTGAACCGCTTCCGGCTACACTCGAGATTAAAAGAATTATTATTATCGAAATATATATATTTAACCCAAATCCACGCATTTAGTGATAAACAGGTTGAAACAAGTAAATATTATCCGCGCTTCTCGGCGAGGTAAAAATAGTATCTCGTCTACTGTAAAATTATACTGTTACTTTAATTTTTAATGAAATGCGTCTAAACGACTCTATAAAAAATAATTTAAAAAACTTCGAAATTTTAGCCTTGACTTCAGTCACTAATATTAATATAAATAACTATTGAATTAAACTAAATTGTTTTTAATACAAATAATAAAATATAATAATAATAATAGGTTTTGATAATATGAGATGAAATATAAAATATATATCTATTTATAAACAACAACGACGACAACAACAACAACAACAACAACAATAATAATAATAATAATAATATCTTCATCTTGCACAAAAAGATAAAAATCACAAAATGACAAAAAAATTTCCTCCAAAATGTATTTATTGTATAATATAATGTATAATGATCCGTTGAAAGTAACATACCTGAAGCGGACTCGTTTAAGATCTTTGGCGCCACCTGGTAATGATGTGAGTGTAATATAGACACCAGGTTCATCTTGCTCAACCCATTCATCATCACCCTGAGGTTCGCCATCTTTGCTTCTGCTACTGTTTCTTGCTGCTGTTGCTTCCGAGTGTGCAGGTTTATTGCTACGGTTATTATTATTATTATTAATGGGGGCATTAAGTTTTAACTGGCTGTTTGAACCATTGGAATTTGGTTCTTCATATGGTACCATCTGACCATTGACCCGGTCAACTGGGGCGTTTGATATAATGTCACTCGAAGAAAGATTCGATCCAAGGGAAATAAGGGAAGGAGATTTAATGTTCCTTGCAACTCCTACAGGCAACCTTTCTGCCATGTCTTTCAGCTATATAACCAAAGAAAGGATGAATATATAATCAGCAACAAAGTCCAAAAGCATAAAAATGAGTATTTTGTTTTTTTAGAAGAAACCCTAGAATGAAAAACACTTTGAGGAAATGATCATGTAGATTTTGCTTAATTCTCCTTGTAAGGTTAAAAGATTTAGTTTACAACATAAAACATAGAGTTAATTATTGAAATGATCCCTGTGGTTTGCACAAAATCACTGATTTGGTCCCTTAACTTAAAAAAGTACTAGGATAGTCCCTACTATAGCAAATAAGTCACATACACAGTCCCTCAATCTAACATCCGTCAAATACAGCCGTTAACCTCCTTTTTAGGAGGGGCATTTTAGTCATTTTGCATTACACAGGGACCATTTCAGTCATTTTGCAAACCACATGGACCATTTCAGTAATTAACTCGAAAACATAATGATAATAAAATAATGCTGATCTTACTTGGGCGGTAAGTGATTTAATCACTTCTTTTGCTGCTTTGCACTTTGAGCTCTCTTCACCTGCAATGGCTATTGCTTCCTTCAGTTGTTTAGAAGTTCTTTCCAGCTCAATCTCTTGGAGTTGTGTTTTACGAGTAAGAGCTTCTACCTGCACTCGGAAATTTTGCAATCAATAAATGTCCTCTCAAGGAAGTTTAGAACTTAGAGGTGGCAACATGGGCAGCTGACCCGGGTTCAAGTCAAAACAGTTCGTTTTAGTACAGATTTGACTTTTTGACCCGTTCAACGTGTTTGAGATAAAACATTACCCAAATTAACCCATTCATAAGTAGTGAAAATTGCCACCTGATACTACAAATGTATTATCAATTCAGTTATACAATAACAATTTGCAATCATATTCAACCTTTTTATATGGATTTTTGTTATTTTTCCTGCATATTTGATGCAGGAAAAAGCTACATACCTGTGCTCTTAGTTTTATGACTTCTTGGCTGATGTCATCATTTGTCCTTTTAGCATCATCCACTACAATTTTAGGCGAAGATAATCCACCCAATGTTGGGATAGGCGTTGTTGAACGAGGAGGGCTCGGGCGTCTTGATATCGGAGATGTTGCTCGAGATACGATTCTCGAGCCAGGAACCGAAGCCGAGAAAAACTTTTTTGAAGATTCAAATACGGGATTCAGGGACTTAGAGATGTTGTTAAGACCTCCCCATTGAGAGCTTCCATTAGGTATTGGTGAAACACGGCTGCTACTAAACTCGAGCTTTTTGTTACGTTTCGAATTATGGTTTTCAACCGCTTTCAAGGATTCCATTGATGAAAATCTAGCAAGACGAGGGCGGAAACTCGAATCCGATTTATCATCTCTTTCGTTTACCTCGTTCATCCCTGGAGTCACATTTCCTCTTCTACTCAATGACACGTCAGCATCTATGGATTTCTTCAATTTATTAACACAACTATCGCAAACACGGTAAGGTTTATTTGGGTTTAATGCCATAGAGGCTTTTAATGACTTCTTACTGCTGCATGAATGACAGAAAACAAGTCCACAATTGTAGCAATTATGTCGTTTTCTTTTGAAATTAAACGGTAAATGGCAGCCAGAACACATAGATTGATCGGTTCCTGAAACCCATTTATGAAGGCATATTGCTGCAGTAAAATTCGTACCACAAGCTATACTTTTAACCTGTTTGTCTTTTAGTGCTTCAACTAGGGTCGGTGAATTTCTATCATCAACATCTCCATGACCAAGTCGGCCATTAGCACCTTTACCCCAAGTAAAAACTTCAGTCCTCGAGGTTAAAACCGCAACATGGTAGGCCCCACAAGCAATCTCCTCAACAAAATTTCTAAAAAGTCTGCCTTCAACACGAGTCGGAAGTTTGCCATCTGATTGCGGGTTACCTAACTGACCGTAAACTTGGCTTCCCATAGTGTAGACATGACCGGAGGTTGTAAGAGCTACTGTCATACTATGTCCACATGTAACCTGACAAAAATTCGGGTCAACGAGTGCAGCAACACAAGTCGGTACTAGTTTAGTTTCTTTGTCACCGTGCCCGAGTCGATATTTATCGCCATCTCCCCATGTAAACAATTTCCCTGAAGAACAATTGCTCGAGCTCGAATTCCCGACCATAACTTCCACAACTGCTGCAGTATGCCAAACGCCACAAGCAGCTCTAACGGTTCGAAGTCCTTTCAGAGACTCGACTTCCCGTGGTTTTGAAACGCTTTTTCGATCTCCATGTCCTAAAACACCAAAAGTCCCGTCACCAAAAGTAAACAGTTGACCAGAAGACGTCACGACAGCGGTATGCCAGGGCCCACATGAGATATACGAGACATGGATACCCTCTAACGGGCCATTTACTCGTTTTGGAACCCAATGGCTAACTTCATTCCCATGCCCGAGAATCCCAAAATGTCCATCGCCCCATGTGTAGAGATCACCTGAGAGTGTAACTGCACATGTGTGATACTCTCCACACGCTACAAGTTCGATGTTTGTATTGCTGAGTGAATCGATAAGCTTCGGGTGTAAAACATCGGAATCTACACCGTGCCCAAGTCTCCCACCTGATTCCTCGCCCCAAGAGAAGATTTCCCCTTGTTTGGTTACTAACGCGGCGTGTTTTCCACCACAAGCGATGTTCTGAACGTCGAGTACTACCGCAGATTCTAAAGCTTTGGGCAGTAAAGAATCGATCTTGGCACCGATTCTGCTGGGTCCACCGTCTCCGGTGATTTCACCCCAAAGAAAAACGTCACCTAAAGCATCCCCATCATCATGGCCAGAACCTTGACTTGATGAACTAACAGCACTTGATAAGCTTACTCTAAAGGCATCGACACCAGTTACTCTTGTGTGGCCATGAATGCTATCAGAACCTCGAGATGATAACGAATGAACAGAAACACTGGCAGAATCTGAAGCAAAAAAGTTCTTGGGAGGAACCTTGTAGAAGTGCATGTCGGGAACATTCTTAGGAGGGCTTCCATATGGACTTTGAAGGGGGAGCTGATCACCTGTGTCCTGAATAGGCAAATATAACTGTTAAATTTATCACGATTTGACTTCCAAGTGGCAATTTAAACCCGTTTATTAACAAGTGGGTCGATTTGGGTTGTGTTTTCTTTATGTTGGATAGGTTAAATACAAAAATTTAGCTGATAAGAAACTAGTAAAATGGCTTGCTACGTCAAATCGGGTGTATGTTTGTACTGCACACCACCTCCTAAATTGTTTCATTAGAAGTGTTGGATAGTTGTTGAAATAATATTGGTTTTGCAGTCATAAATAAGTAAAAGATAATTAAATAATTCTTCATAATAAAGGGATGGAAGTGTTTGTGGGTCAACCTAACCTGGCCCGGCCTGTTTTAACCCTATTGAAATATGACCCTTTTCAATCTGAACCTGTCCTAAGCCTTTAGACCCATTACCCGACTCACTCATCTTGCCACTTCTAATAAGTATACATAGACATCTACTTCAATATGTTCAGAAGGCAAAATGAGCAGGCCAAGCGAGTTAGGAAACTGGCCAGATCTCATAAGTTTTTGGTACAGATTGAAACAGGATGTGTCATGTTAGGTTGGCCTGAAACATTTTATGTACGAAACTCCTAAATTGTTTAAAGAAAATAATTGGTGTTGGATATGGTTACATTAACTGTATATTTTTTAAAATAAATCTGACTTTCTGAATAAAATGATTTAGGAGGTTTTATGTATTAAGTATTAACAATACAGCTTGGGCGTCTTGGACCCGTTTGACCCATTTCCTCCTTTTCCATTTTACTCGTTCTTTCATTACATATCAAAATATAACCTGAATCAACAGTTTTAATGAATCAAAATCGCCTCCTTGAAACGAACGAAAGTGTATATTAAGTATTAACAGATACACAAGTGTATGGAAGTTCAATTTTTAAACTTTTTTCTTTATTATTATTATTATTATATTGAAGTGCATCAATCTAAGGAGAAGTTTTGTACCTTTTGCGAGCCATCACCACTACCAAACGGGGAGTGTAAAGGCGAGCTTCTTCGTGTATATGTCCTGGGACTAGTAGCTTCAGATTGGATTCCATCACTCCTTGATTCTGTTCTCCATTTTCTCTGATGGCCACGTGATATTAGTGCCTTGAGACCACTAAACCATACCTCGGCTTCATCCTTATCCTTGCAAATCTATAAAATAATTTCATCAAGAAAAAAGTATTTATAAATAACTAATCAAATCAAGAGAGTATGAAATTCTTACCAAATCTAGAGACCTATCGTTGTATATTAGAGAAAATGATTGATACTCCTTCTCAGGCCGTGGATACCTTTGAAAGATTGGCTAGACAAGAAAACAAGAAAATTAAAATAATATATTAATCCATGAAAAACAAACAAATATGTTATATTAAATATAACCACCTCCATGTAAAAACAAGGATTTAACCTATGTAAGAGTTTCTTTTTTCCCTTTATTTTGAATCCAGATCAGTTTTTACTTTGAACGATTGTATAAAAGAGTTTTTTTTTTTTTTTACTTGCAAGTCCAAAACTGAGAAAATTTACTCCAGAAAACAGGAGTTAAAAGCGCTGTATTTTGCAAAGGGAACAACTTACGGTTCGCTGCCCAGAAACAATTCTGGATACGTGACTTAGTTTAAGATGTTTTTCCTCTTTCCCAGAAAACCAAATGAGAACTGATTCATCCTGAAACATGAAATGAAATGCAAATTTATTTGAGTACTTAAACTATCGAATAAACAATAATACTAGATTGCATAATCAAGTCGAAAATGATTTCAAACTTACATTAGCCAGCCTGAAGGGACAAAACTTAGGTTTCCCTCTTCTCCCATATTTCAGAAGATAAGCCCCCTTCTTTAGAGCAGTAATTGCCTGTTGCATATCAACCAAAAACCTATTCAGTACTGAAAATCATCTTTGTAATATATTTGTATGTACAGTAAGCTAGTTTTGAGACTTGATATTCCTTGCCCCAGAGATGCATTTATCCTGTGAATTCATAGGAATTCACCTCTAAGGGTGATTAAAGAGCTGCTACAGTCATGCAAGAATTTTGGGCTCTTTTACATGACTTTCATGTAAGTTTTTGTTTGCTTCATCTGGTAATTTGATATAATTAATCACTTTTGAATTTGGGGTTAAGTACATTTATTTGCTCTGTGTTATTCTTTCTGCATTTGCTTATTTTTTAGAATTTTAAAAGTGTATACACCAAACTATCCAAGTAATTTTTTTTTATTATAACAAATAAAGGCAGAGAAACCTCAAACATCAGCATTTAGTTTGTAGATTAGTTAAGATCATAGATAGATAAAGTCGAACATGAAATCCAATTGATAGAACGCAACACTCTTGTGGTATTATTAAAATGGCTTGAAATGCATTATAACCGAGATGAAATTCTGTCACGTGCTAAAAACGTCTCAAAATTACAAAAACTCTTGATTAATTTCAAAATCTCTGGCATCGAATATGAAAGTGTTCAGTAAACTTATCCAATACGAGCTTAACTCACAAAGAAGTATATAAAATTTCTACTTGCTATAAGGGTTCTGCTGTGAGAAAACAACATAATCTTGCACTGCATAGGTTGAATACCTCATGGAAAATGGAATGTATATTGAGGAGTGAAAGCATTATCAATAACATCTTATATCAATCACATATAATGTGAATATAGGTTTCACTTTTTAACAGGGCACATTATCAATCATTGTTAGGACAAACCAAGTACAAACCTTTCTTCTCATTTTCTGGTCGTTTTCAAACAATGTTAGGACAAACCTAGTACTATTTACTAATCATTGTACCTCATTAGTCATTTCGAACTGAACTCTTTGTTATGATGGTACATTTGAGATCAACAATAGGCTTAATGTCTATCTAAATTCTAGGATGATAAATAAACTTAGGAGAGTTAATATATGCAGAGTACTAAAAACATTAATGACAGTAGTGCAATTTCAGAATGCAGGTCACTCTTAGATCTTGCAGGATTGAATGCCTTTATAAAACATACATAATCCTTTCATAAATACAATTATACATCAGGAGCATATATATTAAAATGTTATATACATGTACTTAAGCATACGCTGGATATCATTGACATTTCCTTCAAAATCTTTTTGTGGTTTAAATCTAAACTTCTAAAAGACAGGTGATGTGGGACATGGAAGAGCAAGAAATTAAAGGACTCTACATTCATATATGTAAAGTAACACTAGAATATTGATTTGGTAGAACACTACCTGTCTATGCAACCTTTCCAGACCTAATGGAAACAAAAGCTCTCTGTTATAACATGTATCTTTAAAACCAATTTAGATAACACAAAATTACACCAATTTCACTAGAAAAATAAGACGATCCATCATTTTTTGATGGATGGGTCGTTGACATACCAATTTGTTTCAAATAACAGGGAAATGAAACGGGGTAAGCTACTAGTTCACTATAAAAAGCACACACCAACAAATTATCAGCTAAAACTTCCTGCATTATGATCGGGGATCAAGACATAATCAAATCAATAGATATGGAATACATGTTGTTTAAGTATCTAATCAAAGCCTAATGATACTAAAACCTAATGGTTATGAAACATGTCTATATAAGGATACCACAAAACCCAAATAACAAACCATAACTTCAATGCATCATGGTTATGAACATACAAAGATAGTTAAATCGGTAATTAACAATAATTTTAAAATCGCTAAATAACAACACTTTAACTTCAGCTAAAACCTAGATACAGAAAAAATAAATTGATCGAGGTTTTAATTTTGCCTTTGTTAATGCCGATGATTAGTGAAAATCATTAAAACCCTACCATAAATATAATAGCAAGAAAGCTCAAATTAATTTACCTGCTCAATGTCCCTTTCAACTTGGCCACCTATCCTACTAGCGTCAGAAGTCATCCTCGGAGTCTGCAACAACATCATCTGAGACTGCAGAAACCCAAACCTAACAACCAATTCCTACAATAACAACCAACCTCATCCCTTGTCCTTAATTAATCGCATTCCTCACAGAAACTTTTAACTTACTCACGCAATACGAAACCGAGCCAGCACCGCAGATTGAAAATTGATTAATCGCAGTAATTGTTGGAGTAAAGAAACAAAAGTTGTGCAGAAATTGAGTGAATTCGCGATCGATTCGATCACAATGAGAGAGAAAAAGTTGCGTAATTTGAATGATTTTGACGGCTGGAGCTTAGATCAGGGTGACGAAGGTGAAGTTAATGAGTGATTGATCTTGTAATCAGCTGTGCAGGAAGGAGTTCAGACTGCAGGAAGAAAGAGAAAGTGTGTGTGTGTGTGTGTGTTTGTGTGTGTGTGTGTGTGTGAGAGAGAGAGAGAGAGAGAGAGAGAGAGTTCGTTGGGTTTGCTAAAAAAGGTTTTGAGTAGAGTAGTATCTGAGTAAGAATCAAATTCTCTTTAAAATTATATATAAATCATATAAACCCATAATTTTACATCTATATACTTAGATTTGATATTTTGATGCTTATAAGATGTATGGATTGGGTTTTAAAAATAATAAATATTAAATAATTATAAAATACAAAAAGAATAATAATTTTTATAAATGTTGATAAACTGTGTTAATACTTAGTTTAGTGGTGGAAGTGTTGACATGAGGTAGAGCGCGGATGTGTTAGTTGAAACATGATATCATGGTATGAAGAGAGGTTGTAATTTTGTACAAGTTATCGATCATTATTATTATAGTTAGCACAATAAGGTCAGGTTATTATTTGTTATAGCTAAAAGTATTTTTAAATGACTGTAAATATTTTAAATCGATAAAATTAAGAATTTGGTTAAGTATGATATTTTGAAATATTACAAAAAATAAATATAATATTTATAAATTAAGATGAACAAATATGATATTTTAAGGTTTAAAAAGACATATTCACGTGATAATTTTGATTCAATTCTAATAAGAACAAGTCAAAATTTGAATTTCAATTATGATTAAATGCACCGTCAACATTGAACAATTAAATTTATATTATTAAATGAATTGTTATGATTGTCTAGTAAACTTGATGCATGTCAGTTTATTATTTATATTAGAAGATAACGTTTAGTATACAACCAGCCTATATACAAAATTTCATAAAAAGATAATGCATTATACACACACACACACACATTTATGATTTATCCATAGAACTTAAAGAACCAAATCTAACCATTGGATAAACTTAATCAAGGGCTAATATTAATTGATGGCAGTTATGTTATTATAATATACATTTATCAATTATAATCTAAAAATAGAGGCAAAAATGGAAAAACATTTATTTTCTCTCTCAAAACATTACCCCTCAAAATTTTAATTTGTCATAACTAATTAAAGTTTTGAGAATTTAAGCAAAATAACGTATACCAATCTACTAGTTTTTTAATCCTCTCTAAATCAAGACCAATCTTTCCATATTTTTAAAATTTTTATTTTTTGAAATGAAACCAAGATAAAGATTATGACGAAAATGTAATCTTGATGAATTCCAATATGCATTTTGAGTTGAAGATTTCATCTTATAGACAAAAGTTCATGCGAGAACCGTTGTTAGCGCGAGAACCAATCTAAGCCGTCCAATTCCCCCTCCTTCAATGTCATTGTCCACCCATGAATTCCCCGCATGCACCCTGACACACCATATCCCTCCACGCTCTCCATCCATGATACTTCCCATATCCTAGGAATGGCTAAGATTGATTCTCGCGGTTCTCGCACTAACAACGGTTCTCGCATGAACTCTCCCCTCATCTTATATATGTTACATCAAACGAAAATGCAACCCGAAGATGATAATGAAAACATCACCCATATGAAATTGATGACTAAAATACCCAAATGAAAATGATGACCAAAAAATGAAACCCAAATGAAGATAATAACCAAAATGTAACCCACATGAAAATAATAACTAAAATGCTAAATCATTTTCATCTGAGTTTGTTACATTTTTCATGTAAAAATGTTTTTATTTGCATTTTTTATTGCATTTTTTTATGTGAAAATGTTGTTTTCATTTTAGATTGTTGTTGCTTACATTTTTTATGTGAAGCTGTTGTTTGCATTTTAGATTGTTGTTGCTTGCATTTTTTATGTGGAAATGTTGTTGCTTGCATTTTAGATTATTGTTGCTTGCATTTTAGATTGTTGTTTATTTGTATTTTTATGTGAAAATGTCTGCAAATGTGTGTTTCTTATAGATTTTTTTTAAATGCATATAGATTAATTAGCATGCAGATGTTCGTGAAATTGAGTTTTGATTATCGTCTCATGTGTTTCCCTACAAGATATGTTCTTTTTTCATTTTCCAAGCATTTGCATATTCGTCAAACCATTTGTATTTTCGAGACCACCGGCATTTTCAGAAAAAAAAAGTTTCAAAAACATATCAAGTCTAGCCTTGAATTAAACAGAACGAAAAACTGAATCGATTGGTCTAACTTTTTTTTGTAAAAATTCTTAAATATGATGAAAATATGGTTAACTAAAGATTTGATGGGTACTAAAAAAGGTCTTTGGGATTTTTGTAAAACCACGTGAGTTTTCAATTTTTAATGGTTTTTCTCATGTTAGCCTTTCAAAATTGTCAAGTGTCATCACCACAAAAGTTCTATAAGTCTATGGTTAAACATGAAAAGTCATTGTAGACAAACGTGCTTTCTCTCATGTTCCAATATGGCACATTAACTTTTTTTTCTACACACATGCCCATTTAACTTGTAAAAAACGTGTTATTATACCTACTTTGTTGATTTTTACCTGCAATAGCATGTCATCTTCTTTCCCAATTTTCTTTACTTCGAATTCGAACTTTGAAGCCAAAATTCTCAATGTATACTTAACGAAAAACAATGATTCTTGACTCTATGGAAAGGTAATCGAGTTGTCTATGAATTAGTAGAATTAAAACGAATAAAAACAAGTTTAAAATGTGTCAATGTATCAAAATACCGTAAGTGTGTTGAATAGGGTCATTATCGACTTTAATTAGCAATAACTTGGCCTATATTTGATGGTTTTTCATGAATTTGGTGTCCTTTGAAAGGATAAAAAAGATTATCTACAATAATATATAAAAAGAATTATGTAAAATGATCAATAATCGAGCAAAAAAGGCGTCTTTTTTCTGCCCTGTTTTCGAACCAAATAACACCAAAAAAACAAAACTTTGACTACGAAATTCTCCATGAATACTTGAAGAAAATTCATGAATTTGGTGTCATTTGAAAGGCATAATGATAATGTACAAGATTCTACAAAAAAAATCACGTAAATCGAGCAAAAATCGACCAAAAATTCTAAAAAACGGGCTGAAACCGGCTGAATAAGTTGCAGGTCGTGAAATGGGAATATCGACATGCTTTTTGTAAGTTAAATGGCCAGATGTGTAAAAAAAATTAATGTGCCATATTGGAAAATTGGAGAAAACACATTTGTCTACAATGACTTTAACCCTTTTAAATATAACCATACCCTATATATATATATATAGAGAGAGAGAGAGAGAGAGAGAAATTGAATCAATAAAGAACCATGTGTTAAACAAAGAACCTAAATAACCAATCTGGACCTTTGGATCATCAAAATCAATGGATGAGATTGATCGGTGGCAAAACTGTAATTATTATGTATTAATTTAGGAAGGATATGGCAAAAATGTAATTATCCACACCCAAACCCACGATTTTAAAAAAAAAAACCACCAAAAACTTTAAATTGCCATAACTTTTAAAATTTTGTGAATTTAATCAAAAAAAATTATACCATTCTTTAAGTTTTTTAATCCTCTTTCAAACAAGATCACTCTTCCTATACTTTTTTTAAAAAAATTTGAAAATGAATTTTTTTTTGCATTTTGGCAGCTGCGCAGGAAAAACATCTTTTTTTTTTTTGCATTTTGGCAGCTCGTCGCTAATGAGCTGAATGTCGTAGCTAATGAGCTGAATGTCGTCGCAAAAGGTTCGTCTCAGATCAGAAATTAGTGACGATCAAGTTTTTTTTTTGCGTTTTTCGTTTTTGCATTTTGTATGTTTATACGATTTATGTTCTACATTCTGCATTTTGCATGTTTTTTGCATTCTGCATATTTTTTGCATTTTGTATTCTTCATGTTTTAGGCTTTAGGCTTAAATTACCCAGCTCAAAATGCAAACTACGGATTTTGCATTTAGGCTTGAATTACCCAGCTCAAAATGCAAACTACGGATTTTGCATTTTGGGCTTGAATGAACCCAGCTCAAAATGCAAACTACGGATTTTGCATTTTGAGTTTGAATGAACCCAACTCAAAATGCAAACTTTGCATTTCAAAAAAAAAAGTTTCAGAAATATATCAAGTCCGGTCTTGTTTGAAAGAGGACGAAAAACTGAATCTAACGGTATAATTTTTATGTTAAAATTGTTAAGAACGAACGAGTTATGATCATTTAAAGTAAATGGGGGGTTTTTTTTAAGTTTGTTGATGGGTTTTGCTTGGGGTGCTGTAGGCGCCGATGAGTTCTTTTTTTTTTTTTTTTCTTTTTTGCCCCTAAACAATGTGTCACATGTCATCATCAGGGAGGTTCTTTAGGTTCTTTGTTTAAGGGAGATTCTTTGTTTAACCACACCCTATATATATATATATATATATATATATCATATAAACAATTACTGTTTTAAAATAAATATTTATGGAAAGCACATTTATTGTCTGGCTTGACCACTTTGATCAATAGATGATCTCATACTTTGATTTTATTTTTAGAAATATAAAGTCTAACATATTTGTTTCACCATAATATGTATAATCAATCAATAGGCACACTTGTATGAATCCTAGACCAGTTTTAGTAGTCATTTTAAAGTTTTTTAAGTAATGTTACAAGTAAAATTTTAAGATGGTAACATTTTAAAAGAATCATAAATCATAGTTTGATGCTTATTTTGATTGTATAATTTCTGTTTATTGGGCTTGGAAATAAGGGATTTGAGCTTAATTATTTTTTGTCGACTACAAGGTGTTTGTTTATTATAAGCTTGACTTTTTACCATAAGTTTATTTTTAAGCATACTTTATATAAGTTTGCTTAATTTCTTATTTTAACTCATAATAAACTCGTACATAAGAAATTAATCCAATAATAAACATATTAAAAGTAAGCAAGAAATTGAGAAGCAAGTTGCAAGTTGCAACTTTTTTACCAAACTTAAAGAAGCAAGCCCCCTTCTTTCGAACTCGAAGCGAGTAAGAAATCTATAGTGTTTCACCCTAATTTCTTTTGTATTTTTGTCCTAATTTTTTTGATTAATTTTTGTTGATATTAAATAATAAATTGACAATCTTTTGTGATTTTAATGAGAATAACTATAAAATGTATTCCATCTCACACTTTTTTTTAAATCCTAATGTTTTTTGATTCATTACCTAAGCAATATTTTTATTTGTTATGAATAATGTCCCATGAAATAAATTATTAAGCTGCAACTATGCGTAACATACTTTAAAAAAGTTGATATTAATATATGAATGTACGTCTACTATTATAAACAATTAGTTTATTTTAAATATTTTTCATTGAATTTAAGTTTTTTAGTTCTAACATTTTGGTTATATATCTTCATAAAAACAAGAAGTCTATGGCAAATCACAAATGAATGCATCTTTTTCAACTAAGATGCGAAAGATTCACATGTGCATTTTCAGAATGAATCACTTTAGAACACCAAATTAAATTTGTGCATTGTAGGCGTAACGCAATCAAATTTGTGTATTTTGGCGACAAATATTACTATATTTCTTTGAGTTTTTCAACACATATGTGAAAAAAACACATATGCATTATATGAAAAATGCACAATGCATCCTTTTCAACTTAGATGCCACAAATACACATATGCACTTTGAGAATGAAAATCACCACACCAAATAAATCTACGTATTTGTGTATATAATGCATACATATGTGGAGTGGAAAGATACAAGTAAATATGAGAAGATAAATAAGCAATAAGTAATATGTAATTAACTATGATGCATGAGTATGTTTAAACTCTTAGGATTAGCTTGTGATGTACATAAACAATTTATTGTTATTTAAAGTTGTTCAATATATCAAAAAAAGATAGGCCCGGCTTATGATAATGTTTGCATCATTCTGTTTAAAATTCTTTAAAATGAGATAGAATCCACGTCCAATGCACATTTAGCGGTTTGTTTAAAAATAATTAAAATATCAAAAACTCGTTAGTTTGGCTTGTGATGTGCATGTGCATCAGCTTGTTCAAAGTTTCCCAAAATATCAAAACTTATAGTGTCAAGAAGATTGTTGAATAGTTTTTAGACCACAAATTTAAAATCTAAGCACCACACAACCAAATATAAATTGCAACCATGATAAAAAGTTGGGAAGAGGAATGATGACACGTGATGTATAGTGGTTCAGTTGGATGTTAACGAATCCAAACTACATCCACTCCTTGGCCTTTAACGAATCCAAAATATCAAAACTTATAGTGTCAAAACTAGAAGGGGTTGTATAGTTTTTAGACCTTAAATTATAAATCTAAACACCAAACAGCCAAATATAAATTGCAAGTATGCAAGAAATTGGGAAGAGGAATGATGACACGTGATGTATAATGATTTATTTGGATGTTAACGAATCAAAACTACATCCACTTCTTGGCCTTTAACCAAGAGTTTTCCTCCACTAGTTCCTCTCTCTTGAAACAAGAGTTCACTTGTACAGATGTATCACTGACAAGTTAATAATCACCTCTTCAACTCATTAAATAAGGCGGTGATCATTTTTAACATATCACTAAGTAAGGTACTAATCACCTTTATTAGATCTCATTAATAAGGTAATGATCATGTAACGCACAAATATTTTTATAATAAATATCAGAGTAATGAAATCATATCAGTTCAACCAAAAATTTGTGACGAAGTTCCATATCCGCAACTACACGTCTTACAATATTTAGCCAAACAAAAGAGTTTATTACAAATATAAATTTGTATGTTTGTTCATTTATGAATATAGACAGTGGAAAACGTTTGAAGATGGATAAGCCATATTCACTATGTTGGAGCCTTCCCACGGTCATATCCAAAAGATTTGAAATAATAACACTAACTCATTAAGCATAAAAGCTTAGTGAGCACACAACTTACACACCACGCTAGGTATGTACGATCACATCACGATCCATGATCATAATTAAATCACATAATACCGACGTAGTGCACTACCGAGAATTTCACACTATGGTCACAACTGACTATCCAAGGATTTCACATGTCTAACTGTGCCCGAGTTATGTTTTCACCACAATATAACACAACCCTTCACTGCACATATCAACATATAAGTTACACCGGCCTTCACACATACAATTCATGTCCATTTCACTAATATAATGTATAAGTTAGTATAACTCACTTTTCTGTAGAAAATTCAGTAACGACAGTTCACCAATTAAATATATGAATTACTCACGTCTATAGAAGTTTCCAAGTATATTTGTGATTCTACTATTCATATAGGTAATTTAAGAATACCATAGAATTACAATCTATGATTTTAAATCCAAAGTGTGGTTTACGATCTAAAGGCCCAATTTACGACTGACCCATAGTCTAATTTATGGATAAGTCCAAACTCCATTCAATTTATGACTTAGGCTCATGTGATCACCGATTAAACTCAAATTTCATTTGTGATTTATCCCATGGTACAATTTTCGATAGTGTAACATCCCATAGTCCAAAGTAATGGGCGAGCCCAATAACTTCGAAATCAACTTAAAACCATGGTGGAAGGTATAAGTAGCCTATAACTTTAAACTTATAAGATACCTCAACTTTCATTCCTTTATCTATGTAGGACGAGTTGTTATATGTAACACCCCAAAATGGGGCCTAGTTGTAAACTGTAGTACGTGTAGCCTTAACAGTTGTACGTTGACATTAACTGGTGTTTTGTAGCTAAATGTAGTATACATGTTGCTAAATGGTGTCCTAAATGTTAATTTGTGTTTTAAACATGAATTGGTGCTAATTGGTGTTAAATGGTGTTAACTGGTTTTAAATGTGGATAAAAATGTAGTAGTATGAAAAGTGTCATAAGTTGACCAAGTAGACAAATAGTTGAACGGTTTTAGATAATGGTTCCAAAAATATCTCCGTTAGTTGAAACGGATAAACCTAAGTTGTGTTTTAAGTTGAATAGGAGAACAAGATACCCGTGTGGGGTATTAGCCAACTAAGTCAGCCTAAGTCTTTATGACTTATCTGGTAACACATTCAAACACACACTCAGATACATACATACGTACTAAACACCACACACCCAAACCTTTGGATTTTTGGAAGAAAGAAGCAAGATCAAATCAGTTGTTGGTGATTTCAGTAGCTAAATTGGTGTTAGAACTGTTCTTGTAGCTCCTGTTCTTCTTCTTCAAGTAAGTTTGTGGCTTGACCTAGTTCTTGAGTTCATATGGAGAAATGATCCATTTTGATGAATTTGAATATGTTGTAATGTTGTTTTTGTGTCCAAATCATGTTAGTAAGTTAGTATTTATGTTAGAAATGTTGTGTAAACGCTTTAATACGGATTCAAGTCGATTTTGGGTCAAAAATTGTGATTTGCAGCGGCTGTGCTCGAACAGAGCAAGAACCCACTATAATCGGGGTCTTTGCGATCGCATGGATGGTCCTTGCGATCGCATGGATGGTCCTTGCGATCGCAAGCATGTTGATAAGCCTTGCGATCGCATAGTTATCCTTTGTGGTCGCATGCATGCATGTTGTACTTTGCGATCGCATGCATGGGTCATGCGATCGTAAGGAGGTCGTTGTCGTGGTTTACCGTCTAAGGACGAAGAATTGTTACTTGCGGTCGTAAGTACATAACTTGCGATCGTAAGCCCCCAAGAAACCACCCTTGCGGTCGCATGGCTGTGTCCTTGCGGTCGCAAGCTGGGGTGGGTTGGGTAGGACCCTTGCGGTCGCAAGGAGGGTGTTTAAGTGACCCTTGCGGTCGCATGTAGGACCTTTGTGGTCGCAAGCAGGGGTTTCATGTTGACAGCCTTGTAGCCTTGTAGTTTGAGTGGTGTTAAGTGTTGTTAATTGGTGTCTAAGCCTGAACCTACTGTGTTAGGTGACTCGGACAATTCTGTATGCTCTTGGGATTCTCGCATTCATATCTGCCTCCTGTAATCTCGAGGTGAGTACCGGTTTCCCATGAGTCTCAGTAGGTAAGTTATCTGTGGTACTTGTTGACATGTGATTGGTGTGTTGATACGTGAAAATGGAGGTATGTTATGATGAAGTTCTACAAGCCTGCTTATTATTGATATGAAAGATATTGTTGTGATTATATGCGCGCATGAACTGGATCCTTATTGGATCAGCTATTTGTTTATGAAGTTATGTCCGGACACTGAACTGGAGAACACGGAGGTCAGTCAGGTAGACGGGTGTTAGTATCTGGCTGGGTTCCCAGGGTCCCTAGGGACTACGGATTGGGGAACTAACGGTACTCAAGTAGTATACACTTGGGTAGGGCTCTGCAGGCCGTCGTTCCTCTATGGGACTGGGTTCCTTGATAGATTGGAACCAGCATGAAAGACATGGTGTACCACGTGGACTGTTGTTGGGTTGTTGAGCGGGGTTGGCTCCCCTGCAATATACGACTCCTGCTGACACGTTTGGCTCGCCGCAATATGATAGGATAGCCCTGTGTGTTGTTCTGATACATGATAGCCTGCTTATTGATGCTTATGTGTAATGGGTGCTCACTAGCTAGTTGTAGCTAACGGTGCAAGTTTTACCTTTTTCGCAGGTTGATGCTAGATGCCTGGTGAGGCGGGACTGGTGGTAGTTTTTGTTGTAAATACCTTTTGGGGAACACGTTGTTTTATGTATGGATCCGATGGTCGGAAACTTGTAGGTAACGCTTGTAGATAACGAACTTGGCTTAATTTTTGGTGTAATTAATTAGCTGAGTCAAACCGCGTTGCTTTTGTAATTGGTGTTTATTTCCGCTGCACGCTTTTGATAATAGTTGTTTAAAAAGTTTAAATTAACTCTAATTTTAAGCTCGTTAGGGGTGGCCTTACATTATAGATAGGGTCTTTGCCCATTTTGCGATTTGGGCTAAGGCCCGATTTGTGATTTTCTTAAATTCTAATTTGTGATTCCTTAGGTCCTAGCTAAGTAATTTGCGATTCGTCAAGAGTTATGATTCACAATTTGCGATCTTTATAGGGATTTTTGCAATTTACGATTTCTTCCTCTTAGTATGTGATTGCCGATTTCAGTGAGTTATAATTTGCGATTTCCACATCTCAGTAGTGATTTGCGATAGATTACGATCACACGGATTCAAATAAGGCTAGACAAGTTTTACGATAGAAGTTTTTACTTAATTTGTGATTCAATTAATAACACTAATTTGTGATTAGATCCTACTACAATGAAATTTGTGATTCATAAGAACCCTTAGGTTTCTCCTTTCCCATTGGCCCAACCTAAATTCCGAACATCGTCAAATCTCAAAAAAAATTTACCATTTCAATCTCATTTGTTACCTAACATCATAAGGATAGACCTCTACCGCGACATTAAATTTTAAACAACTTTTAGTGATCAAAATCCTCGTTAGTGTCTCGGTTCTTCACGTCCACAACGATTCGAATTGTAGTATTCAAGATAGCATATATGTATACAAAATCACAGTCAAAATAGCATTATATATCACCAGATCGAAGTGTTTCAATTCACAATGGTACTTTTCCACGGAAAGCCGATTCGAATTGCTGAAAAATCATCGAGTTTCTCCATTGAATGTTACTCGGTTCACAGTACACCCACACACTTCACTATGAACAATGTTTTATGGTTACTGACTTACTGGTAGCCCTTCTTGGGCTTCATGCCCTAAATCCCAAGTTTAAATATCACTCATATCTTTCTAATGTTCACAATTAGTCCTCCCTCTTAGGGATTTATCATAAATTGATCATTCACTTAGAAATTTACATAAATTCACCATAATAGTTCATATACAAAATAAATACACTTGAAAAAAGGAAATATGGGTATTACAATCACCTTTACTCGTCTTACTAATTAGAAGGTAGTGATCACCTTACAAAAAAGTGTCACTAAGAATGGTAGTATTCACCAAACTCTCTTATAAAAATATAAGAATAGAAATGTAGAAGATGATGTGCTTTTGTATGTTCTTCTCTTGCAATGAGTTGTTCTTGCTGATGATCTTCTTGATCATTGTAACAACTCAAGAAATCTACTATATAAAATATCATTGAATGTCACAAATGTCTAAAAATATAGAGAGAATTAAGATGGGCATGAGCCTATCACAAATGACCATGACAAACCTCCAAATATTTTCCACAAAGTGTTTCTAACTAATAACCCAACTTAGAAGTAATTTGAATTAGGGGAAAGTTTGGTAAACAAGGTGGAAAGCATCAACCATTTGATTAAAACTTTTGCTACCAATAGAAATATTATGTTTTTCTATGCAAAATATGTTTGACATTTATCCAAAGAGGAAAATTTCTCTTGTTAAACATTCACCAAAACAAGATATGTATTGGTGATTTTAATTTATGTAGAAATTGTTGGGTAAATAAATTTTGTTATAAAAATTTATTTTGAGCGCCTTATATTAAATATTATGGTGATCAACTATTAAACTTAATTCATTGTGATCAAGCAATTTTATATTTTAATAACATTAAGTTTTGTATTGAACTTATTATATTCACATTAAGTAGGATTTACAAAATTGTTAGTTGTTAATTCACATATGAAAATCCTTATCATCAAAACCATTAAGAATGATGTTCTTAATAAAATATAGGTTTAGTTGCACTAAGATATAAGATAAACTTGTGGGGCACTTTTGTAACTTATTCATTGACTAAAGTTATATTTTGCTGGTTTTGTCCCAATTAAGATGCAAAATATGCACATGTGCATCTTTGACATCTCATCCTAATAAATGCACTTGTACAATTAGGAGTTGATCTAAATACGCACCTTTGTTAGCTAAAGAAGATTTTCGATTCTTGTTGCATGTTGATCCATTTCTATGTGACAAGTAATAGGTAATTAGCGATGAACTTAACATATCAAAATTACTATTATATATTGATTGTCATACATAAACAGTGTGAATGGAAGGCAAAAAGATAATGAACTTATGAAAAATTGTAAATGAATTTCCTAACACACTTACAAATACAAAAGGAATGACAAAATCATACATGCCATCAACAAATACACTTAAAACTGAAAAGGCTAATAAAAATCTGATGTTTAATTCACTTAAGAGTCTAAAACATGCCTGAAAGCATGGAATATCAATCATTTCTAAGGGGGTGCTTGGTTGGGGGTTTTAGGGGGTAAGGAATGAGAATGGTAATCATTGATGTTGCTTGTTTAGGTGGAATATAATCAATCATTACCCATTACTGGGGAATGAAGCATTCCTCGGTAAATTGGGGGTAATGAATTCAGGGTAATGGATTCAGGTACGTATGCGTCACGGATCACCTAGACCATCACTAACCACCATCAATATCGTTGCTACTACCCTATGACGCCACCACCGACTACCGCCATCGTTGTCATCGTCGTCGCCGCCACCACCACCACTACCGGCGGCCACCACACCATCGTAACACGTCAACTATCAACACCACCACCAATATCGCTACCACAACCCTCTAGCAGCACCACCAACCGACACCATCGCCACCGCCACTACCACCAATTGCCACCGTCGTTGTCGTCGCCACCGCCACCACCGGCAGCCGCCACTACACCATCGTAACACATCAACTATCAACACCACCACCAATATCGCTACCACCACCTTCTAGCACCACCACCAGCCGCCACCGTCACCACTACCAACTGCCGCCGCCACCGTCGTCGTCACCGCCACCGTAAGCAACCAATATGCCATCGTAACACATCAACAATCACCACCACCAATGTCGGTTCCACCACCCTTTAGCACCACCACCAACCACCACCATAACCGCCGCCACGACCAACTTCCGCCGTCGTCGTCGTCACCGCCGCCACCAACACCGTCATCGTCGCCACCACCACCAACAGACGCCACTGCCACTACCGGCAGCAACCACTACACCATGGTAACACACCAACGATCAACACCACCACCCTCTAGCACCACTACTGACCGCCACCGTCGTCGTTGCCGCTACCACCACCGCCACCATCACTACACCATCATAACTTGTCGCAAAATCACCACCACCACCACCACCACCATCGCCACTCCTACACAACACACACATCACACACACCACACACACACACACACACACACACACATATATATATATATATATTTATATTTATATATATATATATGTATGTATATATATACATATGTGTATATAATAATCACATATATTAACCAAGCAATATCAATCGTATTGATAATACTAGGGAATGCTCATTGCATTCCTTTGTATTCCCTTACCCTTTGTCATTCTCATTCCCTTCTAATTAACCAAGCGCCCCCTAAGTATATACATACTTGGATAAGAAAAGGTATATAAAATGCAATTGTCATAAAGAAGTGTTTATGAAGTAATACGAGATATCAAACTTCCCAAGAAGAGGAAATGAATGATATCAATAAGAAGGTTGTATTAATTACGGTCATATAAATATATTGTGTAACCGAGTGTGAATAGAAAATATTGATAAAATATTTTCCCGTATTGTTATATGTGAAATTATGATTGAAAATCTTAGACCAAAGTCTATCAATGTATATCAAAATATATATGACTCGAAAAATTGGGTGATGTGATGATAGTTGAATTGAATTAGTTTATTAATATTAAATACAATGTTTTTAACATATTATACTCATACCAGAATTGGTGAAACCCGTAAAGTATAAATGGTTGTAGGAAAGTGAAATGAGAAAAACTAAACTATAAGATATAAATTTAAACTTGTGGCTTAAGATCTCCTTCAAAGACATGGAATTGATTATGGAAACCTACTTAATTATATGATAATTGTTATGGGTATAATAACTTTCGGATTTTTGATCAATCTACCCGTCTCTGAAACTTAGAGATGCATCATATTGATGTTGTTACGACTTATTTATATGGATCACTTGATAGTGATATTTATATGAAAATTCTTGAAGGATTCAAAATGCCTAAAACCTTGAGTGCTAAACCAAAGAGATGTATCAAATTAATTGCAAAGATTTTTATATAGGTTTGAGCAATCTAGATGAACATGGTGTAAACGTTTTTAAGTGATTACTTAGTAAACAAATTTTATACCAGTATTATTATTAGCGTATGTTTTTTTAGTAAGTAACAAGATTTAAATTTAAAATCATAACGTCTATGTTGATGATTTAAACATTATTAGGACATAAAAAAAATCATAAAACAATTGTCCTCTTAAAAACGAGAATTGTTTTTTATACAGATAAGGTAAAAAGCATTATTGGTCATTGATTAAAATTAAGTAATAACTAACAATTGTGAATGTTTATTAATGCGCTTATTAATGACACATTAATGAGGGGTATTTTAAAATAAATCAAGCCTATCTTTTAATGACTCATTCACGCGAACACAATTCACGGTTGGGTAAATATATAAATAATGAACTGTTTGTAACATCATTAATAATTTATTAATAGGAGTATTCTGGTCATTTATATATTTTTTTTCCAACCATGAATTGCATCTCGATAGACCGTTATTAATGTGCGAGAATTGATTTGCCCAAAATATCACTCATTAATTAGTCAATCATTAGTCATAATGAACCATTTATTAGCTATTAATCAATGGCGAAGATTGGCTCTTACAGTTTTCGTACGACAAATAGTTCATTTGAACCCTCCCCTGTATATGTATATAAAATATACCAAAGGGCTTGTAGCCTAACGGCATCAAAGTGTTGGAAGGTGTTTCTCATGGCCTATGGTCATGGGTTTTAGTCTCGCTGTGGACAAAAATATGTAGATTTAGGACTAGATTAGTGTGTGTTTTACATTAAAAAATGTATGTATATGTGTGTGTGTGTGTAAACACTATATATTCTCAAATGAAGGTGTTTACTGATTACTAATACATTAGGCACATGTCATTCTTTGACACTTGAGGACCAATGGGTCAAGATCTAAAATGCCATTGACAAGAAAGAAGCCTGCCTTTTCAAAACCAATGATTCATTTTTACAACCTTTATGTTACTTCGTCCAATTAGTTCACAAGACTTGTATAAAGCATTCATATTCTTGATTCACACAAACTTTAGATCTCCTAAACAACCAAAATAACCCTAAAAACATTAAAATAACACCTAAAAAGAAATCAAACTCCATAGCTGGAAATCTCATGAAACATGTCACTATGATTCATCATAACCCAAACCCTTTTGGGCATTCAAAACCATTGATGGAGAACAACACAATAGAGGTGAAATCAACTTTTCAAAGGCCTTTTTGAGAGCTTAAAAAAGAAAAAAAAAGTATAATTATGCCCACATCAAATGGTCCTTCCTGCCTTTTTGACATGACCATGTTCATGCTCCCATGATATGATATGATATGATATGCCTTTTTATCATTTTCCAAAACCAAACCAAGCATTGCCACAACCATAAAGGCTAACTTGTAGTCTATTTTCTTTTTTCACACATTCTCTGGTACATGTGCTATAATCATAGGTACACCCTGCAGTAAAAGTTGTACTTTCGTTCATCTAACTTGTCTTCTAGCATCACCCAAATGGGACTTAGATGGGAAGTTTAACCAAATCATCCACAATATTATCGTTTCAAAGAGGCCCCCCTGTGTGTGCGTGTATAGCGTACCTTTAACCAACAAAGAGGCTTCTCTCAATTGTGATTATGTATAAATTCTGATATTACACAGCCAGATCCTTCGGACCCGTCTTGGGCTTTAGCCGAATAACGACTAGCAAGCCCACTTTAAGGCCTGCAACCAAGATACTTAGGATTACCCGGTTTTGCATAGGCCCAAATAATGACTAGCGAGCCCATTTGGGGCCCAAAAAGCCTGGAAAATAGCAACAGTGTATACTGTGAAGGCCTTAAAAACAATGAAAGCTTTAGCAATTAAGAATCAAGCTTGGTAAGCATCAAATTCTACAAAAACCGATGATATATACAGCTTCAAAAGAGAAAGTTAAAGCAGTGCGCAATAGATTCGGTTGCAACTTCAAGCCTAAACAAGTTATGTATCCTGCTTACAATGTTACTACTACCCTCAGCCTCCAGCAATCTTATAAACTATTAAACAACTAAACTTTGCTTTCACAACATGGTATCTTTAGCTTCTCAATCACCTGAAGTAGTTTCTGCAGTTTCATCATTACTAAAACTAGAGGTCATGTGTGCAGTTGACCTGAGAGTTATATGTAATATTGGGTCAGAGGATCCATAAAATCATAAGTTTTCAATCTTAAAATATAAAAATTAACTAAATATATTATCCCGCGAGAAAAAGAAATCGTCATAAAATTGATAAAAGTGAAAGAAGTCAAGAGGGTGTATAAAGTCGAAACCTTTTAGTTCGCTTGATTCTTGGAGGGATATCAACCAGCGCCTCTTTCCTTGGATATGCTTGATGTGTGAAATTGTCCCTACTTCTCTTAGTAATCTTTAGTAGAAAAAATGAGTTTAAAGTTAGAATTTTGAGATTTTATATAAATTAAAGATTTGTATAAACTGCAATACTCACCCTCGTTTCATTTCCTGGATGGATCTTTACAGAAACCAGTTTGGAGTGTTCATCAACTCCTCTTCTTTCTCCATCAAATTCATCATCCTACACATTATTCCCATAAATGAAACACTCATTAGGACAAAATTTCTTTTTCCAAAATGTAGAAAAATGGTTGAGGCATTTTCAACCGATTTATATAGAAACAAGTCAATCTTGGTTTTATTTTAATTGAAAATCGATCAAATGTCAAAAATTAGCAAAAAATTGTCAACCCAGCATGGCGTGTTTTGACCCACGTGTAAAAAGTTACTCGTTTTGACCAAAACCTATTCTACCTGTTACCCAACCCGCCCATTTTGCCACCTCTACAAAAGGATGAGGAAAAAAGGAATTCAAAATTGGGACCTTAAATGTCTTCCTAGACAAGCCTCTGTCTTCAAATTCACCTCGTTTGACCGTTAAATCCGAAGTCAAAGGTTCAACACGGTCTCTATAGTTGACCTTTGGTGCCCCGATATTGTGACTATGTAGGTAGTTCTCTGCTTGCTTGCCATCAATATTTTTCCCATAAGCAATTACATGATGATTAGATAAAGAATCCTGTCTCCTTACTCCAGGACTGTGTTTTGTTCTCGGATCAAAGTGTTCTCGAGGATCATGAAATGAAGTTTGCTTATATTGGCTGTTGGAATGTATTTCATGATGTTTGGATGCATGTCTATAATCTAAACCAGATTCGTCGAAATCAGCGGGATGATGGCTTTTTCGATTGAATCTGTCATGCACCTGTTCATGTGAAGTGATAAACATTATTTTACATAAATATTTACAGAAAATCCGTCTATAATCATATAAACATAACCAGAATCACTTTATCCAAATACTAAAATATGATTATAACAACTCCAAATGGCGATAATCAGATATAGAAGTTTATAATGCACATCCAAACGCCCCGTAAATCCCACAAAAATGAAAGCACCAGAATATATTTTGTAGAAAGCATCAACGATCAGAGTCCAAAGAAGTTTTAGAAAAAAAATAATTGTTTTAACTTCATTTCTGGAGTCTCGGTGTACATGTTTGTTGCTTTCATATCCATAAATGTACCACCACCAAGATGGCCTAGTGGTAAGGCGTCCCGTCCTCAAAGAGGTCACAGGTTCAAACCTCACTAGGTAAACATCTTGAGGGTGGCTAGGGAAGGGTAAGGAAATGGTCACGGGAATACCCTGGTTAGGCTGCGTACATCTGAGTCAAAGAATTGCCCTCCCAGGTAACCTAAACAGGAAAACCTCTCCGTTTACCCGTTTATATCCATAATTGTACTAAATCAAGGTATCACATTTTTTGCACATGTTGAGGACCAACATTCAATTCCAACAATCATTTCATATGAAATGATAATAGTAACACAAAATATTATTAAGTTGATAGTTCTAGCTCCTAAATTGCCCAAGCAAAGATGGAAGTATAAATACCTTGCTTGCATTAGAAAGCGGAAATGCTTTAGAGCCATCCAATGAATGAAATGCACGATCACCAACATAGTATGATTCTGAAAGAATATCAAGAACAAAAAAATCTATTAAACACATAGATGATTGAAGTAATACGTATTTCAAAATGTGGTAATTTTGACCATGAAAAGTCAAACTAGAACTCTAATTCAACTAATGAAAAGATTATATTAACTTTATTAGAATTCGTATTAGCAAAAAGGCAAGAGAAACAAGCGTTTATATTTGTAAATAAAAGATAGACATAAAAAAAGGGCATATATCACATAATACACATTGAGAATTACCACACCATATCGGAAGAAAGTATTTACCAAGGACCAGTTAGCAAAGAAGGTTACTACTTAGCGACATTAACTTACGATATAACCAATTCAGCGAGTTGTAACTACCAAAATAACGCATCAAACAAAAGTATAAATACCAAAATGTGACAAAAAAGTTATAGTTACCAAAATGGTACAAAAGTGTATAATTACCGAACCAAACAAAAAGGAAAAAGTAAGGGGTTGTTTGTTAAAACAAAATGATTAAGCACTAATGATTCTTTGGCATGAATAATTCAAAGGCTCTGTATGAAATTACATCTGAATATGACACAAGTTGTTTGATAAGGGTTCTGAATGAACAATCTGAATGATGCAAATTACCATTTAAACCTTCATAGTGATTTGTTATATTATAAGATATGATTGTTTAACAATGGAACGTGTGAAAGAAAGAGTATTAAGCTAAATAGTTGTCAACTCATGACTCGACTCGTGACTCGAAATCCTAAATTTTGATTCGTGACTCGACTCGTAAAAGTCATGATACTAGAAATTATAGACAAAATATGGTATATAACATCGTGTATAAACAAATTAGAGATTGACTATTCAATCACATTTACTAAAATCTAATAAAATATCACATAAGCTAAATCATCTATTTATAATCCGTAAATACAATCTTTTTATAATTTTATTGGGTATTAAAAAGTTCGTTGGTAGTTGACGAGTTAAAAGGATGCATTTACTATTAAATATTAGAAGCAAAGAAACATTTATTATCAATAAATGGTGGGAGAAACCTCCGATGAAAGCTATCTCCGTTCCCTTCATTATGCTACTACATTACTACCGCATCAAAAAAAAAAAGACATGAAAATACCTTCTAATGAGTGATGAAGATGAAGACTCCTGCAAACACAGAGGCCTTGACCAATTTGTTTGTACTTTGAAAGTCAATTGCTCAAAAAAGGTACTAATTTTATGTACTGCTTTTGATTTTTTCTTTACTTTCTATGCTAGAAACGGCCGGATATAGATTGTTCTTCAGGGACCGATGGGTAAAGTTAATGTCACTGAGTCACAAACCTTCTACTTCCTATCTTTTTCTCGACCGAGTCCGAGTTGCCTCGACTCGGTCCGAGTCACCCTATGAATCGCAAGTCAGAGTCCGATTCACAAACCCTACCGAGTCAATAACCGAGTCGCTTCTTTTTCAAGTTGATTTTGACTCGACTCAAACGAGTTGACTCGTGACTCGGACGAATTTAACAACTAGGAGTAAAATATTTGGTGCTTAATAATTAAGAATGTACATTATGGTGGAATGATCAGCATGATTCTTCCGTTTCATTCAGCACAGTTTTCATTCAGTGATGGCAAAAAAACACACTGAATGCTGAATAATTCAACATTCAGCGCTGAATAGTGGTTCCATTCAGCGCTGAATGGTTCAATTCAGCAGCAAACAAACAACCCCTAAGTTGCATTTTTATATCTACTCACAACATAATACTACTATTGCTTACGGTTGATTGGAATCTTGGCCGGATTCTCAAATGCCCCAGGAGGAAGTGGCTCAAACTCAATACCAAGAGGCGGACCATTTTCTAGATAATTCCTTCCCAATTGCCTTTTAACGGCTGTAATTGCAGCATTTTCGACCTGATTTTTCACCTTTAAATATCCTGATGGACCACTCCTGGTTTTTATACTTTTTACATCAATTTGAGTTGGATATTTTGATGTTGTTGCACCTAAACGATCGACATGTTGAGGGTGGAAATCATTATTTAAAGGCAAGCTACTCCCCGAAGATGTATCGTCATCATCATCATCCTCCATATCCATGTTATTGTTATGTTGAATTCCATGGTCACACTGAATTTCAGTTGGCAAAAGGCTTCCAGTAGTAAATCTTCTACTCTCAACTTCTTTTGGATCAAAATGTTTGTTGTTATCGCCTTGTTTGGTGCTGCCACATGAATCTTGTCTGAGTCCACTGCCACGATCTTGTATCACACCACTTGATCGATCTTGTTTTCCGTGTGTTTGGATCTCATCGTTTGGTGTTTTTTTGTCTTTTAATCTTCGGTGGCAAAACCACCCGGAAACTTGCTTTTCTGTTAACCCTATTGACTCTGCAAGTTCTAGTTTCATTGATTCTGTCGGGTATTTATGTTCTGCAAACAAAAAGCAAAAAAAAGGTTCTGAGATTTTTGGTAATTTGATCCCTTTACTTAAACACAGTTTCTGGTTGAATATCAGGAGAAAATATAAACTAATACATTTTTAAGAAAAAAAAAGGCAACAAGAACAAGTATACCATTATAGAAATCCTCCAGAGCTGCAACTTGATCCGGGGTCTTGACAATTCGTTTCTGCTTCTTCTCTGGAAGAGCTCTATTCTTATCGGTATGAACTTCTTGAAGCTCTACACACACCCAACAAAAACAAAGAAAGATTAGTAAAAAGGTGATATAATATACGGTTGATTCTTCACGAATCTTATTCTGAACTCTTATTCCACTTCTAGTCTTGATTAGCAAAACAATTGTAATTTGTAGCAGATAAATAAATGACCCCTCTCTTTACTAGTCTTGGGTCCATATTCTTTTTTCGCATTCAACATCCATTTAAAAGCCATGTAAAAATCATCTACCTCCATCACGAAACAATTGTCCTATTTAAATTTGGCATGCTTGTTTAGCCAATATTGAACAAAGAAAGCATATTTCAGATTATCAACATCCAAAGTTTACCCTTTTACTAGAACAAATTAAAGCTACTTTCATAGGGAAACGTGTCAACTTTCTATAGACATAGTAAGAAAGTATGGTGGCCATAACACTCATCAACTCATAAAAAATCATTCCTTTTTAAGTTAACATCATCATGATCAGCGTGACACGAAATATAATCAGGTTTGTAAAATGAGAAGCAAAGTTTGCAATTAGTACACCATCTTTATAAATCTAAACTTGTATTTGTTATGCACGAATTTCACACCCCAGAAACAAAATCAGTTTTATAGAAATTATTCTATTTTATCTTCTTTACAAACAATAATACAACCTTTAGAACGCTTAATGCCTTCATAGACATAGAAATATCACGACCTTACTTGAACAAGATCTGTTCTATAAGCTCGTACCTTTGTATTCTTGATTCCTTTCAAGACATAGAAATATCATGAAGGCTTAGCATGAAAGCTAAATTTAAGAACCCAGAATCTAAATTAGCAAAACAGAACTTATAAACTATACTTCAGAATTTATAATCTCTTCACACAAACATAACTGTTGTAGTGCATGAGTCCTCGGGCACTAAATCAACTTGTTCCCACACAGATCTAATATACAATTTGAGCTATTTATCTCCTTATGTATTAATAAAAAAATTCTAGCTACTAAAGGGTTTCCTGTCAATTTAAACATAACCCCTGATTTATCAGTTTTTGCATAGAGAAAAAAGGGGATTCTTTTTAACCCATACAGTTGCATCAACACCAGACTGTATGAAGGTAGAAGCCTTCATAAATGTAAGAATGAGCTCCATGGCCCTCAATTAATGACCTTACTTTCTAATATATTGTTCATATTTTAGAAAGTTCAATGACTTTATAGACTTGAAAGCCAGCACCTAGACTGATTACAGTCTTCAATTAAGCATGTATAAGCAAATCCATTGCCCCAATTCAACATACATAACAAATCATAAGATATTAAGGATAACTAAAGTAACCTATCTGAAATGCACACACACAAAAAAGAAAAATAAAGAAAAGCTCCTTCCATGAAAAAATGAAAAAGACATGTACTTTGAAATTTGAGATCAAACCTATTATTGCTCAAATGGAAAACTGATCTTTGACTTTGTTAATGATTGAACACAGATTTCTCCCTTTTTTGATACTTCTATATGGGTTTTAATGTTATAACCAGGTTTTTCGCAAAAAAGTCGTCGATTTTGAAGTTCAAAATCAAGAGTCAATTTGTGCTTTCCTTGGTCACCGATTGAGTGTCTCCCAAACAAAAGCACATTCGTCCAAAATTCCCATACAGTTTCTTAAAGTGCAATAAAAAAGTAGCAGAAAAGTACCAAATCGACAATGAAACACCAAAACAATGATAAAGAAATCGAAAATTCACTCCAACTGATCTCGAATTGATCAAAAGGGTATTCATACCTTCCATAATTCTGGACGCTTTTAGGGTTTTTGTTTGGTAAGCTATCAGAATCCGTTTTGCTTTGTGTATGTTGGATTCAACATTGCCCAGGCGGAGAATGCAAGAAATTGGAGGGATTTGAGAAGAAGATTGAGGGGATTTGAAGTTAATCGTGGGTTGTTTTTGAAGATTAATGGATGGTGAAACGTAATTAGGAAGATTAAATTTGGGCTTGAGTTGATTGTGAAGAAGAACAGAAGAAAAAAGGGTAAAAGAAAAAGACCAAAATCTTGTTAGCGATTGAATTGAAGCAATTTTTTTGCATTCTGCTTTATTATATGTCAACAATTTCATCGTCTTTTTATTATTTTTATTTATTTATTTTCCTTTTTTAAATATTTGTAAGAAAACTAATAATAACGTTGCCAAAAGTTTGGCTTACTCACTTACCACGATTTGTTAATTAATTTTCTGGTTTTCTTTTAATATTATATGAGTAATTGTAAATAGTGATAGTAATTAATGGAAAATGATTCGTATATATAAAATGTGTGTCTAAAAATACTTATATATAAATATAAAATGAGATTGCTAGGACTGATCCCTATCTATTATATTCACAATATCGTTACATTAATTTTTTTTCTTCCACCACTCAACCTGGTAATGGTCAATACGAATTATACGAAATTCTAGGACTCATCTAATACCCACAATTAATAATAAATCTAAACTATAAATAATGAATTTCGAGAAAGAGAGATATGAAAAGAAGTGGGCCTCACAATTCTCCTTCCACGCCACTAAAGTTGAGTGACTGAGCCACGGCAACAGCTGCTCACACTGTCGTGGTGTGGCTTCTCCTCCCTTCACGGCGCTGTAGGTAGATGTAACACCCTCTTTACCGGCCTAGATTAATTAAGGTAATTAATTAATTAATCTTGGGATTTAATTTGATTATGTGAATTATTTGTAATTATGTGTTAATTGATAATTGTTGTAATATTATTTTGTTTTATTATTTTAGGTAAATAATAATAATAATAATAATATTTTTATATTGGAGTTGGTGGGGGGGGGGGGGGGGTTGTGGCCGGTTTTAGTGGGTATAGGCACCCACTCCCCTCACCATACCTTCATTGCTTATAAAAATAGACAAGAGAGTGTGAGTGTGTGTTCTTGTGTGTGTATTTCGGCCGAGAAGAAGAAAGAAAGAAGAACATTCAACAATTGGATCTTTTAAGCTTGCATGCAATTAGGTTTCTGATTTCATATCACTATCAAGGTTAGATTACTGAAATGTAATTGTTAATTAATGTTTGTATTCGGTTTGGTATATATATATATATATATGAATTCCGATTAAAGCTTGAGATATGATTTGATATCTAGGATTGAATGCATGATAGATTTTATGATCAATATATGTTGTTTATATGTTTAGAATGATTTCTGGAAACTTAGAACAATTGTATGTTAGAAATCAGGTGATAATTTGATTAGAAATCAAATTTTTAGCTGAGTTATGAATTTATCGGAATTAGGGATATGAATCTCTCGGAATTGAGAATTCCGACAAAATGATTATCGGAATATGTGAATACCTGGACATTTTTCTCGGAATGTGTTGAATTCCGATAAAACGGATTTGATCGGATGTGATTCTATCGGAATTGTCATTTTACTCGGAATCCTATTTTCTCGGAATTGGTTTTCTCGGATTTGGACATTCTCTCGGTATTTAATCTATGCCCTAACATTTTTATCGGGATTCAAATTATATCGGGATGTGATTAATGTCCTAACACTTTTATCGGAATTGGACATTTTATCGGATTGTGCATGTTCTCGGATTGTGTATTTTATCAGATTGTGCCTTTTCTCGGATTTGGTGTTAATCGAAATTTCCCATTCTCGGAATTGGATATTATCGGGATTTGTCAATCACTCGGAATCCGACTTTGATCAGAACTGGATTTTATCGGAATTTGGGGTGTAGGAGTTATTCCTAAAGATCAAACTATGATTTGGTATACATGATAGTTATACATGAATATTTATCATGTAATGTATAAATGCATGTATTATGTATTATAAATCAGTATTATGAATTGAATACTGACTTGTGGTTATCTAATCTCAGGAACTGAGAAAACTCAGTGAACTAGATCACTGAGTGTACTACAGTGCTGACTGTGGTGAGTGGATTTATATATTCGGATATACAGGATATGATATCTTATTTGGAATGCTCTTGTTTGGATTGTATATACATGTTAATTTGGAGATCAGTATGATGCTGGGCCTATTGCTTGGGGGATTTACAGTATCTGATCTTGCAGTACCGTTGTGGTACTCAAGGGGGCTGGTACTGTTATCCATGTTAGCAAGGCTATCGGTAAACCTTGGTTTTGGCCGACCTTGGTTGTAGGTGCTTGCAACACCGCCGGTTCTCCTGGGATTCATGAGTTATTTGGTTTGGGCATATTTGCCTTGTGTATGTTTAGATATTTATTCCCTCACTTAGCTTTGTGCTAATTCCCCCACTAGATTTTTATTGCAGATTAACCTCGGTGAGCTTTGAAGCTTTGGACTGGGAATATGGACAGACCTCACTCTGATGTCAAGTTTTTGAAAGAGTCTGTTTTTGTATTAACACTGTATAGGTTTTTGTACATCAAACAAGTTAAATCTTTTTGTATCTATTATGTAATTAAGATAATTATATGTAATTAGCTTCCGCGTACAGTCAAGTATATGTTTAAAAAGTACAGTGTTACAGTAGAGATGGAAATGGGACAGGTATTGGTGATCCCAATCACAAACTCGATTATAAAACTATGTTTCATATCTCGTTTCATCCAGTCAAGTATCTCATTATTAAATAACCAATGGGTTTGTAGGTATTAGGTATCCTAATTAATTAACGATATTAGTCGATTATTTTCACCAATAAGGATTTTTGTTTAATAAAACTTGACCTTAATCACATCAAAACAATGAGTTTGTTTTTTAATAATTATAATCTCTAACAAAATTAACAAGTTAAAAATTTAGCGGATGTTATGTAAGTACAATCATCAACATACAAGTTTAAAATTTCTACGACTTAATAAGTTAAATCAGATCATTACATAAATATTAAAAACAACTTTATCAATTTTCATTCCTCTATTCTATCTTATTACTTGTTATACAAGTTAATAATTTTATAAGTAAATGTTCAACAATGTTAAAATAAACAAACAAACAAAATTGACTATCGAAACTAATAATTCAAGGATATATATGACTAATTTCAAAGTTTTTAATGCCATAAATAATTACTTCATTACAAGTTTCGTACACATAGTCAACTTATAATTTTAAAAATATTAAGGTAAAACTTTAAAATCTTAATATATTAGTAATAGAACAATTTTTAAAACTATATAAATGATATGAGGTCGGGTAAATGAGATCGGGTAAGTGGGTGGGTATTGAGTAAAACCATAACTGTCCCAACCTGCAACTTTTATAAAAGAAACCTCATACCTGGTTCCTAACCATTTACCCATCTCAACACACGTTCAAAAAGTTCAGGTATTTTTGCCATCCCTAACTGTGGGGTGTTCTACGTCGATTCTACCGCTCATTTTCAACCTTTATCTAATAACCTTATTAAAAGAAAATGATGTATGACATCATCATCCTTATTTGTAGGATTTTTTTACTAATCACAACCTCCTATTTTACAAATTATTAAAAAAAACCCTTGATGTAACAACCTCCTACTTTTAATATATTTACTTTCCTCATATCAAGTGTGATTATTCAAATTTGAAACTAAATTTAGATAATAAAGTTTTTTAAATTTTCAAAATTTTCATATTTCTAGGTGATTAGTATTGGTAAATATCTAAAAATAAAAACAATATATGTTTATTATCCTACAATATATATACCTAAATAGTGAAATTAAGTTCAAAAACTTTTACAATTATACTAGCTAAGCGACCCGTGTATCAACACGGGAATTATATAAGACAATTTTAAATTTATATAGTTTTAAAAAGTACTAACACGTAAAAAAAATAGAAAACATAGATAGAAATATAAAATCTCGTAAGAAATGATAAACACTACAAAAGTTTGAAATTCATACATAAGATCATCATTAGATAGAACCTCTTTATAAACAACATTCATGGTTTTATTAGTAAGGTTGCCTTCATCATCGCAAATTAAAACTTTTAACCCCTCTTTACTCTTTACTCGAGAAACCGCCACATATATTTGCCCATGTGTGAAAACGGGTATTAAAGAAGTAAACTTAAAAAAATATAATATCGTGTAAGAAAAAGAGAACCGATGCCTGTTATCAAATAATAGATCTTAAGATACAATGGATCAAATAGAAAAATGTAAATTGTACATATACAAAAAGTTTCAAACATATAACTAAGAAAATAAATTATATATCTTCAAGTACTTTATATACTACATAATTTACCTAAGTTCTAAAACATCTTATATGGGCATTTTACACCAAGTAAATACAAAATGTACAACAATTGGATCTTTAAAATAATATCAACTCATCTACACCAGAATTATAAAACAATAGAAATACATTTCGGTATTAAACTGATTGATAAACTCGTATTGGCTAGTGTAACACTGTAACGCCACTAATTGCTATTTAAATGCAATAGCACATCAAAAAACAATAGAAAAATATCGTAGAAACTCTATTTTCTATCAGTTAAGATGAGAAGATAAAAGCAACTTCTATCTTACGTTTGACAGAATTTCGATCTTCACAGATTATTTTTTTTGTACGTTGAAGCTAATATCTTCATCCTTCACCTCTTTAGCTTCTTCACAATACTTCACCATAGAAGATGGATTCGACAACCACCTGACCAAAGTTAACTTTTTATCCTTTAACTGATTTGAGATTCACTAAAATCCAACACGAAAAAAACTACACTAAACATGATTAAAACATCTTAAATCATTGAGATAAAGAGAGTCTAATTCAGTATGCCTGATTAAATAGTGATCAAATAATCAGTTTCATAACGGCTCCAACAAAACCGGCTATCCAAGGGTAAAATAAACTCACTAACTCACCCCTTCATAAGCTTACTGTAAACCATCTTGCCATTGTGTCCTTTATCAAGTAAAGATAACACCTGGTATACGAATTTGATGAACAGTTGTAAAAACAGAATCAATTGAAAATTACAAAATATTACAAAATTGCATAGGCGACACATGAAATAGTTTATTGTAAAGATAACAAAAAACCAGTTCTATGCCTAATTCTCATGTAACATCAACACAATTAACAAAGAGCGTATGATGTACCAAAAATCAGTCAAAAGAAACAACTGAGGCATAAACTTAGGGAGAATGAAGCACACAAACCATGGTCAGGTGCAAATCGTTCATAATAAAAAAGATCTTCATAATGAAAAAGATCACCAACAACAATATTAAATTTTGCATTATCGGAGAATGAGAAGTTTTTCAAAGACAAAATATAGAGTGTTGCAACTTTAGAATGAGAATGAGAAGTTTTTTAAAATGAAAGCCGATAAGATTTAGAGATCTATTAAAATCTCAAATCACTTGTAATGAATTAATGATGATAATAAATATATATCATTAACTTCAATTCAAACAGAGGGTAAGAAAACAAAATCACATCTAAAATTTGGAGAGAAGAAAAATCAATTAGATTATTAGTTATATAAACTTACAGGGTGAATAGAGATTTGTATGTGAAGAAAGTTTGGCAGACTCATACCTCATTGCTATTGGTACACTCATTGAAGAGTACTTGTGACTTTTTCTCAAAAAGTTCCTTGTTCGTTGACATGTTTTAGGTTGGCTACAAATTTGATTCATGCTCATGTAAGAAAACCTTAATATACAAAACTATAAATATAATCTTTAACCAACCACTTCCATTAAAAATGATATTCGCAATCAAAGTGATCGAAACAAATCACATACTCAAATACATAAAACCCTACAACATTCAAGAATAACACGTGAATAAAGCATAGAAAAGCAGCAAGCCTTTCGGACATTAATTACAAAAAAGCAATTTAAAGTGTCTAAAGCTTCTCATTTTAACTAACCTGAGTGACAAAATGAACGTGCTTGGAAATGTTCAAATAGTTTCATTAAAAGCATATAAGTTTTCTACCCTAGTAATAACTCAAATTAAACAATTGGTTTCCAATTAAAATATTTAGGGGTAAAAAACAATTAGGTGAAGATGCCAATATTTATACCATACTACTAACAAATAAAACACTACTTATGCTCCATATATGTCTTCTTCATAATGTGTGTTCGTAAAGCCACTAATAATTGTAATTCTAGCATATTTACTTAAGTGTGTTGAGTTGGTTATTTGGATGTTAAATTGTTAACAGGAGGTAGTAAAGTTGTTAAATTGCTTACGCGATATCATAAAATGATTATTATTTTCCGATTATACAAAAAGAAAAAGCAAATATGTTTATCATTACTTCTAGTGACCCACAAAATATGCAAAGCAATTTTAGTTGACTCAACATTAGAGGGCTGATTTCTGGTAACTGTGAAAGTTTGAATATTTGACATTCCTAAAAACCATAAATGAAGCTTTGTAAACAATAAGATAAGAAGAATTAATGATAGTTACCGGTTGTGGCATTTTTTCAAACAGATTGTGTGCACCAAGGCAAGTAAGGAACTTTCACACTAATAACAATATTCTTTGTGGCTGGTTATCCTTTAATGTTCTAGATTGTTCATATTAAGATAGCGTTACTAACCATCTCAAGTTAAATATTTATGACAAAAAAACTGCCAATAGCTTGTCTGGTTGTTCAATTCACAATTATTAGTATTGTTCGAGGGTTGCAGTTTATGCTACAGAACTTGAGTAACGTAATACCAATTATATGATCACGAATAACACCAAAAGCATCTAATAATTTATCAATAATAGCTTACAATCACCATTTTGTGTACTCTGTAATTCAAATAAGATAAAAAATATAAGTGGGAAGATCGAATATATAAAGATAATCAATACAGGAGATGATACTTGTTGTTTTATGTGAAATTAGAAGAACAGGAGACTATTCAAGACGATACCTGTTGTTTAACTGGGAATATCGAAGAACAGGAGACACTGAACTACATGATAAAAACATAGATTGCTTAAACAATTATTACAATGAACAACTGATATGTTCAAAAAAAAGAAGGAAGAACCTTAACTTGAAATAACCATTTCCTTGTAGCAAAGTTCATGATCTTCAATCGGCTAATTCATATGTTGGACCTTTCATCGAACTTTTGGTAGGCAAGAATGTATGAGCTATAAGCAAATTAATACACCATTATTAATACACATAAGGACGGAATTAAAAATATAATAAAGAGAATAGTTGATATATTGAACACTCTAATACTCAGGAATTGCCAACATACTACTTTACTCTACATTATGAATAAAAACATATAATTGCAATTTGGATTCTCAATGGAAGTAACCACACAATATTGTCACCAAATTAACTTAAAAAATATGAATAGTGGTTTGGGAATATCATGACAGCTGATAATCAAATATAATCTTTAAGAACACCCAAGATAAAAACTTAGTTTACTGTTTGAGTTATGGGTTCAAGCTATGAGACTAAACATTCACCATCTTCTTTCTCTTAAACTAATCTGTAAGGAAGATATCTGCCAGCATTAATAGTTTTGCCCCATAACTTTAGATCAAACCAATTGTCATCTACTTACATTAAACTATTAGAGTAGTTTTAAGGATTTTGCAGCCAATTGAAAAAAAAAAAAAAAAAACTCTTACCTCTAGCTTAGCACGAAGTTGATCAGCTTCTAGCAGCTTTTCTTGTAACTTACTCTCACAATCTGATATGGCCTTTTCAAATGCAGCATTTTCTTCAAGCAATGTAAGTTTCCTCAGTTGTGCCTGTCATAACATGCCATGCCTGAAGGTCAGTCACACTTAAAGCTAAAACTTGTTAATATGTCAGACTCTTATGCAGATCTTATCTATGTTCATCTTATCATGATAAATCCCAAAAGATAAAACTGGTTTAAAAATGCTAAAGACTTGGTAGAAGAAGCTTAAATAACTTGATAAACCATTATTAATGCGCAATAGATCTAATTAAAAATTTTGAATATGCTACTAATATATTTAATTAAATCTGAGCAGGCTTTAAACCTGTAATTCCCAAAATGAAGATTTTCTTTCTAAAAGAATTTGAAGTAACTGTATAAGCTATTTCGGTCCCCAAACATATTTAGGCACTTTACAGACTCCAATCATACTATAATCACAGTGCTGCTGATCTAGTTAAAAATCAAAGTAGATTTACTCGAACTGTACTTGTAATATATCGAGTTTTGGATTTCTAAATTTGAATATCTTTTAAACTAATAAGAAAGTTTTTTTTATCATTTCAGCTAATTGTTCCTAAATAATCAAAATTTCTTTTATCTATCTGTTCATTACATGATCAGAATTTGTGAAACACTCAAAAACTATCTAATTATAACTTCAAGCAGCAGCTATCTCCCAATGAGCTAATTATTAAAACTCTAAACAGCTGAATGAAGATCATCCAAACACAATCTCCTAACTTTAAAGATTGCCAATTCGATTAAATTTCTTTTGCAAGCTCCATCAAATCAAATTTTATATCTCAAAACAGTCTAACAAATACATACTTACACTTAAGGAGAGTATTATCTACAATGTTGTTTCAATATATAAGAAAAATTAGAACTTGATGCCTAATAATTGATTATGTAAGTAGATAAAAGATCTTCAAATCGATTAACCACAAAATAACCAAATTGATTAAAGGCAGATAAAAGCGTATAAACACATGGTCATGTATCAGGAGATTAGCATTCTATAAACAATTGCATTCTCTGTGTTTATATGTTAAAATCGATGATCAAACAAATACATGGGTTGATAATAACATATACATGATAATTAAATGGAGTTCATGAATGGATTTCATTATTGATTTACAACAGATCCTCCATTGTTTTATACTAATTCAAAAAATATGGCATGATTGAGTTTTGATTTGAACAATAGACCACCACAGAACCTTATCAACTATGTGCCAAGTAGCTCTTCAATAACAATTTGAATAAATATAAAACACTTCTTACACATAAAAGGGTATGTTTGCATTTCACTATTTGGCATTACTATATCCACTCTTTTTCGAAATGCTAGGATCCAATTACTAAGTGTGCAATTGTGCAAAAGATAAGTCCTAATATGACAGTTTAAGTTTTTGGAATAGGGTTAGCTACCAAGGGATGAATATACCAAGGGATGAATTGCAGCATAAGAGAAGTGACCAGGATCAGCAAACATTGCTTCCGAGCCTGCAAGCGCAGTTGATCAGTTGTCAAATAGCTTTCACTTCAGGTCAAACTTATTCCTAAATAATTCTGTTACCCCATCAACATTAATCACACTTTAGTACTTGCTAGAGACTTATATGTAGTCATCAGCAAATTTTCAAGAATTTATAGATCTTGTTTCAGTTTTAAGGATATTTGACCTAACTGTAATTAGAAAGAATAAGTTTGATGCCATAAAATTATTAAAAAGAAAAAAAAAGACACTTCAATTACCTGTTATGCATAGTAAAATTTCTCCCAAAGACACCCCATTTGAAGCAAATCCAATCAGATTTCGAGCAAATTGAAGCATATTCATACATTCATCGAGTTCAAGCTTATTAAAGCAGATTATACAAATTCAAGTTTAATTAATCCTAATCATAAGTTCATACATCAGATACGTGTTAAGATATTACACACGCAATTAAAAGCTTCAACTATTGAGTCGTATGACACAATCACTGTTATTTGTACTTGCTGAAAATGACAAATTTATCATAATGCTTAAATGGCCTTGAAAACTCTTCCATCGAACAACTAATGATCAGATTCTCTAAACAGCACCAAAATTAATTCAATCAATTCACCAGCTCACCGCTTACCCTTATCTCTAACTCATTACAGGACAATTGTAGTTTGCCTTAATTGACTTACCCTTCCTATCTCATAACATCACTAATCAAATCCCTATCATCCATTATAGGTTTAAATTACAAATCATAAATATAGGAATATAGGAATTAAATGTAGATATATTGATTTCAGATTCCTCTTAAATGAGTTTCACATTCTTTTGGTATATATATTGAACTTAACAATTGATGAACGTGTTAGAAGCTTATTAGAATGTTATTTGTAAATGTGTATCACTTTAATTAAGTCTAAACCACAAATATTAAGTTTTATGGTGGAAGTAGGTGTTCTTAGGTAATTAAAATCATTATATTATACATAGTTTAGAGAATAACTCGATTAAAAAGCGTAAGTAAACAATATCACAGAAAAATGGTAAATGAACATATTAGGGAATTTTCTACTAACATAGATTAAAGAAAATTACCCTATATCGATTTCCGATCGATGATGTATAGAGTAAGACAAAGTTATGAGCTTATCGAATATATGAATCTCCCTGTATAAACAATCATATTTACACAATTAAAACCGTATCAAGAAGGAAACTTATGAAATCAAGTGAAATGATTTAGAAACTTACCTTGACTGCCCACTTCCTTATCTGCCTGACGAAAGAAAACATGTCAATAGATACAAATAAAAGAATATCGTTACTTTAGAAAAGTTCTATATTATACATTAAAAAAACTCATATGGCAGCAGGTTGCATGTTTCCATCACTATAAAGCTTCATATATTCATATACTTTTCAACTTGTAACAATAAATATGTAGGATTTTGCTTGCTTATTCCACTCAATTAAGACTACTTCCTTTTTTTCCCCTTTTCTTTCTCTTTTTTACAAACTGAGCATATGAGTACCAAAAGGTACATAAGCCATTGAAAATATATACTTATATGTAATGTAGTCTTTCACTCACTATATAACAGTAATAAAGATCGAAACTTGCAAAAATCAGAAATCGGAACACAGATAAATCTTCATATTTGGAGTGAGATAAAAGGTTAATATGGGTTAATAAAAGGTACATAAGCTTCATGTTATGATCTAAATATTTGTTGTCTGCAGATTCGAACTTTAGGCATGCTACGATCCCGTTTTGAGTTGTTTCCTGGTGCATTTAATGGATGCTTAATTCCACCTGAGATAAGTGATCTAGTGAAAAAGAAAGGTCTTAAAGCTACATTGTCTCGCAACTATGATGCGGTAAGTTTATGACTTATTCAGATGAAATCTGGATAATATCCACTTCTAATATCTCTCCTGTGACGTTGTGCCCTGTAACACCATGTAATTTTGACAGCTTAAGAGAGCTTTTATAATACATGGGTGTCAAACTGAATGTTCCATTACTATTTATAATGGATGATGTTAGCTGTGTATTGAGGCTATTGTTCTCGTTCTTGCTGCAGATCCCTTTACATAAAGGGAAAGAAGCTGCAAGATTTGCTCAATTATGGAATAAAATAATCACAAGTTTCCGAGAGGAAGATCTTATTAATGACAGGTAGTTAGGAATAAGTCGTTGAGAAGAACCCCTGTGTGTTCCTAGAGTTATCGATAGACCCAAAAGATATTTGTAGAAATCAAGCAAGTAAACCCCAAATGTTTATCAAGTAAATAAACTCCAAATGTTTATCAAAGAATAAAATCGTATACAGAAGAATTACATAAAGATTGTTAGAAATCGTATACCTTACATAAAGATTGCTACAGAAGAATTAAAACCGATTTCCGATCGATGATGTATAGAAATCGCATACCTTACAGAGGAAGCCTGCGATGGAGATGCCTGCGATGGAGAAGCCTCTTGATTTAACCTTCGATGGAGGAGAAGTCGTATACAGAAGAATTACATAAAGATTGTTAGAAATCGTATACCTTACATAAAGATTGCTACAGAAGAATTAAAACCGATTTCCGATCGATGATGTATAGAAATCGTATACCTTACAGAGGAAGCCTGCGATGGAGAAGCCTGCGATGGAGAAATGTCTTGATTTAGCCTTCGAAGGAGGAGAAGTCGTAATGGGGAAGCCGTAATGGAGGAGAAGCCGTAATGGAGGAGAAGCCGGAATGGAGGAGACTCAGGAAGCGGATCTTCATAGCCCTAAAACTTGTTTAAGGAAACGATGGGGTTTCCAGTTTAAGGTGATCCCCTTTGAAGAATCGATGAAAAATAAGCCCGTGGAGTGTCATGACGTCATAATCATTTTATTTTCCCTTTTTTTTAATTTTTTTTTTTGAAATAAAGGGGTGTGATTGGTGGAGATTTTTTAGGGAAGCCAATTGATGATGTAAGCATGGTTTTCTTTTAATAAGGATATAAGATTCTGTTGCTTTCGATGGTGATTTCTATTTATAAAGCTGGCAATGCTATAGTGGAAAACGAGGTAGATTCACGTTTCTTAAAAACATAAAAGGTGAATCCGATCAATGTATCATCAAAGTAAAAGTAATTCTAATGTGAAATAACTTCTTTAATGACAATCAAATAAATTCATATAGTCTTGAGACGATCTTTATAGATGAACAGGTAATTTTTAATATTTGATATAAATCATATATATTATTTGCCATATTTCATGATTTCTATTAGTATTTTTTTATTTATATATATATATATTCTCAATAGAGTTTAAATATAACCGCCACCATTAGAAAAACATTACTAACAACGTTCGAGTATCAATTAGAAGAAGATGGTTTTTATATAATTTCAAAATTTATGGCTGCATCATACTCTTCTAAACCTAAACTGGTTGATCATATGACGAAAATTAACTTCTTCTAAAACACTATTGTTGAAGCTACGGATGATTTTTCAAATCCTGATAATGATTCAATTTTGTCGGATAAATACTACCTATATTATATGTATGTTTGACAGTTTTATTTTCTCTACATATTAGTACTATAAAAAAACCTAAAAAAGTTTAAAAGTAAATTTAATCATCCTCGTGTTTATACACGGGATGTTAAACTAATAGTTAAGAATAAGATATATGATTCTAACAATATTTATAGTGGATGCTAACACACCCATGAAGACTTTAAGAGGGGTTCTTTAAACAAGGGTGATGTAAGAGCATGGGGTATACATGCTTGAAGCATCCCATGTTTCAGCGTCACATCACATATGCTTCAGCCATGCTTAAACCCCCGTACTAACCATACTTCGTACGTTTCAAAAAAATATTATTAAAATATTCCTCTCTTCTCTCTCCTCTTTTTCTCTCTCTTCTTCTCTCTCTTTCTCTCTCATTTCTCTCTCTCATTCTCTTCGGCAAGCAACCATCGAGAATACATGCCAAATTGCAGTACCGTGGGCTTGGGGGTGGTGTAGCTTAGGTACCGAAGCTTCCACCTCAGCATGCCGAAAGCATGCCGAGGGTACTCCCTTTGCTCTAAGAATTTTTAGAAAAAAACTCGAAAAACACATGCTTTTGAGTTTGTTGACAATTTTTTTTTGGAGATAACTCGTTCCCCCTCCTTTCAAAATTGTCAAACAAATTTACTATCCTGCCTTTGGCTTTTCACCTTCTTCAACGAGTTGTATCTACCAAGAGCTCATTAATGCTATATTACCATTCTCATCGATAGTTATTCACCATCTTGAAAGTGATTTCCTTCATCACTACGATAACCCACCACAATTGACTTATACATTTGCATGCATTGATTTAACTTTTTTATGCTTAAAAACTTCATGATTCTTATCACTCAACATTCTATCTGCTTAAGAGCTTCATGAAGCACCAAAGAGCTTGTAGACTAGTGGTATTTGGTGGTTGAGTAGGCGTCCCTTCCGAGTGGTTGTGGGTTTAAGTCCCACAATGGAGTAGATTTGAAAGTAAGTTTAGTGAGTGTGTGAGTTTGACGTTTAAAAAAAAGCTTCATGAATCATGCCTCTTTGCATGCCTTTTTTTCTTTTTCTTGCTTAAGATGATATCAATTTTGAGCTTTATGATTGCTATATGATATGTGACTATGTGTGATGACTTTGTTTTATTTTTTGAGTTTTGTTCATGATTGTTGTTTGATACATGCTATCAATTTTGAGCTTCATGTTTTTCCCCCCTTCTATTATTTTATTGCAATTTGTGCTTCAACATACCTTCTTTGTGTTTGCTTAGACCTGCTTCTTGATTACTGTTTCTATATATAAACTTACTAATATTTTATGTAAGGTATATGATAACATCATATACATTTGTTAATCATGATATTCTCTCCTTTTATGATATTCTTATTTCCTTGTATTTTATTTTATTATTATTTTTTTTTGTGTGTTTTGTTGTGCTATGTCAACTACCTCAAAGACTTTCTCCAATAACTTACCTAGACAAATGCATGAGACACTTCAATCTTGCCCAATTTTTCATTATTCCTGCTTTATGAGTACTATTTTTTTTAAACACTTTCTGCTAAATGACTACTACCTAGACCATTAGAATGTGATACAAAATAATAGTTTTTGAATTTAGTTATATTGTTTGTCTGTTTATTATCACATTAATTTGATAATCAGTTTTGTAAATAATATCACATTAATTAGATAATCAATTTTGTAAACATTTAACAAAGCAGATTAATTGATTCTTAAATGGTAAAAAGAAATAATTTTGATAATCATTTTGAAAAGGCAACTCAAAAGTAGATTCTCAAAATGCGTTTTATAGCCTCCAATTGATATTTTTGAGCACAAACCCAAACACTTAAAACTAATTATATGCATTTTAAAATAACGATAACCATTTGCCTCCAAGATACAGGGTTTTTTCGCAACCCCAAGCACTCTATTTGTAACGCTTTGATTTTGAAAATTCACACCTTAATATTTTATCTTACTTAGTTAAGAACATCGCAACGGAAGACTTAAATATATCCCGAAGATGTAAAACAGGTAAAATCGTCATACAAAGATCGTCATAAAACCCATTACGTTACCCCGTAGTCAAACCGTCGTTCAAAAGTTAACATTCATTAATTAAAGGGTCGACCACAAGTTGGCATAAAAAACATCTAAGAAGTCTCTACCGAACACACTGACGCTAATCAAGCAACAACACACCTACTCACATGTACGAGTACAATACACATTTCAAAAAACAAGTGTCATCATATAAATATCATCACTAAAAGATCATCATTTAACATCGTGTAAGATCTTAGACATCGTAAAGCATCTTTCACATCTTAAGGCATCTCATCATCTATAACCTCGTTAATCGACATTGTTCGCAACGTACTTAAGTGGGGTCTATTGTCATTCATCGTATATCATCGCTACCCCTAACATGCTACATGTGTGCCCGAAGACTGAAAGTAGTACCAAGGCCGTCCATATCGGCTATTAGTTCGCTAAATGTGTGAATAACGTAAGTTGGGAGCCCTAATTGAAATATTAGGGTTCTATTTCCCTTTATTAGTGTGTAGTTGGCTTAGTTGAGTCAATGATTATGTTGCAAAGAGAGAGAGAGAGAGGGAGGGAGGGAGGGAGGGAGGGAGGGAGAGAGAGAGAGAGAGAGGGTTCTTGGTGGATAACTTAGACGATTTTGTGAGATAGGTTGTTGCATGTTAGATTGAAGCCCCCAAGTAGGGTGATTTTAACAAAACTTAGTTTTGGTGAATCTTTCCTTTGAAGCCATAAAAGTATCATTTGATTCAAGTTAAGTATGTTCTTGTAACACATTTGTTGATTATTGTAGTAGTTGTTGGTAATCCTAGTTAACCATGGTTGATTGGGTATGAGTTTGGGTCAACATTAATTGGGTCAAGGATTGATTTGTTGAGTTTTGTTATTAGGATTGAATTTGAACCCGTTAAGTAAATTCATATGTTTGTTGGCAATTTTTGTTGAGTACTAGTGTGTTTTGGGAAAAGCAAATGAGTTATAGTGATTTTGGGTTTAATTAAATTGATTTCATGTCTTGGCTAAACTGTCATTTGTGTGAGCCCCGTGACGCTATGAGATTTTGTAGCCAACATAGTGTGACTTCGCTTTTGGTCATGAGAGTTATTTTCTAGCGAATCATCGGGTGTGAGTTCAGTGAAGTCAAGATTGCTACTAGCGGGTGCTAGTAAGTTGTGTGGAGCGTTTGAGTTGTGATTTTCATCCAACCCAAGGTGAGTACTTTAGTCTTACGAAAAACACATATACTCGAAGTTGTGTTCTATACCAATGAGCTATCTAAAGTTGATACTTGACATAAAATGAATAACTAAATTGTTGTGGTCATATGATCTCAAGTTGATTAGTTGTTGCACATTTATGCATACTTAAAGAAGTATGATTAAAGTTGAGATGCATAGTGAATTGTTGCACATACTTGATTGTAGCATGCTACATAGCCATGCATTATTGTGGTAGTATAGTTGTTGATCATTAATGTTGTTATCCTTTGGACCTAGTTGATGGTGACTTGATGTAAGTCACTAATTGTGGCAACCCCACCTTGCTTTGGTAGAATAGCAAGTAACAAGAAGGCACAATCACTACACTTCCACTTAGAAGAAAAATGAAAGTAGATAAGTAATGTTTTTGAACATCTAAGTGCGTGATTGGTTTATGAGATTTCGAAATTTTGCAGAATTTGCATGTCAAATCCCTTGAAATCCCGTGTTTAGTAGAAACTATGACATTTCCTCTAATACAATTCCTAATATGCAATTATAAACTCGAACTCTAAGATGAGATTGTTAATAGTACCAATCATTTCCTCTTAATACAATTCCTAATATGCAATTATGAACTCAATCTCTAAGTTGAGAATCGAGTAAAACACAAGCGCATGATTCGATAAATCCCCAAGTTATTCTACTACAACACTTGATTGAATGACAATGGAAGCTGTAAATCGATCTCTTTAGTCAAAGTCACAAATTTATATCTCCCACTATTCACTTCAACTGCTCAAGTAACCACAAAATAAAATTAAAGTTGGAGACAGAGATATGTTTTTGTTTGCAGAAGTCTTTGTTTTATCGCCCAAGATATGCAACTCGGTCCTTTTGTATTGCCTGTGCCAGGTTGATATCAAAAAGCTCACATCGAATCGGCATTTCCATCTCATAGAACGGATTCTTTAGAACATAATCCGTGTATAGTTCATATATATGTTTCAATAGATTCTCCATGTGCTGTGTTCCAGGCTCTGACACCACAAAAAACTTTGTCCCTGCCAAAAAAGGGAAAATAAAAAAGGATAAATTATTAGAGGTTGTTTAGGATTGCGTTTGCATTCCGATTATAGGGTTATTATGTTTCCAAATTGTAGATACTCAGTTTTGAAACACAATCCCAAACACTCCATTGATGAATTTATAAGCAAAGAGCAAAAGTTTTTTTTTTCTTTTTTGATTATGAGTTGGTTTTATTTGAACAATCAAAAACAATCTTTAAAGGTGCATCTAATAAGCAACAGAAGGAATTTATGACTTTGAACAAAAAGAAATTGAAATTCAGATATCAATATAAACAAGTTACCTACTTACACAATAAACACGATGAAGCAAAATACGATTAATTGCTGAAACATCAAATGGAAAGAAATGAAGTGTAAGTTTTACTAAACATAATAACTAGAACAATAAAGTATAAACTGTATATCAGGCATCCCAAACACAGGGCTTCCAATGTTATTCTTTAACCTTTTTACTGTTTAATAGGTTTACCAACATACTTTTAACATTTTTACATGTTACTAGCACGTTCGGCAGGTTTCTTACCAACCTACGCTTTTTATAGTCCTAAACGTAAGCATTTAGAATTTGTATTTTTTTTATTTATATTTTCTTGTTTAATAATGGATGATGGCATGTTGTTCATGTTCAGTTTCAAGATCTATAAGTGTACAAGTTCATCCCAGTGATTGTATATGTTTCTTTCTTTTCTTAATGTGTATGTAAGAGTGGTGTGTTTGCATCAAGTCATAAAAACTTTAATAAAGTTCACTCTAATCTAGTAATCTTCAGATGTTTCTTGTTTTAACTATCTTCATGCCATAGACCATTTTTTGGAAATTTCATGTATAATCTATTAAAAGCATTAGTTTATAACGTGCCACTAAAACTAGCAGCACGTTTGTAACAAAGGGCGAAAGTATAGAAATTTTGTTATCTCTACAAAGTGGCATAAGAGCGAGTTAACAGAATTACAGATACAAAACACTCCTAAAAACATCATGCTCTCTCAATTTAAAGAGCTATGTTCTGAAATTCCATTTATGCCTATTTGTGATCATGTGCATGAATTTTGACTGACTTCTAAGAGCAAAATGTTTGGCTAAATAAACAAGATTTTTGCTCCTACCTTGGAATTCCAATTTTTCACACATTTCTCTATCCTCTCATTTCAATTTTGAAGAAGAACAAGCAATGAAAGAACAATGTATTCAACTATTCATATATTGTAGTCAAACTTTCAGCTTCATAGTATTCTAGGTAAAGTTCAGTGTGATCATTCAATATGTTAAAATCAGACAATCAGATTGAATCAAGAACATACCAGTAAGAGATTGAAAGCAATGAAGATCAAATGTGTCAGCTTCAAGAAGTTCAATACCCGAGCATCCGTTAATTGGGGAGAGTTGCTGAGAGATTGCGTGCATCGAATGCCACAAACTTGCCAACCTCAAGCTATCATTAGTATCCATTCTTCCTTGTAGACCATAATCCTATCCCATACTTTGTTAAACAATACCCAAAATGTAAAATGATCAAAATTGGATTTGGGATTTGGGATTTAGGTTAAGCTTTTACATACCTTGTAGAAGATAAGACCCCCTGATTTGTTGATGATGTAAAGACTGTAAATTGCAGCCATTCTTTATTGTAGCAGATTGTGTAATATTCCTCAAATCCGAATCAAGCTCACTATAAAAACAAAGCAAAACCCACGTACATTAAGAACAAAATCCCAGAAAGAAATCTGCAGAAAGCAAGACCATTCTCAATGCATTTCTGCTCCAGCTGAGTAAAACCTAATTGCATCTACACTACTTGATTAAGCCTCTACTAAAAGTTGCTACAATTCACAAAGAAGAAGGAAAAGAAGAGAAAACAACACAGCTAGAAAGGTAAAATCGTTTAAAAAACCCTAGATATGAAGAGGATGGGACTGTGACCGAAATCTAGAAAATGCATGTATTTATCGACATAATCAGATTAAATAGCAACTAGAATCGGATAATTAACTCGAGATCATACCTTTTGATTGAGAAGTATAAACCAAATCGTTAATATGGTGATTCAAATCAGATAGAAAGGTCGAATGAAAGGTGGATCAATGGAAGACTGAAGAAAAATGCATTGTGGTGCCGGAGATATAAGATTGGGGGAAACGGAGGAGAATAAAAATTAAAAATAAAATATATTTGGTTTTAAAATAAATTAAAATTGAAATATATGTAAAAATAAAATTCGAGATTTTTAGTTGGCATACATTATTTTTCTTTAGTTTTTAAAATATTTGGTTTTAAAATATTTCTAAATAAACATAAATAGATACATGTAATATTAGAAATTCGAATGAATTAAAATTTGTTGTAAATATGCTTCTCTACATCTTGTACATGTTTGTTTTCTCAAAATGCTGACTATTCTTTATTTTTATCATCCTTTGGTTAGTGGCGGAGCTAGGAAGCGGTAAAATAAGTAAATGCCTCCTCTATAATTTTAAATTGCAAAGTAATTTTCTATAAATTAACAGTTTGCTCACTATAAAATTTATGTCCTCTTTGCTATAATTTAATAACATAAAAAATCGATTACTACACAAAAATGCATTTTCAAAAAACAAAATACTAGAGAAAAACTCATTAAACTTTATGCTAATTTTTGAATTTCTACATTGTTTATTACTGATTCCAATTCACTTTCTTGTTTAAACCGAATTCAAATTATGTTGAGATTCTATTTGGTTTATTGAAAAATATGTGGTATTAAGTATTAACCCAAAAAACTCAACACTTACTTTGCTCCCTCTTGACAATTTTTCCACTTCTACCCATGCTTCCAGTTACTCCTTATAAGAGTTTAATCTGATAGACACCGTGATGCTGATCATTGACATACCAAAATGATGAGACACCGTTTTTTCTAAACGTGTTATATATTGAGACCTTGAGTGATTGTTTAAAAATATTTGTATAGGATCTTATATTAGGAAACTTGATCTAATATTATTTAAAACTTGAATATCTAAGAATGTTTAAAAATCGGATATCTAAATTTTCGGATACAAATAAAAAAGCCAAATGAATTTTAATTTTTGAAAACCAAAGCAATTTAATGGTTTTTTCATTTTTTATTATAATTTTTGTATGAACAAATTTTAATTTTCGGGACACTCTTTCATTTTCTTCTGTCGCGCAACATTTGAAACCGCAACCAATCGACCACCATCTCACTAGTCTCCAATGGCGGCATCACAAGGGTTACTCTCCCAAACAGCATCCTTCCGAACAAGAACGATGGCAGCCTCCGATTCTCTTCTAAAACCTCTTCCTACATACCCTGTAAAACCCCCTCAAACCCCATCATTATCACAACAATCACCAAGTGCCGACACGTTCTTGATCGAGAAGATTCTGATGCAATTAAAACAAGGTAAGCTCAATTCCTCAAAAGATTACCTATTTCAGCTAACCCCATCTTCCTTTATCGATGTTCTTCATCATTGTCGCGATAATCTCCATCTGGGTCAAAAATTTCTTGATGTAATTGCTATTAATCACCCTAAGTTTAAACATTCGTCGCTCTCTTTGAGTGCTGCGGTTCACGTACTTACCAGGAACAGAAGGTTATCAGATGCACAGGCTTTATTGCTTAGAATGGTTAGAAAAAGTGGCGTTTCTAGGCCTATGATTGTAGACTGTTTGATTTCGAGTTATGAGAAATGTGCTTCTAATCCTGTTGTTGTTGATTTGTTGATTAGAACATATGTGCAATGTAAGAAGCTAAGAGAAGCTGTAGAGGTGTTTAAGTTAGTGAGAAATAAGGGGATTTCTGTTCCAATAAACAGCTGCAATAGTGTTCTTGGAGGGCTAGTGAAGATCGGGTGGGCTGATTTAGCTTGGGAGGTTTACAATGAGATTGTTTCAAGTGGAGTTCAAGTTAACAATTTTACAATGAATATCATGGTTAATGCGATTTGTAAGGAGCAAAAGTTTGAGAAAGTGAAGCCTTTCTTGCATGAATTAGCAATGAAGGGCGTTTCTTCTGATATTGTGACGTATAATACATTAATCAATGGTTATTCTCATGTAGGTTTTCTTGATGAAGCTTTTGAACTTATGAACTCTATGCGAGTTGTGGGATTGAAACCGGGCTTATACACTTACAATGCAATCCTAAACGGGTTGTGTAGGGAAGGTAGTTTTGAAAGAGCTAAAGAGATTGTAAAAGAGATGGTGAATGTTGGTTTAAATCCGGATGTTGCTACTTACAACACTTTGTTAGTTGCGTGTTGTAGAAACCATAATGTTGTGGAAGCCGAATGTGTTTTAGAAGAAATGTTGCAGAAAAACATTGCTCCCGATTTTGTTACTTATAGCTCTCTTATTGGGTTGTTTTCAAGAAACGCGAATCTTGATCGAGCTTTAGCATACTTTAAGGATATGAAAAGTATTGGGTTGGTACCGGATAATGTTATTTATACAATTTTAATCAACGGGTTTTGCAAACATGGTGTGATGTCAGAGGCCATGAAGATTCGGGATGAAATGGTGGATCATGGGTGTGTTTTGGATGTGGTTGCATACAACACTCTTCTAAACGGATTATGCAAAAACAAGATGCTCATTGAAGCAGATAGACTCTTCTATGAGATGATCGAAAGGGGTATATATCCAGATTTTTACACTTTTACAACACTTATCAATGGGTATTTAAAGGAAGGAAACATGAACAAAGCTTTAAATTTATTCGAATCAATGCTTCAAAGGAATTTAAAGCCTGATGTTGTAACATATAACACGTTGCTTGATGGGTTTTGTAAGGAAGGCGATATGGAAAAAGCTAAAGATTTATGGAACGATATGATAGCTAAAAGTATTTTTCCTAATTATGTTACTTATAGCATTTTAATTAACGGGTTTTGTAGCAAGGGTCGTGTAGACAATGCATTGAAGATATGGGATGAGATGATCAATAAAGGAATTAAACCGACAATTGTGACTTGTAACACGATTATTAAGGGCTATTGTAGGTCCGGTTTATCGATAGAAGCAGCTAATTTTTTTAATATTATGGCATCTAATAATGTCACTCCTGATAGTGTTACATATAACACTCTAATACATGGGTATGTGATGGAAGATGAAATGGATAAAGCTTTTGACTTGGTCAACAAAATGGAAAGTCAAAGGCTGTTACCAAATGTTGTTACATATAATGTGATTCTTGATGGATTTTGTAAGCATGGGAGAATGCATGAAGCTGATATGATTTATAGGAAGATGAATGACAATGGTTTAAATCCTGATAGATCGACATATGTATCTTTAATAAACGGGCATGTTTCACAGGAGAACATGAAAGAAGCATTTTGGTACCATGATCAAATGCTGCAAAGGGGATTTGTGCCTGATGATAAATTTTGATATATGTTCAATAAATACTTACTCTCTGATTTATAGCAGCAAAAGGTCTCAAGAAAGAGGTACTATTTGACTTTGAGGTCAAAGAAACTATATTTGACCTTTAGATTGATTTGAAGTAACTCAAATTTTTCAAAATTGTTATAAAATGCTACCTTTTTGTTATGTTAGAGTTCACTTTTGAAATTTAATACCGTCTAATTAAAGATATTTGGGATTGTGATTCTATGCATTAAAAACCTTTTTCATGTCTTTCAACCCGTTTGACCTGTTTCTTTATATGCTATTTCTTAGTCTTACATGTTTGACCCAATTTGTGCACTTTGCAGTTTGATTAATGAGCAAGAGTGAAATTATTCAGAAGGTTTTGACTTTCTGATGGAAAAAGAGGTATGAATAGTTTTCTTTTTTCAAACTGATTTGTTAAATTATGTGGAAAAAAGAATAATCCAAAATTGAAGTTCTTTCACAAATGTCTTCTACACACACAAATCATAATCCAAGTCTTGAATCACATCGTTTGCTCATAATATGTATAATATCTACAAGTTGGTGAGAAGTGGTAAAGAACAATAGTTTGAAATCGAAAAAATACGAGAGAAGAGAATAAAGATTTTTTACAATATTAATAGTTATATTGCAACTTTAAAATCAAGAGCACTTGTTCTGTTTGATGTTTGTTTCATTTCTACTAAACAGAGTCATTGTTCAATTGCTCTTATCCTTGGAGTTCATATGTGCTTAGTTTGATCAAATTAATGCAACTTTCATCCTTGTAAGAAATGTAAGATGTTTGAGATATTACTTAAAACGGTTAGAATACATTTATCCCATAGTTAGAGCCATATATAGTAGACGTACATGTATTTCACCGGTGACATGGTAAATCGTTTTCCTTAAGCTCATTAGCTAAATGTATTTGCATCTTAGAGCATCTAATTCATGATTTCATCTTATTGATTCAGATTAAGATGTATTAAGACCTTTTTCAGAAAAACAAACGACCCCTAAGTCTTACCGAAAGTGTAGATTCTGGACCTTCTGATATAATCATGTATAAATATCACACTTAATTGTATAATACCTAGTGACACAAAACTCCTTCATCGGCGAAGCTAGATTCCAAATGTGATCTTTATTGCCTCTACAAACATATAGATATCTTAAATCTATCCCTTGTGTGACTAGGGTGCTTCCATAGAAAAGTATTTGCACCTATATATTGAGGAGTTTGATGAAGTTATTCAAGAAAAGGTGGTTTGTTTGTTATGAATGGGTTTAGTCCAGTTTGCTTAAAGTATTTGTACCAAACTGTGTTTATTCAATGACAAAATATTACTTGCTAAGGTCTTGATGTTTATTCTTTTATAAAACAAACCATGTACTACATAAATTTCTTTACTCTTTGAACATATTACGTTTTAAATTCTTATGATGTATCATTCTTTTAACTTCTCATTCTTTTGCATCTTACGATTATCTGATATATTTTTATGAAAGTTTAATGTTTACCTTTTTTTTGAACCAACGTGTCTTGAGGTAGAGGTATGATTGTTTACGTCATACTGTCCCAATATCCCACTGTGGGATTGCATATCATTAAAAAAAGTTCTCTTTTTGGTATAAGAATTTCTAACTCCTATGTGGTTAATGTAGCAGGGTCTTTGTGCTGCAAAGTGTGGAGTCTTCCATTTCCTTGTATTGGGCTAATGATGGGTGCAAATATGGGGAAGAAAGCAAAGGCAGTTCAAGAAATCAGAAAAGTGTCCAAGGAGTTTGTTTTATTACTATTTGGGTAATTTGAAGATGGAGAAATAAGATTGCCTACTAGAAGAATTAAAAGGTTTCAAGGACAGATATTCATGGCTACATGACATCAAGTTTACGCTGATACAGGACGGCCAGGTATGACTTTTTGCATGCAATGCAGCTCCAACTTTCAATTGCATGATTTTTTTAACCTTGTTACAAGATAAATACATAATAAGCAGCCTCTATAGCATAGCAAACTTACCTATCAGTTTTCAGGGCTTGGTAGCTATGCAGCTGCTAAGTTTTCGCTTTTTTGTAATTACCATCATGTTGCTGTATATTACAAACTTAAAAAAAGAACATTTCTTAGTTTATCTGTATGGTGCCTTTCTCTACATGAATAAATTCATGCTTAAACTAAAGACATTAGAGATAAATTAAGGAACAACACACCAATAACTTAAATTAGCCATAGAACGTACAAAAAGTAAAAGTAAAAAGATTTATAATAATGGACAAACTCCACCATAATACAACGAACTTTTGCTAAGCTACCAATATATATAATGAACTTTAAAATTAAAAAAAAAAAAATACAATAAACATAATTATCCCTCCCAGTGTATGCAAGTGACGTGATATAACAGGTCACTTTATATACCTCAACCGGTCACTTCTTTTTTTAATTTATTTTTGTCTATTTAATTAATTTTAATATTATATTTAATTGAATAAAACATCTGAACTCATACATTCGTACCAGACATTCAACATCATCAACACCACCCCCTTTAAACTAAACTGTGGCCGTAACCACCTTTCAAGATACCGCCATCGTCGCCACCTTCAAGACACCGCCGCCGTCGTCACCTTCAAAACATGTTGAAAGTATAATGCTCTCCAAGACCAACATTGGGTACATGTGTAATTTGTTGTGTTACTTGTAACTTGGTTTGTTTGTGTGTAGGTTTGACTGGGCTGTTTAGCTGCTGGACTGGGTTGTTAGCTGTTGAGCCGCTATAGAGACTGAAGGGGGTGGCTTGAGACCGGGTTGTGATATGGGTCGGGTGCACACCTAGTGTGGATGTGATCCATGTCTGCCCTTGGCTGCCTTTGGTGGTTATGCATTACACTTCTTGTGTAATGTGATAAGAGAAGAATAAATAAAATTGTTTGACTTGTTGACTTGTGCTTCACACGTTCTGTTTAGTAGTAGTTTTTTAGGTCTATTTTTTGTATTTTACGTGAGTTAGAAAAGGAGAGGTGTTTGAGAGGCTGGTGACTTTAAGTTTTAGTCTTTTAGTTTCTGTTCCAGATTCTATTCATTCGCATATGGCCAGATAGTTTCTTCTTCTTCTTGTTTTCTTGTTCTAATCACAGTGAGAAGTGTTTAAATTGTTGATTTGTATTTCTCCACATGGTATCAGAGCTACGGCTCTTGGATCGATCGATTATATGAGCGATTAATTGTTGTCGATTTGTTCCTGTTCGAGAATCGTGGAAATCCTAAGTTGGTTCTCGATCGATTTGCGCCATTTGGTTTGGATCGATTTGTTCTTCTGGTGATCGACGGCTGTGTCGATTAGAGACCAGATCGAGTTTTTCGTTTGATTTGTTTGGGCGATGGTCCTGGATGACTTCGTTTCTGCTGCTGAGTTGCTGTTCGATTTGGATTGGGATTCTGATGTTGGTGTTCGCTGATGTCTAATCCTCGTGGTTCTTATGAAAAGGTTTGATGTCTTGCTCTTTTCATCCTGAGCAAGACTCTGTAAGTCTTCTATCCTTTCTTCTTGTTACTATATTACTGTTCTATTTTGCGTATAATCTGATTCTATCTTGATTATATTGCTGTTCTGTTTTGCGTATAAACTGTTTTGCATTATTTGTCTTGGCTATAGTTCAGTTGATATAATTTGTTTCTGATTTGCATATTATTGTGTTCATGTATTTGAATTGATGTTCTGTTCTGCATATAGTATGACTTTGATTCGTATATGACACTGGTTGTTTACTGTTTTTGAATTTTTTTTTTCCGATTGATTCTGTTTTTTTTTTTTGCTTGTTGACTCATCATGTCTAGTCCTAAGAGTCCAAAAGAATCTGGAGCTAAAGATTCAGTGGATGTTGATGATCCCTTATATCTACATCCATCTGATAGTACTATTGTGTCTATTGTTAGTATCAAATTGACCGGCACCGATAATTTTAGAGTTTGGAAGAGTTCCATGATAAGGGCTTTAAAAGGAAGAAATAAATTGTGCTTTGTTGATGGTTCTTACACCGTTCCTAATGAAAAGGATGAAAAGATTTATAAAAAATGGGAGAGAGTAAATGCAGTTGTTTGTTCTTGGATTCTAGGTTCAATTTCAGAGTCTATACTCTAATCATGTATGCTCTGAAGTTGCTCATGAACTTTGGAAGGAATTGTCAGAAACTTATGAAAAATCAGATGGTTCTGTTATTTTTAATGTTCATCAGAGGATAAATGGTTTAACCCAAAATGGTTTAACCGTGTCTGAATATTTTTCTAAGCTTGATGCTTTATGGAAGGAGTTTGATGCACTTACTAGTCTAACTGAGTGTACCTGTGATGCCAACACTAGTCTTAAGAATCATTCCAAACTAATGAAGCTTATGCAGTTTTTAAATGGTCTGGATGATGGGTATAGTCAAGTTAAAGGTCGTATCCTTCTTATGGAACCATTACCTTCTGTAAGAACTGCTTTCTCAATTGTTTCTAGAGAGGAGTCTCTTCAGAGGGGTGGTTCCCTAACTTCAAACTCTAACAATGTTGTTTCTCAACCTACTGCTTTTGTAAGCAAATTTAATGATACAAAGAGGTTTAGTAGAGGAAAAAATTTTAATACTGGTAATAACAGTTCTACCTTTAACACTCTGCAGTGTAAGCATTGTGGTGCAAAAGGTCACACTATTGAGAGGTGTTTTAAAATCATTGGTTATCCAAAAGATTTTAAGTTTAGAAATAGTAATGTTTTTCAAAATAAGTCTGATTCCCAAGGCAGTGGTAGATCTTTTGCTAATAATGTTTCCGTTTCTAATGTTTCTGATGATTATGGTGTTTCTAAAGCCCCTGACAGTGATAAGTTTTTTCTTACTGGAGAACAATATGCAAAATTTCTCACCTTAATCAATGGTAATTCTGGAATGGAAGGTGTTACTGCTAATATGGCATGTATTTGTTGTTCTAGTAGTGTTTATACTAAGAATAAGAAATGGGTGATTGATTCAGGAGCTAACCAACATATGGCTAGAACTGATTCAAATTTAGTAGATGTTGTTGATGTTTCGGACCTGGATTTAAGGGTTGGACATCCAAATGGTACATCTGCTAAGATTAACAAAATCGGGAACATGAATCTATCTGAAAAAGTTACTTTGTTTGATGTGTTTGTTGTTCCTGATTTTAATGTGAACCTTCTGTCTGTTCATAAGCTGTGTAAGGATAGCAAATGTAAGGTTGTTTTTGATGAGTACTCTTGTAATATTCAGGATTCTCAGTCCAAGGAGACTGTGGAGACTGGTAATGAAATAGGAGGACTCTACTTTCTTGATGGTAAGAGTTTGAGTAGTAATCCTAATGTTGTGTGTCATACCTCTAAGTTTTTGTGGCATTGTAGACTTGGCCATCCTTCTGATCAAGCCCTAAATTGTGTTAAAAACAAGCTTAAAATAAGAAATGAGTCTGTTTTGCCTTGTGATGTCTGTCATAGGGCTAAACAAACTAGAAATCCATTTCCTGTTAGTGACCATAAGGCGCTCAAGTTAGGTGATGTTATTCATTTAGATGTTTGGGGTCCTTATAGGAGAACTACTTATGACGGATATAGATACTTCTTCACTATTGTTGATGACTTCACGAGGGCAGTTTGGGTCTATCTTCTAAAGTCTAAAGATGAGGTCTTTTATTGGTTCTGTGTGTTTTACAATGTTTTGTTTACTCACTTTAAGACTAAGGTCAAAATTGTTCGATCTGATAATGGGACTGAGTTTCTGAATCACAATATGAAGATGTTTTTTAAAGAAAAAGGAATTTTACATCAAACTAGTTGTGTTTATACACCACAACAGAATGGTGTTGTGGAGAGAAAGCATAGACATATCTTGAATGTTACTAGGTCTTTGCTCTTTCAGTCTGCTTTGCTATTGAAATTTTGGGGTGAAGCGGTTTTGACTGCTGTTTTTTTGATAAACAGAACGCCTTCGTCCGTTTTAAATGGGATAACTCCTTTTGAAAGAGTATACAAATATCCGCCTAAGTTTGATAATTTGAGGGTTTTAGGATGCTTGTGTTATTCTACTAGACTTAATGATAATGACAAGTTAAATTCTAGGGCTGAGAAAACTGTTTTATTAGGATATTCTAATGAAAAAAAAGGGTTACAAACTTTTTAGTCTCGATTCAAATCTTGTTTTCTTTTCGAGGGATGTGAAATTTTATGAGGAGATATTTCCCTTTAAGATGAGGTCTGTTGGTCTTGATGATGATTTAGATTCTTTTAAAGACTACAGTAAGTTTCTTGATGAGTTTGGTTGGCCCTTAGATTCTGATCCGTCCCATTCTGTTCCCGATGATGAATGTAATATTAGTGCTGATTCCTTTCCTGAAGTATAGCCGTTAAATGATACAGGGGACAGCCACCAGAATGGTGGTACTAGTGCAGAGCACCGTTTGGATGACCAAGGTGTGGAGGTACTTGTTCCCCAATTTGAGGTAGGTAGTCCTTCTAGTCATGTTGATTCTGAGGGAACTAGCTCTTCTAGTGGAAGGGGTTCGGTTAGTTCTGTTAGACCTAGAAGGGAGTTGAGGATGCCTGCTAGGTTTAATGATTTTGTTATAGAAGGTAAGCATAAGTATGGGATTGAAAGGTCGATCAATTACTCTAGTCTTACTTCTGAAATTTTTTGTTTTGTATCTATCTTGACAAGTCTTTTGAACCCAGAAGTTATAGTGAGGCTGCTTCTGACCCAAATTGGGTAAAAGCCATGAATGATGAGATAGAGGCTTTGTATAGAAATCAAACTTGGGAAATTACACCGTTGCCTGATAACCGAAAGCCTATTGGTTGTAGGTGGGTGTATAAAATCAAATATAAGGCCAATGGTGAAATAGAAAGATATAAAGCTAGGTTAGTTGCTAAGGGATATAGTCAGAAGGAGGGTATAGATTATGAAGAGACGTTTTCTCCTGTTGCCAAAATGGTAACAGTTAGAGTTGTTATAACTGTTGCTGTTAATAATGGCTGGGGTCTGTTCCAACTTGATATTAATAATGCTTTTTTATATGGAGAGTTGGATGAGGAAGTGTATATGGTGTTGCCTGAAGGCTATCACAATAAGAGTGATAATCAGGTGTGTCGGTTGAAAAAATCTCTTTATGGTCTTAAACAGGTGCCGAGGAAGTGGAATGAGAAATTGTGTTCTGCTTTGTTTGAATATGGATTTGTTCAAAGTGTTAATGATTATTCTTTGTTTATTAAGGAAAAAAATGATGTTTCTGTTTTTTTGCTTGTATACGTTGATGATATTATTCTTACCGGTAACAGTTTAGATGAGATTGAAAAGGTTAAGTTGTTTTTAAAGTCCAAGTTTTTGATTAAGGATCTTGGTAAAGTCAAATTCTTTTTGGGTATTGAGGTAATCGAGACTCCCAATGGTGTGTGTCTTACTCAAAGGAAATATTGCTTGGAACATCTTCATGAATATGGGATGTTAGCTTCTAAACCTATGAAAACACCTTTAGATTCTAACTTTCTAATTACTGATCAAAGTGTTAATAGTCAAGATAGTTTACTTGCAAATGTTACTGAGTTTCAAAAGTTAATTGGTAAACTTATTTACTTGACAATGACAAGGCCTGATATTTCTTATGCTGTGCAGACTTTGAGTCAGTTTATGCATTGTCCAAGGAAGTCACATTTGTCTATTGCTTTAAGGGTTTTACGATTCTTAAAGAATAGTCCAGGTAGTGGGGTTAATATTGTTAAAAGTGGTATAAGTAGTATGTCTGCTTTTTCTGATGCTGATTGGGCCAAGTGTCTTGTGACTAGAAGGTCAGTAACGGGTTATTGTGTTTTTTTGGGAAAAAATATGGTGTCTTGGAAGAGTAAAAAACAGGATACTGTTTCCCGTTCTTCTACTGAGTCTGAGTATAGAGCTCTTGGCTCGGTTACTTGTGAAGTTGTTTGGATTTTGAAAATTCTTTTTGATTTGGGTATAAAGGGGTTGAGTCCTGTTCCTGTGTACTGTGATAATGAGTCAGCTATTAAGCTGGTTCATAATCCAATATTTCATGAAAGGACTAAGCATTTTGAAACTGATGTACATTTTATCAGGGATAAGGTTGCTAAGGGTGTTATTAAGGTTGTTAAAGTTTCGTCTGCTGAACAAGTTGCAGATGTGTTCACTAAGTCTTTGCCTTTAGCTCAACACAGTTTCTTGTGTGCTGAGATGGGTCTTAGTAATCCATTTCATGAGTAATTATTACCTCCCTGTTGGTCTTGAGGGGGGGGGGGGGGGGGTATTGAAAGTATAATGCTCTCCAAGACCAACATTGGGTACATATGTAATTTGTTGTGTTACTTGTAACTTGGTTTGTTTGTGTGTAGGTTTGACTGGGCTGTTTAGCTGCTGGACTGGGTTGTTAGCTGTTGAGCCGCTATAGAGACTGAAGGGGGTGGCTTGAGACCGGGTTGTGATATGGGTCGGGTGCACACCTAGTGTGGATGTGATCCATGTCTGCCCTTAGCTGCCTTTGGTGGTTATGCATTACACTTCTTATGTAATAAGATAAGAGAAGAATAAATAAAATTGTTTGACTTGTTGACTTGTGCTTCACACGTTCTGTTTAGTAGTAGTTTTTTAGGTCTATTTTTTGTATTTTACGTGAGTTAGAAAAGGAGAGGTGTTTGAGAGGCTGGTGACTTTAAGTTTTAGTCTTTTAGTTTCTGTTCCAGATTCTATTCATTCGCATATGGCCAGATAGTTTCTTCTTCTTGTTGTTTTCTTGTTCTAATCACAGTGAGAAGTGTTTAGATTGTTGATTTGTATTTCTCCACAAAACGCCGCCATCGTCGCCACCCACAATGTTGCCGCCTTTAAATATGAACTGAAACCACCATCGCCGCCTTAAAACCACTGTCTGTAACATCCGTAAACTGGGCCTAGTAGTTTCGTACACTGAGTGAGTATTTAAGATGATTATTTACATGTTTATTTTATGTTGCATGCGTTTATGATATCAATGAATTCGTTTTTAATTAAGGTTTCAAATATTACCTCATTAGTTGTTAATTATTTGAGATCGAGTGTTAAATCGAGTAACCGTATGTCAAAAAGTAGTGTTTGATACTGTGTGTGTAGATATTATTGTAAAATGCTAGCCGACTTTAGTCTTTTAAAGTCCTTCATGTGTAAGTTATTCTTATTCTTTAGTGTGTGTGTTCTAGAGTGTTTTGAGAGAGAAAACTAAAGAAGTTGCCTACTTGATTTCTTGAAGTTGTAAATTTGTGTTTGATAATTCTAACACAAGGTATTGATATGTTCTTGGTTACTTATACACATGATTTGAAGTGTTACCATGCTCAAAAATTGTAAAGTTGCCATGGATGAGTTCTTGATAGAACTTGAAGTTTAGATTTAAAAAGTTAATGGTTTTTAAAGTGTTCTAAGTGTTCATGAAGCTTATAAACATGTATATGATGATTCTTGATGATTTTATGAATTAAATGTGTAGTTAAGTTTTAAAATTTAAAGTTGCTGGGATTAAGACCATTCATAGCTTAATGATGATTTGAAGATCTAAGTATTAGTTTTAAATTAGAAAAGATGATGAGGTGTATTTACTTGGGAAAACAAATCTTATCTTCTTGTTGACATTTGTGTCCCATTCGAATGATGTGAGCTGCTCGAAGTTTACCTGGTTTGAATATATATATATATATATAGAGAGGCAGAATCAAATAAGAACATCTCTAAACGTGAGAACCGTAAGAACACGTCCTAACCATTAAATTGCCTTCATAAATGGTCTACACTTATTTATGATTTTAAAATTAAAATAAGAATGTAAATAAGGTAAAAAGGGTATTATGGGTATACAAACATTTCTCTATGCTACTTATCTTTCCATTATTTATACTTTCCATTCTCAATTCCTATCAATATATTATATTTTCATCTTCGTACTATGCACATAATAAAAAATGAATCAATTATTTTTCTATATATTCTTTTGGGTATATGTTTGTAAAATATTGTTTTTTTATGAATTAAAAAAATAAAAATTTGTCATGAATGATACCTTGTTGGGTCTAAATTACGAATTTAATTTTTTTAAAGTGTGTATGAATTAAAGAAACATATATTTTGTGGTTGTATATAATGATTTAGTACTCATATTATAATCCAGTTGCATTTTTTAAACTTGTATTAATAAAAGAAATCAAAACTACTATCATTCTTTTCAATTTTATAATAATTTACTAGTATCATGAGTACAACCAAATTTTAATTTCATGTTTTGAGTTGAATATTTATCGTATTCAATAGCGATAAATGTTGTAAAATAGTTGCATCTAAATACATCTCTAAACATTGTATCTTCATTTAAGCATCACATCAATTTTATTACTTATACTTTTTTTGTAACGCCACCCCTAACGAGCTTAAAATTAGAGTTAATTTAAAATTTTTAAACATCGATTATCAAAAGTGTTGCAGCGGAATTAAACACCATTTACAAAAAAACTACAAGATTGACTCGGCTAATTAATTACAACAAAAAGGTTAGCCAAGTTCAAAGCTACAAGCGTTACCAACTAGTTCCGACCACCGGATCCATACATACAACAAAAAAACTACCATCAGTACCCGCCTCACCAGGCCTCTAGCATCAACCTGCGAAAAAGGTAAATCTTGCACCGTTAGCTACAACTAGCTAGTGAGCACCAATTACACATAAGCAACAATAAGCAGGCTATCATGCATCAGAACAGCACACAGGGCTATCCTATCACATTGAAGCGAGCCAAACGTGTCAACCGTAGTCGTATGTTGCAGGGGAGCCAACCCCGCTCAACAACCCAACAGCAGTCCACGTGGTACACCATGTCTTTCATACTGGTTCCCATCTATCAAGGAACCCCATTCCATAGAGGAACGGCGGCCTGCAGAGCTCCACCCAAGTGTATACTACTTGAGTACCGTTAGTTCCCCAATTCATAGTCCCTAAGGACCCTGGGAACCCAGCCAGATACTAACACCCGTCTACCTGACTGACCTCTGTGTTCTCCAATTCAGTGTCCGGACATAACTTCATACACAAATAGCTGATCCAATAAGGATCCAGTTCATGCGCGCATATAATTACAACAATATCTTTCATATCAATAATAAGCATGCTTGTACAACTCTATCATAACATACCTCCATTTTCACGTATCAACACACCAGTCACATGTCAACAAGTACCACAGATAACTTACCTACTGAGACTCATGGGAAACCGGTACTCACCTCGAAACTACAAGAGGCAGATATGCAATCGGGAATCCCAAGAGCACACGGAATCGTCTGAGTCACCTAACACCAATAAACATAGATAAACACCCCTTAGTATACACTATATTAGTCTGTACTAACAACTGTCTCAACAAAAGGTCAACATGACTTCTTACAACCTCCTACGGCCGCAGGAACATGTTCCTACGCCCGCAGGACACCCATCCAACACGTACTACGGCCGTAGTATATATGTACTACGCCCGTAGGAGTCCTTGCCAAAGAACCATGACCTACGGCCGTAGTAACCATATACTACGCCCGTAGTATGTATCCTTTGGGTAACTACGGCCGTAGGTTATATACCCACGCCCGTAATCTTGTTTCCATCACCCGTGGGTGGTAATCCTCTTAAACACGACACTACGGCCGTAGCAACCATTTCCTACGACCGCAGGAACACAAACAACGCCCTACGGCCGTAGCAACATCATACTACGCCCCGTAGGAACCACATTCACAGTGTGTTCTTGCTCTGTTCGAGCACAGCTACGGTTTTACGGGTTTTCGACTCAAAATCGAACTTGAATCCATATTCAAGTGTTTATACAAGTTGTCTAACATATACATAAACTTCCTAACATGATTTGGTCACAAAAACAACATCAAAACACATCTAAATCTATCAAAATGGGTCTTTTCACCATGAACACCCAAGAACTAGGTTTCAATTAGAAAACTTACAAAGATGGTGATCCAACTCAACAAGAACAACTTTAGTACTCGAATCCAACTTCTAATCTTGATCCAACTTAGTATTCTTCTTCAAATCAACAAGGTTTACGTGCGTGTGTGTTTAGTACGTACGTATGTGTGCATATGTGTGTTTTAAGGTGAAGGCAGGGGATATGTATCCCCATAGACCGACCCAAGTGGGTTAATACCCCAACACGAGTATTTTGTTCTCCAATTCAACTTAAAACACAACTTAGGGTTATCCGTTTCAACTAACGGAGATATTTTTGGAACCATTATTCAAAACCGTTCAACTATTTGTCTACTTGGTCAACTTATGACACTTTTTATAATACTACATTTTTTTATCCACAATTAACACCATTTAACGTCAATTAGCACCAATTCATGTTTAAAACACCAATTAACATTTAAGACTCCATTTAGCAACATTTATACTACATTTAACAACAAAACACCAGTTAAAGTCAACATACAACAGTTAAAGCTACATGTACTACAATTTACAACTAGGCCCCATTTTGGGGTGTTACAAATCTACCCCCCTTAAGAAGATTCCGTCCTCGGAATCTGATCGTCTACAAACAAGTGAGGGTATCTAGCTTTCATGTCGTCTTCCGTCTCCCAGGTCATATTCGAACCCAGGTTATGCTTCCACTTGACTAACACCAGTTTAATCAACTTTCGACGCAACTTTTTGGTTTTAGAATCAAGTATCTCTACAGGTTCTTCAACGAGGCGCTTTGAAGCGTCAACTTTCAATTCTTGTAGAGGCAGAATCTGGTTCTGCTCCACCTTGCACTTACGCAGATAACACACATTGAACGTGTTGTGAATTCCAGAAAGCTCTGGAGGCAACTCTAGCGTAACTGTTTGATCGTTAACCACGCGAATGATCCGAAATGGACCAATGTAACGTGGACTCAACTTGCCTTTTCTACCAAAACGAATCACACCTTTCCAAGGAGAAACTTTCAGGAACACCCGATCGCCCTCCTGGAATACAACTGGTCTGCGTTTAGGATCAACATATACTTTCTGTCTGTCACGGGCCGCTTTGAGCTTTTCCCGCGCAATCTTCACTTTATCTGCCGTAATCTGAACAATCTCAGGTCCGGCAAACTGCTTTTCACCGGGTTCTAACCAACATGTGGGAGTACGACAACGCCTCCCATATAACATTTCATAAGGTGGCATCCCAATACTAGAGTGGTACGAGTTATTATAAGCAAACTCGACCAACGGCAAGTGAGAATCCCACGCACCACCGAATTCGAGAACACATGCGCGAAGCATGTCCTCCAACGTCTGGATCGTTCTCTCCGACTGGCCATCTGTTTGTGGATGATACGCCGTGCTCAGATGAACACGTGTACCAAGTTCATGTTGCAAACTCTGCCAAAAATGTGAAGCAAATCTCGCATCACGGTCAGACACAATTGAACAGGGCAAACCATGTCGTGACACCACTTCGTCTACATATAGCTTTGCTAACTTTTCTAGCGGAGTAGATTCGCTGATGGCTATAAAACGAGCGCTCTTGGTCAATCTATCGACAATGACCCAAATAGCATCATGACCCCGGAGGGTCTTTGGCAACTTTGTCACAAAGTCCATCGTAATGTGATCCCACTTCCACTCAGGGATCTCAAGTTGCTGTAAATTGCCATAAGGCTTCTGATGTTCTGTCTTAACTTGCGCGCAGATCTGACATTTTTCCACAAAAGAAGCAATATCTCGCTTCAAAGTAGGCCACCAGTACAATGCCTTTAAATCATGGTACATCTTTGTGCTGCCCGGATGAACCGACAGCCTAGATTTGTGAGCTTCCTGCAGTATCAGCTCACGATTCCCACCATGGAGAGGCACCCACACGCGAGACTGAAAAGTCTTAAGTCCGCGAGTATCATCAACAAGTTGATCTTTCAGCTTTTTCATCGTTTCCGTTTTGAGATTATCATCTTGCAACGCCACTTGCTGCGCTTCCTTTAATCGAGCAATGATATCAGGAACCACAGTAAGTTTCATAAATCTAGCATCTACTGTAGAGCTCTTGCGACTCAATGCATCCGCCACCACGTTGGCCTTACCAGGATGGTAGCGAATTTCACAATCGTAGTCTTTTATCAACTCGAGCCATCTACGTTGTCTCATGTTGAGCTCTTTCTGCGTGAACACATATTGCAGGCTCTTGTGATCCGTACAGACCACACACTTGGTGCCATAAAGATAGTGCCTCCACAATTTCAACGCGAACACCACCTCTGCCAACTCAAGATCATGAGTCGGATAGTTGCCTTCATGAGGTTTCAATTGCCTTGAAGCGTAGGCAATTACTTTATCTCGCTGCAATCGGGAATCCCAAGAGCACACGGAATCGTCTGAGTCACCTAACACCAATAAACATAGATAAACACCCCTTAGTATACACTATATTAGTCTGTACTAACAACTGTCTCAACAAAAGGTCAACATGACTTCTGACAACCTCCTACGGCCGCAGGAACATGTTCCTACGCCCGCAGGACACCCATCCAACACGTACTACGGCCGTAGTATATATGTACTACGCCCGTAGGAGTCCTTGCCAAAGAACCATGACCTACGGCCGTAGTAACCATATACTACGCCCGTAGTATGTATCCTTTGGGTAACTACGGCCGTAGGTTATATACCCACGCCCGTAATCTTGTTTCCATCACCCGTGGGTGGTAATCCTCTTAAACACGACACTAAGGCCGTAGCAACCATTTCCTACGACCGCAGGAACACAAACAACGCCCTACGGCCGTAGCAACATCATACTACGCCCCGTAGGAACCACATTCACAGTGTGTTCTTGCTCTGTTCGAGCACAGCTACGGTTTTACGGGTTTTCGACTCAAAATCGAACTTGAATCCATATTCAAGTGTTTATACAAGTTGTCTAACATATACATAAACTTCCTAACATGATTTGGTCACAAAAACAACATCAAAACACATCTAAATCTATCAAAATGGGTCTTTTCACCATGAACACCCAAGAACTAGGTTTCAATTAGAAAACTTACAAAGATGGTGATCCAACTCAACAAGAACAACTTTAGTACTCGAATCCAACTTCTAATCTTGATCCAACTTAGTATTCTTCTTCAAATCAACAAGGTTTACGTGCGTGTGTGTTTAGTACGTACGTATGTGTGCATATGTGTGTTTTAAGGTGAAGGCAGGGGATATGTATCCCCATAGACCGACCCAAGTGGGTTAATACCCCAACACGAGTATTTTGTTCTCCAATTCAACTTAAAACACAACTTAGGGTTATCCGTTTCAACTAACGGAGATATTTTTGGAACTATTATCCAAAACCGTTCAACTATTTGTCTACTTGGTCAACTTATGACACTTTTTATAATACTACATTTTTTTATCCACAATTAACACCATTTAACGCCAATTAGCACCAATTCATGCTTAAAACACCAATTAACATTTAAGACTCCATTTAGCAACATTTATACTACATTTAACAACAAAACACCAGTTAAAGTCAACATACAACAGTTAAAGCTACATGTACTACAATTTACAACTAGGCCCCATTTTGGGGTGTTACATTTTTCATTTGCATCTTGCATCTTCATTTGTTTGCATTTGCTTATAGATTCAAGTTATATACATCTTGCATCAAAGTATTCTACCTTTATCAAAAAAATTATGATTCTCGTTGCAACACCTACTTTTTTAGCTAATTGCATCTAAAATGTTGTGTCTATATCTAATAATTGCATCTGGTTCACATATACCGAAATATATCAAAAGTGATATCAAATTAAAGAGAATTTGAATACTAATCTAATGGAAAAAAAATTTGATTTAATAATTACATACGCGAAAGATATGTATATTTTAAAATCAATGGTATAAAGAAATGTTATCTAAGGAAAGGTTTTAGGAGGTATGTGAGAGAAAGAGGGAACATCTAAAATTCCTATTGTGCCCTTTTTAGTGATTGGTGGAGAAGTGTTCTTTCCGTTCTTCACTTAAGGGGTGTTCTCTCTAGATCCCTCCTCTATATACATATATATATATATATATATATATATATATATATATATATATATATATATACGTATGTATGTATGTATGTATGTATATATATGTTCAGCTCGAAGATACCATGTTCGAATTTGTGTGAGTGTGGTTTGAAAGTATTGGTCAGCTCGAAAGCTTGTTGGTTCGAAGTGTATAGCCATTCGAAAGCCTAAGGGGTTCGAAGATCATGGATCAGCTCGAAGAGGGAGTGTGGTTCGAAGGGCAGTTCGGTTAGAAGGCTGTTATGGTTCGAAGCCTTGTGGTTTGAAAGCCTGTCCATTCGAAGACCCTAAGTACGCTCGAAAGAACTTAGCCCATTCGAAGGAGCCCGGTGCGAAGCCTAGTCCATTCGAAGGGTTTAAATTGAAGCCCAGTTCGAAAGCCCAATGTCTGTTTTAAGCCCATTTGAAAGAATTGCCTGACGCGGCGCGTCCATGGCCTGGTCTTGGCGTGTCCGCGCGTTTTGGAGTTTTTGATATTTGTTTGCTGTTCATTTGTGATGCATGCGGTTACAAAACATTGGCGGTGTTTCTTTGCGAAAGTTGGATAACACCAAACGCCTGTTTTGGAGTTTTTGATATTAAGGTGATATATATTGATAGTTGATTGTATATAATGGTAGCTTAGTAAAAGTTCATTGATTTTTGATGCAGTTTGACCTGTAATAATTAGATGACTAACTTTATATATATATAGGGGAGTGTTCATGCGAGATTTTTTTTTTGCGAGAAATGCGAGAAACAATTTCAGCCATTGAGCGGTTTTTAATCTTGTGATTCATATTTGTTAGAACTGTATTATTGTAATAGAATAGGAGTTATAACAATAGTTGAGGGTGCTTATTGTAAATATACCTTATAGGTATATAAGCCTTGTGCTAGACAAGGAAATGTAAGGATTGCCACACTTACATGAAATAAACTATGTGTGTTTTGAAGGTGAAACGAGATTCTCTCTCTATCTCTTCATAGTTATCTTAGCATTCCTTCATTCAACCGCTTGTTTATTCATAACAAGTAACAATCTCCCCCTGTGTATAGAAAATAGAAGATGTTGGTCTTTTCAGCTTCATACGATCTTTAATAATCTCCCCTTACAAATATGCAGATTTCTTGCTGCATTCTTTTGATGCTTTTGGGAGACAAGACTTGAACGATTTATTTTTAAATCTTCAATCTTTGATTGGATGTCTTCGGAGTGTCCTCTCATCTTGAACATTAAGACTTTTCAGTTTTAAAAATAGTCTACACTTTGAGATCTTGATGAGAATTTGAATCTTTAAAGCACACAGTAACATCCTTTTTCTTCTGACTTTCGGATTTGCACCAGTAACCTAAGATTTTTCAACCTTCGATTGTATTAACGGTTTAGCATGTAGTGATTTTCAGCAATCGCGATCTTGAGCCTTTAAACAAAATGATTTAGGAAGAATTTTTGTTCTCTCCCCCTTGAATGTAGCTCTAGAACTTGTTGAATTTTCAATCAAGCACTTTCACTGTTCTGAATCTTGGTATCTTTCTCTTTTGTTGTTCTTTTCTTTGCTCCCCCTTGACTTGACATATATGATTTTTGAATTTAGCTCTCTTTGTCTCCCCGTCAACAAATGAATCTTTTCTTGATCGTTATTGCTATATCATTGTTGCCATTAATCAACTCATTCTAAATTGATTTTAATATCATTTTAGTTGATTAACTTTTTGATCAAATCAAATCATTCATAAACGATCATTATTTTTCAGGTATCGAGATGAATCTTACAAGAACCTCCTTTTGCAGAATTTCCATTGAACAAGAAATTAAGAAATGGCAGAGATCTAAATATCATTTCAATGAAAATGAGTGCTTCATGTTCAAACTGTGGGAAAATATGTTTGCCTTGTATGATTCTGCATGGGATCGATTCTGCAAAGAGTGGAAAATTACAAAAGCACTTAAAGAAGAGAATTCTGATCTGTCTGCGAAACTCCAAGAGTTTGAACAGAATTATGAACAACTTCATTCTGAGACGCAGAGAGCAGATGATCTCTCCACAGCCAATGCAAAGCTCACTGAGCAGGTGTCCACAGTGTCTGTGCAATTTCAACTTGCCGAACAGATATGCAAATCTTATGCAGTTGAATTAGAACAGAAACGAGCAGATATTGAGACTGCGATGAATAAGGCTAAAGAATTGACACAAGCCAACGCTGAGCTGAATGACAAATTGTCTACTGTATTGAAAAATGATACAAAGATCATAGACAAATTGTGCTTTGAGAAAGCTGAGTTGAAAGAAAAAGTCAAAGGACTTGAACAACAGCTGCATGTGTCAAATCAATCTTCTGTTCCTCGTTCAACATTGGAGAGGAAAATATCTGACCTCTAAACGACACTAGACACCGAGAGAGTACAATTTGAGAAAGAGAAGAAAGAGTTAATGGCTAAAATTCTGAATGCTGAGCTTAGCGCAACAAAACTTACTGAATCAACGAAGACTTCCGCTGACATTCTTAATTTTGATTCAGTTTCACATTGTAGTAGCCAGTCTAATTCTTATTTCTCTGTTGCAGGTTCTGATTATTCAGTCAAAGATTTCACCAAAGCGTCAAATGCTGTAAAGACTCCTAAGATCATTATCTCTGTTGGATCTTCTCATCCAGTGAAATCACATTCAACCGCAACAACTAACTCTCAAAACCAAAAGCCTAAATTTAAGCAAACTGATTTCAGATATTCACAGAATACTTGCTATTCAAGTAGTTCTAAATCTAATGATTCTGTGATTACAGCTTCGAAAACGACTACATCATCCTGGATTGTAAAGCCAAAACCTTCTGAGACAACACCAAACATATCTAAATACAGAGTGAAGAAGGTTATCAAAGATGATGTTTCGTCACCTGCAATCCCAACAACAATGAGGATTCCAACAAAAGAGGCTCGATCTTCTAAGCCAAATCATATTCCTCACACCAACAACAGACGCAAATCTTTCTCTAACCCAAGACCAAATGGTGATTTTGTGCTCAAATCAGACATACAGTATCCTTTTGTGGTTTACTCAATCAAGCACCTAATCCGTCTATCCAAAGAGAAGATTTGTAAGACGTCAAGAGTAAAACAAGAGTTTGTTGTTAAGAATGGAATTCCTCAGTGGCATTCAGGACCATTGAATAGAAAGGTCCATAAACCTGTTATTGTTGAAAATACAAAAACATGGATGCCAAAAACTGCAACTAACAAATCTGGACCCGAAAGAAAATGGGTACCAATTTTTGTTAATCCGTTTTGCAGGTAAACAAACAAGGAGACATTGTAGGAACACAATGAAGATCATTCAGACTACAGTGAAGATCATTCTGTTCAGTATGCTGAATTGGTTTAAATCTCATATTTTTTTAAAGAAGATGGAGTTCCCCTGCAATTCAATTCAATTTCATTCTGTTCAGCATTAGCCCGAGTCTAATGACCTGAGAAGCTTATTTCGTACAGTTTATCATTTCATGATATACCTTCTGTTCTAATGGATTGATTTTTGCAGGGGGAGCAAGATTTTTATATCTTCACCTAATTGATGACAAACAATTTCCATGCATCAATTTAGGGGAGTTTTATTTTTATTGCTTTATCTTTTTCTAAAACTCCAAAAACATTGAAAAATTGAAAAACCAAAAACATATTAAAAATTCAAAATTCAAAAAGATTTTTGGTTTTCATTTGTTCTTACTTATTCAATGTTTCATTCTGATACCTTTCCTGATTCACCCTTTTCTTCATCTTTTGAAAGATCGTCCTTCATTTCCGCGTTTCCATCTCATATCATTCATTCCTTCGTTCTTAAATGTTTCATTCTTTCTGGAAAACCACTCATTCATGTCATAGTATTCTAGTGATCAAAACGGCACCATGAGTGAGGGAGTGTAGGTAGTTATACTCCTATGGTCTATCCATAACCGGAAGGACCTGCCCCAGGAGCTCACCACATACTAGAAAGCAATAGTAAGGGTTACTTACTAGGTCATCCAGGTGAGCAGAATCAGTTATCACGGGATACTGATTGGTGTGCAGAGGTAAAATTAAATAGAGAGGGGTGGAACAGGAGATGGGGTGCATATGATCAACAAATTATCTTGAGCTTACACTGTTAAATCATTTTGTGACATTATTTGTCAATACTTCTTGCTTGTTCATACTCTTTGATTGTTCAAATCTTCCTTGACAATCCTTCTCAACAATGAATTTCTTGAAAATCATTTTTGTTGCAGATCACTATGATTTCTCATATCATTTGAAAATGATAACAAGTGTCCAAGTGTATGGAAAGCGAGTTTGAGGGAGAAGTTGAAAAATATTTAGTGAGCTGTGGGTGAGACAGGATCAAAAGAAAAACAAGATCCTTACCAAATAGTATACATCTGGGTAGCCACATCTTCTACTAGATCTCATTAGTTGAGATTTGGTATTGAAATAGACATCATGGACCCAGTGATGCAATGCACTAACCCCACCCAGCTACTCAATTATCTCTTAAAAGATGATTGTTTCAACTTCACACGGAGATTTAGCACATTTCTATTGACATCTCACTTGGAGATTGTTGATATTGAAACAAGGAGGATAGCTACTCCGGTCCCCGACTTCTTTCATGCAATGATAGAGTCTAGAGCTTATTTGAATATATATATTTCATTTCTTAGGACACATGTTTGATCTATAATGCATATCTAGTCTTTCGTGACTACCAGAACATCTTGGAGTGATATCTTATGTGATATTCACGATGATTAGATGGAAATCCTACCAGAATCAACGCTTTACCAGTTCTGAATGTAGGTCACACAGTTTATTTAAACTGGTGTGTTAACGAGAATCTATGTGATCTCGGTGTTATACCACTGGAACTTTGAGATAGTGCCCTAAAGACTGTCTCTGATACTTTATTTGCCATATCATCGTGGTATCACCTTTCAAACATCATTCAACTGAAACTCATGATGGGTTCGAAGCTTCAAATGTTCATATATTCAGGCCAAAATCAAGCTGAATACAGAATTCATGTACATGATGTTCATGAAGAATCCTGATCATCATGAGGGGGAGAACTTTTACTTACTAATTCAGTTGATTTTGAGCTTATCGATGAAGACAAGATTCATGTGTTGAGGGGGAGACAAAGAGAGCTAAACTTTGAAAATCATGACATGTCAAGTCAAGGGGGAGCAAATAAAAGAACAAAGGAGAAAGATTTCGACTTCAGAACAGTAAAAGTGCTTAATTGAAACTCAAGAAGTTATGAAGAAATAAACAAGATCTAGAGCTACATTCAAGGGAGAGAGAACAAATATTCTTCCTAAATCGTTTTGTTTAAAGGCTGAAGATCGCAAATGCTGAAAACCACTTCAAGCTAAACCGTTCATACAACCAAAGGTTGAAAAACCTTAGGTTACTGGTGCAAGTCCGAAAATCACAAGAAAAGGGATGTTACTGTGAACTTTAAAGATTCAAGTTCTCATCAAGATTTTAAATTGAAGACTATTTTGAAAAATGAAGAGTTTAATTTTTAAGATGAGAAGACACTCTGAAGACATCCAATCAAAGACTGAAGATTCAAAAAGAAATCATTCAAGTCTTGTCTCCCAAAAGCTTCTAAAGAATGCAGCAATAAATCTGCATATTTGTAAGGGGAGATTATTAAAGATCGTATTATGCTGAAAAGACCAACATCTTCTATTTTCTATACAAAGGGGGAGATTGTTAGAATTGAATATTGTATAGAATAGAAGATTGAATTCTAGGTGACGTTTGTACTACGTACAAACTAAAAGGACCAAATATGTAAATACCCTTAGGGGTATATAAACCCAATGACTAGTTGTCATTGGGTGGACTTTGGCATAATCTCAATCTTATGTGTGTGTTCTTCATGGTGTTTTACATTCTCTCTACATCTTATAGATTATTAGCTATTGTTCCCTTCTTAGATCTTGATACCTGAACCACTTGGGACCAACAATATTAATCATAATTAATATTTTTTATTTAATTCAAAAGGATAAATTAGTACATACACATTTTCTCTCTCCTATCTATAATTAATTTTTTTCTCCATTTTATTTGTTTCCAGATTTTAGAATTTATTTTTTACTTTATTGTTAATACTCTGTTCAGGACTGAACACAACTTATGATTTACAAATTTTTTGTTATGTATACCACATATATTAGTGAACATATCCACACCAACATTTATAAAAAACCATTAATAAACTTTTTAAACTATATAATTCGAAGTTCAATAATGAACCATTTTTTTAAACAACAAATGTTCATTCGTGAATTCATAACCAATGTAGAAAGAAAATTTTAAAATAGAAGCAACTTGGTTCACTAGTAAACACCATAAAAATAGATATTTGATACGTAGCTACTACTTTAATATTCAAATATCTCATTTATAACTGTGTTTCATCGACTGCAGAATTACCACGGGTTCTTCATCGGTGCGTTCTTCATCTTCATGCTTCATCATCGATTTTGTATTTCAAGTTCTAGGGTTCTTACATGAAGGTATGTTCATATTCACTCGATTTTGTATTTCATCTTATGCTTCATCATCGAAACCATCTTGTTCTATGAAGGGGTTTTGACTTACGAATCCCATCAGTGTGTTCTTGAAAGATTTTAGTTTCCGAAATCTGGGTTTTAGCATCTTTTAGTTTCCATCAGTGTGTTCTTGAGGGTTCTTCTTCTTCTGGGTTTTTTGATTTTTAAATGGGTTCCACGGTTTTAAGTTTTAGTTTCTAAATGGGTTTCAAATCTGAATTATTGTTCTTGTTTTTGGTTCAGATATGTTTTTGTTTCAAACGTTTTTGGTTTAGATCTACTGAAGAAGATGGTTCAAGGTGTGTTCTTTATGGTTTATCCTTTCAAAGAAAACCCTTTCAGATCTGTCTGCTTCTGTTCGATTTTATCAAAGCTCCATCGCTGGTATTGCTCTCCATCAAATCTGTTGAAATCGAAGCCCCTTATTCACTCGATTCAAGATCTGTTCTGTTGAAATTGAGGGCCCTTGTTCACGATGGTTGTGAGAAGAAGGAAGCAGGGTTTCGAGATTCAATCGATCGGGTTTGCGTATGATTCTTAACATAGGGTTTCATTCGTTTCTGCTTCTGTTTCCTATGATTTCGATTTCGATTTTGTATCTTTGGTTTTTGTTTTGTGGATGAAGATGATGAATGATGAATGTCAAGTATGAACATGATGAATGTTCTTCATCAAATATGATGTGGCAATAGGTGGAAATGTTATAATATTAAAAATAAATCAAAAATCAAAAAATTACCTGCCACCTGATGTATAGGTCACAAGATACATTAAATGGTAATTTTATAAGGTTTGATACATTAAATGGTAAGTTTTAAAGTTAGATACACACAATAGCAAAATGTGACAACTTGAATACATTTTGGTATACTAAACCTTTTTTTTTCAATATTCCTCACTTGAATTTTTTATGATTTTTTTGTTTTTATCTAAAAAAAATTAATAATTGGCGTTCTTCTAGTTAAATACTTAAATGTTAATGGTTGATTGGTTGCAAATTTCAAACAACAAATCTTACGAGGCTACTAAAGTCGTCCGTTGGAAAATACGAAAGTGCCATATTAGCGTTTAGACATAATGGTCAAAGAGACGTGATATTTTTTCTATTGTTTTTTTAATAATCATAAGTTTAAGATAATTATCTATACTATCTTATAAATCATTTACAGATTTTATTTTAATATCTTAATTTTAAGTGATTTGAAATTACAAATTAATTCTTAATATTAAACTAAATAGAAACTATTAAAAAAACAACTATTTGATGGAGTTAATAACAATCTTACATACCATTTAAAACTAAACCTTCCAAAAAAAATTATTTAAAAAAATCAAACCATTTAAATTAACTTAATAATTAAAGAAATGATTAAGCTTTTTATATTTAATATTATATCATATAATAAATAGTTTAACTTCACTTTTAAACATTGCGTATAGCTAGAAGTATTAAATATAAATAACATACAATCTAAATTTATAAGAATTACTAGATTTTTTTAATGGGTAATTTTACAACACTTTGTTGAATATTACTATCCTGAAATTTTACTGACTCATTATAATTTGGAAAAAACAAATACACCGCCCCTATTTAAAAAACGGACAAATTATCAAGAAAAAATATTCATAATCGCTGCATTGCGCGGGTACAATGCTAGTCTAAATTAATAGAGGATGCGAGAAAGGAAAATTAGTAAACTCCACTTATCATCTTGTAATACCTATAAGAAATAACGATAAAGTAGTAAGAAATAATATAAGCTTCGACGAAAGGGTGAGGGCATGCATGACGAGAAAAACATGATACATACTCATAATATGAAAAGACATGATTGTATCTCCTTAAGAAGTAATCGATTATTAGTGTTACAATTATTGTAGATATCATAGATCTAAGTCAAGTAAACAAAGACATTATTTAAAGCTTTAAGAAGGTTATATATGAATTAATCTCTAATAATTTTGATTCAAATATAAGTTAAAATTGGATTTCAATTATTATCTAAATTTATGGTTAAGATTTAGTTTTTTCTATAAACCATAAGAAAAAATAATTTAGCCTTATCTTCCTTAGTAACAAGGATGGAGAAAAAACGCTCTGTGGAAGATGGCGACTGGCAGGAGGTAAGAAGAAGACATTTCAACGGAGTTAAAGCTAATTTCTTCTTCACAAGATTTCCAGAAGATTGGGGGGAAGAAGCGTTGTATCGGATGTTCCAGAAATATGGAAATGTAACTTCGGTTTACATTGCTAAAAAGAAATCAAGACAAGGTAGCAGATTTGGTTTTGTTAAATTTACAAAGGTAAACAATGCAAAGCATCTTGAACACAAGTTGCAGAATATTTTGATTGGTAGCATAAAAATCAGGATCAACTTGGCAAAATATGAGAATAAAGTAGAACTTCACAAACTGGGGACAAGTTATGAAGCAAAGAAAAAGGAACCATCAACCTTCAAAGGAGTTCAACAGCAAAAATTTCAAGACGAAGACAGAAAGAAACAGTTCTGGAATGAAAGTTCTAAAAATGGTTGGAGAGATAGCAGATCTTTTCGGGATGTTCTATCAGGAGGTAATGCGTCGAAAAAAGAGATAAACAAATCAACTGAAGTCGGATTCAACAAACCAATTGAAGTCGGAATAAACCTGGACTATAGTGTCAGGTTGAAAAGATCTTGGATAGGCAAAACTAAAACTATTGATCACCTTCGGAATATATATGATCTCTTAAAAGAGGATGGTCTAGGGGATTGTTTAATCCAATATGTGGGGGGACTTTCTGTTATTTGTGAATGGCAGTCCCGTGAGATCGCCATGCAAGCAATGCAACGGAATAAAGACACGCTAGATCAATGGTTCTCGGAAGTAAAATTATGGGAAGAATCCGCACATGTAAAGGAGAGGATTACATGGCTATCAATTGAAGGCCTACCGATTGAATCCTGGTGCTCCATTACCATAGAACGTATTGGAGACAAATTTGGTAAGGTGCTGGAAATTGACGATCCGAATTTTGATGGTAGTATGGGAAATATTTTTGGATCTTTGATTCTCACTAATAAGATGGAGGAAATAAACGATGTTATTCAAATCAAAGTTGGAGACAAAAAATGTTGGGTTAGAGTTTATGAGGAAAGAAATCGTTCTTTTATGTTCAACAATCAATCTAATTCTGAGACAGAATCAGATTCTCAGACGGAAAGTAGTCCAGATGATCTTGAAAGTAATAATGAGTTTGGAAGTTTTTCTGATGAGGAAGATGATCGGAGTCCTCGCCGGTTTGATGAAGAAGATAAACTCTCCGGCGAAAATTCAGTCGGAAATCACTCCGAAGCTCCGACCGGTAGAAGAACAGTCTCCTCACCTAGGGGAGTGGAAGTGATCCCTGACAGTTTTCAAGAAAGGGATATAATGTCAAATGAAGGTTCCGAGGCAATTAAAGCAGATTCAAAGTTTAATAAATTAAACTTAAATGAAGAGAATAATATTCAACATAATAGGCATCCAGATTTAAACATTAATGGGCTTGATACAAGAAAGTTAGCCAGCCCATTGGGTCAACAGATGAATAATAAAAATTCGGGCCTTGGTCACAATAATTGCAGTAAAATAAAAAGAGGTATTAGATTTACTTCTTCGGGATCAACTGGTTCAATCGATACTTCAAAAATATCGATCCTAAAAAGATCTAACTGGGAGAAATTTGGAAAAAGCATTGGAGTAAATTATGATAAAGATCGTTTTGGTGAAGGGGAGTCAAAGGAGAAAACACTATCTGATGGTGGAAAAGATTTGCAATAATCTTTTTCCTCATCTAGGGCTAAAAAAAAAATTCAAGTCCCATATCGTTAAATTGTTGTGGGTTGAAGGCAAAAGGAAAGATTGATGGAATTCGTGCGCTGATCTCAGGAGAAGGGTGTTTGGCATTCGGGCTTCAAGAAACCAAATGTGAAACTATTGACTCCATATCTGTAGGCAAACTCTGGCCTCATCCAAATTTTGATTTTGTTGCTAGTAACTCGATAGGGGCTTCGGGAGGGTTACTACTTTCTTGGAATTCAAATATATTCTCAAAAGAATATGATTTAATTGAAGAGAATTTTTGTGGTGTGGTGGGTTTTTGGCAAAATATAGATACGAAAATGGGGATGGTAAATGTATATGGTCCTCAATCACCTACTCAAAAAAGAAATCTTTGGATAAAACTTCAGCAAATTGTTAATTCAAATGATTTTATTTGGATTATATTAGGTGATTTTAATGCAGTTAGAACCATAGATGAAAGAAAGGGTTGTGTGTTTAATGTTTCAGAGGCTCTTGATTTTAATAGTTTCATTGCTAATTCTAGTTTACATGATTTGCAACTTGGGGGTCGGAGATTTACAAGATTTAGTAGTGATGGCAGTAAGCTTAGTAAGCTTAGTAAGCTTGATAGATTTCTCGTATCATCCAAATTTTTATCCTGTTGGAAGGATGCCTCGGTTCAAGTCATGGCTCGCTCTATTTCAGATCATTGTCCCATTATCCTAAAAGATGAAACGGTGAACTTTGGGGCTAAGCCTTTTAAATTCTTTGATCACTGGTTATCTCATAAAGATCTTGCAGATGTGGTAAAGAAATCATGGGATGGAGGGTTCAATCTTGCTTCAGCAGATATCGTGTTAAAGAACAAATTAAAAAGACTCAAGCAAGATCTCTCTATTTGGACTAAATTGGAAGTGCAAAAAAGAAGAGAAAAGAAACAACAATGTATTAATGCACTTGAAGATTGGGATAAAAAAGCTGAAGTTGGAAGTCCTACAGAGTTGGATTGTAGAAAAAGAGAATCTGTTCTCTTTGACCTCAAACAAATGGAGCATACAGAGTCTTTGGAATTGCGACAAAAATCCAGAATCAAATGGGCAGTGGAAGGTGACGAGAATTCAAAATACTTCCATTGCATTGTCAACCAAAGATGGAAGAATAGAAGCATTAAAGGTTTGAATTGTGACGGCTTATGGACTGTGGATCCAGATAGAATTAAAAAAAAGGCTTTAGATCATTTTTCTTCTAGGTTCAAGGAACCTAATCATTCTCGTCCGCTATTTATAAGTCGATTTTTGAAGAAAATTTCATTGGAGGACGCATCATGGTTGGATTCTAATATTTCTACAGAAGAGATAGATTCGGCGGTATTTTCTTGCGAAGGCTCGAAGGCTCCAGGTCCAGATGGCCTGAATTTTAATTTCATTAAAAAATTCTGGCCTTATCTAAAATATTCCTTTTATAAGGCAATTGCTCGGTTCCAATCTTCTGGGAAACTTGCTCCAGGTTGCAACGCGTCGTTTTTGGCACTCATTCCAAAGAAAAAAGATCCAATTCAGACCCATTAGTCTTATTGGATGTTTTTATAAAATCATTGGAAAGATTTTGGCAGGCAGACTTGCATCAGTGCTAGGCAAAACTATTAGTCCTAATCAATCAGCTTATATTCAAGGTCGTCAGATTCTTGATGGCAACTTAATAGCAAATGAAATTGTTAATTTTGCTTCAAAGAAAGGATTAAAATTAATGATTTTCAAAGCTGATTTTGCAAAAGCTTTTGATTCAGTTAGTTGGGACTTTCTACTGTCGATTATGTCTCAGATGGGTTTCGGTAGGAGATGGTGCAAATGGATTCGAGGTTGTTTAGAATCAGCTTTTGTCTCGATATTGGTCAACGGATCGCCCACAGAGGAATTTAAAATGGAGAGAGGATTGAGACAAGGGGACCCATTATCACCTCTCTTATTCTTAATAGCAGGAGAAGTTCTTCAAGGAATGATAATGGAAGCTTGTGATAAGGGTTTGTTCAAAGGGTTATCCCTTGCAAATTCTAACCATAATATCTCTTTGCTGCAGTTTGCAGATGATGCGCTGTTCTTTGGAAAATGGTCCAAAAGAAACGTTCTATCCTTGATTAATCTCTTGCATTGTTATCATGAAGTATCAGGGTTGAAGATTAACTTGGTAAAGTGCAACTTAATTGGAGTAGGAGTCAATGAAATGGAAGTGATATCGATGGCGCAACAAATGGGCTGTCAAGCTTCAAAACTCCCAATTTCTTATCTTGGGCTTCCACTGGGTTTGAACATGAGGCTGAAATCTTCCTGGGGAAGTATAGTAGATAAAATGCAGAAAAAATTATTGAGTTGGAAGGCCAGACGTCTTTCGATTGGAGGCAGGTTAACCCTTTTGAATTGGGTACTCTCTTCCCTCCCTCTTTATTATTTCTCTATTTTTAAGGCTCCAATCTCCATTATTGATAAACTCGAGCAAATTAGGAGGTCTTTTTTTTGGAAGGGAGGTGATATAGATGGTAAATGCATGATTAATTGGATTTCATGGAAACAAACCATGTTAGAAAAATCTTGTGGTGGTTTAGGAGTTGCAAATCTTAAAGCAAAAAATGCCGCTCTCTTGTCCAAATGGTATTGGAGATTCATCTCAAATGAAAATAGCATTTGGAAAGAAGTTATTAAAGAACTATACGGTCCATCAGGTGGGTTTGATAAATTAAATTTACATGGAGGAAGAAGTATATGGGAATCTATTGTGGTGAGTAGCAGGAACTTAATAAACATAGGTATTAATTTTCAGTCATCCTTCAAGAAAATAATAGCCAATGGTTCATCAATCAAGTTTTGGAAGGATCCTGCAGTTGGTTCAGGGGAGCAATTAAAAAATAGGTTCCCTCGTCTCTATGCAATAGAAGTTAATAAAGATGCATGTTTTAAAGATAGATGGTCTTTCTCAGAAGGGAGATGGTTGGGTTCTTGGGAATGGCGGTCGTCTCTTCGTGGAAGATCATTGGATGATTTCCACAATTTGATTCAATTTTTATCTAATTCTGAATTTCAGGTACATGGCTCAGACTTTTGGCAGTGGAGTTGGGATAGCAAAGGCATATTTACAGTTAAAAAGATGACCTCTATTGTACAAAAAAAGCTGTTGGAGGGAGTCCGTCCGGGGGCTGCGGTTGATTGGAACCCGATGATTCCTTTAAAAATAAATGTTTTTGTTTGGCGTTTATTAAATGGTGGGTTGGCTCTAAGACCAAATCTGGTAAGACGTGGAGTTCACACTGCCTCTGATCTCTGTTTAATGTGTAATAGTCGGCTAGAAGATGAAGATCATGCTTTCTTTAAATGTCCTACGGTGACTGGTGCATGGAGAAAGTTATGGGCATGGTGGAACCCTCATTCCACACGGTTTTCCTCGCTGCAGGATTTTAAATCTTGGTTTGGTGTCGGGAATGTTCGAAAAACATCTGTTGCTGTTTTGCAAGTGATTTGCATGGTCCTACTGTGGTTAATCTAGAAGAAAAGAAACCGTACACTGTTTGCGGATGTGATGGACGTAAAGAAGTTCAAAGATGAAGATGTCTTCCCAGCTCTTCAAAGGCTTTCTCTTACCTTATCAAATAGAAAGCCGGCTTTGATGCTTTCTTGGGATAAATGGGCTTATGCTCCGAAAGGGTCTTCATTTACTGATAGTGTTATTATTCAGTGGATGTAATTGTTTGATTTGTTTTTGGTTGTTGGTTGAACTTTGTTATTTCTAGCATCTCGCTAGTTTTGGTTTTAAATATATTGCTTGCTAGGTATTGGGTGATGGCAATGCCGAAGCTTTATGCCTAGTAAGTTCTTTGCTTTTCAAAAAAAAAAAAAATAGCCAAAATGTTTAATAGATTTTATTAAATTTAGTCCGTTATTTATAATAGAAGATAGCTAAGTATCAAATTAAAAGATAAAGACAAACAATTATACGAGTTAAAAGACTACTCTTAAGGATATAGATCATATAAAATCTTAGTTATCTCGTAGACGTGGTATAGTATGAAAGTAGTTATTTGTTCATATCCTTTTCTTGTATTTTGATACTTGTATTATATATTCTCAATGAGATATCTCTACAAATTATAGTGATTTTTTATCAAACCAGACTACTAACCATACAATATTGAGCGTCGCCGCTAAAACGTTCTTTTCGCCGTAATAGGTTTCGCCATAAAAAGCTTTAATCGTTTTTAGTTTTTGAGAAATAACTTTTTAGAAATAATTTTTCCTATTTTAGGTGATGTTAATATTACGGATGATTTCTCCTTTTATTATAATTAAATATTGGTTGTCGCCGCAAAACAACGAGTGTCGCCGCAAATTGTTTCACCGCAAGTGGTTTGTTTGAACAGTTTTCTCATTCCTCGTGTTTCTTCCGCCTAGCTCCCGTCGTTCTCTCGCCGGTCTCCGCCCTGTGCTCTCTCCGTCGTTCTCTCTCACTTCCGGCTAAGAAACCGCTCACGTGAGCTCACTCTTGTCATTGACGCTTCTCTGCCGCCGCAGCTCCGCCTCTGTCAGGTTAGGTAAGTTGTTTTTTAGATTTGTTATTGTTTATTTTGTTAGTATTTGTTATTAATTGTTAGTTTTTTTGTTAATTTTAAGGTGTTTCTTCTCCTCTGATCCTCTCCTACTCCTGCTATCGCCTCCGCTGTTCTCAGGGTTGCATTTCCTGCCGGCGTTCTGCCTCCCTGCCCCCCTTTGCAATTCTAAGGTATTTCCTTTTTTAATAAAGGTTTCAAATTATTGCTAGTGATTAATTAATTTGATTTAATAACTTTAGTTGAATTAATGTTAGCATAACTAGTTTTTATTAGTTTTAATATAAATTTATTTTATTTGAGAGCTAAGGGTAAATGTTGCCGAATTTTTTTTAAAAAACAGATAATGTAATATACATTCACACGTGAGGTAAGGTATTCAAAAAGTGGGTTAGGACGGACACCTTGCTACAAACCCCTCGCAATCCTTAGTAAAAGAATTTAATACATGATTTGTATTCTTAATAAATATAATATGCTTTAAAACGCAATTATGACGATTGATAAGAGTTGGATTACTTTAGCAAATTGTAATTGTCGTAAAAATTTTAATGGTCTTGACGCAGTTCTCGTTAGGTGTAAGGACCACTTAAATAGCTATGGTAATTGTCGTTGCCCGTGTGAGAATTGTGATAACAACGTTTATGCCCCGCTCAAGGTACTCAGGGCTCACATACATGAATAGGGGTTTAGCGCGGCCTACACAGATTGGAGCTTTCACGGGGAACTATTTCTTCCTCGAGCATCACATGGAGATCTTGGTAAAACGAATAATGAGTTTCATGATTACCTCAACGATGTTTGTCAGTAGAATAGTGTCAACGAACACAAGACGGAAAGTGATGAGCGAGTTGAAGGTCCAAGTGATACAAACAACGAACTTGGTGAATTATATAAGTTAGCCGCCACAGAGCTATATCCTGTGACTGGATGTCTTCGCTTGACTTTTCGGCAAAGCTGAGGCACATGAAGGTGATGTGCGTAAAGCATACTAGTTTTAAATTTATAGATTCCGTTTTTATATTGTACGACTACAACACATATAGGCAAGAGAACCTAATCGTATCGTAGTATAGAAAATAAGTACGAGTGTTGAACACTTGGGGAACGAGTATGATTTGATAAAATTATACTAATTCAATATTAAACTAAATTAAATCCTAAAAAACAATAAAAATAATTAAAGCAATTAAAAGGGGGAATTTACGTAAGTTGTATTTTCAAATCAACTTAAACCACTAACAACCCTAGAAAACACCTTTAGCAATGCAAAGAAACAAAAAAGCAAGGAACTCGGTGAATTTACGTAAGTTGTATTTTCCATCCCTAGATTCAATTTCACCCTTTTCATGTCAATTAAATTCATGGAATTAAGTGCAATGAATACTAATGATCATAATCGATTTCTAAAGTGGTTAGAACCTTGATCCAATTCTATCCCTATAATTATACTAATTAATAACCTTTATGGTCAAAAGCACGATTAAAAAATATAATTAGCCGAATTGATTCGATTTCAAGTAAAACTTTAACATTTAATGATTGTATGATCAACAAAACATTAAACTAACACATAAATATCATTATATGTTGAATCACATGTCAAAGTTTCAATCTTTAGTTGGTTAAACCTAGGATTAGTCAATCACTAGTCAAGAATACCTATTGATCCTAGATAATCAAGATTCAAGCTTTATAATAGATTGATTTTCTAAATCATAAAACTCAGAATGTATAAAACCAAAAACAAATTCTAGAACATGGATGAGCTAATGATTAAGCAAAACTTGATACTAACATGAATAAAAGCATCCAAAATCCATGAATTAATAACCATGAGAAGAGTTCATCTCCTTTAGGGAGGAAAAACAGAAGAACTAGCCTATCATGATCATACTAAAGATCTGGAAGTCATGAAAAAACAAGAACATAATGAAAAGGAATGGATAAACCGTAAAAGCCGAATGAATCCAAGCCTTAAGATTCACTTTAAGCTCCAATCTCCAAGACAATGCTCCCAAGCTTCTTTGGAATTCTTCACGGGTGTTTTTTCAGAGGTGGAAGAAGGTAAACAGTCGGAATAGAAGTCATGAAACCGAATGGTTTTAAAAATATATATAATGGCCTGAAACTGCTGCGTCGCGCCGCGACCGGGCACTTTATCCCTAAGTCCACGCTCGTTCAAAATTTGAATTCTGGATAGCCTTATCCGAAGCCGACGCATCGCGACGCCTTCCCGAACGCGGCGCGTCCGAGGCGATTTTGACCGTTTTTGACTTTTCTCGTTTTTCTTCGTTTAGCTCCAAATAACTTTCAAACTTCTATTTAATTTCCTGAAAACAATAATTAAGGTATAAATCATCTTTTTAATATTTCACATAATTTTCAATTAAAAATAACCAGATATCGCTTAAAATAAATATCTAAATAACACGATATCATAAGGTTATCAATAAATGGACTGATACTTCATTTGACCAATTGTTAGAATTTCTTAGGGTTTCATTTCCGACAGCTAATATCTTGTCATCACACTATGAAGCTAGGAAGATAATTAGAACGGCCGGGTTATGATATGTACCTATCCATGCTTGTATCAACGACTGTTGTTTATTTTAGGATGAATACAAAGATTTACAAAGTTGTCCGATATGTTTTGAGAGTAGATGAAAAGACAAAAACACGAAGAAGAAGAAAGTTGTTAACAAGGTGCTACGTTACTTTTTTTTGACGACTAGGCTAAAACGTATTTATAGCTCAAGACACACTGCAAAGCCTACGACTTGACATGCTACCGGTCAGTAAGGAAGATGATAAGATGTGCTACGACTTGATATGTTGTAAGAAGTACTCATGTTGCCAAACGGATTAACACCATTAGCAGCCAACCTTAATATGACATTTCTAGGATTCTGCCGCGAAATCAGGATATTGTAGTAGTTTGTAGGTTGGAGTGGTCAAGGCTACTGTCATTCCCTACATGTAATGTGGACACTCCATCCATTTATATTCAAGGTAAAATGCTTATGTTAGTCATAGAAGATTCTTAAGTCCAAAGCATTATTAAAGGAAGAACAAGTCATTCAATGGTAAAGACGAGACTAGAACTCCTCCAAGAAAATTAACAAAGATTATTATACTAAGTCAACTTAATAAGTTGACTCCCCGTATTCCAGGGAAACATGTTCTTTATGGGGCAAGAAGAGAAACATGATTAAACTGTTGACTTGAATTGGAGTAAACGTTCTATTTTCTTCGAGTATGAATACTGATTTTCTCTTCAACTAAAACACAATTTGGATATCGTGCATATAGAAACAAAGTGTGTGAGAGTATGTTGAATACATTGTTAATGAATGAGAAATCCAAAGACACTGTTAATGCAATGGAAGACACGGAAAAAATAAACATTCCACTTGAATTGTGGCTCACAACTAGCGGTCTCAATAAGGTCTTAAAGCCTCGTCCCAAGTATCTTTCTCAACTAACAACATAAAACTTTTTTGTAAATTTATTAAGGGAGTTAAATTACCTGATGGATTTGGCTCAAATTTCAAAAAGAAAGTCTCTGTTAATGATAGCAACATAACAGTGTTGAAGTCTCATGATCATTATATAATGATACAACGTTTGTTGCCACTTGGAGTGAAAGTGTACTTAGACACAACTATTTCAACACCAATAATTGAGCTATGCTTTTTATTTGAGCAAATTCGTGCTCGAATCTTGATGACGAAAGATATCAAAAAAGCTGAAAAATAGTTGATCAATATTTTGTGTAGTTTCAAGAAAATATTCCCACCGCAATTTTTTAGATAATGATTCATTTGGTTATGCATTGACCCGAAAAGGCTAATCAAGGTGGCCCCGTTTACATGTAGTGGATGTATCCATTTGAAAGATACATGAAACAGTTAAAAAAAATATGTTAGAAATAAAGCTAGTTTGAAGGGATCTATAGTGGAGGGGTATGTTGCATACAAGCTTTGACTTTTTGTTCAAGATATCCTGAGGGTGTATGGACGAGATTTAATCGACGAGACAGAGGATTCTCCAATTCCAACACGTGAGTTGTATGTGTTCCATTCAGTATGTACACCAGTTAGTAAAGGTTTAGATATGAAGTTGGATCACATACTTTAGACGAAAGTAGATTGACTTGTACTCAACAATAGTCCCGAGATCTACAACTACAAGACGTAAGTGTTTTCTTTTTTCAGTTTGTCTTTTCATAAGCTCAATTTTCAATAATTTTACTAATATTAAGACCAATTATAGTGAATTTTTTGCTGACATGCCGCTCGGAAGTAATTTACAAACAAAGTTTCCTCGTTGGTTTAAGAACATAGTAAGCTCATTGTATATTACCTTGAATAAATAATAAGTATTACTCAATCACATATAATTTTTTGTTTTCATAAATCAATTGTGTACGGGCATCAAACGGATCTCAATGTAGTGATGAGTTATTTTGCTCCGGAAAACGGAACAAATAATGCAAGCACTTACACCGTGTGCATTGTTAACGGTGTGAGGTTTGTGGTTCATACTCGAGATTTATGCCGTATAACTCAATTTAGTGGTGCTTCAACAACTGAACCCGATGAAACCAAGTATTATGGTCAGTTGGAAGAAATTCTAGAGCTGACATATATTAGTGATTATAGGGTTGTGTTGTTTCGATGTAAATGATTTAAAACCGATAATAGAAAATGTGGTGTTTCGTCAAAAGGCCATCAAAGAGGTGAATCAAGCAATCATTATTGGAAGGTCGTTCATGAGGTAAATCATAGGAAGATCTGGGACCGGGATATCATTGTTGAAGATGACAAGGATATTATACATGACAACAATTCATGTGATCTATCATTGTGTGTAACATCTTAGGCGAATCCCACATCGGCCATGGACAGGAGAGGTGTCGGGCTTATAAGTAAACCTTAGCCTTACATGACACAACGCCATTTGGGGCCACAAGCATGGAAGATCTCATGAGAACTCTGTAGTTAAGCGTGCTTAGGCGGGAGCAATCCAGGGATGGGTGACCCCATAAGAAGTTCTCGTCTGGTCGCCAGAAACAAAGCCGTGTGCCGGTGGTGCAAAGCCGACAATATTTTGTCGTGGTAAGGGGGGTGTTACATTTTGTGCTGATTTAGATCATTTGACTTATACGAGTTTGAGTATAGGTCAACCAACAGAAGTTGAACATGTTCATTTCCCTGAATATACTTATAATGATGATGATAGTGATGATGATATTGATGATTATGATAATGAAGATTCCGATTTTGAACAAGAATGTGAACCACATGATTGTAGTAGTGATGAATCTTATTGATTTAAAATTATGATTGTTATTTGTGAAAAGAGACTACTTTGAATCTTTATGTTTAGTGAGTTGTTTGATTTGTATAATTTCTATTTGTAAAAACAGACTACTTTGAATTGTTATGTTTATCGAGTTGTTTGATTTATATAATTGTTATTTGTAAACTAACATTAATGCTCGTTTTGGGGTTTTGTTCGTATATTTGTATATTTTTATTACAAATGATAGCTGTAGTACGTGGTCATGGTGGAGATTGTGGTGGTAATCTTCCATGTGGTAATTGGCAACCATCTTTGGTGGTTGTGGCGGTGATGGTATTATACAACTTTGAAATGTTTTTTATAGTTTAATTTAATTACGTTTATTTTAGTTTGTTCGCTTGAAATTGTAGGCCTCAAGAAAGGGCGTGGGGAAGCCCGAAATGTGGATTTAAAAAGGTTATGGAAAAAGAATGGAAAGCGACCCCTGCCTATTAAGTTTGATGATCCGAGATATAGTAACATCCTCGTGTAGGGCCTAGTAGTTTTGTGGCGGTGGTAATTATTTATATGCTATTTTTATAGATGATTATTTGATATATTAATTGGATCACAAGGTAAAAGGTTAAAAAAATAAGTTTTATATATTTATGTAATATTGGTACCATTAGATTCGTTTTTACACAAGGGTCGCAAATAATACCTTGTTGCTTGATAAATAATTGTGTAGGACAACTTAATTAATTTACTGTATGTCAGAAAGAAATAAAATGTATTGTGTATATATATTAAAACAAGCATAGGACCGACCTAGTGCTTTTCATTCCTTCCTGTTGAAGTTTTTCCCCACTTGTATGCTTATCATCCTTGTATTTCAAATGGAATTCAAGAAACCTCAAGAATTCAGCCATAATTCTAGCTATATGTGTTGTTTGCTACTAATTGAATGTTAGTTTTGATTCTTGTTGTGTTCTTGACATGCTTATGGATTAGTTCTTACACCAAACACCCACTTGGAATTTTGAGGTTCATGTTAAAGTGGGTATATGATAAATTGGAGTTTTCTTATGTGTTTGGTATGTTATATGATAACTTATACACTGATTTAGAATGGATTTGGTGTTATATGTTATGCTTTCTTGATTCAAGTTCAAAAACTCCATTACTGGAGGTTAGGATGTAAAATTGAAATTGGTAATTGATGTTCTAATGGTTCCAAATGTGTTTAGATGTTAGTATATATGTTATTGGTAGTTTATTGATGTTTTAGAAGTGATAAAAGAAAGAAAAAAAAACAGATCCGCAAATCGAGTTAGAGCTGTGACAGGTTGTTGGAACAGAACAGTGAACAAACAAACCTGGGTCAGCTGCATCGTGCCCGACCCGTGCGACTTCTTTTCCATTTTCATGCTTTGTTTGCTGTTTACTCGAGTTGCTTAATGCTATACAATATTATTGTGGGTTCTAACATGATATATATATATATATATATATATAGAATCAGGATCAAATAAAAAGAGTTTTATGGTACAAAGAGTAGGGAGAATCCCTGTTGCGCCACGTGTCTTTTTATAACAAAATTAATGGAAGGGCATTTGAGACATTTTATCACTCCTCCCTTCATTATCGGTCCCCACTCCCCACTATCACATCGTCCCTTCATTATCCGCCCCCACTACCCGATGCACATTTCAATCGTAACTCTCCCCCTGCCCTCTACCCACAAAAACCCTAATATCATCCCCGCCGTAACGTCGCCGCCCAGGCATCATCGCCGCTGCCCTCTTTCCAATCTGCCTCCATCGCTCACCCAAACCCTAATTTTAGTTCCCCACTGTCGTTTTTGTGAATCACAGCCGTATTTCTTGTGATGCGCTGCTGTCGTAGCTATTGTGATGCGCCGCCTCATCGTTTTTGTGATGCTCCGCCGTGAATCATCCAACGCGCTTTTGAGTCGCCACTGTCAAGCATCTCACGTCGCCATCACTGTTGCCACCGCCCATCGCCGCCCCTGGGTTGATTCGCCATCGCCGCAACAACTGATGCCGTCGCTGACTATCACCGGCACATATGAAGCCGTCGCCGCCTCTGCAACCACCATCTCACGTCGCCGTCACCGTTGCCACCGCCGATCGCCGACGCTGGGTTGATTCTCCATCGCTTTAATGGAGGTTCTAGGGTTTTCTGAAATTTGCTTCAAGAAGGTTTACATCATCAGTGATTCAAGGCTCTCATATTCTGATAAGTTTATGTGCATCAAGTTTATTTGATTTACTGGCTCATTGTGATTGATGAATGTATCATATTCTGATAAGTTTTCTGTTTTTTGTGCATCTCTTATGTTAATTTACTGGCTCATTGTGATTGATGAATCAAACAGATTCCAGATGCACTGTGTATCTGTTTTTGTTTTTTAATGATTATATGATTATCATCTATTTTTGTGTATATCAATGGCCAATTCCAGATGCACTGTTAAATTTTTGTGTTTTTGTGCATTGTGATTATCATCTGTTAAATATGTTGTTGATATAGTTGACGCAGGACATCAGGTTGTGAATCAATTTCAGTCAAATTTTTGAATTTGTAATATGTTGAAATTCAGACGTGGATGTAAGAAATTGGTTAAATGACAATTATGTCCTTTAGTGTATTTTTTTATAATTAAAAGAAAAGGAAAAACCCATATTTTTAGGGGGCGGTTATTGGAAAATGATTGGCTGAGATTTCTCCTTACTTTTTGTAGGATAATATTCTTTTTAGTGGATCCCCTCCCTATATATATATATATATATATATATATATATATATATATATATATATATATATATATATATATATATATATATATATATATATATATATATATATATATATATATATATAGGTAGAAGTTCCATCGAGAACCATTTTTATTACGAGAACTGCGAGAACCAATCTGAGCCGTCTAATTCCCCATCTTTTAATGTCATTGCCCACCCATGAATTCCTCACATACACCCTACCACACTCGATCCCTCCACGCTCTCCATCCATGAATTCCACTTATCAAATCAACGGCTAAGATTGGTTCTCGCGGTTCTCGCATTAAAATCGGTTCTCAATGGAACCCTCCCCTATATATATATAATGGTTGTGGATGCATTTCGTGTTGGTTGCATGGGTTAGGCATATCAGGTGCATTTTGACCCGTTTGTGAATTCACTTAGTTTTTGGAGTTAATTGGGATTTGATTACTGATTTGTTTTGTGATGTGTTATCAGGGGAGCCGAAGACTTAGTAATATAAGACAACTGAGCTTGGATTCTGTAGGACACAAGTGAGTGGACTTTAAGTACGAGTTGTATTGATTGTGACGATTATGGTTACAACGGGTTTTACTCTTTGATGCTTTGATAGACTATTTTGTTTGGTGATTGATTAACTGGTTTTTTATTAATTAATCGTTGAGTCATGATAGTGCACATGGAGGAGGGAGGTCAGCTTGGCTGGGCAATGGACTGGGCTTGTTTGCCATTGGCTAATTAGTATTAGAACTTGTGATGTATTCGTTGCAACATAAGGTTTTTACTTTGCGAGAATAGCAAATAGGCTATTGGTGAGAGACATCCCATATCTATTCCCAAGGTCGGATAAAGTTTTGGAAGAAATAAAGCTGCCTATATTGCCGTCTATTGAGGTTTCACTTAAGTTTTTTTATACATTGAAAATTTGTAAAAACTAATACAATAAACTAACTTTTTCTTATAATTTACAGACACATTTTGACATGCTGCCCCACTATGAGGGGCCAAACAATGCGTCGATCATGGCTGGGAATGATAAATTATGTGCTGAGTGGTATAGAGACAAAAAAATACAAGTTTTAAAGATAAGGAGTTTGACAAAAGAGGAGGGGTCTCGGAAGCTGACCGACTGCGTCAAAACTTGCCGCCTAACACAGAACAGGATGAGTGATTTATGTATGTAGATTACTTTTGTGGAGAGAAGAATATTCAATGGTCACAAGTGAACACTAATATCGCTGGTTTTAACTATATATTTTGCGCGATTTCCGGGTAGTTTTAGTCGTGAAATTGTTCTTTTATTGTCAAAAAGGTGCGTTTTACTTTTCTTTGTTGAATTCAGGCTAAAATGTACAAAGGATGCAAAAAGAAGGCCAAAAGTTGAAAGACCAAGAAAATGATGAAAAAAATATGAAGTTAAGAGATAGAGGCGCTAAAGTTGAGGAGTTAGCGGTAGTGGTTAGCTCCGCCATCGCGGAAGCTAAGGATCGGAATTTTTGAATTTCAAATTTGCGATGAACATGGGATAAAATGGAGATAGCGGCGCTAACTCATAATTAGCGGCACTATTCCAAGGTTAGCGGCGCTATCTCGCAGGGGCTTTCAACTATAAATACTCGCATTCCTCTCCGGATCAGAAAACTTTGGCACCATCTTTTGCCGTCATACAACCCTAATTACGTTCCAGGAGCATTCAAGGGCAGCTTGGAGCAAGGTTTCAAGGATTTAGTGCTTAAATCGAAGATCAAGGCTTGCATCATTCATATTTTACGGTTCTATCATTCCATCTCATCATGTCTTTCGTAGTTCATTGTTTCCAGAGTGATTGTATGAACATGCTAGGCTAGATCTCTGTTTTCCTCCCTAGAGGAGATGAACCCAATGACAAGTTGATATTTTTAATGAGTTTGTGTGCTTTTTAATTTTGTTTATGTCATGAATCTTTTAATCAATTAATAATCCATGTTTTAGATTCTGTTTTTGGTTGTTTGCAATCTGAGTTTTGTTAAAAGTGAGATGATCAATCTATTTTTCATAAAGCTTTGATCTTTATTATCTATGATCATTAGGTAATCTTGACTAGTGGTTGATTAATCCTAGGTTAGACAATTAAAAATCAGATCTTTTGCATGTGGTTCAACATATAAATGACTTTTGTATGTTGGTTTCATGTTTTGTTTCTTAACAAATCATTTTAGATTAAAGATTTTCATGAATCGAATTTAATTGACTAATTGGACGAGTTAATTAATCCTTTGACCATAAGGGTTGTTAGTGAGTACAATTATAGGGTTAGATTTTCGGAACAAGAGTCTAATCAATTTAGGAATCGATAATTGGTCTTAATTGTTAAATAGCACACATTCTCTGAAATATTGTTAACTTGAAAAAGGGTGAAATCGATTCTAGGGAGGGAAGTCTTTATTCATATAAGTAAATCTGATTATTTCCTTGCCACTTGCTTACTTTGCTTGCTTTAGTTCTTGATTAGGTTTGTGTTGGTAATTTTGGTTCATTAGTGCTTTCAAAAACTCAATTTCAAACCCCCCTTTTATTGCTTTCTTTGTTTATTTGCATTAGTAGTTTAATTTAGTTTATTCTCTAAATTTTTTATAATTATTATCAAATCATTCACGTTCCCCGAGTGTTCGACACCCGTGCTTACTAATTATACTATAAAAACCGATTAGGTACACTTGCCTATTCGTGTCGTTTTTGGTACAATTTAATACGAAATTTATAAATAAAAAACTAGTGCGTAAAACGCACATCAACACCCAAATTAGAGCTCACCAAGTACACTAAAGCTTGCATGGTCGGAGAGCATAAGCATATTATCGATACGAGAACGTAAGTCTCTTTATCTCTAAATCATAATTTTTGACATAGTATGTTAGATATAATGGTCGATCCGTTTGATTGATATAATGAGCGACCTATTTGTGTGATATAATGGTTGACCTATTTGATTGATATAATGATCGACCCATTTGTGTTATATATTGGTCGACCCATTTGTGTCATATAATGGTCGACCCGTTTGTTCGATATAATGGTCGGCCCGTTTTGTTTGATATAATGGGTAAATGTCGACCGGTTAGATTGTTAGATATATTGATCGACCCGCTTGTGTGACATAATAATCTTTATCAAGTATATACTCATTTTATTTGTTTATAGCGTGACCTAGAAATGCTGGAACCCCAAGCCTAATCAAACAATATGCGCTAAACCATTCACGCAATGACGTCTTTACAGATGAGTCTCTTGGTGTTGGAACCCTTAAAATATTGTAATAGAATAGGAGTTTTAGTATTGTATGGGGGGCTTATTGTAAATATACCCATGGGGTATATATACCTTATGCTAAGAGTAACAGTGTAAGAATTGCCACATTACAAAGAAATAAACTATGTGTTTTTCATGGTGTAATTGAGAGTCTCTCTCAATCTTCTCATAGTTTCTATTGCAATCCTTCAATCTACCACTTGTTTTGGACCAACAAGTGGTATCAGAGCTAAAGGAGTGAAGATTGGATCGAATTCATCATCATCAAATTGAAAATTTGCAGAGAAAAGGGGCTGGAATCAAGAAAAAGGGGCTGAAATCAAGGAAAAAGTAAGTTTTCTCGAAATTTGTGCTGGTTGATTGAAGAATCATTGTTGATTGAAGAATTATTAATCAATCATTGATTAATCATTGGTATTTGTGTTGAATCATTTGATTCAATCATTGGAAAGCTTCTTCTTCAAGTTTCAGAAATGGAAGTTCCAGTTTGACGGAAATTTCAAGTTCACGATTCATCACATTGAAGGTTGTTTTTGAATTCAAATTGATTCTACGAATATCGCCAATCATTAATTTGTACTTTGGAATTTGTTTGGAAGAGAATGATTGTTTAATCATTGATTTCTGAAAATCTCGAAATTTAAGCTCAAGAACATCAAGAACAGTATAGATCTGAGATTTCAATCCATTAAAGGTGAAAAACACCTACTGAAAGGTGTTTGTACATGAAAGTTTGTTAGAGATTGGATTGGGTTGTTGGAGTTCAATTATTGAAAAATCAACCAAGTTAAGTAGTGATTGCATGCAATTGGAAGACAAAGGAATCACATGCAATCAATCTTACAAGGGTCAAAGAAATCGCATGCAAGGGAAACCTACATGATCGTATGTGATCCATAAAGTCAACCTTCAGATTTCACTGTCTTGAGTTCAACAATCCCATCACATGCAATGGTCAAAGTCAACCTATATTTTCATTAAGTGATGATCGCATGCGATCCTTGCCAACACTTTGATTCTTTGGTCAAACCAATCGCATGCAATCCCTTCATCGATCGCATGCGATCATCAATTCAACCAATCGATTGCATGCAATCCATTCTTCATCAATTCAACCAATCGATTGCATGCAATCCATTCTTCATCAATTCAACCAATCGATTGCATGCAATCTATTCTTCATCAATTCAACCAATTGATTGCATGCAATCCATTCTTCATCAATTCAACCAATCGATTGCATGCAATCCATTTATCAATTCAACCAATAGATTGCATGCAATCCATCCCTCAATTCAACCAAGTGATTGCATGAAATTCATCCTTCTCAATTCAACCAATCGATTGCATGCAATCCATCCCTTAATTCAACCAAGTGATTGCATTCAATTCATCCTTCTCAATTCAACCAATCGATTGCATGCAATCCATCCATCAATTCAGTCAAGTGATTGCATGCAATTCATCTTTCTCAATTCAACCAATCGATTGCATGCAATCCATCCCTTAAATTCAATCAACTGTTTAAGGGTCAACTTCAACAATCGCATGCAATCCATTCAACGATTGCATGCAATACCAGTGTTGTTGTGACTGATTTATCGTGTCACCTTGATTCCTAAGTCAAGTGTTTGGATTTTTTTACTGAGTCAGAGGTTATCAAAGTGTCAGTTAAATTTCTGATGTATTTCTGATGTTTCTGGATTTGGGTTTGCTTGAAAGTCCTTTCGACTTTGTACTGAATGCCTAATACCCTATGTCTAGTCATCCTGTGCTTTCGTAACTAATATTTGGTTCTTCTTTCTTAGTGTCACCAATTTTTGGTCTCAAAACCGGATTTTGGCCATCCATTCCTTGTTTCTTTTGAATCTTGGTAATCGTTTGTCAGTCATTTCTGAATTCTCATATTTCATTCATATCTTTCAGAATTCGAGTCTCTATCCTTCACTGTGTTGACCAACATCTGGTTACACAAGTTTTTTTTTGGATTTTGAAAGTTCATTTGTATGCTTTCAAATGAGGATGTATCCGACTCCCTGTTCACGTTATGCGTTCAAAGTCACCTTTTCTATAGTCGTCCATAATTCCTATTTCACACTATAGAATCATTCTATGTCCCAAGTTTGTTTGCCTCCTTATGTCTTTCAGGATCTTTTTTACTTGTTGTGATTTGGACGAGGTTGATATTTCTTGTTTGAGACATCCGGGATATTTGATTTGGTTGATGTATTCATCTGAACTACACCACTCCTTAACGATCTGTCTTGACTCACAAGTGGTAGAAAACAATTGACTGGTATCTTTAAACTGAATTATTTTGCATGATGGTCATTGATGATTATGGACATCATGAGGGGGAGATAAGGTTTATTCAGTTGATGTTTACTCTAATGAGATACATTTTACGAGGTATTCAGTCTAGGGGGAGAAGTACTCAGAAGCAAGAACAATTTATTCTCACCCCGAATTTGTCAACAAGGATCGAGAGCAACATTGTAGGGGGAGAGTTTCCACATTCGTGATTCTAGGGGGAGTAAACAATATATTCTCTCCTGTTGATTAATCCTTATGTGCTTCCGCTGATTGCCCAAATGCTGAAGAGATCCAATTGCTGAAAACCTCTATATGCTAACCTGATTATATAACCGAAGGCGATCAATGCCTTAGGTTACTGGAGCGATACAAGACAATAAGCAAAAGTCCCTCAAGATGCTGCAGAGATCAAGACTCCTATTCAAAGTTATTCTACAACTCTATTACATTCCAAAGGGGGAGATTGTTGGAACCCTTAAAATATTGTAATAGAATAGGAGTTTTAATATTGTATGGGAGGCTTGTTGTAAATATACCCATGGGGTATATATACCTTATGCTAAGAGTAATAGTGTAAGGATTGCCACATTACAAAGAAATAAACTATGTGCTTTTCATGGTGTAATTGAGAGTCTCTCTCAATCTTCTCATAGTTTCTATTGCAATTCTTCAATCTACCACTTGTTTTGGACCAACACTTGGTGAAAATAATGTAGGTAATTATTTATACTTTATATACTCAACATACGATGTAATATATCACATCTATATATGTTGGTCGCGAATGGATACTACAACAACAAATGTTTGTAGGGGGGGTTGAATACAAAATTTAGCGTTTGAAAATTTAAAGACACACGATTATACTTTATATAATTCTTATTGATATGAATCAAGAATTACATGAACTGGATGCTGAAAATCTAAGTTCAATAAAGGTGGCAACAAACTGTCTAACACATAGACAAAACTAATCATAACCAACTAATGTTTAGGACGTTCAACACATGAATAAGTTTGCTCTACACTAAAAAATGCTAACTCTATAAGTTTGTTCTTGCTTAACAGCTTCTAACTTGCTTCTAAAACTAAACAATGAAGTTCTTGTATAGTTCTCAACTAATGAGATTTCATCGTATATAGCATGTTCTTCATGCTTTAGTCTATATAAAAAGTTGGCGTCCGGTTGGTGGTAAGGAGGTACGAGACAAAAGTACTTGGTATAATAATATTATAATAGATAAAGTTAGTGAGTGAAAAATAAAAACACTTTTATACAAACAATGTGTAAAGTGAATGTACTTTTCTGCAAAAGTACATCCCACTATCTATTATTATATTATTAAACCCATACCTTTTGCCTTGGAAGTGTAAGTTTCTCCTTCCATGCTTGTACTTTATACAACACCATGCTTTCTTCAGATTTGACTTTACTAAGTATGTAGTTGTCAGCCATACTTAGTTGTTGAAACAAATCTTCGAGACTTTACTAAGTATGGAGTTGTCAGCCATACTGAGCTGATCAAACATCAGATTATGAAGAGACTAAGTGATATGGAAATACTTAACTGAAGAAAGAATACATCATCTAATCAAAGTTGTGGGCTTAGCTGATCACTTTCACTACTCAACTGATGAAATCAGCTGACCAAAATTGTTCCTTAGCTGATGATTAGCTGTTTCTTGAAATCTTTCAGCTAATGCTTCTGAACTTGTCTTTTTCTCCTCGACTGATCTTCTGAAGCTGGTCCTTTGTCTGATACTTAGTGTTCAGCGCTGATCCTCAGCTGATTCTTCATACTTAGACAATTATTAAAGCTTTTGAAAAACAACACACGTTTTTCAACATTCTTAGCCCAAACTCAATGTATGGTTTTGTTAACATCAAATCCTATTTATTTCAATAGACAAGTTTTATTATGGTTTGACATTTCTATCTCCCCAACAATCTAATATATATATATGTATATATATAATATGATTTTAATAATTTTTATCTTATACCAACACAACGCCGTATAGTTTTTTTGAGAGACGCTCAAGTTGGGAGCCATCATCCGTTGAGCGAAGAAGAAATCTTGAGCTTGGTGTTGGGTGAACGCCGAGGACATGTTCGTGGAGTAGGTAGAACATTAAGTTCTTCATCTTCATCTACTGCACGATCTAGCAATCACGACTTGCTGAGATATTCTTTACACAAGCTGAAGTAGATGCCATGTTTGCACCTCATCGTTCTGAAGTCCAGAGGAGCTACGTGTTCAAAATGATAACACACAGGCAATCTATCAAGCCTTAGTTCAGGTAGGTATAAACATCAATCTTCCCTCGACTTCTTAACGTCACCCCAACACTGATTTGGCTCATGATGAAGAGTCTAGGGATGAAGATTAGATAATTCGTTTGATATGTTATATAGTTACATTGTTCTTATTGAGGTCTGGAAAACAACAGGTTTTGTATATATTACCCCGAAATACCGGACATAATACGTAAAATATAGCATATATGATGTGCAGGAATTATTTGACTTTAAGCCTCAAATTTTGCCGCAAAACGAGTTAGATAATTAATAATTTAAAAAAATAATAAATGTCGCCGCAAAAGGATTCAATAATAAACAATCTTTAATTAAATAATAGAAAATGTCGCCGCAAAAGCAAATATATGTCGTCGCAAATTTTTTAATATATTATTATTTATTTAAAAATATTAAATAATTTTCACGGCAAAAAAGGAAATGTGTCGCCTCAAAAAAGTCGCACGTGACACGATATTATGAATCATCGTTTTTAATGTGAAATATGTTTACATGATTTTAGAAGGTGGATAAATAATTCAAAGAATAATATACCCTCAACTAATCAATTCTTTAATTTAAAAAAATTAGTTATCATATATTAGATTTGATGAATCTAATAATGAGATTTCCCCTTACGTTTTTTTTATTTTAATTTTCTTATTACGATAACCCTCCTATATCAAAATTACTAAAATATTTTTACTTTTCATGATGATCGAGGTCAACTTTATTTAGTATTTAAATAAAAGATATAACAACCACAACATTTATTTAATTAAAGTCATGTATTGTATGCCCCTAAACCGTGTTAAATCTGTCAAAGTATTACTAAATTAAGTGTTGTGTTAGTCGATGTCCTGTTAATTAGCTCTTACATTTAAATAACATCATTTTATCATAACCTCGTATAAGGCAGAAAGCCTAATTGAGGTGCAACCTTCATTTATATCCTTTTTGATCTAATTATAAGCTTCATCTATTTTCCATCAAACCCAGTTAACCATCAGCCCCTTGTAAACAATTCTTCCATTAAAAACATGAAGATCCCTCTACAAGAAATACTATCAGTTACTAATAGATTTTCTGAAGCAAACCTAATTGCAAGGGGTGGATTTGGCCATGTGTACCAAGGCCACTCAAAGCAACACGGCATCCTTGCCATAAAGCGGTTGGAAAATCGTTTGCACGGGCAAGGAGACCGTGAATTCGGCATGGAGATTGCATTGCTTTCAGTCTATAAACATGAAAACATTGTCTCTCTTGTAGGATTTTGTGATGAAGGCGGCGAGAAGATCCTTGTTTACAAGTTTGAAATAAATGGAAGTCTCGACAAGCATTTACATAAGAAAGATTTGACTTGGGAACGTCGTCTTCAGATTTGCATAGATGCTGCCCGGGGTTTAAGGTACCTTCATGATGAAGTTGGACCAGGACATAGAGTTATTCACCGTGATATCAAGAGTGGGAACATCCTACTTGACAAAAACTTGAAAGCCAAGATTTCAGATTTTGGATTATCCAAAATAGGCCTCGCGAATGTGCCGTTTTCAGTTCAATTCTCCAATGCATGTGGTACACCTGGGTATGTTGCTCCAGAATTCCTAAATAGTGTTCTCACACAAAAAGCTGATGTTTATTCTTTCGGGGTTGTTTTGTTTGAAGTCTTGTTTGGAAAGCTGGTAACTATTGATCAACCGTCAAATCGTGTCGACGCTCGTCGTTTTACAGTTGTAATGGCCCAAAATCATTACGCAAATAATACATTAGATAAGATCATTGATCCCGTTCTACTGAATCAAATGACATCCACTTCCTTGAGAACGTTTTCAACAGTTGCATATCAAAGCTTGAAATCTAATAGAGATGAGCGTCCAACAATGAGGTTGGTCGTAGAAGAACTAGAGAAAGCTTTGGGACATCAACACATAATCGAGCGGAAGAAGGTCTAGTTTACAATGTTTTAAGATTTTTGCATTTAATTAATTCTTTCATTAGTTACCTTTTTAACAAGTTTTTCTTTCATTTAAGCTTTCATTAATTTTTTCTTTCTTTTTTTCTTAGGCGTTTTCTGGATTTTCGCATGATGTATACATTAGTTTTAATAATCAAGACTTTTCAGATTACGAATGTGAGGAACTATCCAAGGATTTAATACAAAATGATGGACTTTCTGTTTACAAGAAAAATCTAAAGCGTTCTCTACTTAAGCAATCAGAAGTTATGCAGGCCATCGAACAATCAAGGGCTTGTATTATTGTTTTCTCCCATACTTTTGCTGGTAATTCTTTGTGCTTGGATGAAGTTGTCAAAATGATGGAGTGCCGGAGAGAAAGAAACCAAATTATTCTGCCGATTTTTTATTTCATGGACTCCTCAGATGTGTTGACCCAAAGTGGGTATTTTGGTGAAACATTTTTCAAGTTTAATGGTAACAGCAAGATTGGAGTATGGAAGAATGCTCTTGTTGAAGCAGCTAGTCAACTTCCTGGCATTCATCATACTGGATTTGGGTGATTTCCTGCTCTATCTATGTTCCACTATTATTTTCAAACCTTTAAATGTTTCGATCTCAAATTCCATAGATGGTGTTGCTTATTTATAAAACAAGTTATATTAAAGAAAGCATCCATTTACAAATGTACACATATTTTTAATAAGCTTGTTTGTTTGTTATGTTGAGAAGTAAACAGTCACATCTTTTCTTCACAGACTTAAACCCTTTAAACCAAATCTACTCCTAAATACATGAAATAAGATGTTTATGTATTATAAGCAACACCTTCCCTTTCAACAAATTCTTTTTTCAAGTCTCAAAATGATATGGAGTTCAATTAAAAGATTATTTACCAAAAGGCTTGTAGCCCAGCAGTATTTGGTGGTTGTGGAGTAGTGCCCCCTCCTAAGAAATTGTGATCAGTTCAAGTCCGTCTGTGAACGTACAATGGAGTAGATCTAGTGGGTGTATGAGTTTGCCATTAAAAAAAAAAAAGAAAAAGAGAAAAAAAAAAGATTACTTGAGTTTGATCTGCTTTCTTTTGAATTCTGCATGTGTTCAAGAAACATTGAAATTTAAGCAAGTATTTGACTATGTGATTATCTATTTTGGGCAGGGGAGTATGCTAATTAATCATTCTTTATACCATTTATCAGCAGGTTAATCGACAATAATATGGTTGCTTCAATAATTTGGGATAAACTATCCAACGGGGCATGGAGCCGGAATGAATGAAAAAGTAAGTCGGATCAATCTATAAACTATGTTAAAGGACTTATTTTAGTAAAACTAAGTTATGAACAATGTTTGATGTAGCTTTAACTAGAGTGTCCCAATCTTATATATTTAGTAAATTAAAATGTAGCTGGGTTACGAAACTTAACTATAATCTCTAAACCTTCTCTTATCTATAAAGATTATTGGAATACAGATATAACATGACATTTTAATTTATTGAAACAAGAGGAGACATGTTCTTGTTCAATGCATGGTACTGGTTTAAAGCATTGGTTGGGCACTCTTTTAACTTGTTATGCTTATAAAACAAAGAGTAAACCACACTTTTGGCCCATTATGTTTGTCCTAATTTGACATTCAGTCTTTTAATATTGGAAAGTACGTTGGTAATCCCTTGTATGAAAACTTGTTGCATGAATTATATTATGATCGTCTAGTTAACATCGAATGACTTTGACTGTTAAGATAATGGCAAATTATCATTTCATATTTCTACTCTTAAAAAATACATTAATAATATAACCTGACCCTGAACCCATATTTGTTGGACTTGTTAGGGTAGTAATGTTGAAGCGGCCGTCAGAAAGGAACAAAGATTTAGACTTAACAAAGCAAATTAAAGAAACAAAGATGATTGGCGATGAAAAAAGATGCCAAAATACCGACAATGAAGGTAAGCAGAGAAGTAAACTACATATATATTTGTAATTTGTAAGTCATTAGGGAAACTAATGTCAAACCCCCATATCTATTTTTAAGAATTTAAATATTGATGAATTGCTTCTAATTTAAATTGGATGATGATACTTATTATGTTAGGATTTGTAATGTTATACAGGTAAGTTAAGTTACGGGTTGGGATTTATTACCTCTAAACTTAATTTTGAATATATTTTAATTTGCTTGTTTTAAAGTGTGATTTTGTTGTATCTTTTGCTGACTCATGAAGCACAAGCTGACCATTGTTTCTTGAAATGTGTCTCGTATTCGTACAAGTAGCATAGGGGCATGTGACCCGGTGAGAGTGAACACTACGGGGTAGTGAAGTTTTGTTGATGTTTAATTTATTATTATTACTAACTTGTGGTTGACATTAAAAACGATGGATTGACTTTATTAATGATGGTTTGACTACGTGGTAGCATAGTGTTTCTTTAATGATGTCGGCTTAACAGCTTTTAATGATGTTAATGCATGTTTCCACTTCAATGTTTTCAAAAAAACTAAGTGTGAATTTTAGAAAGCACGACACTACATTTTAACCACCATTAATGACTTATTAATAAAGTTATTTTGGTCATTTACATATTTATCGAATAAGAATTGTGTCAGAGTAGATGTGTCATTATTAGATTGACATAATTTTCCCAAAATATCACTCATTAATGAGGGCCTAATAATAAGACATTAGCATTTTAGCCATTGATCAAAGAGTAAACCACACTTTTGGCCCATTATGTTTGTCCTAATTTGACATTCAGTCTTTTAATATTGGAAAGTACGTTGGTAATCCCTTGTATGAAAACTTGTTGCATGAATTATATTATGATCGTCTAGTTAACATCGAATGACTTTGACTGTTAAGATAATGGCAAATTATCATTTCATATTTCTACTCTTAAAAAAATACATTAATAATATAACCTGACCCTGAACCCATATTTGTTGGACTTGTTAGGGTCGTAATGTTGAAGCGGCCGTCAGAAAGGAACAAAGATTTAGACTTAACAAAGCAAATTAAAGAAACAAAGATGATTGGCGATGAAAAAAGATGCCAAAATACCGACAATGAAGGTAAGCAGAGAAGTAAACTACATATATATTTGTAATTTGTAAGTCATTAGGGAAACTAATGTCAAACCCCCATATCTATTTTTAAGAATTTAAATATTGATGAATTGCTTCTAATTTAAATTGGATGATGATACTTATTATGTTAGGATTTGTAATGTTATACAGGTAAGTTAAGTTACGGGTTGGGATTTATTACCTCTAAACTTAATTTTGAATATATTTTAATTTGCTTGTTTTAAAGTGTGATTTTGTTGTATCTTTTGCTGACTCATGAAGCACAAGCTGACCATTGTTTCTTGAAATGTGTCTCGTATTCGTACAAGTAGCATAGGGGCATGTGACCCGGTGAGAGTGAACACTACGGGGTAGTGAAGTTTTGTTGATGTTTAATTTATTATTATTACTAACTTGTGGTTGACATTAAAAACGATGGATTGACTTTATTAATGATGGTTTGACTACGTGGTAGCATAGTGTTTCTTTAATGATGTCGGCTTAACAACTTTTAATGATGTTAATGCATGTTTCCACTTCAATGTTTTCAAAAAAACTAAGGGCCTGTTTGGTTGGATGGATTCCATGGGAATTGGTGGGAATTGGATTTTAATTCCACCAAATCATGTGTTTGGTTTAACAAAGGAAGGGAAATGGATTTTAGAAAATGGATTTTAATTCCCATAGCTGATGGATTTTGAAATCCTTCCACTACCCTATGGATTTTGAAATCCTTCCTTCTTCTCTTCCTTCTTCTCTTCACTGGCTTAACATCTGACCATAAACACCACCGGCGGCGACTTTCGACGGCGACGGGTTCCGGCGACAAGTTCCTTCTTCTCTTCACTTCACGGCGATGGCGATGGCGACGGCGATTTAGGGTTCCTTCTTCTCTTCTCTTCACGGCGATGGCGACGGCGATGTTCGACGTTCCTTCTTCTCTTCACGTTCTAGGGTTTTGACGATGGCAGCTAGGGTTAACGTTCGACGTTAACGTCTAGGGTTTCGACCGTGGCGGCTTCGACTGCTTCGATCTTCTAGGGTTTCGACGGTTGCGATTTCGGGTTTAGACAGTGGCGGTGGTGGCGTTTCCTTGCTTCGACGATAGTGGCGTTTCCTTCCTTCGACGGTGGCTAGCTGTTGGGCGACAGTGGGGCGGCGGTGACGGCAGTGAGGTGGTGGTGAAGGCGGCGATGGTGGTGGGATGGTGGTGGCAGGTCTAGTTTAGGGTTTTGTGGTGGATAAGTAAATTCCAATTCCTGGAACTACCAAACACAACAAGAAAGGATTTAGATTCAAATTCCAAATCCTTCACATTCCAATTCCTTGAAGGAATCCAATTCCCTTAAAAAAAATCCATCCAACCAAACGGGCCCTAAGTGTGAATTTTAGAAAGCACGACACTACATTTTAACCACCATTAATGACTTATTAATAAAGTTATTTTGGTCATTTACATATTTATCGAATAAGAATTGTGTCAGAGTAGATGTGTCATTATTAGATTGACATAATTTTCCCAAAATATCACTCATTAATGAGGGCCTAATAATAAGACATTAGCATTTTAGCCATTGATCTAATTTAATTAAGGGTCTAGATTGATTCTCGAGATACTCGCAATGAAAGTTCTCAAATAACATATATATATATATATGTATGTATATATATGGAAACAAATCGAGAACTGTTTTTCGTACAAGAGCAGTGACAACTGTCTGTAACATTACTAAAGACTCAAGTAAGGGTATTTAGGTGATTTATATATTTACTTAACTTTGAATTGCATCTTGTAGAGCATCATTAATGATCGAGATTTGATTTTTCAAAAATACCCCTCATTAATCTGTCATTAATGAGCAAATTACTCTTAATGAGTGCATTAATGAGCACTTAAAATTATGGAGAATGCTAACCACAACCTTTAGGGGTGTGGTTAAGAATAGAAAAGGTAATTTCAGTTTTTAAACATGGTAATCACAATTTATGTTATCATAATTAACTTTCTATATTTTACATAATTACCTTTTAATTAATTTTTAACTTTCCATACATATAACATGATTGTCATATTTAAAACTAGAATATACATTTATTTTATTTTTATTCATAGCCCTATTTTCCTAAAAGTATTAGTCATTAATTAATTTTAATCCAAGGATGTGTGCGTTAATGAACACTTATCAATTTGTACTATGTCATCCATGGAGATATGCATCTGTGATGATTTAGATGATTAGGACCAGATACTAGCTAGAATCTTTTATTATTTGAACAAGACCGATTACAACATGTACTGCATGCTTTAGTAAAAAGTTTCAATGTTGATTTTGCTTAAGTAATATTCATCGATTTGATTGAAAAAGTGGCTCAACACTTCACTAATAGATCAATGAGACATCTAGTTCCTTGGGCCAACCGTAGCTGGCAACCCAAAACATCTTCCCGCTCCTCGGGCTTCATCGGGTAGCTCCGCTTGATCCCGGCCTATGCACCCCCTCGGGTTAGGGGGTCGGTTTTCCCAACCCAACCCAACCTCGGCCGAGCCATTTCCTTTTTTTAGTGTAAGAGAGAGTAAGAGGGAAAAAGATTGTGTTAGCTGAGTTAGGCTATACCTTAGATGTAATAGGTTCATGTACCTGTTTTAACTTGAAACCATTTAACGTGTTACCTAATCCATCTAACATGCCATCCATAGCTTGCGAACTCATGTAGTTTTGGGATCATAATTTAACCTAGAATATATTCTTGGAAAGTTATAAGTCGACTAAGAAGTGTTTGCTTATATTGACCGGAAATTGTGAATGGTGTGAAGTTAGAGGTAATATACTTTAGGATTTGATGTTCTACTTCCATTTTTGATATTGTAGCAAGCTTTAGCTGCTTGGATAATGAGATGGGGTTGGTTTGTTATGGTTTTTATTTTAAGGATTCAAATTATGTTATGTTATGTCTCTTATGATGAAATGAGAGTGGAAATGGAAACCTCCATTCCATTCCTTTATTAAAAGGATGTTTGTTTACTAAGAGGGAAAAGAATATGTAATTTCATTCCTTCCCCGAACCTTTTTTTTTGTTCATTCCATGTGGAAATGAGATAGAAAATGACCAATATACCCCAATATTTACTAATGATAATCTCGTAATTTTGATATTTATCAATTTTTTTCAAGACGTGTAAATTGTATTTAAAATAAATTATTATATATGATTTTTTTAAAAATTTAAGTAAATCTATTATTTAATACAAGGGCATTTTGGTCATTATTAATTTATTTTATTTCATTTCAATGTTTATTTTTCTCTACCAAATATACTGCATTAATGATTCATTCCATTATAAGAAAACAACCAAATATGCGGATGGAATGGTAATAAACTATTTCATTTCTTTATGTATCTTATGGATTTGGGTTCTGGATGTCCTTTTCTTGTGAAAGTTTTAATCTTTGAATAAAAATATGAATTTCAAGATATTATTAATTTCATATTATTAAGATATACACTATGGGGCTGTTTGCTGTGAGTGAAAGCTTGGCCGAGTTGATATGATTCTTACTTTTGATAGTTTTATGTTTTTGTCTTGTAGACGCTCGGGTTATCCTTTCTCATCTATACCATTTCGACACCAACATGAAATGAGATGATGCAAGATTGCAAGCTAGATATGATATTGGCCGCACAAGAAGCTTGGGAAAAAAATTTCAAAGAACAAGATGACGTGTAGTTAGTTTAAAAACTTTAAACTCTAGATGATATTTTTTAAATATTCGTATTCGTACTCATTTATCTATTCTATTTTAGTAGATTATTTAGTAATTTTTATTAAAAAATAGCAAAGTATAAAAATAAAAGATAAGACAAACAATTATACGAGTTAGAAGACTACTCCTCTTTTAGGATATAGATAATGTAAAATCTTAGTTATGTTGTAGACCCAACCCAATCTCTTTAGCATTTCCAGAATATCAATGTATATAAAGACACTGGTACCTTCATTTCCAGCTTCTACTTCAGCTATTTTTTCAATTGGAGTTCCCTTTATTTGTGCAGCAGATGATAATCCTAACCAATAATCATCATATTGAGATCAGTATTATTATTGTAGTCATTTGCTCTGTTTTTGAAAATGATTTTTTAAATGGTTGTCTTTTTTTAATATGCAAAATGCTTTGATCATGTTTTTCTTATCCATGTTTGTGTTTATCAATTGTAACACAGATACATAACATGCCCAACTAGTAAATAATAAGTATTTCCCTCATTCTTATGCTTCATACAGGTTTTAAATCATTTTCATCTTATTGGAATTTAACATATACATCATCCTTGCAGCAAAATTACTGTTATTATGTAAACAAATTTACATTAAAAACATGTATCCCAAACTGAAACTTCATCATTTAAACCTAAAATGAGTATTTACATATGAATCATATCTCAAAATGCTAATTACACATTTAATCAAATAGATATGTTGCAATGTAGGAGATAAGAACATATTTCTACCTCTTAAATCAGTCGTATCTTTATCTGCTTGATTATGTTGATCAGGGTTTGTTGATTTTACCGATTTCTTCAATTGTTTAGCATTTTTGCGTACTGATGATGCTCCTTCATCATCTAGGTCAATAACTTTACCATCTGTAGGTTGTGCATTCCTAAACACAGAGCAGATTCTCGAACTTTTCCTCCTTCCCTCAAATACTTTCGACACTGTAACATACAAAATTGAAGGTTTACGAAATAGATATTTGCATTTTCATTACAATATTGAAGGAATGTATGCTTACTTGTAGTGAATATGATGAAGGAATCACCGATTACACTAACGAAATGCTTTTGATCGAACGCGAAATCGTTTTACGAGGGTTTTAGAACGGAGTTTTGACGTGATTTTGATTGTGTGTTGATCGTGTGTGGGTTTTTCCGTTATTATAGGTAGTTTCAAACGGAAACTGTATATTGGTTTATTTGGGTATGGACAAAAATACCCTTTTTATGTTACAATCCCAGTAATTAATTTGCCTAATCCTGATTTTGGTAAACAATTAATCTGATCCATCCATTTTTAAATCCAATGGTTGATAATGGGACTTAGGGGTCCTTGTTTAAGAGGGGGTTGTTATTAATCCTCACCCTGTATATATATATATATATATATATATATATATATATATATATATATATATATATATATATATATATATATAGGCAAAAGTTCAAACGAGAACTGTTTTACGTAGGAGAACTCCGAGAACCAATCTGAGTCGTCCAATTCCCCCTCCTTTAATGTCATTGCCCACCCATGAATTCCTCACATGCACCCTGCCACACTTGATCCCTCCACGCTCTCCATCCATGAACTTCCCATATCCAATGAACGACTGAGATTGGTTCTCATACGAAAAATAGTTCTCGTTTGAACCTTCCCATATATATATATATATATATATATATATATATATATATATATATATATATATATATATATATATAATTATGATTTGGGCCACTAGCCTTATTAGACTACCAAGATCAAGTGTTCAAGTGGTGGATTAGGATTTATGGGCTAATTCACCTTTAAAGGAATTGCTTAAATGTTAGAAGAAAGGAATTGCAACTAATAAAATAAGTTGAATTAGTCAAGTTTTAGGTGGTTTTGATTTTGAAAATGGCGTATGTGGGTCCTGCAAGCTAGGTTCGACCAAGACGACACACACCTGTTTTCTTTCAAACAAGCCGTACAACTTACTTAGGAGAGGGAGGTGTTACTTGCGGGTCGTCTCACTTAGACCCTCATGCTTAGGAACGCACGTCCGAGTTGTTTATGAAACATGTGTTACATACTTACATGCTACTTAAACACTTGTAGCATGCCACGGAATTGTGATCCGACTTGATGGTGTTTGGCCTGTGGTCCGACTTACATTATTATATTTGAGCGACTTGCATGTGTGGAACAAGTCCGACTTTAGTAAAGGTATATATATGCGTTCGACTTGGTTCGTGAAGGGAGGTCCGGCTTACCCCCTCCATTGCGACGCATCCGACTAGCACGACCTTATCCGACTTATGCCACAAAGGTTTGGTCCGACTTAGACTTAGAAATTTACACCTATGCATTTGTAAGGGGTCCGACCCACGCAAGTAGGAAATGCGACTTGGGCTTTAGTGGGCCGACTCTTTCCAAGTTAGGCATGCAAGTTCTATCTAGGTGATATCCGACTTAAAAGGAGACAGTCATGATAGATGGTCCAACCTAAGGACAGTGTGACCTATAACCCGTAAGTGAATTCGAGGAACTTGTATCCGATATTGATCCAATAAGATACATGTGTTGTACGTTCTTATGGTCTGACTCGCTACAATACAATTTTGGATTAGCCGATAACTGTGACTGAGACTACGATCACGTGAGTATCCTTACTTATATACCAAACCCATGTTAACGTTGAATGTATGATTTCGACCGACACTTATGTGTTGGGTATGTGTTGTATGATTCGACTGGCTCTCACGAGTGAGGTGTGTGCGACCGTTTGCTTTGACAACGGGTATCTTTCGACCGACACTTATGTGTTGGGTATGTCGACCGGCTCTCATGAGTCAGGTATGTACGACCGCTTTCTTCGACAGCGGGTATGATTTGACCAACTATGATGGTAGCGGGTATGGAAAGAATGATATGTAATTTATGACCATGTTAAACTGCTTTGTTATGTAAGTAGTATGCTCGCTAAGCTTCGCGCTTACTATTGTTTTTTTACTATCTTTTCAAGTCACGACCAGTATGAAGCTCCGATAGCTCACCACTACGAATGATTTTACTTTGCTTCTGAAACTTGTTTCAAACATGAATTAATGATTTGTATTTTGGGAAATTGTACTTGATTTTATTTAATTATGATATTCCGCAACTTTGATCGATATTCTGTTTACACAAAAAAAAATTTTTTGGGACATTACAATAAAACTCAACGAAAATGTTCAAGGTTTGTCTTTACGATAGGAGAAACGTTTTGCTACCAAAATAAACTTTTAATTATGTTTTGAAAAGCTTGATGTTTGCAAATGACGTCCGGGGGTTTTGCGAACCAGGTCCGACAAAGATGAATAGGTCCGGTGTGACTTGCGTAGAGATGTGTGTGTGTGTGTGCGACTTAGTTATGTTGGGCTGACTTAGGAGTGGTCCGACTCACTAAGGTCCGACCTAATGTATTTGGCCCTAATTAACGATCCGACATGTAGATCCGACCTAAGACCATGCGTATGACGTCCGCCTTAAATTCATTCCCCATGATCGATTAATGGATTCGGCTTTGGGACCTATCCAACTTAAACCCCATGCGACTTGGATCTTTAGCTCTCCTCTGACTTACTTACGACTAATGTGATCCGACTTAGGTACATATAAGGAGATCCAACTTATGAACACCTAATTGGGTCTGACTTATTATAAGCTATATGGTACAACTTAAAGGACTTGGTTTATGGGACGACTCGAACTAAGGACCCGAACCCTGTACTGATCTCGTGAGGTATATGTGTTGTAGGATATTGAGTTTAGACCGCGACGAAGTAATTCTGTGATAAGCCAATAACTAAGACTGAGACTAAGATCAGGTAAGTATTCTTAATTACTTACCTACCGAACCAGTATTAATGTGAATGTATGAAGACCGGCTCTTGTGTCAAGTATGTATGACCGTTTGCTTCGGCAACGGGTAGTATGACTGTTTGCTTCGCCAACGGTAGTATGACCGTTTGCTTCGGCAACGGGTAGTATGACCTTTGCTTTGGTAATGGGTAGTATTAATGTTTGCTTTGGCATTGGGTAGTTATGACCATTTGCTTTGGCCACGGGTAGTTATGACCGTCGACAATGGGTAGTTATAACCACATGTTCGGCATCGGGTATATATGATACGCCTGAATTGTGACTATGTTAGACTATTAGGTTGTAAGTAATTTACTCGCTAAGATTCGAGCTTACTGTTGTAAATTTCTATTTTTTCAGAACATGACCAGTATGGAGCTCCGGGAGCTCACTACTTCGAATGATTTTACTTTACTTCTGAAACTTGTTTCAAACACAAATTATTGATTTGTATTTTGGAAAATTGTACTTGACTTTAATTACTTGACATTTCCGCAAGTTACGTACACTGATATTCTGTTAATATTATTTAAAAAAAATTGAGACGTTACACCTCACCAACTTGTTTCACGATCAAAGCTCTAACCCACCATAAATCCTTCCTAAAACTTGAAAGAAATAGATGAAGCCCTCCATCCCTCACATGTTTCTTTTGGAAAATAGAGACATGGTTAGTTTTTTCTCTCTCTCTCTTGATCGACATCAGCCCCACCCCACATTTATTTGCTTTACAATTTCAATTAGATTGCATGTTCTCCTTTGGTGTCTCTTAGGTTTAGAAGACTTAAGCCCGTGTGTCCTTTCTTTTATTATTAAAACACCCTTATATAACTTATTACAACTTACACTAGTCATCATAAATTAGAATCACCACATGAATGTTGGGTGTGACTTAATTAGTGAAATGATATATGAAACTAGAATGGATGCTTTCCGTGCACGACGAGATAAATGGATTTTGGATTTCGGAAAACGGCGTGGACATATACCCATGGAATTAAACTTGCATGAAATGTTTGCATGGAATAAAACTTTTATGAAATTAAGTTATGCATGGCTTTGGAAATTACTTCTACTTCATCTGCACGTCGAGAGGATGTGGAGCATGACGTCGAGTTGGTTTGGAATTAATTCTTGCACGGCTTGAACTAATTTTGTTAAAGCATACGTGGAGGAAGTCCGGGAGCTCAACGTGGGATTGTTTTGAAATTCAAATAATATGGATTGTGATTATTTTTGTTTATCTTGTGTTCAAATTCGATCATTAGGATATGGCCGAGAATCATGTATTTGATTTACTTTAACTTTCTAGTTGTTGGCTATAAATTCATTAGAAAAATCTCGAGTCATAATAAAGAAGTTTATGTTCTTGCAGGTGGACGTAGGTCGTGTTTTTACCGAACTACGTTAAATCTCGTGTTCGCTTATTTTCTGTTTTCCGCATTATTATTCTAACACTTGTTTTAAGTGTCTCGGTCTTAACAATCAACGTCTAACTTTTCTTTTTTAGTCCATAAACTCATGGATGTCACTAATAGCCTAAAAGTCTAACTTAAAATCATGTTCTAATTAATTATCTAAATTTGGGGTGTTAGAGAAAAACAATACATACAAGTTGATATTGTTGTGGACTTATGTAATATTGTTGGTAGGTTGTTGTTGAGGCTGATCGGTTACTACTGTTGTTTCTTTCCTCCATTAAAACAGATTATAATTATCTCAAATACAGTTAACCTTAATCTCCATCTTAAGTATCAAACGCAACCCATTATCTTAATTAGCTCTAATCATGTGTATTGTAAACATCCATTTCATGTTTTTTATTCTTTCAAATGAATATAATTTGATATGTAAGGATGCTACTAATAATAATCATATAGAACAACAAACACTACTATTCAAAAGTAAATCAAGTTCAGTTTTTTTAAAACTTACTTGTTCTTTACTTGGAACCCACAAACTTGCGTTCAAGAATTTGTCACCTTCTCAACCCCACCCCTCTCTTGATTTTCTCCAATTAGTCTAGGGTTTTAAACCTTTCATAGTCTCCATTAATCCCATGAATCATTTACTCCCAAATTGAATCAGAATTGCATAGGTTAAGATCCTCTAATACTTGGGTAACATGATTCATAATGTTCAATTCTCTTAAAAATATTAGAGTGAGTACCTTATTTTAGTAAAAAATGAGTCTTATTTGTAGGGTCCACTCTCATGTTTATGAAAAAACATGATAGATCGTGTATAACTAAACATAAGAAAATCTTAACCCGACTTGTATATTAATTTCACCCATCAAGTCTCTTGATCTGAGAGTTACAACCTGGCATTTAAATTTTACAAATTAAGTCCTTAAACTTCCTTACTTTTTTCATCGTTAACACAATACTTTTGTTAACATATAAATAGCTAGGTTAAATACTTTTTAATCTAATTATCACATACTAGTTTAAATGCACGTGTAAACACACGGATAATCATAAAAGTATCTTTTATATATATAAAAGACTAACTTGAATAAGATTTATTATATAATATTAGCCATTGATTTATTTAAAAAAATTAATTGTCAAATCTAAATCATTCATTGTAGTAAATATTATTATCTAATTTATCTTTTACTCGAGTCTTTTAAAAATGATAAATATTAATAATCAATGTCTTACTATATCTCCTACTTCATTGTCGTTGGCGTAATTATATAATTATTAATTAATTATGAGATTAGAAGACAATAATTTTATATAGTTAATAATAATATATTGAAAAATATATATATAGTTATATCGTTAAATAATTCTTATCTTACATACGTCTAATTTAATTTATATTATCTAATATATTATTTAAACAAATATATTTATTTTATCTTTCTTATAATTTAAATGGTTTACCTAATAAGATTTATCTTATTTCATAACATATTAGTTTGACTCTAAAAAGTCAAAATCAAAATTTTAGAATTAAAGGAATTAGCGGCTAAGATTTAATATTTTATTAAATAAACGGTCGAGATCATCTAATAATTTTATTCAAATTAGTCTTTTATATATATTAGAAGATATTTTTTAAAGTTGTTAGAAATATCAAAGGGAACCAACTAATAACGCTCCAAAATTGCTAAAAATCTTATCAAGCTTGGTGTATGTGTGGTAAATAGATATTTAAATATTTAATAAAGCAATGCCGATCGAAACTTAATTATCCTACACCGGAATATTGAAAGAATCATACAAAAGTCATTACAATACGTTGAAAGATTAATCAATTTACGAAAACTCAGCGGCTAAGAATATGAGCTTAGTTGGTGAAGGTGATGATGAAGAGTTGATTATTGCAAATATACATTTGATGGTGCAAACAAAAATATAAATAACATACAATTATAGGTTTGTAATGTAATTTATCAATTTTTTTTGTTTTCTGTATATTCAATCATCTTTATAACTGAATAATTATATATATATACTGTTTATATGACTCAGTATTTTTAACACATCTAAAAATGGCTTATAATAATGGGTAAAAGAGCGCCAAGCTGGGTCTTAGCGTACATTAAGCCTTACACCATGTCATGACGATATAGTCAATTCTCGAGCATTGACAAAGCCATGACAAAACCAATACAAGCTTCTTAAACATAAGAAATTATCTTATCTGAATTTCAAAATATAAACAAGTTGTCATACATTGTTTAGTTTATGAATCTTATTTCTTATTTGTTAATTTGACTATTCAATAAGTAAATAACATTCACCTTAAATAATTGTTTTCACAAATATAGTTGTTAACATGTTAATTTGACACTTAAATTTCATATCAAAAAGTAGCTAGTAGAATGTATAATTTTTAAAAAAAAAAACCTATTTTCTTTGTTAATTTTAACACTTCTTTTAATCTATTATGTATGTATGAAGATCAGGGTTCTAAAAAACGCGCCATGGCGGTGCCAAGGTTAGGCGTGGCGTAAGACAAGGCGGCATAAGGCGCGCCTTTACGCGCCATATGGCGAGTTTTTTAAAGCGTGGCGCCCCAAAAACATTTTTTTTTTTAAATTGACTTTTTTTATATACATTTTGCGGTCGCGTGTTTTGAACTTCTATAAATTTGTATTTTGTAATTTATATATGTTACTTTGCCCCTAATTTGTGTAACTTTGTGTAATTTGTATATTAATAATGATAAATTAGATATAAATATTTATGAAATATATACAAAATTGCCGCCTTAGGTGCCGCCTTAAAAAACGCCATGGCTCGCCATGGCCTATAAAACTTGAGGCTTGACCTCGCCGCCACGCCACGCCTCACATTATTTAGAACCTTGATGAAGATATATAAGAGGAAACATTAATTTAAAAAAAATTATGACTTAGATTTTCCTAAATATCTTTGAAAGTGTATTAAAAGAATATGTCTTTACCCCTTAAAAACACATGAAGCTTTAGACGTGTGATTGGATAGCCATGCATATCATTGAGAGGAAAGCTAATAAAGTCCATATAATGTAACTTTAATATATTAATAATTAAGGGCAGACAATTAAAGAAAGTGTCTTTGTTGGAGTAGTTGATTTTTTTAACCCGATAACTTGAAACCGGCCTATTTAATAGTAAGATTGTAATATTATAAATTTTTTCTTTAATAGCTAAAATTTGAATTTTAAAAATAAGATTGTGAATTCAAATAAGAGAATAACATCTTAGGGCAATAATAAAACATGCCAAATAAATGTACAAAATCCTTATACATTAAAAAACTTAAAAAAATAAAAGATTTACATGTAAAACAATAGTACATCATTTTGGTATTTGTTATCTTGAGTATATGATTTGATACTTTGACGTTTGATTACTTGATAGGTGGTATTTAAGTATTTTGAATACGATTTATAATTATATCTAATGATAAATAAATTAAACTATTCGGTTGCTAAACGAAATTATTTATTATACTTGGTAGAATATCAGTACATCACAATTTTATTACATTCATTCATATAAGTCGAAAAAAAGTAAAATATAACTTCAAATTAAACTGAAAAATACTGAATTTTAAGTTTGAATACAATCGAAACGTACATTAAATATTGAAGTTAGAATATAAACAAAAGTCGTTTTCGAAGTTGTTACCAAAATGGGAAACTAACATGGAATTTAAAAAATTGATAAAGAAATCGTAGTCACAACGGAAAACGTATTCGAAAATTGAAAAAATACTTGTTAATCAAATTGGTCTTAATGGGTCGACACAAATAAAATTGATGCGCTTCCAAACCTAATACGAAAATAAATGGTTCAAAATAGGCCAAACACAAAATGAGTCGAACACCGTTGACAAAAATCTGATAACACGATTCCGACAAAAATTAATACAAATCCAATAATACAAACCCGAACAGAATTGACTGCGTTAAGTCAATATAAAGAAAAGTCAAACACTATAGAAACAAAGGTTGCTCTACCTCTCATTAGTTGGCTACTGGCCTGTCCTGTCGAACACACGGCCCAGCATTGAGGCCCAACAGAGCAAATAAAGCCCAAGCCTAGATTTCCTTTCTTCTTCATAGACATGTTACTGTTGTTTTTTTCCTCCATTAAAACAGATTTTAAGATTTGGTTTTGTCTATTTCTAATTTTTTAATTATATATCTCAAATACAGTTAACTTTATTCACCATCTTAATCAAGTATCAAACACAACCAATTAATCTTAGCTCTATTCATGTGTATTATAAACATCCATTTCATGTTTTTTATTCTTTCAAATCAGTAACTTTAAACAAGATTTTTGATATGTGAGGATGCTACAAATAATCATATAGAACAACAAACACTACTACTCAAATTAGGTAAATTAAGTTCGGTCTTTTAAAAATATTCTATTTTCTTCTATAACTTTTAAGTTTGACACTTTTCTTGATCTATTATGTATAAAGATAATACTAGCAAGGTACCCGACTTATGCGACGACGATAAATAAAAGGAACAATGGTGAATTTTATGATGGCGCCATAGAGGACATAAGAGCCGTGTGACTGTTGGGAATAAGTTCTATGAATGTTTAATCCATAAAAAATGATGGTATATTTCAAGTCCTTCATTTAATAAATTAGTCTTGCAAGTGTCTAACATGTTTGACTGAGGCTACTCTAAAAGAAGAAACATATATATTTTCATTCTCTAACAATTAGAAAACTATATTATAACCAAAGAGAAACATTTCCTTCGTATAAACATTTGATTTAGCATAACCATTGTGGGTATAAGATAGATAGCGTTTCCATTTTTCCTACAATTTCAAAAAAAAAATCGATCGGTATAAATTGTAGTATGGTGGCACATCTTATGAAACCATGAATATGAAAACAAAAGTAATATTTTTCTATGTTCAATTTCATGGTATATGTTGCTCCCAAATGACCACTCACAGGTTGTTGTGGCGGCACATAAACAACGCAATTTATAAGTATATGTCTTGTCTTTTTTTTAAACACATAGGGACACAAATAAAAGGAAGGTACCAGATGGAGCAAGTAGTAACATGGAGAATGAAGAAGCAATTCTTAACGCATATTGCTATAAACTTGGGTGACTAAATATATAAAACTTCAAAAGAACTTTTAAAAGGATAAGAAGAAACGGTAATTAATGGCTAATTGCATCCTTGCTTTCATTTATCCATACACTTATTCGACTGGAATTTAAATATTATAATTGTTTAGCTCTTATTACTTATATGTTTTTCATTCTATTATTATTTAAGTTTCAATTTAATGAGCATTATGTATTAATTATTTCTCTGCTACCATTCACTAAAATTATGGTAATTCTTAGAATTTATTTTAGCTAAATGTATTACCTTTATAGAAACAATAATTACCTTTAATTAAACAATTATCTTGCTTCGTTTATATGTATCGTTTTGTTTTAACTTAAAAGGATGTGTTTAATATTTTTGGATAGGAGTATATAGGTAATTTCAATTTACTTAAAAATTAAGAGATTTAAATATATAAATACTTTATAACATAGTATAGATAGTATATATAAGAGAAAACGTTAATTTTTTTAATGAGTTATGACTTAGGTTTTCCTATATATCTAGGAAAGTTTATTAAAAGAATATGTCTTTCAAATGGGATAGTATAAATTGACACCTTAATTTACTAAAAAGCACCTTACCAAATATAAAACTTTAAAATTTTCCATAATTTCTTCTAAATATTGGTTAGAATAATTAATATGAGTTTCCTATTCCTTTCTAATAGTTGTTCTATATAAACTTTTTCCAAATTTTAGTTAGCACCGTTAATACAATATACTTTCTAAATTCTTTTATATGTAATAAGCATTTTTATAATTTTTAAATGTTTAAAATCTATTTTGTAAGAAAATAACTAAACCCAAATCTAGACTTTACATCATTAATTCAACAAATTCAACCTATATGTAGAATTTTATAAAATTCATCTAGTAAAAATATAAAAATTATGAGTTTTATTTTTTAACTTTATAGTCTTGTTAGTAAATTAAGTTACCAACTATAAATTGAAGGTTTTAAATAAAAGTTTAAAAGTATCATAATATTTGTATATATTTACAAATAAGAAATCTAGAAAGTATCTTGTATTAGTAAGAGCTTAAATTTAAAATAAATGCATGATTTAAAAACTCTACTAATGAGGCTATACATTTTTAAAAGGGTGATATGGTTTAATCATAACAGTTTTACTTGCTTTTCGGTTTAACTATCAAAGTTTTTTTAAAACGGTATAGCACCAAAGTTTAGTTTAGTTTCCGTTTTAATCTGTAAGTTTTGTTTGTTTTATGGTTTTACCATTTTTGTTAACCTGAAACTTGTTTTACAGGTAAATACATAATTCTTTATTATTCTTTATTTTGTTCTTCTTCCAACCTGAAATTGTTCATCTTGATTTACATAAACACAAGGATTGATTTCAAGAACACATGAAAAATTAGATATGAATAATAAATATGAACAACCTATATAACTCAAGAACATATGTAAAATTACTAAAATCGTAGGTGGATGAACCAAAATTTGAGATTCATCTTCATCCCAAGATTGATGTAAAGATGAAAAACTCACTAAACAGAACTTAAATGAAGATGAAGTATTGAAGATATATGCATCTGTGTTCGTAGAGAGTGAGAGGGAGATCTTGAATTTCAAGGGTTTGAAGGGAACGATGGCGGTGCACGGTGACTGTGGCGGTGGCGGTGTGCGGTGTGCGGAGGCGGTGAAGAAGAAGATACCTTCAAATTACAAAACCCTAAAATCCAATGGAGTGGGAGAGTGAAGGGTTGGGGAGAGAGAAGGCAGAGTGGGAGAGTGATGAGGAGAGAGAGAGTAGGGGGGTTTGGTAAGTGGGTATGTTTGGGAAAGGTTGTAGCTAGGGGAATTATGGAGTGTTTGGAAGTAGGGTTAGGAGGTGTTTGGACATAAGTACCGGTTTAGTAGGTAAAAGCGGTTAAAATAGAAGGAAAATAAAACTTTATGGTTAAATCATTAAAAAAAACTTGTATGCTTAAACCGAAAAGTAAGTGAAACTTTGATGATTAAACCGTATTTCACCCTTTTTAAAAATAAAAACTCAAGCTAATTGTTTTTATATATCATTATTAAAGATAAAATTGAATAAAATATTCTCTATACAAGTTAAATTTATAATCTGAAGTCTGAATTTTGTTTAGATTTTTTATTTATATTTATAAAAAACGATTTGCATATTTAATGTTATAAAAATGTTAATTATATAAAAAGTAATCTAATATGTATCTTGTATTAATAATCCTAACTAAAATTGAGAAGAAAATATAGAAACAATATAAAAAGAATTTAGAAAGTAACTTGTATTAGTTATCCTAACCAGTATTTATGACAAAATATAGAAACGACATCATGCACTTAAATTTCTTGATTTGGGTGTTATGCAAGGATGTCAATTTAGTAACACCCAGAAAGCTTTAGACGTGTGATTGTTAGCCATGTCATTGAGAGGAAGTTAAGCTAATAAAGTCCATATAATGTAACTTGATGTATTAATAATCAAGGGCAGGCAATTAAAGCGAGTGTCATTGTTGGAGTAGCTGATTTCCTTAAATATGTTCACATGCACATGTTGATGCTTGGTTTTAAACCATTTAGAGTTGAAGGTAGGTCTCTTGTTCAAAGTCAAATAATTAGGCTACAAAAACAGAAATAAATGCATTCATAACCAAAGAAAAAGCGTATTAACTACTTTAAGATCTAAAAAGATAGTTGTTCGACGGTAAGAGGTGTTAGTAAAAGGTGTTTTTCTCAATAGGTTGAGAGTTAAAGTTCTGTGGTAGACAATAGAGTAGATTTAGAAGCAAGTTTAGTTGGTGTTTGTTTACCGTTATAAAACTACTTTAAAATGTCGATCTCTTCAATACTAGAAAAACAGAAATCTATGCATCCATTACCAAACAAAAGCGTATTAACTATGTTAAGAACTAAAGAGGTGGTTGTTCGATGGTATCAAGTGTTGGTGAAAAGTATCTCTTCTCAACAGGTTGAGGGTTCAAGTTATGTGGTAAACAATAAGGTAGATATAAGGATATATTTAGTTAGTGTGTGTGTTTGCCGTTAAAAAAAACTACTTTAAAATTTCGATCTCTCAATCCTAGAAAATAAATAAACACATTTAATCACTTCAATTCTTTAAAATAAGCTTACAAAAGCACGCATAACGATTGAAATAATTAATAATGATTAAGTTCTTTCCCAAATTTGTTTGTTACAAAATGGTATTTTATATTAGTCAATTTTACTTTCATTAAACAAAAAATTATACTCGGCATGACAAATAAAATTTACACATGAATTTTGCAACTTGTGGGTTTAGGTTTCAGGTGAAGCTAAATCAATTTGATTGAGATGCAATGGCAACAAAAAATTGCAGAACGTGAGAAACCCGAAATCGATTCCATTCTCATTACATAGACTCAAATAGTTGGATGTGATGGCGGTGAAAGATTGCAAAAGGTGAGAAATCTAAAATCGATTCTAGAGAAACTGAATCAGGTGAAGCAAATATGTTCGATTCTTACAAATTTTGGTTTCAGATCTGATAGCTAAATGAAATCATGGAGAAATTTGTCAACGAATTCTAAAGAAACAAAATCAAAAGCAAACGAAGGTAAGCTGGGTTGTCGGATTCTAGGTTAGGGGTCATCACAGATTCATAGTTATAGGTTCGTTGGGTTCTAGGTTTGAAAAGGTAAAATTGTATACGATGAATTAAATTAGAAAAGTGGTTGTACTGAAAAGTACAAAATATAATTTATTGCATATAATGATAATTTTTGTAAACTCCAGTTGTTTTCGCGTACTTTACCATATTATATAATTTACGATTATTTTGATACAGATATAGAACAACAACAAAACAACCACAACAATAAGATCATTAATAATAATAATAATAATAATAATAATAATAATAATAATAATAATAATAATAATATCTTTCTATTTATTTGATTAGGACATTTAATAATCAACAAGACAAGTCAAAAGTACATGGCGAGAAGAAACATCTATATCTTTACTAAAACAAGATCTTTCCATGTTGAGTTGGCATAGGCTTTTTTTCTCCAAAAGTTCAATTAAATTCAATTATGCATTCTTGATTTCTTACATGGCACTCAGTTAAACATTTGGGCTTTTAAACAAATCCTACATCTAGCTGAGGCAAAACAAAGAGATCTCTCTCTCCCTCTCTCTCTCTCTCTCTCTATATATATATATATATATATATATATATATATATATATATATATATATATATAATGATCTCACATTGCTTCTAAGAAACAAACCGAAGGATGTCATTGCCTATATTTATGTCTACCATCATCTTTTGATTTTAGTTAAAAAGTTTTAGTAAAGGCTGGTTCGATGCGGGTTGCTCTGGTTCAGCGGTTTTATTCTGGTTTTAGTGAAACCGCCCAATTCACACTTGCCCGTTTTAGTCGCTACTTTGGAACCGGATTTAATCAAGGTTCAAGGTTGAACCGGTTCAACCATCCTGTCTGGTCTGGTTTTCAAAACAGGGCAATTGGGTGAAGCAAGATGAAACCGTGATATTTGACCTTTGTGAAAATTTCAAAATGTTCAATTAAGCTCAATTATGCATTCTTGATTCTTACGTGGCACTCAATTAAACATTTGGGCTTTTAAACAAATCCCACATCGCTAGCTGAGGCAAAACAAGGAGATCTCCATATCTATATGTATATATATTTTATGATCCCACATTGCTTCTAAGAAACAAACCGAAAGATGTCCTTGCCTATATATAGGTCTCCTATCATCTTTTGATTTTAGTTAAAAAGCTTTAGTAAAGGCCGGTTAAATGCGGGTTGCTCCGGTTCAGCAGTTTTATTTCGGTTTTAGTGAAATCGCCCGGTTCACAGTTGTCCGGTTTAGTCGCTACTTTTGAACTGGATTAATTAATCACGGTTCACGGTTGAACCGGTTCAACCGGCCGGTCGGGTCCAGATTTCAAAATAGTGCAATTGGGTGAGGCAAGATGAAACCGTGATATTTAACCTATGTGAAAATTCCGAATTAATTTTTTATTTTCTTAAAATAAATTCGTTTTTTTGGCTAAATTAACATAGTTAATCAATTAACTAAATGTTTTCTGATTATTGTGTATATATGTATCCTATGTTCTGGGCAAAACAGAAAAGAAGAACATCCCTGAAAACTTGAGTTTTTCATACAAAAATCCGTCATGAAACTAGTTGACTATTTATATGTCTTCTCATGAGTTTGACAATTGGGCATGGTTTTTAAAACCGGACCGGTCATTGAATCGGACGTCATAATCGTTCATCGGTCCATATCCTATATAATTTAAGAACTTGAAAATCCTATGTGGCATGTGTAACAAAGCTTCAAATTTGAAATCTAATGTAGTAGATAAGGTCTAAATCTGATGTGGCACTCAATTAGGTGATTTGGGCTGATTCATGTGTTGGAACTTGATTATAGCAAATTAACATTTGTCCTACATAGGAAGATAGAAAGAGATACACATGAAACCAGTTGACTATTTATATGTCTTCTCATGAGTTTGACAATTGGGCATGGTTTTTAAAACGTGACCGGTTATTGAACCGAACGTCATAATGGTTCATATGTCCAACCGGTTGAACCGTATTTAAAAACCGGATGATATACTTATTAATTTGAATATTATAAAAGTACTTGAATACAAAAAATATGTAATTAAATATTTTAACTTACATAAAACAACAATCTTTAACATTTATAAATTATAATTTTATATATACATTACTAAATATTAAACTTTACTACTTTTAAATTCTACGTACTATACTCTTCAACAATTTTATGCTTTACTATTAATCATCTAATCTAAATATCTAAATATACGCATCTGAGAAAAATTTGCAAGTTGTAAATATCGTGATTTGCATGTTCTTTCTGAATTCTGATCTACAATAAGAAGAAATTTGACTTTTTTGGTTATATAGGTGAATGATCTCTTGAAGGTTGAGAGCAGCTTCAAGTCGGATGATAGTTGGGTGACCGTACAAATAGCGTATGCGATCTCAGAGCAAATGTTGCAAAGGCACCAGGGGGCATCACATGGAGATGATACATATGTGAAAGAAATGTTTCTCATGAGAACAAAATATTACTTTATGTTCATAGGTGTTTCTCATATCAGTTTGAAGACTTTACTCCTGTTCTTTGGAGACGAAGGAATTAAGTTCTGTCATTTTGGTAAATTCCTTAACTCAACCCATGCTTATCAGTAATGGTTGCTCAATCCACCTCCTAATAGTCCAGCATTTGACTTATAAATTGACGTTGATAGTTTTTAGTGAATTACTGCAACAGATAGATGTTGGAGCTGTAAGTACAAATCTATGTTTCCTTTATATGTAAGTCTGCGATTTGAAATAACATTATTACATTGGTTACAGGTAATTCACTACAATTTACCTCAAATCTTGGAAGAATATGTTCAGATAATCCACCAAGCAGTTTTCTTTATAATCTTTAAATCATTCATCTAATAATCAATCATATAAGTAATGTTGTATAGACTTTTGTTGGGCTTTGTTGTTTCTAAAGAAAACTGTTTTTTGATTAAATTCTCAGGCTATATTGAAATTTTCTTGATGTTGGTATTGTTTCCCAAACATATACGTTAGACAACTGATTATCATTATTTTGTAAATATTTTTCCATTTCTTAACGAAGTTAGATAATACAACCGAATTAGAATGCACAAAATTTAGACTATCAACAAAACGAGATACGATGACAGCTGATAAGGATGCTATTGCTCAGGATAAATTAAAAGCTGCAAGGGATAGACATAAAATGTATGTTGATCCGCGTCGTCGACCGGTGTCGTTTGTTGAGGGGGAAATGGTCTACTTGAAAGTCACTCCATGGAAAGGGGTAATTCGTTCTGGTAAACGCGGGAAATTGGCTCCACGCTACATTGGTCCTTTCAGAATTAAACGGGTAGTTAACGATCAGAGTGTTGCCTTGGATCTTCCAGATGAATTGGCGGGTATTCATAACACTTTTAACGTATGTTATCTACGCAAGTGCAATGTAGAGGATCAGACACAGGTTCTACCAATACAGGATCTTCGTGTAGATATGAATCAGAAACTCATTGAGGAACCAGTTGAACTACTTGATAGAAAAGTAACAAAACTGAGAAAGAAGCAGATACCAATGGTTTTGGTCAAGTGGAAGCACAGTCTAGGTTCAGATCTGACTTGGGAGACTGAAGCAGACATGAGAAGCTGTTACCCTTCTTTGTTTGAGCGCGAAGAGATTCCGAGGACGGAATCTTCTTAAGGGGGTAGATTTGTAACACCCTCTCAACTAGCCTAGACTAATGAGGTAATTAATTAAGTTAATCTTGGGATTTAAGATTGATTATGTGATTTATTTATCTTTTAGGTTATGTGATAATTAATTGTGTTATTTATTTAATTTAATTGTATTATTAATTATTTAAATATTGTTAATTATATAATAATACATGTTGGTGGATTTATGACATGTCCTAATGGACACCTAAATCACACAAGACACCACCACCTAGCCATTACATGCATTTAGAGAAAAATAGAAAAAGTGTGTTAGTGTGTGTTTTTGTGTTCGGCTGAGAAGTGAAGAAAAGAAGAACATTAATTCACAAATTTAATCTATTTCATCTTGCATGCTTGAGTGATTAACTGAAGGAATTGATCCAGAAGGTTAACTTTCTGAATTTTAGTTGTTAATTGTTAATTATAATCGGTTTTGAATATTTATATAAATTCCGATTGATTCTTGATGTTAAATAAGGGTTATAGATTGAATGCATGTTAGAAATTATTGTTAGAATGTGTTCATAACATGCTTAGAATGATTTCTGGAAACTGAAATTAATTGCATGCTTAAAATCAGTAAGGAAATTGAGTTAGAAATCGAAAACATACATGAACACATGAATGAGTCGGAATTAAAGGATTGAATTAAGCGGAATTGGGGAATTCCGACCAATTTGATCGGAATTGAGATTGATCCGGAATGTGAGTTATCGGAATTGATGAATACTCGGAATTGGACAATTGCCCTTACTCGGAATTTGTATGATCGGAATTTCATATATTCGGAATTACGAATAAGCCTTTACTCAGAATTCTAATTCAATCGGAATGTGCCTTTACTCGGAATTCTAATTCAATCGGAATGTACCTTTGCTCGGAATGTACCTTTGCTCGGAATTAGCTTTGATCGGAATTAGCCATTACTCGGAATTTGACAAGGGTTGATCGGAATTAATATACTTAATCGTAATTTGACATGATCGGAATTCTAATGTTACCTTTGCTTATTCGGAATGGAAGCATTGTATTCGGAATCATGAGAATTCCGGATGTTTATTCGGATTTTGGGATTTATAGGATTTCATTGATAATTCAGATATGATGTACTGATTTTTATATATCTGAGATATATGTGATATTCATGTGATGTATGAATAAATATGATATTTATTATGAATCAGTATTATGAAATAAATACTGACTTGTGTTCATTTAATCTCAGGAATTGAGAAGACTCAGTGAGTTAGTCACCTGAGTGTGCTACAATCTTGCTGACTGTGGTGAGTGGATTTATATCCTGGTTGTACAGGATATAACATCTTGATTGATTATGTGTTCATTTGGATATGTATACATGTTATTTTTTGGAGGTCAGCCGTGACAGTTTTGTAGGCTGGGCTTGTTGCTTGGGGATTTACAGTATCTGATCTTGAGATACATTTGTTGTACTCAAAGGTGCTGATACTGTTGTCCATGTTAGCAGGGCTATCGGTAAACCTATGCTTTGGCCGGCATTTGGTTGTAGGTGGTTGCAACACTGCCGGTCCTCTTGGATTTGAGCTTGATTACTTGTTGGGCTGTTTGCCTTGTACTTGTTGAGATATTTGTTCCCTCACTTAGCTTTGTGCTAATTCCCCACTAGATTGTTTTGCAGATCCTCCGCAGTGAGTTTCTTGAAGATAAAGACTGGGAATATGGACAGACCGCAAACTCTAATGTCAAGTTTTTGAAAAGAGCCTGATTTTGTAATTAACACTGTAAATGGCATTTTATGTAAACGATAACCAGTCAAAGTTGTATTTATCTTTTGACTTTAATCTAATTATATGTAATTAAGCTTCCGCATGCTATTTTATGTTTATTAAAAAGTACAGTGTTACAAATTGGTATCAGAGCTCTGGTTTGAGGATTTGCATGAATGATTTGTGCAATATTCGAACCGAGGCTCTGGTCAGTCCAATATTCCTAGGGTGGGTAATTAGTAATATAGCTTTGAGGGTGGTTAGTGTGCTTATACTAACGGTTCATATCTAACAACTGGTGAGATGTCGTGTATAGAATAGATATGGCTGATAATGTGAACCAGACAACTACCCCTGCGTCCCCCAGAAGAAACAATCAATCCTCCACCGCAGCTAATGAACAGCACCACAGAGCTGGTACTTCACATAATGGTGAATCTGATTAACAGGATTATGTACTGCAATTGAAAGATACTCTGCAAACTCTGAGAGATCGGGTTCAAGAGTTGGAACAACAACAACATCAGACTCACTCTTCCCAACAAACTCAGACCATTCACATGCCCCTAGAGTCAGCTGTGTTTACTCAATCTATACCACCTCCTGTATACACTGTGTAACACTGTACTTTTAAACATGACGTTTACTGCACGTGAAAGCTAATTTACATATAATAATCTTGATTACATAATAAATACAAAAGTTTTAACTTGTTAATCCAAAATACAAGCTCTTTCAAAAAGTTGACATCAGAGTTCGGTTTGTCCATTTTCCCAGCCCAAAGCATTAAGCTCACCACGGAGAATCTGCAAAACAATCTAGTGGGGAATTAGCACAAAGCTAAGTGAGGGAACCAATATCTAATCATAAACAAGGCAAACATGCCTAAACCCAAATAGCTCATGAATCCCAAGAGAACCGGCGGTGTTGCAAGCACCTACAACCAAGGTCGGCCAAAACCAAGATTTACCGATAGCCCTGCTAACAGTGATAACAATACCAGCCATCTTGTGTACAACAAATACACCACAAGATCTGATACGGTACACCCCCAAGCAACAGGCCCAGCATCAAGCTGATCTCCAAATAACATGTATATACAATCCAAACAAGAGCATTCCAAATAGGATATCATATCCTGTATATCAAAAGATATAAACCCACTTACCAAAGTCTTCAAAGCTTTGGAGCACACTCGAGTGACTAATTCACTGAGTCTTCTCAGTCCCTGAGATTGAAGTAACCCAAGTCAGTATTCAATTTATAATACTGATCCAAAATAGATATCATATCTAATCATGTTAATCATGTATGTGTACATATGAATATATATTCATCATACATAAACCCAATAGATAAACAATTCATATTTATCTTCAAATTACCAAATCCGAATAAATTTCAATTCCGATTGAATTGAATTCTGAGTAATTGGCCAAATACCGATAAAGCCCAAATCCGATAGTATCAAATCCGATAATGCCAATTCCGATAGAATCATAACTCAAATCCGAGCATAGGCCCAATCCGAGCAAAGTACAATCCGATCAACTGAATTCCAAGTAAAGGGTTTAATCCGAGTAAAGGTCCAATTCCGATTAATATCCAAATCCGATAAAGTCATAATCCGAGAAATGTAGAAATCCGATATAAGTCAAAATCCGATATAATCCTTCAATTCAGAGCAAAGGCAATACCGATACAATCACAATACCGAAAAAATATCCAATACCGATATATTATTCAAATTCCGAGTAAATATGTTAAGGCAATTCAATGATAATTTAGTCGGATTCCGATACATGTTCAATTCCGAGAGAATAGGTAATCCCGAGAGAAAAATTAAGGCATCATATATATATTCAGTCGGATTCCGACACAATCCAATCCCGATAAAAGAGTTTGGGAAATTTTACTGTCGGTTTTCATCCAATACCGAGACATTCAGTCGGTTTCTCACTAAATCCCGATTAAATCAATCGGATTTCACCAATCCCGACTGATTCAATCCCCAATTCCGACTCATTCAAGTGTTCTTCCCCAATATCCATTTTTAACATCAATTACTACTGATTTTAAGCATGAAAAATCATATATGCTTCCAGGAATCATTTTAAATATTTAAACATCATGTATAGATCATAAAATCTAGCATACATACATCCTAATTCAACAATTTATTATCAAGCATCAATCGGAATTCTCAACATATTCAAAACCGAATATAACCAACAATTAGAAATTACACTTCAGTAAATCTAACCTTGTTAATTGTTATGAATTCAGTAATCTAATTGCATGCAACACTTGAAGATCAATTTGGTTTAATTCTTGCTTCTATCTCTTCTTGTCTCGGCCGAGAGAGGATAAACACACACACACACACACTTTGAGTAATTTGTTACAATTGCATGCAAATGGAGTGGAATGGTGACTATCTCACCAAACCGGCCACCTCATACACCATTATCAATATAATATAATTAATTCATTTAATTACAATTTAATTAATTAACTAATTAATCACAATAAATAAATAACTTCACATAAATTAATTAAATCCCATACTGAATTAGATTAATTACCTTAATTAATCTAGACCGGGTAAGTGGGTGTTACAAATCTACCCCCTTAAGAATATTCCGTCCTCGGAATCTCTTCGCGCTCAAATAAGGAAGGATAACGGCTCCTCATATCCGCTTCGGTCTCCCAAGTTAAATCAGATCCCAAACTGTGCTTCCATTTAACCAAAACCATCGGTATCTGTTTCTTTCTTAACTTTGTAACCTTTCGATCCAACAGTTCAACTGGTTCTTCTACAAGTTTCTGATTAATATCCACATGAAGATCTTGTATCGGTAGAACCTGAATCTGATCCTCTACGTTGCACTTACGCAGATAACAAACATTAAAAGTGTCATGAATTCCCGCTAACTCATCAGGTAGGTCTAAAACAACAGTCTGATCATTAACAACTCTTCGGATTTTGAAAGGACCAATGTAACGGGGGGCCAACTTCCCGCGTTTACCAAATCTGATAACACCCTTCCAAGGTGATACTTTTAAGTAGACCATCTCCCCTTCGACAAATGATACCGGTCGACGACGTGGATCAGCATACATTTTCTGTCAATCCCTTGCAGATTTTAACTTATCTCTAGCAATAGCAACCTTATCAGCTGTCATCTGTACAATGTCAGGCCCTGGAAATTGCTTTTCCCCAGCTTCTAACCAACAAGTCGGAGTTCTGCAAGGTCGACCATACAACATCTCATACGGAGGCATACCGATACTACTATGATAGGAATTGTTATAAGCAAATTCCATCAAAGGCAGATGTGAATCCCATGATCCTTCGAACTCTAACACGCAAGCCCGAAGCATATCTTCCAAAGTCTGAATGGTTCTTTCTGACTGACCATCTGTCTGTGGATGATAGGCCGTACACAAATTTACCCTGGATCCTAATTCCTGTTGCAGTCTGTTCCGGAAGTTAGACACAAATCTCGAGTCTTGTAGGACCGGATGGGGGACGGGGTTCTAAACTAAACTAAAACACCCTAATGCTAGGACTGATCTAGGATGAGAAATATCGCGGAATTATATTTCCCAAACCTCCTAAGGATACTAGGATCTACTTAGGTGTCCGGCACACAGTGACTCACACAGAAAGGTAGAAGACAAACACACAGTACTCACACAGAGATGCCTAGCTGCCTTGGAATTCGGTTTTAACACTAAGTTCGCGAGTTTCAAGGGCAAGATTACGTTATCGAAGGCTTAAAGTCACAAAGGGTCAAGTTTCGTCCGATATAGGCTTAATATCCGTAGTCTCCTACTAATGACACGAATCAAGATGTATTTATAGAATAATTTATTCACTTCGTACGTAGTGCAGAGCACTTCGTACGAAGTTAGTCGAATTCGTACGACCCTGAGTATTTTAATATTATTTATCTCACGGTAACCGACATAGTCACCTCGTGCGAAGTGGGCTTCACTACGCACGTAGTGAGCTCATCACGCACGTGGTGAACTTATCACACCCATGGTGAATTTTCACACAGTCTTACACTTTCAATCATACATCAACACATGATCAAGGACTTGTAAGCTTAAGATAATCACATAGACACACTAAGAATGTATAAACATGCAAACCATTAATCAAAACACATTTAATTAACACCACATGAATATACTTTATTGATACGAACTAGGGATTCATAAAATATGCACCAACATACTCCCCCTAAGACCTAGTTCTATCAATAATCATTTCACTAAGTAAACATTCACAAAGCAAAAAGTACATAGCATGCTGCACACAGCACAATGCTATTGGAATACCTTTCGTTACACCCTTACCTGCACTAAGCACATTGTGAGCTGTAACTCGTATTTAGTAACTCCATTTCGCATGTGATGAGCTTCTCCTCTGTGAACCTTGATACTGTTAGTACTACACTCAGCAGCAACCAGTCAGTAACTTCAAGACCACTAATAAGCATCTAAGTACATCAAAGCGAAAAGAGAAAGTCTAAACAAATAACACACTAAAAGACATAAAAACATATCAATCCTCTTCGTATGTTTTGTTTATCAACTTCGTGCGTTTTAATTCACTTCGTGTGAGTCAGCTTCCTCACATAGAGTTGGCTCTTTTTCTCGATTGTCCTGTACTTAGCACACAACTATTAGTAACTTCAGGGCAAGTTATTAACATATAAGTACCAGTGAACATTCGGAGTAATAACGAACAATAATATCAAGAAATAAGATAGACTGAAGGAAACTTTAACTAATAAAAGAATATAAATTTAAATCTAATCTATTTACTAATTAAATCCTAAGGAACAAACTGAAAAACAAACAGTAAAGAAATTGCAGGAATTTAAAATTACTGAAATTAAATCTTTTTGTGAGAAGGTTCCAATATGGAGTCAGTACCAGCTCGTCTATACTTAGTAGTCATTCATTTCAGAACTTTGGGCCTAAACATATTCTCTCAAACTCTGTCTGTCAACCTAACTTTCCTCAGATAATAACAGATTTTGTTTCAACATTTTCAGATTATCTAGATTGGATACACGGTTAAGGCTATCTCTTTCAAAGTCTCACAGTATATTGATTTACTTAGTAGTTTGCACAACTTGGTTACCTAGACTACCATGCTTGTGTGATTTTGTTAATTTGTCAACGCATTTTATGCTCTTTGACATGGAGGTCAATTTTTCACCTCACTTGACATTTTTCTTGCTGAGCTTGTGTCAATGCATTTTATGCTCTTTGACAATTTAACATTTAGATCGATAAGTCTAAATTCTTTTGACATAAACAAGGTTTGGGGTCAATTTTTCACCCTCTTTTAGCTCAATGTCATTTATCACATTTGGCATGGTAACAGATGTGTGCATCAAACTAAGCTAGTCTCAACTGTTTTTGACCTATAGACTTGGAATGTCTCGATAGCTTAAATCTTATGAGATTTTCACAGCATAACCATCTATCTGTCTAGACTTTCCTTATATGTCTTACACACTATCTGTTTCTTATCTGATTCAGCTATGTTTTCAGACATTTTTCTCAGGATTATGTATATGCCTTCAGTCCTAATTTTACTAAGACATACTTTGTATTGACAGCCAGTGTGCCATCACTCTCCATCTAGGTTGGATCAACTTCTCATTTTTGTTTTTCTGATTTTTTTGTATTTTCTAAGTTTTCTGATTTTTTTGTATTTTCTAAGTTTTCTGAACTATCTCCCCCTAAAATACTAAACAAACTAGAAACTAAGAAAATAGAAATGCAACGACACATAAAATAAGCACAAAGAAAATAATATGATAAAGACACACAGTCATAGAAACCTTAACCTGGACTATTTCGGTTGACACCCTTCACTTAGAAGAATGAGTTAGACAACATTAGGAACCCAAGCCCGGATGGTCATGGGTTTCCCGTCTTCTCCAACCACTGGAAGTTTCATCCATGTTCCAGTCTTGATGATCCTGTCACTTGATTCCTTGGACATTTGAACACACAGTTTGTTAGTCCACTTAGGAATCCTTTGATGCTGAACAGGAAGAGTTGAGTTTTGATGGTTTTTAGGAAACGTTTTATTTTCTTGCAAAATCTCAACTTTCTTGTTACAGCTTTGATGTGTCTTCTGATCACACTTGTAGCTGAGGTGACCAGGTCTCCTGCACACATAGCAGACCCTTTCTGGGTATTGCTTCACAGAGCCTTTAGTTACCTTTTGAGGCTGATACCCTAACCCTTGATGTTTGGGTAGTTGTTTGACCTCTTCGTATAGACGGGTATCAGGAGACTTAATACCCTCATTTTCAAATTTTCAAAGTGCATCATGGATACGATGCATCAACGGACCTTGCACATAGGAACTGTCCAACAGTTCTCTAATGCCTGGTTCAGCCTTTTTGGTAACCTCTTGCTGAACCTCATTCTTCTGAGGCTTACCCACATCCTCATGTAACGTTAAATCCTTATTTGAGGTTGATGCAGAAGATTCATCAACCTTTGTGAGTAGTGGGTCAACTTCAGAATAGACATCATCGTTCACCAGTTGATTTAACACTGGTGGTGGACATTTTGAATATACGTTTTTGTCCTTTTCAGAATCGGTACCTTGACCTCTCTGATCGATTATGTACTCAAAAAGATAAGAAGACGTGGAATAGCTTTTGAGTTTTTGACTCAGAGTCTCATAATCGACCTTTGAGGTAGCAAGGTCCCGTTTCAGCTTATCGATTTCGTTTATGTAAAACACGATAGCATCTTGTTTATTTAACAGAGCCACACCTAGTTCATTAACCTGTTTACCTAGACTTTCATTCTTTTCTTTTAATTGATTTTCTCTTCCTTTGATCAACAGGTTATTATCTAACTTAGATGTGAGATCTGAAATAGTAGACTTTAAGAACACTATCTGTTTTACATATTCATCACACGAACCACAAGGTAATCCAAAGGTACATACCTGATCCGCAGACGGTTGACCACAGCTGCACACCTTTTGATTTGACTCTTTGGCACGGACATTCACTGGTGTCTCTTCTGCAGCTGGTGTCGAGGCTGGTTCATCATAATTGCTGGCACCTGATTCTTCTTCACTTGAATAGCTTTCGGTCTCGGATGAAGAATCTTCGTTCAACACATGAACGTTCGCCAAGTTGATGTCAGCATCAGCATTCCCGAACTGTACAGACCAATCCACTCCCTCATCTCTTTGAACAACCGCCATAGCCTTAGTCGGTGTTGGAGTTGCTTCAGATTTTATGGTTGTGGAGGTAGATGATCTGCTGCCAGAACCAGTTTTGAATGGATACCTCGGTCCCGAATTCTTCGACTTTTCACATTCACGCGCGAAGTGACCCTTTTCACTACAGTTATAGCAGGTCACATCAGATTTATCAAAGCCGAGTTTGGTATCCTTGGTTGCTGATATTGACTTTCCCGTTCTTCGCTCATAAGCTTTTGCCCTTCTCACTAAGTTGGCATACGACCAGAGGATATCTTGTCTCTCCATCTCATCCTCGTCGATCTGGTCATAGTCCTCTTGAGTCATATGAGCATTACCAATCTTCCCCTTCAGTAGATCATCATAAGAGGAGACTAGTGCACTTAGCATGCCCATATGTGTCTTAACCTCATCTGTACTCCCATACTTGAAGTGTTCGACATTAAGTCCGGAGGAAGATGCAGTATAGGATGGCCCAGAGGATGAAGCATCAGAGGTAGATCTGCCCGATTCATTCACGTTGGTCACATAGGCAGACTGTAGGGGGGCATGTGACGAGGTGGACGATGAAACAGGTGTTCCGGAGTAGTAGAGTGAGGGGTTCTGTTGATAACTAGACATAGAATCCAGATTTAGTTCCTCCTGCTCCTGCTCCTTCAACTTGGTGATGAAGTCATTAAGGTCCATCCCGTCAAAACCGTTACAATTCTTCAGAATCATGATGAATGGCCTCCAACTCTTTGGCAAAGCTTTCGCCAAGATCTCTACTTGCTACTTTTCTGGAACAGTGACACCCAGACTGTCCAGTTCACTAAGAAGGTGATTGTATCTTGTAATAAGGGAAAGAATCTTCTCATCTCTTGTAGCCATGAAATGGTCTAATTCCTTCCTTAATTGACTTGCTTTTAGTTCCTTCAGAGCAGCGTTTCCCTCGTTCCTCTTCTCAAGGGCTCTCCATAGACTGTAAGAAGTTCGATATCTTCTAAACTGGTGGAAGATCTCGTTGGGAATCGCCTGAATTAGTTGAGCATAGGCCTTCTTTTCGGCATTGTAACTGGTCTGCTGTTCGACAGTCATCTTATCGTAAGGGGTTTCAATGTTTCCCTCCCCTTTCGGAACCATATACTCAACGTTCATGGCTCGTCGCAATCTACAGTCAACCCCATCCAAAAATATCTCAAATCTGGGCTTCCACATAGGATAGTCCTCCATGATTAGCAGTTTCGGTACTTTGTTGGCGCTACCCATTTCAGTTTCAAGAAGAAGGTTGTTGAAAGCGGTTGTTTGTTTTGAGGCCATTTAGATTGATGCTAGGAGCCAAGGCAGCAAGCACACAGAGTAAAGATTGATTAGAGAAACCACACACAGAGGCACGGACGCACGGAACGAGGTATGAACAAACACAAAGATCACACAGTCCAGTACGTGCGGACTGGATTCACTTCGCACGTACTGGTGAACAACACGCACGGAGAGACACACGAAATGTTCTAGATGGGCAAAAAGGCACCACGCACGCACTAAAGGCAGTTCGCACGTACTGGATGCCCACTACGCACGCAGAGACAGACGAAGAATCTAGAACACACACAGGCAGTTCGTGCGTACTGGGTCCACTACGCACGAAGTGGGTATCCACTACGCACGGATGAAACTCAAAGAGCCTAAACGAAAAAAAATTGACCTTTTTAACGCAAAGAGGCCTATTTCCGACCTATTTTCGGTTAAAATCGACGCAAGAGGGCACACACAGGCCTAAAGGAACACCTAGATCGACAAATCCTAAGGAAAAGTGATCAATCAAAGCACAAGGCTCTGATACCACTTTGTAGGACCGGATGGGGGACGGGGTTCTAAACTAAACTAAAACACCCTAATGCTAGGACTGATCTAGGATGAGAAATATCGCGGAATTATATTTCCCAAACCTCCTAAGGATACTAGGATCTACTTAGGTGTCCGGCACACAGTGACTCACACAGAAAGGTAGAAGACAAACACACAGTACTCACACAGAGATGCCTAGGCTGCCTTGGAATTCGGTTTTAACACTAAGTTCGCGAGTTTCAAGGGCAAGATTACGTTATCGAAGGCTTAAAGTCACAAAGGGTCAAGTTTCGTCCGATATAGGCTTAATATCCGTAGTCTCCTACTAATGACACGAATCAAGATGTATTTATAGAATAATTTATTCACTTCGTACGTAGTGCAGAGCACTTCGTACGAAGTTAGTCGAATTCGTACGACCCTGAGTATTTTAATATTATTTATCTCACGGTAACCGACATAGTCACCTCGTGCGAAGTGGGCTTCACTACGCACGTAGTGAGCTCATCACGCACGTGGTGAACTTATCACACCCATGGTGAATTTTCACACAGTCTTACACTTTCAATCATACATCAACACATGATCAAGGACTTGTAAGCTTAAGATAATCACATAGACACACTAAGAATGTATAAACATGCAAACCATTAATCAAAACACATTTAATTAACACCACATGAATATACTTTATTGATACGAACTAGGGATTCATAAAATATGCACCAACATACTCCCCCTAAGACCTAGTTCTATCAATAACCATTTCACTAAGTAAACATTCACAAAGCAAAAAGTACATAGCATGCTGCACACAGCACAATGCTATTGGAATACCTTTCGTTACACCCTTACCTGCACTAAGCACATTGTGAGCTGTAACTCGTATTTAGTAACTCCATTTCGCATGTGATGAGCTTCTCCTCTGTGAACCTTGATACTGTTAGTACTACACTCAGCAGCAACCAGTCAGTAACTTCAAGACCACTAATAAGCATCTAAGTACATCAAAGCGAAAAGAGAAAGTCTAAACAAATAACACACTAAAAGACATAAAAACATATCAATCCTCTTCGTATGTTTTGTTTATCAACTTCGTGCGTTTTAATTCACTTCGTGTGAGTCAGCTTCCTCACATAGAGTTAGCTCTTTTTCTCGATTGTCCTGTACTTAGCACACAACTATTAGTAACTTCAGGGCAAGTTATTAACATATAAGTACCAGTGAACATTCGGAGTAATAACGAACAATAATATCAAGAAATAAGATAGACTGAAGGAAACTTTAACTAATAAAAGAATATAAATTTAAATCTAATCTATTTACTAATTAAATCCTAAGGAACAAACTGAAAAACAAACAGTAAAGAAATTGCAGGAATTTAAAATTACTGAAATTAAATCTTTTTGTGAGAAGGTTCCAATATGGAGTCAGTACCAGCTCGTCTATACTTAGTAGTCATTCATTTCAGAACTTTGGGCCTAAACATATTCTCTCAAACTCTGTCTGTCAACCTAACTTTCCTCAGATAATAACAGATTTTGTTTCAACATTTTCAAATTATCTAGATTGGATACACGGTTAAGGCTATCTCTTTCAAAGTCTCACAGTATATTGATTTACTTAGTAGTTTGCACAACTTGGTTACCTAGACTACCATGCTTGTGTGATTTTGTTAATTTGTCAACGCATTTTATGCTCGATCCAATACAATAGATAATGGTACTCTATGTCTGGACACTATTTCATAAATATACAGTTTCGCCAACTTACTTAATGAAGCAGTTTCTGCAGTAGCGAGAAAGTGTGCACTCTTGGTCAATCTTTCAACTATTACCCAAACCATAACATGCCCTTTTTGTGTTCGTGGAAGTTTCTTTACAAAATCCATTGTAATATGATCCCATTTCCACCAGGTATTTCCAACTATTTCAATGATCCGTACGGCTTCTGATGTTCAACTTTAACTTGAGCACAAATGTGACACATCCCAACAAACTTAGCTATATATGTTTTCATAGTCGGCCACCAATATCGAGTCTTCAAATCATGATACATCTTCGTGCTACCCTGATGTATTGACAATCTGGATTTGTGAGCCTCATTCAATAATAACTCTCTCAAGTTCCCAAATTTCGGCACCCAAACGCGTGTATGATAAACCTTTAAACCACGCGAATCAGTATTTAACTCATGCTGTCTTTTAATCATCAATTCATCCTTCAAGTTCTCATCTTTTAAGGCTTCTAGTTGTGCTGCTAATAGTTGATCCACTAAATCAGACTTAATCTCTAATCTCATAAACTTCACAGTCTCTGAAGATCCCTTTCGACTGAGAGCATCTGCAACCACATTCGCTTTACCCGGATGATATTGAATCTCGCAATCATAATCCTTGATCAAATCTAACCAACGGCGTTGTCTCATGTTCAATTCCTTCTGGGTAAACACATATTGTAAACTCTTATGATCAGTACAGATAGTACACTTGGTTCCATACAAATAGTTTCTCCACAGTTTCAGTGCAAACACCACAGCGGCTAATTCCAAATCGTGAGTTGGGTAGTTTCATTCGTTTGGTTTCAATTGTCTAGAAGCATAAGCAACCATCTTACCTCTCTGCATCAGAACACATCCCAATCCGGCGTGAGAAGCATCGCAATACACAACAAAATCCTCTGAAACCTCAGGCAACGAAAGAACGGGAGCTTGGCACAACAACTGTTTCAAAGTCTGAAGAGCATCTTCCTGAGCTAAACCCCACTGGAACGGAACATCTTTTCGAGTTAACTTAGTCAACGGACCAGCCAGCTTAGAGAAGTCTTTGATAAACCTGCGGTAATAACCCGCTAAGCCAAGAAAACTTTTTATCTCTATTGGTGTTTTTGGAGCATTCCAGTTCATTACAGCTTCAATCTTGGACGGATCCACTTTGATACCTTCTTGACAAATCACATGTCCCAAAAATTGAACTTCACGTAACCAAAATTCGCACTTCGAAAGCTTGGCATATAACTTGTGTTGTTTAAGAATCTCCAAAACCTGTCTTAAGTGCTGATCATGCTCATCCTCAGTCTTCGAATACACCAAAATATCATCGATAAACACAATGACAAACTTATCTAAGAAAGGTCTGCACACACGATTCATCAGATCCATAAACACTGCAGGAGCATTTGTCAAACCAAACGGCATCACCAAAAATTCGTAGTGACCGTATCGAGTACAAAAAGCAGTCTTTGGAATATCCTCCTCTGCTACCCTGACTTGATGATAACCCGATCTTAGATCTATCTTTGAAAAGTATGAAGCCCCTTGTAACTGATCAAACAATCGTCGATTATTGGTAACGGATACTTATTCTTGATGGTTCTCTTGTTTAGATCTCTGTAATCAATACACATACGAAGAGTTCCATCCTTCTTCTTAACAAACAAAACTGGTGCACCCCACGGCGAAGAACTCGGTCTGATAAACCCCTTATCAAGTAACTCTTGAATCTGTGTCATCATCTCTCGGATATCAGATGGAGCCAAACGATAGGGAGCTTTCGCGATCGGTGAAGTACCAGGAATCAGATCTATTTTGTACTCAACATCTCTTACTGGAGGTAATCCAGGCAGATCATCAGGGAACACTTCCGGATATTCGGATACAACCCGAACATCGGTAACCACTTTCTTCTCTTTCTTTGCATCAATCGCGTAGGCCAGGAAAGACACACACCCTTTAGCTAGAGATTTTCTAGCTTTCATATACGAGATGATTGGAAAAGAAGAAGAAGATCTATCCTCACGAGCCACGACATGCGACCCATCAGCCAAAGGAATAGTAATCAGTTTCTTGTGACACTGGATACTAGCTCTATGGTGACTTAACCAATCCATGCCTAATACTAAATCAAACCCCGGTATAGGCATCAGCAAACAGTCTATAGGCAAACTAGTACCATCAATATCTATAGAAACCCCAGTCACAGAAGAAGTTACAGGCACTAACTTACAATAGCTACCTCTACTTCTAAAGGAGATGCAATTACAGTAACAGGTAATTTCAATTTGTCACATAAAGCTATTGATATGAAAGATCTATTGGCACCCGAATCAAATAACACACGAGCAGGCACAGAGTTCACAATAAACATAACCGTGATAACATCACTGTTTTCTGTAGCCTCTGTAACCGTCATCTTAAAGGCTCTACCTTCTGCAGAAGGTGCAACTTTCCGTTTCTGACCTGCAGACGATCCCCTGAAAAATGCTACCCCCTGCCCCATCCCCTTCGGCCTCTGTTTCGTGCAAGCCCCGGCTCTATGACCTTGCTCGTGGCAGTTCCGGCAGACATTGGTTTTGAACCTACAAGCAGATGGTTCATGACCAAACCCGCCACATCGTAAGCAACGTTTGGTCTACGTTGTGCAATGACCAGTATGACTAGAGTTGCAGGGTTTACACCACTGTTTGTTTTGATAAGATCCCGAACCCTTAGACTTTTGATCGCCTCGGTTCTGATTTCCCTGCCCTTTACCTTTGTTGCCGCCTTGATTCCCACCTGATTTGTGAGACAACCCTTTCTCACGGTTCATCCGGTACTAGCAAGAGTGAAAGCTTGCAACAACGAAGTTGCCATTCTGGTGTTACCTCGATACTCAGGTAACAGAGCCTGAACAAAATGATCAATATGTGACGGCTCATCCGGTACCCATTGTTTAGCAAACCTCAGCTTTTCATTAAACTTTGAAATCAACTCGTCCACAGACATCTGGTCATCCTGAGCCAGATCTAAAAATTACCGCTTTACTTTAGACAAATCATAAGTATTGCAGAACTGTTCAAGGAACTTGCCCTGGAATTGATCCCAAGTTATGGAATTCATCACTTCCCTAGACAGATGAGTAGTTAAAGAATCCCACCATGTTCCCGCTTGGCTCTTCAATCGCTTTGTAGCAAATTTAACTCGATCCGATTCTTCACAGTTGCAGGTATCTAATGCTTTGACGGTCTCCCTCAACCAGTTCAAGGTATCGGTAGGATTAGAACTTCCAGAATACTCGGGTGGCTGGCAATCCATGAAGTCCTTAAATTGGCTTTTGGGTTTAAATCCACCCTGAGTTGGGTACCATGGGATAAAGAAATTCTATTGAGGTTGGTACTGTTTTTGGGATTGGTGTTGCTGTTGAGGTTGATAATACTGTGTCACAGGAGGCATTGACACAAACGGTACAGTCCCAAATGGTGTTGACACAGTATTGAATGGTGCAACTGAGTAAACAGGTGGTGGTATAGATTGGGTGAATACAGCTAACTCCCTAGGCATATGGATAGTTTGTGTTTGCTGTGAGGACTGAGTTTGCTGTTGTTGTTGTTCCAGTTCCTGTACTCGATCCCTCAAAGTTTGTATAGTATCTTCCAACTGTAACACATATTCTTGTTGATCAGACTCACCATTGTGAGAAGTACCGGCTCTGTTGTGCTGCTCATTGGCTGCAGTGGAAGGCTGATTGTTGTTCCTTCTGGGGGACGTGGGGGTAGTTGTCTGGTTCACGTTATCAGCCATTTTCTATGCCATACACAACATCTCACCAATTATTAGATATAATCCATTAGTCAAAACACACTAACTACCCTCAAAGCTACACTACTAATTACCCACCCTGGAAATACTGGACTGACCAGAGCCTAGGTTCGAGTATTGCACAAATAATTCATGCAAATTCTCAAACCAGGGCTCTAATACGAAATTTGTAACACTGTACTTTTAAACATGACGTTTACTGCACGCGGAAGTTAATTTACATATAATAATCTTGATTACATAATAAATACAAAAGTTTTAACTTGTTTTATACACCAAAACTTCTACAGTGTTAATCCAAAATGCAGGCTCTTTCAAAAAGTTGACATCAGAGTTCGGTCTGTCCATTTTCCCAGCCCAAAGCATTAAGCTCACCACGGAGAATCTGCAAAACATTCTAGTGGGGAATTAGCACAAAGCTAAGTGAGGGAACCAATATCTAATCATAAACAAGGCAAACATGCCTAAACCCAAATAGCTCATGAATCCCAGGAGAACCGGCGGTGTTGCAAGCACCTACAACCAATGTCGGCCAAAACCAAGATTTACCGATAGCCCTGCTAACAGTGATAACAATACCAGCCTTCTTGTGTACAACAAATGCACCACAAGATCTGATACGGTACACCCCCAAGCAACAGGCCCAGCATCAAGCTGATCTCCAAATAACATGTATATACAATCCAAACAAGAGCATTCCAAATAGGATATCATATCCTGTATATCAAAAGATATAAACCCACTCACCAAAGTCTTCAAATCTTTGGAGCACACTTGAGTGACTAATTCACTGAGTCTTCTCAGTCCCTGAGTTTGAAGTAACCCAAGTCGGTATTCAATTTATAATACTGATCCAACATAGATATCATATCTAATCATGTTAATCGTGTATGTGTACATATGCATATATATTCATCATACATAAACCCAATAGATAAACAATTCATATTTATCTTCAAATTACCAAATCCGAATAAATTTCAATTCCGATTGAATTGAATTCTGAGTAATTGGCCAAATACCGATAAAGCCCAAATCCGATAGTATCAAATCCGATAATGCCAATTCCGATAGAATCATAACTCAAATCCGAGCATAGGCCCAATCCGAGCAAAGTACAATCCGATCAACTGAATTCCAAGTAAAGGGTTTAATCCGAGTAAAGGTCCAATTCCGATTAATATCCAAATCCGATAAAGTCATAATCCGAGAAATGTAGAAATCCGATATAAGTCAAAATCCGAGAGAATAGGTAATCCCGAGAGAAAAATTAAGGCATCATATATATATTCAGTCGGATTCCGACACAATCCAATCCCGATAAAAGAGTTTGGGAAATTTTACTGTCGGTTTTCATCCAATACCGAGACATTCAGTCGGTTTCTCACTAAATCCCGATTAAATCAATCGGATTTCACCAATCCCGACTGATTCAATCCCCAATTCCGACTCATTCAAGTGTTCTTCCCCAATATCCATTTTTAACATCAATTACTACTGATTTTAAGCATGAAAAATCATATATGCTTCCAGGAATCATTTTAAATATTTAAACATCATGTATAGATCATAAAATCTAGCATACATACATCCTAATTCAACAATTTATTATCAAGCATCAATCGGAATTCTCAACATATTCAAAACCGAATATAACCAACAATTAGAAATTACACTTCAGTAAATTTAACCTTGTTAATTGTTATGAATTCAGTAATCTAATTGCATGCAACACTTGAAGATCAATTTGGTTTAATTCTTGCTTCTATCTCTTCTTGTATCGGCTGAGAGAGGATAAACACACACACACACACACTTTGAGTAATTTGTTACAATTGCATGCAAATGTGGTGGAATGGTGACTATCTCACCAAACCGGCCACCTCATACACCATTATCAATATAATATAATTAATTCATTTAATTACAATTGAATTAATTAACTAATTAATCACAATAAATAAATAACTTCACAAAAATTAATTAAATCCCATACTCAATTAGATTAATTACCTTAATTAATCTAGACCGGGTAAGAGGGTGTTACACACTGCCACACAGTTTAACACAGTGTCAACACCTTTCAGAACCTTACCATACGTGTCAATGCCACAAGTGACACATCCTTATCAACCTCACCAACCCCAACAGCTGAACTTTTTCATTCCTTGGTACCCAACTCAAGGAGGCTTTAAGCCGAAAGGGCAATATAAAGATTTTATTGATTGTCAACCTCCAGAGTATTCTGGAAGCTCTAACCCTACTGATACTTTGATTTGGTTAAGGGAGACGGTGAAGGCTTTAGATGCATGCAATTGTGAGGAGTCTGATAGGGTGAAATTCGCAACTAGGAGACTGAAAGGTCAAGCTGCAGCATGGTGGGATTCTTTAACTGCTCATTTGTCCAGGGAAGTTGTCAACTCTGTCACTTGGGATCAATTCCAGATCAATTTTTGTGAGCAATTCTGTAATACGTATAATCTATCCAAAGTGAAGCGGGAGTTTTTGGATCTAGTGCAGGATGACAAAATGTCGGTTGATGAATTAATTTCAAAGTTCAATGAAAAATTGAGGTTCGCAAAACAGTGGGTACCGGATGAGCCATCTCATATTGATCATTTTGTTCAAGCACTGTTGCTTGAATATCGGGGTAACACCCGTATGGCAACATCTTTGGTACATGAGTTTACTATCGCTCGAGCTGCTGAGGGTGACGTGAGGGCTCGAGAAAGAATGAATCGTGAGAAGGGGTTATCTCACAAGTCTGGAGGAAATCAGAGTGGTAATAAAGGCAAGTGGCAGGGAAATCAGAACCGTGGGGACCAGAAATCTAGGGGTTCGGGATCTTTTCAGAATAAACCTTGGTGTGGACCTTGTAAGTCTCGACACACAGGTCCATGCACACCTCAAACTAAAAAGTGTATAAGATGTGGGGAGTTTGGTCACGAGCCTTTTGCATGTCAGTTCAAGACCAATGTTTGCTGGAATTGTCACGAGGAGGGTCACCGATATGGGGTTTGCACCTAACAGAGATCAGCAGGGACGGGGCAGAGGGTAGCTCATGTCGGGGGATCGTCTTCTGTAGGTCAGAAGCGAAAGGCTGCACCTTCTGCGGAAGGGAGAGCCTTCAAGATGACTGTTACTGAGGCTGCCGAGAACAGTGATGTAATCACGGGTATGTTTATTGTAAACTCTATGCCTTCTCGTGTATTATTTGATTCTGGTGCAAATAGATCCTTTATATCTGTATCTTTGTGTGATAAACTAAAACTGCCTGCTTCTGTGATTACTACTCCTTTAGAAGTAGAAGTAGTAGATGGTAAGATAGTTCCTGTAACTTCTTGTGTGACTGGGGTGTCGATAGACATTGATGATATTAGTTTGCCTGTAGACTGTTTGCTGATGCCTATACCAGGGTTTGACTTAGTACTAGGCATGGATTGGTTAAGTCACCATAGAGCTAGTATCCAATGCCACAAGAAATTGATTACTATTCCTTTGGCGGATGGGTCGCATGTCGTGGCTCGTGGGGATATATCTCGATCTTCTTTTCCAATCATCTCGTATATGAAGGCTAGAAAATCTCTAGCCAAAGGGTGTGCGTCATTTCTGGCTTATGCTATTGATGTGAAGAAGGAAAAGAGACCAGTCACCGATGTTCGTGTTGTTTCCGAATATCCGGAAGTTTTCCCAGATGATTTTCCGGGATTACCACCTGTACGGGATGTTGAGTATAAAATAGATTTGATACCTGGTACTACATCGATTGCTAAAGCTCCGTATCGTTTAGCTCCTTCAGAGATTCGGGAGATGATGACTCAAATCCAGGAACTGCTAGACAAGGGGTTTATCCGCCCAAGTTCTTCGCCGTGGGGTGCACCGGTATTGTTTGTAAAGAAGAAAGATGGGACTCTCCGTATGTGTATTGATTATAGGGATTTGAATAAGAGAACCATCAAGAATAAGTATCCATTACCCATAATTGACGATTTGTTTGATCAATTACAAGGGGCTTCGTACTTCTCAAAGATTGATCTGAGATCGGGATATCACCAAGTCAGAGTAGCAGAGGAGGATATACCAAAGACTGCTTTCCGTACTCGATATGGTCATTATGAATTCTTAGTGATGCCATTTGGCTTGACGAATGCGCCTGCTGTATTTATGGATTTGATGAATCGCGTGTGCAGACCATTCTTAGATAAATTTGTTATTGTGTTTATCGACGATATCTTGGTGTATTCTAAGACAGAGGATGAGCATGATCGACATCTGAGACAGGTTTTGGAGATTTTAAAGCAACACAATTTATATGCTAAGTTTTCAAAATGCGAATTTTGGTTGCGTGAAGTTCAATTTCGAGGGCATGTAATTTGTCAAGATGGTATCAAAGTGGATCCATCCAAGATTGAAGCAGTAATGAATTGGAGTGCTCCGAAAGCGCCAACATAAATTAAGAGTTTTCTTGGATTGGCGGGTTATTATCGCAGGTTTATTAAAGATTTTTCTAAGCTTGCTGGTCCGTTAACCAAGTTGACTCGAAAAGATGTTCTGTTCCAGTGGGGTTCAACTCAAGAAGATGCTTTCCAGACTCTGAAACAGTTGTTGTGTCAAGCTCCTGTCGTCTCGTTGCCTGAAGGTTCAGAGGATTTTGTTGTTTACTGCGATGCTTCTCACGCCGGGTTGGGTTGTGTTTTAATGCAGAGAGGTAAAGTAATTGCGTATGCTTCAAGACAGTTGAAACTGAATGAAAGAAATTACCCGACTCATGATTTGGAGTTAGCAGCAGTAGTATTTGCTTAGAAACTGTGGAGACACTATTTATATGGAACCAAGTGCACGATTTGCACTTATCACAAAAGCCTTCAGTATGTGTTTACTCAGAAGGAATTGAATAGGGACAACGTCGTTGGTTAGACCTGATAAAGGATTATGATTGTGACACTCAGTATCATCCGGGAAAAGCTAATGTGGTTGCAGATGCACTCAGTCGAAAGGGATCTTCAGATACTGTGAAATTTATGCGACTAGAAATCAAGTCTGATTTGGTGGATCAACTTTTGGCTGCTCAACTTGAAGCTTTAAAGGATGAAAATCTGAAGGATGAATTTATGGTTAAACGACAACATGAGTTAACTAATGAATCGCGTGGTTTGAAGGTTATCATACACGCGTTTGGGTACCGAAGTTTGGAAACTTAAGGGAATTAATATTGAATGAGGCTCACAAATCTAGATTGTCAATACATCCGGGCAGTACGAAGATGTACCATGATTTGAAGACTCGTTATTGGTGGCCTACAATGAAAATGTATATTGCTCGATTTGTTGAGACATGTCACATTTGTGCTCAAGTTAAAGTTGAACATCAGAAACCGTACAGATCATTGAAACAGTTGAAAATACCTGAGTGGAAGTGGGATCATATTACCATGGATTTTGTAACAAAACTTCCACGAACTCAGAGAGGTCATGATATGATATGGGTCGTTGTTGATAGATTAACCAAATGTGCTCATTTCCTTGCTACTGCTGAAATTGCTTCGTTAAGTAAATTGGCACAGTTGTACATCGATGAGATAGTATCTAGACATGGGGTTCAACTGTCTATTGTTTTAGATCGAGATTCGAGGTATGTGTCTAACTTCTGGAACAGACTACTACAGGAATTGGGATCGAGGGTAAATTTAAGTACAACTTATCACCCACAGACAGATGGTCAGTCAGAAAGAACCATTCAAACTTCTGAAGATATGCTTCGGGCATGTGTGTTAGAGTTTGGGGGTTCATGGGATTCGCATCTGCCTTTGGGGGAATTTGCCTACAATAATTCCTATCACTCCAGCATCGGTATGCCTCCGTATGAGATGCTATATGGTCGTCCTTGTAGAACTCCAACTTGTTGGTTAGAGGCCGGGGAAAAGCAATTTGCAGGGCCGGATATTGTACAGATGACAGCTGATAAGGTTGCTATTGCTCGGGATAAATTAAAAGCTGCAAGGGATAGACAGAAAATGTATGCTGCTCCGCGTCGTCGACCGGTGTCGTTTGTTGAGGGGGAAATGGTCTACTTGAAAGTCTCTCCGTGGAAAGGGGTAATTCGTTTTGGTAAACGCGGGAAATTGGCTCCCCGCAACATTGGTCCTTTCAGAATTAAACAGGTAGTTAACGATCAGACTGTTGCCTTGGATCTTCCATATGAATTGGAGGGTATTCATAACACTTTTAACGTATGTTATCCACGCAAGTGCAATGTAGAGGATCAGACACAGGTTCTACCAATACAGGATCTTCGTGTAGATATGAATCAGAAACTCATTGAGAAACTAGTTGAACTACTTGATAAAAAAGTAACAAAACTGAGAAAGAAGCAGATACTAATGGTTTTGGTCAAGTGGAAGCACAGTCTAGGTTCAGATCTGACTTGGGAGACTGAAGCAGACATGAGAAGCCGTTACCTTTCTTTGTTTGAGCGCGAAGAGATTCCGAGGACGGAATCTTCTTAAGGGGGGTAGATTTGTAACACCCTCTCAACTGGCCTAAACTAATGAGGTAATTAATTAAGTTAATCTTGGGATTTAAGATTGATTATGTGATTTATTTATCTTTTATGTTATGTGATAATTAATTGTGTAATTTATTTAATTTAATTGTATTATTAATTATTTAAATATTGTTAATTATATAATAATACATGTTGGTGGATTTGTGACATGTCCTAATGGACACCTAAATCACACAAGACACCACCACCTAGCCATTACATGCATTTAGAGAAAAATAGAAAAAGTGTGTTAGTGTGTGTTTTTGTGTTCGGCCGAGAAGTGAAGAAAAGAAGAACATTAATTCACAAATTTAATCTATTTCATCTTGCATGCTTGAGTGATTAACTGAAGGAATTGATCCAGAAGGTTAGAGTTCTGAATTTTAGTTGTTAATTGTTAATTATATTCGGTTTTGAATATTTATATGAATTCCAATTGATTCTTGATGTTAAATGATGGTTATAGATTGAATGCATGTTAGAAATTATTGTTAAAATATGTGTTCATAACATGCTTAGAATGATTTCTGGAAACTGAAATTAATTGCATGCTTAAAATCAGTAAGGAAATTGAGTTAGAAATCGAAAACATACATGAACACACGAATGAGTCGGAATTAAAGGATTGAATTCAGCGGAATTGGCGAATTCCGACCAATTTGATCGGAATTGAGATCGATCCGGAATGAGAGTTATCGGAATTGATGAATACTCGGAATTGGACAATTGCCCTTACTCGGAATTTGTATGATCGGAATTTCTTATATTCGGAATTACGAATAAGCCTTTACTCGGAATTCTAATTCAATCGGAATGTGCCTTTACTCGGAATTCTAATTCAATCGGAATGTACCTTTGCTCGGAATTGGCTTTGATCGGAAATAGCCATTACTCGGAATTTGACTAGGGTTGATCGGAATTAATATACTCAATCGGAATTTGACATGATCGGAATTCTAATGTTACCTTTGCTTATTCGGAATGGAAGCATTGTATTCGGAATCATGAGAATTCCGGATGTTTATTCAATTCGGATTTTGGGATTTATAGGATTTCATTGATAATTCAGATATGATGTACTGATTTTTATATATCTGAGATATATGTGATATTCATGTGATGTTCATAAATATGATATTTATTATGAATCAGTATTATGAATTAAATACTGACTTGTGTTCATTTAATCTCAGGAACTGAGAAGACTCAGTGAGTTAGTCACCTGAGTGTGCTACAATCTTGATGACTGTGGTGAGTGGATTTATATCCTGATTGTACTGGATATAACATCTTGATTGATTATGTCCTCATTTGGATATGTATACGTGTTATTTTTTGGAGGTCAGCCGTGACAGTTTTGTAGGCTGGGCTTGTTGCTTGGGGATTTACAGTATCTGATCTTGAGATACATTTGTTGTACTCAAAGGTGCTGATACTGTTGTCAATGTTAGCAGGGCTATCGGTAAACCTATGCTTTGGCCGGAATTTGGTTGTAGGTGGTTGCAACACCGCCGGTCCTCTTGGATTTGAGCTTAATTACTTGTTGGGCTGTTAGCCTTGTACTTGTTGAGATATTTGTTCCCTCACTTAGCTTTGTGCTAATTACCCACTAGATTGTTTTGCAGATCCTCCGCAGTGAGTTTCTTGAAGATAAAGACTGGGAATATGGACAGACCGCAAACTCTGATGTCAAGTTTTTGAGAAGAGCCTGATTTTGTAATTAACACTGTAAATGACATTTTATGTAAATGACCAGTCAAAGTTGTATTTATCTTTTGACTTTAATCTAATTATATGTAATTAAGCTTACGCACGCTATTTTATGTTAATTAAAAAGTACAATGTTACAGTACTAACCTATTATAGCTCAGGTTTTGAATAACTTATGTACTAACCTATGCATCACTTAATATGCCAGAATTTCTAGAACTAGACACACGGGCTATCGCTGAAAGCGGCAATAATTTTAATGTTTGTATGAGGTTTTGTTTTCAATTACTATATTTTGCTGATTAAATCTTTGCAGATCTTTTAGGTGTAATTGCTCAAATATTAAAATTATAAATTTTATTTTTTAAGTCTAATTAGATGAAATGTTCACCAAATAAAACCTAATATAAAAACCCGCATTTATGCGAGCTTATAACCTAGTGATTAATTGTAACTTGATATTTATAAAGTGACACTAGAAACATGATTAAATGGATTTGAATTCAAAGATTAGTCAGCTACTATTTTTATTTTTTTTATATAACGGTTTTCTAATCTATTGCTAGTTTTATATAAATAAAATTCCATAGCCGTTAAATACATGATTATTCTTTTACCTACTTGTGAAAAAGATCATATTACAACTTAACTAAATATAGCAGGATATAAGAAAACTATTTTATGGCTTTAACTGTTAGAAAGGGATTTTAATTATTTATTTATTTCTAACTCATGTATATAGTATAAGGTCTTTTGTGTAATTTCGGTGTTTATATAATGATATAGAATGCAACACCAACTATAAGAGGGTTTTCACAATCCCACATGGTATCAAACCTTGTTAAAGATCAACCCTAAAAACCCTAAAAACCGTCGTTCTTTTTCTATACCACTCTTATATAACAATTATAAAAGAAATAATTAACATGGATAGCTTGGAGTGATACTTTAGTATCAAAGGAGCAAGGAGGATTTGGAGTCGGAAGTTTTAAGGCTCTAAATTCTGCAATGTTAACAAAACGGTGGTAGAGAATAAAAACGAAAAACAATCATTTATGGACACAAGTGATCGATCTGTTTCATCGATGGGTTCCATCGAAATGCGACTAGAGATCCTTTGATAAAAAGGGGGCAACTTAGGAATCTATTTCTTCTATAAATAAGCTGACCCAAGAATCTTGTGTTAATGTTTAATTGCTTTCAATTATCAAACACAGAAGATGATATATTATGTGGACGACAGAAGGTGGAGATATATGGGCTATAGAACCCTTTGGAATTTATTCAAAAAGCATAAAAAACAGTGGCCTTTCCACCAATTGGATAAATACATTACCAAGTAAGGGTAAGAACCAAAAGGCTTGTAGTCTAGCGGTATTTGGTGGTTGTGGAGTAGTGCCCCCTCCTAAGAGGTTGTGGGCTCAAGTCCGGCTGTGGACAATGGAGTAGATTAGTTGGTGTGTAAGTTTGCCTTAAAAAAAATAAGGGTAAGATTATTGTATGGAAAGTTCAACATAGAAGGTTGTAAACTTTTTGCAACCTTGTGAAAAGATGTATCATCTCAAAACCAAGTCTTGCCCATTCAGCTTACTTGTGCCGGAGACTGTAACACCCGTTTTCCGAATGATGCAAATTTGTATTTAGATATTTTAATGAAGTATTGAAATAAAAAATTTATTTGATATATCAAGAATGTTTTTGTTCTAAACGTTAGATCAGGAAAAGCGAAATATAACCGAATATAACATTACGCCATGCATACAAGGTGGCATACATGCGACGTGCAAAGGAACAAAGTCATGTGACGCGTAACCAAGGTTATTACGCTGCGCGTCAGTGGGTCGTGAGAGAAAAGAAATAAGTACTCAGAATAGTTAGTAGTATGTAGTTTATACTTTATATTACTCGACTGGTAATCCGGTAATTGAGATTATAAACTGGAATTCGATGTTTTTAGGCTTTTACACTACAATAAAAAAAACTTTCACTACAACACAATACCTCCTTTTGTGTCGGACGAATCCGTGGAAAATCCGTGGAAAATTGATGTTTCTCTCGGATTTCCCACGGAATCGACCGTGGCTAAAAGCTTCGTCAGAAAACTATTTTCCCTCGGATTTCCCACGGATTTCCGTGGGAAATCCGTTGAAAAACAGCTTTCTGACTCAAACCCGTGGGAAATCCGTTGAAATTTTCTCACGGAATTTGATCCGTGGGAAATCCGTTTCTAATGCCTGATTTTCTTGTATTGTTTAAACGACAAAAATGTGGGCCACGGTCAAAGGATTTTTAGGTGTCGCCGCTAATTCGCTAAAGAGTTTTTGCGGCGACATCTGCCGCCGCTAAAGGTCTTTCCCACTCTATTTTGCCACCGAAAACCATGGCGGGATAGTTTCCCACCTAAAAAATTAGGGTGTCGCCGCAAAAGAGCACACGTCACCGCATAAGTTGTCGTCACAAAATGATTTTCTATTTTCTTTATTTAATTAAAACGATTTTCTATTTTCTTTATTTAATTAGAATAGGTTGTCGCTGCAAAAGCAATAATGTCGCCGCAAAAAAGTTTACGATATATATATATATATAGGGTTTTTGTTTCCTTCTTTCTATCATTTACGAACCAAAAGCGTACCAGGCTCCTCCCGATCGTCAAACGACCACCGCCGAACCCTCTCCCCATCGAACGCCGTCTCCCTCTCACCTCTGTCCTCAGCCGTCGCTCCACGCCGCCGCTTGACGCCGCCGAGCTCCGCCTCCGCTTGACTTCCGCCGTTCGCCTTCTTCTCCGTTGACGTACACGCCGGCGCCACCGTCCGAGGTAAACATCCCCATTTAGTGTTTCTCGATCTAGGATTTTAGCTTTAGAGGCTTATTTTTTGTTTTGTTTTGTTACAAGGTATCTCCTCCACCTCCTCTACTTCCTGCCGCTGTCGACCACCCGTTTGTATGATATATTAATCGTCATTAAGTATATACTTATTTCATTTATTTATAGCGTGACCCGGAAACGCTAGAACCCCCAAGCTTGATTGAACAGTACATGGTAAACCATTCACGCAATGGCATCTTTACATCAGAGCCTCTTCAAGAAAATTATGTAAGTAATTATTTATACTTCATAAAAATTATGTGTTTATATATATATATATATATATATATATATATATATATATATATATATATATATTATAATCGGATTTTAATTATTTTTATCCTATTTATACACAGCGCCGTATGGTTTTCTTGAGAGACGCTCAAGTCGGGAGCCAGAATCCGTTGAGAGAAAAAGAAATCTTGAGGGCGATGTTGGGTGAACGCCGAGGACATATTCGTAGAGTAGGAAGAACATTAAGTTCTTCATCTGTATCTGCTGCACGATCTACTGCATCCCAGCCTATGGAGTTATTATATACACAAGCCGAGGTAGATGTCATGTTTGCGTCTCAACGTTCTGAAGTCGTCCGGGAGGAGCTACAGACTAATTCTCAACGTACAATAGCAATCTATGAAGCCTTACGTGCGGCAGGTATACATGTCAATGTTCCCTCAACTTCCCGACGTCAACCAAACACAAATTTGGCTCCTCTTGATGAAGAGTCTAGCGATGAGGATTAGATTATTAGTTTGTTAAACGACTTGTGATTGTCTAAAAACATTTATGTTAACTTTGAAACTATCGTTTGTTATGTATGATTGTTTTATTTCGTTTAAAATGTCGTGTTGTTACATTTGTTGTTGAGTTCTGAAACAGCAGGTTTTGTGTATATTACCCGGTTAAAAATGGGTGGAAAACGCAAAATACAGCGAATTGCTGTCAATTAATTTTTTTTTTTGGGTTTTAGCGGCGACATGTCGCCGCTAAAAGTAAAAAATATATAATTAATTTAATTTCAGAAGTCGCCACAAAAGGTATTTATGTCGCCGCAAAAAGTAAATAATTTATAATTAATTTAATTATTTATGTCGGCGCAAAAGGTATACATGTCACCGCAAAAAGTACATAACATATTATTTAATTATTTTTATCTCGTCCGCAAAAGTAAAAACGTCGCCGCAAAAGGTCATCCACGTGGCACTTAATGTGTCCGTTAAATTTCATCACAAAAAGTCAAATTTGTCGTCGCAAAAAATTTTTGGGTACGAAGCATTTGCGGCGACATTTCGTCAGGAAAGGGTTATAGCGGCGACATTTTGAGCTTTAGCGGCGACATATGTCGCCGCAAAACCCTATCTCGTCGCCGCAAAAAGTAAAAAGATCGCCGCAAAAGGTCATCGACATGGCACTTGATGGGTCCATTAAATTTCGTCGCAAAAAGTCAAATTTGTCGTCGCAAAAAACTTTTGGGTACGAAGCATTTGCGGCGACGTATTTACGGCGACATTTCGTCGCGAAAGGGTTGTAACGACGACATTTTGAGTGTCGCCGCAAAAACCCTATTTATATTGTAGTGTCAAGACCAATTTGGAGGTATTCCATAGGTTGTTGATCATGGGAGAAGGCTAGGAAGTTTAGATATTCAAGAATCAAGGCTATAGAACTTGTGGTGGTGTTGTGCTCGAAAGTCTTAAATCAAAACAGTAAACCAACACGGTAGGTTAACTGTCCTTAAAGCTTGGAAATTTGGTTATAAGTTTTATATGTTAAATACATCTTAAATACTAGTTTAGACACGTGTTTCATTCCCATTGTTGTGTTATTGTAATAGTGATATTATTACTATGGGGTGCATTACAGTAACTTGCTAATTATATTAGTGAAATATACAAGTGAATATGTGTTATATGTGTTATATGTGGAAAGTTTTACCATTTTGTGGAAATTTTTACCATTATATGAAAGTATAAGTAAAAAACAAATATGGTGAGAGTCAGTATGGTGAAGGCACGGCTTATTTACCTAAATATGATGAAAGGTTGTGTCAATACCGGTGAAGGCATAACTCAGGATCCAGTCAAGATATGTGAAAACCTTGTTACGCCTTGGTTAGTCTTGAAGAATGCGATTATATTGGTAATATATGGACATGATGTAATGGATATATATATATATATATATATATATATATATATATATATATATATATATATATATATATGGGAGGTGATCCTCACACAACAAATTTTAGTCATGCACAACAATGTACAAACAGTTACTACACATAGTACATGTTGATGCTGCATAACATTGTTGTGCATTGACCATTTTTGTTGTGTGAGGATCACCTCCCTATATATATATATATATATATATGATATGTGCATGCTTGATGTAAGTTAGTGTGCTCGCTAAGCTTTATGCTTATTGTTATTGATTACTCTTTTAAACGTTACATACCAAAAAATGATATATTAAATAAAACAAAATTTATTTACGAATAAAACAAAAGAGAACAAGTCTAAAGAAAATATTGAATTAAAAATGTTGAAGTTAAAACAAAAACATTATTAATTTGTAATGATATAAAGGAAGTCGTGACATATATATTGATACAATAATTATAAAACACATAATTAATAACTTTCTATCACGCAACCTACTAATAATATCATTAAAGTTTAGAAAAGCACCAATTACTTATGAATTATGAAGATAACACGAATTGAACTAAATATATTAACAATAACGAAATGTTTTTATATCATATGTATATTATATTTATTATTTATATAATTATTACTGTTTTAAGAATAAATTTAAACCCCAAAATAATAAAATCCTAGTAACAATTTACCACCATATTCTAAATCAAAAGTGCTCATTATATATATATATATATATATATATATATATATATATATATATATATATATATATATATATGGTAAGCCTTAAGGCTGTGCTATGCACAACTCAAGATGTATAATGTGATTTCTTTGTCATAGATAGGGATGGCAATGGATCATATATGGATCGGGTGACGCCATATCCACATCCACATCCATTTATTTTTTCATCATCCATATCCATATCCATGTCCATTTAAAATAATTTTATCCGTCCATATCCATATCCATCGGATTAAACGGGTAATCGGATATTCATTGGATGTCAAAAAAACTTTTGCCTAAAAAAATACCATATTTTCATATATAATGTATGATCTTTATTGATATAAATACATATTTTCTTTCATAAAAAGATAGGAATCATATTTTCTTTCACTTTGACACTTACATATTTATAATTGATACAATTGTACCAAAATATTATAGAACAGAGTGTACATTTAACCTACATACTTATGTATATATTTAATAATATATTTACATATAAGTTTTAAAATTAAAATGAACATATGAAATTATACTTAATTATATAAAATTATAATTATATTAAATATAATTCGGGTTAATGGATTCATCCATGGATGGAAAATCGTTATCCATATTCGATCCAATAAACATCCATATCCACTCCATATCCGAAATTCACCCATTTAACTTGGTCCATATCCATCACAGATGGATCAGATCGTGTGGATGATCATTGGATCGGGTGACACTTGTCATCCCTAGTCATGGATGTATAATTATATAAAAGCAATGATAAAGGTTTGATACTAATTTTATAAAATTATCAATCTAATATTCACTATAAGTATTAACTACTAATGAAGTGATAAGCAAATTGGAGATTATGCAACACTTTATATAGCAACCGGTTTATACCAGCACCTTTTTAGCTTTTATGTAAATATACAAATAAATTCTTCATGTGATATACCACAAGCCTTTTCTTTTGTTGTAAACATGTAGGAACTTAGATTTTAAATAAGTCAATATCTTCATAATTAGACTTAATAAATTAACAGTAGTGAAATTAAATGTCAACAAATGAAACTATTACTGAAATAAAAAAACTTAGCAAAAATAGCGTGCAATAAGTTTATATAAACTTATAAGATATGTTGTTTCTATCAAATACTATTCCTCAAACAAAAAAAAATAAATGAAAACTTAGCAAAATTAAGAAAAAAGAAATGTTTCTATAATTTGACTACACACGTATTCCTATTAAATTTCATATTAATGTTGTACTAACTATAAGCTCATGAGTACTCGTTTCTCTTATACCCGAAACCAAAATATAACATAACTCAAACAACCCAAATATTACTCCTCTCATTACTTTTTCTTATACAATCAAAAGAAAAAAAAAAGCGAGGAGTAAGGTCGGATTGGGGAAACCAAAGAGTAACACGAATTAAACACACTCATTAAATCTCCCAACCTCATCTAATTGTTTACAAAAAAGATAATTTGGGTTTCACTTTTTTAAACTCTAAATCTAAAATCACAAATTAACCCCCATTTCTTTTCAACCAAATCTCTAAAACACAAAAATCCAATCTCAAAACTCCCTAATAAGAATACATATTATATATGTCAAAAAAAAGCAATTAAAAAAAGTAGAAAAAAGGAAAATGATGTGCTAGAGTGATATTGAAAAATAGTAAAAAAATGAGAAAATAAGTAAATATATATCTAGTTTCTTACTAATTTATATATATATATATATATATATATATATATATATATATATATATATATATATATATATATATATATATATATATAATTCACAAGCCTAAACCTGTGCTATGAACAGTATTTCTCTAAAATGCGCTGATAAATAATACATATTTAGTTATCAAAGTTGATTAACAACTGTGGGTTTGGTAGGGTTGGCAATGAACTTACTTTCTAAGATAGAGGTCTAGGTTTCGACTCTCTCCAACCTTTACTTTTACGCTAAATTCTCCCAATTTTCACCAGCGCTTCTTATGTTTCCTCTTAATAACTTTGCTCATTTTTTTTTCTTATTTTGTTATATTTCACTCTCTATTATTAATAACAATAATTATTTATATATACTATTTAATTTTTTATAATAACATATAATTCTAATTATTTCTTTTTCTATCATATATAAAATAAGTTACCTAGAAAATATAGATTTACAACAAAACCTGACCTAACGGTATTAAGATGCATTAAAGAGTTTAAGTCCTGTTATAAAAATAAGATGATATATTAAGAGGATTTATGTGTCTTAATTATTAAAAATAATAATAATTGAATATACATTATAATATTATTTATAATTATAATTTCCTTCGGTTGTACATGAAACCAAAAACTTTGATAATATGTTTATTTGAAACCATTTTTATTGTAAGCGCTGTGATAACAATTTTGACTATTGATTAAAATAAATCAACGTACGGATAAAAAACAATCTAATAGTAATTTCACCCCGTCGGGAAGCGCGGGTATACAAAACTCGTTATGATACACATGTCAAATAATAAATGTATATAGTCACTTTATATATATATATATAATAATGTAGAGAGATGCATTTTCTCAAATATAAATAAGAGTAAATTACAAAAATCGTCCCTGTGGTTTGCAAAAAGTAACACCTTTGGTCCTTTATAATCAAAAAGTACAAAAATCGTCAATGTGGTTGACATTTTGTAACACTTTTAGTCCTTTAGACAAACGGCAGTTAACTTTTCTGTTAAGGCTCCCTCATGTGCCTTGCACATGAGGGTATTTTCGTCATTTCAAGTGTTCACTTTGTTACCAAACACACATTCTTAAACTCTTATAGCCTCCTCTTTCTCCCTTCCAAACCTGCAAACCCTAACATTCTTTACATTTCTTCTCCACCTCTAAACCCATTGGCGCCGCCACCACCACCAGCTACCAGCCACCACCACCACCAGCCACCATCACCAACCACTACTATCCGAACCAACCATCGCCATCATCCGAACCAAACATCATCACCACCACCACCACCATGCGATCTAGGGTTTTCTCCAAGTCACGCCACCACCACCACCTCACCGCCGCCACAACGAGAAATTACACCACCGCTACCAAGTCGCCGCCCTCTGTTTGACAACCATCATCGTCGCCTGTCCACAACCACCATTTCCTGTTCACAGCCACCATCGTCGACCCTCAATTAGCGATTTGTCTCTCCCTCATCAACATCATCGAACATTAAAAACAGAGATCTGATGCCGCAATCACATGAGTAGATCTGATGGCGATTTGGAAGATTTTGAAGCACAGAGGAAGCTTTGATTTGGAGCACAGATCTAATGGCGATTTGGAGAACAGATGCCGCCATCACCGTAGCAGACCTAAAGCACAAACCCTAGCTTTATGGGTTTTTGTTTATCACCGTAACAGATCTGCTTTCCCAACTTTTCTAAATTCGAGTTTTTGGGTGTTTTGTTTCTTAGATTTCTCGGTTTTTGTTTATCAAAATTTAGTCTCTTTCTCTTAATCGATCTGTTAATTGATCTGTGGTTGATTCTTAAAAATTTATTTTTGATTCTTAACTTGTTGTTCCAGTAGCATCTAGTTGAACTTTGTTCATCATCTTAGATTTCTGGGTTTTGTTGTGCTTCATAGATTTCTGGGTTTTGTTGTGTTTGTATGACTTTGTTCATCATCTTAATTCATCAAGTTGAACTAATCTCAGATTAAATTGTTTCTGTTGTTGTTCTTCATATGGAAAATCATTGATTTGTTGTTATTCTTCATCTAGAAATTCATTGAACAAATATCAGATTAAATTTTGTTGGTGTTGATATGTTGTTCTTCATCTGGAAATCATCAAGAGCAGAAAGAGAGAGAGTCGAGAGGAGAGAGAGAGAGAGAGAGTGAGAAAGATAGTTAGTAGGGGTGAAAGAGTGTTTGGAAACATGGATTAGTGGTAAAAAGACCAAAATATCCTCATGTGCAAGGCACATGAGGGGGCCTTAACAGAAAAGTTAACTGCCATTTGTCTAAATGACTAAAAGTGTTACAAAATATCAATCACATGAACGATTTCTGTACTTTTTTTATTATAAAGGACAAAAAATGTTACTTTTTAGAAACCAGATGAACGATTTTTGTAATTTACTCTATAAATAAACTTGAACCGCTCGATCTGCTTCACATGTTCAAGTCAGCCGTAAAACTGTTTTACTTGGAAATTTTTATTGGTAATTCGCAGTCCCACGTGTTCATTATATAAGTCATTTACGTGGGTTTATTTTTGATGTTATGTGTTTAATTTATGTTATTGTGGTGTTATTAACTTATTATATAAATATTTTGAATGACTAACCAAATACATACCGGCCTGTAAATGATTAAAAATAAAAAATAAAGACAAAATAAGCTCAACATCAACACTAACCGTAAAGCAATCTACTGATTCTATAGCTTTTGGTTATAAAAAAGGTTTTTAATACAGCAGTATATGTCACGATTAGGATGTAGACAGTGTTTTCTATAGATAATTGAGAGACGGAATATAATAAGTTATTTCGATATAAAAACAAAGTTGTTTATTTATTATGTAGGAATGAAATAAACCATTGGATAAGAAATATGATTCCTTTTATTTTATTTCATTTCATTGGTGATGGGTATTTTTTTTCCATTATAAAATTAAATGAAATTTAATAAATAATTTAATTATTTAAAGTTACTTTTACTAACAGTAATAAAAATATATTTTAGATATTTATTATATTTATAAAAAAATATATTTTCTACAATGATCTTAACTAAATGTTCTAAATCATTTTATGCTTACTCTTTTTATATAATAAGTTATTGATCTACATACTATTATTAAGTCATTAACTAATTAAAAGTAAAATATATATTTAAAAATGTGTGTATAAAATATGAAAATTTAATAAAGAAATATTATTTTCAATAAAAATATAGAAATAAAAAATATTTTCTTTTTCTCTAAATATGTCATTGGTAAAATTTATTCTAATAAAAAGTTCATTATATATAAAGACAATTTAATTGAATGACTTATTCAATTTTCATATGCAAAACAAATATGATGATTGAATATAATAGATTATTCAATTTCATCACTTATTCCATTACCTTGTCCATTTCATTACTTCGTCATTTCATTTCGACCAATTAACCAAACATATATACCCCTAAAGTTTTTCCTCATTGTTAAAGGTTAACGATACGATCCCAGTCAATTTTGAACATATATATAATTAAATTAGGAGGTGTGTATCATCGTTAAAAAGAACTTTATCATTAAGAAGGTGGCCAGATCGATATTTTAAAATCAGGATTTTCGGTTGACTCAGTGTAACACGTACACAAATTACCTTTAACACATCGTTTAACACGTAGACAAAGAGATGTATTATTAAATCCCAAGTTACCTCCCATGATTCGAGGCTTGTGCATGGTAGATGGATGCTTGATCAACTTGGTAGGTGGTTGAAGTCAACATGACGCCGTTCGTGCACTTTCGATTTCTAGTAATAAGTCTTTATATCTCAGTTGTGGGTTGTGATACTTTTATGATTGGATTGTGATCCTCTCATGATTATGTTGTGATTCTCTCATGTTTTAATGAAACATGATCGATCAATCATTTTTTTTCATAACAATTATACTTATCGAGTTACAACTTTATTCCATAGTGTTATATCAACAACAAGCGAACTTGCTACGTGTATGAATTTGACTTGTTGATTTAGTTGAAAGTATTAAAGACATGTAACATCTATGATTAAATAGTTTATTTGGGTAAATATGACTTGATGATTCAGAAGTATGGGGAGGATCTTGAACATCACCCACATCATGATCAAGGTACGTGGGAATTAGCTGCCGGAGGGAGAAAGAAGGGGAGATTGTATAGTGCTAATGACGCGTCCGATCCCGTTTTTGTGCTTACGGGAACGCCTTCAGCTAACACGGGTTTATCACAATATTCACAACATGGATCCGAAGAGGTTTTTAATAAATTATTATCGTTTTTATATATTATTTTCTTAGTTTAATAAAGAGTATTGGGGTATATATTTATGTATTAAATACACGATTTATGATTTGTAGATCGAAAAATTGACAAAAGTGGTCGAGAAAATGGAAAAAGAAAAGGAAATTGAAAGAGAAGAAAGAGATCGTGAAAGATTGGAGAGAGAAATGGAAAGGGAGAAAGAAAGAGAAGAGAGGGAAGGATTAGCAAAACAGTTTGAGGACTACTGGAATGAAACAAAAAAACAGTTTGCCGAGTTGTTTGCACAAGTATCAAAGAATCAAAACAAACGTTAGTCACCGGTTCTTTTTTATTATGAATTTGTTATCGAACGAAGTATGGTTTATTTTGGATGGCGAATTTGCTATCGACTAACGTAGTATGTGTTGGAAACTAGAGGGGGGGGGGGGGTGAATAGGTTATATGTCCAATTTTTGAAGTTTTTACAATTTCTTGCAAGAAAATAAAAGATATAGAGTTAGAGAGATATCACCAATCACAAGTTGAACACAATGATTTATAGTGGTTCATGCAAGTGTTAATAAACTTGCACTACATCCACTCCTTGGCCTCACCCACCAAGAATTTGATCCACTAGCTTCTCTCTTTGAAGGTAGAGATAAACCTTTTACACTTCTCTTTTTATACTTGCAAGAATTAATCTTCAAACTTGCAAATAAGGTAAAGATAACCTTTCTTCACTCTAATTCTCAAGGCTAGAGTTGATCCTCACTTCACTCTAATTTGGTAGGATAGAGTTGATCCTTACACTATTACAAATAATATGAAAGTATGGAGTAGTGTTTAAGCTTTGATGGCTTTGACTCCTGCTTGAATCTTGAACTTGAAAGATGAAATAATATTCAAAGATATGAGCTCAAGTATTAGAGAGTATTCTGAATGCGGTTTAGTGAATATATCCGCAATATTCTCACATGAGTCAACTTTTTCTAAGCTAATGTTACCTTTTTGCACATTGTCACGTAAGAAATGATGTCTAATATCAATATGCTTAGTTCTAGAATGTAAAACAGGATTTTTACTTAAATCAATAGCACTTTTGTTATCACACATAATGAGGATATCATTTAAATGTACCTCATAATCCAATAAGGATTGTTGCATCCATAATGCTTGTGCACATGCTTTTCCGGCGGCTACATATTCGGCCTCGGTTGTTGATAGTGCTACGGATGTTTGCTTCTTTGAAAACCATGAAGTAAGGCAATATCCAATGAATGCACATACTCCACTTGTACTTTTTCTATCCAAGTAACATCCTCCAAGATCCGAATCCGCATAACACATGATATCAAGTCCACCCTTCTTTTGATACCACAATCCTAAGTTGATTGTTCCCTTTACATACCGGAATATTCGTTTAACGGCCTCATAGTGTGATTTATTGGGATTCTCCTGAAAACGAGCACAAACACAAACACTATACATAATATCGGGACGACTTGCCGTTAGATAAAGCAAGCTCCCGATTAAACCACGATATTTTGTACTATCAAATATTTCACCTTCTTCATCAAGTGTCAAGTGTGTGTTTGTGGCCATAGGAGTACTCATAGGTTTCACATTTTCAAAATCAAACTTCTTAAGCATATCCTTGATGTACTTAGATTGGCTAATGAATGTACCATCTTCATATTGTTTTATTTGAAGTCCAAGAAAGTAATTCAATTCACCCATCATGCTCATTTCAAATTCATTATGCATAAGGGTTGAGAATTCATCACATAAATCTTTACATGTAGATCCAAAGATAGTATCATCCACATAAATTTGCACAATCAATATATCATTTTTCCTCTTCTTTGTAAACAAGGTATTATCAACTCTTCCCATGATATAGGCATTTTTCAACAAGAATGATTTTAATCTATCGTACCATGCTCTAGGTGCTTGCTTAAGACCATACAATGCTTTTCTAAGTTTGTATACATGAGATGGATTAATTGGATCTTCAAATCCGGGAGGTTGACATACATAGACTTCCTCTTTTATAAAACCATTTAGAAAAACACTTTTAATATCCATTTGATATAGTTTAAAATCATCGGCACATGCATAAGCAAGTAGAATCCTAATGGATTCCAATCTAGCAACCGGAGCAAATGTTTCATCATAATCTATCCCTTCTTGTTGATTATATCCTTGGGCTACTAATCTAGCCTTATTCCTAGTAATGACTCCATTTTCATCCACTTTGTTTCTAAACACCAATTTGGTTCCTATTATGGTATGACCACTAGGCAAAGGTACTAAGTCCCACACTTGGCTTCTAGTGAATTGGTTTAGCTCTTCTTGCATTGCCATTACCCAACTTTCATCCTTAAGTGCTTCTTTAATATTCTTGGGTTCTATGTGGGATACAAAGGCAAAGGATGTACTAAGGTTTTGTGCTTGGGATCTAGTGAGTCTTTGGTTTAGGTCTCCTATAACTTGGGTTATTGGATGGTTCCTATTTTCCCTAACCTCATTTTGTTCACTAGTGATATTATCATTTACTATTGTATTTTGGTCACTAGGTTTATCTAAGTCAAGTCTAGAGAGTTGTGTTTCAATGGCTTCTTCTTCTAGTTTTTCATCATCTACTAGAGGTTGAGTCTTAGGTGGTGGAGATTCATCGAATGTAACATTAAGGGATTCCTCCACAACCATAGTGGATTTGTTTAGTACCCTATAGGCTTTGCTATTTAGAGAGTATCCTAAGAAGATACCCTCATAGGCTTTTGGGTCAAATTTGGTCAAATAGTCTTTGGTGTTAAGGATAAAACACTTACTTCCAAATACTCTAAGGTGACCTAAGGATGGTTTCCTACCTTTGATAATCTCATAGGGTGTTTTACCTAGCATAGGTCTAATCAAAACTCTATTGAGTATGTATGTGGCCGTTGAGACCGCATCACACCAAAACTTTTGGGGTATGGATTGTTCATTAAGCATAGTCCTACTCATTTCTTGTAAAGTCCTATTTTTCCTCTCAACAACCCCATTTGATTGAGGAGTGCGAGGAGCCGAAAAGTTATGAGAAACTCCATGTTTATCACAAAATGCTCCAAATTGCGCTTCATTGTCAAATTCTCTACCATGGTCGGTACGAATTGAAATAATCGTACAACCAAATTGGTTTTGAATTTTCTTTCCAAGAATTTTAAACTTGTCAAAAGCTTCATTTTTTGTTTTCAAAAAGGATGTCCATGTATATCTTGAAAAATCATCTACAACAACTAGTGTGTAGAAGTTTCCTCCATAGCTTTGAATTGATGAAGGTCCAAAAAGATCCATATGCAAAAGCTCAAGACATCTCTTAGAGGATATGACATTTTTAGACTTATGAGATGAATGCACTTGCTTACCTATCTTACATGCATCACAAAAATGATTATCAAGTTTTACAATAGGCATGTCTCTAACAAGATCACTACTAGACAATTTATGCAATAATCTCATGTTAGCATGTCCTAGTCTTCTATGCCACAAAGTTGAGTTATCAACAATAGATGCAAGACATACTTGAGTGTTAGGATTGTCACCAAGTCTACATGTATAGAGTCCATTCCTCCTAACACCTTTTACTAGCACATGATCATCTTTGCATATAACACTTTCATGCTTGGAAAATCTAACATTCAAATCTTTATCACACAATTGACCAACACTTATCAAGTTATAAGCTAGACCATTAACATGCTCAACATTTGTAAATTTAATATTGTCATGAAGGATGTTACCTCTACCAACCACCTTTCCTCTTAGGTTGCTTCCAAACACCACATGTCCTCCATCATACTCTTTGTATGATGTGAAGAGTTCTCTATTTCCGGTCATGTGTTTTGAGCAACCACTATCAAGTATCCATTCATGAGACATAATCTCATTTTTGTTGCAAGCCTACACACATGGAATGATCATTCAAACTTTTGGTACCCAATGTTTCATGGGTCCAGGATGGTTAGCATCAAAAACTCCTACTCTAATCCACCTTTGAGTAATCTTGAAACCTTTATGATACCATGTGTTCAAAGAGTTAGTAGGTTTGATGAAATGCTTTGGTCTTTGAACCACATTTGACTTAGGTTTCTTGAATCCAAGTCCATGCCTTTTGGTTGGAGTGTAAAATATTTTTACTTGTTCATCACTTGCAACTTTTGGTCTACAAGTGGAAGAGCTAGAGCCAAGGGACAAATTTTGAAAATTTGAAAATTTCCAGTGGGTCGATGGTCGATGCACGGTATCGACCGTGGATCGACCGTGAGTCTCCTGGATTTTTTCTTTTCCTTTTTCTTTCACAAATTGGATTGTTTTCACATGGCTTATAGGCATGGTGTTAGAACAACTTAAGAAACCAAGACCACCCTTATCATTTGATGATTTTTGAACTTTAAGCATTTCATCTAGCCTATGTGTGCTCTCTTCAAATCTTGACAAGGTGGAGTTGTCAATATTTGTCTTTAGCTTATTCTCCAAACTTATCAAGCTTGGAGATAGATGAGGAACAACTTGACTTTGTAAATCTTTAATAGTCAAGTTTAACTTTTCAATCTCCTTTTTCAAATTTTTGTTTTCAAACTTTAGTTCCTCATTTTTTTCAAGAATTTTTGAGCTAAAGTCACACAATTGATCATTTGGTCATTATCACTATAATAACTTGAATCGGATTGTACCTCACTTGTCTCAAATGCCATGAGACATGTTTCATCTTTGATGTCATCTTGATTTTCATCACCACTATCACTCCATGCTCCTCCTAGGAATGCTTTGTGGTTTTCTCTCTTCTTTGAAGCAACTTTTGGACAATCACCAATGAGGTGTGAAGAGTCACCACACCCATAGCATTCTCTTGATGGTTTCTTGTCTTTCTTTGCATCAATGCTTTGCTTGTACTTCTTTGGGTCAAAGGGAGCCTTTACATGCTTACCCTTTCTCTTGAAAAATTTCTTGAAATTTCTCACCATCATAGCATATTCTTCATCATCATCACTATTGCCATCATCTTCCTCATCACTTGAGGATTCTTTAACATGTTTGGCTTTGAGAGCAATAGATTTTGACTTCTCCTTCTTTAATTTGGCTATTTCATCATCTTTTTGCATGATAACCTCATACGCCTTGAGGTTTCCAATAAGCTCATCCATTTGGAGTAAATTTAAGTCTTTTGACTCCTCAATAGCCGTCACCTTAGCTCTCCATTTTGGTGAAAGAGCCCTAAGAAACTTTCTCACAATTTTCTTGTTAGAATAACTAGTCCCAAGTGACTTGAGACTAGTGACAATGGTATTAAACTTAGAGAAAGCTTCATCAATGCTCATTTCATCAAGAATATTAAATTGCTCATATTATTGTACAAGCAACTCAACCTTGTTGTCTAGGACTTGAGCATTTCCTTGATGGGTGGTGACAAGAGATTTCCAAATTTTATTTGCACTATCTAGCATAAAAACTCTTTCATACACTTTTCTAGGTAGTGCATTGTATAAAAATAGTTTTGCTTCAAAAATTTTTGAAATCATCTTCTTGTCATCTTGATCCCATTTGTCCTTAGGAGTTGGTACATATGCATCAATTTTAGAATCAAAGGTTTTTGGCACATGATCACCATCCTCTATGATTTCCCAAAGATCAACATCTTTGGATTTAACATATGTCATAAACCTTTGTTTCCAAAAGCAAAAACCTTCTTCTTCAAGAAGTGGAGGTCTAACCATAGAATTCCCCTCTACAAAGTTTTGTCCCATTTTCAACTCAAAGAATTTTTGAAAAATGTTTTAGAACACTTTAAAGCAAGTTTTCAAAAATTATCAAAAGCAACTTGCTCTGATACCAATTGTTGGAACCTAGAGGGGGGGGGGGGGGAGGGGTTAATAGGTTATATGTCCAATTTTTGAAGTTTTTACAAGTTCTTGCAAGAAAATAAAAGATATAGAGTTAGAGAGATATCACCAATCACAAGTTGAACACAATGATTTATAGTGGTTCATGCAAGTGTTAACAAACTTGCACTACATCCACTCCTTGGCCTCACCCACCAAGAATTTGATCCACTAGCTTCTCTCTTTGAAGGTAGAGATAAACCTTTTACACTTCTCTTTTTATACTTGCAAGAATTAATCTTCAAACTTGCAAATAAGGTAAAGATAACCTTTCTTCACTCTAATTCTCAAGGCTAGAGTTGATCCTCACTTCACTCTAATTTGGTAGGATAGAGTTGATCCTTACACTATTACAAATAATATGAAAGTATGGAGTAGTGTTTAAGCTTTGATGGCTTTGACTCTTGCTTGAATCTTGAACTTGAAAGATGAAATAATATTCAAAGATATGAGCTCAAGTATTAGAGAGTATTCTGAATGTTTTGTGTTTGCAAGAGGTGAGTAATGAATGAGGTTTGAGTTGGTTTAAATAGAGAAAAAGGTCCAAGTCTCAAAACTGTCCAGGCGTGTGACGGTCGATCCACGGTCGACCGTGTCTTCGACCGTGAGTCGTCTGGCAATTTTTGGTTTTTGCAATATAGACGTTGGGCTTTATTTAAAACCACACTCAACTCATTTTTACCATAAAAATCAACTGAAAAATAGATGTTTAAAAGGTTGGTTGATCCCATACTTCTAATGTTTGAATTCAAACACAAAAATGGAGGTTTGGAAACCAATACACAAAGCATGTTGAAATTTTACCCTTTTGGGAGATTCCTTTGCTAAATATGGTTGTGTATTGTTTCAAAGTGAGATTGTGTTTGATATTTGCTTAAAATGGGAAGTCTTAGAATAAATCAACCAACACAAATAAGTTTATAAAAATTTGTCACTTTTTATAAAAGTTTTATAAAAATAATTTTATAAAAACTTAAACTTATTTTAATTATTTTATTTTTATGCTCATATCAATTGAATATATTCTTGTAGGTATCTTCGGCGAAGACTTCATCTTGAATGTTGATGGCGCTTTATCTTGGACGATTTGGATTTTGATGATTTATATAAACAAACTTTGTAACAAATAAATATAACTATTTATTTGCTTGACTATATATATATATAGATGTATATATGCACATATGTTAATGTTAATGGATACAATTATATAGACATATTGTATATTTTTGAATTAACAAAAGAGGATATAAATTATATTCCTATTTTCCCAACAGTATGCTTTATTTTGGATGGCGAATTTGCTATCGATTAAACATAGTATGGTTTATTTTGGATTGTGAATGTGAAATCGACTAAACGATGTATGGTTTGCAGGACTTGATAACCTTTTGATATTTATGTCACTTTGTATCTTTATTGAAATTGCAGTTCTGTCAACCAGGGGAAAAAATGAAAATTATAAAATATAATTTTTTAAGAAAAATATGTTTTCTATTTTGCGACGGAATTGCGACGGATATCAAAACCATCAGACCGGACGCAAAACCGTCGCAAATCTGACGCAAACAGTGACTGTCGCAAAAACGTCGCAACTACTCTCCGTCGCAAAACCGTCGCAATTTATGCCTATCGCAAAGACGTCACAAGTGATATCCGTCGCAAAACCGTCGCAAAACCATTCTATCGCAAAACCGTCGCAAAACCATTCTATCGCAAAACCGTCACAATTGTAGTGGAAGCAAATCCGACGCAAATCCGAAGCAAGTAGTTACCGTCGCAAAACCGTCACAGTTTATATTTCCGACGAAGCTTTTTGGGACTGCCTATTTCCGTCGCAAATCCGTCGCAAAAGGGCTTTTTGGGACTGCCTATTTCCGTCGCAAATCCGTCGCAAAAGGGATTTGTCCGTCGCAAAAGGTCCAGAATGTTGTAGTAAGGGACTCTAGTTTATATTCCTATACATGCAGCTAGGTCAAAGGCTCTTTGGCTTATAATCACTAGCTAGATCAAAAGTGTAAAAATCAACAATACGGCATGAGAATGAGCTAGAAGAAGCTATATGCCATTTATTGGGTGAGAACGTACATGAAGTAGGAAACTCAATAGAACCATCAGTCTAAGGTGTTGCCCATGGTCGATCTTGAGTACCTTCATGAGAGTGCCTACTACAAAGCTTCTTGATTTAAAATAGAGAACCAACTCTTTTGTTTCTAAAACACAATATAAGAGGTTACTACGTTAACTATGGAGTATTTCTCAATAATCAATCAAGCAACTAAACAAGAAAAACTCAAAAAGTCAAGTTAATTGTCAATGGCTGTTCTTACAATTTTAATTTTGACCATTCAAAATTTCACTAGACCCGAATTCTAACATATATATATATCCACATACGTACATCAATCATGAAAATAATTTTAATACAAATTACTTGTTACTACCGATGATCACCATCTATCTTTATCTTTCCCTTCCAACCCTATCAATCTATAAGGGGAATACCTGTTCTTATTATGCTCTGAAATGGTCTCAAGCTTAGGTGACCATGTCTGATCCTTGGATCCAACCAAATGTTCATACTGCTTCTTCAACTCAGGTGTACTACATAAACACCCATATGTCATATTATTATTATTACCACTTGTAGTACTTTCATTTTCTTCTTCACCATCTCTTCTGGTTAGAATTCTTTCCATAAACAAAGGCGACACCTGTTAGAGATAAATGAGATCTGAGTTTAGTATAAAATGACTAGCCCAAGTGTATAGATCGATATGTTAGATCTAGCCCATTAGGGATTTCTTAACTTATAACCTTGTACTCTTATTCTATTATACCTTGATCAAAACCCTTCCGTTTGATCCCTTAATGTACTCAAACGGACAGTCTTTGAAGTTGACCGGAGCGCGTTTTGGCTCCTTACCAACCATGGCTGATATCGAAGAAGCCGAAAGGGTTTTTGAAGAGAAGATATCAAGTGGGAGAACGAAGTAAGTCTGACCAGGCTTTAGCTGATCATCAATTGTTAAAGCAGGAATCCTATGGCCGATGAAGAAGCATTCCGCATCACAAACCATGCTATCTGGAAACTCGAACATGATCTCCCCGGCAGACCACCGTTTAAACCCTGTTAGGGTTCTTGTTTTGCCTTCCCAGTAAATTATCTTCACAAACGATGCTTCACTTGTTAGACAACAAGCAGTCATTGCATTGCCCATGGTGTGTGTGATCAGATCAGAGTTGTGGAAATTTGGATAATGAATTTGGAGGTTAATATTATGAATTATATAAACTAATTATCAAAGAGATCGATGTATGTAGGATGGTTGACGTATTTAATGAAGTCATGGGGTGGTCGGTCGATGGTCAGTAAAAGACGGCGTTGAACTTCATTTAATTAGATGCGTATATATAATTGGTGTTCTTCGTGGTTGTTAATGGTTGCAAATTTCAAACAAGAAATCCTACGAGGCTACTAAAGTCGTCCCTTGGAAAATACAAAAGTGCAATATTAACGTTTACACCGGCATTATCATTAAAATTATACGTGTTTTTGGGTGTACTCTTCTTCACAGTAACAGATCAATTTAGCTATGTAAATATCAATTTTAATCTATTAAATCATTAAAAAGTTGGCTAATCGGTCGATCTTTGGAGACATGTAAGCTAACTGTCTATCAATCAACCTGCCAAATTCAATGCAACCTCAACAACAATTAATGACCAATTTACCTTTTTTTTATCGGCAAATAGTGACACTTTACCGCATCTTCAGTGTGGGTTCGAATTGCTTAATTGGTGTCGGATTTTTAACTGTCTCTCGTTATTTGGCTTTACAAAGGTTTGAGCACCACACCTTTCCTCCATGGAGGAAACCCCTAAGGGGAAAACTCCCAACCCACTACATGCAGCAGTAGTATTTGATCTCCCAACCTCTTGCGAGGAAGGGGGGCGCCTTATCAAATGGGCTAAACACCCCATTGGGGACCAATTTACCTAACTCGATTAAATGTTAATGTGATATACTACAAGGCTTGGTTTTGAGATAAAGAGTTAATTACACGGTTGGTCCTTTATGTTTGGTCCAAATCACACTTTTGGTCCTTTACAAGAATTTTGTGACATTTTTTACCTTAATTTTGAAAACTTGCACACAGACGGTCCTTTAAGCAAACTGACGTTAAAAACAAACGTTTGGTCAAGGGTAAAAGTGTCTTTTCACTGGTGTTTTCATTAATGTTTTTTACTATTTTTTAATTACTAATATTAACTGGTTTAGAATTAATTACTAATTAATATGTTTATCTCTCTCACAACACAAACAAAAAAAAAAACACACACACACTCTCTCTCTCATCTCTTCCTCTATCACTCTCCCTCTCCCTTTCTCCCTCTCTCTCTAGTCATTGAACAACACCACCATCCACCGCCGCCGCCGCCTTCTTCCACCGTACCACCTACCAGCGCCATCCACCGCCATCACCTATCAGCGTCGTCCACCGCCGCCACCTACCACCGCCACCACCTACCAGCGCCTTCCACCGCCACCATCTACACCACCTACATCTCTATCGCTCCACCGTAAATAGCTCCACCGCCTCCGTAAATCTCTCCACCACAAACCCTAGATCCACGCCACCGTAAATCGCTCCACCACAAACCCTAGATCGCCGCCACCGTAAATCGCTCCACCGCCTCCGTCATGGTGTGAATTAGTCGCTCCACCGCCACTGTGTTTGAGTTATGTTCTTCCAGTTCCAGATCCACCGTGTTTGAGTCATGGTTTGAATCTACACCACCGTAAATCGCTCCACCGCCTTCGTTAGGGTTTTCGAGTTGTGTTCTTCCGGATCCAAAGGTTCTCCCTCTTTCTGTTCTTGAGATGTTCGTAGATTAGGGTTTTCCGATCCACAAGTTTTCAGATTTTTGTTTGTTGGTATTTGAAGATTAAACTTTCGCTTCCTCTCTTTTAAATCTGTGTTTGTTGGCTCAAGAACATAAATCTTTGTGGTGGTCAACGGTGGTGGGACGGTGGTCAACGGCGGAGAGCCTTAATATCCTCAAGAACATCAACGTTTATAAAGTTATTAAAATGTAAAAATATTAAAAAAATTACTTAAATACATGACATGACATTCTAAGAGACTGCCACGTGTATTGTCCTTAACAAAATTAAATATATTAATGAAAACATCAGTGAAAAGACACTTTTACCCCTAACCAAACGTTTGTTTTTAACGTCAGTTTGCTTAAAGGACCGTCTGTGTGCAAGTTTTCAAAATTAAGGAATAAAATGTCACAAAATTCTTGTAAAGGACCAAAAGTGTGATCTGGGCCAAACATAAAGGACCAACCGTGTAATTAACTCTTTGATAAATATTAAAGATTAATATTAAGAGATAAAATAATTATAAAACATAAAAGAAATGAGAATTTTAAAAAGTAAGAGTGTAAGACACATAGCCTTGACACCCAAACTAACATAGAATCGTTCACGTGAGGAGATGGCAAAATATTTTATGGACGTTATGGTTATGTAGATAAGTCATTTTGAAATGACGTGATTATATTTTTGTATAAGTCATCTATCATTATTGTTACAATTATGGATAATATGGTTATGTAGCTATTTATCTATATTTATATCTATATATAAAAGAGATGCAAATTTACTAAAAATAACTATAAATTAAACCTCAATTCACCAATCACCACCCTTAATTTAAAAAACTTTCAACTTCCTAAAACAATTTTGGAAATCTTATTAATAATACCATTTCAAAAGAGAGAGCTTTTTGAAATCTTATCTAAGAATTTTAGTGAGAGGTAAAATGGCTTACGAATTTTTTCTCTATAATATTAATAATACAATTTTGGGATAATTATCCTATTGAAATCTGAATATTTCAAAACACGTAATTAATTATCCCATTGAAATCTGAAAATTTCAAAACAAATTGGAATTTCAATTTTTTTTCTTAATAATAATTTAAACCCACTAAATATATAATAAAGATTTCAATGTGAAAAACATTATAATAAAGTTTAAATATTATTTTATTAATATTCTTAGTTAAATATTAATACAATAAAATATATTTAATAAATTTTACAATAATAAAGATTAAAATTTTACAATCAATAATCTATCTATCTATATCTATATCTATATCTATATATAAAAGGCATGCAAAATTTCCAAAAATAACCATAAATTGAATCTTAATTAACCAATCACAACCTTCAATTTCAAAATTATTACATTCTCAAAACAATTTTGGAAAGATTAAAAATCGTGGATAGGAGAAATTTAAATTAATTTTAAATCTATTGGGAAGGAGTTGGATGAAAATTGTGAGGGGGTTTTATAAAAGATATGAGGGGGTTATAAGAAAATATGAGGGGGGTTTTATAAAAATTGTATTCTAATGTAATTAATTATAAGTTGTTTATAAATTATGCTTAGTAATTTGTGATATATTTTGTTTAGAGAAAAAATAATTATATATTTACGAGCGTCTCATTTTTATCTACGTTTTGGTATAAATTTTATTGTAATATGACATTTTTTTGAAATTAGTATATTCTCATCACAAAGGTGATATTTCATTTACTGCATTATTTTTATTTGAAAATTCTAATATCTCAAATATATTTTCGAAATACCCGTACGTGTACGGGTCAATAAACTAGTATCTATATAAAAGGCATGCAAATTTTCCAAAAATAACCATAAATTGAATTTTAATTAACAAATCACAACCTTTAATTTCAAAATTATTCCATTCTCAAAACAATTTTGGAAAGATTAAAAATGAGAAATTTGAATTCAATTTTAAATCTATTAGGAGGGGGTTGGATGAAAAGTGTGAGGGGGTTTTATAAAAGATATGAGGGGGTTTTAAGAAAATGTTAGGGGGTTTTATAAAAATTGTATACTAATATAATTAATTATAAGTTGTTTATAAATTATGTTTAGTAACTTGTGATATATTTTGTTTAGAGAAAAAATAATTATATATTTACGACAGTCTCATTTTTATCTACGTTTTGGTGTAAATTTTATTGTAATATGACACTTTTTTGAAATTACTATATTCTCATCACAAGGGTGATATTTCATTTACTGCATTATTTTTATTTGAAAATTCTAATATCTCAAATACACTTTCGAAATACCCGTACGTGTACGGGTCAATAAACTAGTTATAACTTTAAAGACTTTAAACGTGATTATAAAATATTTTGAAATAATAAAACTATAACTAAGAATTTAGTTAAAGTTTATATTTTGAAATATTACCAAAGATAGACATAATATTTGTAAATTAACAAAGACGATATTTTAATATTGAAGAAGTTGTATATGAAATGTTCTCGAATAATTTTGATTCAATCTAAAGTTAAAATCAAATTCAATTTTGACTAAGATAAAGTTAAAATTGGAATTTCATTTTTTATCTAAATTTATTGTTCAAGTTTAGTTTAGAAATCCTACTTCAGGGGAAGCTTTTGTTTAGAAATCCTACTTCGTATTTAAACCCTTTTTTTCATTATTCTACTTAAAACACGGAATAATCCTCAAAGTTCCATTTATTTTAAGGTTTAACCCTCAAAGTTTTTTTAAACATAATAACAATAATGTTTCATTTAAATTATGTTTTAATCCTCAAAGTTTCACTTGTATTTCGGTTTAACCCTCAAAGTTTGTTTTTAAATAGTTTAACCATAAAGTTTAGTTTGGTTTTTGTTTAAATCCTTCAAGTTTTAGTTTAATTGCGATTTCGGCCCACTTAAGGATTAAAACATTGAAGATAAAATTGAAATACAAGTGAGAATTTAAGGATTAAAACATAATTTAAATAAAACATTATTGTTATAGTGTGTTAAAAAAACTTTGAGGTTTAAACTGAAATACAATTGAAACTTTAAAGATTAAAACATAATTTAAATGAAATATTATAAGTATTACCTGTTAAAAAAAATTTAAGGATTAAACCATAAAACAAATGAAACTTTGAGAATCATTTCGGGTTTAACCATTCTACTTAATATTTTGAATTTACTAACCCTTTATTCATCTCCTCTCTTAATTGTTCCTTATTTAACGTATTGTTTTGTAACTTGTAGTATGTACATGTGAGACACTAGAATCTTTTTTCGATTCTAGATATGATAATTAAATAGATACCTAGCTAGCTTTGCTAGTTTATAAATATATATCCGACTTTATATTTTTGAACATATGCGTATTATACAATATTATTACTCATTAGAAAATAAAGAAGTTTATAACTTTACAAGAATAAAAAAAATCGTCATAGTTATATACGGTAAATCCTTATTTATTAGTCGTATATTTATCCTTGCTTATTTCTTTGCTAATTGCTTATTAGCAAGATGCATATTAATCCTTGCTTATTTCCTTCTTTTGTTTCTTAGTATTTCTTTTTCCTTTTTTTTTGGTAACTAAGCCATATTTGTGTATAATCATTTTTTTACTTATTAATGACTTTTTAGTGGTTTATTAATAACGCATTAATAAACAGTATTTTGGAAAAATCAAGGTTTGCTTTTAAATGACGGTTCACCCGGACGCAATCCACGATTGATATATATAAAAGACCAAAATTCCCATATTTTATAAGTATCAATTGTTGTTACAAATTATACTCGCGGTACTCGCAATAAGAACAGTTCTAAAATAAACTTCTCCCTCTATATATATAAACACACACGAAGAAATTCATTTGATAACTATTGTTATTGCGAGTACCATTTGTAAATACCATTAATGCTCATTAATGAATCATTAATAAGAATATTCTGGTCATATATATATATATATATATATATATATATATATATATATATATATATATATATATATATATATTCCATTGCTACACCAGCGATTTCTTTCATATATATATATATATATATATATATATATATATATATATATATATATATATATATATATAGTAAGAGGTTCAAATAAGAACCTTAAATTAAATGAGAATGTGAGACTCGATCCTAGCCATCAAATTTTCCCTCCTTCAATGTCATTCCCCACCCATGAATTTCTCACAATCACCCTGCCATATTATATCTACCCACGCTTTCCATCCAAGAATTCCATTTTCAAAATGAACAGCAGAGATTGAGTCTTCCATTCTTATTTAATTTCTTATTCTAATTTAAACATTCCCATATATATATATATATATATATATATATATCAATGGTCCAATGAGGAGGAAGGAAAGAAAAGAAAATCTCAGCGTAACACCAGCCGGATCCCTCACTCTCACTTTAAGGGGTGGGAGAGATGGTGTTCATTGCTATTACTCTCCAACGTAATCCTACCAGCTGGTTGGGTGCCACTAGTCTTAGATTTGCTTAATTTTTTTTAAAACATCTCGTTAAAGAGTCATTAATGTATCATTAATGAGCCAATTATTGTAATTAATAAGTTTTCACAATTATTAACCATTTATTTATTTTAATGAAGATATAAAAAGAATTCTTACGATAATTATAATAAAAATAGTTCTTGAATAAACATTCACAGACACACACATGCGCGTGCGCGCACACATACACACACACACACACGTGTATATATATATATATATATATATATATATATATATATATATATATATATACTAATAGATAAACCATTTAATATTTTCTCTTTTCTTAGTTTTAAAACTTCTAAAAATTTAATAAACAATACATCCTCGCCATTATTTTTTATCTAAATTAATATCATCCACTAATTCTTTAATTATTTTAATTTCCTAATTTACTTTAACTTTTATTTATTTAAATTATACTCCCCCAACTAACACACTCTCACACTAACCCAATTATTTAAATTATTTCTCTCTCATTATTTAATAAATATAAATCTTTTTTCTAACTTTATTTTATTTAGAATTTTTTTAATTAATAAAATGGTTGATACATAAATAAGAAAATTTGAAAAAAAACTTACATGTTGCTAAAACTTTTTCGGGACATTAAATCGCGCGAATAACATATTATTACATTCTTGAAAATAATATGTTAATAATATGTTGCAAAACAGAAACTATTTGTCGCCGCAACATTGCGCGGGTACAATGCTAGTATATACTAGCAGGGTACCCGCGCTTTGTGGTGTCGTAAAAAAAAACTTAACAAGAGATTAAGCAAAAACAATTGAAAATGATTTGCGACTTTGGTGTTCATCTAATCATCTTAAAAAAGTAAATATGTGACGAGTATATATTATAGTGAGTAATATAACATGATGACAATGATTATATAATACGTTTCAAATCTGGAGAATGTTTAAAATTTTACTTTAGTTTTGTAAATTATTTGTTATAATGCTAATGTAATTCTGTAAATTATGAAAATATATATAATTTTATTACCTTAACTATGATTCCATATTTCTACGACTAATATTTGATTTTTGTGATACACTGAGTTTTCATTTTATTTTGCAATCATTGTTACCTTACCTTTATATCATTGACTTTTTTTTATCAATTGACTTATCAATTTTAGTTTACAACCTACGTGTGAATTGCCCATATTAGAATAGTTCTTTGTTTTCATCTTTAAGTTATTGTACATTTAGTTGTTTCTAAAATAACTTCTAATTTATGATATTGTATTTACAGTTAAGAGGGATAAAGAAGTAATTTTGATTTATTTAATTTTTAAAAAATTAAGTATTTTATCTAATATTTTATAATATAGCAAAGATATAAAATTATTTTAAATAAAAATACCAAATAATTCTTCATTGAAACTAGAGACAAGGTATGTTCTTCGATTGATGTGAGTATTGATATAGTATCATTAAAATATATTAAAAGAAAAAGTGTGATAATATCATTCTTCTACCTCTAGATTTTTCAAATTAATTATTTTTCTTTATTTTCTAAAATATTTAGAGAGAATATTATTTGTATCAAAAGTCTTAAGACGTAATTTTTGAGTTAGACACGGATTTAAAATTTAAATAGGTTATCCGTCTTCTTAATTGAATCTCATGTCAATCAAAATATTTTTTTAACTAGTTTATTGCCCCGTGCACGCACGTGTATTTCGGAAGCGTATTTGAAATATTAAAATTTTTAAATAAAAATAATGCAATAAATGAAATATCACCGAAAACTTACATTTGTTGTTTTGTTTGTAATATTACCACTGTTGTCACAAATCAAAACTTTTAATCTTTTTTAACTTTTAACCTATGAAACATTCATGAGAGGAAATTTTAACCAACTTCTGAAAGTGACTGTTATTGACTTTTATTAATCGTCATAGCAAAATAATCATGAGAGGAAATTTTCTTCTTTGGCTAACAACCTACACTAATAATATAGTTTCATGACCATCCAGAACAACTATCTTTACATCTCTGAATTTAGATTTCTAAATATATAATATATCATCTTTTAATGATACATCTTATTTTAAACCATATTTTATAAAAGGTTTCATACATCTTTCTAATAAGATTGAAAATGCTTTAAAATCAATAACTAAATACTTTGAATATCATATTCAAGTTGACCACTCAACTTATCACCATAATCTCAAAAAAACCATTCAGCTAAACAAAAAAATTACTTATCCACTACTATTAGTGGATAACAAAAAATTAAGAATATACTAATTCCAAAAAAGTGTCATATTACAATAAAATTTATACCAAAACGTAGATAAAAATGAGACGGTCATAAATATATAATTATTTTTTCTCTAAACAAAATATATCACAAGTTACTAAACATAATTTATAAACACCTTATAATTAATTACATTAATATATAATTTTTATAAAACCCCCTCATATTTTCTTAAAAGTCTCTCACATGTTTTATAAAACCCCCTCGCAATTTCCATCTAGCCCCCTTCTAAAACGATTTAAAATCAAATTCAAATATCTTTCCAAAATTGTTTTTAAGAATGGAATGATTTTAAAATTGGATGTTGTGATTGGTTAATTGAAGTTCAATTTATAGTTATTTTAGGAAAATTGGTAAGCCTTTTATATATAGATATAGATGAAACCTTAATTTCTAGTTTAACAATTATTGCAAATCTATTAAGCAAATTCCACCAACAACTATTGTATTCCATGTCAATTTCATAATTCCTAAATTTACTAACAACTATATGTACAAATGTGTATTTTATTTTTCCATTTTCGATTTTCATGAAGGTTTCTTGATTTGTTATCGACATATATATGTTCTATGTTTAAGGTTTGATATCATAAACGTTTAAATTATATGAACAGTCTTTCATGCACGAGGTATTAAGCTAGTAAAAATAGGTTGTAAAATATATAATACAAATAAATAATAGATTTCATAAAGAGATGAAATCAATTGATTAAGTTAATTAATTGTATATATAGATAACTAGTTTAATACACCGTGTATAAACACGAGGAATTATTAAAGTAAATTTAAATATTTATGGTGTTAAATAAGTCACGTATGTTTAGGTAAAATTTGGTTTATTTATAACAAAAACTGATATTAATTGAAATAAATTACATCTCACGGGTGCTAAAATAAAAATAAGTTATGAATATTATTTTATATTTAATATATAACAATCCTAATCAACTAAATATATGAAAAGTTTGAAAAGTATGTAAACTAAACTATGGGTTAAATTAAGGAATGTAAATGTTGGGATTAAGATTGATGACATCAAATTTGTTTTAATCTTAATTTATTTTTTTAAAGAAAAGGCTCTTATTGGTTAATTTTTATTTTAAAAAGAAAATATTTTCTTAAAAGCCTATTCTTTTAATAATGTAGTTAGATTAAAGATTAAAGATTAAAGATTAAAGATAAAGAAAAATAATTTTTTGATATTTATTTTTAATTTGATTTAGTGTTATATTTATCTAATTCATATTAGTTTGACTTAGGGGTGAGAATGGTACCGGTACCGGTTTTACCGAATACCGTACCTAATTATTCATATACGGTACCGGTACCGGTACCGAATACCTATTTTAACTAGTTAGTTCGGTACTAGTCCCGAATACCGATTTAGCAATAATTCAAGTACCGAATACCGGACCGAAAACTCTAATTCGATACCGGTACCGGTACCGGTTCCGGTACGGTGCCGGTACGGTTCGGTATTTCCGGTACACATGCTCACCCCTATGATTAACGGCTAAGATTAAATATTTTATTAAATGAAGAGTTCAGATCATCTAATAATTTATTTTCAAATTAGTCTTTTATATATATTAGAAGATAATTTATTAAGGTAACGTGGTGTATGAAAATAAAGTTGATATTGTTGCCTTTTAAACTCTTTCGAATTATATATATAGATGCATTTATTTAATATACTCCAGTTGGAACACGAAAGATAGATCAAACACATATTGTCATCTAAATTAATTATTTAAGACCATTTCAAAGCATGATTCACGTGTCCTAGCTTGATGTATATAAAGTAGTAATATATACTTTTGACATTTAACATAGATTAATTTTACGTATATTCGAGAATTAATAAAGTGTATATATATTTTAATTAGCATCTGGGTCCTGTATATATGAATCTTACAAGATCGATAGGGTTTATTATACGTGTTAAACCTAAGTTGCGATCTAGTTCATACAATATTCCAATACTAGATAAGATATGAGTATAATATACGAATTGTCTAAGAAATAATAAATAATAAGATCTAATAAAAATATATTAACTAATTATAAAACTTGAAAGAGATGAAAATTTAAGAAAATGAAGGTAGAAGGATTCATGATTGTATTTCTTATACAAGCTATTGATCATGATTGTTATAATTAGAGCAGTAAAGTCAAGTGTTCATTAATTATAAAATTATAACTAGTTTATTGATCCGTGCACACACGGATATTTCGGAAGTGTATTTAAGATATTAAAATTTTAAAATAAAAATAATCCAATAAATGAAATATCACCGAAAACTTACATATGTCAGAATTCTTAACAAAAAATATAACTAAATTTTTTTGAAGAACTTCTTTGTAGACTACATTTGTTGTTTTGTTTGTAACATTATATATTTTGTCATAAATAAAAATTTTTAATCATTTTTTACTTTTAACACGTGAATTGGCAAAATACAATTGACCATGTGTAAACACAAGTTTCCTGATAAATAAATCAACTTTTAAAAGTGGCTATCCTTGACTTTTGTTAATCGTCATAGCAAAATACAATTGACCATGTAATCATTAATTTATAATTTTTTTGAACATCAAAAGTAATCCATTCATTCATCAAACTAGTTAGGTACACACTGTTTCATCACAATATATTGACTCACACAAAGGTAAAATACATCCAGCTACATTGTGTTTCGTAACATGACCTTGACCACATCCCTTGAACCTTGCACAAAGTATTACACACATGAGACCGTATGGAATGAAAACTCCAATACCGCATCATCGATAACTCCTATCTGTATCCAAGACTACACAGTGGTAACGAAAAATGCAATGACCTCGAAGCACCCTGGCCACTACACACAACAACAACATTATCACAAGAGCACTGATCACGTATAACATCCAACAACAACCAAGTAGCATAGCACTCATAACCACCATCGAAATATCAACACAGATAACACCAACCCGATGAAATCGTACGGCACCACGACAAGTAGTATTACCACTTCGCACATCATCATACTTAACATCAGTACCTCAGTAAAACTATGAACCAACCCCGTCAATGGAACCATTGGATCGAACCAACATAACATCTGTATCTTGATCACTGAAAGATATTCGCAATACAATCACCCCTCCCAACCCACCCATAGCAGTCACATATGTTTAATTAATCACACACAGTTAGGGTATTAAACATCAGTGACCCAAAGAACTCAGTGGCTCGATAGGGCATCCTACAATCAGTAAATGTAAGCTTTCCCCCTCTCAAAACACTACAATATGATAGTACTACTCATCACTAAGTATCTACAAAGACTCTGTGGCTCAACAGGTGTAAAGAAAGGGAAGGATAACCCATCAAACCGCAACCAAACCTCCAACTCCTCCTGCACCAAGAACACTCCTACGCACCCCCCTAATACATCTCACCCTAGATTGGCCCCCTCCTACTCCGGCCTCTACCATAATACCTTATAACAACACCCTAACCCACCACCCACAATAAAAAACTAGTGTTATACCCGTGCGTTGCACGGGTAAGTAAATAAATTTTAGATTTTAATATTTTTATATATAATAAAAAAATAAATTATATTTCAAATCACCCATATTACATTAGTTAGCATAAATGGTAAATATCAGGGTAGTGGATTTTTATTATTTCAAAAATATCATTTTATGTATACGGATGCATGTCAAATTATCAATTGCATGCATACATACATACGTACATACATACATACATACATACATACATACATACATACATACATACATACATACATACATTATATAGAGGAAAAGTTATGTAATCTTGACCATGATTTAATTAGATCAATGACTAACAAAAATAACGGCACATTAATGATTCATTAATGAGTCATTGATGGCGGTCCCAAATATATACCAAATCGTAGATAAAAATGAGACGATCGCAAATATATAATTATTTTTTCTTCAAACAAAATATATCACAAGTTATTAAACAAAATTTATAAACAACATATAAATAATTATATTAATATACAATTTTCATACAACCCCTCACACTTTTCATAAAACACCGTCAGAGTTACATTTAGCCACTCTCAATTGATAAAATTTTGAACTTAATTGACGGTTTATCTATCTTATGCAACACTTGCTACCAATAAAAAGTCTCCTTTTATCCATGTCATATTTTCTATTATTATTGTTGACAGATTAGATTTTCTCTCCGTCAACAATATATATAACCATGATGGATAGATCACATGGTTGATAATGGTTTCTTAAGTTCTTTATATAAAAAATGATTTTTTATTGATCATTTATATATTCATAGAATTTATTTGGGTAAGGATGGGAGACTTAATAGTGGACCTCCGATTGATTTGATCGGATGATTTACAATTGCCCCATATTATATTCACAACTTAACCATAAATTGCAAGGGCAATGAATTGCGACAGGTGATTACGAATGTTTGATCTAATAGATCAATACTAATTGATGGCTAAGATTTATTTTTTCATTCTCACCTAAATATTCATTCTCATAATAACCATTCAGGTACATATATATATGATTTTTTTTATTTTTTATTTTGATTGATGCACCTTTGTCGATTTTTAAATGTTATTTATTATTTAAATTTATCTTAATAAAATAAAATTTTAAAAATACCGTTTTTTTATTTTTTTTATCAAAAAACCGAGGAATCAGTTATTATATTGAATATGATACGTAAAGGGAATAAATATAAAAGACATATCAATTGTTTCAAAAATTACCCACCCACTGCTATTAATGGATAACAAAAAATTAAAATATACTAATTTTAAAAAAAGTGTTATATTACAATAAAATTTATGTCAAAACATAGATAAAAATGAGACGGTCATAAATATATAATTATTATTTTTCTAAACAAAATATATAATAAGTTAATTAACATAATTTATAAACAACATGTAATTAATTACATTAATATATACATTTACTATTACTAAAAGTAATATCTATGTAATGAAAAAAATGAAAATTCACCCTTATCACGTTAGAACGCGTGAATTAGAAATATTAGGGTAGTAAATTTTTGTTATTTCAAAAATGTCCTTTTGGGTCAAAGTTATTTGAAAATCGTTTTTATTGCGAGTAACGCGAGAACCAATCTTGACCATTGATATAAATAGATCAACGATAACAAAAATGACGTCTGAGTCATTAATGGCGGTCCACCTGAATGTAATTCAATGCTATTGATGGATAACAAAAATTATACTAATTAAAAAAATATCATAATACGATAAAATTTATACCAAAACGTAGATAAAAATAAGACGATCGCAAATATGTAATTATTTTTTCTCTAAACAAAATATATCACAAATTATTAAACATAATCTTTAAACAATCTATAATTAATTAGATTAATATACAATTTTCAATAAACCCCCTCTAATTTTTCATAAATCATCCTCTGAATTTTCATTTAGCCCCCTCCCAATTTGATTCAAAATTAAGTAAATCGACGGTTTGTTACACATTCTACCAATGATATTTCACTATATGTCCATCTCACATTTCCATGTCATCATTGACGTGGAATTTATTGTGACACACTAGAGATTTTCTCTCTGCTCTGTGAAAATCGTTTATGGCGAGTAACGCGAAAACCAATCTTGACCATTGATATAAATAGATCAACGATAACAAAAATGACGTCTGAGTCATTAATGGCGGTCCACCTGAATGTAATTCAATGCTATTGATGGATAACAAAAATTATACTAATTAAAAAAATATCATAATACGATAAAATTTATACCAAAACGTAGATAAAAATAAGACGATCGCAAATATGTAATTATTTTTTCTCTAAACAAAATATATCACAAATTATTAAACATAATCTATAAACAATATATAATTAATTACATTAATATACAATTTTCAATAAACCCCCTCTAATTTTTCATAAATCATCCTCTGAATTTTCATTTAGCCCCCCTCCCAATTTGATTCAAAATTAAGTAAATCGACGGTTTGTTACACGTTCTACCAATGATATTTCACTATATGTCCATCTCACATTTCCATGTCATCATTGACGTGGAATTTATTGTGACACATCAGAGATTTTCTCTCTGCTCTGTGAACAATATATAAATATAATTTATACCATGACTAGAATACAACCATCACCAGTAGGACAGATGCTACATCCTACCCTTATAAACACACGCAAACACTTATATACAGTGACCACCCGACTACGCAATTACAGAGCCGTAGCATGACTGGACCATGCGAACAAACTCCACACTTTAACAGTGACCACCCAACATAACCAAACCCAATCGAAAAGGTATAACACCTCACCCAACCCACACATCATGAATCACGCACACCCCTATCATACAGTGACCACCCAAGACTTAGTAAACAAATCAACATAAGATCTTATCACACGCTCCTAACACACACATTATGACACGTAACCCCTATCGAGACAGTAACCACCCACAACAGTATATATAAATTATCCAACATCATAACAAAACCAATCCGCATACTCAACCCTATAACAATGACCACCCACCCACACGCATGTAAGATTTATATTTTCCACCATTCTGGGCCATGGTGGAACCCTCAAAATTTGAATGATTCTCAAGTTTCCATGCAATAGAGTTACACACACCTGTGGACAAACAACCAGAGTAAATGTTACACCTGTTAAATTACATAGCACGCCTCACCATCAGCGCCATAGAACCCATTGAGCGATCCTACCAATGATTCTCCTGACACAAAACACCCTCAAACATACCACATTAAGCGTAGTAAGTAAAACACTGGTAGTATAAGATGGAAGAGCACCATACCCACTATCCCGACCAACCCAACAACACACATCCTACCACCATCAATATGATACAAAGAACCTCTAAGCCCACTCAATTAGAACTTTAACCATAATCACTAGAAACCACACAACACTATAGTGTACCTACCAAACAATGCACCGCTGTTATCCTACCCACACACCACCCACCCATACCCTTCAAAGCTCGGCCCAACATAGAACCTTACTCTTCCTAACATAGAACCTTACTCTTCCTATGCCCAACTATCCAAGACCCTACCCTGGCAGAACCCTTCTTAGCTAGCGCATCCGCCTCTCCGTTCAACTCTCTAGGAATAGCCCTACTCTCAAAATTACTCAGAACACTGATTAATCCTCTTATTATACTTAACACATCTCCTACGTCGAGGGTTGGATCAATTACACCATTAACTATCTTATCTACTAGCTCAGAATCAGTACACAACTTAACATAAGCATTATCTACAACACTATTGCTCCTTAGTACCAGTAGACCAAAGTAAACCGCCTCCAGTTCTGCAGCTAATTGGGAGCACCCGCTGATAGACTTTGAATAGGCTCTGATCATTGCTCCGTTGGCAGCATTTTTAAAAACCCCTCCAATTCCCACTACAGCCGCACCATCATTCACCGACCCATCCGTAAACATAACTATACCATCACCCCCCTCTTTAGAATCACAACATCCGACCCTGACAACAACTTGTCACCTTTTAATATCTCCACCGGCCTAATACACATGTCTAAGGATAAGCCTGCCACATTGGCTATTTAGCATAGCACCACTGGCCAACTCTTAACCACCCCATATCAACCAACCTCTCGAAACCTGCTTGTTTATGGTTACAGACAATGCTATTCCTCTCAGTCCATATTTTCCACAACACACCACACAGAACCAACATCCACACTTTCCTAATCCACCTACTACTACACAATTTTGGCCATAAGTCCACCAGTTCCACAACGCTCCTTGGTATCACCCAGCTAATCCCCACCGTACTCACTACACTTGACCATAGATCCCACGATCTACGACACTGTAGTAGTAGATGTCCTGTAGTTTCACTCTCACTATGACATAAAGGGCACTCCGTCTCATTTGATTTCACCACTCCTCTTCTTGCTAGCTCCATTCTAGTAGGTATACTGTTCCAGGCCGCTTGCCAGGCAAATAATCGTACCTTAGAAGGACCCCAATACTCCCACACCTTAGCGGCTCCATGCACCGCTGCTTCCTCGTTAATTTTATTCACCAGACTCCTTACTGAGAACTCACCATTACTCTCATGTTTCCAAACGACCCTATCACTATGGTCCTTTAGCGGAGACTGAAAGTTGAGTAACCTCATAAACTCATACTTCCCAGTCAAAGACCCTCCTCCTCAAATTAATCACCTAACACCATCTTGACCCCCTCAACTCACCAAAGCTATTGACCTTACCATCTTTTTTAACAACTAGAGCAAACATTGTTGGAAATCTTCTTTTAAGAGTAAACTCCCATGCCCACCTATCATTCCAAAAATTGAACACATCCCCTTTCCCTAATTTGGCCACAAAACCCTCATCGATTGCCTTGAACAAACTATCATCCGATTTTAACAGCCCTGAAATATTCTTCCATACACTAGATAGTTTTTCACTATGAGGGCATAACTCTCTAGATCCTAACAGAAAGTACCCATACTTACCCTTGACCACCTTTTTCCACACAGAGATCTCCCCGTTCCAATACCGCCACAACCATTTTGACATTAATGCTTGACTCTTTTGATACGAGTCACCAATCCCTAAACCCCCACAACTTTTTGGCTTCTGAATTTTGCTCCACGCCACCATAGTCATCCCTTTTTTCTCAGCACCTTTTGACCATAGAATTTCCTTCTTAATTTCTCTAGATCTTTATAAACCCCACCCGGCATGCAAAACATAGACATGTAATACATTGGTAAATTGTTTAAAACTGATTTGATCAATGTGATCTTACCAGCCTTCGATAGAATCCTAGCTTTCCACATCTCTATCCTTCTTTTAACTTTCTGTACTACTGGCTCCCAAAATGAATGCTTCTTAGGATTCCCACCTATTGAGGTATGAGCAAGGTAACCTACCAACCTGACACCCGAGTACAACCCCTGCCTCTGAAAGTCTCTCCTTACCTACATTCACTCCATACACCACACATTTTGTTGGGAAAATGATCTCATCAGTTTGAATTTGATGAGACAAAGTTAAGTTTGTAAGATGAGTTCTACATATAACTTAAACAGAATTATGGAGCTTAGTCATACTGAACACTTAGAGTGATTCAGACTTAGTATAAGCTGAATATAAGCTGAGCATATGTTGATCAGTTTATATTATACCTTAGTTTGTTTATTAATATGTTTAATAATCTGTGTATGTCACATAAGGTATATATCGAGTAATCAGCTTGATGTGTTTCAAGCTGAGTGACTCAGCTCAAAAGTAGAGTCAGCTCGACAGAGTTGCTGAATATGTTTTAGTCAACTAAGTTAGACTTCTAAGGATGAGTTTATCAATGTACGTGTTAGTTCATGTATGAATTCGGATTTGTTTTCGAAGAACTCAGCTTGATGAGTTTCAAGCTGAGTAACTCAGTCCGAGTGAAGAAGTCAGTTTAAAGATAATTTAAATATGTTTTAAATTCATCTTTATCTCTCTCTATATCTACGGCGCGGATAAGAAGACTCCAGAATCAAGATTGAAGATAGAAGATTCAAGATTCAAGATTCCGGATTATCCGAGAGTTAGTTAGCGAATTAAGTTGAGTCTTAGTTTGTTAGGAACCGTAGGCACATGATTATAAATACTTATCTCCTGATAAGTTTAGAGGTACGACTTTGAAACAAAAACAACTAAGTGTTGCAGAGCCAAACCTCACCTCACCGTATGTGTTACGAGTCTTGATTCAGTATTAAGATTTAATCACAGATTGCCAAAGAAGTTCGTGTGTTCGAATTAATCACATTAGTTGTGATATTGGTAAGTAATCATGTGTTGATTCAATCTGTGAAAATCCTGTTTAGAGAGTCGTCGGTATCTATAATTATATGTTAATTATAGATATCTAAGTTTGAGAGAATTGAGAGATTTATATTAGGTGATTATATATCAAGAGTTGCTTACTTGATAGTCATTGTAATCATCTTCTTATTCAAAGCATTGTAATCATCTTCTGATTAATAAAAGCATTTGACTGTTTATGGTTTGATTTACTATGTGTAACACTTTTCTTTGATTTGTTCAATTTCCGCAGAAAGTATATTCAACCCCCCCCCCCTTCTACACACTGTTGCTTGTTGTTACTCTCTCATACAAGGGACCAACAACTGGTATCAGAGCAGGCTGAACGATTTCATCAGTTGAATAGTTCAAGATTCTGAGAAAGATTGAAATGTCGACAAGCAATACTCCATCAAACTTTCCTCAGATCTCTGCTAAAGGATGTCCCATATTTGATGGATCTGACTATCCTATGTGGAAGTTCAGAGCCATGCTCTTCCTAAAGTCCATTGACAACCATATGTCGGAAGTCATCACAAAAGGACCAATAATCCCCAAGATTCCTTCTACTGTCAGTGATACGTCTCCTGGAAAATCTGAGAAGGAAACAAGAAAGACTGTTGCATCCTGGACTGATGAAGATTGGAAACTCTTCAATCTGGATGACAAGGAAAAGAGTGTTCTAGCGAATTCCCTAACTAATGAAATCCCGCGCACTGTGACTGGGTGTCAAACCGCAAAGGATATCTGGGATACGCTTAGTGTCACTTATGAGGGCACAGATCTAGTCAAGCAGCAAAAGAAGAATCACTTGAATAGATCGTATGAAAACTTCTTTTCAAAGAAAAATGAAACCTTGGAAGATTTGTTCACAAGGTTTCACTGCTTGATAAATGACCTACTAAGTGTGGGTGTAAAGAGAGATGAAGCTGAGCTCGTGCTGAAATTTATGGATGTGTTACCAGAAAGGTTCAATGAAGTAACCACTGCACTAAGGGCTGGAGGAACATTACACATGTATAACTTACAGTCCATCTATGGGTTCTTGCTGAATCATGAACAGATCATAGAACACAAAAGAGCTTCTTAACAACAACTAAAAGAATCTTTGGACAAAACAGAAGTTGCATTAGTTGCACAGAAGAAGTAGAAAGGTTCCAAAGCTATGGTTATTGAATGTGAGACTGAGTCAGAATCTCAAGCTGACCACTCAGACTCGGATTCAAGTGATACTGATGATGTTCAGACTATCACTGAGCAGATGGCCATGTTAGCCAGACGTTTGAGAAAAGCTCAAAGGGGAAGAGGAAGATCTGACAGGAGCAAAGGGAAGAGTTCCTTTGATCCCAAGAATGCTGTGTGCTTTAACTGTCAGAAAAAGAGACATATAGCTACTGAGTGCAGATCTAAGAAGGTAGAATCAACATCTGTTGTTGATAAGAATGCTTATAGAGCTGATAAGTACAAAAAGAAGTACACTCAGCTCAAGAAATCAAAGCCTGAAGACAAACCCAGTGGAAAAGGTTTATATGCTGAAACCTGGGATACAGAATCATCCACCTCAAATGATAATGTATGTCTAATGGCTCAAGAAGATGAAGAGCTAGAATTGGATGAGGTTGATTATGGTCAGTCCGAATCAATCTTTGAAGCTGACATGAAGGAAGCTGAGGAAAACAGCAAACTGAGTGATTGAGATCCTGCTTCCATGTACAAGGTCAGTAATTTCTACTCTTATACAGATGAGGAGAAAGGTCTTGCTTTTGATTATTTGTTGAATGATTTCAAGACCAGCCTTAAGTCTCAACATGAACTCAAAGCTGAAATTGCAAAACTGAAGGACGAGATTAAGGAAAATAAATCTCTCATTGATGTTGGTAAGAAAGCACAGTGTGACCTTGAATGTCAGAGGCACATTAATAAACTTCTTAGTGAAGAACTTCAGGAAGCAAAAGACAAAGCTGATCAACTTCAAAGGATCACTGAGTCTTGGTGTAAGTCATCAAAGCTTGCTGAACAGTGCATAAACCAACAAATACCTAAACAGGTGAAGGCTGTACTTGGAGGTGACTATCAAACAGCAGCTTATGTAGCTGATGATGAGATAGCAAGTACAGATTTTGAGGAAGATAGACAACTGATTAAGTCTCAGAAGTCAGCCTCAGAGAAAAGACATGATCCAAGCCTAAAATTCAATATGTTTGTGAAGGCCAAAGATCATGGTAATGAGTGCTCAACATCCAAACAACATGGTAGGTCTGTGTTGGATAGATTAGACACTCAGCCTGTTCAAAGAACTTCAGTCATAGAAAGGCTTAATCCAAATCCTTTCAAAAGACAAAATTCTCTATCTGGCTCGGAGAGAAGTTATAAGAACAGGAAGACCAATGTAAGTTAGAGGTCAAATCACAACAATGGTAATTCCAAAGTTGTTGATCTTGGTAAGTCCAAGAAGATCAACAGTGGTAAGTCTAAACCTGTTGAAACTGGTGAGTCCAGTAAGCATGACAAAGGTAAGTCCAAAGTCATGGAGAAGAAGGTTGTTAGTCAATCTTCTCAGGATAACAAACAGACACCTGACAAAGGTAAGTCCAAAGTCAGTGATCCCCAGGTGAATCAGCTTGCAAAGAAAGTTAGAAGTTATCCACCACATACAATCCTAAAACTGAGAGTAAATTCTCACAAGGATTGTTAGACACTCTGCCTTCTGTTATCATTGGAAGAAGGAGATGCTACAAATGCAAAAGTAGAGGTCATGAGGCTAAGGACTGTGATGCTGAAATCTCAAGGTCTGAGCAAGAACAAACTGATCAGCCTACACAGGATTCAGTTCCTGCTCAAGCTGAGCAGTCAGTTCAATAAGATGAAACTGCTAAGTGCTCCTCATCTGAACCCACCAAGAAGTGGGTTCCCAAGCAAAACTAATGTGTTTAGTTTTTATATCTTGTGCAGGGTTCAAGTAAATGGTACTTGGATAGTGGATGTTCAAGGCACATGACCGGATGGAAAGGACTTCTCAGTGATTTTCAGGAAGATGAAGGTCCTAAAGTAACATTTGGTGACAACTCCCATGGAAGAACCAAAGGCTATGGGAAGATGCAAGCTGGTAAAGTCACTTTCCAGAGAGTTGCATATGTCAAAGGCCTCAAACACAACCTGATTAGTATCAGTCAATTGTGTGATGAGGACAATGTTGTTACTTTTAGGAAGAAAGCAGGAACAATTTATAATGCTAAGGGAAAGCCTGTATTAATAGCTAAAAGAGAAAGAGATGTGTATCTACTTGATCTTAATTCTGCTGATCCCAATAATGAAACCTGCTTGTATTCCCATTCTGTTCCTGAGCTGAGTTGGTTATGGCATAAACGTTTGTCTCATTTGAACTTTAAAAATATAAATATGCTGTCCAATAAAGAGTTAGTCTCTGGATTACCAAAAATCACATTTGTCAAAGACAAATTGTGTTCAGCTTGTGAACAAGGGAAACACCATAAAGGGTCCTTTAAATCAAAGCAAAATTTTTCAATAACAGACCCATTGCATATGTTGCATATGGATCTGTTTGGACCCATAAGTACTCCAAGCCTAAGTGGCAAGAAGTACACTCTGGTGATTGTAGATGAGTTCTCACGATTCACCTGGGTAATATTCCTAAAAGCCAAAAATGAGGCTGCCCTGGAGATAATAAGTTTCATCAAAAGGGAAGAGTTGCAGAAAGGTTTGTCTGTAAAGCAACTCAGAAGTGATCATGGGACTGAGTTCAGGAACTCAACCCTTGAAAGCTTCTGTGAACAAAAAGGAATATTACAAAATTTCTCATCTGTCAGAACTCCACAAAAAAATGGAGTTGCTGAAAGGAGAAATAGAACCTTAATTGAGGCTGTAAGGACAATGCTATGTGAGGCAGGATTGAAACTCTATTTCTGGGATGAAGCTGTTAGTACAGCCTGCTATACTCAGAATAGGTCAATCATTGTCAAAAGACATGGAAAGACTTCATATGAAATGTATAAGTCTAGAAAGCCCAATATAGGTTATTTCCATATCTTTAGTTCAAAATGCTATGTGCTGAATCAAAGAGATCAGCTCCATAAGTTGGAACCCAAAGCTGATCCTGGAATATTTGTTGGTTATTCCTCAATCTCCAAATCATACAGAGTATATAACTCTAGGAGAAAGGCCATTGAAGAATCAATTCATGTTTCATTTGATGAAGACAGTATTGATCAAGCTGAGAAAAGTCAAGCTGACTCCGTTAGTTTGAGTGAGCTTGAAAGGCCAAAGGAAATCAACATGTCAAATCCTATGCATGTCATAGGAGATGATAGTGATGATGATGTGTGTTCATCCAAGAAATCATCACCAGCTCCAAGGAACTCTCAAGCTGAGAGAGATGGTGAGTTAATCAATCTTTTTGGAGCTGAAGTCACTCAGACTGAGAATCTTAGTGATAATCAGTTTGTTGACAATGCTGCTGTTGAAACTGAGGAGATAAGTTCACCTCGAGGTTCTCTACATCACTCAGATTCAGAACTAGACTCTCCAACTACCACATTTAAATTCCTCAAAGATTATACTCAAGATCAAATCATTGGAAATGTCCAAGAGAAAGTCATTACCAGATCTAAGGCTACAGCTAACTATGCTGCTCACTTTGGTTTTCTGTCTCAGATGGAACCAAAGAAGACTGAGGAAGCCTTAGCAGATGAGGATTGGATTGATGCTATGCAAGAGGAATTAAATGATTTTGAGAGGAATAAATTATGGACCCTTGTCCCTGCCCCTGAAGATCACACAATTATAGGCACTAAGTGGGTCTATAGAAACAAAATGGACAAGGATGGAGTGATAATTTGGAACAAATCCAGGCTGGTAGCACAAGGGTATAGGCAAGAAGAAGGAATTGATTATGATGAGACCTTTGCCCCTGTTGCTAGAATTGAAGCTATAAGGCTGTTCCTGGCTTATGCAGCGTATAAAGACTTCAAAGTCTATCAAATGGATGTGAAAAGTGCTTTCCTGAATGGAAAACTTCAGGAGGAAGTCTATGTGAAACAACCTCCTGGCTTTGTAAGTTCAAAGTTTCCACATCATGTCTATAAGTTGGACAAGGCTTTGTATGGTCTTAAACAAGCTCCAAGAGCTTGGTATGATACATTGTCCACTTATCTAATATCCATGAATTAAACCAGAGGCAGTATAGATAAGACACTCTTTTTTAAAAAGAGTAAAGGACAGATAATTCTTGTACAAATCTATGTGGATGACATCATTTTTGGCTCTACAAATGAGTCTCTGTGTGATTGGTTCTCCAAAATAATGTCACAAAAGTACAAGATGAGTATGATGGGTGAGATGACATATTTCCGAGGCCTACAAATTCAACAAAAGCCTGATGGAATTTTCATCAATCAAAGCAAATATGTTTTGGATTTGATAAAGAAATATGGTTTTGATTCAAGTTCAACCATGAGAACACCCATGACACCAGCTGTCAAGCTGAGTAAAGACTCAGATGGTAAGCCTGTGTGTCAGTCTACCTATAGAGGAATTTTAGGTTCATTACTCTATTTGACAGCTAGTAGACCTGATATCATGTTTGCTACATGTGTTTGTGCAAGATATCAGGCAGATCCTAAAGAATCACATCTTTTAGTTGTAAAAAGGATCTTTAAGTACCTTAAGGTACACCAAATCTAGGTCTTTGGTATCCAAAGGATTCTGGATTTGAGTTAGTTGGTTTTTCTGATGCTGACTATGCTGGGTGTAAGTTAGATAGAAAATCAACCACTGGAGGATGTCAATTGCTTGGAGGTAAATTAGTAAGCTGGACTAGTAAAAAACAGAAATCAGTGGCTACTTCAACTGCTGAAGCTGAGTATGTTGCAGCAGGGAGCTGTTGTGCTCAAATCTTGTGGATGCAGCATCAGCTTCAGGACTTTGGGATGAGTTTCAAGAAAACTCCTATCTTCTGTGATAACCAAAGTTCAATAGCCATCACTTACAATCCAGTATTTCACTCAAGAACCAAGCATATTAAAATTAGACATCACTTCATAAGGGACATCGTGGAAAAAGGTAAAGTTGACATTAAATTTATCTCCACTGATGACCAATTAGCAGATATCTTTACTAAGCCCCTTGATGAAAAGAGGTTTATGTATCTGCTAAGTAAATTGGGTATGCTTATCCCCTAGCTAAGTGTCTAAAATTTGAGTTCTCAGTTTGACAGAGACTAAGTGTCCTAAGCTGGGTGCACAATTTATAAATAAGTTTTCATAAACTGATCTATATATCAAACTGAATAATGAGTTCACACGTTTGGTCAGTTCCAAACAAAATTCAACTACTCAGTGTGGTTGAAATGTTAGTTTGAGTTAGTCTCGAACAAAATGACTAAGTGTCATTGAGTCTGAGCTATGTGCTTAACTCACACTGTGTGATTGGTTCACATGTTTGGTAAGTTCCAAACATATTTTACCTACTTAGTGTAGCTAAAATTACATGTTTAAGTCAGTCTTAAACATAAATGACTAAGTGTCATTGAGCCTGAGCTGTGTGCTCTACTCAAGCTGAGTATCAATCTCAAGCTGAATGCTCCACTCAAGCTGAGTGCTTAAATCAAGCTGAGTGCTTGACTTAGACTGAGTAATATGTTTATTCAGCTTGGTGTGTCCAATCTCATATGTTATTTACTACGTGTGAGTGACTCATGACTACTGCGTATTTGAGTCAGTCTCAAATAGCGTATTATACTAAATTGTGTATAGGTATAATACATCGGGGTATATAATTTTATTGTTAGTCAATATTATTATATTACCTTAGTATCCGTTGGAAGATGATTAGTTCTACCCCCTTACTGTTACATCACAATTTTACGGCGTAACGGATAAAAAAGGGGTATTTCTAACGGTAATTTTTCTCTCTCCTCAGAAAGGTATATATACCGATCTTATTCGGATTAGAGAAGTTTACGCTTACAATTCAGACTTCTCACCTTCTAAACTACCTTTCGCATACAACTCCATTGCTTAGTGCATACGTTCGTTTCAATACCCTAAATTGCTAAGTGCAATTTTTGAACCGCTCAGTGCGTATTTCCAATTACTCAGTGTAATTAACCAACATGGACAGAATCACGTTAGTTCTCAGTGATCAAATGATTCGAGGTGCTCAGTTCAGGAACAATGGAGTGCCGTTGCTGAAAATCAACAATCAGCGGGCCTGCCTTGCAATTCCTCTGAGAAAACAAGGCATAGGTTATGAAGCCTGGGTGGCTTATATTCGTAAATGCCCTCTGGCATTCACCTTCTGTGGCGCACCCCTCCACATCGTTCCTCAACATCTGCTAGAGTTCTGGTACACCTGTACTTACGACCAGAACAGGGGAGAGATAACAGGAACTGTTATTAATGGTACTAGAACAGTCGTCCTGTCAGTGCAGCGGCTAAGGGATGTTCTTCAACTCTCTCAATCTGATGAGTTCGAGCCGGCTGTCACAAGGCAAGTGGCTAGGTCTGTCCTACCTAGAATGGGTAACCCACAGACTGAAGGGGTGATCAAGAAGGCCACTTTTCCAACCGGATGGGGCTTCATGGTGTCCACAGTGGTTTGTTCACTTGGTACCAAGGTTGGAGGATTGGACCAGATCAATGAGTTCGAGATGCAGCTGCTGTACAACATGTACTTTGCGAGAAACATAGACTATGCACAGCTCATCTTCAACGAGCTCCGGGTCCAAGTGATGAAGACCACAATGGATCTTCATGTACCGTTCATAAGGTACCTGTCCTTGGCATTTGAAGCCAAGCTGGGGACAGCGCTCTTTGAAGCTGATCAGGATCTGTTCCTGTTTCCTACACTCAGCTCTAAGATGTTCAACAATGACATCTTTCCTGAGCAAGAGGGTCTAAGTGGTCCAATGCTCTTGGTTGCTAAGGGAGCTTCATCGAAAAGTGAAGAAGAGGAATCAAATCACGGGGGAGCTTCTCAAGCTGACACAGAAGTTCAAGCTGAGCACTCTGCTCAGGCTGAAACAGTTTACACTGCAGCCACCTCTGGTAAGACCTCTCCACTTTCTCTTTCTTCTCACTTTTCTCCATCCACTTTTGGAGATAAGACTGCAGTGGAACCAACTCAGTCTAACCCATCTCCTCCACCTTCATTCCATTTACAATTCCAATCTGAAGCCACCCCTAGTATGCCTACTACTGCTAGGGAGAATATCCATACATACCAAAGAAAAACTGCCAAAGGTGGTGCCACTCCTAAAGGCATCACTGGAGCTGAGATCACATTGATCCATCTGGCAGGAGTTGAGGGGGAGACGCCTACTCTCAAGGTGTCAACCTCAAGGCTCTTTAAAACCCAACAGCCTAAACCGGGTGTGGTGTCTACTCAGCTCACACTTACTCGTGCCATGGGAGAGCCTACTTCTGTGCCTGAACCGACACATTCAGGTTACATTGAACATATGACCAGTCCCCACCTCTATACCCAAAAGCCAACCACTAACCCATACACTTCACGTCTCGAGCCCTATTCGTTCTATTCATTTCTCACACTCTAGGCATGACCTGTCAATGTTTCATCTTCAAGCCAGGATGAATCACAGGGTCCAAACTCTGGCGCACATGAATTTGAGGGTCCACACCAACCCTTGGATGATGCACCCAAGTCTCAACCTTTACAAGCTGACTTTGATTCCATTATCACATTTCTGAAAAGTCAGTTTGAGATCCTTCATTTCAAAAGAAAGAAAGCCAAGAAGCTTTTGTTGCTGAGGCTAGATGCTCTGGATACTGAAGTGGCAAATCTGAGGTCTGCAGTTGCTGCTCTCCATCAACAACGACCTTCAAACCCTATTGATGATGACAAAAAGGTGGAGAAGGTTCAAGAAGGTGAAGCTGAAGCTGAAGCTTTATTATTTTTGGCAAAGAGAGCAGATGATCAACTTGAGGGGGAGAAAACAACAGAAAAAGACACTGAGCTGACTGACAAAGCAGAGGGAAAAGACCAGTTGTGGTCAGCTCAGGAGAATCAGAACAACTCCCTCAACAGAAGAAAAGGAAAATGATTCTTAGTGAATCATCTGCCTCAGATGACGATTCTGTAGATAAAATGACTATACAAGAAAGAATGTCACTGCTGGCAGTTAGAAGAATAGAACAAGAGGAAGCTGACCAGCTTGGGATATCTGTTGCTGAGCTAAGAGAAAGACAAGTGAATGCTCAAGCTGTGTTAGTCGGTGAAAAGGAAGCGAGAGAAAGGGCTTTGGCTGAGCAGATCAGAAAACAAAACGAAGAGTTAGTTAAACTCAAGCTGCCTATAGTGCCTAAGGAAGAAGAGGAAGAAGAACCTCCGATGGAAGATCAACCAGAGGAGGAGAACATAATGGATTGTTATACAAAATCATTCTTATCTTCTCAAATTCTCTCACTTAAGTTGAGTTCAGCTCAAGGGATCATTATTCTCGAGTTTGTATTGAGAACTGGTGAGACACCTTCTGTGGAGCTAAATCAACTACACAAACTGGGTTATGAGGAATGGAAGCAAGTGGCAGTGCTCATTAAGCAGATGGAAAGGTCTACTGCTCGAAATCAAGTTAAAGATGAGCTGCTAAGACTAATTGCTAGAGCTGATGCGATGCAATTAATACCCAGGTCTGAGATAGCAACCCTACTGACTTCCTTTCACAAAATAGGAAATGATAAACTGAAAAATCCAGCTGGTTTAGCAAAAGCAAACAAGGACAGTCTTGCTCTTCCTGAAGGCATGGAGTTTCAAGAGAATACATATGTTGAAAAGCCTCAGAAAGGGTTCATGTACTTGGATAGAAATGGTGAAAAATGCTTCCAGGCTGATGCATCAATTTATACATGTGGGGTATCTCAAGTATTTGCTCTGAGACAAATTGTTGAGAAAACTGAACAGACTGCAAGGTTCAGATACAGAATAAACAGGGAAATACGATCACAGAAGGATCAGCTTCAACACTTACCTAATCTACAAGAAATACTTGAAGAAATAAATGAAGAGATTAAAGAGTTTGAATAGCTGCATCCTGAGTAGATTAGTTCTATTGTAAATATTAGATTAGTTCTAATATTTTTGTAAGCACTAAGTGTGCATGATCTATGTGATCAACAACTTTTGTATTATGATCAGTTCTATTAATACAAATATAAAGTTTGATATGTTCAACTGTATTATGATGTGTTCATAGCTATAAGTCTGATAAGTTCAGCTTAATGAATAAATGATAAGTTCTTATTCATTAATATAATTAGTTGGTGTGTTCGACTAAAAGTTGGTGTGTTCCAATTTAAATTGATAAGTTCAATTAATATTGATATGTTCAATAAATATTTGATCAGTTCAAATAATAAAATCTTAATAAGTTTAAGATTTAAAACATAATTCTGTTAAACAAACTTAAGAACTGTTTGATGGTATTGTCATCATCAAATAGGGGGAGTTTTTTGGGAAAATGATCTCATCAGTTTGAATTTGATGAGACAAAGTTAAGTTTGTAAGATGAGTTCTACATATAACTTAAACAGAATTATGGAGCTTAGTCAGACTGAACACTTAGAGTGATTCAGACTGAGTATAAGCTGAATATAAGCTGAGCATATGTTGATCAGTTTATATTATACATTAGTTTGTTTATTAATATATTTAATAATCTGTGTATGTCACATAAGGTATATATCGAGTAATCAGCTTGATGTGTTTCAAGCTGAGTGACTCAGCTCAAAAGCAGAGTCAGCTCGACATAGTTGCTGAATATGTTTTAGTCAACTAAGTTAGACTTCTAAGGATGAGTGTATCAATGTACGTGTTAGTTCATGTATGAATTCGGATTTGTTTTCGAAGAACTCAGCTTGATGAGTTTCAAGCTGAGTAACTCAGTCCGAGTGAAGAAGTCAGTTTAAAGATAATTTAAATATGTTTTAAATTCATCTTTATCTCTCTCTATATCTATGGCGTGGATAAGAAGACTCCAGAATCAAGATTGAAGATAGAAGATTCAAGATTCAAGATTCCGGATTATCCGAGAGTTAGTTAGCAAATTAAGTTGAGTCTTAGTTTGTTAGGAACCGTAGGCACATGATTATAAATACTTATCTCCTGATAAGTTTAGAGGTACGACTTTGATACAAAAACAACTAAGTGTTGCAGAGCCAAACCTCACCTCACCGTATGTGTTACGAGTCTTGATTCAGTATCAAGATTTAATCACAGATTGCCAAAGAAGTTCGTGTGTTCGAATTAATCACATTAGTTGTGATATTGGTAAGTAATCATGTGTTGATTCAATCTGTGAAAACCCTGTTTAGAGAGTCGTCGGTATCTATAATTATATGTTAATTATAGATATCTAAGTTTGAGAGAATTGAAAGATTTATATTAGGTGATTATATATCAAGAGTTGCTTACTTGATAGACATTGTAATCATCTTCTTATTCAAAGCATTGTAATCATCTTCTGATTAATAAAAGCATTTGATTGTTTATGGTTTGATTTACTGTGTGTAACACTTTTCTTTGATTTGTTCAATATCCGCAGAAAGTGTATTCAACCCCCCCACCTTCTACACACTGTTGCTTGTTACTCTCTCATACAAGGGACCAACACATTTATTCATATTCAACCACATCCCTAACATTAGGTGGAAAGCCTTGAGGACATAGCACATATTCCTAAGCTGACCACCATCCATCCTGTTGACTAACATTGTATCATTTGCAAATTGAATATGCAAAATCGACAACGAAGAATGCCCTCCAATTTTAAACCCCTCAAATAGCCCCATCTCCACTCCTTTATTAAACAGTGCACTTATGCCTTCTGCGGCTATATTGAACAGTAATGGAGATAGTGGATCCCCCTGTTTGAGCCCCTGTTTCATAGGAAACCTCCGCGTCGGTGACCCATTCACTAGAACCGATAACGAGGATATCCTAAGGCATCCCATAACCCATGAGATCCATCTCTCCCCAAAATTCATTTCCTTTAGAATCCCTACCAAATAATCCCATTCTATAGAGTCATAGGCCTTTTCAAAATCAAGTTTCAAAAGGACACCATCCTCCTTTCTAGATTTCATTGTATGTGTATTCTCCTCCACAATCATTACGCAGTCTAGAATTTGTCAGCCTTTTGTAATGAAAACTGATAGTTGTTAGATTATGTGCAGAAATAGATAACATGTATTATTGTGTCCAATACTATGTGACACTAAAGGATCACACCGCTGCACACCCAATTAGAACCTTTTGGATTTTACCTGTTTGTGTATGACAATAATTAATAGTTTAATTAATTATTGAGAAAGAGAAAAATAATAAAAGTTATTTATTATTTAAAAGGAGAAGTTAATATTTGTTTTAAATATTAACAGGACCAGTTAATTAATAGTTATTAATTAAAAAGGTCAAGGGGTACTTTATGTAATTTCTTAATAGTTTAATTAAAGTTGAGCTTTAATTAAACGGGCTTGACCTAATAAGGTTTATTATATATAAACTTCATTAGCCTTGATTAATCACATTAGACAATTACAAGTTAAAAAGTAATAACCCTAAGTACTCTCTCCCTCCCTCTCTCCTTCCTTCGGCGGCGCAAGAAGAAACCGACCACCAAGGGCGGTGGCCGGCGGCGACGCATACACACACACACGCACGGGTCTCGATTTTGATCCAAGGTTTAATCCTTAGGCGGTCTAGCAGCCAGTTCGAGGTGGTGCAGTAGCGGTGGATAACCTGCTGCTGTCTAGTGGCTTAAAAGAAAGTTTTGTTTGCATAAAGGTATAACTTTCTAACCCTCTTCCTCTTTTAGTTTCTGTACGAGTTAGATGAGATCACTGGAGGGGGTTTTTATTCCGCTGTGCATGTTTTTATACCCTACAAAACCCTTCAGTGGTATCAGAGCCACTTCTAACCTCGTAGGAGACTAGGTAGGTTTCTTTTTATTCTGATGAAATATGATTCTGTTTTTATCCAGAAAAATGCTTTTTGATCATCCAAGTAAATAGAATTCAAGTTTATGTTTTCTATTGGATTAGATTAATTAGTTTTGGATAAATAGATTGTTAGATTTAAATATTTATTAAATCTGTTTTTTTTATTGTTGTTATTTGCGATGACAAGAAATCAACCACCACTTCCCGGCAGCGGCCTCAGTTTGGGGCAGCAGTCCACGGGATAGGTCGGCGGCGGTTTTTACAGCGGTCGACCGTGGAATAGGGTTAGCGGCGCGAAAGCGTTGCAGTTAGCGGCGCGAAAGCGTTGCAGTTAGCGGCGCTAATTTTTGTGGTGGGCTTCGGCCCAGAGAACCACGACCCAGGAGGCCTGCGGCCCAGATTGGGTTTAGCGGCTAGGGTTAGCGGCACTAAAGGCTCTTTTGGGCCTCGGCCCAGTTTTTTGTTTCCCGGTCCGATTACAATCAATGACCAAGTTTAAATATTTGGCCTAGCTCGCGGTTCAGATATTTGTGGTCAATATTAAATTGAAATACAGTTGTTATTTTAATTTAAGGTTTAAATATTATATTTGAGTTTTTGATTAATTATCAAAGTACAAAACTTGAAATATATATATTTATTGCAAATAACAGAAAAAAAATATAGGGGTTTTAACAGTTTGTTAAAATCAGTAGTTTTTTTTCATCGAGATGAATAATTAGAAATCAGTTGCTTGTTTAACTTTCATGTATTAGTACATATTTGGGATGTCATAGCCGAGCCCTAGACCTTGTGGATTGTTTAATTTCTTACACTTGTGGTTGTGATTGGTTTTATTATTCTATGGTGTGGGGAGGCATGCGTGCCACTTACAACCCCTATTATATATTGTAAAAGTATTAGAATTAGCGGGCCTGCGTGCCTTTGATCAATCTTGTAATTTTTTTATAATTCTTTTTTAGTTTTTAAAATAGAATAGATTATTAGAATAAATATGAAGCTGATACAAGAACCAAGAACCAAGGAGCAGGGAGCAGGATTGGATGCTGGAGCCAGTGGGAGCTTCAGAACGCCATGCCATGTGTGTTGTGTTTTTCCACTTAGGTTTTCACCGTCGGGTTGTTCGTGTGGCTCACGAAACCGACATTAGTTAAGAGCAAGGCTAAGGCATAGATGTTTGTGGTTGTTTTATTTCTTTACATATTTTATATATGCGTGGTTGTGATTAACACGATGAAATAAAACAAGGGTTTTAATAATAGTTAATTATTGAAACAGATGTTTTTAAAGAAAACTGGCTTTAAAGTTTTTCTCGTTAAAAACTTGGAAATCCTTTTTAGAAAAATCTTAGATCGGTGTGCTACCCACCTAATGGTACACCCTTGCTGTTAAACGGTACTCGGGTGTCGGAAGTGCCCAAACCTTGGGCATCCGGGTTCAAACCATTGCGGGAAGGGGCATGAAAGATTCTGCGATAATCGGGAGTCCCGGCCAGAATTTATGCTGTCTTAGGTGGTGCGATCTATTTTGGTGATAATCGGGAGTCCCGGCCCAAAATGCACTAGATGGACTAAACATGCACGGTTCTTGTAACTGATGTCCCGTGGATCTAGGAGTCGTATCCAGTTAGGATACGATTGGTATAGTTTTTACCTACCAGAAATAGCATTGTCCCGGTGGGAAGTGCCCAAACCTTGCATCGGGAAATGTGAAATATGGATCCTAGTCTAATAATTTTTGTTAAAAGGTAATAATTATTAGAAGATATAATCAATACTGAATCGGTTTTATCTTTTTCTTTTTCTGTAGATGTCTATTATATCTGTTATTCCGTTTTATTCACCAAGAGAGTCTCTAAGTCTCATCACTAGCAAGTGGAAGCTTTCAGGTCCAAACTTTGCTGTTTGGAAGATGCATCTGAAAAATGTTTTGGATGCACAGGGAAAGCTTCACATCATTGAGACATTGCCTCCAGAGCGACCAGGAGTAGATGCCCAGGATAGTGAGTATGACACTTACTATCAGTATCTGGCTAAAGAATCTGATGTTATGTCGATTCTCGTTCTCACCGCATCATCCGAGTTTACGGACGATCTCCGTGAGAGGTCATCTTATGAGGTTGTTAAAGGACTGGAGCAGAAGTTCAAGTTTAGTGAACGGATATGTCGTTTGCTATTGATGAGGGAAATCCTTTCAGCCAAGATGAAAGAAAGTCAGCCTATTAGCGATCATCTCATTAACATGAGAAGGCTCTTAGATTGCTATGAGAGTTTTGGATCAAAATCAAAACCACATGAGCTAGTTATGCTCTTGTTCGGTTCCTTGTCGGACTATTACCAGAAAAGAGTAATGTATGTCCTCGGTGATTTTGAGATGACTATCGCAGGGTTGCACGAAATCCTTATGTGCATTAGCGATGAGTTGAATCCAAAGCAGCTAGAGTCAACAGTTGTGGACCCTATGCAGGAGGATGACTGGCTGGAAGAACTTGGAGAGATTTGTTGCCCAGACTGTGGTAGCAAGGATTCATGCGAGCACTCACTCGACATAGATCAGCTGGACATTAGTTCGCCCAATGAGTCAGGTATCTTTATGATAGATTGTCTTATTACTTCTTATGAATCATGGGTATTGGATACCGGATGTGGTCATCACATATGCAATCATTTGCAGGGATTCAAGAGAAGTAAGAAGCTGAGACAAGGAGATATGGACCTGCGGGTAGGCGAAGGCTCCATGGTTGGTGCTGAAGCTGTAGGGACATATTGTCTTAGTTTGCCCTCGGGCATGGTCTTAGAACTAGAACCTTGTTATTATGTTCCAAGACTTATTAAAAATGTTATCTCTTTTGATTTGCTTATATACTGTGGATTTGCTTATGTATTAAATGAAAAGTCTATTTCTTGTTTCAAAAATGATATTTTCTATTTTAAAGCTACTCCAGAAAATAGTCTATATACGCTAAATCTAGATAATAATGACATCTATCATATAAGTAAGAGATCCAAGAGTAACTTGAATCAAACTTACCTCTGGCATTGTCGTTTAGGACACATAAACGAGAAACGCATAGAGAAGCTCCGAGATGACGGAATTCTAGAACCATTTGACTTGGAGTCATATGATGTTTGCGAATCTTGTTTGTTTGGTAAAATGACAAAGCAGCCTTTCAATAGTGAGAATGAAAGGGCCAGCGAGTTATTAGGGATTATACACACAGATGTGTGCGGACCCTTTACTCCGGAGGCAAGAGGAGGATACCGGTATTTCATAACCTTTACTGACGACTTTAGTAGGTTCGGTTATGTCTACCTCATGAGACTTAAATCTGAAAGTTTTGACAAGTTCAAACAGTTTCAGAATGAGGTACAAAATCAGCTGGACAAGAAGATAAAGTCGCTTCGGTCGGATTGAGGTGGCGAGTATCTGAGTCAGGAATTTGATGATCATTTGAAGGAATGTGGGATTGTTTCACAACTCACACCTCCGTATACACCTCAGATGAATGGTGTATCAGAAAGGAGGAATCGTACACTGCTTGACATGGTACGATCAATGATGAGTTGAAGTTCACTACCATTGTCGTTTTTGGGACATGCACTCGAGACAGCAGTGTTCATGCTGAACCAGGTTCCAACCAAATCGGTTGAAAAGACAACGTTCGAGGTATGGACGGGGAAAAAGCTCAAAATGTCTTTTCTAAAGGTTTGGGGATGTGAGGTGTATGTCAAGCGAACATTCACGGATAAACTCAATCCCAAATCATATAAGTGTATCTTCGTGGGCTATCCCAAGGAAACCATGGGATACTATTTCTACAACCCAGATGAGAACAAAGTCTTTGTTGCTCGTAAAGGGGTGTTTTTAGAGGAGAAGTTTCTAAACTCAGAGACTCCAAGAAAAGAAATAGAGCTTCAAGAAATTGAAGAGGAGGAGATTACACCACCACCGATAGTTGAACCTGTAGTTTAACAGAGAATTGTTGAACCTCAACCCGAGTCTGTGGTTGAGGAAGAAGTTCAAACACAAGACCTTCACAGGTCTAGTAGGCCTCGTAATGAGCCAGATAGGTATATGAGATTCCTTGTTGCTCAAGAAGAAGGGGATCTATTAGAACCCACTACCTACCTAGACGCTGCCTCAGGTTTAGAATCTGAGAAATGGCTAGAAGCCATGAAGGCAGAGATGCAATCCATGTATGACAACCAAGTTTGGGAGTTAATAGATTTGCCTCAACACAATAAAGCTGTTGGGTGCAAATGGGTCTTCAAGAAGAAGACAAACATGGATGGAAAGGTGCATACTTTTAAAGCAAGGCTAGTGGCAAAAGGTTTCACGCAAACTCATGGTGTTGACTATGATGAAACTTTTTCCCAGTGGCAATGCTTAAGACTATTAGGATTCTTATGGCCATATCAGCATATTTTGACTATGAGATATGGCAGATGGATGTCAAAACAGCTTTCCTTAACGGGAAACTGACAGAGGATGTATATATGATACAACCGGATGGTTTTGCAGATCCAAAGAACCCTAATAAAGTATGCAAGTTGCTTAAATCCATTTATGGACTAAAGCAAGCATCTAGGAGCTGGAACTTACACTTTGATGAGCGTATCAAAGAGCTTGGTTTTACCAAAAGTGAGTTCGAGTCGTGTGTTTACACTAAATTCAGTAGGAGCGCAGTAACCTTCCTAGTCTTGTATGTAGACGACATACTGTTAATAGGAAACAATATACCAGTATTACAAGGAGTAAAATCCTGGTTAGGTAAATGTTTCCAGATGAAAGACTTGGGAGAAGCTGCTTATATACTAGGTATAAAGATCTATAGGAATAGATCTAAGCGGCTTATCGGACTTAGTCAAAGTACTTATATTGACAAAGTCGTGAAAAGATTCAAGATGGATGGATCCAAGAAAGGATTTATTCCTATGCAATCTGGCGCGATTTTGAGCAAGGCTCAGTGTCCTGTGTCTAGTCAAGATCAGGACAAGATGAAATTGATACCATATGCCTCAGCAGTTGGTTCAATTTGTATGCCATGCTATGTATTAGACCCGATGTTGCCTATTCTATCAGTGTCACGAGTAGATATCAGCAAAATCCTGGTGAAGCCCATTGGGTAGCCGTCAAGAATATTCTCAAGTATCTGAGAAGGACGAAAGACATATTCCTAGTATATGGAGGTTCGATGGATGAGCTCAGTGTAACTGGTTACAGTGATGCCAGTTTCCAGGCCGACAGGGACGACTTCAGGTCGCAGTCAGGATTTGTCTTTACCCTAAATGGAGGAGCCATATCTTGGAAAAGTCAGAAGCAAGATACAATAGCATATTCCACTACAGAGGCAGAGTATATTGCGGCAAGTGATGCGGCAAAGGAAGCTGTCTGGCTGAAGAATTTTATCTCGGATCTTAGAGTTGTTGCCAATATCTCTAGACCGATCGATATATTATGTGATAACTTAGGGCTGTGGCACAAGCTAAAGAGCCTAGAGATCATCAGCGGACTAGGCACGTACTCAGGAAATATCACCTCATCCGAGAGATCATTGGAAGAGATGATATTAGACTACAAAAGATACCGACGGACGACAACGTTGCTGACCCGTTGACGAAGCCGCTAGCTAGGGCTAAGCATGAGAGGCATGCGAGTTCTATAGGAATGCAGTACTTAGAACATAGCAGCTAGTTCGTGTTTTTTTATTACTACTATAGATGTAACTTGAAACTCTTATATTATGTAATTACATTTCATGGGATTGAAATAGGAGGTTTTTACATAATTGTTTCTAGTTGTCTTTTTTTAGCATGTTTAACCTATCCATGACAAGTCAAGTTATGAATTGTCTAAATACCCGTAGCTACTTAATGTAGTGGGAGCTACATTAGGGAGGTAACGCTATTATGGATATTTGATGATTTATTCGGATATGAATAAAAACACAAGGTTGTGACCAAATATTCATAGATATTTATCAGGGGATAAATATTGGGGTGATCCGCATCAAGTATACTTCATGGAGCGTTAACATAAGTAAACTTGATAGGTTGTCCTTAGACCTGAGATATTTGGTTTGGGGCGTGGTAACTTCTGTACTTTAGCATGTTCTAACGTCACGCCGTAATAGGGTGATCATAAGGGGCTTGTCTAGGTGCAGCGGAAGCCATGTGCTCAAATTGTAAATAGTCAAGATGGGATTTGCACCTCCTTTTTAGGAGAGATATTTTCTGAGCTCCTCGACGATTAAGACTACTGAAAATGTGTGCCCGCGCTCGGTTAGAATGATAGTTATTCATTCGGGAAAACCGTAACTGCAGAATGTCGAAATCAGAGTCGAGAAAATCTGAGTATTAGATGAGATCCCTGCTCCATGTCAAATACTCATATTACGAAATATTGCGATGCAAAAGGAAAAGCCTAGATAATCCAAGGTTTGGATTATATCTCTAGATGTAAGAGATATCATAGTCTGGTTAACCTAAGTGTCTGGCTAGGGACCTCCTTAGGCCAACGATGTACAAAGAGTGTTACGTATCTTGCACAAGTGGGAGTCTGTTAGATTATGTGCAGAGATAGATAACATGTATTATCGTGTCCAATACTATGTAACACTAAAGGATCACACCGCTGCACACCCAATTAGAACCTTTTGGATTTTACCTGTTTGTGTATGACAATAATTAATAGTTTAATTAATTATTGAGAAAGAGAAAAATAATAAAAGTTATTTATTATTTAAAAGGAGAAGTTAATATTTGTTTTAAATATTAACAGGACCAGTTAATTAATAGTTATTAATTAAAAAGGTCAAGGGGTACTTTATGTAATTGCTTAATAGTTTAATTAAAGCTGAGCTTTAATTAAACGGGCTTGACCTAATAAGGTTTATTATATATAAACTTCATTAGCCTTGATTAATCACATTAGACAATTACAAGTTAAAAAGTAATAACCCTAAGTACTCTCTCCCTCCCTCTCTCCTTCCTTCGGCGGCGCAAGAAGAAACCGACCACCAAGGGCGGTGGCCGGCGGCGACGCATACACACACACGCACGTGGGTCTCGATTTTGATCCAAGGTTTAATCCTTAGGAGGTCTAGCAGCCAGTTCGAGGTGATGCAGTAGCGGTGGATAACCTGCAGCTGTCTAGAGGCTTAAAAGAAAGTTTTGTTTGCATAAAGGTATAACTTTCTAACCCTCTTCCTCTTTTAGTTTCTGTACGAGTTAGATGAGATCACTGGAGGGGGGTTTTAATCCGATGTGCATGTTTTTATATCCTACAAAACCCTTCAATAGTCCCCTACGACCTCTTAAATAACTGTACCTAATATTCTTGCAAGAATCTTTGTAACGATCTTATACACACTACCCACCAGTGAGATCAGCCTGAACTCGTTAATGGTGTTAGGGGAACTAACTTTTGGGATAAGTGTAACTCCCCTAACTCGTTGGGGAGCACACCATCAGAATAGAATCCACTTAACAAGCTCACCAAATCATCCTCTACCCGATCCCAGTACTCTTTAAAGAAGCTCAGATTAAACCCATCCGGCCCCCGTGCCTTTTCACCATTATAACTCCAGACCACCAACTTCACCTCCTCCTTCTCAAATCTTCTCTCTAACCACCCCGCACTTTCCTCAGATTATCTCTTAACCTCTAACCCCCTAGGACTAATGCAACACCCTCTACTATTAAAATGTTTCTCAAACTATACCGCGATCCCTTCTTTCACCATTGGCACAAAAATTGTCATTTGTTGGCACAAAAATTGCTCGATCCCGAAAGTAATTTTTACTATAAAGATGATCATCGATTGAAGAATATATAGAAGTTTAAAAATCATAATATAATTTACTAAACCCCAAACAACAATAACCTAATTTGAAAGAACATGTATTTTTATTTTTAATTAAAATTAGGAGAAATAATAAGGAAATGACATAATTGCCCTCATAGAAATGGACAAACATATCAGATGTTAGCTTAAATGATTGAATCAGAAGCAAAAATGAACGATAGAAATTATTAAAAAAGAATTTCATCTCTTAAAGCACTAAACCACTTAGCAACACTAAATCGCATATAAATCATCCGTAAATTTTTTCTTTAACTTATATATAATTTAATTAATTATCGTTTGTATAAACTAATTAACTTAGATTATAATTTATGTTAGAATGATTTTACCCCCCTCAGAAACACCATACATGATTAAACATTCCAGGAACACAATAACAATCGGATGTTACTATGTTAGCCAGTGTATTTATCAATTTTCAGAAAAATTACGTACCAATTAAATATACCATTTATGTTTCCATGTAATTAACCATCATTTGAAAACTATATATATGTAGCAGCAATTGTCAATTGATCAAGGTGATACTATGTCGGGGGAGATAAAGTCACACGATGTAAAGTTGCTGATGTCAACTTTTGCTTTTGTAATATTATACATGGTCCAGTTAAGCCACTAGGCTATTATGGATAAAGTTGACAAAAATATTAGTAGACAATATAGGGACAACAACTCCAATTAAACAATATGTATATATTTATACAAATTGCATGTTTTAGGCACATGATTAGCTATAAAAGATGTATACATTGAATATACAATCTTTAGCTTGTGACAAGGTTATTACTTTGGAAAACCCAAAAGGCGGGTTTCATTGACCGCAAGCCTAGTCAAAACTTCATCAAAAGTCAAGCATCCTTTCTATCTCTATATATATCTCCAACCCTACCATATACTAGTTTTGCTAAAACATTTTGCTTCAAAAACAGATACAGAAAATCAAAAGGAAATTCACCAAATCAAACTTCATCATATCCTTTCTAGCTTTTGTATCATGGGCAACATAATAGGCGCTTGTTGTGTGGCAAGCGAAGGGTCATTTGTGAAAATTATTTACTGGGAAGGGAACACGAAAATCTTAACCGGAAAAAGGCGATTCGCAGGAGAGATTATGAGCGAGTTCCCAGAAAGCATGGTGTGTGATGCAGATCGCTTCTTTATCGGCCACAACATCCCAGCATTAGCAATTGACGATGAGCTCAAACCTGGTAGAACGTATTTCGTTCTCCCCCTTGACATCTTCTCTTCTGAGATCCTCTCAGCTTCTTTCATATCAGCGTTTGTTGCTTTTAAGCATAGAAGAATCCCGGGTAATCTCATTGAATGTTCTTTAGAGTACTTAAAGGGATCAAATGGGAGAGTCTTGATCAAGGTGAAACCTGAGTTTATGGAAAAGATTCTTACTAATAGAGAAGAAGATCTTGGTGGTGATCAAGAAAATCATGAAGTTAAAAGTGTTGATGCAAGTAATAATTTTCTGTGTAGTACACCTGAGCTGAGGAAAGAGTATGAAAACTTGGTTAGACCCAAGGATCAAATATGGTCACCTAATCTTGATACCATTTCAGAAGCTAAAAAGATTAGGCATTCTCCATTTTCTCCTTATAGATTTACATAAAAGAGAAGGATATATATGTGTTTGAATTTTTATTTTATTTTTTGGACTTTGATTCTTTATTTGATTAATGTCTATGTAAATGTAGATATAAATAGATGTTTAACTGTATAAACACAAATAACATGTGAATTATCTTTTATCTTTGAATTGATAGGCTACAGATAACTCATGTTTCTCTTGAAATAAATTGTTAAAATTTAGTTTAATACAAATTTGTATACGAATATTGTTATTATATGTTATTGCTTTTCTACAATCTGGCTTCTTATTATATTTGTTGATAAAACAAAAAATCTAACACCGTCTTAATTAAAGTTGTTGATCTCTAATGTGGAACCTTGATCGCTCGATAAGGGTTTTCGAAAAAGGGAATAACAAAATCAATGGATAATGCGCAGTAAACGAGGAAAACACGCTATGGGATAAAGGTTTTGTAAGATTAGTAATTTTTAACTATATATATGAAATATCAATAGATATATATTTTTAACAAACTAAATATATACGATTCCAGTTGGGTATCCGCGGATTGTAAATTTAGAAAACTTAACCTGACCCTTGATTCAAGTAACCTTATTTTCGGGGTTTTTGGGTCACGGGGTGCTCGGTTATTAGTTTTTTTGATTTCGAATCGTTCGGGGTTTTTCAATATTTTTGGAGACCCCTACCCAGGAGTGAACAAGTTTAGATCTAAAATCTAGAAATACCTATGTGGGTGAGTTTGTTTTAATTATATCTGCATATTAATGGATCACCCGAACTTCACCAAGGGGCTCACGTTCTCGCATAAAGGATATGCATATCTCAATATGTTTGTTTCATCGCTGCCATACTGGCTTAGAAGCTAAATATACAAAACTCATATTGTCACAATACACAACTGTAGCACGAGATATATGACAAAATTGTTGAAGGAGAAGGTTACAATGCGAAGCTGTACGTCTCCGCGATAGCATTAGGACAAAACTTGCTGCCACACCACTTGATCCAAACACAAAGCTTACTCATTTGGATGGTGACAAACTTGAAGACCCATACTCTTGTGGCAAACTTCTTTACTTGACTCTAGCAAGACCTGATCTTGTTTATGCAGCCTAACTCTTATTTATTTCTTACAAGACTCAAGAAAAATACACATGAAAGGCTCTAACTCGAAATTTAAGATACATTGAGCTATGTCCATGACAACGTTTATTCTTTTCTTCTTCCACCACTCTCAATCTTAAAGCTTATTGTGATTGTAACTTGGCAAATTGTCTAAACTCACAAAAATCTATAACGGGATGTGGAATATTCTTTGGTCAAAGATTTATATATACTGGTAATCAAGGAAATAGACAATCGTGCCTCGTTCATAAACAAAATCAGAATATAGATCTCTAGCAAAAACAACTTGTGAACTGACTTGGCTCAAAAGTCGTCTTCTTGACTTTGGCATCACAAGTTCAACTCCTACTTCCATAATGTGTTACAATGCTTCCAAAATCTCATTAGCTTTTAATTATATATGCGTCATGCTAGAACAAAACATATTGAAATAGATTGCAAGTTTGTTAGAGACAAAGTTAAAGTAAGACACGTTTTACCAACCTTGATTCCTTGTAAGTGTCAATCTACTAACATTCTCACCAAAAGTTTACACGAGACAACACAATACAGATGTTTAACCAAGTTCAGCAGGTGTAATCTTTATTTCAAGCAAACTTCGGGGGATTATGAATAGACACATCAAAACTAATAAATCTGAAGTCCACTGTATGTATGTATATATTATTGTTAAACAGCTCATTTACACAAGTAATGAAATCATCTCTCATTACACACAACATATTCTCTTAAGAATACCATTAGGGAGATGAATGTAGGTAGCCTTTAACTCTTTAAGACCATCAGCATCCATCACATACTTCACATACTTTTTTGCCTGCCATATTAACGCCACTTCATTCCTCCACCATTTTTGTTGGGTATGACTTGACTAGCGAGTTGGTATTTGAAACTAGAATTATTGTTCGGCGATTACGGTTTGTTTTCGGAAACGACGTTCTTGCATAAAATTATTGTGCATGGGAAATAAGTTTGCATGCATGGAATTGGTTCTGCCGACGTGGAGGCATGTTGCAATTTAGTTTGCATCAAACTTGAAAGTTGCATGGATTTAAATGGAGATAAATGCAAGTCGTGGAGATATTTTAGGAATTCAAAATATGGATTATTCTTTGTTATTATCTTGTGTTCAAATGTAATTATCCATGAACGGCCGGGAATAGATTTAAGCTTATATCATGTATTTGAGTTGGTTTAGGATTCTAGTTGGTTGCCTATAAATACCAAGGCTAGAGGTTAAGTCATATGTACATCGAAATATCTCTGGAGTCATAATAAAGAAGTCTTTGTTCCTGCCAGTGGACGTAGGTCGTGTTTGGACCGAACCACGTTAAATCTCGTGTTCGTTTATTTTCTGTTTTTCCGCATTATTCTAACGCTGGTTTTAGGTGTCTCGATCCTAACAAGTGGTATCAGAGCCACGGTTCTGTTCACCGGGCTCGCGTATTTGTTGATTGTGAAGATGTCATCTTTGAAGTATGATTTGGAGAAATTCAATGGCTCAAACGATTTCACGCTGTGGAAGGTAAAGATGAAGGCTCTTCTAGTTCAGCAGGGTTACGCGGTGGCGTTAGAAGGAGAAGATAAACTTCCGAAGGATATGAAGGAGGATGTTAAAAGAGACGTTCTAGCAAAAGCGTATTCGGCGATTTTGCTGTGTTTGACTGATGAGGTATTGAGGGAGGTGGTGGATGAAACAACGGCTGCAGGTCTGTGGGAGAAGCTGTGTGAGAAGTATCAGAAAAGTACCCTCACGAATAGGCTTTATCAGAAGCAAAGGTTGTATACCATCCGGATGTCAGAAGGTGCCCTGGTAAAAGATCATCTGGATAATTTTAACCGTATTACCCTTGATTTGAAGGTTGTGGGTGTTAAAATTGATGATGAAGATCTTGCCCTGATTTTGATGTGTTCACTACCGCATTCATATGAGAACTTTGTTGATACCATGATGTATGGTAGGTCAACAATTTCTGTTGCTGAAGTAAAGGATGCCTTGTTGTCGAAGGAACTCAAGCTTAGGGTTTCTTGTAATGAGGGGGAGTCCGGTTCAAGTTTATACGTGGGTAGGGGAAGGACACATGGTGGAATGGGTGGACTGGGGGAGTCGTGTTCGAAAATAAAATCCACGAGAAAGGTAATGTGCTATCACTGTAAGGAGTTTGGTCACATCAGGAGAGACTGTCCTAAAAAGGGAGATGGTAATGTGGTTCAGGAAGATGGCGACATAGGCGATGCTTTGACTGTATGCACAGATAGTAGTCCTGCAGATACCTGGATCTTTGATACGGGGGCATCTCATCACATGGCGTTCTCACGTGATCTGTTTACTTCCTTTAAGAAGTGGAACGGTAAGGTGAAGCTGGGGGACGATGGGATTCGGTGTGTTAAAGGTAGTGGTACGGTGCAGATTAGGTTGTATGATGGAAAGGTCAAGCGGTTTGATTGCTGGTATGTTCCGGATCTTCGGAAGAATCTGATTTCTCTTGGTACTTTGACCATAAATGGATATGTATATTCTGGTAAAGGGGATGGACTGAAGGTTTCTCGGGATGCTCGAGTGATAATGCATGGCAGACTACGACGTGGTATTTACGTTCTGGAGGGCAGTTCTGCGAGTGGAACGGCGGCTGTACCGAACTTGGAGCGGAAAATTGACCTGACGAAGTCGAGACGACACGGGTGGAGTTGGTCTCCAGTTAAGTCGCGCGACGCGGTGACGGACTTCGTGGCTCGGACAAGGAGGTAGTCCCTTCGGGGAGGCTGGCAGATGAGAGATGGTTCTTTGGTATTGACGGTTGACTGGTTGAAGGGTACTCAAGTCAAGGGGGAGATTGTTGGGTATGACTTGACTAGCAAGTTGGTATTTGAAACTAGAATTATTGTTCGGCGATTAACGGTTTGTTTTCGGAAACAACGTTCTTGCATAGAATTATTGTGCATGGGAAATAAGTTTGCATGCATGGAATTGGTTCTGCCGACGTGGAGGCATGTTGCAATTTAGTTTGCATCAAACTTGAAAGTTGCATGGATTTAAATGGAGATAAATGCAAGTCGTGGAGATATTTTAGGAATTCAAAATATGGATTATTCTTTGTTATTATCTTGTGTTCAAATGTAATTATCCATGAAAGGTCGGGAATAGATTTAAGCTTATATCATGTATTTGAGTTGGTTTAGGATTCTAGTTGGTTGCCTATAAATACCAAGGCTAGGGGTTAAGTCATATGTACATCGAAATATCTCTGGAGTCATAATAAAGAAGTCTTTGTTCCTGCCAGTGGACGTAGGTCGTGTTTGGACCGAACCACGTTAAATCTCGTGTTCGTTTATTTTCTGTTTTTCCGCATTATTCTAACGCTGGTTTTAGGTGTCTCGATCCTAACAATTTTCTCATCCCATCACACAAACCCCTGAATCCATCACATCTCATCACATACTTTAAAAAGAAAAAAAAATCAAAAGAAAAAAAAAACTCGGTGAGCCTCGTGACAGCCATCCCACTCGTGACCGTGAAGAGCCCTCGCGAAGATGGGGGCGATGGTGAAGAATGCTGTGAAGATCCCTCACGAATGGCTCACTAATTTGGGGTTATTGGGAAATTAAATGATGATGGTGTTTTAATAATGAGGTTATCTATTATATGCACATGTTATAAGATGTCTATAATATATTGAAGAATGGGGGATTAGGTGAGGTAGCGGATGTGTCAACCGGTTGTATATATAGGTTAAGATAGTTTTAATACTTTAAAGATGTTGGTTGTAGATACATGCACTTCAACAACAAAAATACCACAAAAAATGGAAGTGCTTTTTTTGGAGTTCTTTCTACAGGGTATCTATATTTTCGGGAAAAAATATCGCAGCATATGTTAAGATTAATTAGTCTTAAAGATCAAAAATCGAATTTAATCATTCATTTGTATAGAAAAAGACCTAATAAGAATAATTAAGATATGGTGAATTGAAGTTTTAGTGGGTTTTTTTCAATAAGAATGTTTTTTTAAAGCCGGTATTCTATATTTCTATACAAAAGCTCAAGTTTCAAGTTGAAACCTTGAGCTAATAATAGATAGCAAAACAAAATGTTTATGTTGCTAACATTTCACATTGAGAGGGTTACTGAGCCAATTAGCCCATTGCAACTGCTTCTTTTTCTTGCTGGGAATCCAAAACAGAGCAACATGTTGAGTTTGAAGAAAAACATCCTCCCATTTAGCCGCTTCCTTTGCCGACTCCTCCGAATGAACAATTTTATTCCTCCACTTTCATATACCCCAAATAAGGACACTTATGATCCCTTTAAAAATAAGCCTTGGGGCTGCCGTCTTTTACCCAAATGAGTTGGAGATTACAGCGATGTCGGAGAAAGAAGCAATCTGAGAAGAAGGAAATTTAGCCAAGCAAAAATTTTCTTCCACACAGACACCACCTTTGAACAGCTGAAAAAGATGTGGTCTAAAGATTCCTCTTCTTGGCTGCAACAAGGACAGTTAACATCCACCAAATCAATGCCTCTAGATTTAATGCTTTTTGTCGAGCCATCGAAAAGCAAATATTCACCTTACTTGGCACCCACTTAACCCATGAATCAAGTGTGTTGAAATCCTTAGATGGAAGCAATTTCAACCGGATGAGAGCCGACAGTTTTTGCACAGAGAAAGAACCATCGGGCGATCATGACCACTTCCAGTTATCCTTCTTTGACGTCAACCGTGTTTGCTGCAATGCTTGCGTTAGAATCTCCATATCCGAACCCGCTCTTCCAGTTATAGGCCTAATCGAACTCCTTGTAGGACCCCATTCACCATTAACAACAGCCCACCGATCACCCTAAACCCTAATCCTCTTGTAGTATAACATAGTCTTATTCTTCAATTACATCATTCGATCAAAAGCCTAATTTCTTCAGGTCTAAGCTAATAATACAAGTACTTGAAGCCATAAATGTGCACTACGAATGCTCTCAAGTGTATACACTCCTTTAAGTCGCATGTAGTAAAACATACGTCCATTTTCTAGAACATGAAATCTTCTCCTCTTGTTTCAATGAATTGCAGATATATCTAAGATTTCTTAATATGAAGTCCTACATTATATTAAAAATAAATATATAAAGCTAGATATATAATTAAACAATGCCCAATTTCATTCCATAGATTACGACCAATGATCTCATCTAATTAATGGATTTTCATAATAATTTTGGCCATTTTAACTGTACTTTAAATTAATAAAACAACCCTCAAAGAATATACATTAAACTTTTGAGTGAGAGAATCATGTAGGAATTGTAGATTAACATATCCATATGTCCCACAAGGAGAGGAGTAAAAAACCGGAAAAGGCACATTATCAAGAACTACTAGCCACGGGCCTTTCTAATGTGGCATGTGCCATAAGTTGGTCCTCACTACAAGATGAAGTGATCATTTTCATATTCATGGATGATTGTTCGAAACGTACAGATGAAGTAGTGTCATATTTGAGCAATTGAGCTAAACAGCCTAGATGGGATTACACCTGTGAGCATGTTCCTTCCAAAATGGCTAAAATAAGTCAAAATGCAAACATATATAAGTGACCAGTGAGTTGATTGTTTGAGAGGAACCTATAAAACATATTTATCAGTAAATGAGCTTGAAATGAACCATGATAACCGACTAAATCAAGATTCGATTCATGATACTTACATTTCGAAGACACCAGTAAGGTGGTTGATGTTTGATGGCACATTCCCAGTTAAAGAGTTCCTATCAAGACGTCTTATATAACTGGTCAAAATAGGTTCAATTGATCTAAAGGAAATGTTGTAACAAAAAAAATTTCATGAATAATTACCATGTCAAATTGATTACAAATATTAAGCTTTAAGTAAATCAGATTACAGTAGCAACAGGTTATCAAATAGTAGAACACATCTTCATAATCAGAATAAGCTACTTGCAATTATGGACTGCAGAGTGTTATAAATTGCGCTAAACAAAGGTTGGTGACTAGAAATTTCATGTGCTGTATGCATGCTATGTATAATGAACTAATCTCAATGCTCTGTATTGGAGGACCAGATGTCTGCTTTTCAAAAAAAATTGGAGGACCAGATGCGTCAGTTAATTTGTTTTGGACTCAAAATGCATAATTTAGATTCAAATGACTAAGATTGTCTATTGACTTATTCTCCCAGGGATGATCTTTTTAACTCTTTTACTTCTTTTAATAAATCTCCAAAACTTTACTAGGTTGTTTTCTATTCAGCAACAAGGTGTGCTTATCTAATTAATTCTTAACCTAATGACTTTAGCAGCTGACGTAAATGTGTTATTAGTTATGTTTTTTGTTTAAAGGATTTATATGTACACTTAATGCAAAATTTAAATGTGTATCTGTTCACAAGTATGTTGTTGAAACTTGAAAGTTACGTATGTCAACAAGAATACGATTTGTATATGTGTACAACTTAAGAAGCATACATGTACCACCCTTGGAAGCCTTCTTCCTGTATGATACACCTCAAGGCCGATGATATACTTGTATAAGGAACCACACCTACTCTCATACCTTGTATCTAAAACAAACAAGCATAAATCAATATATGCACATTGTCGTTCCATTAAAATTAAAACTATTATATTAAAAAAATATGCCCAGTAGGCATAAAAGAACCTACTTGTAATCTCGTCTTAACAACCCACAATGGATTTGTAGCAATTGTTGCTGCTCCAACACCAGAAGCAGCTATCACACTGGCACTGAAGCTAAGATGACCACTGCTATTTAATATATACAATGCACAGAGATTAACACAACCATATATATACAACACACAAGCTATATATATACAGAAGAGAGCCTTCAACAACTTTTAACAGATCAACTTGCAGACATCAGACCTATAAATGATGTTCCTTTATATACAGCAGCCCACTCTTTTAATCATAACTGCCTAAGCATGAAAGCATTGCAACAATATTCCAACATATGAACTAAAAAAAGACATAGGGACAAGAGCTAAGAGAGTAAGCTGCAAGATAACATTGGGAATCACCATATACACTTTAAAAAAGACCCAGCAATGGGTTCCTATTAAGAATTATAAAAACAAACAGTTGTGTGTCTAAAATCCACAACTCAATTAACCATGTAACAACCAAAAAGCATAGGATTTCACACACATCTTTCAACGTATACAAGAAACCAAGACCCTTATTTAGGGCATAAAAATGGCAGATAACTATTAATAATCCCTAAAAACACACAAGACAAAAGAACAAACAGTTGGTAGGCCGCAAGTAACCTTGTTTTGTTCCGTCTCAACGAAATGAACAATCATAATAGATAATAACATTCAGATAAGAAAACGAAGACCTACTCAGGGCACACAAGCGGCATCAAAAAAAGAAAGAGTGGATAAATCTGACCTTACAACCCGGGAAGCTGTTAACTAAAATCAAGAACAGCAAAATCAGATTCTTAAAGGGTGACTTGTTAACTAAAATAAAAACAGTAAAATAGGATGTGTGCACGAAATTTGAGCAAAATACATGCTGATGACTTGTTAACTAAAATCAAGAACAACAAAGAAGGGTGAGTTGTAGGGGGGCAAAGGATGATGAGCAGGGTGAAAGACTAAACGACTGTGAGCCGTGGCATGCAGGACTCGATAGAAATAATCAGTGTAAATGTTGGCTACAAGCAGTTGAAGATGAGGGAAGGATAGGAGGGAAGCAAGGACTCGATAGAAATAAATTAGGGTTCACTGAATTTTGATGGAGGGAAAGGAAATTGGGGATGGATTAGAGAGGGATAACTAAAAACTTAAATGTATACCGCCATATTTTTAGTGATTTAGATCTGGTTTTTTAATTAAAAACCGTGGTTAAAAGTTTTATACATTTAGTCCGGTTGTTTAGTAAAAAGCGGGGTGGAATATGTCTCTCACTATTTTTAAGGCCCCTTTTAGACCCGGTTTCTTAACAAAAAACTGGGGTTGAAAGTTTTAAATTTTTAAACCTGGTTGTTAAACAAAAAACCGGAGTTGAATCCCTTTTTCACAATCTTCAGCGCCATTTTCTCCTTTCAGCCCCCCTTTTTATAACTTTTACAAAAACCGGGTCTAAAAGAGTGGGGCTGAAAGTAGTTTTTGTACTAGTGAAGTCGTCTCTAAAGGGTTTTAGAGACCACTGTTGTCTCAAAATCTTGAAAATTATTGGTTTTCATAAAAATAGAATTAGGGATGACTGGTGGTACTGTCAAAAAGTATGTTTATAGAGACTACAATATGTTATTTTTAAAAGATTGGTCCCTAAAAGTAACATTTCTTGTAGTGCCTTAAGATACCCAACCCCCATGTAATTTCTATGTAAATCTGATCCATGATTCCTACATGTTAGATCTTTCTTGTACAAAATTTTATCAAGACTTCATTAGTTTCATACTTATAAACAAGAATTTTCTTGATCTCTTCTTCACAAAATCCCACAAGAGCATTTCGTGTAAGAAATAACCTGTAAAACCTCTCCCTCTCTACCTATTGGATTAGATTATGTACTATTTGAAAAAAATATAATGAAAAGGAAAATATAATATTAAAAGATAAATCAAATGGAACACATTGGTCTAAAAACAAAAGAATTATGTTGGCCGCATCCTGCAGGGATTGAACACCTCAGCTAGAGGATGGAGAAAAAGGTTGTAGCCAACTACAATTTAAACTGTTTGAGAAAAATGTTGGACAATAGTAATATGTAATATACTAAAAAGGCACAGTTGCATACCTATCATTGGCCTGGTCTTAGACCGCATTGGGCCGGTCTCCGATTTTCAAATTTTCATTTTTTGGTCTTTCGGGCTGTACCGGTCCCAATTAATCTGGCTTAGGCCCATGCATAACACTAGATGTACGTGTAATGCAAATACACTAGATGTGCTTGCTACTATTTCATACGTGAAATGCTACTGTTTCATACGTGAAATGCTACTATTTCATTGGATCATTTTTCTCTTTATATGCTAATAGTATACGATAGTTCCCTTTTGCCAAAAACAAAACATACCATATTTGTGGAAATACCAAAGGATAAATATTTTTAAAATAATTTTCGTAACTGTAAAGATCATGTCTAGTGTCTCTCTTGACCCTGTACACATCTACGACCGCTCTATCGGGTAAATTATGATACCCTGCCATGCCAGATACAATATGGTCCTACTATTAGGAAGGTTACTAGTAATTCCATATCTAATACACTAGATTGCTTGAGAACTGCCATTGGCATTCCCCTATTTCCAAACTTCCAAAAGTTTGTTTCTCACAAACTTCTTAAAGTCTGATCACAAAACCTATTAGTTTATCTTGCCCCTCATTGGATACAATGCTGCTATTAATAAAGGTAGGATTGTGTCATCTGTTTTATGTCACTCATGGGCATAACTTGCATCTGTGATGATTTAGATGCTTAGGACCGAATACTAGAAGCTTTGATCAGCTGAACAAGGCCGGCAGTTACATGTACTCAGTACTTTATGCTTTAGTAAAAGGTCTCAATGTGGATTTTGCTCATGTTATATTCATCGTTTTGATTGAAAAACTAACTCACTACAAGAAAATCTGACATCAGAAACGGATTTCCCACGGATCAAATTTCCGTGGGAAATTTTCAACGAATTTTTCACAGATTTGAGACAGAAAGTCGATTTTCAACAGATTTCTCACGGATTCCTTGGGAAAATCCTAGGAAATCCGAGGGAAATGGTTTTCCCACGAAGCTTCTAGCCATGGTCGATTCCGTGAGAAATCCGAGATAAACATCCCTTTCGCACGTATTTTCCACAGATTCGTTAACACAAAATGGGAAGCTATCTTGTAGTGACTCTAGCCTTCACTAATAAATCAACAAGACATCTAGTTCCTTACAAACATAGATTGATAACTGCTAAGTGGGAATAGAAAAACCCTTATTAAGTTTGCTAATAGATCAACAAGACATGTGGTCCTCCTCTAATTTATTTCGTCATTGGAATTATAAACCACAATCAATAATTCTTTAAATAAAATTAGAAGCTTGATCAATATTTTGTATTATTAAAAATAGATACGGAGTTTAACATTAGTTTAACATGTTAAAAATTTTAGATATTTAGTTTATATCTTCTTTGCTTATGACCATCTTTATTCCTTCATTGCCGGTGTTTTGGCCTAAATCTTTGTTCATCGCCGGCTTCATCGCCAATCATCTTTGTTCCTTTTGCTAATCGAGTCCAAACCCTTGTTTCCTTTCTGATAGCTTTTTCATTACGATCCTAACCAGTCCAACAAGTAGGGGTTGGGGTTAGGTTTTTTTATTCTAATTTTCAAGAGTAGAAATATGAAATGATAAATTTCCCCTCATATACAAGAAACTTAAAGGTCAAAGCCACTCACTGTTAACTAAAGGATCATAATTCATGCAACAACTTTTCATATAAATGATTACTAACGTACTTTCCAACAGTGTTGTTTACTCTTTGGTTTATAAGTATACCACGTCAAAAGAGTGCACCACAATGCTCTAAACTAGTTTTGCTAAGTGTTGTTTACTCTCTGGTTTACTCTTTGATAACTGGTATACTTATAAAGCTATGTCAAACATTTTTCATAACATTAGTTTTGCTAAAATGCGACTTTTAAGTTTTTCATATATTGGTTGTTGTACGTTTTGACCAAGTTTACTTACTCTATAAAGTTACGTTTTGTAGAAAGATGTAATTATTTGAAGACGATCAAAGAAATTATATTTGTACCTTAAAATACAGCGAAACACATGGCTATTTCGCTCCTTACTTTGAACAATTAACATTAGATAATTGAACTATTACAGATCAATTACGACTTACTTTTTCTTACAATGCGGTGAAACCTTCGACCGGTACCTCTTTTGGATAGTTTATCGTTAATTATTGAAGCAGCCCTCTGTAGGTGTGACCTGCAGATTGGTATAAAGGATGAGTAATAATTAGCGTACTCCCCAGCCCAAAATAGATAATCACATCACAATACTTGCTTAAATCTCCATGTTTCTTGAACACATGCAAAATTCGAAAGAAAAAACATGTAAAAAAAAGATGTGAGTTTTGGGTGTTATGTTTATGAGAAAACAAACAAGCTTATTACAAAAATCTATACTTACATCCGTATACATTTCCTTAAAAATTTGAACTTGATTTAGAAAAGAAGCAATGAAGCAAAACACTATCTCTAAATATGAGAAACATATATATTTAAAGGTTTGAAAATAATAGTGGAACATATATCGAGCAGGAAATCACCCAATTCCATTATAATGGAGGTTAGGAAGTTGACTAGCTGCTTCAACAAGAGCATTCTTCCATACTCCAATCCTGCTGTTATCATTAAACTTGAATAATGCTTCACCAAAATACCCACTTAGGGTCAACACATCTGAGGAGTCTATGTAAAAATAAATCGGAAGAATAACTTGGTTTCTTTCTTTTCGGCACTCCATCATTTTGACAACTTCATCCAAGCACAAAGAATTACCTGCAAAATTTTTGGAGAAAAGAATAATAGAAGACCTTGATTGTTTGATGGCCTGCATAATTACCGATTCCTTAAGAGAACGCTTTATATTTTCTTTGTAAACACAAAGTCCTTTTTCTTCTAAAGCCGTGTATAGTTCCTAAACATCAAAACTGGCAACGTCTTGATTTCTAAAACTAATGTATACGTCATGCGAAAATCTAGATAACGCCTAATTAGAAAAAAGAAAAAGAAAAATAAGATCAAGTCAATGAAAGCTTAAATGAAAGAAAACCTTAAAAATATTGTAAATTAGACCTTATTCCGCTCATTTGTTGATTACCCAAACCTTTCTCTAGTCCTTCAACGACCAACCCAATTGTTGGACGCTCATCTCTATTATATATACTTCAAGCTTTGATATGCAACAGTTGAAAACGTTTTCAAGGAAGCGGATGTCATTTGAGCCCGTAGAACGGGATCAATTATCTTATCTAATGTATTATTTTCGTAATGATTTTGGGCCATTACAACTGTAAAATGACGAGCGTCAACACGATTTAACGGCTGATCAACAGTTACCAGCTTTCCAAACAAGACTTCAAACAAAACAACCCCAAAAGAATAAACATCAACTTTTTGTGTGAGAACACCGTTTACGAATTCTGGAGCAACATACCCACGTGTACCACAAGCATTGGAGTATTGGGCTGAAAACGGCACATTCACAAGGCTTATTTTGAATAATCCAAAATCTGAAATCTTGGCTTTTAAGTTTTTATCAAGTAGGATGTTCCCACTCTTGATATCACGGTGAATAACTCTATGCCCTGGTCCAACTTCATCATGAAGGTACCTTAAACCCCGGGCAGCATCTATGCAAATCTGAAGACGACGTTCCCAAGTCAAATCTTTCTTATGTAAATGCTTGTCGAGACTTCCATTTGTTTCAAACTTGTGAACAAGGATCTTCTCGCCGCCTTCATCACAAAATCCTACAAGAGCGACAATGTTTTCATGATTATAGACTGAAAGCAATGCAATCTCCATGCCGAATTCATGGTCTCCTTGCCCGTGCAAACGATATTCCAACCGCTTTATGGCAAGGATGCCATGTTGCTTTGAGTGGCCTCGGTACACATGGCCAAATCCACCCCTTGCGATTAGGTTTGCTTCAGAAAATATATTAGTAACCGATAATATTTCTTGCAGAGGGAGCTTCATGTTTGCAGTGGAAGACATGTTTACATGGAGCTGATGGTTTGTTTTGATCGAAAACAGATGAAGCTTATAATTAGAGTAGATCAAAAGGGATAGAAATGAAGGTTGCACCTCAATTACAAGGCTTTTTGTTTAATACGAGGTATGATAAAATAATGTCAAGGTCAACTTGTTAGCAAGGCTCGGATCTCTAAAAGTTTTACTCTTAATTTACTAATATTTTGACAGATTTAACAAGATTTAGCGGCATCCAAGTACGACTTCAATTAAATCCATGCATGTTGTGGTTGCTATATTTTTCATTTAAATATTAAAATAAAGTTGTCACGTATAGTAAAAATATTTTAATGAAGTTGAAATTTTTAATCAACAAATTGCATATATATATATATATATATATATATATATATATATATATATATATATGGGTTTATGCGAAAAGAGTCTTATTTACGAAAAGTAGGAGAAACATTATCTACCCTTAATCACAATAATCAATGGATGAAATTAGGAGTGGCATAATTGTAATTAAAGATAATATCATGTTGTTTTTTATAAAATAATAAATGGTATAATAGAATTTTAAATTTATTAACTAAATAAATTATTAATTAATTCGTTAATCTTCTCCCATCTTCCCTTTTATTCGGCCATATCCCACCCGACCACAAACTTAACCACCTCAAATTTATTTCAAATCCATACCTTCTCTCTCCATGAAAACGCCGCCGGAATTTATTTTTTTTGAAGATTTATGTACCTGCTTGTTCAAATCTCATGTCCTTCGTCCATTGAGCACAAAAGCCCACCACCTTGTACTCAAGATCAAGACCAACAAAGCCCAATAGTACCCGCGAGTAGGGGCGACGCTTTGATGTTTGACGACAAAGTTGGGCCTAGTGGCAGCAGTTGTGGTAGAAGAAGAGTGGTGTGCGCTGACAAACAAATTGCAGTCGACGACGGCCCTAGTTGCGGAACCCAACAGCACCGGCAACGAAGGTGGTGGCAATTCACCGCAAAAAAAGCGACGACGGCGGCACAATAGTGAACACGAAAGCGCAAAATAGGTTCACCGTAGAGAAATCGACGAGGGCGATGGGCCAAACGGTGATAGTCAGAGACACAATGCTTCGAGATTTCGTCGATGGAAAAAAAACCAACACTATGATTAGGTAATCATATATATAGATACTCGTGAACACCAATGGGAACACATTGTTTGGGTTTTGTACATTGTGTATAATAATTGGTTTAGTTTTGAGTTTGTATTTATTGTACATTCTTCTTCCTTTTTATATCTTTTCTATCTGTACATGATGTAAATATTTTCTTGTTATGTTCAACAGTAAAAAAGACTTTGGTTTGCTATTCTTCGTAACATCAAGTGTTGTGACATATTTTAACAATGAACACGTTAAAAATTTTGTGTTTTGGGGAAAAAGTGTTAAGTTCTTGATAGTTGTTTGTTGGGGGAAAACTTTAAACTCATTGGTGAACAAATAGATAATAATTGACTTAAAATAGTGACAATAAAAAACTCATACGTTTTTTTTCCTGTTCAGTATTGAATATTGCAAAATTATCTTAAAACTTGTATATTTTTTGCTGTGTTCATTATCGAATACAATAATAATGGAAAACTCGTAACAATTTTTAGTGTATTTATCGGTGAACTTAGTAAAATTAATAGTTTAATAGTAAATTATTGTTTATTTATTTTGTTTTTATATTTAAAATTTAGGAGTGAGAAAAATAGAAGAGAGAAAATAATTGGAGAGAAAAAAGTTTTAGTTTACCATAATGCCGTTTTAATTAAAAAAATCAGAAAGATAATTAATCTGGACCACTAGATCAAATTCAAGTATGTGGCTGAGATTGCTTCTCGCACTTTTCGCAAATAAGACACTTTTCACATAAACCCTCCCATATATATATATATATATATATATATATATATATATATATATATATATATATATATATATATATATATATATATATATATATATATATAATCAGGATCAAATAAAAAAAGTTTTATGGTACAAAGAGTAAGGAGAAACTAGGGCTCGATACGTGGCACATTTAACAAAAGGGTATAACATGAACATTTTAAAAAGAAAAAAAATTTCTCTCCTGTCATGCCCCCACTCCCCCACGTTTTTTCAATAGATTTAATCTAAAACCCTAGTGAACTGAATCCAGCCGACTATCTTCCCTCATTAACATCGTATCCTTCCTCTGTTTCTCGTCGCCTCTCTTCCCTTTTTCCGTCGCCTGCCACCAATCCCCTTCGATGAAGAACCACCGTCTTCCCTCCTTGAAGCCACTACCCACTCCTCACGAAACCCTAACCTCCATTCACAAATATTCGTCGCCTCCCCACGTCGGTGTGAAAAATAACCACCGCCACTATCAACGTGAAGCAACGACTGCCGCTATTCCAGCCACAGATTAGGGTTTCGCCGCTTCGCCGTTGTTCGCCGCCACAGATTAGGGTTTCATCGCTATCACCGCTGTTCGCCTCCACACCACATATTAGGGTTTCACCGTCACTGCCATATCTGTGCTTAGTTGCTTTTCTTTTTTAGGTGATTCAAAACTGATTCAACAAGGTGATTATACATCAAGTTTGAACTACTCCGGCGATGAAATACTCCGTCTCGCCGTCTCTATCGCCATGAACTACTTCGCCGTCTCCTTTGCATCAGATTTATTGAGTATGTATGCCTTCGATGGTTTTTGTGGTAGGTTTCTAGGATTCAAGTGTGTGATTCTGTTGTTTTGATTTCTGGTTGGGATTCAAAAACCAGATTTACAAAGTATGTGATTCTCCTGTGCCTGTAGATCGCGATGGCCATGGCATAAGTTTTTCTTTGATTTCTGTTGTTGTCTCTGTAATTTGTAGATGAATAAAATTGGTTGTGTATCAATTATGATTTCTTGATGTTTATCATTCTTATTATTAATGATTCTGCATCAAATAATCCTGATGATTTTTAGTTGAATTTTTAAAATTTTATTTTGTGCATCTGGTGGAGACACAATGTGCATCAATGTAGTTCTGGAAATTTTATTTGTGCATCTGGTGAAGAACATTGTGCATCAAAACAGTTCTGGAAAATGACGACCAGAGAGAGAAAAAGAAAAAAACCATAAACAAAAAAACTATTATACCCTTTCTGTAATTTTTTTAATTAAAACAAAAAGAAAAAAGCCAGTTTTATAGGAGCGGTTACAGGGAAAATGAATGGCTGAGATTTCTTCTTACTCTTTGTACCTTAATTCTCATTTGAAAACCATGTTATTGCAATAGTCGCGAGAAACAATCTTAGTTGTCCAATTGCCCTTCTTCAATTCTATTGTCAACCTATGAATTCATATTATGCAACTTTCCACACTCTTTCTCCCACACTCTTTATTCATAAATTCTACCTACCAAATGAATGGAAAGAGAGCATGCGTGAAAAAGGTGTGGCAATAGATGAATTCATGGGTAGGCGATGAAACTGAAGGAGAGGAATTGGACGGTTAAGAGTGGTTCTCGCAATAAAAATGGTTCTTAAATGAAGTTTTTCATATATATAAAGGTTCAAATGAAAATGGATATTTAGGTGAGAATGTGAGACTTAATCTTCCTTTACATTTGGCCTTTCATTTTATTCATTACTTGAATTGTGACATCCATGAATTGCAACGGGTGAATTACGACCGTTATATCTAATACATCAAAATCTAATTCATTGTTAAGATTTTTTATCTCATTCTCACCTAAATATACATTCTCAAAATAACCCTGAATTGAAAATGCAAATAATCATGAGAATAAGATACTTAATCCTCACTATTCATTTAATTTATTAGGATGGTATTCATTTGTCCTTATTCATAAGCTAACCATGAGTATTCGTTACTTTTGAGCTATCTTGTTAAGATTTGGAGAGTTTGTGGTGCATTTGTAAAGAGGAGAAAACTTTAAGAATCATGTTTAAATTAAATTAAAAGATTAATAATGATTAGTGGGGGGTTACAACTATTGAACAACAAAGAATGTGTGTGTAGAGTGTGCGTGTTCGTATTGTCGAGAGAGAGAGAGAGATTGAGCAAGCGTGAAGATTTTTTCAACGGTTTGCTACAAATCTACTCCAAGTATCTAATCCTTCAAGTGTGTTAATTTTTAGTCATAATGATGATTTGATTGAGCTTGGGATAAGAAACAGTTGACAGTCGGGGTCAACAGTTCCGAGATGATTTTTATGAAATTAGATTATCAAAATGTTGATAAAAGACGAAACTGATGATTAGGATTTCTTAGTTATGTGTTTATGATGATTTTGGTTAAAGAAACACGAATTAAAACTAAGTTTTCGTGATGATTGAGAAACAAGATTATAGAATTGTGTTATTTGCGATTCATTCATATGGATCGTAAATTGAAGTTTATGATTGGGGCTGATTTGCCGTAGGCTTGAGCCCCCCCCCCCTCCCCCCCCCCCCCCCTTTTTTATGGTTTTCAAATGTATTTTGGTTTTCGATCCAAGTTATTCATGATTATAAGTTTACCATTGGCATCAGTTCACGATTTTTTACGATCGTTAATTTGTGATCTATGTAGTTTTCCATTATAAGTGCTTTTACCATTTAACAATTTACGATTATGGGATGTTTCAAATAATGCCATCGGTGATTGGCTCTGATTTACTATTGTGTGGTTTCCGATTGAGAGGTTTGCGATCCGGTCGATTTGCAATTTTGGTGTGATAAGCAATTGTACTTGCGATTGCAGTTTTCAATTCAAAGAAGTTTATGACTATGGATTTGCGATTCCATGAATTCTGATCTAGTGACTTAGGATTAAATTCCGCTTGTAGGGTTGCTAGACCCAAGGTGAGTTCTGTTATTTTCTAAAATCAATAACAAAGACAAAATTGTTTTGAAAGAATCTATGAATTCAGGTTGTTTTCTAAAACGCAGAAGATCCGTTTTAATGGTTGATTATGATGTATTTAATAAATTACATGATGATGCAATGTGATTTAATTTTATGAAGATTACGATGTATATATTTAATTATGATGATTATGCCTACGATGATACGATGTCATGGGGCGGGGTTAAACTTACTTCTAAGATGTTTTGATGATGTCTAGTAGGTGATTATGCCTTGTGGACTTGCTCCTATGATGATAGTTAGCTGTTGGGTTTTCTAGACAACCTAAGCAACACGTGGTGTGTGTGTGCTTTAAGTGTGTGTACACAGTACTGGTGTTATACGGACGATTATGAGGTCAACATGCATAACACAACGAGAGTGGAGGGAGGGCCTGAGGTTGGAGCACCGGTTAGTCTTCCAGCTAAACGACTTATGGCGGAGTAGCGAAAGCGGAGGAATCACAGGAGTTTGAGAATGAGTGGGAGTCTCACCTCGCTTGGTATGAGACTCGTCGAGCACGCTAGCGAACTAATGCCAATGCGGACGGACCTTGGAACTCTGTGGTTTCTAGGCAGGCATGTGGTATCTAGGGGTAGTGGGTAAACAATGTAGACTCACAATGGTTAAAGATGATAAGATGTTCTAAGATGTTAACGATGCATTGTGATGTTTGTGATGTAATATGATGATACTTATATGATAACGCTTGACCATGTGGGGATTATTACCATGTTATGCGGGTGGGTAAAGTTACGGGTTGAAATTTATTTAAATAAACCTGAAATAGTTTTATGACACTTTAAAAGTGTGATTCTGTTGTTACTATTGCTAATTCATGAGGCGTAAGCTAACACTTGTCTCTTTAAATTGTGTGTCTTGTACTTGTACGGGTGGCATAGGCGTGTTTGTCCTGAGCATGGGCACAACGAGGCGGAGATGTTTTAGTAGACTTATGTTTATGCCAACTTCTAGTTGATCTTTTTCTTATTGTTTGTGAACTTTTAATGCAATTCCGTGGCTACATGGTAACGTGATGTTTTTATTATTGTCTAACTTAACGGTTTAAATTGTTTTGCATTTAATGAAGCATTTAATTCTTCTACTGCAATATTTAAAAAAAATATAAGTTATGAATTTTTAAAACCACGGCGTTACACATATGTATATGACCAAAATACCCATATTAATGAGTCATTAATGATTTTACAAACATCTTTCGTAGTTCTTGTAGGAAAAACAGTTGTGGTTTGAATATTGTTGGTCCCGGATGGATACTACAACAACAAATGTTTGTAGAGGGGGAGGTTGAATACAAACTTTAGCTTTTTAAATTTAAAAACACACGATTATACTTTTATATACATATATGTATATTTCTTATTGAAATAAATAATTAATTACATGAACTAGATACGAAAAATCTAAGTTCAATAAAGGTGACAACAAAGAGTCTAACACATAGACAAGTTAATCCTAAAAAGTAATTTATAGGATGTTCAGCATATTAACAAGTTTGTTTCTACACACAAATGATGTTAACTCTAAAAGTTTGTTCTTTGCTTAAAAGCTTTGAATTTGCTTCTAAAACTAAGCTTTGAAGGTTTTGTGTAGTTCTCAACAGATGAGATATTCAATCGTAGTTTGCATGTCCAACATGCAATAGTTTATTTAGAGATTTGGCATCCGGTCGTTGCAAAGGAGGTAGGAGACAAAAAGGACTTAGAGTAATAATATTATAATAGATAAAGTTAGTGAGTGAAAAGTAAAAACACTTTATACAAACAATGTATAAAGTGAATGTACTTTTCTGTAAAAGTACATCCCACTAACAATATTATAATATTAAATTTCATACCTTTTTCCTTGATAGTTTAAGTTTCTCCTTACATACTTGTACTTTAAACGACACCATGCTTTCTTCATATTTGAATTTACCAAGTATGGAGTTGTTAGATATACTTCGTTGTTGAAACAAATGTTTGAGATCTTCTTCTTCTAAAGCATCTTTCTCCTTTTGCAGAGGATAAGATCAATCCCTTTTGTCTCTTTGCAAATTCAAAAGGTGTTAAGAATTTTACAAAGATTAATCTAAAGGCATAATAGAACAACACATGTTTTACCTTTGACTTAAGAATAATACAAAGTAGCACTGAACTGATATTACATTTTCGCGAATTAGTGACAAAATGTATTGAACTGGAAGTATAACTTTACTCAGCCTAAGGAATAGGAAAGACTCAACTACTAACATTTACTCAGCTGATCATTGAAATGCCCACCCGATCAAACATTAGACTAGGTAGATGCCTAAGCTAATCAACCTAATTAATCAGCTGATCAAAGATGTTCAGCTGATCATTTATAGTGACAAGCTTATGGGAAAAAGGCTAAGTAAGGCAAAGTCACTTAACTGATGCAGGATGACCTTAGCTGATCAAGGTTGTACACTCCGCTGATCACTTTCACTACTAATCTGATCAGAGTTGTTCCTTAGCTGATGGTTGTAATCCCTCAGCTAATGTTTCTATACTTGTCTTTTCTTCTTGGCTGATATCTGAAGCTGGTCTTCGGCTAAGTACTAATCCGAAGCTGATACTCACTACTTAGAGAAATCTTTAAGTCATTTCCAAAACAAGACACGTGTTTTGAAACATTCTAAGTCTAAACTGAATGTATAGTTTTGTTAACATCCAATCCTATTTATTTCAATAGACAGGTTTGATTATAGGGTTGAAGTGATTATCTCCCCAACAATCTCCCGCTATTTGATGATGACAAAACATTTTGTATTTAAAGAATCAGTTTGACTTCGAATAGGTTAAAAAATAAACATTTATGTGCACCTGATTACCTAGCTATCTGTTTTTGGTAACTCTTTTTATTTGAACCTTGTTCAGTTTTTGGTTTCTGTTCTGGTGTTCTCTTTTGTTCTGTTTTTCAAAGAGACTTTTCTATGTTGTACCATTTTGTTCTATTTTTGTGGTATCTTTTTATATCCTTTTTCTGTTTTTAAGATTTTTGATTTTCTATATTTACACTAGTGAGCTATTTACTAAGAATCATCTATACTAGCTAGTAGCCAAGTAGTTCATGATCAAAGTTCAAGATTGATTACAAAACAAAGGAGTTACAAAAGTTTGTACGTCAGAGCATTATAAGAAAATAAACTAAGTTATCATAACTAAGGCAATTATGCTAGAAGAGCTAATTACAATCTAATATAATCAGAGCAAAACAAGTAAAGTAAAATAGTTATGAAGTCTTTAGTCTTCCTACCATTTTTCCTTCTTGATCTCGATCTCCTGTTCAAAAGTCTTGACGGCAAGATCAACTTTAAGAAAAACTTCACATTTTGCTATAACAAGTGCATCAAAGTGTACACTACCTATCCTTCCTCTTGTTAGAATCCTAACAGAGAAGAGGAATTCTCTCATGGCTCTGGGGATGTCTCTTTGTCTAAAGAACCTCCATCGCGCACTTTTGTCTTGGAAAAATATTCCTTCTTCAGGATGAGAAATGATCTTATGGGCTAAGGTAGAGTGTTTGGAGGTAGAGATGTATTAAGGTTTTCATGAGCATTAAATTTGGTAAAGTTTGGTTGATGCTCTCTTTGTTCGGAGGGGACAAATGCTTTGGGATTCTTTTTATGAAGTAGCTCCACTTGATTGATGTGGCTGAAATAATCATCATGGGTGAAGATCCTTTGAGACATAGCTAAGGCAACCCAAGGTTGTATTTTTTGAATGATTACAGCATGACTTTGCTCTTTGATTTGTAAAGGAGGTATAAGATCTCAATCATCTCTGTAACCCAAATAGATAGCAGTTTGGACACTTAATGGTTTCACAGGAGTTGAGGGTGTTTTTTCTAATTATTTTGAGATAAGGGTCATTGTCTCCTTTGTGTACAGAGGCTCTAGCTATAGGGCTTGGATTTAACCTAGTCCTTAAGAGGTTTTGGTTCTCTCTAAGCCTTCTAAGTCTATCAACACGTACTTATAGGTTTGGGAACTCTGAGATTTGCATTTAGTAGGCTTTGGATTGCATTATTATGGGATTTGGCCTTTGAGAGCTCAGCCGTGATTCAGTCCCTTGTTTCCCTGGCTTGAGCAGCAGCATAGGATGCTAGAGCTCTTTGTCTTATGCATAAGCATCTTCTATGGGTTGTAGCACTTCTTTCACAGTAACTTCCATTGCTACAGCCAATTCCCTTATCTCATTCTCCTCCTTTTCTTTTCTTTTAAACTCTCTTTGCCCGTGTTCTTCTTCTTCTAGCTCCTCAACTGTCATAACTTTCTTCCATTTATCTTTGGGAGCTGAGGTTGATGCTCGTGGTTGTTGTTGGACTAGTTTGAGAGATTGGACTCTTAGAGCAGCTTGCACAGGCTATTGTCTATCTTTTAAGAATTTGAGAGATGGGCTCATGATCATCAGAATTAGAGGGTATGTTGATGATACGTGTGCAGCTTTCAATGACTTTCTTTTTCTCTTGGCCACTGTTTTCCTCCTCTTGTAGGTATTTTGCTCCCCCTTAGCAGTTGCCTTTTTAGTTTCGGTTGTTCCTTGTACTGCTTCATTAGGAGAAGGAGTGGTTGTTTCTTTTTCTTTTGTTGCTTCCTCCTTAGCCTTCTTTATGTTTTAAAAAGAGGACATGTAGGCTTCATTGACCGAAGCAGTGTTGTGAGATTTCTTGGACTGTTCGGAGATTGAAGTGTTCTCCCCCTTTTTGTCAGCATCAAAGTATGAAGGAGTCACCACCAAAGGGTTTAAAGGGTTGGATGGAGCACCAAGTGCAGGGTTAGATGTATGTATATAAGGTAGAGGTGTGGTTTAGGTAGTTGTAGAAGATGTAGGTGGAGCAAAGGTAGAATGCATGGAGGTGGAAGGTCGAAAAGGTTGGTTGAAAGGGTTAAAGGTAGAGGATGAAAGTCGAATAGGAGTGAAGTAAGGTTGGAAAGAAGATGGGGTAGGCTTAAGTTTATGGATCTCAGAGTTGATTGATTTCAATTCAGCCATGAATTTAAGATGACCTTTGTGGGCTTGAGAGGTAAGGTAATCAAGGGTTTCAAACAATGATCTAAGTAGTGCAACAATGTTGAGAAGTTCCTTAGGCGCTATGACAGAAATTGGTGGGGGTGATAGGCTTAATATTGTGAAGGTTGGAGAGAAGGTTTGGTTGAGGGTCTGGCGTAGGCTGAGGAATGATATGTGTAGGCATAGAAGTAGGAGTAGGGGTAGGTAAGATAATTATTTGATCTAGTTTGGTGAGAATAGGGTCAAGATCAACTTGAGTTGGAGGTAGAGGAGGTATAGAGATGCGTACAGGGTTGGGTTGGGGTTGGGAAGTTTTAAGTGAATCAATGTCTTGGGTAGTTTGAGACAATTGATTTTCTGTTCTAGTTTGGAAGGAGCTGAAGGATGTGGATAGGTCATCAAGTTTTTAACACATAAAGTGTATGGTTTGAAGGAGTTGGGCATTGAGATTAGTGGGGATAGAAGTAGATGGTTGAGGTTAAGAGGTGGGTGGGAGGGTTGCAATAAAGCGTATGGTTTGTGGTCCCTCATTTGAGCTCTGGTAGATGAGCTCAATCTCATTGGGAACAAAAGTTGAACCTTGTATCAATGGTTGGATTATACCACTGACATTAACATCTTGTGCAGGTAGGTGTGTTAGAATAGAATCAACTGTTTGTGCAAGTTCAATGAGTGGAGTGTGGGTTGCACTTAGTTGGGTGTACCCTTTGTACAACTATGGGTTGTTGTGAACCTATAAAGGGAATAGGTAGACTCAGTGTAGGCATAGACACAGTGTGACCCTCGGAGGGGGTATATCTTTTAATGGTGTCACCCTTTTAAAAGGGTGACGCAGATAGCAGGAGTCCCTTTTGTACAGATGTATCCTTTTGTGAGGATAAACCTACTGGCTTAGGGGTTGAAGAAGCAACTTCCATTTTCTCCCCCTTAACAAATATATATATATATATATATATATATATATATATATATATATATATATATATATATATATATATATATATATATATATATATATATATATATATATATATATATATATATATATATATATATATATATATATATATATATATATATATATATATATATGGAAAAATATGAACTAGCAAATTCCAAATTCAAAAGTCACGCCTCCCTCAAGAAATCCATAAACTTTTTTTCCTGTACCCCTTAAATCTTTAAATGACCATAACTATTTCAATTTTGAGAATTTGAGCAAAAAAATTACATCAATCTACTCATTCAAACAAGACCACTTTTCTCAGATTTCTAAAAATTTTATTTTCAAAAAGCAAACTATATGAAAATGATAACAAAATGTTATCATTTTGAATCATGTGATTTTCGGGGTGGAACGAGTGTATTTACATCATTTTTGTTTGGAAACATGTGTTTTTATATCATTTTCGACTACAACATGTGTATTTGATAGCAATATACAAGTGGTAGATTGAAGGATTGCAATGTAGAACTATAGAAAAGGTAGAGAGAATCTCATTTACACTTTGAAAAACACATAGTTGCATTTCAGTATGTTTGGCAATCCTCACACTATTACACTAAGCATAAGGCTTGTATACCCCTTCGGTATATTTACAATAAGCACCCTCATATAATATACGAACTCCTATTCTATTACAATAATATCCTTCTAACAGTATTTATATCATTTTTCCGCCGAAAATGAGTCTATTTTTATCATTTTCATGTGGATAATGTTATCATTTTGAATCTTATCTATTGTTTTCATTTTCATCTTGAAAATGATATCATTTTTAACTGAAAAGTTATCATTTTTGGTTGGTGGAAAATGTTATCATTTTCAACTGGAATTGTTATCATTTTCGATGGCTGGAAGTTATCATTTTCGGTGGCTGGAAGTTATCATTTTCGGAGACTGGAAGATCATTTTCGGCTAAAAATTATCATTTTCAGGGCTGGAAGGGAAAAAGAAAGGAAGAAGCGAAATTTATGGGGTGAAGGATTCCAATAATACCCTTCCTTCTATAATTAAATCTTATAATTGTTAAATTAATTACATTAATGCTATTATTAGATCTTAAACATTGATTTAATAAATCTAATAATACAGAGTTGGAATTTAAGGATTATGTTGAAGCATAGGGACTATGTTGATCACACACACACACACACACACACACACACACACACACACACACATATATATATATATATATATATATATATATATATATATATATATATATATATATATATATATATATATAAGAATACATGTAGAACCACCTCTAAACATAGAACCTAAAGAACCACTTCTGGTGGTGACACGTGGCATATTGTTTAAGGGTAAAAATGGAAGAAAAAAAACTTCTAGCAACCTTAAAAAAAACAAAAAAACCCCACTTAAATTTAAATGATCGCATCTCATTCATTTTTAAAAATTTTAGCAAAAAAAGTATATCTTTAGATTCAGTTTTTCGTTCTCTTTCAAACAAAATCAGACTTGATATATTTCTGAAACTTTTTTTTTTTTTTGAAAATGTAAAGTTGGCATTTTGAGCTGAGTTTCATTATAAAATGCAAAATGCAAAAAATCAAAAAATCAAAAAATGCAAAATATGAACATACAGGTCATAGGGATGTTTTCGAAAATGCAAAATATGAAAATGCAAAATGCAAACTCAAAATGATTCAATAAAAATGCAGCCCAAAATGCAAACAAAATTTGCATTTTCAAAAAAAAAATAGAAAAATATGGGAAGAGTGGTCTTGATTGAAAGATGATTAAAAAGCTAAAATATTGGTATAATTTTTTTGTTTAAATTCAAAAAACTTAAAAAGTTATGACAATTTAAAATTTTGAGGGATATCTTTTTTTTTTAAAATGTGGGTTTGTTAGGGGGGAGGGATTTCCATGTTTACCCTTTTACATATTAATTATAAATGATAATTACAATTATGCCATCTTTAAATCCTATCCATTGATTTTGATAATCCAATGGTCCAGATTGGTTCTTTAGGTTCTATGTTTAAGCTATGGTTCTATGTTGATCATTTTCCTATATATATATATATATATATATATATATATATATATATATATATATATATATATATATATATATATATATATATCCTTCGTCTTCAATGGCATATTAGGGTGTTGGAGATTAGGGCTTCAATTGTTGCTGCAATTAAAGATTTGTTTCTTCATGTCTTGTATGGAAGATTAGGGATTCTATGTAAATGACACCTTCTTCATTACCTTCATGGACATTTCTTTATCTCTTTGTAAACGGCACCTTTGGGGATTTGATTGTTGGTACAATAATGTAAACAATTGAGGTAGGTTGGTGGCGGTGGTGATGGAGTGATGGCGGGGAGGTGGATGTAGTAAATTCTTGTAAATTCTATTTTCATTAAGTATTCCAATTCCAGTTCTTAATATTTCAGCGAACCAAATGACCCCTAAGTTCATTTACTATTATCTTATTTTCTTAATCTTGATACATGTGATGATAAGTAAACAAAGACCCCTATACTAAATAATAGTACCATAAATATACATATAATTAATGTAGAGCCTAAGATGTCTATTTAACATACCCTAGTAGTAGGGTTGTTCACGGGGTTGGGATGGTAGAGGGAAATTTGAGAACCACTTGTAAGAGACGAATATCAAGTTTAATTACCCTAAACTGAACCGTACCAGGTGGGTACCGGAACCAAACTGTATCGAAAAGGAGCGGGTATACGTGGTTCAGTTCATGGTAACTCTTAATTCGACGTGTGTTTTGTATGTACACAAATACATTGTAGAAAATAAGTTATCTTTTGAAAGCTAAAACAATTAACATTAAGAATTCCAGGTATTGTAGCTAAGAGTATGGAGGATTTGAGTCGATAAGCCAGCGGCATCACTTTATTGGAGTCATTGATCGCCATTGTGGTACCTCGATGGCTAGTTAAAGTTTTCAAATAAAAGGGATAACAAAATAATAGACAATGGTAGGGATGACAATTCTTGACATGACACAAACCTGACACGAAAATAAACGGGTTTGGGTTGACACATATAATAAACAAGTTGGATTTTGGTTGATTGTGTGACACGTATAATAATAGGGTCAGATTATGGTCATACATACATTTTACGGGTCGACACGCGAACCATTCAATACTTATATAGATTTAATATTTTTTAATTATAAACAAAGTTTTGATATAATTATTATCCGTACTCGCATAACCAACTTTTGATAGTTTTAGTTTGTGAAAAAAAAAAAAAAAAAAGAACCGATGTTAAAAATTATGATTTTTTTCATGTTGACCTTCTAACACTTTGACCCATTTATATCCCGCCAAACTCTAATAACCATCAACCTGCAAATAACCTGTCAACACGCTAACCCTTATAAGTAAATGGGTTACATGGGTCTTACATATACGGATTAGTGTTTTGAACGCTGAGACGAATAAATATAAAGGTCAGGTCAAATGGTTTTTACACGCCAACCCGAACACGACACTAATGCCACAATGATGTGTTTTTTATGTTCTTCTTTATACTGAGATGTATATGCATTTTTTGCAAATAAGTATCGCAAAATTTGTTAAGAATATCAATAAGTGTTAAAGACCAAAAATCGAATTCAATCGTGCAATTTGTATAAAAAAAGACCTAAAACTAATTAAGATATGGACAACCGAAGTGTGAGTTTTTTTTATAAGAATGTACTCTAGTATAATTCAATATTGGTGGGAGATGGGCGGATAAAAAAAGAATAAATTCCGTTTTTGTCCCATTCTCCAACGACGCGTGTCATTAGAGTCAACTACAAATTAATGCACGTTCAATGTGTCGAAATTATGCAAGCCTAATTTTTATAGGTCTAAGCTAATAATACAAGTACTTGAAGCCAAAGATGTGCACCATGAATGACCTCAAGTGTAGACACTCCTTTATAATGAATTTGAAGAGAATTTCGATCAACGAGAATTGTTGTTATTACGTACAAAACTGAGCAACTGTACAAATATATATACTGTAAATGGGAAGGAAGAGTAACTAACTAGCTAACTATATTGTAACTGTCTAACTAACCAATTATTAATCAGTTACATCAAGTTGCGATGTATAAATCTCTTGTTGTGAATGATACGCAGACAGTGAGTTCCATCTGGTTTAGATTTGCAGATAGTACAGTTGACTTTGACTTCAGTATTTGACTTATTTTATGTCTCATTATCCCTCCATAAGTTGCCACCAAGTAAGGATTACACATGCCTAACTTGAATAAGCATATAATGTATAGTCTTATGTAAACCTTTTGTTAGCATGTCTGCTAATATAAAATTATCGACAATAGATGAAAGAAAATACGATAAGGAAAGATAAAATTGGACACAAGGATTTAACGTGGAAAAACCCTTTCGGGAAAAAACCACGGGCACAACCCATGATAATCACTATATGAGAAAATGAGGTGGTTACAAGAGTTTAATACAAATCTCACAATCTGTCTCTCGTCTCTTTCTATTTAATTCACCGCATGTATCAACTAGCCCCATATGATTATATATATATGTGTATATATATATATATATATATATATATATATATATATGTGTGTGTGTGTGTGTGTGTGTGTGATTGTGTGTGTGTGTGTATGTGAAAAAGAAAAAGAGATCCGTAAAATAAAGTGGCCATTTGACTTTGAGTTCCACAATAATAATTGAATGGGGTCTACCATTTACTCACGTAAAGAATACTGAAGCATGAAACCACCTTATTTCTTTTAGTAGCCAACATGCAATAAATGGAATGAGGTCTACCATTTATTGACTTTGAGTAATTTCGGCTCACATTTTACAATCTCCACCTTGAGACGAACTTACTCTTGTAGCAATAAGAAGATAAACCTTCAACCAACTCATTATCAAATCATCGTGTGCCAACAATCTTTTAAGATTAGATTGTCATACCAACCCAGCTTGAGCAAAGCTCAAACTTAGTTGATGGAACCAGCTTCGTCATCATATCCGCTGGATTGTCATGAGTGCTGATCTTTTGAATTTGAATATCACCTTGAGAAATAACCGCTCGAATAAAGTGATAACGAACATCAATATGTTTCGTTCTCTCATGAAACATTTGACCCTTTGTAAGATAAATAGCACTATGACTGTCACAAAAAATCTTTGTAGAAGACATGTCTCCACAAAGCTCACCATATAAATTTCTCAGCCAACTAGCTTCTTTGCAAGCTTCAGAAATTGTCATATATTCAGCTTCAGTAGTAGATAAGGCAACAGTAGTTTGTAGACTTGCCTTCCAACTCACAGCACATCCACCAATAGTAAAGACATAACCTGTCAAGGACCTTCTTTTGTATAAATCTCCAGCATAGTCGGAATCTACATAGCCAACCAGTCCTTCACGAGAACTTCCAAATTGTAAACAAGCATTAGAAGTACCACGCAGATATCTGAAAATCCATTGGACTGCTTTCCAATGCTCCTTTCCTAGATTAGCCATGTATCTGCTAACAACAGTCAAAGCGTGAGATAAATCAGGACGAGAACATACCATGACATACATCAGAGAACCAACTGCGCTAGCATACGGAATTTGCCATGTTATTTATTTCATCCTCCAATTGTGGACAAAATGATGAAGACAGTTTGAAATGAGCAACTAACGGAGTGCTAACAGGCTTGGATTTATGCATGTTGAATCTTTGAAGAACTTTCTCAATATACCTCTTTTGACTTAGGTATAATTTTCCAAGCTTTCTTTCACGAATAACTTCCATACCAAGAATCTTCTTGGCAGGACCCAAATCTGTCATCTGAAACTCATTACTTAGTTGTGCTTTTAGATTTGCTATTTCAGTTTTATCTTTTGCAGCAATCAACATATCATCAACATAAAGAAGCAGATATATTGGTGAATCATTAACTGATTTGAAATAAATACAACTATCAAAATCTGATCTTTTAAAACTCTGAGAGATCATAAAAGAATCAAACCTCTTATACCATTGTCTCGGGGACTGCTTCAACTCATAAAGAGATTTCTTCAATCTACATACCATATTTTCTTTTCCAGGAACAATGAAACCTTCAGGCTGTTCCATATAAATATCTTCTTTACCGGGAATCTGGCTGTAGCCTTTAGCAACTAATCTTGCTTTGTATCTTGCTTCTTGATTGGGAGTAACACCTTTTCTTTTGAAAATCCATTTGCAGCAGATAGGCTTCTTTTCTTTTGGTAATTTTACCAATTCCCAAGTACCATTTTTATCAAGAGATTCCATCTCATCATGCATGGCAGTTATCCATTCGTTGCAATCATCCAAAGAGATAGCGTCTGAATAAGTTGAAGGTTCTGTAATACCTTCAATATCTTCGGCAACATTTAAAGCATAAGCAACAATATTGGCTTCTTCGATTAGTCTCTTAGGAGGATTGATGACCCTCCTAGGTCTGTCAGCTGTTACAGAACGCTGTGGTTGTTGAGTAGGAGTAGGAGACTCTTGCTCAACTGTTGAGTCTTGATCAACAGGAATTTCATTTTTTGGTGTATTTTCTGAGTCAACAGATTTCTCAACATGCACACTTGACTTTTATTGACCCTCATCAGGAGTATTAGTAGAACAATCTTTATGTAACAAAGTTGATTCATTAAAGACAACATTTCTACTAATTACAACTTTTTGCGTTTCAGGACACCATAACTTGTATCATTTCACACTAGCTTTGTGACCAAGAAAAATACATTTAATTGCCCTCGGTTCTAATTTTCCATTATCAACGTGAGCATAAGCAGGACAACCAAAAATTCTTAGATCTGAATAATTAGCTGGAACCAGACCATACCTCAATCGGAGTTTTCTTATTAAGTGGAATAGAAGGTGACATGTTAATTAAATAACATGCAGTAGAAGCAGCTTCTGCCAAAAAACATTTAGATAAACCTGTGTTAGATAACATGCAACGGGCATTTGAAATAATGGTTCTGTTCATACGTTCAGCCACACCATTTTGTTGAGGTGTGTGGGGAACGGTGTAGTGTCTAAAAGTAACTTCTGATTTACAATATGAATTAAATTCATTTGAACAAAATTCCATACCATTATCGGTGCGAAGCTTTATAACCTTCTTATCAGTCTGGGTTTCCACCATGACTTTCCACTCTTTGAATGCAGAGAATGCTACAGATTTATGCTTCAAGAAATATGGCCAAACTTTTCTTGAGTAATCATCAATAATTGTCAACATGTAACGAGCACCTCTAAGTGATACCTCTTGAGATGGTCCCCATAAATCAGAGTGTACATAATCCAGAATTCCTTCTGTAGTATGTACCGAGGTGTTAAATTTCACCCTCTTGTGCTTGCCAAAAATACAGTGTTCACAGAATTTCAGTTTGCCAACACATTTGCCATCAAGCAATCCTCTTTTGCTCAAAACAATCAAACCAAGTTCACTCATATACCCAAGACGCATATGCCAAAGGTTAGTAGTATCAGAAACTGAAGATGAAGAAGTAACATTAGAATTACCTGTTACTGTACTACCTTGGAAATGATACAGGTTTACAGATTTAATGTCAGCTTTCATTACAATCAAAGCTCCTTTTGAAACCTTCAAAACTCCACGTACATCAGAGTACTTGTACCCTTTAAGGTCAAGAGTACTTAAAGAAATGAGGTTTCTTTTCAAACCTTGGAACGTGTCGAAAATCTGTCAAATTCCTGACAACACCATCAAACATCTTGATTTGAATTGAACCAATCCCATCAATTTTATATGGTGAATTATCACCCATTAACACAGAGCCTCCTTGCGTGGGTTCATAATTGATGAACCAATCTTTGTTTGGAGTCATGTGAAAAGTGCATGCTGAGTCAAGAATCCATTCATCATTAGTTTTTACATATCCTGCAAAAACTACAAAAACATCACCATTAGTATTATTTTCAGCAGCATAAGCAGCTTTTCCTTCATCGTCTTGATTTGGTTTTGGATTTTGATTAGTAGCTCTTTTCTCCTTGTTTTTCAACTTGTAACATTCAGAGATATCATGTCCATCCTTTTTGCAATATTTGCATGACTTGGAACATCTGGATCTAGATTTACTTCTAGAATTTATTGAGTTCATGCCTTTTGAATCGTTCTTTTCTGATGGCCTACCACGAACCATCAGACTTTCACCTTTAGAACTTGAACCTTCAGTAGACACCATATCTTTCATCTTTTCTTTGGCATGCAAACCTTCATAAACTTCTTGAAGTGTTAGAGTATCACGACTATATAATATGGTATCTCTAAAGTTTGAATAAGAACTAGGCAAAGAATATAAAAGAATTAAACCTAAATACTCTTCATCATATTTTACCTCCATAGCTTCAAGATCAGTGACGATCTCTTTAAAAACCGAAATATGATCCAACAACGATCCACCTTCTTGCATCTTAAGCAAAAATAATTTTTGTTTAAGGTGCATCTTACTTGTAAGATCTTTGGCCATACAAATTTGTTCCAACTTTAGCCATAAAGATGCTGCAGTAGTTTCTTTCAGAACTTCCTGCAAAATATTGTTAGATAAGTGAAGATGAATATGAGATAAAGCCTTACGATCTTTACGTTCCTTCTCCTCATTTGACAAAGGCCCAGGCATTTTATCTTTGCCTAACAAAGCATCATCAAGGTCCAACTGAGCTAATACAGCTCGCATCTTCACTTGCCATAATGAAAATCTTGTGTCTCGATCCAATAATGGAAGATCGTATTTTAAGGTAGCCATGTCGATATTAAACCCCAATAAATTGAAAATGGGTAGTAAGGAAACAACGTGGCTCTGATACCACTTGTTATAAAATTATCGACAATAGATGAAAGAAAATACGACAAGGAAAGATAAAATTGGACACAAGGATTTAACGTGTAAAAACCCTTTCGGGAAAAAAACCACGGGCACAACTTATGATAATCACTATATGAGAAAATGAGGTGGTTACAAGAGTTTAATACAAATCTCACAATCTGTCTCTCGTCTCTTTCTATTTAATTCACTGCATGTATCAACTAGCCCCATATGATTATATATATATATATATATATATATATATATATATATATATATATATATATATATATATATATATATATATGCGTGTGTGTGCATATGTGAAAAAGAAAAAGAGATCCGTAAAATAAGGTGGCCATTTGACTTTGAGTTCCACAATAATAATTGAACTTCTCTTGCTGAATTACTCACGTGAAGAATACTGAAGCATGAAACCACCTTATTTCTTTTAGTAGCCAACATGCAATAAATGGAATGGGATCTACCATTTATTGACTTTGAGTAATTTCGGCTCACATTTTACATCTGCCATTTGGTATTTAGAGGGTATGGAAGTTGGTAGAATATCTCTTGCTTTAACTTTGTCTCTCACAAAATGACAATCATTTTCTATATGTTTTGTTCTTGCGTGTTGAACTGGATTAGAAGCAACTGCAATTGCGGAAGCATACACATTACAGATATTTGTGTTGAGACTTGTATTTTGAAATCATTTAGCAGACATTTGAGCCAAGTCAGTTCACAAGTAGACTTGTTTTTGATTGCCAAGAAATTAAACTTGAACCCAAAAATGACATGTTCTGAAACAAATTTGTATGATTTGAGGAAGCTTGCCTAATCAGTGTCATAATAAGCAATAAGTTGCAGGTTATTAGATGTAGGAAAAAATAATCCCTGACCACGACATACCTTAATGTATCATAACGCCCTAATGAGAGCTTTCATGTGAGAGGGTCGTGGATTTTGTTGGAATCGACTAAGTGTTTGAGCTACATCAGGTTTTGTGAGGGTCAGATAGATCAGTTTTCCCAACAAGGTTCGATAAGGATTGTCAAGTTTGTCCCCATCTATGTGATTAAGCATTGGGTTAATCGGTATCGTTTCCGGGTCAGCGAGTTACACTTCCAGGTCACTGGTCTGGTCTTTCTGCCCAGGAACTAGTCAGATATAGAAAGTTCAAACCAATGCAATCAACTTGGGTCATGCACGTGGATGCTCCAGATAAGTTGAATTAGTCTTTAGTATTTGGTTGTTTACATAGTCCTTAGGCTTTAGCATGTATGTTTCCTTTGTTTTAGGTGTCAAGAAGTGGAACATGTGGCAGTAGCCACGTCCCCTTATGTCCCTCTCTTTTACGATAGTTTTTTTTTATTGTTTCTTATTTAAATGCTTAAGTGTATGTGTCTAAAACAATAGAAGTATTTCCAATGTATTCCTTTGGTTTGTTCGTTGGCATAGTAAGCAGTAGTATTTTTTTTTCTCAGTAAAATTGAGTCATATTCATGAGTTTTTAGTGTAAGAGATATGCTCTTTGATATCCAATATAAGCTTTGTAATGGGATCAAGTGGTGTTGATGATTTCTGGTGACATGGTTGAAACCTTCAAGTGATTTACTGTGATAATCTGTGTAGATCTAAATCTTCAAGGAAGAGTGGAAACAATCTTGTTTTAGTAAGAATCTTATAGCAGATGAACAACTTGAAGCTTGCTTGAATTTCAAGAGGTAATAGATAAGGACCATCTCTGATACCATATAATGAATTTGAGAGAAATTTGGAGTAATGAGATTGTTATTATTAACAGTGGTTATGGTATAATGATTTTGATGAATTCCATTGAATAACAATACCCTTTATATAGGGAGAATTACAAACAGAAACAGCCACATTCTGTGGAGATATAAAAGAAAAGGATATATACAAATCATACGATATATACATCTCCTAAACATATGGTAACTAAATATATGATTAACTAAGATTCCCCCGCAGTTTGAGCTGGGGAAGGACAAACGCTCAAACTGGATCGAAATTGTTGATATAGGTAGCGTGGCAGACCTTTCGTGAAAATATCAGCATATTGCATTGATGAAGGAACGTGTAATGCGCGAACATGACCAAGCCAAACCTTTTCACGCACAAATTGTAAGTCAATTTCTACATGCTTAGTTCGCTGATGCTGGACAGGGTTCTGTGACAGATAAACTGTAGACACATTGTCACAATAAACTACTGTTGCTTTGAGAAGCGGAACATGCAGCTCAAGAAGAAGATTGCGGAGCCAAGTGGTCTTTGAAACGGCATTAGCGACACCACGGTATTTGGCTTCTGCACTTGAGCGGGAGATAGTGGGTTGGCGCTTTGAAGCCCAGGAAACAAGATTGTGACCATGAAATACGCAATAGCCTGACGTGGATTGCATGAGTTCGGGCACCCGCCCCAGTCAGCATCAGAGTATGTGTGTGCTGGAGAAGCTACAAGCTGCAGACCGTAGTCTATGGTACCCTATAAATATCTAAAAATCTTCTTCATGAATTGAAAATGAGGTACCCGTGGAGCATGCATGAATAGGCAAACTTGCTGAATAGCATATGAAATGTCCGGGCGTGCAAAAGTTAGATACTGGAGTGCTCCCGCAAGTGTGCGATAGAGTGTGCCATCAGCAAGGGGTTCAACATCAGTGGCACTAAGTTTAGTGGACGTATCCACTGGTGTAGTTCAAGGCTTACATGAGGTCATTGAAGCTCTCTTAAGAATATCACGAGTGTAAGAAGCCTGTGACAAAAATAAACCATCTTTATCACGAGTGGCTGTGATGCCCAGAAAATGGTGAAGAGCACCGAGATCAGTCATGGCAAATTCCTTTGACAAAGAATCAATAATGTTGCGGAGAAGACCATGATCAGAGGCTGTCAAGATGATATCATCGACATATAGTAATAGATAAGCACGATGATGACCCTGCTGATAAATAAATAGAGACGAATCACAAATGCTGAATCTAAAACCCCGAGACGTGATGAATGAAGTAAAATGAGTATACCGTGCGCGCAGGGCTTGTTTAAGCCTATAAAGAGATTTCCGTAGACGGAAGACATGAGATGGGAACCTGGCATCAACAAATCCTGGAGGTTGGTGCATAAAGACTGTCTCATGGAGATCACCATAAAGAAAAGCGCTTTTGACGTCTAACTGATGTATCGGCCATGCCTGCGAGACTGCAAGACTAAGAACTGTCCGAATAGTAGCAGGTTTCACAACCGGACTGAAGGTCTCATGGCAGTCAACACCCACTGTCTGCGATTTCCCATTGACCACAAGTCTAGCTTTATAGCGGTCAAGTGATCCGTCTACTTTAAACTTATGGCGAAACAGCCACATACACCTGATAAATAGACTATCTGTCGGTCGGGGAACTAGTTCCCATGTGTTATTCACCTGTAAAGCTCGAAATTCATCTTCCATGGCTAGTAACCAATTTGGGTCAGATCTGGCTGCAGAGATGGAAGTAGGGAGTAGGGAGAGGGGTGGGGTGAAGGAGGTATGCAGGTTAAGATGAGAGACAGGTTTGGTGACACCTGCCCGTGCACGGGTAGTCATCGGATGGGTGGAAGGAGGGGGTGTTGTGAAGTAGGGGATTGAGGTTGGTCCGTGGTAAATAGAGGGGTGGTAGAGGAAGGCTGAGTAGATGGTTGGTTAGTTTATTCGGATGGTTTGGTGGTGGTAGTGTGGGTTTGATCAGGTTGTACGGGTGGGGCCTTTGAGTTGCGTGAATAGGTCAAGATAGGTGGTTCGTGGGATGACGAGGAGGTTGATGATGGTGCGGAAGGATGGGTAGTAGTGGTGGTAGAGGGAAAAATATGAACGGGTGGGTCCTCGAGGAAGTCATAAGTTGTGGAGGTGGAGGGGGGTTGAGTGTTGGCAAAGGGAAATGAGGTCTCGTCAAATGTAACATGACGGGACAGATGAACTTTGCCCGTGGAAGGGTCATAGCAGCGGTAGCCCCGGAAGTTTTCCTGATAGCCTAGAAAAACACATTTGACGGATCGAGGTTGAAGTTTGTGAGATTGAGTGGCAGATGTTTTCAGATAGCAAGTGCATCCGAAGGTGTGAAGATGGTCATAAGATGGGTGACGACCGTAGAGGGAGAAAACAGGTGTGGAATGGTGGAGTCGTTTAGTGGGGAGGATGTTGTGGAGATATGCTGCAGTGTGAAGGGCTTCAACCCAAAACGAGTGATGGAGCGACGCATGAGTGAGAAGGGTGCGAATGATGTCATTAAGGGGACGGATCATTCATTCAGCGCGTCCGTTTTGTTGAGAGGTTTGTGGACATGAGAAACGAAAGACGAGTCCGTGAGTTTGGGCAAACTGTTAAACTCATTATTGTCAAATTCACCACCCAGGTCACATTGGAAGGACTTGATGGTTCGGTTAAATTGAGTATGGATAAATTTATGGAATTTTTTAAAATTGAGAAAAGTTTCCGATTTATACTTGAGGGGGTAGACCCATACATAATGAGTGAAATTATCAACGAGGGCCATATAGTATTTGTAACCTGTTTTGCTTAAGACCGGAGATGTCCAAAGATCGCAATGTATAATGTCAAACGGTGCATGAGTGAATGATTGTGAATCATAAAAAGGCAACCGTGTATGTTTAGATAATTGACAAGCATTGCATAAAGAAGTCATAGGTTTATTACAAGCAATTGAAAAATTAGAACGAAGTAAATCTAAAACATGAGTGCCCGGATGACCTAAGCGAGCATGCCAACGATCTTGGGAAGTGGTTAGGAGAGCGCATGAACTGGATGAAGGCGTGAAGGGGTAAAGATCACCTGTGCTATCATGACAAGAAAGTAGAGCTCCAGTCTTGAGGTCCTTTATAGAAAAACCGGACGGGTCAAATTCAACAGAAGTTTGATTATCTATAGTAAATTTACGAATAGATAATAGGTGTTTGACGATGTTGGGAGTATATAAAATATTTTTCAAGGCATAAGAACGAGATGGGGTTGTGTATGTGGAATGACCAGACCCATTAATAGGAAGACTAGAACCATTTCCAACAAAAATAGAGGTTACAGGAGAAGTAGTCATGGGACTAGAAATTTTACCCGGATCCGATGTGAGATGAGCTGTTGCTAGACATGGGCAAAATCGGTCCTTGACCGGTCCTGGACCACAGCCGGTCCGGTCCGGTCCGGACCTAGTCGGTCCCGGGCCGGTCCGGTCCTCGGCGGACCGGTCTTCGCGTAAGACCATTTCGATAAATTCGGTCTTCGGGCGGTCCTAGACCACTTCCGGACCGGTCCAAGTCCGGACCAGTCCGACTTCGGTCCTGGACCGGTCCGTTTTTAGTTCGGATATTTTCCGGTTCGGTTTAGGCATTTCCGGGTTTTTTTTAGTTTCGGTTTAAAATTTTCCGGTTTTCGGTTGGACCGGCTCGGTCCGGACCGGTTCACGGACCGTTTTGGACCGGTTTTGCTCTTGGACCGGTCCTGGACCGTTTCTCTCTCCCGTGGTCTTGGAACGGCTCGGTTCATTCGGTCTTCGTTGGACCGGTCCGGTCGGTCCTAAAAGCCCATCTCTAGCTGATGCACCTGAGTCCATATACCAAGAAGGATCAGTGGAGTTCAGATTAACTTGCTGCATTGTCTGGGCCAGATCTGATGGTCTGTAGTCTGAGTAGCCCACAAACTGAGAAGTGGAGGCAGCATTTGGGCCAGAAGGTTGCCCCGTAGGTGAGACATTGGGCCTCTGTTGCATTTGTTGTTTTGGAAGATCAAAACCTGTGTTGGGCCTGAAAGTGGGATTGGCCCAGTAATGAGTAGTCTGATTAGACCCGTAGGAGGGATAAGAAGGATATGGCGATGGCGGTGGTAACCAGTTCTGATTCGACCAATTTTGAGTTCCTTGATTCCATTGCTGCTGGCCACGACCTCCTCGACCCCTTGAATTTCTGCCCCTGCCTCGTCCATTGAACCCTCGACCACGACCGCCGGTACCTCTGCCTGAGTAGTTTGGAGGTTGACTCTGTTGAACCCCTGTAGGGTTCTGTGAAGGGCGATCGACAGATGAAGGTGCAGCAAGAACCGTGTGTGTTTGATTTTGCCTTGCGGTTTGTCTGTGTTGTTCCAGTTGCAACATGCTTCGAGCCGTTTCCCACGAAGGAGAACTTTGATTGATGTATGCCCCAACGACATCAAACTCTGGTGGTAGTCCGCGAACCATTTTCAAGACGAGTGACCGGATTGTCAACATCTCCGAGCTGATCTGATAAATCCTTAAGTTTCTGACAGTAGGCTTCCATTGAAGAACAAGCACTCAACGTAAGATTTGAAAATTCTTGTTCGAGGGCTGTAGCACGCGATCCTTTGTTATTGAGAAAGTTTGTTTTGAGTTTGTTCCACGCAGATTGAGCCGTGGCTCTGATACCATAACAGTGGTTATGGTATAATGATTTTGATGAATTCCATTGAATAACAATACCCTTTATATAGGGAGAATTACAAACAGAAAGAGCCACATTCTGTGGAGATATAAAAGGAAAGGATATATACAAATCATACGATATATACATCTCCTAAACATATGGTAACTAAATATATGATTAACTAAGAATTATTACAAAACTGAGCAACTTTACAAATACATATACCGTAAATGGGAAGGAATAGTAACCAACTAGCTAACTATATTGTAACTGTCTAACTAACCAATTATTAATCAGTTATCAAGTTGCAATGTAAAAAGCTCTTGCTTGTGATACAGAGTGGGTTCCATTTGGTATAGATTTGCAGATGGTACCAATGATCTCATCTAATTAATGTATTGTTTTCAAAATAATTTTGGCCATTTCTACTGTACTTCAATAAAAACAACCCTGAAAGAATACGCATCCGACTTTTGGGTGAGAGCACCACGTAGGAATTGTACATCAACATATCCATATGTGCCACAAGGAGCGGAGTGAAGAACCGAAAGAGGCACATTACCAAGACCTACTAGCCATGGGTCCTGAGTGGTTTGTCATGTAGCACGTCCCATAAGACTGTCCTGAAGATACCTCAACGGCTCAACCCCCGGCCAAGCAGCATCTATGTAAATCTGATAGAACATGATGATTCCTGCTGGTTAGATCTTTTTATACAAAAACTTGGCAAGACTTTCATTTCTTTCATACTTGTAACGAGGATCTTCTTCTTATGTACATTCTTCACAAAATCCCACAAGAACAACAAGGTTTTCGTGTTTATAGCAATTACACTTACTGATTAACAGAGCTATTTGGCAAGTATGAGAGGATAAAGAAGTTAGGAAAGGGAAAACTTTACGTCGCATTGCAGAGATTACAAATTTAGGAAAGAGAACAAGTCAATCTTACATATTGCTTCAATTCTTCTGGTACCTGATCAGCTTGATAGTCGACGTTTAATCATTGAAGCAACTAAATTTTCTACATTTTTCCTGCAACATTGTAAATTAAAGATGACTAATTAATAAAAAACAAAACTAATCTAAACTCCAAATCAATTTAAGACTTACAGAAAGGAAGTACTAAAAAGGGTTAAATCTCCAAGTTTCAAGAAACATGTTTAAAGATTTCAAAATAATGTTGGAACAGAGAGGAAGAAGATAATCACCTATAGTTTAGGCCACCTGGACTAGCTGCTTCAACAAGAGCATTCCTCCATACTCCAATTTTGTTCTTATCTTTAAGTTTGAACAATGCTTCCGCAAAATACCCACTTAATGTACTCACATCTAAGGGTTCCACTCGATAAAATATCGGAAGAACATACTGCTTTCTTTCCTTTCCGCACTCGATAATTTTGGCAGCTTCATTTAACTTCAGAATACTTGCAGCATAATTCGAGGAGAATACAATAATGGAAGCCCTTGATTTTTCAATGGCCTTTAGGAGTATTGATTCTCTACGAGAATGTTTTATGTTGTCCTTGTAAACACAAAGCCCGTTTCTTTCAAGAGCAGCACATAGACACTCAACAAAGTTGTCGTTTGTGTCTTCTCTTCTAACACTAATGTATACATCGTGCGAAAATCTTGATAATGCCTATATATGGAAAACAAAAACAAGTCAATGATATTAAGCTTGATCAATGAAGGAAAGTTAAAATATGGTAAATTAGACCTTATGCCGATGCAATAACTTGTTTACTTGTTGATCACTCAAAGCTTTCTCTAGTTCTTCCAAGACCGACCTCGTTGTTGGACGATCATCTCTACGATTCTTCAAGCATTGATAGGCAACAGTTGAAAACGTTCTTAAGGAGGGTAAGGTCATTTGACTCCGTAGATCAGGATCAATGATCTCATCTAATGTATTATTCTCGTAACGATTTTGGGCCGTTTTAACTGTAAAATGACCAGCGGTTACTAGCTTTCCAAACAATACTTCAAACAAAACAACCCCGAAAGAGTATACATCAGATTTTTGTGTGAGAGCACCATGTAGGAATTCTGGATCAACATATCCATGTGTGCCACAAGGATTGGAGAACTGAACTGAAAACGGCACATTCGCAAGACCTATTTTGGACAATCCAAAGTCTGAAATCTTGGCTTTTAAGTTTTCATCAAGTAGGATATTCGCACTCTTGATGTCACGATGAATAATTCTATGTTGAGATCCAACTTCATCATGAAGGTACCTCAATCCCCTAGCAACATCTATGCAAATTTGAATACGATGAACCCAGGTCAGATCTTTCTTCTCCAAAACCTTGTCAAGACTTCCATTTGTTTCATACTTGTAAACAAGGATCTTCTCTCCACCATCATCACAACATCCCACAAGATCAACAAGGTTTTCATGTTTATAGGCAGAAAGCAATGCAACCTCCATCCCAAATTCTCGGTCTCCTTGCCCGTGCAAACGATGTTCCAAGCGCTTTATGGCAAGGATGCCGTGTTGCGATGACTGGCCTCGGTACACATTGCCAAATCCACCCCTTGCAATGAGGTTTGCTTCAGAAAATCCATCAGTAGCCGATAATATGTCTTGGAGAGGGATCTTCAAATTTTTGGTAGAAGACATCTGTTATGTTTAATTTATATTCATAAGTTTAAAAACAGATCGAAAAAGGGTTATAGCAGGCAAAAAGCTTTACAGCGAATTGATGCTTAGTTATGATCGATCTTGGATCTGAAAAGTGAAAAGAGATCATGAAGCTTTTTTCTTCTTTCCTTTAATTCTTTTGTCTTGTGTAAATCAACAATTGTTCAAATCATCTATAAGTATCTGTTGTCAACTAATTATGTGTCAGGTCTTTAAAATTTCTGCCGTTCAAATGTGTGGTCCATAGTTAACGTGTAACAAATATCTAGCTTATTAATCTATTTGTATTTTCATTTTATGTATAATAAGTGTATATGTGTTTATTTTGTAGTCCGATCTACTTCAAGCAATTTTCAATTACCCCAACTTTAGACAACAATTGATTGCATTGGTTCAATACGTTATAACCCAAAATAATTGCGCAGAGAACGAGAACGAGAACGAGGAGGACGAGAACGATAACAATGAAGAGTAGTTTGTATCTTTATTAATTAGTAGACGTGTTTGTACGTCTTAACAATGTGACGACAAAGGTAATAGTGACGTCAGCATTTATGACGACAAATAGGCAATTGCGGCGAGGCAGTAGTGACGACGCAATAGTGACAACACGTCGTCACAAAAGGCTTTAGTGACGACATTTGGGGGTATTAGTGACGTCTCCCGTCGTCACTAAAACTCTGTTTTCTTGTAGTGTATATACTATCATATACTCGCGTAATACGGAGACGACATATAATTGTCACTCGATAAAATATCTATTTCGATAAAATAAAGATTATCATTTTCACGAGTACGTTAAATAGTTTTCATTCACAACATCTATACTTTTTTCTGCTTTTCAATTTCTTTATAGCTTTAACTATTTATTAATTTTTATATAATTTGTTATAATATCTTAGTTACAAATTAATTTGTGTTGACTTGACTTTTTGAAACATTATTTATTATGGAATGTTTACTTATTACTAACATCATACCCGCACAATGCTGAGACGGCGAATAGTTGTTTGTAATATGCGTTTCAAGAATGTAATGATATGTTATTCGCGCAATATTTCAATGTCACGAAAAAGTTTTCTTGAGCAACATGTCCATTTTTCCAAATTTTCTTCTATAATTGTGTCAACTATTTAATTAATATTAAAAATAATTCTAAAAGACATTAAAATAAGAACTGTTTTTTATATTTATGAAATAAAAATAGAGAAGTTAATAAGATTATAGAAATTGTATTGATGTGGGTGAATACTTATGTTTGTGTGAGAGAGTGTGTTAGTGGGAGAATATATTTTAAATGAATAACTAGTTAAAGTAATTATGAGAGAGGGTGAAATGGTTAAAAATATAGTAGATGAGATTAATTTAAATAAAATGAAAGGTCAAAAAGTTGTATTTGTTGAATTTTAAGAACTTTTAAAATTAAAGAGGAGAGACAATGTTAAATGGTTTATATAGTAGTATAGATAATGATAATTAAGAATATAATTAAGTCCATTTAGTTGTATCCCAACTTTAAGGTTTATTGGTTATTTCCCAAATTACTTGACATAAACACCACTCTTTTTTCGTGTAACTTTTTTTTCCAATTCAATTCAACATATCGAACGTGACTTTCTAATGGATCTATGTAGCAGACTTTTAACCAACATATCTAGACCACTTGGTCTTAATGTGCTAGATTTGAATGATCCCTTAGGTCTACTTGTCCGGATCCAAAAGACCACCTAGTGTTCTCACTATCAAAACTAATCAGATACTTTTTGTTGGCAATGTATACAGCTCGCAATTCCGGAAAATCAATCTCAACCTATTTTTGTCGGGATTCAGCTATCTTGTAATTTATTATGGTATCTCAAGATACCGACACACTGATTACAATTTTGTGAAGGCTATTTCTCTTTTTTCTTTTTCACATGCAAGACTTTTTGTAATTTAGAAATATCACGGGATTGTAAGCAAGCTGGAAATTGTTAAAATCATGAAAAGCCACAAACAATGAAACATAAAAACTAAAAATAATCCCGCCATTCAAGTCAAATTCTTTTTCCCGACATTATATGTTTTTCCCGAAAATGAGAGTTAAAGATGTATTACTAAGATTCAATAAAACGAAAATCAAAATTTTAAGTATATTAATAATCAAACTCGGATGCTTTTAAGAACAGACTCGAAAGCAGAGAACCAACTTCAATTTTAGTGAGCACTGAAATTGAGAGACGAACTTACAGACTCACACTTTTCTCTAACACATGAGAAAAGTATTTATATATAATGCAAATTGATCCTGACCTTCTAAACAATTACACGTGTAATCATCTAAATAAAAGTAAGATGGAGAATCCTAACAAACTTCTAAACCAAATTGATGAAACGTTGGTTAACTGTAAACGAGGTTCAGAAATTGTTCCTCTAATGACAGGAATATAACGATGAATCAATTCCTAAGTAGTTTGGAAGTTCACCCCTTGCAATTAATTCATTTATTTGTTCCTTAGTTTTTTCTGAGTTAGCTTCTTTCTGAAGGCTAGCTTCAGAAGATTGGATTTCTTAGTATCAGCAACTCTACTTTTGTAGAAATTTATAAGATTTGTAAGTTTTTTCAGAGCAGCTTCAATCTCTTCAATTGACTTTAATCTTCTAGACAATCTACAATTTCAACATACTCGTTGTAGAAAAACTTTTGAACAACTTGAGTTAGTGTGTGTGTGTACAACAATTCATCATTCTGTCTTTTCAGAACCACAACGATGTCACCTTTTTCTTTTCTTACTTTTACACTAGTAGTTTTCTGTGGTTTGAATCATAAGTGTCTTCTTTGAATCCACTTTCTTGTCTTTGTAACCACTCTTTCTTTTTTCCTTTTCTCTTCCTCTTTTTTTCGTTTTGCTTCTTGATCGGTAGCTATTTGTTTGAGAGTAAAATCTGAAAGGACTTGGGAGATAGCTGGAGTTCCGATTCCTTAATATCATCATAAACAAGTGATGTATGAAATCTAGTTATATAATTTATGTCCAATATTCACCTAATCTAACATGCACACACACTAGGCAAGTATACCTAATCGTGAACCAGCATAGAGACAGGCAAGTAATTGGGTGTCGAATCCACAAGGAGCAGTGTAACACAAAAAATAAAGCAGACTAATAATTAACCTAAAATGGGGGTTTTTCAGTTTTGAAAGTGATTAAAACTATCGACTAATTTGAAAGCAGATAATTAAAACAGTAAATGAACTTTTGCAAACAACCAATTTAAAGCAAGTATCCACCTTAATCTTTCCCCCCTGTTGTGATATACTTTAAGATCAGTTTAATTGATTACCTGGATTGACTTAGCTATACTCCACTTCCTATTTCATATAGCTATTGTGCAACGGATAGAGAATAACAACTTCCTATTGATCATCTAAATCCACACAACCTATTGCATAATTCAACACACATATCAAACAAGTTTAATATAAACCAACCGTTTTCTCGATTGTAAAGTTCTAGAAGATTAGGTTTAAGTTATGGAATCTGGATTCAATTTACTTTTCCTAGTAAACCCTTAAATAATTCATAGACAAATCATTTAAAGAGGGACATACATCATAAGAACTTCCTATTCAAATTCAATATGAACCATAAATCCAGAAACGAAGATTAAAACCATAAAGATCCAATCTTTCATTAATTGAACTTGGAACTAGTATCAATCCAACGATAAACAAAGAAATCAAAGCATATCCCAACTAGGGTTCAATCATAAGGTGAATACAAGATGAGTTTAGCCCATAATCAGGCTTAAACAACCAAACAAAGTCTGAGAAAACAAGCCTAATGGAAGACTAGCCATAGATTTGACAAACTGGGTTGTTGATGATGATGAATGGTGATGGAATATGGATCCTCCAAGCTCCAAGGGTGTTTCCTCCCCCTCTAGGGTTGTAAACCTCGGAAAACGGCGCCTGGAGTCGGCTGTAGGGCAAAAGATGGGATCGAATGAATGAAAAATTGAATTTATAGTAATCTGTTCTGCGACGCATTTATGCCTCGCGGCGCGAGGGACTTTGACCCGTGTTTTTACTTTTTTTGACCGAGCTCGCGGAGCGAAGCAGGAATCCTCGCGGCACTACGCATCCTCTGGAAATTTTGTTGAATTCAATGATGCTTCGCGGCGCGAAGGTGATAGGGCTCGCGGCGCGAGCTCTGCATATCTGCACTGTTCTTCATTTTTCTTCTATCTTCAGCTGGTTTCTTCACATTTGTCCACCATTTACCAAGTTAACCTGCAAACACCCCAATCATGGTGGATTAGTGTAATATATGATCATTTTAAGCACGAAACACATGTATAACATGCAATATTTGCGGATATAAACATAGTTTAATCCGGAAATATCACAATTCCCACACTGAACTTTGGTTGTCCTCAAGCAAATCATCAAATAGAGATAACCCAACCTGGCCACCAAAATTCCCCAACTTATGTACCATAGTTAAGATAGATCATCCCAAACTTACAAATTAATCAACAAATACTCAATAATCAATTACATGCAAAGTCTCACATCCTCACTAGGAGGTCACTCAATCACTCAAGTGTTTAGGTTTATTATTTTGGTGCTCACTCCTGATAGCTAACAAGCATTTACCAGCATAGGCTTGTATCCAATTCAAATCTCCATCACTAGAGTTGTCAACCGTCAAGAGGGCTTTAAGGGTTGTAACATTAGGCTAAGGGTAACAGGTAGGGAAAATGGAATTTAAGGTGACTAAGATAGCAAAAACCAAAACTGTGCTGGACAACTACGACTCACTACTCAAACTAGAGCAGTCAACCGGATACTGACACAAAAGAATGATAAGAGTTAATTATTTTCTTGAACTCAAATCCTTTAGGGCATAAGATATTCTATCACTTTTTTTTTTCATGCACCTTTATTCTATTTTTTTTTTCTCGTGCAGTTTTCTGTTTGTTTTTTTTTTGGGTTTTCTGATTTTCTACTACGCCTTTGGCGAGAATTCTATAACATTAACATGCTTAAGAACCCGCAATTTATTGATGCGGAATAACACTTTTATTGACCCGATGGGAAAAACACGCAACAAAGAATGAAAATCATGTACTCATCACAATCAAGACTTAAGCTAAGGCCAAAAGAAGGCTAAAATGGAATTGGCTAAACACTGTGGCTAACAATTTAGATAGCTAAGGCTTCAAAGTGGTGTCAAGGGTATCGAGTACTAAAAATGAGTACTACGCGTTAAAGGGGTCGGACAAATTAGAAAATCTAACAATAAGAATTTCTAACGAAAACAGGCTAAAGACATGGCTCAAAACAAACGAAGGCCTCTATCAGTGCAATGGTGACAATTACTCATTATGGTGATCTCGAAAAGTAATATGGTAACAAGTTCTACAGTTTATGCTCGTAGCTATCCTCACACAATCGAACAAATTCTACTAAAATATCTATTATAAGGCTCAAACTCTCGATTATGGAAGATGGGATAAGTGATGATCAACAATGCATGGTATCTCAAATATCATATTGCCAAAATTTTATTTATTTGGGAAAAACTATAATACTGTGGACTATGAGCTGAGGAAGAAAAATGACCTATAATCAGATTATACTATAGACAAATGCTCGAAGACAAGAAAAGTTAAGTTTATTTAACCCCAATTCCCACACAATGAAGATATGCATTGTCCCCAATGCAGTCAATTAAGCAATAAATATGAACTAGGGTAAGAAACTTCCTGGGATGTATATGTAGTAGAAATGAAGCGCGGCTCTTCTCAGATCAAGCATCCATCATCAACCAAGTGCAAACGGCTGTCAACACTAACAAACAGGTTACAAGCACACAAGAACAAAAAGAAATAAAAACTAAAACAAAAAAGAAATAAAATAAAGGCAAAAGTACAACCCACTCAAATTTTATCCAATAAGCACATCCAGAATAAAAAACATCTATCTAAAATTGAACTCCAATTCCCACACAATAGAATTGGAGTACTCTAGCATGACGAAGTAGAGATAGATCGAGAGAAAGAAGCAAACCTCCCAATTCCCACACAATAGAGTGAAAGTATGAACTCTATTGTGTCCCATGTGCAGAATATATAAGTAAAGGCATTAAAGACCAGAAGTCAAACTGAAAAGTCAAAGTTTGACCCGGTGCATCATGGGTGGTCCTAAAAATTTCTGGAAAAATAAGTGTTTGAGGGGAAGCACCACACGAACAAGAACACAAACCAAACAAGAAAAGGAAACAAACAAACAGAACAAAAGAAAAACTAAACTAGACACGGGTTGCCTCCCGCGAAGCGCATTTTTATTAACGAGTCATAGCTTGACTCGACCTTCGATCCTCACGTTGCTCCGGGGTGGAACCTCATCTCCACCGAATAGTTTGTGCTGCATACTGCCTTTAACTCCTCTAAAGCTTAACCGGGGTCGGAACTCAGATTCTTCTCGGCAATCGGGTTGACTCCAGTTGGGTCAACTTCAAGAATATCCGCCACCTCTTCTCTTACGCATTCATCAATGACGTCCATAAAGAAACATGTATCGTCAGATGTTGCAGCTGGGTACTTCATTGCTTTACCCATCGAGAGTGTAACTCTCTCATCCCCTATGCCCAGGGTGAGGCTTTTGTCAGAGACATAAATGATAGCATCGGCTGTGTTGAGGAATGGCCTCCCTAAAATCAATGGCACTTTACCCTCTTCCGGCATGTCTAACACTACAAAGTCCACAGGGAATGTGAACCTATCTACTTTCACCGGTATATTTTCGACAATGCCTAATGGACACTTGAAAGATCTATCGGCTAATTGAATAGCCATCCTAGTAGGCTTGAGATCACCTAGGCCTAGTTTAGCATAAAAAGAATATGTCATTAAGTTTATACTAGCACCTAGATCTGCTAATGCATCACAGACAAGAGAGTTATTTAAATAGCAAGGGATGATGAAACTCCCTGGATCGCCGAGCTTTGATGGGACATTTGGCTGCAGCATGGCCGAGCATTCCTCACTCAGCACGGTTGGCGAGACTTCCTCTAGCTTTGACTTATTGGAGATCAGGTCTTTAATAAATTTTCCATAGTGAGGCATGCCTGCAAGAATATCGACCAAAGGCACATTAATTCTAACCTGTTTAATCATATCACGAAACTTTTGGTGCTGTGCCTTCAATTTCTCCTTTTGCAGCCTTTGAGGGAATGAGATTTTAGGCTGGTAAGCTGATGATTGAGGTTAGGTCGGCCTCTTCTTCGGTTTCGGCTGCGCCTCCTTCTCTCCCGTGGTCTCCTCTGCATGTACCTGTACATTAGAAGAATCGTTAGAACTACCTTTAAGAACAGGGGAGCTCACCTCTTTACCACCTCGGGTGGTAATGGCATTGACATGCTCATTTCGCGGATTTTTTTGGGTGTTCGGAGGGAGTCCTCCGGCTGGCCTCTCGGATAAGGCTTGAGCTATCCGGCCTATATTCCTCTCGAGGTTTTGAATGGTAGCCTGCTGGCTCCTTTGATTTTGCTGCAACATGTCTTGACTTTACCTAAGCTCCTTAGTTGTTTGCAGCTGAGCTGTCATGAATTGCTTCATGATATCCTCCAATGAATATGTAATGGGTAACCCGGGGTCACCACTTGTGCATTAGGATTCGGATTATGATTTGAATTCGGATCTGCCCTCGGGGCGGAGGATTTTGTTGGTGAAAACCGGGCGGTGGGCAGTTGTAATTCCGGTTGTGGGCGTGATTGTTCCAGTTGGAACCACCTGCCTGAAAGGGACCCTTGAATCCTTGATTCATGTAGTTGACCTCTTCGGGGGTCATCATAGGCTCATTCTCGCAATCTTTCGTCAGATGCGGTCCCTTGCAATTCTCACAACCTACCTGCATAGAAACAAGAGTTTTAGTTAGCTCATCAAGCTTTTTCTCAAGGGTAAGCTGGTTAGTTTTTAAAGCTGCCACTTCTTCATGGGGATCACTGGCTAGTGCATTGACCAATGCTCTCTTTCTGTTGCTTCGGCGGTCCGGAGTCCATTCCAAATTATGGAGGGACATACCCTCCAAGAGCTCATACCCTTCAGTGGGTGTCTTGTACATAAACACACCCCCACTGGATGAGTCGAGGGTGGCTCGGGCATCTTGATTAATGCCTCGGTAGAAAGTCTGGACTTGATCACTCTTGGAGAATCCATGATTCGGGCAGTTTCTCAAAAGACCTTTGAATCTTTCCCAAGCTCCCGTGAGGGTTTCATCATCATGCTGCTGAAATCCGTTGATTTCATTCTTGACCTTATCAGCTTTGGATGGGGGAAAGTATCGGGTGACAAACTTGTTGCGCAATATCTCCCAAGTGGTGATGGTATCGGGTTCTTGGGACCGTAACCAATTTTTCGCGTCTCCCGTGAGAGTGAAGGGAAATATACGGAGTCGGACGGCATCATTTGATGCGCCCTGGTTTCGGAATAGGTCACAGATGTCCAGAAAATTTTCAATGTGCTGATTTGGATCATGGACGACCTTTCCATATAACTGGAGATCCGTTATCATGCTAAGGAACTGGCCCTTAATCTCAAAGTTCTCTCCAGTTATGGCGGGTTTACGGATGACTGGTGTGGGTTGTGCGGGGCAGTTTGCCTCTAGGTCCACATTGGGCGGTCATATTCCCCAGCCATGACTGGATTTGGTTTGGGTGGAGGGCTATGTATGGTAGGTGAGGATGGTGGTGAAGGTGAAGGTGGTGATTCTATGGTGGGTAAGGTAGGGAAAGGTATGGCTTTTTGTGCTTGCTTTCGAGCGCGGAACACTTTCTCAGGCTCAGCAAAAGATGGAACTAATTCCAAGCTCGAATGGCGTGTAACCGGTCTGAAAAGAAAAACACAAGAAAAACCAAAAGTGAATGGCAACAGAATAAGCGGGTCACTTAAAACTGAAGTAGATAATAGAACAAGTAACTTTCTCAGGCACGAGGCCCCGGAAAGGATCGATTAGCTAAAAATCTACTAAAATCTTGGCATACTACCACTCCCCGGCAGCGGCGCCAAAAACTTGATTTGTGAACTCTAGTTATATAATTTATGTCCAATATTCACCTAATCTAACATGCACACACACTAGGCAAGTATACCTAATCGTGAACCAGCATAGAGACAGGCAAGTAATTGGGTGTCGAATCCACAAGGAGCAGTGTAACACCAAAAATAAAGCAGACTAATAATTAACCTAAAATGGGGGGTTTTTTAGTTTTGAAAGTGATTAAAACTATCGACTAATTTGAAAGCAGATAATTAAAACAGTAAATGAACTTTTGCAAACAACCAATTTAAAGCAAGTATCCACCTTAATCTTTCCCCCCTGTTGTGATATACTTTAAGATCAGTTTAATTGATTACCTGGATTGACTTAGCTATACTCCACTTCCTATTTCATATAGCTATTGTGCAACGGATAGAGAATAACAACTTCATATTGATCATCTAAATCTACACAACCTATTGCATAATTCAACACGCATATCAAACAAGTTTAATATAAACCAACCGTTTCCTCGATTGTAAAGTTCTAGAAGATTAGGTTTAAGTTATGGAATCTGGATTCTATTTACTTTTCCTAGTAAACCCTTAAACAATTCATAGACAAATCATTTAAAGAGGGACATACATCATAAGAACTTCCTATTCAAATTCAATATGAGCCATAAATCCAGAAACGAAGATTAAAACCATAAAGATCCAAACTTTCATTAATTGAACATGGAACTAGTATCAATCCAACGATAAACAAAGAAATCAAAGCATATCCCAACTAGGGTTCAATCATAAGGTGAATACAAGATGAGTTTAGCCCATAATCAGGCTTAAACAACCAAACAAAGTCTGAGAAAACAAGCCTAATGGAAGACTAGCCATAGATTTGACAAACCGGGTTGTTGATGATGATGAATGGTGATGGAATATGGATCCTCCAAGCTCCAAGGGTGTTTCCTCCCCCTCCAGGGTTGTAAACCTCGGAAAACGGCGCCTGGAGTCGGCTGTAGGGCAAAAGATGGGATCGAATGAATGAAAAATCGAATTTATAGTAATCTGTTCTGCGATGCTTCGCGGCGCGACGCATTTATGCCTCGCGGCGCGAGGGACTTTGACCCGTGTTTTTACTTTCGTTGACCAAGCTCGCAGAGCGAAGCAGGAATCCTCGCGGCACTACGCATCCTCTGGAAATTTTGTTTAATTCAATGATGCTTCGCGGCGCGAAGGTGATAGGGCTCGCGGCGCGAGCTCTGCATATCTGCACTGTTCTTCGTTTTTTTTTCTATCTTCAGCTGGTTTCGTCACATTTGTCCACCATTTACCAAGTTAACCTGCAAACACCCCAATCATGGTGGATTAGTGTATTATATGATCATTTTAAGCACGAAACACATGTATAACATGCAATATTTACGGATATAAACATAGTTTAATCCGGAAATATCAACAAGCTTTAGAGCTTCAACTCTCAGCTTTTCATACTTGGAGACACCATTATTTGATTCTTCTTTAAAACCATCACCATACTGACTAACATTCAGCAAGTCATCAGGTGACATAGGCTTCTTTCCTTTGTCAGCTAGATTTGACTTAGGAAGGGCATATACATTTGCAGTTGAACTATCACCTTCAATGATGGTAATTCCTTTATTCTATGGTCTAGCTCCTTGAGGAGCAGGACCTTGAGACTGTACAACCGAACCACTAATATTTACATTTGGTTCAGTCAAAGAAGAAAAAGGACCATGTTGGATATTTACAGAAGAAGGTTGGGAGGTTCCTAGGAACAATATGGGTGTTTGTTAGGGAAAACTAGGATGTTATAGGTGTTTGTTGTTTTGAAGATGAGGCTGGTTGGGTGGATGATGAAGGACGAGTATGTTAATTCTCCTACCCCAAATGACAGCATACTTAATTAGCTACACAAGTCGTCATATCCTTGTGGCTGGTCGAACGCGCCTCCTAACCTTGACGCCTCTGCGTGGTGGTGGAGTTGTGGTTCCTCCTCTTCCTCTTGTGCAGAAGTCGTCATATCCTTGGGACAATCCAGTACCATCGGCTTCCTCTACCCTAGCCTTGGGATATCACGTTCATTCCGAGCTAGCTTAGCACGATAACGGTGGCACGGTCGGTTAGGAGACCAAATGTCTTGCCAACTGGGTGACATAGTGTGCGCCATAGATTGCGCTTGAGGACTTAGGCCTGCACGGTTCAGAGAGATATTTGGCACGCACGACCGGGACATTTGTGTACCGAAGTTTGTCTACAGTTGGTAGAGCAGCCATACCTCCTGCTGGTTTACCTTGAGCCTTTCAGTCCTATAGTTGATGGTGATTGTTATCATGCAGTGCAACACCCAATGCTCGAGGTCCCAAATATCAATAGACTTGGTATTTTTAGATGAAAAACGCTAATTCCCCGAGTGCTGCCACTCTCTCTGCTGGAAAATTGTCAGTGGGACACTCCTCTACTAAAGCCAAATAGGTTTGAAAGGTGGGTGTTAGAGTTGATGGTGTGTGTACAACCCCATGGCCACAGAGAAATAAGAGAGAGAGAGAGAGAGAGAGAGAGAGAGAGAGAGAGAGAGAAAGAGAGACATGTATTGTACCACCCAAACTTAAGTGAAGCCAGTCATCCGTAATTTTTTTTACCATGGAGTCAAACTGGATAGTTTAGAAGAATGTAATGGAGAGATATCTATAAATAGGCTCCAGCATGTTGAAAGCAGTGTCAGTGCAGGCAAGCGGCTAAAAAATGTAAGAAAGGATTTCTCGCCGCATAAATGCTCGGAAGTCTGCAACTTTGTTAAGGGTTTGCATGAAAGACCAATCCAGCGTGGGTCGTGATGTGTCAGCTTGGAGTCTCTTAAACTGTAGTGAGATATCCCGTCTTACCACTCAACAAGCATTTACTCGTTTCAGCTTTGGACCACAATGGCCAGAGTGTTACACGGATAAATGTGCTCTATAATTAATTAATTTTTTCGATTTTCTACTTTCTTTTTGTTTTTTTTTTTGTAGCAAATTTCTAATTTTTTTGTTGTTTGCTTGTTTTTATAGATTTTTTTTGTTTTTTTAACATTTATATTTTTTTTCTTTTTTTGAGTTTATACTTTTGGGTTTCTTAAAGAAAACGGGAACAAAACAAAAAAAAGGAACTAACAAACCGGGTTGCCTCCTGGAAAGCGCCTCTTTATTTCCAAGTCCTGAGCTTGACTCGCCCCCGAGTTACATTACTTGGGGTAGATTAGCATGACCTCCTCAAGGTCGGGTTCTTGTGTGTGATTATAAAATTTTAAGCGTTGTCCATTAACTCGGAATGGACCCCTTTCTAATTCAAGATCAACGAACCCCATAGATGAGGCTTTGATGATAGTGTAAGGGCCGGACCATCGCGATCTAAGCTTTCCGAGCATGAATTTTAGACGAGAATAGATAAGCAAAACTTTGTCGCCCGGTTTGAATTCTTTAACGGTTTCAAGCGTTTGCCATGTAACATCCTTGATTTCTCCTTGTACATCAATGAGTTATCATAGGCTTGATACCTCAACTCATCCAATTCATTCAGTTGGAGAAATCTATGTTTTCCTCCCTCTTCAGGGTCGAGATCAGCAGTTTTCAACTTAGAAAGCTCGATGTTCAAACTCGATAGGGAGATAACAAGCTTTACCGTAAACCATATGATATGGAGTGGAACCAATGGGTGTTTTGTAAGCCGTCCGAAATGCCCACAAGGCATCATCAAGCTTTTCGGACAATAATTCGGGTTAAACCCTATGATCTGTTCAAGAATGCCTTTCAATCCATGATTTGTATTTTTGACTTGTATGTTTATCTGCGGATGATATGGGGTCGAGAATCGGTGAGTGACACCGTATCGTTTCAAGACTATCTCAAATCACGAAAATAATGTTTTCAGTAAATTGACAACTACTCGGGCGTCATTTGTAGGCAAGACTTTTGCCTCAGCCCATTTAGGCAGATAATCGACACCCATGAGTATGTACTTGTTTTTGTGAGATGTAGGGAATGGACGCATCACGCATGAAGTCTATCCCCCATATATCAAATATCTCACAAACTTGGATGTCTTACTGGGGAATTTAATCTCTTTTGGAGATGTTCCTAGCTCGCTGGCATGCATCACAGGTTTTGACCATGGTGAATGTATCTTTGAAAAGGGATGGCCAGTAAAAACCACTGTCCAACACCTTTTTCGGGCTAAAGTATCCTCTGGTTGGACCTTCGTGACATTCATGCAGAATTTATTTGGCCTCAGTACCAAACATGCTACGGCGCAAGACATAGTCCGCACCTAACCGGAATAGATGGGGCGAATACCAATAGAAGTGTTTCACATCAGAAAGAAAGTTTCACTTCTTGACGTGTCAGCCCCTTTTGAATCAACCTTTCTGCTAGATAATTGGCTATGTCAGCATACCAAGGATCTTCCTCTTGTTGAGACTCGATCATTTGTAAGAACTCATCAAGAAATATGTCGTCAATGGTAGACTCGTTGAGTTCTTCGTGATTCGGATTCTCGAGTCTGGAGAGATGACCAGCAGCCAAATTTTCTGCGCCTTTCTTGTCCCGCATCTCAATATCGAATTCTTGCAGGAGTAGAATCCAACGAATGAGTCTGGGTTTCGCATCTTGCAGGATCAACCTCTTGCTTTTCTCAAGCCACAAAGCTCTTTTAATTTGACTTTTACTTAGCAACTTATCAGTTATCACATCAACACCATAGTTAGCAAATTTAGGAATTGGTATATGGTGTGTGTTGATTTTAGCTTTGAAGAGTCATCGCGGTAAATTTTAGCTTTGAGAGTTGGTTTCACAAAATGAGAAGAGTTGTCAAATGCACCAAAATTATTTGAATTATTCTTGGTTTTCTAAGAATCGGTGAAACCTGTTGCAAGATGATTAGTAACCTTCTAAAAATCAAGAGTCAGGAGTATGAGAACAACATTGATGATATTGGAACACATTTCCGGTCACATAATGTTTCTGAGAATTCAATTGTTTTAACACATTTTGTGTCCTCAGAATGCTTGAAAGTTGGTTTTGAAGATTCAAATGGTTGAATCTTGACTGGGATTTGACTTGTCTTCTCTTTGTTGGTAGAGAATGTCTGTACGTCTTCATCCAATTTTTGAACTTTATGCACAAACTAGTTTCTTTGAGTCTCTAGATACTCTTTAAGATATCACCTTGTTATGAATGAATAACAATCGTTGCTCAAGATTTCTTATCTTAGCACTTTTTTCAATCTCAAGATCATGATACTTGTTATCTGATATCCTGAGTTTTTTAGTCAATTTGGAGATTTGCAGAATCAGCTTGATGTTTTCTTCTTTGAAATTATATGCTCTCTTTTTCTCAGTTTCATATCTTTCCCGACTGAGTTTCTTCTTATTGTATGTGCTTATGTAGACGATATCGTATACACAAGCTCTTCCAGTAAGATGATTAAAGAATTCAAGGCATTGATGAAAGAGGAATTTGAGATTGAGGCACTGCATAATTATCACTCAAGAAAAATATGCAAAGGAATTTGTGGCAAGGATGGGAATGATAAAGTGCAAGATATTGGAGACACCAATGAATGCAAATGAAAAGTAAAGTTTAAAACATGGACAAGAGAAACTAGACTCAACAAGATTCAAAAGCTTAGTAGGTCGTGTGATTTATTTAACCCACACAAGACCTGGAATTACATTCACCGTATGGATGATATCCCAATTCATGCATCAGCCTTCTGCTAGTTACTTTGGAGCTGCAAAGAGGATACTAAGATATGTAGCTGGATCAACTGATCTTGGTCTGTGGTACATGCACAAAAAGGAAGGAAGTCAAGTTAATTGATTTCTCGACTAGTGATTGGGCCAGTTGTATAGAAGATAGAAGGAGCATTTTAGCAACATGCTTGGAAATTCATCAATCAGCTCGAGCTCTAAAAAACAAAGCATTACTGCATTATCGAGTACGGAACCTGAATATGTGGCAGTGGCTTGTGCAGCGTGCCAAGCAATGTGGATTAGAACACTTGTGAAGGAACTACAAGGAGAACAAGTCTTGCAACTGATCTTTATTGTGACAATCAGTTGGCGATTTTTATGACGAAGAATCCAGCCTTGCACAGCAGGATGGAGCATATAGATACACGTTTTCATTTCATTCGGAAGCTGATAGCAGATGGAGAACTTAGCGTGAAGTATTGCAGTGCGCATGAGCAGCCGGCAGATTTACTTACCAAAGCCTTAGCAAGTGCTAAGTTCATTTATTTCAGAAAGAGGGTGTGTGCAAGTTTGAATCAAGAGGGAGTGTTGGAGGTTGATTTAAGCTTGAAAAAGTCTTTCGTGATTACTGAGTCTATGCTTTATTTTAGGGATTTCTTTAGAATTAAATAAGAGAAGATTTTTCTCTTGTTTTTTTAGCTTCGATTGTTATGTTAGTTAAGTATATATAGGTGCAACTTTCTTTGTATTTATTATCAAATTCCAGATCAATAAAAACTTGGTACAATTGGTGGTATTTAGTTTTTCCAACAAAAGAAATTGAGAAAATTCTTGGAAGCAACGGTTGGCATCACATTATGGTTTGTATGGAAAGCGAGGAACAATATGGTGTTTAATGGTTTTTAATGGTGTTTAATAGAAAAAGATGCTCGGCCACAGTGGTGGATGAAATCCAGGTTGTACTATATTTGTAAATGGAATTTAGAACTAAACGTAAAGATTGAATTTGGTTTATATGGTATTGTAATCCTATGTCGTTTTTCTAATATTTGTAAATCGTTATTCTAGCTTACTAGATCATTAAAAAAAATTAGATATTGTTATGCGCGGGTGATGGTGTTAAAGCTCCTTACATAGTTATCTTTTTGCTGTCCAAAAAATTAAAAGTGCTTGATCAACAGAATAGTTTATTCTTATAAACATGGAAGTCGTCGACCATCTACATAAATTGATTTTGGTACGTACTAGCTAGTTAATTTTCTTTGCTGTTAGCCTTAATTATAACCGTAAAAAAGAAGAACATAATTAAAAACATTACATTATATAGTACGTCGAAGCTAATTAACTTCTTCGCTGTAACCTTTAATTTTCTAATAACGTTTAAAGATTCAAGTAATTTCAAAGAAGGTTCAAACTGACTTCAAGCTATCTATCTGTCAAAAAGAATAGCTATGATAATATGAATATTATATTAGGATAATTTTTAGTTCAATGTTTGTCCGTAGATAGCTATAAATTCAACCTCATGATATGTTTTAGTTCAATGTTTGAATCGGGTTTGGGTTCGATTTTTATACAAACATTGGTCATCTGGTTTTTCCTTGATGGTCTTGTTGTCATGAATTTGTGATCAAACACAAGTGGTAATTGAAATGGTATATGCAAAGAATATAGGCTATCAAATTTGATCAAGAAGGGGATCATATAATATTGCATGCTTGTTCATACATATATAGGCGATAACCAATGGTGGTTAGCGGTAGTTCTAGTAAGTTACTACTAACTGCCATCGGGTCCTAATTGTGTTTCTAGTGACACATTTATTTAATTATATATTTATGGTACTAATACATAATAATTTCTAAATTCAAATAAATGACAATGATATTTCATTTCCATCAATTTCCCCTCTAAATAACATGTCATTGTCCTTATGCTGGGTTCTTCCTCAGTTTCTTCAATCCCTTGTGGTATGCATGCTTTGGTTAGATATGTTCCTCGAGTTTCTGCAGTGTTCTGATCTCTGTGATCCTTGCTTCTGGTTATACCACCAATTGAGCTTCCACAACCACAATCAATCATACATCCTGATTGATTATGAATCATATTGGATACACCACCAAGTTCTTGATCTTCTTCGGTTGGTATCTTGCCAAACCTTTTTAATGCAAAACTGTAGTGTTCCTGAGGATGTAGTAGATATTGATCAAACAGTCCTTTGAATGCTTGATCATAGCATTCTGGAAGTCCCCCGAAGCTCATCGCAATCTCCTTCCATTTTCCTTCCCTGGATATCATTTTATGTCCTCCTGATCCAATAATTAGTTTATATAAATCGATTAAACAATTTTTTGACCTGCCAATTTTGGAGGAAGTGTAAGATCTTTATTTTTGAATTTGTGGAACCAAACAAGTGCATCTTCGAACTTTCTTTTAAACAACCATTTGTTCTTGTAAGCAATGCAATCACAGTTTGTTAAAACTGTGAAAGTAGTGAAGTCATTAAAGGTTCCCATGATTAGAGGTATTGATTTCCCTTCGATTTCAAGTTCATCTTCGGTTGTGCTTGTGCTTGCTTCATGTTTATGTGTTGACTGCAACCTTTGATGGTTGTCTCCACCAACTTCTGAATCAGGGTTGATTTGATCATCCTTTTGACCCTCATGATCGACACACATATGTGTGTGATTACACACTTTAAATCTCTGACTTCAACCTCGAATCCTTGTAAAATCAACTATTTCAAACTCAACACATTGATGTTGATTTCCGGTGCATAAGTACCATAGGGAACATCATATGTTCTCTCGTTTGTTGTAAATTCAATTTCTCCAACGCTGTGTAAGAAGAATGGGTTAGGGTGATGTTCTTCATAATTGATGAAAAAATATTTCCTAAACTTGACAAACATGTTGTTTGAAGGAGTCATGTGTTTAGAGATTTTCGAATTAACATACAATTTGTCCCAAGATCCTGTGTTGGTTCCTTCAACCGAGTAATCCCCATTTATGATGACCCTTTCAATATGTGTTTGATGATATGGCCGCAGTGAATGTTCGATCATAACAATCACCGATCTTCGAAACATGATCAATTCTTTCTTGCATAGGTTGCTTTCCAAGTAATCGGTTTTTGTTTGGACAATCCCAAGCAAAATGACCTTTTTCTTTGCAGTGATAACATGGTGTTCTTATTTTTTTCTCGTTGATCTTGTTAACTTAATAAAGGCCCGTTTAGCTAGGCCCATTGTTAGCTATTAGGGTTTCTTAGGGTTCTTATATGTAGGCCCTTTTCTTTGTGTTTTTTAATGTACATTTGATCATCAATAATATTTTGCATATTTTCAGCATGGTATCAGAGCCATAATTGAAAGGCTCTTGTTAACCATTGACGTTTTTGGTTTCGTTTCGCAACTTCGTTTGGGTCGTCTTTCATGAACGAACCCTATTTTTTTGAAGATCGCAACTTCGTTTGTGGTTTCGTTGGTTTCGTTTCGCAACTTCGATGCTCCAGGTTCACTTTTTTCCCCCTTTGCGGCGTTATATGTGGCTGGCATTACTTGTTCAATTATTTTGTGTGGCTGTCATTTGTTTGGTCGAAAGAAAAAAAAAAAGAGGGGGGGGGGGGGGGGGGGGGGGGGAGGGAGGAAGAAAGAAAACGAAGATTGCTTGTGGGTATTTAGATAAATTGCAATTTATTTTTGTGTTGCTGCAATTATTTTGCCCTATGTTTTGTGCAATTAAAACATAGGTTTTAATATTAAGTTCTTGGTTGGAAATTTGTGGCTTCGACTCCCGTACGGTTTTTGGTGTTTTGTTGCGGTTATGATTTTGTATGCGTGGTTGTTTGCTCGGTGAATCAGTTTGGTAGATTCGTATTTAGCTATGTGTGTGGTGGCTTAAGTTTTGTGGTTTGGTATATTTGTTTTGTTTGTTGCTTCCGCTGTTCAACTTCAACTTTACTTTTACGGTTTGTGTTTGGTACATTTTTCGGACGGGTAAAACTTCTGATTTGATTCTTTGTGATGGCGACTTATAAGGAGGACTCGTCTTTGTTTGATGAGTTTCAAAAGTTTTTAGCCTCTTAGCCACAAGCTAATATAGCTATGCACTTTCAACGTAAACCAACATTATTAGGTATATCAACTAGCAAATGGATCATAGATTCATGAGCCACTAATCATATGTCTCACCATTTACCATCTTTTGTTTCTTTATCTCCTGATTCTTCCATATCAATTGCAACTGCTAGTGGTAACTCAGTTCCATTAGCTGGTATTGGTACTAAAGATACACCATCTGTGTCATTGTCCGATGTTTACAACATCCCTGATCTTGCCATGAATCTTGCATCTGTTGGAAGATTTTGTGACTCTGGATATAATGTTTTTTTCAGTTCTTCTAGTTGTCTTGTGCAGGACTGCACATCTCGGGCAGTGATTGGGATAGGTCGTAGGCAAGGGGGTCTCTATGTGTTGGACATATTCAAAGATTCTATAGTGGCAGAAACTACTATGGATTTGTCTTCGTTTCGGTTATCTTCATCTTCTTTCCTTTATTATTTGTGTCATTCTCGTCTAGGTCATGTGTTTGCGTCTCGTTTGCAGTTTTTAGCATCTAGTGGTTCCTTGGGTCATATAGATAGTCATGATATTTCTGATTGTAGTTGTTATAAACTAGCCAAATTTTCAGCCATACCATTCACCAGAAGTATTTATAAGTCTAGTGCTCCATTCTGATATGTGGGGACCTTCTCCTGTTCTTACCAAAGGAGGTTCCAGATATTATGTTTCCTTTATTGATGATATTACTCGTTACACTTGGATTTATCTTATGAAACGTAAATCTGAGTTTTTCACTAATTATAAAACTTTTAGAGCTCTTGTGCAAACTCAACAATCTGCTATCATAATTACTTTAGTTGTGATTTAGGGGGTGAGTACCCTCTCATGATTTCACCACCTTACTTGCATCTGATGGAACAGTATATCAGACTTCTTGTACTGACACTCCTTAACAAAATGGCGTTGCAGAAAGAAAGCACCGTCATCTTGTTTGGACTGCCCGCTTATTTTTGTTATCTGCTGATTTTCTGGGGGGGGGGGAGCTGTTTTGACATCAACTTATGTTGTGAATCGCATCTCTACTTCACATAATTCTGGTATGTCTCCTTTTGAAAATTTGTATGGTCATGTGCCTGATTAATCTAGTCTGCGTGTCTTTGGATGTACTTGTTTTGTCTTGAAACCACATGTTGAACGTAAGAAATTATCTCCCAAGTCTGCTTTGTGTGTCTTTTTGGGTTATGGCGTTAGTCAAAAGGGATGTCGTTGCTTTGATCCCGTTAGTAAAAAGTTATATGTCTCTCGTCATGTTGTGTTTTTAGAACATATTCCCTTTTTCTCTGTTCCTGCTAGTTCACACTATTTGACTAAATCTGGTCTTATTTTGATTGATCCATTTGATTCTGAAAACATACCTGTTACTTCTGCACCTGTTTCAAAACCCATTCCACATCCAATCCCAGAATCTGCTCCTGAAACGAATCCAGAATCTGTTCTGGCGTCTATTGACCCCCCTCCCACGACTACTCAATCATCTCCTGAGGTTACGGTTCCTCCATCACATGTTCGACCCAAGCGTAATAGTAAGTCTACTAAATTACCTGATTTTGTTTATTCATCTTACTCAGGATCATTTGCTGCATTTATTGCTTCTATTCATCGTCTTCACGAGCCTTCTTCTTTTAAAGAGGCTATTTGTGATCCTCTTTGGCAAAATGCTATGGCTGAAGAACTTGTTGCTTTACATCAGACTCAAGCATGGGACTTAGTTCCACTGCCTCCATGTAAATGTCCGATTGGTTCTCATTGGGTATACAAAATCAAGACTAAATTAGATGGCTCAAGACTTGTTGCTAAAGGATATGCTCAAGAATATGGCATGGACTATGAGGAAACATTTGCTCATGTCACAAAGATGACTACTATTCGGACATTGATTGCAGTAGCTTCTATTTCTCAATGGAAGATATTTCAGATGGATGTCAAGAATGCTTTTTTGAATGGTGACTTACATGAGGAAGTGTATATGACCCACCACCAGGTGTCTTTCACAAATTTGGTGAAGTTTGCAAACTTAGAAAGGCGCTTTATGGTCTCAAACAAGTACCCCGTGCTTGATTTGAGAAATTTTCTACAGCAATTATCTCTCTTGGATTTGTGGCTAGTCATCATGATTCTGCATTGTTTGTGAGGAAAACAAGTGTCATGCGTATTTTGGTATCTTTATATGTCGATGATATGATTATATAGGTGATGATTATGATGGGATTGAGTCCTTGAGGTCTGAGTTGTCTCGTCGTTTTTCTATGAAAGACTTGGGACATCTGCATTATTTTTTGGACATCGAGGTTGCTTCTTCGTCTAAAGGGTACCTTTTGTCTGAGTCAAAGTATATAGCTGATCTATTTGAACATGCTCGTCGTACTAATAATAAGATTATTGATACTCCTCTTGAGACTAGTGTCCGGTATTCCCCATCAAATGGGGTTCCATTGACTGATGTAGTTTGAATTGCACTATAGTTGGGAGTTTAGTGTATCTTACAATGACTCGTCCAGACATTGCTCATGCAGTTCACGTTGTTAGTCAGTTTGTTTATGCTCCAACTACCGTTCACTGGGCGGCTGTTCTTCATATTCTCAGGTATCTTCGGGGCACTCAGTTTCAGTCCCTTTTGTTTCCATCTACGTCGTCCTTAGACTTGCGTGCTTATTGTGATGCTGATTAGAATGATGATCCTAATGATCGTAAGTCCACTACTGGATGGTGCATTTTTCTGGGTGATTCTCTTATATCATGGTAGAATAAGAAACAAGAGGTTACTTATCGATCTTCTACAGAGGCAGAGTATCGTGCCATGGCTTCGACTACTTGTGAGATTGTTTGGTTAAGATGGTTACTTGCAGACATGGGTGTTAGTTTGAGTCGCCATACGCCTTTACATTGCGACAATAGAAGTGTTATCCAAATTGCTCGCAACCCTTTTTTCATGAACGAACCAAGCATATTGAAATGGATTGTCATTTTACTCGTCATCATCTTCAGCTTGGTACTATTTCTTTGTCGTTTGTTCCTTCCGCTTTACAGATTGCAGATATATTCACCAAGGCGCATTCAGTTTTACGCTTCCATTTTCTATTTGACAAACTCTCAATGCATTTAGCAGTAGCATTATGAATTTTGAGGGGATATGTTAGCTTAATAAAGGCCCGTTAGCTAGGCCCGTTGTTAGCTACTAGGGTTTCTTAGGGTTCGTATATATATGCCCTTTACTTTGTGTTTTTTAATGTACATTTGATCATACTGCCGTTGCCCCAATCTCGAAGGAGATTTGCGAGCTCCATGTTTCTTTTAACACCTTGAAGTTTCCTTATTTGAATATTATGAAGTTTATGATCAAGCCTTGAACTTTCATTCCTTCGGTCTCTCCTTGGGCTCTGATACCACCAATAGGGTTTGGGTACAGGTTCAATTTCTTTACTAACATTGGTGATATGGGTTTTCCTTGATTGTCTTGTTGTCATGAGGTTGTGATCAAATACAAGTGGTAATTGAAATGGTATATGTAGGGAATATGGGCTATCGAATTTGATCAAGAAGGACGTCATATATTACATACTTGTTCATGCATATATAGGCGATAACCAATGGTGTTTACCGGCGGTTCTAGTTAGTTACTAGTAATTACCATCGGGTCCTAATGGTGTGTTTAATAATAACTATATATGACAATGATATATTATTTTTCTAAAAAGGAATAGCTATGATAATTTGAATATTATATTACGATAAGTTTTAGTTCAATGTTTGTCCCTAGATAGCTATAAATTCAACCTCATAATATGTTTTGAGGTTTCCGTGTGTTCATGAGTTAGAGAATTCTAAGTGAGTTCGGGAGCTCAAACGTACAATTGTTTATGAGATAGAGATATAGTTTATAGTGCATGTTAGGTGTCTTCAACTAAGATTACTATATACAAAAGAGTTTAGATGTACAAAGTGTGGTCATTGATCCATTCAACCCCTATACTATATTGTTTGTGTGTGTGCTCCTTATTTTTCAACAGATGTTTTAAACATATATATTATCGACAAGCCTCATTTGTCATCCTCGCTGCTGCTGTCAATCCATCGTTGATCCATGTACGTACTATAAACAATTTCAAGAGTCTTGATCAAGGTTTAATTCTCTCATTTGGCAAATAAACAATTTCACTTTGAGTCATAATTCCCATATCACATATCAATTCAGTAATCCCAGTCAAATAACATTAACATAGTAAATATGTAATTAGGGAAATAAACATAAAGATAAAGGATTGGAATGAGAGGGGAGAAATTTGACAAAATATTTATTTGACCTTCTAAAACTATTCAGATATCCAATATTCAAGAAACAAGAATTCAAGAATCAAGAATCAAGTTGGAACAATAATATTATTCAGTAAACAAGAATACTATAAAGAACTAACAAAAAATATTATTCAAGATCAAGAATTAATAATTAAAACTCATGTAAGGAACAATAATATTATCAAATAAACAAGAATATTATTCGGAATCAAAACACAGCAGTAAGTTTTAAGTGAATTAAGAATCAAAACTCAACAGCAAGTGATTAAGTGAACAATAAACATCTAATTAATTAAAAACAACAATGGATTAGAACTAATACACCTGGTTTTTTGTATGTGATTGATCAACAGCAAGTCAACATCGTCTCATCCAGTCATAAGAGTTTCGATATCAGTTGTTCTTATGTCAACTGTCGATCACGTACGATTCACGATTTCAGAATCACAAAATGAGAAATCAGAATTTCAGTTGAACGAGTTACTTACTTACTCGTCTGTCATCACAAATTCACGATTTCAATTCAGAATCAGACTATCAGAAATTGAGAAATCATTTCAGTTTGTGACTTCAGAATTTCAGTTTTCTAAATCAGTTACTCGTCTATACTACGTCGATCACGATGACAGGATTTCAATATCATAAAATGAGAAATCAGCTGAATCAGTTCGAATTTCGAAAACTAGGGTTGAAGAACACAGCTGACGTTTCGTACTTTCGTTTCGAGAATGGAGCTGTCGTTTCGTACTTTCGTTTAATCTTCCATTTTTACAACGTTTCCCTACAGTTTCGTAACTCTCGCTGCCGCATCGCCTATCGCTTCTTGTCTGGTGTTGATCCTTTTTCCGCCTCCACATTTCACGAGACATCGGAGAACACATAAAAAGGCCAAGGATGTTGCTTCGCACCCTAGTCTAAGATAGCATAGCCTATAATTACTTACTATATTAAATGAGATAAGCATTTACTAACAATTAATTACTATGACATTAATTATTATAACATATTAATTTTATCATATTTTTTAATCATAAATAGATTAATGTTATTATAACTACTCCACTTTATTAAATGGGTCCTCCTATATATACCCCCTCCAAGTCTTGTTAGCCCCCTTAATTATTGTTTTATTGGTGAGATTGCTTTTCATTGGTCCTTTGTTACAGCATTTTCAGATTTATGACCAATGTTTAATCTTTATTTTCAGTGTAACTTATATTCATATATGTTTACCCATTTATCATTACATTCTTGTCAGAGTTCTTTTATTGGTTAATTCTTCACAACTTTTTATATAATTTAAAAGCTCAATACATATAGGCCATTAACGTATTCAACTTCCGGCAAACTTCCGTCCAACTTCCGGTCAACACGTAACAGAACAGAAGATAAAAAAAATGAAAAATCTCTACGTTAAAATCCGGCCAACTTCTGGCCACCACATAACAGAACAGGACTACAGGAGATAAAAAAATTTACAAATCTCTACGTTAAAATCCGGCCAACTTCCGGCCACCACGTAACAAAACAGAAGATAAAAAAATAACGAATCTCTACGTTAAAATCCGGCCACTTCTGGCTGTAGTTCCATCAAAATCTGCGGCGAGGGAGACTAGAACACGGCCACCAAAAAAACACCCATCAAGCCGTAGATCTATATACACCCATCAAAAACTGAAACAGTAGAGAGAGAGACCGTTTAGAGAGAGAAAGTAACAAAACATACCCTGTTAGATTAATCTTGATTATAAAAACATTAGCATAAGTTTATTATTATTTAGTATAAAGTATGTATTTAGATTGTAATGTACAAGCCACCAAAGCCTCACCGCCGGTAACTGACTAACGGCCAACCGCCGCCGTCAGCCACCGCCGTCAACGGCGTTTGTAACTGCCATGTAACCGCCTCCGGCGGAGTCTATAAATAGGTCTCGATTGTACAGAACTTGTATCGAAATTTTACGAAATAATACAGAAGCTTTGGTTCGTTTTTGTTGTTATCTCGTAAGAAGGCCAACATTTGGTATCAGAGCTTTGGTTGGGAACCGAAGTCTCATCATCTACCGAGAACGAAGTCGGAGATCTCGCCGGAAAATCCAACATTTGGATACCCAGGAGGCGGCTGTTGAAGGGAACTACCGCCATTCCGGCACCCTTATCGGAGAAGGGACACTTACCTCGTCGGAGGAAATCGTTGGAGAAGAAGATCGGACGAAGCCAAAACCGTACGGTGGTGATAAGACCGCCGCTCGTACAAGGGTCGAAGAAGGGTTCGGCCGAAGGACACTGCAGTCATCGTCGACCGCCGCCACAGGGGCAGCGCAGCAGATCGGAAAACGAAAAAGGGGGCAGCGGCCACTTTTTCATCGGAAGCACAGGGGCTTCTTTTTTTTCTCTCGTCGACAAAAGAAAGAGGCGCCGCAAAGGGCCTCACGGTTGAACAAAAGGGATAAAAAAACCCTAATCTCAATTCTTTTTTTTCTCAATCTCCTTATACGTTTTTTTAATATATACATATAAATTCTTTTTCTTAAAAAAGGGCTACACGTTTTTTTTTAAAAAGGGGGGTCATCACATTTTTTTTTTTTAAACTTAATTAAAATCACAAATTAAAAACTTTTGATTTAATTTTTTATCAAAGGATTTTTATTTTTTACTAATGTTTTTTTAAACTAATCTTTTAAAAAAATCTATAAGTATGTCAGGAGGAGAAGATACGGACAAAAGAGAAAAAGTTCATAAGGAAATTGGTTACTCGACCAATTACCTGTGCCCAATTTTAAAATCAACAAATTATACGACTTGGGCAATTCGGATGCAAGTCATATTGGAGGCACATAAGTTATGGGATGCAATTGAGAATGGATCGACAGACGAAGTCGATAAAGATATGGACAAGAATGCAATTGCCCATATTTATCAAGCACTACCGGAAGATCAGTTGCTTCTTGTATCTAAGTACAAGAGCGCAAAGGCAATTTGGGAAGCCTTAAGAACAAGACACGTCGGTGTCACCAGTGTTCAACAAGCGAAGTTACAAACACTCAAATCAGAATTTGAGATGTTACAGATGAAGGAAAATGAATCGATAGATTCATTTACTACGAAAATAACGGGTATTATCAACAAGGCAGCGAGCTTGGGATTAATATTTGAAGAATCTACGCTTGTACGGAAATTACTGAATGTCGTACCAGACAGATTTCTTCAGATTGTTGCATCCATCGAACAATGCTCGAATTTAGGCACTATTTAGATGAAGCAATTGGAAGGCTAAAGACATTTGAAGAAAGATTGAAATACAAGAAAGAAAAATCTTCGGACACTCAAGAAGGCTTGATGTTCACAGGACAAGAAGATCGCACGCAATCTTTTAGAGGACGTGGACGTGGCAGAATTAACCACTCACAGGGAAGAGGGGACAACAAGTTCACATTAGACAAGAAGTTCGGAAAGTCCTCTCAAAACAGTTTCAAAAGGGAAACTGATAACAAATCGAAGAAATTTACTCCTGATATGAGTAAAGTACAGTGCTATAACTGCAACAAGTATGGACACTATTCGAGGAATTGTCCACAGAAAGTACAAGAAAAGGGGCAGTCAAATCTTATAGAGGAAGATTTGGAACCAACACTGTTGATGGCAACAGTCGAAGAATATAAGAAAGTTATAGTAGAAGAAAAGGAGAATCTTGTTCTAAACAAGATGTCTACGAAGGACGAAAGTCTTTGGTACTTAGATAACGGTGCCAGCAACCATATGACGGGAGTCAAAGATCACTTCAAAGAGATTGACGAAAATATCTCAGGAAACGTACGATTTGGAGATGGATCATATGTAGAAATCAGAGGAAAAGGTTCCATAATATTGGAATGCAAAAACAAAGAACAGAGGATTATCTCCCAGGTATATTACATCCCAAATTTGAAAAGTAATATACTAAGTCTTGGACAGTTGACAGAAAATGGTTGCAAGATAGTCATGGAAGGAGATCAGTTATTACTATACGACTCAAGCAATAACATTCTACTCAGAGTTACGCGATCGAAGAATCGGCTATACAAGGCAAACTTGAACGTCGGTAAACCAGTGTGTTTACTAGCCAACCTACATGATAAAGAATGGTTATGGCATGCAAGATTGGGTCATTTAAATTTTGACTCAATAAAGAAAATCAACTCGAAGGAATTGGTTTATGGAATACCACCCATCAAGCATACTGCAATTATTTGTGATATATGCTTAATCGGAAAACAAAGCAGAGCACCTTTCCCACAACAGGCAAAGTCAAGATCGAAGGAACGATTGGAGTTAGTTTATGGAGACCTATGTGGTCCAATATCACCGCCTACCCCATCAGGAAAAAGGTATATATTCTTATTAGTAGATGACTACTCAAGATATATGTGGGAATATTTTCTAGATTCAAAAGATCAGGCTTTTGGAATCTTCAAAGAATTCAAACAAAGGGTAGAGAATGAACTTGGAGTCAAGTTGAAGATATTCAGAACAGATAGAGGAAGGGAATTCACATCGAAAGAATTCTCACAATACTGCAAAGACAATGGCATTGCAAGACAATTAACTGCACCCTACTCACCACAACAAAACGGAGTCGTGAAACGGAGAAACAGAACAATACTTTCAACAACAAGATGTATGATGAAAGCAACGAATATGCCACAGAACTTTTGGGCAGAAGCAGTTAGACATGCCATATTAATACTGAACTGTACTCCAACAAAATCACTTGAGGACATCACACCATATGAAGCACTAAAAGGAAGAAAACCAAGTCTTCATCATCTCAAGATTTTTGGATGCGTCGCATACGCAAAGGTACCATCACAACACTTGACAAAGTTAGATGGTAGAAGTGTACGAATGGTATATTTGGGCAGTGAACCAGGATCAAAGGCATATCGGTTGTTTGATCCAATAAAGAAGAAGATTCACGTAAGTCGGGACGTACAATTCAAGGAAGATGAAACATGGAATTGGGAAGAATACACGGAAGATTATGACATAGACGGACCAGAATGGACTGATTTCGCTGTAGAGTATAAAACTCAAGAAGATCAGTACATCTCTGAAGATGATGATGATAATGATGTCACACCAGACAACAACAACCAAAATGAAGAAATTCCCAATATACCCGAGTTACCAGACTCAGCAGAACGTGAAAGATATGATGATACGCCTATAAAAGGTTTTAGACCTCTAAATGATGTCTACGACAGATCAGACCAGATATTTAATAATGTCTACACAGAAGAGTTATTGCTGTTAGAAGATGAACCAAGGAATTTCAGAGAAGCAGCAATGGACAAAAGATAGATTCAAGCAATGGAAGCAGAATTAGACTCCATCAACAAAAACAACACATGGAGACTTACCATCCTGCCAAAGGATCACAAAGCAATTGTCTTAAAATGGGTATACAAGACAAAGAGATACGCTGATGGAAAGATATTGAAGTACAAGGCACGTCTAGTAGCCAAAGGATACATTCAAGAACATGGCATAGACTACGATGAAGTCTTTGCACCAGTAGCACGAATTGAAACAATTCGTTTGATTTTGGCTCTAGCAGCATACAACAAATGGGAAGTACATCATCTAGATGTAAAATCGGCTTTCTTACATGGAGAATTGCAAGAAGAAGTTTATGTCTCTCAACCAGAAGGATTCATAAAAGAAGGAGACGAAAGAAAAGTATACAGACTAATAAAAGCACTATATGGTTTGAAGCAAGCACCACGAGCATGGTACACGAAGTTAGACAAGACACTCAAGACACTTGGTTTCAAGAAATGCGTTTTGGAACAAGCAGTCTACACAAGAACTAACAAGGGTTCAACTCTGTTAGTAGGAGTATACGTTGATGATTTGATAATCACAGGTACATCGAAGAAGGAGATTGATAACTTCAAGGATCAAATGAAGAACAAGTTTGAAATGAGCGACCTCGGTTTACTCGCTTATTACCTCGGTATTGAAGTTACACAACACGAAGGAGAAATCTCAATTAAGCAGACTGGCTACGCAAATAAGATACTCAGAGATGCAGGACTGCTCGATTGCAACGATGCAAAGATTCCTATGGAGCCAGGGCTCAAACTGACGAAATTGACAGAGGATGAATATGTTGACGCCACTGAATATCGAAGCATAATAGGATGTTTACGATAGTTACTACATACAAGACCAGACCTAAGTTATCCAGTTGGATTACTTAGTCGTTTTATGCAGAAACCTTAAGAACGGCATATGAAAGCCATCAGACAAGTACTGCGCTACATCAAAGGAACAAGGAACTACGGCATAATCTACGGACATAAAGGTGGAAACAAGATTGAAGGATACAGTGATAGCAGTTACGGTGTCAACACACAAGAAGGAAAAGTCACAACAGGAATAGTGTTCTATTTCGGAAATTCACCTACCAGTTGGAATACTCAGAAGCAAGGAACAGTAGCTCTATCCTCATGCGAATCAGAGTTTATTGCAGCAACAGCGGCAGCAACACAAGCACTCTGGTTGAAGCGTCTACTCAGCAAGATCACTGAAGCTGATAAACAGAAAGTCACAATATACGTAGACAACAAGTCGGCAATAGCACTCATGAAGAATCCAGTATTTCATGGACGAAGCAAACACATTGATACTAAGTATCATTTCATTCGAGAATGCGTCGAAAGGAATGACATAGCAGTTGAATACGTCAGCGGAGATTTACAACGGGCGGACATACTGACAAAACCATTGGCAAGGACAAGATTCGTCATCATGAGACAACTACTCGGAGTCAGAGACTTACTACAAGATAATCAAGATTAAGGGGGAGAATGTTAGATTAATCTTGATTATAAAAACATTAGCATAAGTTTATTATTATTTAGTATAAAGTATGTATTTAGGTTGTAATGTACAAGCCACCAAAGCCTCACCGCCGGTAACTGACTAACAACCAACCGCCGCCGTCAGCCACCGCCGTCAACGGCGTTTGTAACTGCCATGTAACCGCCTCCGGCGGAGTCTATAAATAGGTCTCGATTGTACAGAACTTGTATCGAAATTTTACGAAATAATACAGAAGCTTTGGTTCGTTTTTGTTGTTATCTCGTAAGAAGGCCAACATACCCATAACCCTAGATTTACACACATCAAGCCCTAAATCTACACACTTGCAAGAGAGAAAGCCATGGTGATTGTTGTGGCCGGAGGTGACGTGAAAGTGGAGAGGGGTCATTTCAAACAAAAAAAAAACCCACAACTATGAAGAGAGGGGGGCTAGGTTTGAACCCGCAATTAACGAGAGGTGACAGGAGTTTTCCCGAGGCCGGGGATGGTGGCGGAGAGCATAGAGGTCGGTGGCCGGCGATTGGTGACCGGCGACGGGCGGTAGATAATCATTTATGATAGAGAGAGAGAAGAGGGGGATGAAGAGTAGAGAGAAGTTTGGAAAATTGAAAATGAATTTAAAATTGGAATTGAGGAGATAGAGAGAGGAAGAGAGAGAAATAGAGATTTTTGATTGGACCGTTCTACTTTTTTTCAGTTAATACTATTATAGCTAGATTTTATTAAGTAATAATTATATGTATAGAATTACCCTTATTAAATACATATTGTTTTTTTATCTTTTATTTGTAATTTTCTTTCATAATTTTCTTTTATTTATTTTCTACATTACATTAAGAAGAAAAAAAGTTTGTATATAGATAAATTATATACTTCGAATTTATGTACACATAGATTTATTTTACACAATTTATGTGCACATTTATATATGACATTTATATAAAATCGTATTTGCTCACCTTAATTTACAAATATCATATTTATTCTTTTTAATATTTAAAAATATCATATTCAACCATATTCTTAGTTTTATCATTCTAAAATATTTTATAATCATTTTAATTCCTTTTTAACTATAACCAATACCGTTTAAATTTATTGCCCTTAATTGTAAAAATAATGATACCGGTGGCCCACTATGCCAAAAGCGAGAGAAACTCCATCCCTCTCTTTCCTTTTTTCGCCCCCATGATTTATATAAGAAATGCAATCACGTCTCTTCGTATCATACTACCATGTTTCTATCGTCAAGTCTTCCCTCCCGCTCGCATCGATGTTTTCATCGCTGGTTAGATTCTTGATGCCATGCGTCATCATTTTTTTAAATTCCCACTTAATTCACATTTATTATTATTATGTAATACGTTTTTATTAATGTTTGATATTTATTATCTTTTAAACCAACCCGTGTATGACACGGGCATTTAGTTTAGTTAAAAGTATTAATTAACTAATTAGATTTTAATAATTATGAAAAATTACACGATGGAAAACAAAGCATCAATTAAACATAAGTTAGAAATATCTAAATTTAATTTGAAAATTAAAAAAAAATTAAATGAATGAATTACTTGTTAAAACAATTAGTCAAATTAAAAGAGAAAAAAAGAACTCCACTCACACAAGCATGCAACATTAAAATATGAGTTAATTACATATTTAGTCTATGAAGTTTGTCACTTATTTTACTCTGAGTTCTTAAACTTTATATATCACGTTAGGAGTCACTATGGTTTGTACTTTGTAACGTTGCAAGTTCCTTGTCCAACTAAAAAGACTAAAATACCCTCACCTTTTCACATGAAATGACTAGAATACCCTTATGTACCATTTTGTTATTTTGTTAATTATAAATATTGTTTTATCATATTATAAACTAATATCTATTTTTTTTATTAATGTTAATTAACCAACACAATCTCCTAGACTTTCTCTCTCCCTCGTTCCACCCTCCCAACCTGCCTCCCTCTTTGCGTATGCTCCAGCACTCCCGCCGCCTACCAACAGCATGCCAACATCCTTCTTCTCCAACCCACGTCGCAAATTACAAACAGCAGGCCATCTTCTTTCCCTCTTCTGTTGCATCACACTCACCACCGCCGTATGCTCCACCGTCGCCAGATCTAGGGTTTTCATCATCATCATCTTCTTCTACTCTTTTATTCTTTATTATCATGGAAGCATGTTCAGATTCGTGTTTAGAAGAGATTAGGTTTTTGATTCATGTTTAGAAGAGATTAGGGTTTTGATTCGTGTTTAGAACATATGTGAGCGGCGATGTTCAGATCTGGTGGTGAGACTTCGTTCTTGGTGTTCTTGATGATGGTTTGCATTTTCAGATCTTAATGGTGGTTTGGATTTGATGGTGGTTTCAAACCCATTCTAAGGTAATGAGGGAGAAACACCAAGAACACATGTATCGTGGTTTGGATTTTCAGATCTTGTCAAAGTAAACACATGGTGGTTTGGATTTTCAAACGGTGGTGGTGGTATAGACGGTGGTAAATTTGGATTTTCAGACGATGGTGTAGGTTCTTAATGGGAGTGGTACTACATTGTGGTGTGGGTGGTGGCAGATGGTGGTGTAGGTGGTAGTATAGGATTAATAATATATTTGTTATTTGTTATATTGATTTTAATATAACTTAATAATATTCAAATAAATAAAAGTTAAATAAAAGAATAAATTGAATTGAGAAGGGTAATATCATCTTTTTAAGTGACCAGTGATTGTCAGTGAAACAAAAGTCATATATTAGGGACTCCTACGGTGATAAATGAAGTTTAAGGACTGAAAGTGAAATAAGTGACAATCCTCAGGGACGAAATATGTAATTAACTCTTAAAATATGATAAGGTAAAAATACAAGAGTTAAGTATTCAATGCAGAAAGCAATAATTAATATAACGTAGCACTCAATGGTATTAAAGTATTGGGATTTAAAAAACTCACTACAACACAACACCTTCTTTTGTGTTGGACGAATTCGTGAAAAATCCGTGGGAAAATGATGTTTCTCTCGGATTTCCCACGGAATCGACCGTGGCTAAAAGCTTCGTGGAAAAACCTTTTCCCTCGGATTTTCTAGGATTTTTTCACGGAATCCGTGGGAAATCCATTGAAAACCGACTTTCTGACTCAAATCCGTGGGAAATCCATTGAAAATTTCCCATAGAATTTGGTTCGTGGGAAATCCGTTTCTGATACTATACCTGATTTTCTTGAAATGATTAATAGGGTGATGTGTATAGTAAAAATAGGATAGAGTGTATTTGGAAAGACCCAAAGGCCAAATGAGTGCTGGCGGGCGTGCGTAAGTGGGTTTTTTTTCAATCTTTTTGGGCTCCTTACTAAACTTACACACACACACACACACACACACACACATACATATATATATATATATATATATATATATATATATATATATATATATATATATATATATATATATATAAACAACTTATACATTCTAAATTTGACAGCTGTCCTAAATAGTATGAAACTATTTTAGTCAATTATTCATCATTTACTTGCCTTCACTCTAAGATGTTACCCCCACTTTATTTCTTGTTTCCCCATACATGTTTTCTCCTCACCTTCCGTCTCTCCGGCTCAACTACCGGCCCACCATACACAAGTTTCTTCGGCCGCTAATTCCGATCGTCGCACGTAGTGTCAACGACCACTTATCCTCTCACCTATATTCTCTATTGCATTGAAGACAGTATGTGCATTCTCAATTTCTACAAATTTGTGACCGGATTTCTGGTTAATGACCGGTATGCTTTTTCGTATCTTCATTATCTTTTCGCTTGTTCTGTTGAAAAGAATTTTTTACTTTTTTACATAGAAAAAAACCCAAAATGTAACGACATGAAGTAGGCTTTGTTTGATATTAACTACAAAGCTTTGGTTTTTCAAAAAAAAAATTGAATCAGAGGTAACTATATTTGGGTTTTCTTGTTGAAATATTAGTTGTATATTCATGTCTGAAAAGTAGAAAAAGCCTTCTTTTTTTTCATTAATATAATTGAAGATGTATTTAATTTGGACTACTATAAATTGGTTTTGATATAAGAAGTAATGAACCTGATTAAAAATTGTTTACTTCCGTATCATATTTGAGGCTAATTGCTACCAAGATCATATTTGAGGCTAATTGCTACCAAGGTGCAATTTCAATCAGGGTATGAGAGATTTTTATTTATGTCTTTTATATCCTGTTATTACATATTTATTTTACTATATATAAAATTCCAGTGTACAAATTTATTTTAGACTATATATAAAATTCCAGTGTACAATGGTTTGTCTTTAATCACATACTTTAGTGGTTGCCCAAGATATAGTTTCAATTGTGTTTTACATCAATTCAATATTTTAAAGCGGCTTATAATGGGTATAATTAATCACTCAAAGTATGTTAGCGGTTTTGTTTTAATAATGAAATTTCATGAGTTCTTTTATACATATAGCTACATGATGATGGAAACTTATCTTTTGAGAAAGACTTACAAAAATTTTACTATATAAATAAGAAATTACCTCATTGATATAGTGTCCTGAAAATTTAATTAGCTAGACTTACACAAAGTAATATTTACTTTGATAAATTTCGCAATTTAGAAATCAAGATATGAAATTCTTTTTGAGGTATTTATTCGAGGGTATCTCAGCAAATTTGGATTATAGCTATTAAAGTGGTCCTAGGTGCAGCGGTAGTCCATGTAGTAAGTGCTTATGCACCTCAGGTGGGTTTAGGTGAGTCAGATAAGATTAGCTTTTGGAAGTCCCTAGATGATCTTGTGAGGGGGATCCCAGATGAGCAACTTTTGTATATAGGAGGTGACTTTAATGGACATATAGGTGCTGGAGAAGATGGATACCCAGGGGTACATGGAGGCTTTGGATATGGGGCGAGAAATGAAGAAGGGCGTTTTTTACTTGAGTTTGCGTCTGCACATGGCATGGCCATCACAAACTCTTTCTTCAAGAAAAGGGAAACACATTTGATCACCTACCGTAGTGGTGGACATAGCACGCAAATTGACTACCTTCTTGTGCGTAAGAGAGATCTTAGGAATTGCAAAGACTGTAAGGTCCTCCCACGTGAGGCTGGCCTTTCACAACATCGTTTACTAGTGTTAGACATCCTTTTCAGGAACAAAGTTGTAAGAGATAGATTAGTGGGTAAACCTAGAATTTTATGGAGAAACCTATATGGAGCAGGAAAAGAGGACTTTAGAAGTAGAGTAGCTGAAGAAGTTAGTAAAACCTTTCCGAGGGATGCAAATTCGGCATGGAACCGCATGGCCCAGACGATTAGAGAGGTAGCTAAAGCTACACTAGGATATACTTCAGGTAAGACCCGAGTTCATAGGGAATCGTGGTGGTTTAACATTGAGGTCCAGGTCAAGATTAAAAGAAAACAAGCCTGCTTCAAAGAGTTAGCATTAGTGAGGGAAGGTGTAGAAGAAGATAGGAGTAGAGCTTTGAATATCTATAAAGAAGCAAAAAGAGAAGCGAAGAAAGCTGTAGCTCAGGCGAAAGAAAGAGCTTTTGTAGACTTATACAATAGAATAGATTCTAAAGAAGGGCAAAATGAGATCTTCAAGTTAGCTAAAGCCAGGGAGAGGAGGAATAGAGATTTAGGGAGTATCAAGTGTATTAAGGATGACAGAGGCAATGTAATTTCAAAGGATGAGGAAATTAGGAGTAGATGGGGCGAGTACTTTCTTCATCTCTTTAATCAGGAGACAGGGATAGATATGAGGGGTAGTGGAGCGAGCACAGAGGAGGGAGGTAGCTTTCAGAACGACTGTTATGGTACTAGGATATCTCAAGGGGAAGTTAGAAGTGCGCTTCGAAAGATGGGAAGTGGAAAAGCAGCAGGACCTGATCAAATCCCTATTGAAGTGTGGAGGTGTCTTGGAGAGCAGGGCATCAACTGGCTTACGAACCTTTTTAACCTGATTCTCAGAACTGCTAGGATGCCAGATGAATGGAGAAAGAGTGTGGTTATCCCAATTTTTAAGAACAAGGGAGATGCCCAAGTTTGTGAAAATTATCGGGGTATCAAACTCCTTAGCCATACTATGAAGTTGTGGGAGAGGGTCATAGAAAATAGGTTAAGACGGGAAACTAAAGTATCAGACAACCAATTCGGGTTTATGCCAGGGAGGTCGTCGATAGAAGCAGTCCACTTGATTAGAAGCATCATGGAAAAGCATAGGGAAAAACAACGTGATTTGCATATGGTGTTCTTAGATCTAGAAAAAGCTTATGATAGTGTCCCTAGGGAGCTTATTTGGAGAGCTTTAAAGGATAGGAACATCCCTGGGAGATATATTAAGGTCTTGAAAGACATGTATGAGGGAACTTTGTCGTGTGTCAGCACTCCGGTTGGAGATAGCGAGTACTTCCAGGTTTTACGTGGCCTTCACCAAGGGTCTGCACTTAGCCCTTTCATCTTCGCAATCATTCTTGACCAGCTGACGAGAAGGATTCAAGGAGACATCCCTTGGTGTATGATATTCGCAGATGATATTGTCTTGGTGTCTGATTCAAAGGAGGAGATAAACAGAAGATTAGAACAGTGGAGGGCTGCGTTAGAGAACTCGGGACTTAGAATTAGTAGAGGTAAGACTGAGTATCTTTTTTGTCATTTTAGCAAGACAGATATCGAGGATAGTCTAGATATCCGCATAGGGGAACACGTGTTGAGACCCCAGGAGTCTTTCAGATACTTAGGATCCTTATTACACAGAACGGGTAGGATAGAGGAAGATGTCGCCAACCGTATTCAGGCAGGATGGCGGAAGTGGAGAGCGGCGTCAGGAGTGCTTTGTGACAAGAAAGTTCCGCCTAGGCTTAAGGGGAAATTCTACAGACTAGCTGTTAGACCCGCCATGTTATATGGATCAGAGTGTTGGCCCTTGAAAAAGGCGCAAGCGGAGAAGCTAGAAGTGGCGGAGATGAGGATGCTCAGATGGATGTGTGGAAAGACGTTGTTAGATAAAATCCCGGTTGGTGTTTTTAGAAACGAATTACGAGTGACATCTATTGTCTACAAGCTTAGAGAAGGGAGACTGAGGTGGTTCGGTCACGTTAAAAGGAGGCTTCCAACAGCACCAGTTAGGAGAGCTGAATCGCTTACAGTGGAGGGCACTAGGAGGCGTGGGCGGCCTTTTCTGAGGTGGGAAGATAGAGTTAAAGCGGATTTGCGGGAGTTATCTCTCTCGGTGGACATGATCTCAGATAGGCCCTCATGGAGAAGGAAGATTAGGATCCAGGAGTAGGTAACAGAGAGAATGCGCTTGGCTTCATAGGGTTTTGGATTTTGTTTCGACTTTCTTTTCTTAGGTTTATAGCATACTTAGGTTCTGAACCTTAGATGGTTTTTGTTTTTGGGTTTTTACTGCTTTCTTTTTTAGGTGTAGGTTGTGCCCTTTTTTGTAGGTTGTTTTTCAGGTTGTATTTATGTAGTATTATTTTTATTATTAGTATTTTTATTATTACTATTATTTTTTATTATTATTTTTATTATTAATATTTTATGTTTTTTTATTATTTTTATTATTTTTATTATTTTTATTATTTGTTTGTTTTTATTTTATTTATCTATTTTTTATTTATGTCTTGTTTCTTCGCAGCTGGAGGTCTTTGTTCAGGAAGCAATCTCTCTACCTATGGGTAGAGGTACGATTGTCTACATCCCACCTCTCCCATACCCCGCTTTAGCGGGATTTTGGGTATCGTTGTTGTTGTTGTTGTTGTTGTGTATCTCAGCAAATTTGGAATCTTTTGGAGGATTCAGTTGATCGATGGAAATCAAGATTAGCGTCTTTTCGACTATTGACGTTTTAGGCATGAGTTCTAACAGCTCTTAACATTGGTTCACTATGCTTTCTCCTTCTTTTGATCATTTACTATTCAATGTGCAATGAATCATGACCTTTGATTAGTTTATGATCCATGAGATTATTTTTCCTATCATTTAAGCTTCTTTTTTATCATAATAAATAATTGAACACTTAATTTCCACGTCTTCTGGCTATAAAGAGATCAAGCCCTATCTGCTGCAAATCAAACTAATTTGGTGCAACAAATGCGAAAAAAATCAAACGACACACACATTGTCTCAATAGTCCCAATTGTTGCTCATGGCAAAATGGGTGATTCAAATGGATTTTCTAGAAATGGGGGCGTGTTTTTTACACTTGATGTTTTATAATTCAAGGTTGCGCTTTTAATTATATTCTTATTTATTATTTAAAATATAATACAAACGTTTACTTAAAGTTAAATATAAACGCTCGTGGGCGGTGCGTATGCATAGCCATAAGAACTTACTAGTACAGACTATAAAATGAGAAGAGAAATGATATATCCTCCTACTTTTCGTTCCTACTTCATTCTCCTACCCACTCAGTGTTTAACATGTGTAATGCACTAATTCTCTTTTCTCATATTATCCATTGATTTTGACACTTGTCTTGATCTAGTGGGTAGGAGGATGAAGTAGGAACGAAAAGTAGGAGGATATATCATTTCTCCATTTGAGAAATGATATATCCTCCTACTTTTCGTTCCTACTTCATCCTCCTACCGACTCAGTGTTTAACATGTGTAATGCACTAATTCTCTTTTCTCATATTATCCATTGATTTTGACACTTGTCTTGATCTAGTGAGTAGGAGGATAAGTAGGAACAAAAAGTAGGAGGATAAATCATTTCTCAAATGAGAATGGGTCCCCACTGCCCAGGTTGCCCCCCTGTGGGCAGGCCCTGCATTGATCTCCCCAGGAGCAGGAAGTTATAACGCAGCTGCGCACAGATCTAACTTCATCTTCCTCTACGTCCGTTCAAGTATGGCATGCTGCAGAACAAACATATTACCAGTAAACTATATATTGTTTGTTGTCAACTTGTCATATATAATAAAATAAGAGAACATGATGTGTGAGTGTGTGTTTCTGTTTGTTTGTTGTCAACTTGTAATAGTAAAATAAGAGAGTTAAAACAAGAGTCAAACATTTAAACGTCAGATACTTCTGAGAACAAGTTGTCAAGTTGTCTGTGTGTGTATATATATAAGATTTGATCTATCAAGTTTACACAAGAAAAGAATAATAAGGAAGAAGCGTCATATCTTTTCATATCCGAATATTGAGCGTTAGATCATTGTAAAGCTTTTTGATTGTTATAACCTTTTTTTTTTGTTGATTATAAAACAAAGACCATGTCTTCTACTGAAAACTTGAAGATGACTCTCCAAGAAATATTAGCAGCTACTGATAGATTTTCTGAGGCAAACATGATCGCAAGGGGTGGATTTGGCAAAGTCTACAGAGGCAAATCAGAGGAACATGGTATCCTTGCAATAAAGCGGCTGGATCGTTCGATGGGACAAGGAGTCCATGAATTCGGTACGGAGATTGCATTGCTTTCAGCCTATAAACATGAAAACCTTGTTGATCTTGTGGGATTTTGTGATGAAGACAGAGAGATATTCCTTGTTTATAAGTTTGAAACAAATGGAAGTCTCGACAAGCATTTACATAAGAAAGATCTAACCTGGAATCATCGTCTTCAGATTTGCATAGATGTTGCCCGAGGGTTGAGGTACCTTCATGATGAAGTTGGATATCAACATAGAATTATTCATCGTGATGTCAAGAGTGCGAATATACTACTTGATGAAAACTGGAAAGCCAAGATTTCAGATTTTGGGTTGTCCAAAATAAGTCTTATGAATGTGCCCTATTCAATTCAATTCTCCACTGCTTGTGGCACTGCTGGATATGTTGATCCAGAATTCCAAGATCATGACACTCTCACACAAAAATCTGATGTTTATTCTTTCGGGGTTGTTTTGTTTGAAGTCTTGTTTGGAAAGCTCGTAAGTGATCCAAAGAAACTTGACGCTCGTCGTTTTAGAGTTGAAATGGCCAAAAATCGTTACGAAAATAATACATTAGATGAGATCATTGATCCTGATCTACGGAATCAAATGACCTTAGCTTCCTTGAGAACGTTCTCAACCGTTGCATATCAATGCATGAAGAATCGTAGCGATGATCGTCCAACAATGAGGTTGGTGGTGGAAGAACTAGAAAAAGCTTTGGGTCATCAACAAGTAATAAAGATGCCGCATCCGAATAAGGTTTATTTTACAATACTTTATGGTTTTGCATTAATTAAACCTTCATTGATGCCTTTTACTTCCATTCAAGCTTTCATTGATTTTTTTTTTTTTTTTCATTTATATTTTTTCATAGGTGTTAGATGGGCTTTTGCATGACGTATATGTTAGTGTTAGATCAGATGACAACGGCCGGAACATTGCCAATGAGCTTTATGCTGCTCTTGAAGAAAAAGGACTTTCTGTTTATAAGGACAACATAAAAAGTTCTTTCAACAAATCAGTAGCCCTAGAGGCCATCAAATTATCAAGGGCTTATATTATAGTTTTCTCCCAGAACTTTGCTGATAATTCTTGGAACTTGGATGAAGCTGTGGAAATTTTAGAGTGCCGAGGAAAAAGAAAACAGTATGTTTTCCCGATATTTTATGGAGTAACACCCTCAGATGTGAAAACATTAACGAGGTTCAGGGATACTTTAATGTTCAAATCTACTGATAACAACAGGAGTAGAGTATGGAGAAAAGCTCTTATTGAAGCAGCTGACACTCAAGGTGGCATCATAACCCAGGGATATGCATGGTGAGTTCCTGCTGTTCCAGTGTCATATTAATACATTTTGCAACATTCAAACATGTTTTCTCAAGAAATTTTAAACATTTAACCCTTACCTTTTCTAAAGTATCAAAATAAATCGCCTTATAGCTTTTTTCCTTTTTTAGAAAAAAAAAAAAACAATAATCTATTTTGCTTGTATTGGAAATATGAAAAATTATAACTATTCTGCAGGTCACAGGTAGCAAGAGGAGCTGCTTCAATAATTAAAGATCGACTATATCAGGAAATAGCTTAAACCGAAAGAAACATCAAATAAGTTGTTCAATTATATAGTTTTAAATTCATAAATTGTAATTGTTTAATGTAATGTAGTTAGATATCGACAAATTTGTGCACTGCTGACGCGGGTCAAGATTCCTGCATGGTCTACTCCGTTTCTTTTTCTCCTTCCTAAGACCATGTGCATTCAACCCTCTCCTACCCTTTTAAATCAATTGTCACATTAGCATCCACATCATTCCTACCCAAGGTTCTAAATAACGTAAGGCGCGGCGTGGCGGCATGGTCAAGCCTAAAGTTATAGAAGTCATGGCGAAGCCATGGCGTTTTCTAAGGCGTGACTTAACGTGTTATTTTTGTCTGTATTTTATAATTATATGTAGGGCAAATTGCCGAGAAAGGTAACTATAATACCCAAATTTGACAATAAAGGTAACATCCATTTTTTCGGGTCAACAAAGGACCCTAAATTCTAATTTTTACTAAAAAGGGTATATGGCAACCTGATGAATAGGTAGCCGGTTAAGATGTGATGAGGTGGCAAAATTTTGAATTTTTTATTTAATGAAAATCCTACATGGCAAATAAATTATTTTTATTTTCAAATTATATATAATCTCAAACTCCCTGCATTTTCTTTGATCTTCATACTTCACACATCTTACCACCGCCACATCTCACCACCGCCACATCTTACCACCGCCGATCCCCCGTTGCACCGCCGATCCCCCGGATCTAGTTAAAAAAAAAACTAAATCTGAGAGTTGGATCATTGAAAATCTGCTCCTCTCTCTTCCCCCCCCCCCCCTCTCTCTCTCTAAATACGATCCCACAGCCCACCGCCCCCACCCTAGATCCACCGCCACCATCGCACCACCTCCGCAGCGTCGCTTCACTACCATCGCACCACCTCCGCAGCGTCGCTTCACTACCGTCGCTTCAATATCTGATGGTGATATTTGTTCGATTTAGGGTTTTGTTCCAGATATGTGTTCGTATGTTCAGATCTGTTCGTGATTGTGTTGGTATGTTCAGATCTGTTCAAGATCTATTCTTGATATGTGTTCGTATGTTCAGATCTGTTCAAGATATGTTCGATTTAGGGTTTTGTTCAAGATATGTAGCGTTTGTTCAAGATCGTGACTTTGACTCAGATCTTTGTTCTTATGTGTGTTTGAGGGCTTTGAATCTGTGTGTGGGTGTGTGGTTGTTTGTTGGCGTTTGAGGGCTCAGATATGTGCGAGTGTGGTTCATGGCGGAGGTAATTGTGGTTCACGGCGGCGGTGGTGGTAGTGGTTCATGGCGGCGGCGGTGGTGGTTCAAGGCGGCAGTGGTCCAATCTTCATATCTTCAAGAAATTCATATAAAAAATTAATTAAAAAACAAAGAAATTCATGTTAAAAATTAATTAAAAGAATTAAAGATATTAAATAAATAGTTATTAAAAAAATTAAATGCATTAGACTGCCATGTGTATTGCCATGTGTATTGCCATGTCAACATAGGACATGAAATGACATTGACTGGACTGCCACGTGTGTGCCATGTCACTGATAACCTGCTGACTAGGTAGTCAGCAGGTTTAATAGGTCACAATACCCTTTTTTGTCAACAATTGAAATTCATAATCCTTTCTTGGCCCCAAAAAATAGACATTACCTTTATTGGCAAATTTGGACATTTTTAGTTACCTTTCTCGGCAATTTGCCCTTATATGTATGTAGTGTATACTTATTTTTATGCAGATTGCTGATAATCACACAAATTGAGAGCAAAGTAACATTATACAAATTACAAAAATCAAATTTATAAAAGTCCAATATACATAATCGCAAATCCGACACAAAAAAGTTGATTTTTTTAAATTTTTTAATTTTTTTCACGCCACGCTATAAAAAACTTGTCATTTAGCGGGTAAAGGCACGCCTTGGCGAGCCTTGGCGCACGCCACACCTAATGTTCACTCCATGGTCCATTTCTTAACGTCGGAGCCACGCCTCACGCCATGGCGCGTTATTTAGAACAGTGTTCCTACCTCCAACTCTCTCTAACCCTCAAACCCACACATCCAACCCATACATACCCTCATAATATTTTATTATTAAAAATAAAAAAAATAAAAAAAAGGTTGTGTGTGTGTGTGCAAGTGGGTTACCTCACGGGTCTAGGAACCACTTCTCTCTCTTACCCTAGCAGTGATTTTGGTGTTCTAGTGAGGGTTACCCAAACCCTTGCTTACCCGTCCCCTCCGATGCGCCTAACCTTAGAAATTAACTCATCATCTCTCTTTTCGTACAAAATTTTGATGTTTCTTCACTCATATGATCATCATATCAATCTTTAAAGTAGAATTTAACAGAAAGAATGCTAACCAGTATAGTAAAATAATTCTAACGAATACATAGTTGCTGTAAAATAAATATATGAAATTACATATAAACGAAATACAAATTAATAATAGAAAACGAAAACACCATGATTTAACGTAGGTTACTAAAACGCATGTATCAAACATTATTTAAACCTGAGAATAACAAAGAAAATTAAAAAAACTAAATTATTGGCATCTACCAATAATAATAAATCTCTCTCAATACATTAAACTTGGCCACATATCTATCTATATATATATATGCGACGGTTTAAGCGAAAACTGTTTTTGGTACGATAACTAACTGTGAGAACCAATCTTAACCATGCCCGCCAATCACCCCTCCTTGTATCTCCCGAAACAATCGATTAACCCAAGGTGACGCACGGGGTATGACCAAACGCCCCTGGTACAATAACTGCCCATCTACTAACGCGTGATCGTGAAACCTGTTTTCCTTGGCTAAAACCCGTGCTCGCAGGCCCTCGATTTCTGGATCTGCTTGTATATCCTGTAACAAAGTTTCGTTCGCGCTCAACTTTTGAGACGTGATATCCTGTAACTCGGCGTCTCCGCCCTTGCGTGACAGCGCGTCGGCTACCCCGTTGTCTCGTCCCGGTCGGTAAAGAATTTCAAAGTCATAACTCGCTAACTTTGCAATCCATCTCTCGTGTTCCTCCGATACTACAAACATGACGAGGTCTTATTTCAATACTTTTTTTTATTTAAATTCAAACATATCTCCAATAAGAATTTCAAACTTTTCTGATCGGTCAACACAGTGAACATCCTGCCTAACAAGTAGGGCCTCCTTTTCTGTATTGCCATCACAATGGCCATTAGTTCACGTTCATACACAGATTTCAGTTGGGCTCTCGAGCCAAGGACTTGACTGAAATAAGTGGCCGCTCTTCCCTCTTGCATTAACACAACTCTAACCCTTTGACCTGAGGCGTTCATTTCCATTGTAAACGACTTAGAAAATGCAGGTAAAGCCAAGACCGGAACCTAAGTCACAACCTCATGCAGCTTTCTGAAACCAGTGATTGCCTCATCAGACCAATGAAAACTATTCTTTCTGAGTAACTCCGTTAATGCCTGTGCAATCTTGCCATACCCTTTTACAAATTTTCGGTAGTATCTCGTCAAACCCAAAACCTGAGTTCCCATATGTTCCTCGGTATAGGCTACTCTACCATCGCCGATATTTTCGCGGGATCCGCCTTTACCCCTTCCCGCATCACGATGTGGCCTAAGTACTCCACACTATCCTGCCCAAACAAACATTTCTTTTTATTGCAGTAAAGTTGCTCGTTCGGTGGGCAGTCAAAAACTAGTGTGAGATGATGCTGATGGTCTGTCATATCCGTGTTGTACACCAAAATATTGTCGAAAAACACCAAAACAAAACGACGTAAATATGGTCTTAATACCAGGTTCATTAAAGCCTGAAATGTCGACGGTGCATTAGTCAGACCAAACGGCATGACCAAAAACTCATAGTGTCCCTCGTGAGTCCTGAAATCTGTTTTGTGTATATCCTCTTCCTTCATTCTGATTTGATGGTACCCAGACTTCAAATCCAATATACTGAACACAGTCGCTCCGTGGAGCTCATCCAATCTCATTTATCACCGGAATCGGAAACTTGTCCAATACTGTTGACTTGCTGAGGGCTCGATAATCGACGCAGAATCGCCAAGTCTTGTCTTTTTTTCTTAACCAGAAGTACAGGGCTAGAAATGGACTGGAACATGGTCGTATCACCCCCGCGCCCAACATTTCTCCCACTAACCGTTCAATCTCATCCTTCTGTAACTGAGGATAACGATATGGTCTGACATTAATAGGTTCGATTCCTCTCTTTAATACTATCGTGTGTTCATGATCTCACAGTGGTGGCAAACCTGCAGGTAACATAAAGACATCCGAATAGTTATTTAATAATGGTTGGAGTACTGAGGGCGCCTCATTATCCGCCGGGGTGGTCTCCTCAATACTCGATATCGACACAATATAGCCTTCCACGATATCCGGTAAAGCCCGTGCCAAGGATTGTAGCGATGCCTCGGCCCGCCGCAAGCCGGGTTCCCCCCATAAAGTGGTAATGTCCGATCCAACCTTAAATGTCATCGTTAGTTCTCTCCAATTGACACGCGTCTCGCCCAACCTATTAAGCCATTTCATTCCCAAGATTACATATGTGCTTCCCAATTCTAAGGGAAAGAAATCCTCGTTCACCGTTAACCCGGGTAGGACTAACTGTATGTTTTTGCAAATCCCGTAACACGCATCCACCTTACCGTTTCCCATAGTGACTCCATTTTTCTGATCTCCGGATACTTGCAAGTCTAGGGTTTCGACCACCTGTAAGGATATAAAATTGTGGGTAGCCCCACTGTCAATCAAAACCACCACCTCGCATCCACTTATCTTACCCTGTAGTTTCATGGTGTAGGGGGAAGTGATCCCGACAACCGAGTGCATAGACACCTTGATGGTATCCAAGTGAGCATGTTCCGAGTCTTCCACGGTGTCCTCCAAATCCGTAATCATCGGCACCTGTAACGTTTTTTCTGGGCATCGGTACCCCGGTCCAATTTACCATCATATTTGAAACATAACCCCTTTGCCCTTTTCTCATTGTATTCTGTTTCTGTCATTCGTTGGTACGTTGTGGTGGCTGTTTCCACCTCCGTATGACCGTCCCTTGTGTCCGATTTTGTTTCATCAATCACAAGTGCCAATTACATCATCTGACTTAATCCCTTCGGTTGTAGAACCCTAACCGAGTTTCGCACATTGCGTTTCAGGCCCTTAATAAAAGTGCCCTCCAGAATGTTTTCCGATACCCCAACCAATCGAGAAGCTATAGTTTCAAACAGTGTTATGTATTCCCTCGATGTACCCTCCTGATTAATTTTCAAGAACTGTTCGTATAAACTCCCGTCTTGAGAAGCTAGGAAACGCTTAAGCAATTTCAGATTCAAGTGTTCCCAACATCGAAAGGGTTGCGGTACCAAGCCAAAGCAGGTCCCTCTAGACACAAAGTCGCGGTCTTTAACCGGTCTGCGGTAGTCACAAATCCCTGGGCCTCAAAAAACCTTTCCGCCAAAAACACTCACCCATATGCATCTTCTCCGTTAAAATAGGCATTTTCAATTAACGCATACAGTAATCAACTCCTAGGACCCACACTTTTTCACCCGTCTGACCGGTCCCCCCCCCCCCCCGGTCCGCTGCCCATTGATGGTATCGCCGTTGACCCCATAAATAAACTCACTGGTGGAACTTAGCCATACCCAAAATCATCAAATGCGAAAAACTTACCGTGTGAAGCACTACCCGAGGAGTCAGCAGCAGAGAACGGATACCCCGTCGAGCCCCCACCTGGAGGAGCGCTGGCAATGACCTGACCAGTCGCCGAGGTAAACAGCAGCGGTGGTGTGGCCCCCATGGCCGCCGTAGGCGGAGGTGGCATAGAGGGTGGCGGCTGCTATGGTTTGGCGAGTTTCAATAGGATAGCCATGACTTCCTCGTGCTGCTTCTCCAGTCCTTCAAAACGCTGCTTCGATTCCTCCCTCATGGATTCCACAACATGCACCAATCGATCAAAACGTTCCCTTGCATCAGTCTTGAATTGCATGAGATCAACATCAACGTCTTCCACTTTTTTGGACATCGTGAAAAAAAAATTCTTCTTTTTTTTCGAATGAACAGTAGTCGCCGATTAACAGGACCGCGTGAATAGTGTCTCCGATGAACAGTAGCGGCGATGAACAGTGGTGCGTGAACAGTACCTCGTTTTTTTATTCAGAATCGATATGGCTCTGATACTAATTTGATACGAATCAAATTGGCAACAATCATATTAACGGATAAACGCACCGTTAATCGGCTAGCTTTATTGATTAACCTAGAATTCGAGAACTAGGTCTTTTTCCTGGAGATGACAATACGTGAAAAGAAAAATAAACTGTCGATACTTGCCATGGACATAGGCGATCGGCTTATAAGCCTGCCGATCCCTTTACAAAATAGTCGGGTTTCTGATGGATTCCAGACAAATTTAGCCGTTGAAAATCGTCGGGTTTCTTGTAGTGTTAAATCATAAACCAATCAGGAGAACGGTTTAATAATGACCCGCTTGTATTAGTAATTTTGTAGTGTATAGCTTATCTTCATGAGGACCGATCTAATAATTTTTAATAGCTAGGGGCAAACATTTGGGAAGGGCTGCTAAAGTAATAAATTATAGTTTAATACATTTTACTTTGATACAATTATTATCTTCAATGAGTTAGTCTAGCTAATTCATTACAAAATATATTAACATGATAGTTTTTCTTTTTATATGTACGCTGATGCACCAATTAGTGGCTAACCGCTAATTAATCAAACACTTTCTGATTTTACTTTTACAACACATAAGTCTGTGTATTGTAGTTTGGGTATAAGAATGGATAGAGAAAGAAAGAAGTACCTAAAGTTTGTTGTACTCAATAAGCAATAATATTAATACATAGTTTTTCAGTGTCTTTCTCAACAGGCATCCAAAGCTCATTTTCCTTCGTTACACCTATTCGGCTGAAAATGCTACAAACTACACGCAACATGAGTAGGGAAACAACACAACTACTTTGTTGATTCAAAGGAATACTGAACAACGAGCAATGAACTCGAAAATTGAACTTTGATTTATCAAAAACCAAGGATTACTAATTTACAATCCATTGCATCTAATACTTACAGAAAAAGATCTAAATAAAGAAAAAGAAACATAGATAAAATCAAATCAAATCATTTCCAAATTGAAAGGATAAAATCTTATCTAAAAAGATAGAATCATAATCCAATCTAAAAGAAGCATTTTCAACCCGAAAACCAATAAAGCTCGTCCGGGCCCTAGGGGTTGGAATTGAAGGGTTTTGTAGGGTATAAAAACATATCAGAAAACATGCACAGCGGAAATCAAAACCCCCTCCAGTGATCTCATCTAACTCATACTGGAACTAAAAAGAAGAGGGTTAGAAAGTTATACCTTTAGGGATTAAAACTTTTCTTTGACCTCTAGACAGCTACATGCTATCCACCGCTACTGCACCGCCTCGAACTGGCTGCTAGACCGCCTAAAGATTAAACCCCGGATCAAACCGTGACCCGTGTGTGTGTGAGTCCTTGCCCCGCCATCGACCACCGCCACCTGCGGCTTGCCTTGCGCAGCCGTCGACCTCTCGAAGAGAGAGAGAGAGAGAGAGAGAGATCGGCCGAGAAGGGTAGAGAGAAAGAGAGAGTGTTAGGGTTTTTTCTCTTAAGGCTTGTAATTGACTTATGTGATTAATGAGCTTAATAAGGTTTATATATAATAAACCCTTATTAGGCCTAAGCCCGTTTAATTAAAGCCCAGCTTTAATTAAATTATTAATCAATTACAGAAAATACCCTCGACCTTTCTAATTAATTAATAACTATTAATTAATTGGTCCCGTTAATATTTAAACTAAATATTAACATCTCTCTTTTAATAATAATTAACTATTATTATTTTTCTCTTTCTCAATAATTAATTAAACTAATTAATTATTCTTTTCCACACAAAAAGTTATAATCCAAAAGGTTCTAATTGGGTGTGCAGCGGTGTGATCCTTTAGTGTCACATAACATTGGATACGATGATACATGTTATCTATCTCTGCACATAATCCAACAGACTCCCACTTGTGCAAGATAAGTAACACTTCTTGTACATCGTTGGCCTAAGGAGGTCCCTAGCCAGACACTTAGGTTAACCAGACTATGAGATCTCTTACATCTAGAGATATAATCCAAACCTTGGATTATCTAGGCTTTTCCTTTTGCATCGCGATATTTCGTAATGTGAGTATTTGACATGGAGCAGGGATCTCATCTAATACTCAGATTTTCTCGACTCTGATTTCGACACTCTGCAGTTACGGTTTTCCCGAATGAATAACTATCATTCTAACCGAGCGTGGCCACGCATTTTCAGTAGTCTTAATCGTCGAGGAGCTCAGAAAATATCTCTCCTAAAAAAGAGGTGCAAATCTCATCTTGACTATTTGCAATTTGAGCACACGGCTTCCGCTGCACCTAGACAAGCCCCTTATGATCACCCTGTTACGGCATGACGTTAGAACATGCTAAAGTACAGAAGTTACCATGCCCCAAACCAAATATCTCAGGTCTAAGGACAACCTATCAGGTTTACTTATGTTAATGCTCCATGAAGTAAGCCCGATGCGGATCACCTCAATATTTATCCCCTGATAAATATCTATGAATATTTGGTCACAACCTTGTGCTTTTATTCATACCCGAATAAATAATCAAATATCCATAATAGCGTTACCTCCCTAATGTAGCTCCCACTACATTAAGTAGCTACGGGCATTTAGACAATTCATAACTTGACTTGTCAATGATAGGTTAAACATGCTAAAAATGGATAACTACGAAACATTATGCAAATACCTCCTATTTCAATCCCATGAAATGTAGATACATAATAAAAGGTTTCAAGTTACATCCATAGTAATAATCAAAAACATGAACTAGCTGCTATGTTCCAAGTACTGCATTCCTATAGAACTCGCATGCCTCTCATGCTTAGCCCTAGCTAGCGGCTTCGTCAACGGGTCAGCAACGTTGTCGTCCGTCGGTATCTTTTGCAATCTAATATCATCTCTTCCAATGATCTCTCGGATGAGGTGATATTTCCTGAGTACGTGCCTTGTCCGCTGATGATCTCTAGGCTCTTTAGCTTGCGCTACAGCCCCTGAGTTGTCACATAATATATCGATCGGTATAGAGATACTGGCAACAACTCTAAGATCCGAGATAAAATTCTTCAGTCAGACAGCTTCCTTTGCCGCATCACTTGCCGCAATATACTCTGCCTCTGTAGTGGAATCTGCTATTGTATCTTGTTTCTGACTCTTCCAAGATATGGCTCCTCCGTTTAGGGTAAAGACAAATCCTGACTGCGACCTGAAGTCGTCTCTGTCGGTCTGGAAACTAGCATCAGTGTAACCAGTTACACTGAGCTCATCCATCGAATCTCCATATACTAGGAATATATCTTTCGTCCTTCTCAGATACTTGAGAATATTCTTGACGACTACCCAATGAGTTTCACCAGGATTTTGCTGATATCTACTTGTGACACTGATAGAATAGGCAACATCGGGTCTAGTACATAGCATGGCATACATAATCGAACCAACTGCCGAGGCATATGGTATCAATTTCATCTTGTCCTGATCTTGACTAGACACAGGACACTGAGCCTTGCTCAAAATCGCGCCAGATTGCATAGGAATAAATCCTTTCTTGGATTCATCCATCTTGAATCTTTTCACGACTTTGTCAATATAAGTAATTTGACTAAGTCCGATAAGCCGCCTAGATCTATTTCTATAGATCTTTATACCCAGTATATAAGCAGCTTCTCCCAAGTCTTTCATCTGGAAACATTTACCTAACCAGGATTTTACTCCTTGTAATACAGGTATATTGTTTCCTATTAACAGTATGTCGTCTACATACAAGACTAGGAAGGTTACCGCGCTCCCACTGAATTTGGTGTAAACACACGACTTGAACTCACTTTTGGTAAAACCAAACTCTTTGATGCGCTCATCAAAGTGTAAGTTCCAGCTCCTAGATGCTTGCTTTAGTCCATAAATTGATTTAAGAAACTTGCATACTTTATTAGGGTTCTTTGGATCCGCAAAACCATCCGGTTGTATCATATATACATCCTCTGTCAGTTTCCCGTTAAGGAAAGCAGTTTTGACATCCATCTGCCATATCTCATAGTCAAAATATGCTGATATGGCCATTAGAATCCTAATAGTCTTAAGCATTGCTACTGGGGAAAAAGTTTCATCATAGTCAACGCCATGAGTTTGCGTGAAACCTTTTGCCACTAGCCTTGCTTTAAAAGTATGCACCTTTCCATCCATGTCTGTCTTCTTTTTGAAGACCCATTTGCACCCAACAACTTTACTGTGTTGAGGCAAATCCGCTAACTCCCAAACTTGGTTGTCATACATGGATTGCATCTCTGCCTTCATGGCTTCTAGCCATTTCTCAGATTCCAAACCTGAGGCAGCGTCTTGGTAGGTAGTGGGTTCTAAAAGATCCCCTTCGTCTTGAGCAACTAGGAATCCCAGATACCTATCTGGCTAAATATGAGGCCTACTAGACCTGCGAAGGTCTTGTGTTTGCACCTCTTCCTCAACCACAGACTCGGGTTGAGGTTCAACAATTCTCTGTTGAACTACAGGTTCAACTATCGGTGGTGGTGTAATCTCCTCCTCTTCAATTTCTTGAAGCTCTATTTCTTTTCTTGGAGTCTCTGAGTTTAGAAACTTTTCCTCCAAGAATACCCCTTTACGAGCAACAAAAACTTTGTTCTCATCTGGGTTGTAGAAATAGTATCCCATGGTTTCCATGGGATAGCCCATGAAGATACACTTATCTGATTTGGGATTGGGTTTATCCGTGAATGTTCTCTTAACATACACCTCACGTCCCCAAACCTTTAGAAAAGACATTTTGGGCTTTTTCCCCGTCCATATCTCGAACGGTGTCTTTTCAACCGATTTGGTTGGAACCCGGTTCAGCATGAACGCTGCTGTCTCGAGTGCGTGTCCCCAAAACGACAATGGTAGTGAACTTCGACTCATCATTGATCGTACCATGTCAAGCAGTGTACGATTCCTCCTTTCTGATACACCATTCATCTGAGGTGTATACGGAGGTGTGAGTTGTGAAACAATCCCACATTTCTTCAAATGATCGTCGAATTCCTGACTCAGATACTCGCCACCTCGATCCGACCGAAGCGACTTTATCTTCTTGTCCAGCTGATTTTGTACCTCATTCTGAAACTGTTTGAACTTGTCAAAACTTTCAGATTTAATTCTCATGAGGTAGACATAACCGAACCTACTGAAGTCGTCAGTAAAGGTTATGAAATACCGGTATCCTCCTCTAGCCTCCGGAGTAAAGGGTCCGCACACATCCGTGTGTATAATCCCTAATAACTCGCTGGCCCTTCCATTCTCACTGTTGAAAGGCTGCTTTATCATTTTTACCAGACAAACAAGATTCGCAAACATCATATGACTCCAAGTCAAATGGTTCTAGAATTCCGTCATCTCGGAGTTTCTCTATGCGTTTCTCGTTTATATGTCCTAAACGACAATGCCAGAGATAAGTTTGATTCAAGTTACTCTTGGATCTTTTACTTATATGATAGATGTCATTGTTATCTAAATTTAGCGTATATAGACCGTTTTCTGGAGTAGCTTTGAAAAAGAAAACATCATTTTAAAGCATGAAATAGCCTTTTCATTAAAAACATAAGCAAATCCACAGTCTATTAGCAAATTGAACGAGATAACATTTTTAATTAGTCTTGGAACATAATAACAAGGTTCTAGTTCTAAGACCATGCCCGAGAGCAAACTAAGACAATATGTCCCTACAGCTTCAGCACCAACCATGGAGCCTTCGCCTACCCGCAGGTCCATATCTCCTTGTCTCAGTTTCTTACTTCTCTTGAATCCCTGCAAATGATTGCATATATGATGACCACATCCGGTATCCAATACCCATGATTCATAAGAAGTAATAAGACAATCTATCATAAAGATACCTGACTCATTGGGCGAACCAATGTCCAACTGATCTATGTCGAGTGAGTGCTCGCATGAATCCTTGTTGCCACAGTCTGGGCAACAAATTTCTCCAAGTTCTTCCAGCCAGTCATCCTCCTGCATAGGGTCCACAACTGGTGACTCTAGCTGCTTTGGGTTCAACTCGTCGCTAATGCACATGAGGATTTCGTGCAACCCTGCGACAGTCATCTCAAAATCACCGAGGACATACATTACTCTTTTCTGGTAATAGTCCGACAAGGAACCGAACAAGAGCATAACTAGCTCATGTGGTTTTGATTTTGACCCCAAGCTCTCATAGCAATCCAAGGGCCTTCTCATATTAATGAGATGGTCGCTAATAGGCTGACTTTCTTTCATCTTGGCTGAAAGAATTTCCCTCATCAGTAGCAAACAACATATCCGTTCACTAAACTTGAACTTTTGCTCCAATCCCTGAACAACCTCATAAGACGACTTCTCACGGAAATCATCCGTAAACTCGGATGATACTGTGAGAATGAGAATCGACATAACGTCAGACTCATCATCCAGATACTGATAGTAAGTGTCATACTCACTATCCTGGGCATCTACTCCTGGTCGCTCTGGAGGCAATGTCTCAATAATGTGAAGCTTCCCCTGTGCATCCAAAATACTTTTCAGATGCAACTTCCAAATAGCAAAGTTTAGACCTGAAAGCTTCCACTTGCCGGTGATGAGACTTAGAGACTCTCTTGGTGAATAAAACGGAATAACAAATATAACAGACATCTACAGAAAAAGGAAAAGATAAAACCGATTCAGTATTGATTATATCTTCTAATAATTATTACCTTTTAACAAAAATTATTAGACTAGGATCCATATTGCACATTTCCCGATGCAAGGTTTGGGCACTTCCCACCGGGACAATGCTATTTCTGGTAGGTAAGAACTATACCAATCGTATCCTAACTGGACACGACTCCTAGATCCGTGGGACATCGGTTACGAGAACCGTGCATGTTTAATCCCTCTAGTGCATGATTATCACCAAAATAGATCGCACCACCTAAGACAGCATGAACTCTGGCCGGGACTCCCGATTATCGCAGAATCTTTCATGCCCCTTCCCGCAATGGTTTGAACCCGGATGCCCAAGGTTTGGGCACTTACGACACCCGAGTACCGTTTAACAGCAAGGGTGTACCATTAGGTGGGTAGCACACTGATCTAAGATTTTTCTAAAAAGAATTTCCAAGTTTTTAACATGAAAAACTTTAATGCCAGTTTTCTTTTTAAAAAAAAACATCTGTTTAATAATTAACTATTATTAAAACCCTTGTTTTATTTCATCGTGTTAATCACAACCACGCATATATATAATATGTAAAGAAATAAAACAACCACAAACAACTATGCCTTAGCCTTGCCCTTTACTAATGTCGGTTTCGTGAGCCACACGAAAAACAAGACGGTCAAAACCTAAGTGGAAAAACAACACACATGGCATGGCATTCTGAAGCTCCCACTGGCTCCAGCATCCAATCCTGCTATTTGCTCCTTGCTCCTTGCTTCTTTGTAGCAGCTTCATATTTATTCTAATAATCTATTCTAATCTAAAAACTAAAACTAGAAAATATAATAAAAAATTACAAGATAATCAAAGGCACGCAGGCCCGCTAATTCTAGTACTTTTACAAAATAGAATAGGGGTTGTAAGTGGCACGCAGGCCTCCCCACACCATAGAATAATAAAACCAATCACAACCACAAGTGCGAGAAATTAAACAATCCACAAGGTCTAGGAGAGGGCTCGGCTATGGCATCCCAAACATGTATTTAAACTAATACATACAAAACTGGTTCTAATTATCATATCCCGACGAATTAACTTGACTTTTAACAAACTGTTAAAAATCATTTGGTTTAAAATAATAAAAATTATTTAATTATTGTTTACGCGTATAGAGTAACTAAAATAATTAATTCTAACCAATACTTGATTAAAATTAACATTTTATGTATATAAGTTTTATAAAATAAAACTCATACAATATTTTTAGTTTTAATCCTGTTAGGTGTTACCCTAAACCCAAAAAACTAAAATACACTTTTGGACCTCAAAACTGGGCCAAAACGTGAGACCGTGGGCCGACCACAAACTGGGCCGAAACCACATGGGCCGCAGGCAGCAGGCCTCGGCAGGGCCGCCCCTACGCCGCCGGTTTGGACCTGGGCCGCCGACCACCTTCGCCGCCGACCAACCTGGTGGCTGCGACTGGCTGGTCAACACCGCCGCCGGCCACGGTGGTGAAACCGCCGCCGGCCACCACCCTTTACGCAAACAACAATAAAAAAATAATAATAATATTTAAAATTTAAACCTTAAACCTTATCCTTTTCTCATAACTAATTCTTGTTATCCATTTAAAAATCAAAACTGATTTTTAAACTACTTGGATAAACAAAAGAAAAAGTCAAAAACTTGATAGAAGGAAAAACTATTCATCATGATAAAAAGAATCCTACCTAGTTCCCTATGAGATTAGAAGTGGCTCTGATACCACTGAATGGTTTTGTAGGGTATAAAAACATATCAGAAAACATGCACAGCGGAAATCAAAACCCCCTCCAGTGATCTCATCTAACTCATACAGGAACTAAAAAGAAGAGGGTTAGAAAGTTATACCTTTAGGGATTAAAACTTTTCTTTGACCTCTAGACAGCTGCAGGCTATCCACCGCTACTGTACCGCCTCGAACTGGCTGCTAGACCGCCTAAGGATTAAACCTCGGATCAAACCGTGACCCGTGTGTGTGTGAGTCCTTGCGCCGCCATCGACCACCGCCACCTGCGGCTTGCCTTGCGCAGCCGTCGACCTCTCGAAGAAAGAGAGAGAGATCGGCCGAGAAGGGTAGAGAGAGAGAGAGTGTTAGGGTTTTTTCTCTTAAGGCTTGTAATTGACTTATGTGATTAATGAGCTTAATAAGGTTTATATATAATAAACCCTTATTAGGCCTAAGCCCGTTTAATTAAAGCCCAGCTTTAATTAAACTATTAATCAATTACAGAAAATACCCTCGACCTTTCTAATTAATTAATAACTATTAATTAATTGGTCCCGTTAATATTTAAACTAAATATTAACATCTCTCTTTTAATAATAATTAACTATTATTATTTTTCTCTTTCTCAATAATTAATTAAACTAATTAATTATTCTTTTCCACACAAAAAGTTATAATCCAAAAGGTTCTAATTGGGTGTGCAGCGGTGTGATCCTTTAGTGTCACATAGCATTGGATACGATGATACATGTTATCTATCTCTGCACATAATCCAATAGGAATTGATCTTAAATCTCACGGGCATAAGAAATTTGCATCCTATTCTAATATTCACACACGAAACTTGTTCTTTATTTTACCAAATTCATTCTGTTGACTTTTATGGTCAAAGAGGGGCTTTTACACCATTAGACTACCAGCATCCATCACACCCTTCACACAGCCAAATCAGCTCCACATCAGCGCCACATCATTCCCTCACCATTTTCTCATCACATCACACAACCCCTGCATCCATCACATGCCCTCACATCACACAAAAAAAACCGCCCTCTCACGTACCTCCCGCTCACACTCGCGATCCCACTCACCTGTGTGACCGTGAGCCGGCTTTCACGAAGACCGGCGATACTCTTCACATCCGTGAGGAGCCTTCACAGCCCTCCCTCGCGACCCGATGCGGGTAGTCTTAGATGCTACAACTGGGCCATAACCCATTCTTCATGACGGTCTTCATTATTCAAGCCTCAATTTCTTGACGTTTAGCGAGAGTTTTCTAATAAATTTATGAGGCTTGATGTATGTGGAATCCCTTGGAAACTTGTCCTTGGAATTCCTTCCAAAATATGTTCTCGGAAATATATCGTAAAATTGTCCATGGAAATCTCTTAAAAGTGTTCATAGAAATATATCAGAAACTATCCTCAAATCACTTGGAAATTTGTCCTTTGAAATCCCTCAAAAAGTTTGTGCACGTATGAAATTCCTTTTGACATCTTTGAAAATCTCTCGGAAATTCTTTGGAATGGTTTCCAAGAAATGTTTTTACTAGGCTGATTTTTCTCGAAAAATTGACGTTTTCTAAGAAAATCTTACCTCGAAAATCCCATATTTTCTTGTAGTCATTATAGGTGACGATAAATAGGCAAATGTGTATAAAAAATATACAAAATCAAATAAGATATTTGTTACAACGTATAATAAATATTTGTTTGTTAGAAGACCAGTTACTTGTCATAACTTGAATGTGAGCCACACATTTGAACTTGTCAATTTTCAAAAATTATTACACTAACAAGCTGACAATAGATATTTTACATATGAGTTGATCATGAATTATGTTTATACCAGCAAAATAATTATAGAAAAAAAAGCAGCTTCATCTCTTTTGAGATCTAAAGATCATAAGCATCAGTTCATTGTAAAGCTTTTTGCTTGTTAAACGAACAAAAAACATGTCTTCCACTGAAAACTTGAAAATTCCTCTCCAGGTCTTATTATCAGCTACTGAGAGATTTTCTGAAGCAAACCTCATCGCAAGGGGTGGATATGGCAAAGTGTACCGAGGTCAGTCTTTGCAACATGGCATCCTTGCCATAAAGCGTTTAGAATATCGTTTGCACGGGCAAGGAGATAGTGAATTTGGTATGGAGATTGCATTGCTTTCGGCCTATAAACATGAAAACCTTGTGGCTCTTGTGGGATTTTGTGATGAAGGTGGAGAGAACATCCTTGTTTACAAGTTTGAAACAAATGGAAGTCTCGACAAGCATTTACATAAGAAAGATCTAACCTGGGAGCATAGGCGGACCTGTGTATTAGGGGGAGGGGGCACGGGACACCGGTCTTTTTTCAGTTCGTAGTGTTAATCTTCGATTTTTTGAGACGGTGCTACCGGTAAAATTTTGGGGTGCAACCGGTGATGCCACCAAAATTAAAGGAAAAATGAAACTTTTTAAAAAAAATGATAAAAAATATTTTAATATTTCCATTTATACCTTTAAAATACTTTAGTTTACCTTTAAAATAGCATTTTAGTTAACATGGCTTCATATAAATTGTGTTTTGTTTTAAATTTTGGCCCTAAAATACCAGAACAGCAGCCGAAACCTCGTTAATCCGACCCGATTAACCGGAAACCCGAGAGAAAACCCGAACCAGACCCTCAATTTTATTTAATTTTATTTTCGCATTATATGGTGCTACCGGTCAAAAAAAGCGTCGTCTTCAGATTTGTATAGACGCTGCCCGAGGTTTGAGGTACCTTCATGATGAAGTTGGACCAGGGCATAGAGTTATCCACCGTGATATCAAGAGTGCGAACATCCTACTTGATGAAAACTTGAAAGCCAAGATTTCAGATTTCGGGTTGTCCAAAGTAGGTCTTGCAAATATGCCTTTTTCAGTTCAATTCTCCAATGCTTGTGGTACATATGGATATGTTGATCCAGAATTCCTACATGGTGCTCTCACACAAAAATCTGATGTTTATTCTTTTGGGGTTGTTTTGTTTGAAGTCTTGTTCGGAAAGCTGGTAAGTGTTCCACAGAATCTTGACGCTAGTCATTTTACAGTTGAAATGGCCCAAAAATATTTCGAAAATAATATGTTAGATCAGATGATTGATCCTGTCTAAGGATTCAAATGACCTCTGATTCCTTGAGAACGTTCTCAACCGTTGCCTACCAATGCTTGAAAAATCGTAGAGATGATCGTCCAACAATGAGGTTGGTCGTAGAAGAACTAGAGAAAACTTTCAGAGGAATTGGGTTGTTGCATCAGCATAAGGTCTAATTTGCAATATTCTATGTTTTTTTCACTAACTTAAGCTTAATTTCATTGACGAATTTATCTCTCATTGAAGCATTTATTGTTTGTTTTCGATACATAGGCGTTATCTGGATTTTCGCATGATGTATGCATTAGTTATAATAGGTGGGATTTAAATCTTGACCATGCTAAGCTGCTATGTGAGGCTCTTGAAAAGAAGGGACTTTCTGTTTACAAGGAGAACATTTATGATTATTGCCAGGACAATCAAGAAAGAAAACATTTATGATTATTGCCAGGTCATCGAACAATCAAGGTGTTCGCTCATTGTTTTCACCAATTACTTTGCTGCTTGTTCTTCGTGCTTAAATGAAGCTGTCAAAATAATGGAGTGCCTAAAAGAAAGAAAACAGGTTGTTATGCCGATATATCATAAAGTGATGGAGTCAGATGTGAGGACACAAAGTGGATTTTTCGGGGAAGCATTCAGGGTGAACTTTCGTGAACACGAGAGATTTGGAGTATGGACAAATGCTCTTGTTGAAGCATCTAATATTCAAGGTAGTTTCAGACATTATGAATGGACATGGTGAGTTCCTGCTCTCTTCTCTGTTCCCATATATACTTGAAACATTCAAACATGTTAAATTTCTCCAATGTTTAACACATTCTTTCTATGCAAGTCTTAATTGATAAACTATTATATGAGCTAGGTATGGTTTTTTTTTTTTTTTTTTTTTTTTTTTTTTTTATAATAATTTTAAATTTTTTTAAACAAGTACGTACTGGATCAGTGGAGAATCACGCTTTATTAACCATTCTGCAGGGAAGAAACAGTTAAAGCAGTTGCTTCAAGAATTAAAGATCAATTATCAGGAAATAGTAGTTTGAGCCTTTGAGGTGTCACCACCATACTTGTACTTGAAGAACAACCAAGTGAGCATGCATCAAATATCAGATTATTGATTAAGTGAGTAATCCAACTGGATTAGAAACATTGCTGAGCAAGAAGACAACCTCTGCTTATATACACAACAATACAAGATTAAGGTTAAGGTTAATGAATAGATAGAAGTATTGTAAAACTAGAACTCGATCATCTTAAGAATCTTAAGAATGTATGAGAAACTGTTTACCGGTGTTTTTAAACTCGGGTTGACCCAGTTGGTTGAACCATGAACTGATCATGAAAATGGTTTAACAATGACCGGCTTGTATAAGTATTTTTGTAGCATATAGCTTAATTATATTTGTGATCGAGGATAGAGCTAATAATTTTTACAGTCAGGGGCAAACATTTGGAAAGTGATAAATTATAGTCTAATAAATTTTAATAAAGTATGACTTTGGTACAAGTATTTTCTTCAATGATTTAGTCTAATTCATTGCAAAAGGTATTAACATGATAGTTTTTCTTTTTATATGTGCTGACTGATGATGCACCTATTGATGGTATCAAATTACCAAGTTTTCCACTTATACTCTCAATATATATTAATAAATGGAAAAGACTAAATCACTTTATATGTGAAAAGAAAGAAAGGAGCTGCAGGAAATTTGCTAAAAAAGAACTCTGCTTTATTAGACTACCAGCATCCATCACACCCTTCACATAGCCACATCAGCGCCACATCAGCATCCCACCATTTTCTCATCACATCACACAAACCCCTGCATCCATCACATGCTTCACATCACAAAAAAAAACAAAAAAAACACCTCTCTCTCACGAAACTCCCTCACATGCGCGACCCGGCTCACACAAGTGAGCGTGAGCAACCCCTCACACATGGGGGTGATGGTGTTCCATCGTGTGACCGGCCCTCACATTTGCTCTCTCATGACGGATGCGCATAGCCTTAATAAGAAACAAGGCTATATATAGCCTTTTACCCTCTACGTGGAGCATCTAATTCTCCCAAGGTACATGCATATGACCATTTCCACACAACGTATACATGCATAAAATCCGGTCAATAGCTAAATATTTAAACTAAAATTAATAACTTAAACATTAAAGAAAACACTAAATACTAATTAATTAAACTACGATTTAAATCCAGCCATGCAAATGTTGACACCAACGATAGTCACAGAACCGATACGAACCGATTAACCCAACAATCATCCCCTTAATCGGTTATATGTGCGTCCGTTCACAACAACGCCGGCTCCTCCTCAACCAAGTTGGCTTCTTGCTTATCCCATTTTGGACACTCGTTATTGAAGTGACCAAACTCACCGCACTTGTAACACTTAACGTGACTTCTATCCCGGAAACGTTCATTGCCATCTCGACCATTCACAGACCCACGACCTCTTCCCCGGCCACGTCCATAGCCTTCACGATTTGAACCTCCATTGCCACAAGGCTTACACACGTGCGCCTTTTCATCACTAACCAACAACAAACCACCTTGAATGTCCTCCGTTCTTTTTAAACGCTCCTCGTATGCCTTCAATCTTCCAACGGCTTCATCGAAGAGCATTGAATCCAACTCGAAACATTGCTCTATCGATGCCACGATTTGAAGAAACGACTTAGGCATCGAGTCTAGCAACCGTTTTACCAAATCTACTTCCTCAAGCTCGTATCCAAGCGTCCTTGCTTTTGAGGCTAGACCAGTAAATTTTGTAACGAAATCATCGACCGTTTCACCTTCTTTCATACGCAAGCTTTCAAGCTCCCTCTTCAATGTTGCTTGTCTAGCCGCTCTCACCCGATCCACACCCAAATACCGAGTCTTCAACCAGTCCCACACTTGTTTAGGATCAGAATAACTAGCCATTTGCAAAACCATATCTTCCGGAATAGCTTGAAATAAAAACGCTAGAGCTTGTTTCTTCTTCTTAGAATCCGGTTCTTCCCCCAACGTCCTTGGTTCGACCGTCTCTAATAGGCCATATGCATCCATGATTGACTTGACCTTGACAGCCCATACCGGATAGTTTGTCGGGGTCAAGACCGGGACTTGATACGAGATTGATCCTCCTTCTTTAGGTATCAATGCCATGCTATTTTTTTCATGTGTCAGCCCCGACCTTTTTCCGATCCAACCTGTTCCGAAATTCCTCTTCCACCAGTTAAAAAGAAAACCAAACTCCCTGTTTCTTCTGTTTTCTTTTACCTGCAAGCAAGCCACAACAAAAAACCTACCTGTTTCTGATTTCTTCTGCTTGTCTTCTACGCATCTGGTTAGGCTTACTGGAACAGATGGATCAAAGGTGGAGACTGCACCTTTCTTCCTGCTATTAATAAAAACTCACACCCCTTTCAATGGAAACTGGCTCTGATACCAAGTGATGGAATCAGATTACCAAGTTTTCCACTTATACTCTCAATATATATTAATAAATGGAAAAGACTAAATCACTTTATATGTGAAAAGAAAGAAAGAAGGAGCTGCAGGAAATTTGCAGTAAAAAAACTCTACTTTATTAATAAGAAACAAGGCTATATATAGCCTTTTACCCTATACGTGGAGCATCTAATTCTCCCAAATACCAGGTACATGCATATGACCATTTCCACATAACGTATACATGCATAAAATCCGGTCAACTGGTAAATACTTAAACTAAAATTAATAACTTAAACATTAAAGAAAACACTAAATACTAATTAATTAAACTACGATATTAATCCAGCCATGCAAATGTTGACACCAACGATAGTCACCGAACTGATACGAACCGATTAACCCAACACCTATAAATGGCTAACCGCTAATTAACCAATCAATTTCTGAATTTTGACTTTTACAACACATAAGTCAATGTTGTTGTGTGTGACTTGACTAGTGGAAAAGTATTTGAGACTAGAATAGTTACTCGGCGATAAACGGTTTTGATTTCGGAAAACAATGAGGACAACATGTGCACTGACTTGCATGGAATGGTTCTGCCTTGTGTGCAAGTCGTGAAGTCCGGGAGCTCGACGTGGGTGTACATGGGAATTAATTTATGATGTCTTGGAAATTGATTTGATACACGTCGAGTGAGTTTATTGCACGTGGGATATTTGAATTAATTAATCAATTAACTAAATGATGGATAAGTTCAAAATTGAAGTACATGGATTTTTATGGATTCGGCAGATCTTATTAAATTCAAATTTAGTGATTATCTATTTAGTTGAATTATATTAGAATTAAGTTTCTAGTTTGATGCTTATAAATACAAGGCTAGATAAGTCATATGTACAACATATTAAAAATACCTTGAGTCATAATAAAGAAGTTTTAGGGGTTCCCGCCTGTGGATGTAGGTCGTGTTTGACCGAACCACGTTATATCTCGTGTTCGTTTATTTCTGTTTTCCGTATTATTCTAACTTTTGTTTTAGGTGTCTTGATCCTAACAAATGTATAGCAGTTTGAGTATAAACATGGATAGAGAAAGAAAGAGGTGCCTAAAGAGTGTTGTACTCAATGAAGCAATAATATTAATAGAGAGTTTTTCCGGTGTCTTTCTCAACAAGCATCTAAAGCTGTTAAATAATGAAAACCTCGTAGGTAAAATGTATTACAAAGACAACTATATATAGATTACAAGAGTATGGTAGAAATCCTAATATGAAACGCTAATGGGCCCAAACCCAAATATGCTGAACCCTAATAACATTCTCACTAATAAAAGCTCATTCTCCTCCATTACACCTATTCGGCTGAAAATTCTACAAACTACGCGGTGACGCAACATGGGTAGGGAAACAACTCGACGACTTTGTTTATTCACAGTAATACCGAAGAACGAACAATGAATCTGAAAATTGATCTTTTGTTTATCAAAAATAAAGGATTACAAATTTGCAATCCATTCCATCTAGTACTTACCCAAAAAGATCTAAATGAAGAGGAAACACACATATCCCAATCTAAAAAGTTGCATTTTCTATCCAGGAGAACCGAAAAAGCTTGTTCGGGCACTGAACGTTGGAATTAACCTTAAATCTCACGTGCGTAAAAAACGTGCATCCTATTTAGAATGTTGTTTTTACCCGGGAAGCTTGTTCCTTTTTTACCAAATTCTATTTGTTGACTTTTATGGTCAAAGGGGGGCCTTTTAGACCTTTGGATGCTCCAACAGGGCCATAACATATTCTTCATGACGATATTCATCATTCAAGCTTCTCAAATTTCTTATTGGTAAGTTATCAACAACAATATCTTCTAAGCCAGGAGAAAAAAACCACAAAAAAGCATCAGCATGGCAATATTGAGTATATATGAATCAAAATAGATCAATATCATAGATCAAACATAAAGAAACATGACAAAATTGGAACGTGGTTCAATTTCACATCGAAACGGTTAAAGCCAAACCCGCATCTAGCCATTGGAATGTTGTTCGAGACTTCGGCTTTTAAAAGGACAAAACGGGTAGAATACCGGGAAGGTGGTGGCTTCATTTTCATGATTCCTATGCAAGTCATCGCTCAAAAAGCTACCGGTGACGGTGAGTATAAGAACTAAAAACCAACAAACTAAACGAATAAAAACGAAATAATATCAAAACAAATGGTCTGGTATTAGATTTTTAGAATGTCGATGTTTTTAATATAAAACTGCCCCATTAAAAAACCACACTACCATTTTTAAATGCATTTTATCTTTGACCCATTAGTCCATTAGTCAAGCCGATTATCAAAATTATTCTCATGTATTACCGGGTATTCGTTATGTTCATTTACTTTTCTATTAAATGGGTCCCTTCAAAAGTCATGTGTTTCGTATGGCGATTACTTCAAAATAGAATACCCACTAGATCTAACTTGATGGTGAGAGGTGTTGTAACACCATCATTTCTTTGTCCAATTTGTGAATGTGAGTTTGAAACTGTGTCAATATCTATTTTTTAAGTCAAATTATAATCTAAATTGTGTTTATATGTTTACTAATTAAAGTTAAACTATTTTAGATTGGGAATGCTTAGCAGTGAAGAAACAATCAAAAATCATTAAATTAAGCCCACGACGAAAGACAATTGAGAAATAAAATGGACCGAAGAAAAGCAAACGGATAAACACAATATTTTGGGTTGCTTATTGAAAAAAAAAAGAATAAATTTTTCTATTTATTTGGACTTTTGATGGCCACAAAATGAGATGCACAAAATCGGTCCTGGACCACTGCCGGTCAGGTCCGGTCCGGACCTAGGCGATCCCGGGCCGGTCCGGTCTTTTTTCGGACCGGTCCGACTTCGGTCCAGACCTGTCCGGTTTTCATTCGGATATCTTTCGGTTCGGTTTTGAATTTTATGTTTCGGTTAAACGTTTTTGGTTTTCTTTTCGAATTTTTTTGACAACTTAAAAAGTTGAGAGAATATGTAAAAAGAAGTTTTGTGTAAAGAACAAAGGAAGAGGTAGTGAGGAATTTCCGGTTTGGACTCTTGGACCGGCTCGGTCCGGACCGATTCTCGGACCGTTTCGGATCGGTCCTTGATGGTCTTCCGGTCCGGTCCGATCCAGACTGAGGAGTGACATGACGGTCCTGGATCGGTCATGGACTTGTCCGGTCTTGGCGGTCTTTGTCGGACCGGTCGGACCACTCCTATTTATTCACCTCCACTGGCACAAATAATAAACTAAGAACACAACTATTTTGGAAGGATTGGGCTTGAAACTTTTATTATGGGCCACATATATGAAGAAAAAAAAAGCCATACACACCACACCATCAAAAGAAAATACGCATACGGCCGCAATTCTTAATTCATCAAACACATACACGGCGGCGATTTTTTCTTTTGTGGACGGCAGAAAGTAAGAAGCAAAGAGTGATGAATCATTAAGTAAAGATTAAGGGGAGCACTCTATTAACCAGTGTTTGAAGAGGGATACCACAACTTTTATGAGAATGACCTGTTTTGTTTATATGTTCATCATTAGTCTATAATGATTTATAAACTTGGTTTTTTTTTTGTATTTGTTGTTTTCTAACTTGTCTATGAGTTAGGGCTTCTGTTTTACCTAGATAAGATGAAACTCATGGATTGATTTATTGTTGTTTGTGAATTATGTCTTTGATTCTTGTAAGTTACATTGAGTTAAAGATCTAATCGTTTAATGCTTTTATTTTTAATTCATTATTCTATGGATTATTATGTGTCTCTAATGAGAGTTAATTATGCATGCTATACATATTAGTAATTCAATTGTTAGATTACTAGATAAACCGTAGGGATAATGTTTAGGAACAATTAATTGATAACTTAGGCATTAAGTTAGTTTTAACCTACTAAACGGGAGTTAGTAGGATAAAGGGCGATTCGGGACATTAGCTTGTTATTGGATTGTAAACAGGGTGTAATTGGTTATGCGAGTTTAGAAAGTGATTTCTTTACCTTGGTTTAATTAATTATATAACTTGGTGATTCAGGAGATGCGTTAAGTTACCTATTAGAATCATAACCTTCATAATTCATGTTTCATAATAAATCAAGACTAGATGGATTTAACTCTAGGTGAAACAAATCTTCGATACTATTCATAGTCAGCTTCCTTTATGTTCCATCATGCTTTTGCTCGTAATTATTTAATTAGTCGTCTTTATATTCCATCGTGCTTTTGCTTTTGCTAGTTCATCAATAATTTTTTTTAGAGATTGTTGTGCCGGGGTGGTGACCATGTCGAAGCTCCTTACATAATTATTTTTTTGTTGTAAAAAACTTAAAACTAAATGATGAACAAACTATTTATACAGTTTTCCTTATAACCAATGTGCCATGAATATCGATTATTTGCGTAAATTGATTTTAGTATGTACTAGCTAATTTCTACGCTTTTAGCCTTAATTATACCCGAAAAAAATAAGAACATGATTAAAAACATTACATTAGTATGTTGAATCTAATTAATATCTTCACTGTTAGCATTTATTATTTTTCTATTTCATTTAATTAATTTTCTTTTCTTATCCCTTTCTAACACTCTCTTGATCTTATAAGTAGAAAGATAAGTAAGAATACAAGTAGAAGGATATAGAACCTCTCGATCCAAAATTTTGGACTAATTAAGAAGTGGCGGTTGAGATTCATGAATGAAAAACAACCTCTTTGAAATTAAAGTTATCACAAAATCTATGGCTGTAATGACGGTTTTTCTGAATATATGAGAACCTAAAATCTTAAACGGATTGTTGGCCATTCATTTTTCAAAAGTATCAAATCTGATTGAAAAAACTGGAGATTTTCTTTGTTAATTCTTTTAGAAGAAGTATGGGTAAGGTAGAATGAAAGATTCTATATCCTCGTATTTTGTAGTGGGTAGGATCATAGAAGTACAAAATAAGAATATTTAGTAAGACCATCCGGTCAGGAATGGCCTTCGTGAGGGCTGCTCACGATCACGAACACCATCGCCGATGATTGTGGTGGGCCCCTCACGAGTTCATCCGGTGACCACCATCACGAGGTTTTTTTTTCTTTTTCAAATTTCGACCTTTAGGGGGTAATTAATACATATTTAATATTTTTTTTTCTTTTTTACCTTTTAACTCCTATAAATACACCATCATTCCAACTCTTTTTTTTCAGACAAACCTTTCCTATTTATCTACTCTCTTCTTTATACATTATATATGGACAAGGGCAAGCAAGGTTCAAAACCCCACGATGGGTTTCAAAATCACGAGGCACGAGCTTGCAACCGACCCCTCCCCCGCCCTCCCCGGATAACATGTTCGGGATATCACCTCACCACCAAACTACATCCAAGGCATACAACAATTTTTGATGTATTCACCTACTCCAATGCCGGGTGGGTTTCAACACGGTGTCTATCGACCACAAGCCCCCGTGTTGAATCAATACAACATGGGTTTTACACAATATCAAGGCGTAAATCAAGGTGGTTTTGCACACCTCCTTCAAAACCAAACGTATCCGGATGATAAGGAGCTCGAGATGGAGGAGGAGGGTATTCCCGACACCCAACCCGAGGAGGTGGTTCCCGAAACCCAACCCGAGGAAGTCGAATCCGACACAACCAAAAAAGGCAAGAGAAAGGCGGTGCCGTGGAGTTCCGCTGAAGAGGCTTTATTGGCTTTGGCATTCTGAAAATTGTGTAACCTGCAACGCCCAAAAAGCACGTAAGTTTTTTACATGCGTAATTTATTTTTATATAATTGTATTTATATTGTTACTTAAATTTATATAATTCTATTTATATGCTTAATTATATTGTTATTTATATTTATATATTTATGTATGATTATTTAAATGTATATAATTCTATTTATATGCTTATTTATATTGTTATTTAAATTTATATATTTATGTATGATTATTTAAATGTATATAGTTCTATTGATATGCTTATTTATATTGTTATATTTATGTAGACAACTTTTGGGGGAAAGTGATACATTGGTACAACCAAAAGCAAAGGAATTTTCAAGAACGCTCCAAAGATCAAATAACCAGCAATGTATTACGGGTATCCGCTGTCTATGTTCATTTACTTTTCTATTAAATGGGCCCCTTCAAATGTCATGTGTTTCTTATGGTGATTACTTCAAAATAGAATACCCACTAGTTCTAACTTGGTGGTGAGAGGTGTTTTAACACCATCAGTTCTTTATCCAATTTGTGAATGTTAGTTAGAAACTGTGATCAATCATCTGTTTCAGTTGTATCCATGATATTGTGGTATTTTAACATATAACATATATTTATTTCATGACGATATTTTTTTAAGTTAAATTATAGCCTAAATTATGTTTATATGTTTACTAATCAAAGTTTGACTATTTTAGATTGAGAATGGTTAGCGGTGAAGAAACATACAAAAATCGTTAATTTAATCACACGATGACAGACGAGAACAATTGAGAAATAAAATGGACCGAAGAAAAGCAAACGGTATATATATAATACACAATATTTTGGGATGCTTATTGGAAAAAAAAGAATAATTGTTCTATTTATTTGGACTTTTGATGGCCACAAATAAAAAACCAAGAACACAACCATTTTGGAAGGATTGGGCTTGAAATTTTTATTATGGGCCACATATATGAAGAAAAAAAAAGGCATGATTTTTTCTTTTGACGACGGCAGAAAGTAAGAAGCAAAGAGTCATGAAGCAATAAGTCACCAGTCTATGAACCAGTATTTGAAGAGGGATATCACAATTTTTATGGGATTGAGTCGTTTTGATTATCTGTTTATCATCTTGTTCTAAACGAAAGGACTAGACCCGCTGAGTGTGAGGGGAAGTGATGTCCTTGTAAGCACCGGTCTATAATGATTTATAAACTTGGTTTTTCCGTATATTTGTTATTCTCTAACTAGTCTATGAGTTAGGGCTCATGTTTTACCTAAATCAAATGAAAGTCATGGATTGGTTAATTTTAGTTCGTGAACTATGTGTTTAATTCTTGTAAGTTACATTTATTAGAGAATATGTAAATTAGGGTTTTAGCGTAGTTGGGCTTGGCCCATTAGGGTTTAATATTAGGGTTTATCCCTACCCTTGTACTCTATATATAGTCTTCATAGTAATACATTATACCTACGAGGTTTTCATTATTCTACATGGTATCAGAGCATTCGGGTTATGGTCATATCCTCTCCTCTCCCTTCTGCTGCCTCTTTTCCGCCGCCGCCACCGTACCTCGGTTGGCAGCGCCGCCTCCCTTCTCCCCGTCGTCCCCCTTGTGTGACGACTTTCTTTCTTTCCCTTAACCTCTCGTCCTTCCCCGGGGACGCATTGTACATATATTCCTCTCTCCTCTTGCCGCCGCCGCACCTCCTCCCTTGCCGCCGCCGCGCCTCCTGCCGCTGCAGCCGCACCTCCTCTCTTGCCGCCGCCGTAGTCGTAGCTCGTAGCTCCTACCGCCGCCGCACCTCTTGCCGCCTCCGCGCCTCCTGCCGCCGCCGACGCACCTCCTCTTCCGCCGCCGCTGCGCCTCCTGCCGCAGCCGCCGTTCTCCCCTCCTGCCGCCGCACCTCCTGCCGCCGCCGCTCTTCCTCTTGCCGCCGCACCTCCTCTCGTAGATGCGCCTCCTGCCGCCGCCGCGCCTTCTCTTGCCACTTTTCTTTTCTTTTTATCTTATGTATTTTTTTTATCTATCTCTTTTATTGTATTGTTTTGCTCTAGTGTGAGCGTCCGGTCTCCTACCGCTCTCACTGCGGGGGAGTATTAGAGAATATATAAATTAGGTTTTAGCGTAGTTGGCTTGGCCCATTAGGGTTTCATATTAGGGTTTATCCCTACCATTGTACTCTATATATAGTCTTCATAGTAATACATTGTTCAATGCTTTTAGTTTTAATTCATTATTCTATGGATTATTATGTAATTCTAATGAGAGTTAATTATGCATGCTATACATATTAGTAATTCAATTGTTAGATTACTAGATAAACAGTACGGATAAGTTTAGGAACAATTAATTGATAACTTAGGCATTAAGTTAGTTTTAACCTACTAAACGGGTGTTAGTAGGATAAAGGGCGATTCAGGAGATTAGCCTGTTATTGGTTTGTAAACAGGGTGTAATTGGTTATGCGAGTTTAGAAAACGATTTCTCTACATTGGTTTAATTTATTATTTAACTTGGTGATTCGGGAGATGAGTTAAGTTACCCGTTAGAATCATAACCTCCATAATGCATATTTCATTATAAATCAAGACTAGGTGGATTCAACTCTAGATGAAACAAATCTTCGATAAAGTTCATAGTCAGTTTTCTTTATATTCTATCGTGCTTTTGCTCGTTAATTTATTTTATTCGTCACTGTTTTATTTTATTAGTTGAATTAGTTTATATTAGCATATCCTCCTTTTAACTAATTTGTTTAGATTAATTAGTGGAATCTAGTTTAATAAAATATTCATACTGATCCATCAATAAAAAAATTTAGAGATTGTTATGCGGGGATGATGATGTTAAATCTAAACTTAAAACTTTGATGAACAGACTATTTATATAGTTTATTCTTATAAACAATGGAGGCCGTGAATATCAATCATCTGCGTAAATTGATTTTAGTACGTACTAGTTAATTTCTTCGCTTTTAGCCTTAATTATACCCGTAAAAAACCTGATTAAAAACATTACATTAGTACGTTGAAGCTAATTAATATCTTCATTGTTAGCATTTATTAATTTTCTATTCACTTAACTAATTCTCTTTTCTCATTTCTTTCATTAATTCTGGCACGTCTCTTGATTTTGTGAGTAAAAAGATAAATAAAAATTCAAGTAGAAAGATATAGAACCTCTCAATCCAAAATTTTGAGACTAATTGAGAAGTGGCGGTTGAGGTTCATGAAGGAAAAACAACCTCTTTAAAATAAAAGTTATCACAAAATCTATGGCTGTAATGACGGTTTTTTTGAAAATATGAGAACCTAAAGTCTTAAACGAATTGTTGGCCATCCATTTTTGAAAAGTATCAAATCTGATTGAAAAAACTGGAGGTTTCCTTTGTTAATTCTTTTAGAAAAAGTATGGGTAAGATAAAAAGAAAGATTCTATATCTTCGTATTTTGTAGTGGGATAGGATCATAAAAGTATGAAATAGGAAGATTTAATAGGAGGCAATATAATTTTTTCGCTAAAAAGAGAAGTTTTATATCTTGCTACTTTGTTTTTTTACTCATTCTCCTAAATATGTTTCTTGGCTAGAAGCTTGGTGCTCTAAGGTATCCTCTTCTGTGGTTGTTCACTAGGCTCTTTGCTTTAAAGGAGAGCTTCTCTCTGATCAATACAATCAAAGGTGTCAAGACTTCTTTTCTCATTATGAATATATTATTAATGAACACATGTGGTCTAGTGGTAGAAAGTATGAGAAGAGGGGTGCAAAACATGCTAAGAAGTGTAAATTGTGCAGTGTTGCACTATGAAGCTCTTTATTCGCAATCGTAATTATGGGTGATTTTTGGAGGCTGTAATGTAAATAGAAATAAGGAGGGAAAATTGGATCATGTTTCTCTTTGACAGATGCGCGCAGGGGATCCTTTGTCGCCTTTTTTATTCATGTTAGTTACAGAAGGACTACAAGAATTGTTTGGAATTAATGAATCCCCTTAAAAGTTAATATCTGTTAGTTGGAGGTTGCTGCTCAACACTTTGCCTAGTAGGCAAAATCTCATCTCAAGGATGGTGCAAGACTGCAAGTGGTTGACCTATACTGCTTATTGTGCTCTCAAATGGAGGAAACTTTATCACACCTAGTTTTTGATTGCCCCAAGACTTCTACAACTTTCTTTCTTTTTTTGAACGGTAACAAAGGCAAACAGGATGAAGCTTTAACGGGTATATACACAGTTTTACTTTAACGGGTATATACGCGATAAATATTACATGTTTATATTAAACTTGGATACCTGTTTTCCCGCGATTTTCCCCGTAACCCGACAAGGATCCCTGATTAAATCCTCGTGGTTTTTTAAGCGACGACGTTGATGGTTTTCTTAAAGGGGGACATGAACGGGGGACCAATCCCCGCACCAGAACCCCACCCTCTCTCATTCCTAAAACAATATTGAAAGAAGACTTGTTCTCTTAAGTGAAACGCTTGTCGCTTTTTTTTTTCAAAAATCGGTGTAGGAATATTGATATTTCTTGAAGCGAAGTCTACCATTCTCATTCTCAATATTCAAGATTCAAGACTATTTTTTTCACATCGCTGAATCGATTCAGCTAAATTAATCTCGTGTACGCAGCTTTCGGGTTATGTCTACTAGAATAAAAACCCCTAGTCTAACCTAAGTTGTGGAATGTCTACCGATTCTACCATAGAATCTATTAGAATCCGATTTCTAAACCTCTAGCTGTTTAGTTGTTAGCCACCTTTGTATGTTTATTTATGATCTCCTTCTTGAAGAGTTTTTCCTTTTTTTTTTTTTCGTTAAAGTGTTTTAAATGAATCTTTTAGTCTTTGAAAAGAAAATAGTTGCTTCTAGTTATGAAATCAAAAGAGTTCTTTTTGTAGAAACTTTATTCTAATTTTTCTGTTATCAAAAGAAAAGTTACGTATCCTTGATTAAAATAGGTGTTAAAACCAATAAATAAGATAAAGAAAAAAATTAATATATTACATATATTAATCATTAAACTAATAAGAGGATGAAGTCAAAAAGATAAAATAGAAGAAAATATAATTTTTCATAATTAGATAAAAAAAACATAAGTGCCCCATGTCTTATAACAAGAATTAGGAGCGAAGCTTTGTTTAGAATCAAGATAAACAAGTTAAGAAAAGAAATCTTATATGCTAAGTAGGATAACAAGAGAAAATACCAAAAAATAAAAATTACCTTGATTAATGGTCAAACTTGACTTCAGTTAGGTTAATTGACCATCATTGTAACATCGACGAAAAAAAAGACTACTCATACACTTTTGATAACATATAACCGCATGTACAATTTCGACTAACAGAGTATCATCCATGCAATTATCTCTAAAAATAATAATATATGTCAAACAAACATTTCTTAAAATGGACATATTAAACCGTTTAATTTTTTTCCCATAATTGAGTTTAGCTTTAAAACATAGTCTTCGTGTTATGACTAATGTATATAAATATAATCACTACCCTAGAAAGGTTAAGACTATTGTCACAAATCTTGAAATTTTGTATATTATATAATCTTATCAAAATTCAGACCTTAGGCTACAAGTATATCCACGAGTGACTAAATTTTATTGTTAAAATTGTAAAAAAATAGTTTATTAATAATTAAAAAAAATATAAAATAAAATGTATTTAAAAATAAGACAAGATCATATACATCTATCCAGCTGGTGAGAAACTAGATAATTCGTGGTACATTGACACATCGTCTTCTTATTTTTCTCACTATTTCTTTCATCTCTATTTTTATTAATTTTTTAAATAAAAAATCGTTATGAAAAATGAATGAGAGGTTAGTAAGCTAAAGAGTGATAGAAGAAAAAAACAACAACGTTATTTTAACAAAAAAGAAAAATAAAATGAATAGACATGGATTTAGGTGTATTTAAAAACACCGTTTTCTTTTTTGTTGCTATTATTGTTTCATCTTCTTTCAAATGAAAAACAAGAAAAAGGTAAAAGGTAAAAGTGTGCATGACAGCGAAGATCTAGGTGGTAGCAACACCCTTGAGATCAAGGATGCTTTTGTGTATTAATTAATTAATTATTATTTATTAAATTAATAATAAATTATTAATTATTTAATTAATACAACAAAGACAAAACAAAGGAAGAAAGAAGGAACGAGTGAGTGAGTGAGTGATGGAGAGAAGGGAGCATAAGTCGAGGTGCATCGAGCCCTGTGCTAACATTTACACATGTCCTCCGCCGTACTCTTTTCCTTTTGTTTCCTCCTTTTTCCCATTATTTACACTTCAACCCCTCACACTTTTACTGTTTTCCTCTTAACTCCCTCGACTCTTTGTTCTCCAACTTTTAACCTTTTCTCCTTAAACTTTTGCAAACATACGCCCATACGAGTTAAGACCGTCTCCAATGTTTTTTTTCTTTTTGAACATTAAAATAATTCAAGGAAGAAACTCATTAATACAAAGTATACAAAGGAAACAGAAAGTTTTTTTTTTCTTTTTTTGGGAAAGCAAGGAATTTACTAGATATTTGATAAATATTTACTTGAAAACTCTTACTATTTATTAATGTTTAAAATGATACGAAGTATGTTTGTGATAATATTGTCAAGTCTTGAAAGTCACCACGAGTCTACGGTGTTTCATAAGGCTTTATACAAAGTGACAATTTATATATAAGTTATAATTAATTATATATATGTATAACTATACAAACAAAAAATAAAAAAAGCATATAATTAAATTAATAATATAGTTAATCAATGTTTTTATTTCGTTTTCAGTATACTCAATCATCTTTATACTTAATAACTATATATATTCTGTACATACAACTCGGTACCTTTAACACACCTTAAAAAATCACAGATTATAACGTGTAAAGGCGCACAAAGTTGGCCCTTACTCCCTTAGCATACGCTAAACCTTACGCCAAAGTTTTAAAACATATCATAACATTATAATCAAGCCTTAAATCTTGACGAAACCAAAACGAGCTTTTTTAGAGCCTTGCTATTTACTATATAGGATCACTTACCTTACAAAGCCAAATTAGTGAAATTACAAATTAATGAGATATCTTAGATTTAAAGTGTTAAAAAGAACATTAACATATATAATAAAATAATTATAAAAAATATATATATAAGGATATGAAATATCTTTTATATATATATAAGGATATGAAATATCTTAAAAGATGAGTAAATCTATTACAAATAAAAAAATTTAATATAAAATCATGATCAAATTTTTTGTAAAACCTTTGTATAATAAAATTTGAATTTTTTTAATAATATTTGATTGATATACGTATTTATATAAATAACCACAAAAATAAATAGATGTATATACTAAATAATTTAAATAAATATTTTTATTTAGATTTAATTGTTAACAAACTAACCAAAGGCTCCATGCAAAAAATTGTTTGTGTTTTAGAGAGAGCCGAGAATTTTATATAAAAACTCCACCTTTCTTTATCTTGATTGAATGGATAGGAGAATGAATAATAAAAATATTTAATAAAAGAATATATAAGCTCTCATAAATAAATAAAAAATCTTAATTTTTATCTTAACTTAATTTGATTCGCCATTTCTCAGTAACAATGTAACATAAACCCTCATCATGTTACCTTTTAACTCTGTTAGAACGTGAATTACCTGGGCATCATATCAAACACGTGTTCAATTACATTATTAAACCAATTCACCAACTTTAAATTAACAAAAATTAAACAAAAAAGTTATATAATTATAAACTATACATATACCAAATTATGTGAGGCTTCTTTTTCTTGTTCTAGAAAAGAATCAACCTCGTTTCTTTTTCATTCTTGTCGAATAGTAGCAGAAACATCAACATAATTAAGCTTGTTTCTTCTTGTCGACATTTCACCTCTTCATTCATGTTAAGTATCATCATTCTCACTCTTCATTCATTCCACCATTTTAATAAGCTCAAAATCCTTATTATTTTAGAAGCTCAAGTACTACACGGTATATATTTATTAATCATCCCCCCTCCCCCTCTCCCAATTAGAGTTAATTAGTAGCTAAATTAGTATAGCTCAAAACAAAAATGGGGAAAGGAGGCTCTAAGTGGTGATCCTGATATTTAAAAAAGCTTTCTTAGCAACGAAAATCATGAAAATAAGACTTAGTAATAGCATGAATGGTGATTGTCTTTAAAACAATTTGGTTTTTTCCATTGCGATAGAGGCTGTTAATACTTTCTTTACAATGAGTTTATTCGATGAAACAAAAACGTGTCTATATACAAATATACAAAGTATGCTTTTCTAATCCTTATTTTTTGGTTTCGTTGAAGTTTTATCAAAATACAGCATTTGAGTTATTATTTTAGTTAATATTATGTTTCTAACACATTAATTCATGACAAATGAACTAGCGATCGAGAGAAAACTTTAATGATTGGTGTTGACAAAATCTTAAACGTTATTTTAACAAGTTTCTTGACTTTAAATAAACTATTTTATTTGTTCATCTAGTCAACTAATGGAACTTTTTATGCCGTTATATATATATATATATATATATATATATATATATATATATATATATGTGTGTGTGTGTGTGTGTGTGTGTGTGTGCAAAAGTTCAAACAAGAACTATTTTTCGTACGAGAACCAATCTGAGCCATCCAATTTCCCCTCATTTAATGTCATCACCCACCTATGAATTCATCACATGCACCCTGCCACACTTGATCCCCCCCCCCCCCCCCCCCACGCTCTACATCCATGAATTCCACTTATCAAAATCAACGGCTAAGATTGGTTCTCGCATTTCTCATACGAAAAACAGTTCTCGTTTGAACCCTCCCCTCTCTCTCTCTCTCTCTCTCTCTCTCTCTCTATATATATATATATATATATATATATATAGGGGACGGTCAAACGAAAACTGTTTTTCGTACGAGAACTACGAGAACCAATTTTAACGCCATTAATGACTCATTAAAAAGGGGTATTTTGGTAATTTATATATTAAACCGAACCGTGAATTGCGTCTTTGTAAGCCATCATTAATTTGTGAGACTTGATTTTCCCGAAATAAACCTCATTAATGCATCATTAATAAAGCATTCATGAAGCATTAATCATTAATATTGAGCCACCAAAAAATCTTAGTCGTTGATTATGTTGGAACCTAGAGGGGGGGTGAATAGGTTCTTTAACTTAGTTTACCAATTTTTCACAAATAAAATTTGTAAGTTGTGTTAAAAAAGATTTTTCTTGAAGTTTATAACACAACAAATATATATACTTGAAATAAAGAGAGTAAGGGTAGAGAGATATCACCAATTAGTAGACAAGAGATTTATAGTGGTTCATGCAAGTGTTAACAAACTTGCACTACATCCACTCATTGGCCTCACCCACCAAGAGTTTGCTCCACTAGCTTCTCTCTTTGAAGGTAGAGATAAACCTTTTACACTTCTCTTTTTCACTTGCAAAAATTAACACTTCAAACTTGCAAGTAAGGTAAAGATAACCTTGCTTCACTCTAATTCTATAGGCTAGAGTTGATCCTCACTTCACTCTAATTTGAAAGGCTAGAGTTGATCCTTACTTCTCTCTAATTCTAAAGGCTAGAGATGATCCTTACTTCACTCTAATTTGAAAGGCTAGAGTTTATCCTTACACTATTACAAAATATATGAATGATGTTGTAATGTTTGAACTTTGATGGCTTTCACTCTTGCTTTGATCTTGATCTTGAAAGATTGAATAATATCAAAGTATATGAGCTCACAAGATATGAATATATGTTCTGTGTTTTTGCTGTTCAAGAGGTAAGTAATGAATGAGGTTTGAGTTGGTTTAAATAAGGAAAAAGAAGTAAGCTCAAAAAGTGTCCAGACATCTCACGGTCGATCCACGGTTGACCGTGGCTAAAACCGTCAGCGTACTGGAGCATTTTTTAGCCTTTCAAATATAGACGTTGGGCTTTTACCAAAACCACACACAACTCAATTTTACCATAAAAATTCACTGAAAAAGAGCTTGGCAAAAGTTAGGTTGATTTCATACTTCTTAAGTTTGAATTTTAACACAAAAATGGAACTTTGAAAACCAATACAAAAAGCATGTTGGAATTTTTCTTCTTTAAGAGATTCATTTGCTAAATATGGTGTTGTATTGTTTCAAAGATGTATTATATTTTGGGATTTACCAAAATAAGAAGTCTTGTATTAATTCAACTAAGCTTGTGAATTTTATAAAAAGTTTGTTAATTTTTATAGAAGTTTTTATAAAAATAATTTTATTAAAGACTTAAACTTGTTTAATTTATTATTCTTGTAAGCTCATATTTTCTGAACTTTTGTTTGTAGATTTCTTCGTCATCGGCTTTGAAGAATTCATCTTTACTTGTTGAGTACGAGTTCGGCTGACTTCAAGAGGACAATGTTTAAGAATTTTGAGCTGTGCAGCGACGGTTGATTCACGGTCGACCGTGGGATCGACCGTGAAGGCTGAATGTTTACTTTTATCTTGTTATCTTCTTTTCTTGTTGAAACAAAGTCTTTACTTGTTTATTCTTCACTTTATCATCAACTTGAGATTTGTTAACATTGAAGAATATAGATATGAACATATGAATATTTTTGATAAGCAATAGTCTCGCATGTTAATATTTTTATCATCATCAAAACAAGGAGTGCACTTTTAAATGTATGACCATGTATGCACCAACAGATTAATTTTAATCAAGGATTAAGATTGGTTCTCGCACTTCTAATACGAAAAACAGTTCTCGTTGAATCGTCCTCTATATATGTGTGTATCATTAATGTTACAATAAAGTAAGACAGGTCCCGCTATATTAAAATCCTAACTCCGTTCATGCACTCACTATTAAACTGTTTCAATGTAACTTAAATTTCAGGAATTAAGTTTCAGTTATAAGACGTGATACAATGAGAATTTAAATTGATACTATAAATTGTGGGCTTATGGCTATCGATTAGTGTTTGATTTTAACTTTAGATATGTGTGTAGATATGGTATATGTAGGAATGACAAAAATACCTGATCTTGATACGAATAACTTAACCCAAAGCTTTTGGGATGGGATTTGGAACGTGTAAATGCTTATGGGACCGGGTAGGGGATTTCTATCAAAAAAATTCGTGGGTTTGGAATGGTTATGATTTTGTCAATACCTGCCCAATTACCCGATCCCATATACTCGATAACGAACCATTCATATTTTTATAATTTCATTATTATTGTACTATATTACGTATTTTCCTAGAGAGAGAGAGAGAGAGAGAGAGAGAGAGAGTAGGGATAAAGCGAGAGAGTGTGTTTGTTAAAAAGGTTAAAGAGAGAATCATTGAAAATAACATGTTTGGAAACAAGCATAAGAGATAAAGGTTGTTTGGAACAAGGACAAAATGAAAAAAAAGACAAGAATACCCTTTGACTAACAGTCAATATTAACTGCAGTTAATCTATAGGACCAATTATGAAACAACTAGTCAATCATTAGGGTTTATCAGTGTAATTTACTATCTCAAATGAATAAACGTGAAATTCGCCCAAAAGTTTTGGGCTCGAAAAGCTCGATAAGGACTCGAAAAGCTCGAAAAGTTCGTTCTTGTGGTTTTGGGTAGGGGTGTAATATACTATGCAAGGCTCGAAAAGCTCAATAAGGACTCGAGCCGAGCTCTTAGAAGCTCGAGCTCGACTCGTTAAATAATTCGAGCTCGTTTTTTGGGCTCGAACTCGAATTCGAGCTCGATAAAGTTCGACTCGAACGAGCCGAGCTCGAGTTCGAGCTCGAGTTACTCGATAAAAGCTCGACTCGTTTACACCCCTACCCAAAACCACAAGAACGAACTTTGTAATTAACTCTTATCTTATTTAATGGTAAGGATTCTCTAACATCTTTTATATAAGTTAGTCTTTTATTAATATTAAAAGATTATGAACTTTAATTTGATTAAATTGGTAAAAGTATGAACTTTCATATTAAAGTTTTTGTCTTTAGGTTGCAATATGAGGCTTGTAAAATGGGGTAATGCTTGTGGTTTAAGACTACATGAACAACAGATCAATCATTAAAGGGAGTATTTACTCTTAGAATTGTTTTATATCGTTTTTCACTTGGTTTGGACCTTATTAATTTTGATATAGAGGTTTTATTGTAAGTTATAAAATGAACCCATATACAGATTAATAAAAAACTATACCGGATAAATAAAAAAATTATTATTCACAGGTTAATAAAACCTGAGCTGTTTTCCAATTTCTTATCCCCTACATCTTAGTGGTTAGATTCCCCATCGAACTAATTTCTTGGATGTGTCACTACTCTTAGTAAAAACAACTATTGAGAGTCTTTCTTGATATTCTTTCTCTATTTAAAGTAATTAGTTGTATTAAATATATCTAATGTTAACTTTTCTTGTGTGAAAATTTTAGATATTCATAGATTGATATGAGCAAAATGGAAACAAATTATGATGGATAAAGGAAATGGTGGAATTTGAATAGGTTGCTTACATTCTAAAAACTTTGGTTTTGTTGACTAATGGACATGAAGTTTAAATGGAGGAGAAATGATTTGTATATAGCATTTTTTGTTATAAATAATAAAAGTATATGTTTAGATCACAATATCTTTGAACATGTGTTTTAAAAAATAGTTAGTAGACTTATAAGGTAAAAAAATCATGATCATTGTGTATAACAAAAGAATTATATATAATGTGTTCAAATGATGTCCCTAAAAAGAATCAAATGCATTATGGAAAATGTCACAATATCCCCTTAAAGTCTATTTCGAGGGTTTGAGAAGGGTATATGGTTTGAGATAGCGAGAAAGTGTTTTAGTCTAATAATTTAAGCTATAATAGAACCATTCATAATTTTTTTCATAACTCCAATTCCTTAATTATACATTAGGAGGGATAGAAATTGGCTACGTACTAAATTTTGGATGATATTTTGGCTGGTCGTATTCAACTAGCGGGTGTGTAGCAGGTTGGAGCATGGTAGCATGCTACACCATTTCCACCCACCATACCTGCTCGTTTGGCTAGTTCAGAGTCACGTTGTGTGTGTGTGTGTTTTTGTTTTTTGAGATACTACCTTTTTTCCTTTTTTTTGAAAGTTGGATGGTTGAGGGGATGGATGTGGGGGTTAGAGTGATAGAATGGGATAGAGGGGGATGAGAGGAAAAAAATAATATGACGATGATGTGGCGATGTGAAGGAGTAGGATGGATGTGCATGTTTTAACATGATGATATATATCGAATGTACTATCTAAGTGGAACAACATTGACTTGGCATTGTTATAAATACATTATAAACACTCGTTCTTGATTTCACCACCTAGCACCCATATTCAGAAACTTAGGTCATGTATTCATAATTTCATATTGTCCTAACTAACCTAGCTAGTCTACTCCACTTGATAAATTTTCAACGTATGGTTTACATTCGGGTAACACTCATTGTATACCTAAAAATGTTAAACCATAACTCTGATAACACGTTGTAATGTCTATTATTTTAAATTAAGTGTTTGTATTCACCTTTCATAAACATCTTCATTATATCATTCTCCAAAACATTTATTAGTGTATGTGTATTGTCCACATTAATTATTACAAAATATAGTTTTCAAAACAGGAAGATAAGGCATCTCGACTAATAATCAAGAAGTTGGCGTTCTCCTTTTCTTCGTCCTCTCATCTAGGAAATTTCCTGAAAACGTGACAAACCAATAGGTTAAGCTTGACAAGGCTTACTGAGCACACTACAAAACACATAGCACATATGACTTATTTTTTTAGTAGTACCAATACTAGACTTTACTAGTTTATTCTTGTAAGTGCTTAACATACATGTCACCATTTTCACCCTAACATAATACCAAGTATCACCTATTTCATAAGTACTTTAAGATCATTTCTAACATAAACGCCAACAACATGCAGTAACACTTTCAATTTCAGAATTGTGAAACTTAACACATTTGGGTTAAAATCACCAACTTATAAAGTATATGTTTCCCAAATCTTGTTTGCTTTACATCAAAATGATCCCAAACAACCACTATAAAAATTTCTAAACTCAAATAGGTGTTACTTACAGCGAATTGATAGATAAAATTCCACATAGGTCACCAAGAGACACTTTTCTCATAAGAACACATAACTTGATTTGATATAGCTTCCACCATTAATTGCAGCCTTGAATTATAAGACCATCCGCATCCAACTCAACTTATCCTATCAAAAGCAATGTCACATCAGCATTCACATCATCCTCCACCTCCAACCTTCTCTAATCCTACAAACCCCACGTCCAACCTTATTTAACCCCACATCAAATAATAATAAAAAAGTATTATATATATATATATATATATATATATATATATATATATATATATATATAGGGTAGGGATCTAGTAAAAAGAAAGTTATGGTATTAAATGTAAGGTGAAATCTCAGTCATCCAAAATTTTAAATCTGATCCTAAAAGAAAGGTTTTTTTTCTTTTTCTTTTAAATATAAAAAAAAACAGTTAGGGGTATTATTGTCCATTAAAGTTTTCAAATTTCAACATTATTTCTAATTTATTTACGTTCTGCTGTTTGGTTTTCCAGAACTAGGATTGATGCACATTGTTCTTCACCATATGCACAAATAAAATTTAAAAAAACTCAACTTAAAAAACATCAAAGATTATTCGATGAACATAACGAATCATTAATGATAAATTGAAACCATCAAGAAATCATCAATAAAAAATTGATGCACAACCCAATTTTTATAATCATTACAAAATTCATACCAACTATAACATTTACATCAAAAATTCAACAAAAAAATTACTCATATACAGAAAAAAATCGAATAAGAAGGTTTATAAACATGAATCATTGATACAAACACTCAAAAATATTATTTACTAAATCTGATGTACAATCCAAATGCACAATCCGGCGATCTACAGAAAATAAATCATACCACATGAACCTTGATCAGATGATGAATACTTAAAAAGAAATAAAGGCGGCGGATACTATCCAGAAAATGTATGATAATTACCGATCTGAAGCGGCGATGCAGCGGCGATGCAGAGGCGATGCAGTAATCTGGAGCGGCGATGCACTCATTGGGAGGCTGCACAATCAATCTAAACTTATCTTCACTGGCGACGGATGCACTTCTCTTCACCTGTGACGGATTTCAGAAATCTACCGCAACCCAACAGATGCAAAACAACTAAATCAGGGATCGACGAGCTTTGATTCGGTAGGGGATAGACTTCTGTTCATCGCCGCCGGCAGAGGCAAGGCACCGGAGACTGTCATATGGATACAAGGCGGCGACACACAAGAAGCTATGGAGGATTAGGGTTGCTGCTACACGGCGGCGCCTCACAAAAACGATGGCAGAGATCAGAGCTATCAGATCGGCGATTTAGGGTTCTCGATGGGGGCGATATTAGATAACAGGAATGAAGACCGTGGGGGATATGGACGGCGCCTGAGAGGAAGGCTAGGCGGAGGTTGCGTCGCTGGGGAAGGCGCCGGAGGGGAAAATAAAATAGAACTAGGGTTTGGAATGGAACGTGAACGTGGGCAGTAAAAAATAAGGAGAGAAATTGATATTTTTTTAAGTTTCGAAAATACCCTTAAGCCAATAAGGACACGTGGCATGCTCATGTTTCTCCTTACATTTAGTACCTTAT